>JAGMUU010000004.1:0-1482500 GCA_020744375.1 Dactylonectria estremocensis
TTAATACTTATAAAATAAAAATATAGCCTTTAAAATATAATTAATAAATTCTAAAAGTAAATATAGATTAAATATAGAAAGTAATTAAGGACTATTTAAAAGTATTAATAAAATAAAAATAAAAGTAAATAGATTTTATAGAAGAAAACTAAAGATAAAGGTAAAGAAGATTAAAAAATTGGAATTAATATATATATTAAGTAGATAATTTTAATTATAAAAATTAAATAGCTTATTAAGAAATTATTAAAAGATATTTAAGTAAAACCTAGTTTATATTTAAACTATATTTAATAGCTATTAAATACCATATATATTATATCTACTTTATATTACCTTTAAATTAATATATGAATTCTTTAATATCTAGATCTTACTTTTAACTTTATAATAGTTAACTTTATATATAATAAAGGTAAAAAGACTAAAGAATTTTTATATATATTTAATATAAGTAGAAGACTTCTCTTTTAATTACTTTTAAATTATAGCCTTAAGGTTATCTTTAAATAATAATTTAATAATAATTTATTTTATAAATCCTAACTTAAAATAAATTAAATATAGTAATTTATAATTATTTTAGCTAATTATATATTTAAGTTAAATATTATTAATAGAAATTAAAATTAAATTAAAGGTTCTTTATATTAATAATATAAATAGAAGAAAATAGCTTTATAATAGCTAGAAGCTAGTATTAACTTTTAATATAATCTTAATAACTTGGCTAATATAACTATTAAAGAGTTAATATCAATTTCTATATAATTGTTAAATAAAAAAGTATATTCTTTATAAGCTATAGTATTATTAATAACATTATAAAAGGATAAATATGTATTAATAATAAAGTAAAATGCCTTAAATAAATTATAATTAAATTAATAATATATTAAATATACTCTAAAATAACAATATATTAAGTATACGGGATTAGAATATAGCTATTAAAAGCACTACTTATATATTTATAAAAATAAATAAAATCTTTAATATCTCCTTTAAGGAAGTTAAGAAAATTATAAATATTAGTAATAAATATACTTATAAAAGAATGGACTTATATTTACTAACTGTATTTATTAATACTATATTATTAATATTATATTAAGTTAGAAATAATAAATTTATATTTAATAGCAATATATATAAAATCTATATCTTTTATACTACCTTTGTTTTATATAATAATATTATAATTAAAAGTAAAATAATAATAAGTCATATCTTATATATTTATAATTTTGAGAGCTTTGAATAAGTATTATAATATATTTAATTAAATTAGATATTATTAAGAGATAATATATTAAAACTAAAAGAGATAGATATTAAGTTATTTTATTAAAAGTAATATAAAAACTTAATTAATTTAAATAATCTAAAAGGAAGTTAATTAAAAATTTAAAACTTAATTATTATATATTTAATTTTTATCTATATATTAAAAATTATCTTCTTTTCTCTTTTCTTTATATTCTTTCTTTATAGTTATTTTATTATTAGTATAATTTTATTATAACCTTTAAAACCCCTTCTTACTTAATTTATTAATTTATTAACTATAAATTATATACATAATATATAAAATTACTTTAATTAAAATTTACTTAAAGAGACTCCACTATAATAATATATTAATTCCCTATATAATAAGAAAAGTAAAAATAATTTATTAAGTTTATAATTATATATAAAGATATATTATAGTTATAAGTTTTAATATTTTTAATGTAATATAAATAAAGGACTTTAGAAATAGAGCCTTAAAAGGGGGGATAATATAAGGGTACTAAAGCTATAGGGAATCAGGCCTGATGTAATATCCTTACTAAAACTAGCGAGCTATAACATAAGGTTATAGATAGCGATAATTATATAACCCCTGATATAGTAGCGATGCTTTAAATAAAGAAGCTTAGCTCCCTTCTAAAGAAAAGCTAAGCTTTAGCCTATATTTATAACTTAATATATATTTACTTTATATAACTACTTTCCTCTTTAAGACCTAGTCTTAATATAGAATTAATAATATACCTTCTAAAGACTTTTAATTTTAAATATTATATATAAAACCAATATAAAGTTTATTTACTTATAATATGTGCACCTAGTGGAGAGACTAAAGGTTAAATAAATAAAAAATTAACAGTAAAATAAAACAGTATAATAGATTTAGTATTTAAGTCTATAAAACTTAAGAAACTAAGGTTTCTACTATATTAAGCTATAAGCTTTATTACTTTAACTATAACCCTTTAAAATGCCTTAATTAGCTAGAAAAGCTAGATTATAAAAAAGCTAAATTATAGAAAAGCTAGATATCAATAAAGGCAAAATGCCTATAAAATAAAAGCTAGTAAAAGCTTTACCTCTTTATATTCTAGCCCACCTTTTAAATAATATAATAACTTTATAATAACTTAATTAATTAAATAATATAGCTAATAATATCATCTAAGTTAATATAACTTATATTATCTTATATTATAATAATAATAAACTAAATATATAATATATTACTAATTTATAATATAATCTTTATAATAAAATTATAAAAACTCTAGGTCTTATTTTTAAGTTATAAAGTATAGCTTAAATTTCTAATTTAAATTAAATTAAGAAGACTGAAATTAGTAGGTTTAGCGATTTAATATTAATTTAGTTAGCAGTCTTTAGTTACTAAGTCCTCCTATAGCTCGGTATATATTAATATAATTTCAGTATGAGGTAGTAGATTATAATAAAATAGGTCTACTTAGAGAACTTAGCTTAAAGAGAGTAAAGAAATAAGATAATCTATATAAATTATAAATTTATTAAGAAATTGAAAGGCTAGAAGGTATAGGTCTTATAACTAGTTATAGATATGGAGCTTATTAATTAATAGCTAAGGGACTGATATATTAAAGACTAAAGGAATCTATTTTAATATTATTATAAGTTTATATAGAGAGTTTTAAAAGAGGGATTAGGTATTAAAAAAGGCATAAGGTAGTAGTAGATAATTAACTTGATAAAATTAACTTATATATTATATTTAAATAAAGTAAATATAAAGTTTATTTACCTTAAGTATATACACTTAGCAGAGGGACTAGAGGTTAAATAGAAAGAAAGAATTTAATAGTAAGCATAATAATATAATAGACCCAATACTTAAGCCTATAAAACTTAAGATACTAAGGTTTCTACTATATCAAGCTATAAGCTTTATTACCTTAACTATAACCCCTTAAGATGCCTCAATCAGCTAGAAAAGCTAAATTATAGAAAAGCTAGATATTAATAAAGGCAAAATGCCTATAGAATATAAGCCAGCGCAAGCTCTATACATTCCAACCCATAACTTACGCAATAACTCTACAATTAGCAACCACTTAACTAATAACTCCTTAATTAATTAAATAATATAGCCTATATAAGGATCTTATGCACCAGCTTATAGCATAGCAATAGCTTATTAAAGTTAACATATATTAACAATTTACTATATAATCTATATACCTTTATTAAAGTAGATTATAGCTTTATCCCTAAGCTGTAAATTATAGCTAAAGAATCTAGCCTTAGATATATATCTATTGCTGAGATTGACTAACTTAATGTAAGAGTTAGCGGCGAGGAGAGACCTCGGCCGGGACTAGCCTTATCATTAGATGTGCAGCACGATTGAGTAACGCTAGCTACTCGGAATCGCTTGATCTTTTGCCTCAACCGGCAATGGGTCTTTGTGGGGCTTGGGCATGCTGCCCCAACCCTTACACTTAATAGCGAGACCTTTATTAAGTTAATGGTCTTCAGCTGCCGCATTCTACTATAAGATAGGATAGTCCTGCTTAATACTGCGATATCCTAATGGATTGCAGTGAAATAAGTCTACTTAGAAGCCTTAATTTAAAGAGTGCAAAGGAAGGAGATGACCCTTATAGACTGATAATCCATTAATGATATAAATTAAATAGCATGGGTTATATAGCTGATGACTGATGTAGTGCTTATTGATTAGTAGCTAAGGGACTGATGTATTAAAAGCTAAAGGAATTCAGCTGCTTAGCCTTAGTTAATAAAGGAATTAGTTAATCTTTGAGCTATATAGATAGACTGTCTCTAATATTAGCTATAAAGGATGGAGGGTTTAGTAAAGGGATTCTGGGGTGTTAAAAAGGCGTGAGTTAGTAATAAGATAATTAACTTAATAAGATTAATTTATCGGCTATATTTAGATAATGTAAATATGTAACTGCTATAGGAATATAGAAATGCTAAAATAATAGTTTAAATAGAGGTTTTAATAGTGGAATAAAGTAAATATATATTATAAAAATGTAGAAATATAGAAATAATAGTTTAAATAGTAATTTTAATAGTAAAGTTTCTATTTATATAATAATATTACTAACTTTAATAATATTATTAACTTTTTAATTATAAATTATAACTTTTATTGAATTTTTAATATATTTAATTATATGAAAATATCTCTTTTAATTTCCTTATTATTTATAATTATATTTAATAATATCTTATATTAATAAATAATAGTTAAAATAAAGTCTTTAATATAAATATTAATATATATAATATTAATATAACTTTTATATAATTAATAAAGTTATATTTTACTTTTAATAAAACCTTTATATTATTATTAAATAATATATATATAAAATTTATTTATTTTAGATATATATATTTTTTTAAAAAATTTTTAGTAAAGTGAAATACTGTAATAAATTTAAAATTTAAATTTATAAAACTTAAAAAACTAAGGTTTCTACTATATTAAGCTATAAGCCTTATTACTTTAACTATAACCCTTTAAAGTACTTCAATTAACTAAAAAAGCTATATTATAAAAAAGCTAAATATTAGTAAAATTAAAATATCTATAAAAAAGCTAATAAAGGCTTTTTTATTTTATTCTATTTACTTTTTAAATGATATAATAACATTATAATATATTAATTAATTAAATAATATACTTAATATTATTATCTAAATTAATATAACTTATATAATCTTTATAATAAGATTATAAAAACTTTAGATTTTATTTCTAAGTTATAAAATATAGCTTAAACCTTTAATTTAAATTAAATTAAAAAAAACTAAAATTAGTAGACTTAGTAATTTAATAATAATTCAGTTCGTAGTTTTAGCTATTAAGTCCTTCTATAGCTTAATACATATTAATATAATCTTAATATAAAGTAGTAAATTATAATATAATAAATCTAGTTAGAGGATTTAACTTAAAGAGAGTAAAGAAATAAATAACTTATATAAACTGTCAATTTATTAAGAAATTAAAAGGCTAAATAGTATATATTTTATAACTAGTTATAAATATAGAGCTTATTAACTAGTAGTTAAGGGACTGATGTATTAAAGATTAAAGAAATCTATTTTAATATTATTATAAGGTTATATAGAGGGTTTTAGTAATGTAAGGGTTGGGGCAGCATGCCCAAGCCACATAAAGACCCATTGCCGGTTGAGGCAAAAGATCAAGCGATTCCGAGTAGCTAGCGTTACTCAATCGTGCTGCACATCTAATGATAAGGCTAGTCCCGGCCGAGGTCTCTCCTCGCCGCTAACTCTTATAAGTAAATGGATTAAATATTAAAAAAGGCGTAAGTTAATAGTAGATAATTAACTTAATAAAATCAATTCATTTATTATATTTAAATGAAGTAAATATATAATATAGAAATAGAGAAATATAGAAATAATAATTGAAGTAGCAATTTTAATAGTATTAAATAATATATATATATATATATATTATAAATATAGATCTTTAATATAAAATATTAAAATATAATAAAAAGAAAAGTTTTTATAATTCTTTTAATAATATAGATTTAAGAAATGAAGTAGATATTTCTTTATTTCTTTAAAGATATCTTTATATTTAAGTAATTTTTAAATAATTAATTAACTTTTATAGCCTTTTCTTAAGTAATATAATTTTATTTAATATTTCTAAATATTATAAAAGTTAACTATTGATATTAGATTATTTCCTTCTTTTTATTTTCTATATTACATTTAACCTCTTTAAATAAAGAATTAAACTGCCTTTTAAATTAATTTATAATATATAATAATAGCTATTTCTTCTAGCCTTTAGAGACTTATTATAAACTTTATTTATATTGATTATTAATAAGTATAATTATCCTTTAAAGAGGGTGTTAACAATTTAATTAAGATTGCATTAAAATAAATATTAATATCTTCCTTAATATCTCCTTTATTTTTTATTTCATATATCTAATTATTATATAAACTCCTTAAAAAGACTATAAATAACCTTATTCTTTTTATTTATAATATATTTAATAATCATATTAAATAATATAGTATAGCTAATCTATTAATAGATTATAATAATTAAAATATTATCTAGATTACTATTAATTTAACTTAATTATTTTCTATTTTGTAATTTATATAATAATAGCATCTTATTTAAAATTTAATTAATCTATTATGAAGATAATTAATACTCCTATAAATAATAAATTTAATAACATAAAAATACATATGTTTATAATTAAGGGTGTTAAAATATTAATTACTTCTTATTATAATTTGCTTTAAATTTAAAAGATGTTATTTTTTAATAAAATAAAGAGGTTATAATTTATATATAATAAAGGATTTAAATAGAATAATAATCTACATAAGGTTTATTTACTATATATATATATATATCTAGTGAAGAGACTAAAAGTTAATTAAAATAATTTAAAATACTATTAATATGTTTCTATAAAAAAACCTCATTAAAAAGGCGACTTTCTATTATTATTTATGTTTTATAAAGTACTATCATCTATTAAAATAAAAAATTACAATATTAAATAAAAAAACTCTTAAAAAATGACAAGACTGGGGTTCGAACCCAGGAGGATTGCTCCAGCAGGGATAATTCTTAAACCTGCCGCCTTAACCACTCGGCCATCTTGCCGCTTTAATAGGAGTAAATTGGGCCTTTACGACGGCTAAGTACACTTAGTCAACTCCGCCTCGAGGAGATCTCCCTTAAGCAAGTCTCCGTGGTTCCCCAGGCCCCCTCCATGAGCGAGCAACAAAAGTAGTAGCATGAAATACCTCATCCAGACCATAAAGCTTTTGAATGTCATTAGGCAAGCGGTTTCCTTTTGGGATCTTCGCGGAAGAGTCAATGGCAGACATCCTCCTCGTTGGCTGCTTTTGCCCATCTGGCAGGGTATCTCAATGCTCTGCGTACGTGTCGGTTGAGGCTGAATCAATCCTTCATTTCCGACGGTCGTTTCGTGCTAAACCGTCAAGTGGTATAGATAGATGTGCAAAATTTCGCATTTTTGCAAGACTCTTAGGCACCACATGAGGATACAGCCTTACTAGCAGCCCGTTTCCTCTTTCCCTTCAAGACCTCTCGAGTTGGTTAGGTCGAATCTTCCTGAAGTCTGGTTCGACTATATTAACCTTCTTCGCTGGGGCGTCGTTCAATTTGAGCCCAGGGTAATGGGCCCATTCCGGACCAATCTTTCTTCCACGGTGTCGTCCTCCTCACCTTCTCATCCTAGTCCTCGAAACTGTGTTGAAATGTGACACACACACTTCACCTGGCGCTCCCCCAGCTTGACCATCTCGTCAAATACAACCCACTCAGCCAGGGCTTTCCGAGAACGGCGAAGCCCATCAACTTCAGAGAAAATAGTGCGATCGTCATGGCCGAGAGGAATCATGTCTAGGGAGCTCTGGTAATCCTCTTTGGCTAAATAAATCACCCTTTCGTCGACGGCAATCACTTTTGGTGGTGCTTGTTGCTCCCTTTGTGTTCTGTCAGGTCCTCTCCCGCTTTTAAATGACTTGGAGACAACATTTCTTGGCAGCTGTGATGTATCTGAAAGCTCATAGATTTGCTTCTAGTCAATAATACCTCCGATCTTTGTCTTCTTATCTGATTTGGCTCACCCGCTAGGTATCCGGACAATGAGGGGGCCAACCTATCAGTCGAAGTAGGCCACAAGTTGAAGACCTTGCACAATTTTTTAGCTGAAGCATGTGCATTACCTGGGCGAACCCTCTCCTCGCGAGCTAGGCTTTCAGAGTTGAACCTGCGGTGGTAATCAGGGATAACACTGCTTTTTTTACACACGTTGACGAAAGATATACAAAGATGCTACTGGACTGTATGAAGTAAGGGGTGAGACGTTTGTCCATGGATCTTAGAAAACTTGATACTCTTACAAAGAGACACACCGTCTGTGCTCTCTATGCTATCTATGAGATATCCTTCGTTGTGGCCAGCTTCCCTATCAAGGCTGAGTCCTGGCTTGATGTTATGTGCATCATTACGATATGACACTATGCTTTATTTTGACTCGCTTTTCAAGCACGACAGCGAGTCTTCCAAGTCAGCGAGTGGCGTTGTGAGTTCCATCAGTGTAGGGTAAGCGAGTCTCAACCTGCTTCATAAACCTGCCTTTCGGCAATTCCCCGGACCAAGGCGACAAGACACTAAATCTTGCCGTCATGGCCGGCATTCTCCATACAGCTCAACACAATCAACCACCACACACACACACCCTGCCGATACCGTCGTGTGACCGCCAGCCGGCGACTACCCCCGCGTCAATCGATCAATCAACTCTGAGCGACGAGTTTTCCTCGATTGGCCCCGGCCACGTACACCCTCACTCGCGTACCATGTCGACCCGACCAGCTGCCCTGTCTGTAGAACCCTCACCAGACCCGATCCGCTGAGCTCTCACCAACGTACTGCATACTGACACGCGTGGCCCTAGGTCGCTTTACCGCCGCTCATTGAAGCTGGCACTGGACTGGGCCGTTCACCGACACCTCTGGCGAGGCCAGGCTCTATATATCCGCTCACTATTCGAGGCCAATCGCAATGTCACGAACCCAAGACAGCAGAGGGTGGGCTAACCAGCGCAATTGGACATGGGGTCCCCAGACTGACAGTTATATAGGCCCTGTTGACCGAGACGGAAAAGTTGCTGGACAGCTGGAAGCACCCCGACCCATACACTCCTCCAACTGCACCAGGTGGTAAGTCTCGACGATGCATTGCGGATGTGTGTGGCCAGTTGCTAACAGACCCTGATAGGTTCGAAATTCGAGCGCAATTTGCCATCACCCATCCTGGATCGTGAGTGCTTTTCACACTGATATCACCTATCACATACTAATAGCACAATAGCTCCCCCGCATGCCGTCAACCGCCATTGATGTTTGGAAATTTGTCGGACAAATGGGCAGAACCTTGTACATAGGGGATTAGAATCGAAGCCAGATGAGAGAATGTCACACCAGTCAAAGCAATTATTCCACATGGCCACGTAAACCCGGCGACTCCGTTGACAGGGTACCACACCGCGCACAGTCGAAACGCGTGCTTTGATCACCAAGTCTTTGCCGAATTCAAGCAACCTCGGAGAGAGCGAAGCGAATTGCTATGAGCGATCCAGGTTGATGGCCACGTGCGTGGAGTCCAGGGCATATCACCGTCTTTACTGTACAATCAAACGTGACACTCAGAAGGGAGTAAATGGGACTGCGATGGAATGAATCGGTTCACAAGGCAAAAATTCGGGGTTGATCTTTGAAGTGTTCTTATTCATGACCATAGCCGTGGGGATTATTGTACAACCCTAACGCGCGAATAAATAAAGCAACCGTGAACCCTGAACCGTGACCCCTTTGTCGTGACAACCCAAACAGCCAACCAGCGCAATAAAGCAAAACCGAACGATGCATTTAAAGCTCCTGGCTCGCGCCCTTGCCAGTCTTACCCGTCTTCTTGGGCAGGAGGTCTGGGACAAATTGTCAGTGGAATGAACATCGAATGAGTTATCGATCAACGTACTCTGGTGGATGTTGGGGAGAACACCACCCTGGGCGATGGTGACGTGTCCCAAAAGCTTGTTCAACTCTTCATCGTTTCGGATGGCAAGCTGGAGGTGACGGGGGATGATGCGGGTCTTCTTGTTGTCGCGAGCGGCGTTGCCAGCCAACTCGAGGATTTCGGCAGCGAGGTACTCAAGAACAGCAGCCAGGTAGACGGGAGCACCGGCACCGACACGCTGAGCGTAGTTGCCCTTTCGGAGAAGACGGTGGACACGACCAACGGGGAACGCGAGACCGGCCTTGGAAGAACGCCTTGAGTGAACCGTTAGCTATGGGATGTTGGAGCACATGAAACGCGTCACGCCGCAAAGACGCGCGGCCACCACAGGTGCGCCGGGTCTCGATGTGATGGAGAAGACATACGATTGAGCGTTCTTGGAACCAGAGGCCTTGCCGCCAGACTTGCCGCCGCCAGTCATTTTGATGTAGTTTTGGGGTGGGGGTTGTTTGAGGGGGAAAATTGGTTGAGTTGGGTTGAGAGAAAGATCGACAGATGGAGGAGTCGAGGTGAGCTGTGGTGGTGGCGATTGGAAGTTGTAAGGGAGAAACGTTGAGGTTGGCGGGGGAGGTAGAGGTTAAGTACTTTTCGCGCGTCGCTGCTGTGATCACGGATCACCCACGGCGAGGCGCGACTTTGCGCTAGCCCGATGTGGCGAAAATGGGTTTGACAGGCATCGAATAAAAACAACGTGCACCCCTGCCGCGCTCGCATCAGTGCGCACGGGGGAAATAAAATCAGAGGCCCGCCCACTCCCAGCCTCCCTGGAATTACTGGGCTCATTTTTTTCCTTTCCCATTGCTGAGCGGCGACATTCATTTTGTTTTGATTTCCTCTGATTGTCTTGCCGCTTTCGGGTTTGGTGCTGGTCGATACTCTTGGGTACCTCGTTGAGAATCAGTAACGAAAGTTCCGACACTTTTGCATCTTTGGAACGCTAGGTCTGCTGTTTGCAGCTTGCCTCTGTTGTTTTGTTCTGCGTTCCAGGCTGAGGTTTGTCTCCATATGCTCGCTTCCCTTGCGCGTCCCTGGTTGTGCAATTGGACATGAAGTTGGTTTTTTTTCCAGTACCGACGTACGTAGTGAGTCGGCTCCTACTTCGAGGTTTCTATGAGGCACGTTTGTCCAATGTATTGGCAATGTGTCTGGTTTCCTTGAGTTTTTATGATCTCGAAGTGGTATCCATGCCTGGTGTCCTTTCAGGTCCCAGAACCTCGAGTCGTACCTCAATACGTAGACGTAAACCACATCCATTTTAGACTTATAATGTCTAGGATCGTTTCGGATCTCAAATATATCCCGATATAGAACAAGATACAGTGACGCACATGCATCTGGTCCACAAATTGGCCCCGTTGACTCGGGCAGTCGCTGAGAAAGATCCGATGTACGGTCACGGAGCCGGCCTGTGAACGGGATCGGGGTGCAGACTTGTGGAGAGCAATCGGTGCGGAAAGCTGGAGTGGCGGATAAGAGACGGGGCAGTGAGCTGAACGGACAGGCGGGCTTTCGACCGGCTCGGTAGTCGAGTTGAGTGGACAAGTCGCAGCGTGGGGGACTGAACCCTGGGTTAATGCCGATGAATTGTACCGTAGCTAGCGATACTACTCGTCTTGTTCACATTCGTTCCCGGTATTTGTTGCGTTGATGCCGTCGGCATTCCTGCCTACGTGGATACCCCCAAAACTGGGAATCATCTACTGTAACTCCAGAGAAGAAACTGACACCGAGTCCAAGGCCAGATGGTATTGACAATAGCCTGGGGAGAAAAGACTGAATCAAGCCTTGGGGTACAGGGTAAGACCAAGATGGCACACCGGGGACGGGGAGGTCTGCTGGGAGGTCTGCTACTCTGCACTGTGACGGTGAGCAGGCTCGACACCGGGCAGCCGAAGACGCGGTGAGTGCACTGACCATGCCATGTACTCTCTGTGCTCGTGCTCAGCCATTGCGCGGTTGCTGGGAGAGAGAGCAAGAGAGATAATTCCCGGTGGGCCTCGAAGGGGACAACGCGTCCGTTGCACCAATCAAAAAAAGAGCCCCCGCGGTGTCGCCTTTTTTTTTCCTGCCAACCCCGAAATTCCCAAAGCAGCCCCTGCTCCTGTTGCGCGCTGGGGACTGGCTGGCAGGGGCAATCGGTCCCCACCCAGCGACCAGCCAGCGAGTCCGCCCAAAATCACAACCCCCAGCGCCCCAGCGCCCCAGCGCCCCCAACGCGCCGCACCGCCCAAGCCCAGGACCAGTACGCGTGCGTGCGGCACGTCCCTGTGCAATCAGCAACCCGCAATCAGTAACCCGCCGCGGCCCTCGCGCGCCCAGCTACAAAAGCCCAGCCCACCCCCCGAACTCATCCGCTCGTCATCATCACTCATCACCATCCGCTGCTCTACCACTCTCAACACTCACGCCCAGCATTCGTGCCTCTTTTAACTAACTCAAACAACCCGACTTTTCGTCTCAATCTTTCAAAATGCCCCCCAAGGCCGCCGACAAGAAGCCCGCCGCCAAGGCTCCCGCCACTGCCTCCAAGGCTCCCGAGAAGAAGGATGCTGGCAAGAAGACCGCCGCCTCTGGCGACAAGAAGAAGCGCTCCAAGACACGCAAGGAGACATACAGCTCTTACATCTACAAGGGTGGGTTGCTTTGCCAACATGGGCGCGCCCCTTTCGCGCCCAGTCCCATTTGACGCGTTCTAACCTCGCCTTCAGTCCTCAAGCAGGTCCACCCCGACACCGGTATCTCCAACCGTGCCATGTCCATCCTGAACTCTTTCGTCAACGGTATGTCTTATCCCAATCTCCACTTGCGCATCGCATATTCTGACATGGTCTCCATAGACATCTTCGAGCGTGTTGCTTCCGAGGCTTCCAAGCTCGCCGCCTACAACAAGAAGTCCACCATCTCTTCCCGAGAGATCCAGACCTCTGTCCGCCTCATCCTCCCCGGTGAGCTTGCCAAGCACGCCGTCTCCGAGGGCACCAAGGCCGTCACCAAGTACTCGTCTTCGACGAAATAAGTGGTTCGACAGGGCTTTTTGTTTCAGGCATTTGATTTTACGCGTGGCATCAGGGTGTCATGAATTTGAGGTTCTACAGGGACTGAGCCCTGTCTTGGGAGCCTCTTAATGCGTTACGGATGGTTTTTGTTTTTACTTGGGGGCAATGTCTTCTCACGGGCAACGGGGTTCGCGGTTGTACAATAAATATCGAGAATAGGGTCTTGATAACAAATGAATTCGTCAACACCAATTCACCCTGCTTCATTTTAAGCCGTCTTTCTCGTGCCTACATGTGTTTCTCAAGGATGTTGGTCCAGACGCTGCGAAATAGGGTACATTATGTCTTGGCCAATTCTAATTCACCATCTACAACACCTCGTGTTGGTCTATCAGCCTAGTCCTGCCTTGCTGCGTTTCATCGCCTGCGTGACTGGTTGCAAGATGCCCTTGTTGTCCGCCGTCCCCAGCGCCGTCCCGCTGCTCCATCCCATCTTCTCAAGCATCGCTCGGCCACGGTTGTCAGTTCCCAGCTCTGGCGCCGCACCACCGATGATTTCGCCATCTCGATATGTTGCCGCCTTGTCGCTGGATCTAACTGGAGGTGGTGCACGCTGTGACCTCTTGCCTTTCATGTCCAGGCGCGGGAAGTATCGCCTGTTGATGCGGTTGACAGCCTGGTTGAAGGTTGCTTCTACGTAGGGAAGAGTCCTCAGAGTTCGGTGGAGCGTCGGTCTTCGTTGGTCTGCTTTGCCAGTCGACTTGGATTTGATCTTAAATTTACCGGCAAGATCGTGGATCATTTTTCGGGCTTGATTGTCCATTGGAGGCAACGCGAGACTGGTGCGAGGTGTTAGCATATGTGGGGCTCCATGTGAGGGGATCGATGCTTGGGGGTCAGAGGGATAACTTACATCTCGTCGGATCCGCGCAAGAAAGCTTCGAATTCGTCGGCAACTTGCTCCATACTCATGCCGTCGGGATACTTGACCCGGAGGTCTTCAGGGTTTGCCTTGCCCAGCAAGCCAAGTGCGCGGAGTTGCTCGCGATGTTTCTTGCGCTCGGATTTCTTAAGTCGGTCGCTTTTCCATGCAGCCTGGAGAGTTTGCTCCAACTCTGAGTCGGAGACGTTAAAATTGATTTGCGCCCGAGCAGCCTTTCCCTTCTTGCGCCGAAGACTTGGCCTCTCCCAGTCCATGAAGTCAAAATCGTCGTTTAACACGGATCTATTGTTCCTGTACTCCTCCCCAGTCGTAGAGTCAACGTCACTTGACGAGTTGAGAAGCTGCGCGTCCTCGTCGATCCCTAACTCCTTCCCGTCGATGAGCTTTGCCGGTGTTTCGTTGTCCAATCCACTCTCCTCGTCCTCGTCTTGGCCAGCTCCGGCAGGTTCACTTTTGCGCACTCGCGTGGTCACATCCACTTCAATATCCACATCCTGAGCAGCACTCCGTTCGTCCTCATCGCTACTGCTCTCATCCGAGACGTGGAAATCGGTACCACCCAACTCGCGTCGATTGCCAGCCCCAGTACCCAGTATGTCATCCGCATCTCCATTTTCTCGCATGTTTGCAATGTAGTCGGCGAGGATGGCCTCGGCTTCATCATCGGAAGTAGAATATATCTTCATGCGTTGCCTTCTCTTTGCGCTTTTCGTCTTCTTGTTGTCGGCCAAAAGTAAGTTGCTTGGGCCTGCGGCATCCAGTTGCTTCTCCACGACTTGGATTTCGGTTTGCATCTGTGACATGTTGATGGTAGGTTGCGCTTTCCTCTGTCCATCCCGGCCTTTGAAAAGTATCACCTCGTCGCTAGAACTGCTGTCTCGTGACGACGGCCGCTCCGGTATGTACACCGAGCCTCGTTCAGGACGCTCTTGCTGATAATCGCCTTTGAGGTCGAAAAAGAACGACGGTTGCTCTCTCACAGCGGGTTTCCCTTGTACAATCGCCTCTAGCTCTTCTGGCCCAACAATCTCTTCTAATTCCTTGATTCCGTCTTCTATGACTTCGTCTTCGTCGTGACTTGTGTCATTGCCGTCTTCGCCGTCTTCGTCGTTAGAGTCGTCGTCGTCGTCGTCGTCGTCGACCTTTGGTACGTCGGGCATAACGGGATGCGACGCCAGGTCACTGGGCAGGGATTCTGTGGTGGATTCATCGACCTGGCCTCTGTTGTTCTCGTCGAGGAGCTTATCAAGTTGCTTCAAAGGCTCACTGGTGCCGGCGCTGATGAATGTAACAGGCCGCTGTCGGAGGTTTGTGTTTGCACCCCAGTAAGAATGGTCATGTTGTGAAGTCTGCCGAGCCTCGTCTGCGAGTGTGAAGCCAACTTGGGGTGGTGATATGTTAGCGCAAGGTGCTTTATCTCGCCTTCGGGTCACGTTTGGGTGGAATACCAAAATCCCCGCTGAATGGCATCTGAGACGGTCCAGCAGCAGGGCGCCCGCGTCCACGGGAAGCTGTTTGGCCTCCTCGACCGCCACGACCGCCTCTTCCTCCTCTGGCGCCATGGGCGCCTCTTGGGGTAGATGCCCCTTTCTTGTTGCGAGCCATTTCAGGGTAACAGTGCAGCCGCCGACATCTTGGGGCAATCTTTTGAAGTGCCAGTGGTTGCAGATGTGGCTTTTTGAATGAATTTTTGGATGGACAAGGAGAAACTTGACTACATAAAGAAAATCAGTCACCCCGCGACGCCCAGTGCTTGAGGGGCTGGCTCCACAAGATTGATGGTGCATCGATGAGCCACGCCCTGTGGTGGGGCTGTATGTGGCTTGATGGGGCCTCCATATCCCTCAGCGTGTGTGGTAAGGCTCCAGTGCCTTATTTCCATGACCTCAACCAGTTGATTAGTCCTATTTGAGAGGCACACCAGCATCCACCCAGTTTGGGCGGTGGTAGATGTACCATAGTAATAGGTATCACAAAGATCTACATCATACATGCACTATCCCTTTGAGTGTGGTAAGGCAACACTTGGGCTAGTAGCGGAGATTTGAACCAAGCAGAGAGTGAAGAAATCGAAGTACTTAAGTGCTAGGTAGGTACCTAGGTATTCTCTATGATACTAGAAGTCGCAGCTGCTTAGGGATCTACATCACAGTACTTAACACTCTCAGCGATTGAATATGGGCGTCCAAGTCCACCTGCGTACCGTTGATCTCCCGAAGTACTGTGGGCATTAATAGTGAAATGTTGCCTTACTGCACCCAAAGGGATAGTTGGTATCTTCTGAGGTATCTCTGCGTCCATCTGCATCAGCTAGGGTGATGTGGAGCAAAATCCCATGAAATAAAGCACTGGAGCCTTCACATACCGTACGCTAAGGTATACTGGGCTGAGTCACAGCTTGTTCAAGTGTGGGATATGCTGCTGCCTACCTATGAGGCTGTCTGACTCTGAGTTGACATGATCATGTTGGTACATGATCGCGTCCGCGTTCGTTCGAGTTGTCGGCCCCACCTTATACGCCAACCACGAACGTATGTACGGTCAGGTACCCACTCAAGCCGCTTTATTGACTCCGCATCCACTGTCCCGCACCTCAATGTACAGCGCGCGGGGCGCCACCAACTTCAGCAGCCCCCCGAGTGGCAGTCACAAGCCGCCAACGCCGCCCAGCTGACTCTCTCCTCCAAGACCAAGATCCGTCACTCAGCAGCAGCCTGTCCTCCCCCACATCCTCCCTCGAAATATACGATACTGCTTCCAACTGTGCTCTCTTCACCACCTGGGGTCGCCCTTACACCGATGATCGCCTAACCTACGCTGTTCATCACTGCAGTCATGGAAGCCGCCATGGCTAACGTTGACCTAGGGCGCTATCGGCGTATCGTCCAGATGTTCTGGGACCCAGAACCGACCAACGATGCCTTACAGGACCAGCCAGTTTGGTGTCTCGGCCAGCAATACAGGCTGAGTGATGCCACGCACACCAAGACTGTAGATAGCGGTGCCCATACGCCCCCGTCCGCACTGAACATGGAGCCCACCCTGGAGTCCAGCCTCGAGTCCAACCTCAACGATACAAGACCGTCTCCTCCACCCCCGCCCCCCGCAAATGCACCCGATACCCCCCCGAATCGACATCCAGCAGCTTCTCCTCCTCGCTGGCATATGATGACCCAGCAACGGATGGGGGCTGGCCGCCAGCATTTCTAGCCGACTTTGAGTCCAAGTTCTGGATGACGTATCGGTCCGAGTTTGAACCCATTCCTAGGTCGACCAACCCGCACGCCACCTCCGCCTTGTCATTTTCCATGAGATTGAAAAGCCAACTCGGCGACCAGGGCGACTTCTCATCTGACAGTGGATGGGGCTGTATGATTCGGTCCGGGCAAAGTCTTTTAGCAAATTCCATGGCCATGATCCGTCTAGGCAGAGGTATGGACCAGCATGAGCACTCTGCAGCTGTATCACTAACCCAACACTACTTAGATTGGCGTCGAGGAATTTCACCACAGGAGGAGCGTCAGCTCATCAGCGCCTTTGCCGACGATCCAAGAGCACCTTACTCGATCCATAGCTTTGTGCGACACGGTGCCACGTCCTGTGGCAAACATCCAGGTGAATGGTTTGGTCCATCGGCAACCGCTCGATGCATACAGTAAGCTCCCTTGAATACAATGCTTCTATTACTATTACTATGACTGACTGTTTTTGTGACTTTGCAGAGATTTGGCCAACTCCAACGAACCATCTCTAAGAGTTTACTCGACCGGTGATGGCCCAGACGTTTACGAAGACGAGTTCATGAAGATTGCCAATCCCGCAGGCGAAGAGTTTCACCCCACACTGATACTGGTGGGAACGCGATTAGGAATTGACAAAATCACACCGGTATATTGGGAAGCACTGATTGCATCTCTTCAGATGCATCAGTCCGTGGGAATTGCAGGGTACGCCTATCCCCCCCCTTCTAGGATTTTGATTAACTTAAACAAACATAGCGGCCGCCCTTCCTCGTCACACTACTTCATCGGCGCACAAGGCTCCTTTCTCTTCTACCTAGACCCTCATCATACAAGGACAGCCCTGCCATATCATGAAGACCCAAGCCAGTACACTGACGAGGAGATCGCGACCTGTCACACGTCTCGGCTACGCCGCATTCATGTTCGGGAGATGGACCCTAGCATGCTGATTGGGTTTCTGATCCGTTCCGAAGAAGATTGGCGAGATTGGAGGCGTTGTGTAAAACATGTCCAGGGCAAGGCTATCATTCACGTGGCAGATCGCAATCCTCTGCTCGGAGGCCATGTTGAAGGCAGAGAGAGCGCAATAGACGAAGTGGAGCCCTTGAGTGACGATGACGCGGATACTGTTCACGACATTTAGGCCGTCGGGTGTCTTGTTTTTTGGTTTGTTACTGTCTTTCGGTGGGCGCCACAGGAGTTACACTTGGGATAGATGCGACTGTAATCCGAAACCAACTTTCACAGGATTGAGTTCCAGAAATGATTCTGTCTCGCGGCTGGATCATGTCGTGTGGATGCTGTCGGAACCGTTGCACACTGGCAAGGGGCATAGGATATTAAGACAGCGCGGGCTTGGTAGTGAAATCTGCCAGAGAGGCCACGCCTTGCATTCTCAGGAAGCGTAACATTCACCGCTTATGCTTCTTGCCACCGGCACTAGGTCTTACGACAGGCGCGGCGTGCCCGTTTTCGCGGATGTGAGTAAACAACTTGGTTTTGGAGGTGTATGTCTCCCCACAAACAGAGCATCGATGCTGTCATGCAGTAGTTAGATAATGAGTATTGGGGACGAAGCCGTGGGATGGAAACTCACTGTCTCGTCTTGATCAAACTGGGCGGCCGCGGCAGCTGCTTTCCTCTCCCTCTTCGCCTTGGCTTTGCCAACTTTCTTCACTGGCACATTTTCATCAACTGTGAGATCTTGTGTTGCCGCAGTGAGGTCAGCGTCAAGGGCCTTGATAGTAGGATCCCCGCCCCCTTGGGCAACCACAGAGGCAATCCTCTCTTCGACTATGCTCCTCGGTGCATAATCGTCGCCATCGGAAGTATCGATAGACTCTACTGAGCTTGGCTCGTCTAGTTCGGCGTCTGTAGGAACATGGCTCTCCGGTTTGACTGGAATCCCATTGTCGTCGGGCCCCTCCTTATTGGATGTCGAATGTGGCAAAGCATCCGCAGAAGGTGTGGGCTCTACCTCATCAAGCTGTAGTTCGACGCCTTCCCGTTTCATTTGACGGCGCAAATTCTGCACTGCTTTGATGTGTTTCTTACTCCTCAGATGGGCCTCGAGCTGTTTCTCGCTCTTGAACGTCTTGTTGCACACCACACACTCGAGGATTTCCACCTCTGATTCCTCTTCTGACTGAGAAAAGTGGTCATCTACCAGGCTACCGTCTGACTTGGACTGCGCCCATTCAGGAACCTCGAAGGTGGTCATCCGTTCTTGATTTGCGGCGCGGGACCTGGCGGCCTGGGCTGCAGCAGCGTTCCGCATAGAGACCTGACGGTCGGCGTCAGACTGGGAGTTGGGTAGATATCGTGGATCGCGCTTCCGTACAAAGCCCACAAGGAAGTTGACTGCATCATTGAACTCTCGAATCGCATCGTCGCGGATCTTCTTGTTCTCCTTCTCCATCAAACGGCGGACGCGGCGGTCTGGCGCATCAGAGAGGCGATACTTATCCTTCCAGGAAAATGACTTGGCGGTGGAGAAACCGGCCCAGACGGCGTAGAATGGCTTAACTAGCGTCTCGTAATCGTCGTCTGAGGAACCAAAGGAAGGGTATTCTGGAACATCAACATTGTCGTATTCAGCTGCAGCCTCCTCTTCGAGAGCCAGATGTTCGAAGGTTTCCCTAGCGATGCCGAAGAAGCCTGTGGGTTCGTCGTCGAAGGGAATTGTGGAATTGAATCTGCGCATCAAGCTCATGATCTCCTCGGCCGAGGTTAGACGGATATTGCGGAAGGTGGTGGGTTGAGCATCGGGATCGTTGCCATCCTGGCCGCTGAGGATCGCGTCGCGATGCGAATCATACCATGCCCTCTCTTGAGGATCTGAAAGAATCTCGTAGGCGGACTGGACCTCTGCAAAGCGGGCTGTTGCAGTCTCGACATCGTTGAAGTTGCGGTCAGGGTGTAGCTCGAGGGCTCTGCGGCGATAGGCTTTCTTGATCCTTAGCAGTGTCAGCAGCAAGGAACCTGGTTCACCTTGTGATAGCGGGAGTGGTACTCATCGTCGGTTGCTTGACGGTCGACACCAAGAAGGTCGTAGTAGCAGGTTTTGGTGGCAGTCGCGTTGAAGCTATTGCTCTGCTCCGAGGATTGCTGGGCACCCATGGTAACCTAAGCGACCCGTCGCATGGGTAGAGGGAGCTTTATTTCTGTGCGTTCTATCCTTTGCTAGGAAGCGGGAGGCAGGAGTGGGATATCGTGTTTAGAGGATGAAGGAAAGGAATTCGTTCTATACTGTATTTTGTGTACAAATACCTAGTAAAGTACAGCAAATTGATCGGCAACTGGGTAGATGGCTGATGTAGCTGTGTACTGGTATGCATGTAAGCCGTGTCTTGACTATTGGGCACGCGTGATGACTCTGAGGATGAGCCCAGCCAGCGTGCGTTTCCCTTACCTTTGGGATTTTGGCGAGGAGGGGCGGGCAAGGCAAAAAAGCGCGGGGTCAAAACGTGTGGTGTTTTCGCTCTCTTCCTCCGGGCTGCTTAGATGGTTGGACCCTGTATGTTCTCGCCTCAGTCCCGTCTTTTTGGGTTCCTTCCCAAGCTTACGATGGTGGCCTGCCCAATCATGAGCTGATCTGCTGCCTTTTGGCAAGCGCCCCTACCCCGGGTGGCCGTTTGGGCGTACTTTGCACGGCTTGTGACGACCGCCTCTGGATTCGTGTTGGGGCATCGGTCCAAGATTTCACTCACAAGGTGGGGAAGAGGGGTCAAAGGTAGAGTCATTGTATGACGCATCTTTCTCCTCAGGACCTATTCGTATTCCTTTCCCCATTTAACCAGGGCACTGACTCGACAACACATTTCGAAGGTCCTTCGCAGGCCTTTTGTTCTAGAAGCAAAATGAGTTTTGCGCTAGGGACATGCTGTAAGTGACATTGCCTATGTCGTTCACCGAGACCTAATCACTCGTCTTTAAACCGGTAATTAATTAATCATTGAGCCAACCACCACCAGGGCAGCATCATGTGCCATGGATGATGGATCTCATGGCCCCTGCGCGATTGGAGTTGCCGGCCCACCGAGTTGTAACCCCTGCGATTATTCGGTTTCTCATGATTAACGGTTCCTAGGCTGCAAAGAGAGGGGCATGTCCATTTTTGGATGTCGCGCGGATCGTTTGTGTGTTAACCAGTACCGTGCTCTTCTTGTTTTACCTACGGACCTGTTATCTGCCACAGTACAGTATATGTCAAGTGAGGATCAAGGGAATGACAGTAGGTAAAGTAGCTTATATTGAGTAGTTGAAGTGAGCATCGCCGAGGCAGGTTGTGTCATTATTCTGGCACATGACTACGACGGATGCAAGTCTCGTTTTGGCTGCATGAGTCTCCCTCGCTCTGTGCGTAAGGTTCTTAGCACCATGTGACATGTCAGTGCGGGTACTACCGTGCCTACCTACCTAGGTAAGGTAGGTAGGTAGGTCATTTAAGTATTAGGTAGATACTGGCACCGCGTGATTACTGCACTTCATGAACGTTGTTAGGTTGGAGGTGAGGAAGCATGGAAGCGAGGAAGCATGGAAGCAGAGCAAGCCCTAGAGGCCTGGACAGTGGTGGGTAGGGTTAGTAGGCCCCGCCAGCGAAGTGGTCGTCAACTACCGGTCATCATGAGCTCTCGAGAAAAAAAAAACAAAAACAAAATAAAAAAACGGTGTCACAGCTCGAGGCGCGTGTCGCGGTGCTCCGTTGATGCTTGCGACTGTCCAAGTTCGGTCATCAAACAGGTCAGGCGTCTCGAACCATCCGATAGTAGCCATGGTAATTGCGGCCTAAGTCGCACTACCTAGCGGAGCAGCATGGCCTTCAAAACCTCGCTCTGCTCCGCTGTCCGCACCCGGCACGAGATTGCCGAACCACTGTTCCAGAACCGGCCCTTGAGGGATCATGGCCCGTCGACCGAAATGCCTTGGATGGCTTGCCTGCTTTCCTGCCAGGCCAAGAACAGACTAGGGACGAGGAAATAACGGCGATGTGTAACAACCTAGTCTAGGTAGGTGGGAAATCCGCCAAGGGTACGCGAGCCATCGTCCACACCCTCACCACGGGACGACCGACGGCAAAACCAACAGGCACACGACACACACAAATCAACCATTCGCACCGTTCCATCTCTTCCCGCCAATATCTTCCCTATTTAATCACTGGCCCCCTCTTGTCTCTGTATCGCCTCTGCCTTGATCTCGGTACAGTACCGTGTCTCCCCCCCGTGGTATTAAGAGTTGCGCGTCCGGTGCAGATTTTGGCCCATGTCTTTTGTTGCCGTTGCCACTCCAGGTCGCCTATCCCTCGCTCTGCATCGCACGTTCCTTTAGACGTAGCATCCATTGATATCCGTACCTTCCACCTGGGCGAACTGTCAACCCCACTTGGTCGCACTTCTCTTCCATTCTTGGTCATTGCTCGTGTGCCATGCCATCGCATCCTGGACGTGGTTTTAAGCTGTCGCCATGAAGTTTGCTCACGATTTCAAGCAGTCTCTTGCTACGCAAGGTCAGTCGCATCGCATCGCCTTGCATCGCCTTGCATCGCATTGCATCACACCTCAATGGCCCCTATTCTCTCCCCATTCTCATGACCGAACTGACACCCCGGCGCGCAGACTTCCCTCCTCACTGGGTTGACCAGGCCATCCCGTACAGTCAACTAAAAAAATGTCTCAAGAAAGTTCAGCGCGAGTTGCGCGAGCTTGGGCTCGACCCAGAGACGCTTCGCTCACTGCTCGACCCGCGCAACGATTCCCCAGTCGCTTTGCAATATAAACTCAACGGTACATACGCTCCAGACCGTATCAGGCGGTTTGATTTGCGACATGCGCTGATCTTTTCTTCTTCTCCCACTCAGCTGCCTCTGACTCGAACCTCCTGCGCCCAAAGCTCACTGTCAATGTTCACATGCGAAACGGCGTCCCCATTGACGCTTCATTGACTTCCACCTCCAAGGAGTTCCTCAATAAGATTGCCGCCTGCGTCCCACAGGATCAGTGGAAACACATCCCACACCCCGCTGCCGAACCCAGTTCTGGCACCTTCGATTCCGACACGACTCCTCGACCAACTGGCTTATCCACCGAGGCAGCTACCCCATCACCCGACGAAGCGCAAACTCCCCCTGCACCATCATCAGCTTCGTCAGAACTCGGCACCGTAGTCTTGGATGCCTCAGACGACGGCACATACGAGACCATCGAGGTCCCTCTCGTGTTTGATGGCGAATTCTTTGACATTCTACAAAGCGATGTCAGCAACCTCGACACATTACAGGCCGAAGAGGAGGAGAAGCTGAACGCCGAGATTGTAGATCTCGGCAAGGAAGTTGCTCAGGTCGCCAAGCCTTCACGATTCTCTAAGAATGACCTCGCTCGGTGGCGTAATATTTTCGAACTGTACCTTGATGCCGAGGTCTTTTTTGCTACGCATGAGATGGATCATGGCGCACGATCAAGTCAGGTGGCCTTGAAGCAGTTGCAGTGGTTCCAGAGCCAAGTTGAGACGCGGGGCTTGGCCAATGACTTTAAATTAGCAGAGAGCCGTGCCGCCTTTGCTCGGTTTCTGAGGTTGAACGCGTCCTTGCTCAAAAACCTGCAATTCCAGGAACTGAACAAGCTTGCCATCTCCAAGATTCTGAAGAGTCAGTACCTCCACCACCCCCCCACTGTAAACCCCAAGTTCCTCAGCAGTCGCTGACGCACTATCATCAGAGTTCGACAAACGAACGTCCTTGGGCATTTCCAAAGCCTTCCCCTCTGCAATCCAGTCGAACAAGCTCCTGGCCGGAAACGTCGCCAAGGATGTCTGTGCTCAGATGTCTCAGGAGCTGGTCTCGGTTGTCCCCCAACTGAACGACTACCTTTGCCCCGTCTGTTTTTCTCTGGCATACCTGCCTATTCGCCTAGATTGCCAGCATGTGTTCTGCATCCGCTGTGTTATCAAGATTCAGCGCCGCAAAGAGAAGCATTGCCCCTTGTGTAGGGCTGATGTGGTGATGAAGGCTTCTACTGGTTAGTTTCAGAGCTATCTTGTCCCTCTACTATTCTGCCATGTTGACCTGAAATCTCACAGAGAACCTTGACTACGAGTTGAGCAAATACTTAAAAAAATACTTTCCCAAGGAGACGAAGGAGAAACAGCGCTCGAATGAGATAGAACGTGGCATTGAGGACTACGGGCCTGGATACGTTCACAAGGAGTGTACCGTCATGTGAGCCTCAAGGCTGCCAAAGCTACATTGGCGTAATTGAGCCCATTGTATCTGGCTCGCCTAGGATGATGCTTGAGTCATTATGCCTGAACGCAGTATGTGAGTTACCCAGTGCCTTGTTTCTTTTCAAAGTCGAATCCTCCATCTGGCATTGACTAATATGATGCAGAACGTGCCTCCATACCTGGGCAGTAGAGTGTACATGCACAGCGATGAACGGGACTAAAGGAGCTCACGACAAGGACATGACAAGGTGTTGCGGGTGTCGGGGCGGATGGCCCATGGATTGTTTCTACCTATCTAAGCACTCGGCATGTCCTCGGCGGTCTTGAGCGCCTTTCGGAACATGTCCTGCAATGCGCTTGTCTCCTCGAGACCGACACTAATACGAACTAGGTCTGGGTCTACGCCAAACTGCGCGGCCCATGGTAGCTCTAGGTAGTGGGCTAGGACCACGTATGGCGAGCACAGCGTAAAGTTTGTGCCCAGACTTGGCCCCTTGGCAATGTCCACGGAGTCGTAGAATGCTTGGGCATGCTCCTTTCGATCAAACACAACGGATAGCAGTCCGCCGTATCCTCCATTCGGTAGGCGGCAGGCGTCGTACTGGGGCTTGGATGGGTTGTACTTTGGGTAGTAGACACGCTTGACGAGAGGGTGTGCACGCAATACGTCGCAGATAGCTTCTGCATTCGCGTTGATGCGCTCCACACGGGACTCAAAGTCGCGGCTATTCCTCTCCATAAAGATGACGTCCTCGGGCCAGTATGTGTCCTCATACTCCTCCTCCATAGCCTGCTTCAAAGCCTTGAAATACCTGCTCTTCGGGTTGAGAATGGCACTGCCACCCATGACATTGGAGTCGCCGGAGAAGATCTTGGTGAGGCTGCTCACAACGATGTCAGCGACTTGTAGAACATTGATGTTTGCAAACGTTCCTATTGTTTCGTCCACCACAATGGCGAAGTCGAACTCGTCGGCAAGTTTTCGAATACGAGTGAGATCCGGGCAAGTAAGAAGGGGGTTTCCAGGAAACTCGCAGAATAGCGCGAGGAAGCGCTCGCCACTTCTGAGCCTGGCCTCGAGGTCCTCCAAGTCTTCAGCCGAAGCATGTCCGTAGAAGAGACAGCCAGGACCGAACTTTTGTAGAATTTTGAGCGTGTCGACGTAGGGGAAGCCAAAGTTGATGCTTTTTCGAGGCTCTCTCGCCTTCAAGAGGGCACGATGGGCATTAAATATAGCATTCATACCGCAGGGGTAGAGATATACATCGCCTTCCTCCAGGTCCTGAATTCCTCTTGTGTTGGACGTCATGGACGGCAGGGGGCCATTGTTGAGATCGACTTCGTGGGCGAAGGCACCAGCAATTCGTCTTCGAATGGCCGATTTTGCCCGCGCAACCATGGAGAGATTGAGGTTTCTGCCAAAACGCTCCTCCAGAAATTGGGAACTCTCTAGCGACTCCTCGGGTTCTTTGGGAGGGGAGGTTCGGGGGTTTGCAGGAGGGACGCCGTCGATGGAACCCGGGCGCTGATATCGCTTGGGGCCTCTGAAAGGCCTGCCTGGGGCTTCTTGGGCATTCTGGGCTCCGGTGGGAACTAACTGCTGATCCTTGAATAGGCCATGGCAGAATTCAGCACGACGGCTAGAGGTACCATCGCCTGTGTGTTGCCAATATTGCTTGGCAACGGGGAACACTTCCTCGGGGAAGACGACCGCAGACATGGTGGGTGCTAATTTCTTCAGGAGAGCTGACAAGTCTTTAGAAGTATCGAGGGCAAGGTCGATAATGCTGAGCTGACGCGAGAGTTCTGGGGAGATTCGCTGACGGATGAAGTCAAGGCATCTCCTGGCAACCTTGGGGGTAGGAAAGAGCATGGCTTGCTGGCCCGGACGCCCATGGCGAGAAACAATATCCGTTGCAAAGGCAGCAATGCTCTTATGGACGAAGAACCTGAAATCGCGTCAGCTGGCCAGTTCGCGGTTGGGTAGACGTGGAAATCGTCGAGCGTACTCACCGAGGGTAGCCTGTGGTCATCCGACCAACAACCCATTCTTCTCCCTCCTCGTACCCGACATTGGACTTCCACGTCGGCAGAGACACGCTCACAGCCTATCGGGGGGGATGGTTTAGTACGGCAAAAGGATCCGGAAAGACGTCAGAGCGACTCACATGTGCCGTGTCAGGAGGGATGGACTCGCCCAGTTCGAAGCTTGGCATGGTGTTGGGAGTCTTTGGGAAGCGTGGTGTGAGATTGCTGGCCGTCCTTTCGTGGATGTTCGCGCAAGTACTGAAAAGATGGAGGGACAACTCGATGGCCTGAGGAAGACGGGACGTGTCGCACAGCTCTTCTTGCTTCGAGATTAGGGACTGAAGAGCTCCTTGGTTAGATAAACAAATTCTAAAGAGGTGGAAAAAGAAGAGTCAAGCGGATGGGTCCGAGAATCGGAGTGTATGGGGTAGTCTTAGTGTAGTGTCGGGCGATGACGAAAGAGGGAAGAGCTGCCCTTGCTGGTCCTCGTGTGAGAAATTGCCAGCTCGCCGACTGGGCCATGATGTTAGTCACTCTTTTGAGGCCCCCTCAAAGCACCCTCAAACTCTTCCAGACCCCGCCAATCCGCTCTGTGTCCAGCGCCTGCTGCACTAATAAATTGGGGGGGGATCTTGTTCTCAGTCCTTGTGGGTGGGCAAGGTGGGCTGTCATGACTAGCGGAGTGAGGTTGGTCAATTATACACTGCTTGAGCCCCGCACACACTGCTCCGTGTCGCACTCGTTGCAACGGAGACCCCCACCAACCCCACCATCCCACCTTGCCCGCCACACCTCCAAAGAATAACGTGGGGCATGTTCATTGAGCATTGAACATTTGACATTGACATTTCCACTGACAGCGCCCTCACAGATTGCGCGTGGGTTCATCCCTGACAGGTAATGCATTGATAGCAAATGTGGAAGCATGAAGATCCTGAGGCTTCCCTTCCCGTATGCTCACACACTGATGCACATGATGTTTTCTTGGAATCATGCTTGCATGTTTGGCATGCTTGTTTATTTGTTTTGTAAATGTTTGCATGTGGTCGTATGTGTATGTTTGTATATGCTTGTATATGGTGGATGCTTGAATGAGCCCGGATCCCAGTGCCTCTTATGTGCAAACAATGACGAATGAGATAGAGCACTGCAAATGTGACGTACTATATCATCTCTTCGATCCAAAGTCAAGTCAAGACGCCGTGGACAAAAACGCCACCCAGCCCATGAGAAAGAGTTCAGTCGTTATCCCAATCTGTTTCGAGATCCAATCCAGGTTGATGCTGCATGCCATATAAAGACACCGCTGCCTCCACGGACACATAAATCATCGAGTTTCATACGCAATGCATCACCCCCGTGCCGACAAGTATGGCGGGCATCCATACAAGCACCAAGCCGAGTGGCACTCCATCTATAACTTCGTCTAGCGCACTCTGCGGCTTCTCCTGCTCGTCTTGCTTCCCACGCAACTGATGCTGTCACTGGGAGCAACACTCACGTTGTCGTCGTCCCAGTCCGCAAGGCTTTGGCCCACGCCGCTCATGGGCAAGGGAATGTTTCTCGCCGACATATGGCTGGGAGCCCTGCTGGAGTGGCCCATGATAATTGGGGGCTCGCTCCCGTTTGATAACCTCGTCACACTGAACCTGCTGCCGTCTCGACTCCGTATTACCAGCTCTGGGCCTCGCGGAAGATCCTGAAAGTCTGGCTCGAAGTCTGCTTGGAAGCCCTGACCGCGCGGAAAGTCCTGGAACGTGTCATAGTTTTCAAAGTCATGGCCCTCTTGAGCATGGTGACTATGTCGCATGTCTTGGAATTCCCTAAAGCCCTGATATTTTGGCATGTCCGGCACCTCTGGTGCTTCAGGCACTTCGGGAGCTTCCATCAATTCTGTCTCGACAGCGGGGGGAGGTGGACGACGTGTCGCCGCCGAGGACCGGCGGGAACGAGCGGAAAAGTATGAGTCTCGCTCAGGATCGCGCTGTGGTCGTTGGGACCGAGCACGGGAATGCGTCGACTTTGGTGGTTTAGCAGTGTGGCGAGACCCGGCATGGCTGCGATGATCTGCATCGGCGACTGTGAGCGGTGATCGCGAAACTGGTGCTTCACTGCGGCTTCGCACAGTGGAAGCGCGACTGCTGTGCCTCGACGATTGGCGGCTTCTTGGTTCCTCGATCTCATCAGGCGCACGGCTCATGGCCCTGCTATTTGCGACACTCTTCGTAGTGCTCCTGGTAGTGCTTTTGGCGGTGGTTCTGGCCGCGCTCTTTGTGGTGCTTCTGGTGGTACTCTTGGCGGCACTACTCCTGGCAGCAGTGCTTCGAGCCGCAGTGCTTCTGGGGCTGCTGTGATGGGGTTCCTCTGTCAAGTACTTCACAGGGCGGCGAGAAGATTCGCGAGCTGGCGGTTCATCGCTGTCATCGCTGTCATCGTAAGGCATTTTTCTTGGGGTGTAGTCTTGTGGGTATGACAAGGCCCTGGGGGGGTACTCGTCAGGATATGTCTGTCTCCGTGGCATGAAGCCTTCGTTGTAGCCCGGCTGCCCCCATGGCATCTCCTCTGTGTATGGTGCAGGAAGAGCATGCGGCTCGTAGGCGCCCGCCCCTCTGTAGGGTAGTGCCTTGGGAGGATATTCAGGGTATCCTGGGTCCCGGTGGCCGTGCCGTGACTTGTGATGGCTGGAAGGTGCCGCGTCAGGAAAGGTTGAGCAGCGTGGCAGGGCGGGAGGTTCTGTCTCATGGCGGGGTCTGCGATCTCTATCCTTGTTGACCATGCTGTATGTCAGAGCTGCCCCGGCTGCCGCAACTCCAAGCAGGGCACCGACAACCGTCGTTGTGCTGAGTCCATTGTTGCTGGGGCTTTGGCGGGGAGAGATAGCCGGTTCCGCAAACCGATCTCCGTCGTCCGGTACATGGCTTGGGGCGCGTTCAGACATAGCGATGGGACCAACGGATCCGTAACCGTGATGGTTAGAACGAGGCGAGGGCTGCATACGGGGCTGGGGAGGGAAAGAAGCCTGAGACTTGTTGGCGTGGGAGGAAGCCGATGAAGAGGCGGACGAAGGAAGAGGATGAGACTGAGATCGATTGCGAGAGTGCTTCGAGCGAGAGGCGGTGTCGAATTGCCAATCAAGGACGCGTCCTATGTCTTGTCGGGATGAATGAGAGCAAACAACTTGTATAGTGTTACCGTCGAGATCTCGAACTGTGGCTCGACCTGGAGATACACCGCCCTCGATGCCTAAGCGATGTCTTGCTGGTCCACTTGGGTGCCCTGGAGCCCCGTCGCCGTCGGTCTGCAACTGTAACCACGGATTCGCGGCGGAGGCACAATCCCAGAATTCGGCGACGACATCCGGGGAAGGAGCGGCAAGAACGAGGAAAGAGAATTTGAGCGGCTCAAATGGATGCGTCGCCTCGCGGATCTGTAAGACCGGCACGGGATGGTTAGGACCCTGTCCCTGGCGTTGGGGTCCAGCTGGGATGCCGTACGTGACGGTACCCACAGACGACGTTTCTTCCCGGTCAGTGGCAAGGTAGCGTAGACCAAGAGGCTGAAGGATGCTGGCGTAGAATGAGCTTGAAGATGCCAGGTGCGACACCTCGACATACGGCAACACCATCTTGACTTGTTATACTCCGTACGCGTCCGTGGAGCTGCCAATGTGGCTGCCCGCTGGGACGCCCCGCTTGGGTTGGCTTGGGTGCCTTGGCTTGCTGGCTGGGCCCTTTAGGAAGCCTTGCAAAGCCCGGCAGTGAAAGACCCTGCTGGCTGACCGACCAGGGGGCCGGGGAGGCGTGAAGGCGGACCGACGGTCAAGCCAATGCGCAAAACGACAGGAGACAGGAGACAGGAAGACGGTGAGGGGAGAAGGGGTTGAGGCGGGGGGAGCCCGCGAGAAGAGAGACGAGTTGAGATTGGGAACGGGGGTTTCGGAGAGGGAGAGTAGAAGAGAGAAACAAACAGGTGAGACGAGGCGAGGCGGGCGAGGCAGTCGAGGAGGAGGAGGAGGAAAAGAAGAGAAAGAGGCGGAGGGAAAGGGAGAGGGGAGGTCGTGGTGGGGTTGACGATTGGTGATGGGCTAAGCTGGAGGTAGGTAGGGAGATGGGAGCGATGATACTGATGGGTGTGATGAAGATGCGAGAGAGAGTTGCAGCTTGTCTTATGGAGCCGGCTGTCGGGTTATTTTTTTCCTTTTCGTTACCCCCTGACAAGAATGCGGCCAGACGTCTGTTCACGATCTGGGCCGCCAAGTCGGGCTGAGCTGGGGGTTGGACGTGTGGTTGTTTGGCCGCTTTGGCGTGTTGTGTTTTGGTGGCCGTTGGTCCAGTGGATAGTCGGTCAGGATGGTGGAGTGTGCGGGGGCGAGGTCGAGACGCCTTGTCCTTCTCTCTGGCGCTTGCTTCCCTTTCTCTCTTCTCCTAATGGGTCGAGATGTGGGAGGTAATTACTGGGCAGTAGGGTTGGGCAGAAGAGCTGAATAGAAGAGGTTTGTATGACTAGTAGTGCCACTGCGTTATGGTGCTTATGTGCTGGAGCATGCCCGCGGATAGGTGGATGTGGACAGCACAGCGCCAAAGTGATTTGTACCACGAGTGTGCTCAAAGGGTTTTGCTCAGTCTAGGTAGTAGGTAGGTAGGTAGGTAGGTAGGTATGTGGAGATGGATTGTGTGTGCGTTTCTGTCTGTGTCTGTGTCTGGCTGTTTGTCGTCGTTGCTTGGGAATTGATTGACTGGTTGACCAGTGAGTCAGTTCTAGTGTGACTGTGCTGACTGCTGAGTGCGACTGTGCTGAGCGTGTCTGAGAAGAAGAAGAGAATGACATGCAGAAGAAAGAGGAACTGGAGGCGGTTCTATGTTATGACATATGACCTCGACTCTACGCCGCTACGGGTTCTCGTCTCATCGGCCAGCCCCCGTGTCTCATCAGTCTGTTCTTGTCTGGCGCGCGCGGCCCCTCTGCATCTTGTCTTATGTACCCATCCAACCATCCTCGGCGCCCGTCAGCTGCCCCTCCACGTTAAACCCATCTGGACCCTGAGCAGGAGGGACTTCCTCTCCCTACGCCTTTCGTACTGTACATGCCTACATACCTAGGTAGGTACCTAACTTAGGTACCTAGGTACCTACCTACATGAGGCGATGCCCCTAGAAAGCGTACTAGTATGTGTATTGGCTTGGAGCCCTGTATAGCATCTCCTCACGACTGGTCACATTGCATCAGAAAGACGAGACCATCGTGGAAAACACCACATGACGGGATGGTAAGATGGTAGGGTAGTCGGTTTGATGGGGGTGCGAGGAGAGAGAGCCTTTGTGCAAGCGTAGCCCGTGCAGCCCTTATGCACACGATGATGGTGCTAAAACCCTAACCAGTATTAGACTAATTACTGTACCTAAAAGCAGGTCAAGGCATAGATATGGTGTACTGCTAAAGTAGGCATTTGTACTGACCTACCTCCTACCTTACCTGGTACCTAGGTACCTACCTAGGTACACACTACGGTACTTACCTACCTACATTTATCCACCTAATTGTGAGCGACAAACCTGCTGCAGATTGGCCCCATCAACGGCCAGTTAAGTCGAATCTCAACCAAATCGATAGTGCGAATCAACGGCCCCAATCCAGGACCCCAATCTGTGGTGCTAATCCGTGGTGCCAATCAGCTGCTTCCTCTCTGTCGGGTATAGACAAACAGCGCTACAGTGCACGTTCCTACGCGTCCCGTCCCGAGTTGACACGCTCAGAATTAGGCTCCTTGGCCGCGCCTGAAGACTAATTGCCAGTTGTGTCAATGGATAACCGCCTTGTGAACGCGCAGAACACATTGCATTGAGTTGGCGGATGGAATTTACAATGAACATGTTTCGGCCAAACGAAGCTTACGAGGTTCAAGAGATACATGCCTGAGGTACATGCATGGCATCACATGATGCGTGTATCGCCGATGGTGCTGTGATCGTTTCTTCCTACTAATCCAGTACCTGCAGCGCCAGGGGTGCCACCACGACGACTGGCATTGGATCACGGATGGTGAATGGTGGATGAAGACCAAACACAGCACCATTCCCCCCCCAAAACCCGCCGCTGCCAGCCGGAATTCCCTCACACCATAGGGAGCTCTTCCGCAACCCCTCTGAACCCCTCAATTCGTCTTCTGATCTGGCGACTTGGACCTACCAGATGATCTCTCACCGTACCTCCAGCCTTGGGCTTGAATCTACACTGAACCTGGACCTGGTCAACAAGCCTGCCTCCTTTGATGTCCTGGCCTCTGCCAAAACCTCCATTTCATATCTACATGCGTTGCTCGTCCATCAAAGGGTGCCACGTCGAGCCCGACAGCTGGCCCAGAGTTGTCCGGCTCGTCCCACCGGCTCGTCCACCGACCTCCACCCCCGGCCCATCCCCGGCCACCCCCGGGCTCTCGGCTACGTAGCTCCCGTCAAGCATCGTCCATCTCCCCTGGTGTGTCGAATGTCCAGTGCTCGAGCAGCGGTAACGAGGCAGGTACGCAAGTACATACAGTACCTAGTACATAATGCATAGCCGTGTGCTTGGTACGAATCAGTCGCCGTTCCAAGCTTGCGCCTGACCGTAATTAGAGAGGTTGAGAGGCCTTCCATTATGGCGAACCAGATAACACTCCTACGCACTCAGATAGGCCGGCGGCTTACGGCTGACTACGGCCCATTCCTCCTCTCTGACCCTCATTCTCGCCCTCCTCGTGGCGAGGTTTGATGCATTGATCCCAACCCGCACGTGGGGGCCAGCTATTTGAACACTTTGAAAGCCAACCTAAGCTATAATGCCAAATGCCCAGTCATCATCCAGTCCCAACTAACAGCCTCACGTCGATTCTGCCGTACATGCGGTGATACCTACTGAATACCGCCAAGCTGCAAGGCTTGCTCAAGTGAGGCGGAGGCCGAGAGGATTCGCCGTCATCGGGTCACCCGTCTGTTGTCCGCACGCCCATTCAACTAATCCGTCGCGCAATCAATTGACCACGCGACCCCGAGGCGGGGCGGCCACTCTACGCAAGTTGACGTAACTGCCACAGTCGTTGAGCGGATTGGCTACAGCCTGGGCGCTGTACTTCGCGTCAGGCCGATTCTGGAACGGGAACTACCACGTATAAGCCGCTTATACTTGAGATTTGTATTTGTCTTTATTATGCAAGATATGCACCTTGCTTCTTCTGTGCTAACTAACTGTGGTCGCACATTTGGCTTTACTCCTAGTTTCCCTCTCACATTGCCTTTCACTTGGCCTCGGATCTCTCTTGACCTTGGATGGCTTCAACCAGTTCCATGCGACCCTGATTGGTACCGATGACAAGGGGCGCCTGCTTGTGCACCGGAGAGCATTGGAACGATTGTTCTCTCTTGGAAGGTCCCCGACTCTGCCTTCTTCGGCTCCGTCCAGTTGCCTTGCCTTGCCTTGCCTCGCCTTGTCGGGATGGTAGACCTGCCTATTAGTGCCTTTAAGTGCAACGTTGGCCTGCTGATTGAACCGGAAAGAATAAAATGCCAGAAATTGAACAGAGGCACATACGCAAAGAAAATGGCAAATGTAAAAAAAAATGAACCAGGTTGAAGTGGCCCATCAAGACGACAATGAATACGTCTTGGACCCGTTGTTGAACGCCCCATGTTTTGGTTGTAAAAACAAGCGACAGCGTAAACCAGGCATTCCAAGTCTTCACCTAGCCGATCTGCCTCGCGACAATGTTGTATGGCCGCCAGGCGACCCGGCCTTTGGCTTATGTCTCTATTCCTGTTCCCAACCAACGAACCTTGTGATGGGCTTACATAATGTCCCAAACATCTTCGGCGGCATGACAGAACTTGCTGCAGGCCACACTTGCAGACAGCGAGTAGTTGCTGATGGAAATCTTCTCGTCCACGAGCGAGTCGGCAAAGTTATCCTCTCCCTTTGCCATGGCGCCAACGAAGACGCAGATGCTCTCCTTGGACTCAACAGTCTCGACCCACTCGCGTACGCGTACGAGAGGGGCGTCGAAGCTCAGTGTCACCTTGCGGCAGTTGGGGGGTAGGTGATCAGTGATGGGGTTTTGAATGACGCGCAGGAGCTTCTCGTTGGAATTGGTCGAGCGGATGGACAGGCGGTGCAGCAGCTGGACCATCAAACCAGCGAAGCGCTTGAATGTTCGGGGGATACGGACCGAAGGGGATACCTCGATGAGGACGCCCTTGGCAGTATGGATGTAGATTTGAAGCTTGCCAGCCTTGTTGATTGGGGAGTCCAGGAGGGTCAGCAGGCACTAAGAAATATGTCAGCATGTTGAATGCCAGCTCAAGCAGCCAGAGTTGAAACCTGGTGGGTGATGTCGGGGCGGGCATCACTAATATCCCGGTTCATCTTTCGCATGACACCGATGTGCTCGTCGCTGTTGAGCAGCGAGTACTTATCCTCGCGGTGCATGCCGGTGCGGCTGGTACCGCCGTGCGAGGCCTTGTACGTCTCGAGACTGGCATTAGACAACACTACGATGAGTCGTTGCGAGTCTTTGTCAGTGGGGGGGATCGGCGTGTTTTGTTCGGCAACCAACTGCGGAAGTGCGGGAGGGGGGAGTGATTGCGTCCCTATGGCCGGGCCATCTGCATTAGCCATCAGCTCCTCGAGGAGTAACAAGTTTGTGGGTGTTTCATACTAGGACGCTTGACTCCAGCACGGCGCTCGGGGGAGGACATGGTGAGAGGTTGACGCGAGTGTGGGGGAGGCTGAAATGTGGGTGTGGGCGACTCAATGCCGATGAACGGGTGTGCGGCGTGCAGAAGATCCGTTGGAGGATTCGAGGTTACGCAGCGGCTCAGTGATAATCTGCACTGGGCAGATTGAAGGTGCTATCGAAACAGTGCTCGGTTGAGTGAGTGATGTTATTGTGAAAGAGGAAATGGGGACGGAGAACGGTGGAGGGGAACGAAGAAAAACCAGACGGAGCAGAGGGGATGGGCAAATGACTACCCGTTGAACCAAACACTTGAAGAGCCAATCCCTGGACCGAAGGCTAGTAAGGTGGTTGACCCTGGAGTCCCACTAAATTTATTCTGCATCGTACTACTCCGTGCTTCGTACGTTACTTAAGCACTGACGACTGTGTTCTATTCCACTATGCCGAACTCGGGCGGTGTGACTCCGAGAGCTGTGTCCGGCCAGAGCAGGCACGACAGCTCACGCATCGGCTTCAAGTTTCGGGCGCTGAAGGTTGTTTGACAGAATCCCGGGCAAGTGCCATGGTGCCGTCCTCCAAACTGAAGGTGAGTATTCCTCACTCAGTTCCTATTTCTCTGGGCAAGGGGTCACATTGGACAAGCAATGCACTTTGCGACATATGCAATGCCCTTGGCTGTCTAAACACGAATTCACTTGAGGCTGTACTCCGTAAAAACCACGTTTTGTGCCCGCACGTGATAGGCATGCTGGAATACTAGGTACCTACTTACCTACCATTAAGCCAGACGTTTTATTTGCAACGGGTCCCATCCAACCTTTGGCGGCCACCAATTACCATGGTCGTTTCTCGGAGCTTGAAGACCCTGTTACCTAAGCACAGAAAGCCATCTTTCCTCGGCGCCTATTGGCTGCCAAAATTTGGAACTGCAGCCTTTGATGCGCCGCATCTTTCGTAGATGATCCAACGACACATACTGTATCTTCATTCCGACCAGCGATTGATGAACCGGCCACCTTCCTGGCCCCGAAACTGGCTGCTCTGACACAGTAACCACCACGTCGTAATGTCGTCCCAAGTCGCCAAGGCCGCACGCCGTGTCACACACGAGCTGCATGGCGTCGTCGTCTCGGCTGGTCTCATGCAGAAGACTGTCAAGGTCCGCGTTGGCGGTCAGAAGTGGAACAAGATCGTCAACAAGGTGAGCAAATGCCTTCTAGAAATACTTTTGTGGGAAATATGCTAATACTGTATCTAGTGGTACGCCGACCCCAAGCACTATCTTGTCCACGACCCCAGCTCTTCCCTCCGAACCGGCGACGTCATCTCCATCGTTCCTGGATGGCCGACCTCGCAGCACAAGCGTCACGTAGTGAAGCATATTATCGCGCCCTATGGCGTACCCATTGAGGACCGCCCGCCAGTGCCGACTTTGGAAGAGAGGATAGCGGAGCGAGAATCCAAGAAGGCCACCAAAGATGAACGAAGGGCGGCTAGGAGACAGGCCGAGATGGAAAGGACACAAGAAGAAAAAATACTAGAGCTTGAGAAGAAGGAGGCGAAACGAAAGGCCTGGGAGGAGGCGCAAGAGCGCAAGGCCCAGACCCCAGCAGGCGATCTTGATTAAGATCCCCAGCATCCATCTTCGAAACCCCAACAGTCTCGAAGTATCAGCTGCCATAGCAACCTGGAGCTTGGGGCTTGATTCTTTGGGAATTGCATGCGGGAATCGGAGTGAAGGGCTCGCCTCACTGCCCTGTACGATACTTTGAGCCACTGGCGCGAGGAGGCGTCATGGGCCAAGACCTGTCGCTAAAGCTACCTACTGTACCATATTGAAACGACATACCAGACATGTGACTTGATGAAGCGGGAACCTGATGAACGGCGTACATGCATGCCAATGGAGAGAAACCATTTGTGGACCACGTCTGACGATGGAGACAGTGTGGTTCATGTACTTGCCATTCTAAGACACATTTGGTTTACATGGTACTCTGTGTAATACCCGTCTAACCACCCCGTTCTCCAAACTCCTTTGCCCAATCCTCATACTCCTTCAGTCCGGATTTGCTTACGCTAGGTCGGATCGCATTTAGACTCGCTTTAAAGTCAGGAAGCCCGATCGGCCGGATCTGATCCATTGTCATATGCAGCAAGGCTTCACCTAATGATCGCAGCGGCCCCATGGCTGCATCCTTTGCTAATGCTGTGATGTCCGAACCAGAGAATCCTGGCAAAAGTTAGCGCCAACTCCATTGTCAACCGTAGCACTCACCATCTGTCAGCTCTACTAGTCTGCAAATATCTGCATCCGAAAGGTCGTGTTTCTGCTGTCCTAAGAGTGTTCGAAGTTGGGAGTCTCGAGTGGTTGCCTCTGGAAGCGGTATATATTGACGTCTTACGAAGCGGCGTCGAGCAGCTTCATCAATCGCCCACGGCAGATTTGTTGCAGCTAGCACCAATACTCGATTCGCATCACCCCGATCCTTGTCCTTGTCACTGACCTCTTTCCCTGCGGCTGCCCTTTGAAGGTCACTCCATTGGATGAGAAACTCAGTCTTGATCCTCCTGGTCGCTTCATGCTCGCCGGAGCCTGACCTCTGTGACATTAAAGAATCGATTTCGTCGACAAAGATAATACTTGGCGCGAGTGTCCGAGCAAGACCAAAAAGAGCCCTCACTAGCTTCTCAGACTCTCCCAGGTACTTGCTAGTCAAACTGCTGGCTGAGATGGAGAAAAATGTCGATTGGGATTCTGTGGCGACAGCCCTCGCTAGCATGGTTTTGCCAGTGCCCGGAGGCCCAAAAAGTAACATACCTCTGGCCGGCTCTCGCAATCCCATGAAAAGATCTGGGCGCAGGAATGGATACACCACTGTCTCCCGAAGGGCATTCTTGGCAATCTCCAAGCCTGCAACATCGGCCCAGTGAACCTCGTCTCCCTGAATGACAATATCGTTGAGAATCTGCTTGGCAGCCGCCTCGTCGATGCCTGGAGGTAAGTTCTTGAGAATTGTAGCCTTCTTCTTCTTCCACGCACTCATCTCGCTCGGGCTCTCTTCTGTGAGTGACTCTTCTGAAGTTTGAGCTTCCGAGTCGGCTTGGATGTTGGGTTCTCTCGACTTGAATCGACTTGCCCTGGATGAAAGCTGACCAGTATCCTCTCCAGACTCGCTCGAACCGGAAACCGGTCGTGGCTTTTGTTCACGTCGATGAGGACGATTTGCTCTCTCTGGATCCGACCTGGGCTGTTTGGATGGCCTGCCAGATCGCCTCACGACCGGGCTTTTCCTAGCCGGGGCATCTGAGACGATTCTCCTCTCTGAAAGCTCCCCAGAGTCATCAATGGTTCCATGATATTTGGTGGACTCAAACTGTCTTGATGTTTTACGCGGGGAGGTTATTGAAGAGTTGGTCAGTCCAGCAGCGGGCCGTTCTGAGCGACTTGGCCTTTGGTCGATTGAGGGCGGATCCTGTAATGATAGCGCACCAAGGGCACTGGATGCGGCGTTCACGGAGAGCAGTGACGGCCTCGTATCGCAATATTCGTCTGAATGACGGCCATCTCCGCTTGACTCACCTTCTCGAGGCACGACAAGTCTCCTTGAATGGCTATCCCATTGTAATGGTGCGGATGGTTGTTTACGGCTTTGATCGAGGGAAGTCCGCGGGCTTAATTTCAACGGTACCGATCCAGTCTCGGAGGAGGTGTTTCTCGAGAGTTTATCCTTTGAACCTAGTGCACTCCACGCAAGAGTGGCAGCCTTGCTAGGCCCCTCACCCACTGGTTTGGACGACTTACGAGTCATCTTCGCGGGTCTTTCGCCCAGCTTTCCTGTCCGTAAGGTAGTTCGCATGGTGTGCTTTTCTGGGCTGGGAGATCGTAATGTCTTGCCTGGCCTAGGCGGTAGCTGAGGGGATGTCGTTCTCGGCACTGAACTTGTTGATGGCGCTGGATCGAGGTATGAGCTGCTACCATTGACGAGCGCATTTTCAGAAGATCGACGCAACGAAAGAGAGGGCCGTGGAGGCAAAGCTGGACGTGATAGTTCAGAATATGTTACGGCGGGAATCGTGCCTTGGCCGATGGCTCCCTTGCCCCGGCTGTCGGTTTCTGCCAAACTTGGTCTCTTTGATAGTTTTCCAGTCGATGGCGGCGGGTTCATGTCCTCATGTTGTCGAGAAATTCGGAGCGCCTCCAGGAGATCGATCCGTTCCTTGCACTGTAGTTCGAGCTCCTTGAGGGCATCTTGCAATGCCTTCTCGGTGGTTGTTAGCGGCAGGTGTATGGGGACTGCTCGGTTTGCCTGATAGTCATAAATCTGATCAAGAGCACTCCTCCAGTGACGCATCGCCTCGATCTCATTCCCCTAAAATGATTTGGCCGTGAGCAAGGGAGTTCGAGGTGTTTGCCTGTGGTTGGTGTCGATGAGCAAATCTACGTACCTGGCCCTCATAGTAGACGGCTGTTGAGCAGCTCAGATAGCTGTCATCGTATGTCTTTTGTAGCACAGCCAGGCCTTTGTTGCGTAACATTGCTTCGGCAGCAATGACATAGTAGCCCTCAGCCTCGCCCTTGGTCGGTAGGTGCCTGACCAACACGGCTTTGCACGGTATGGTCCTGACGAGCGACCACCTCGTTCAGCGCGCGGCTTTCCAGTCGAGCCAATGCCGAGGCCAACGAAGACGGTGGGACTGAATAGGGCCAAAAGTTCGGTCGAGGGGAGGTGTCGTCGCAGCGGGCGCTTGAGGGACCTTGCGGTCTCGTTGGTAGTTGTATCTGGACGGATCGATGTAGCACATGGTGTAGGACCAAAGGCAGAGTAGGCTGGGTGCGGGCGGTGACGTAGTCTGCCTGGCACTGCCCGTGGGGCGCTGTTCAGTGGTCACTGCCCATTTCAGTACGCCTCCCTGAGTACCTACGGGTACCTAGGATTAGCGGGGTACGCGCACATTCGTCGCACCGACAAGGAATTGCCTAATTCGTACTATGGGATTGGTAACTTGGTTGTCAAGACGCAAGCGATGAGCCCAGGCAGTGATCCTGAAATCTAGCAATCGCCTCTTGTATTGAAGGATTCAATAATTAATGCAATTCATTGAGGCCATCCAAGAATTGCGGATCGACCTGGTTCTCTACGACAGCAGCACGCGAATCTCCGCCGTCGTCCTCGGGAAGACTGATCGAAGCCCTTCCTCATCGTCTGAATCCACAGAGTCCTCATCGCCATCGGATATCTCCTCCTCAAGCTGCTCAAAGTCAGCACAAAACTTTTCGGCTGCCTCCTCCGTGATTTGCCGGGCAAGCTTAGAGTCCTGGAGGTGCTTCAAGTTTTCCATAGCATCCATCAGCGCCGATGGTAGGAAGTCGTCTAACACCTGGCTTGCTTGGCCCAATACGTCTCTGTCAAGTGAGGTCGCACCGTTTGACCCGTCTGCTTGTAGCACGTTCAGAATGGGCTCCAAACCAGACCCCTTTAGGAAGAAGCTGTATTGGCTCTCGACAAGTGTCTTGGATTCCTTAGACGCCTTCTCTCGGAGCCGTTTGCTTCTGGCCTGGGTGAAGTCAAACGATTCGAGTGCTGCAGCGGCAGCTAGGATGCAATTGATAATGAAGATGGACCCGTTTCGCTTTCCCATCGACTTGGCCATGTTCTCGCAACCAGCCAGGAAAGGTTCGAATGCTTCGGCCAGGACATTCTCAAACTCAGCCTCACGGTCGCCTGAGGCAGATAGGGACGAGTCGAACGTCTTGCTGATGGAATTCAATTGCTTGAGTGAGTCGTGTAAAAAGCTTGGCGGGCCGAGGTTGGATGGCGCATGCTGGAACTCGCCTTGAATAGTCGCAATGTGATCCCGTACCAAAGCACGAAACTGGCGAAGAGCCTCTGTTTCTAGGCTTGCAACAAGCTCTACAAGGTTGGAGTCTGAACCGAGCATCTTTTGAAATGTGATGCGGTAAAAGTTGACAAGATTGGCCAGCTTGTACGCTGGGATAATATCCTCGTTGGCCTGGATGACCTGCTCAACCCGCTGGCGGAGAACCCGAGCTGCGCCTGAAATGTCCCGGTCAACCAGATCGTGGAGCGCTTTCAGGGAATTGAAGTCTTCTGACTCAGCTTCATCGTCCTCGTCGGCCACCAACCGCCATATCTCAGCGTCTCGACCCGACTTCAACCCCTTGGCGAGTTCCTCGCCTTCGGCGACAAATAGAATCTCCAACGCTTCACGCTCACTGACCGTCGCGGAGTGGATCCATGCTAGAATATCTCCCACGTATCTCAATGGATCATGGGCAGTCATATCGATGGGCTTGACTGACTGATCCTCCACACCAGATGGCGAAGTTCCAGTCAGGGCCACATAGAAGGAGTCGGAGAGAATCCTTTCTCGGGCTTCGGCAAAGAAGTCGAGACAGTTCTGGAAGAGGGAGGGTCTCTCAGCTAGGACCCGAAGTGCGCGGCGAATGGACGAGTTCATTTGCGGATTCTCGAGGTTCAACGTTTTGAACTCTCTTTGGATCCACTTGTAGAGCTTTTGGAACCCGAGATTGATGTCCTTCGATGTCTGTTCCATCAATTCCAACCCAAGCGTCTGCTTCTCGAAACCAAGTAAGATCTCGCAGTCCCTACTAATCTTCTTCGCTTTGCTCAGAGATTCGAAAAATCGGTCGTCCACCGGCTCAGCCGTCATTGTTAGTGCAGCGATCTCATTTTCGGACATGATAAAATGCTGTTTGAAGGCACCTAGAAGTTCCTGTTTGACCTCGACCTGTCTTCTTTGTTCCAGAAGGGACGACGCTTCCGATAATGCTGGGGAGGTCTGATTGTGGGCCGCAACAACCTGGCTCTTCATATCCTCATAACCCGTATTGAGCTTGTCCAGGGTTGTCTTGATGCGTCGCAGTTGCTAAACTTGCGTTGGCATAAAGATCATGAAGAAAGGAACAGACCTACCTCTGCAACGCGACCGAATTCCGAGATGACCTCAGCATTACTGTCAATCACTTCCTTCTGAAGATCCAAGCGGAGTCGACGCCGAGTTTCAGCATCGTTTCGAATTCCTCTCTGATCGAGGAGTGACAAAGCGTCTCTGAATTCGGTATCCGAGTGCGTCGTTGATAGAACACTGGTGACTTTTGAGGTGAGTGGATTCACGCCCTTGAGAGCGGGTGATGGCGCCAAGGAATGATCGGTCGAATAGAGTACAGAGTTGCTGGCGTCTCTTGAGGGCAAACCCTTCAGGGACCATGATTGATCTGACGACATTGTGGTTGGTATTAATGCAGCTTAGAAATGGAGTAAACAACGATGGCCCTCAGGGATGCAAATTCATTCTGACGCGATCCTGAGGAGTTGGAGAGTGAGAAAATTTGTCACCGCGAGAGAACCAAGCACTAAGGTCGAAAAATTGCCTTTATGAGTTGTGTAGAATTCCGATAATACAGCTCAACTCATCACAACCATAGTGGACCTGGAAGCATTGCAACGGTGTCGTGAGTGAGGACTTGAATGGGTAGGCGGTGTGGATCACGGGTGGGGTGACTACCTGGCTTATCGGCAATAAGTCCGGCAAAACGACACACCGCTTTGGAGCGTCATACTCGCGACCGTGATGCCTGGAACATGCATGCCGCGCGTTAGAATCCTGTTGGTTCCTATCATCATTTTCATCAAATGCTGAGAAGTACCCTGAATGAAAAGGTAAGTCGCATACTACTCCATATTTAGAAATCATGATGCTCGGCTTGTGTAGCACGTGCTAAGCTCACGCATGTGCGTCACGCTGCTCGTGGTCACCTGCCCCCAACCCGAGACCATACACCTCGATAGAACGGCGCTCATAGTGTTCAGTTGATAGACACTAGAATCGTCCGAGCTCACCAGTACCTTATTTCCATCGCTTGAGCCAAAAAATCACCGAAATCTCGAACTATCGAATCCATGAGCCAGGGTAACTCTTGGTTGCCTTGCCACAGCTTCCCACCGCCACGAGCAACTCTCACCACCATCCTCAGCCCCGAAGCCCGACAGTATAGGTAGCGACATGCTTATAGCGGTTACCGAATAACTGCTGCCTTGGGGCCCGTCATGACTTCCAACATCTTCTCTCGGATGGCTCCCTCTTCCAGAGGCAGTCGATCTTTCTACGAACAGCTGCGTTCCCGTGACGACGACGGATATACTGACGACCATCCTGGGTTGGACGAGGAAAACTTGGGACACCATTTCAACGATTTTGATGCTGAAGGCTTGGCAGTAGGTGATAGCCGCATGACGGTCGATAGCGCGGCCTTCGACACAAAGGATAACACTCGGGTTGCCCGTCAAGCTGCCGCGCATGCGCGGCATTCTAGTGGTCAGTCCTCAAGATGGCCAGCTCACCAGGACGACGAAGTCAACAACGACGTTCCCGCATCTCTGTTGATAGAGGCCAACGAGGCCGAAAACATTCCGGCTCCACCGAGGCGTCAAGGGCGACAATCGGACCCCGCTCACCAAGCGGCCGCTGGACCATCGTCGGCAAGGGCTCGAGCGCAATGGGATGCGGCAACAACGCAGCAACGGCTTCACCAGGAAGATCCATTCGGTGCCCCTCCAGGATCTCAACCCAAGCCTGTCATTAAAGGGGTCATGTCGGGAAGTCCACGTGAGAGGGCGCTCTGGAGATGGGTTAACACTTCGAATCTGGATAGCTTTATGCGGGACGTGTACGACTACTACGAAGGAGGTGGGCTGCGGTGCATCCTCAACGCCAATGCGTTGTGGCTACTGTGAGTCTCAATACCTTGTGCTGAACCCGAGACGCTGACATCTTGGTAGTGAGACTCTCTTTGTGGCCGTTTTACTGACATTTTTGTGTCAATGCGTTGACTATTCCAAGGTTGCTGAGAGCAAGTCTCTGAACGAGATTGTCATCAAACAATGCACAAGCAAAATGTCTGGGATTTGGAATCTTGGCATCTGGTTGTACTCGTTCTTCTTCATCTGGAAGTCGGTACAATATTTCGTCGAGATCCGGCGTTTGGTTTACATCCGTGATTTTTACATATACCTTCTGGAAATCCCCGAGCAAGATATGCAAACTGTGTCTTGGCAAGACATCGTGGCTCGGATCATGACACTGCGGGATCAGAACCCGAAAACGGCCACCAATATATCAAAAAGCTTGCGCCGTTTCATTGGAAGCCAATCGAAGGAGCGGCTCGATGCCCACGACATCGCCAACCGCTTGATGCGCAAAGACAATTACCTGATTGCAATGATAAACAAGGACGTCCTGGACCTTTCTTTGCCTGTGCCGTTCCTGGCAGGTCGCCAGTTATTCTCGAAGACAATGGAGTGGTATCTGCATTACTGCATCCTAGACATGGCCTTCAATGAGCTCGGCCAGGTCCAACAGGATTTTCTCCGCGCCGATCGAAGAGGCGTTTTGAGCCAGAAGCTCAAACAGCGGCTCTATTTCGCCGGAATTCTGAATCTCATTTTTGCCCCTGTGGTCCTCGCCTATGTTGTCATCGTCTATTTCTTTACGTATTACAATGTAGGTGCATTAATGTCTTCGGAGCTTGGATTTCACTGACCAGTCTTTGAAGGAATACCAGAAGGACCCGAAACTTGCGACCGCGCGCAAGTACACCTCGTTGGCCGAATGGAAGTTTCGGGAATTCAATGAATTGCCGCACATCTTCTACGAACGGCTACACATGTCAGTCCCGTTCGCAACACGGTATATCGACCAATTCCCGAAGAGGATGACAGAAGACATTGCTAGAAGTGTCGCGTTCATGACCGGAGCGATTACAGCTATCTTGGCAGTGGGCTCTATTCTAGACTCCGAGCTGTTCCTGAACTTTGAAATCACCAAAGACCGGACTGTTCTCTTCTACCTGGGCGTTTTCGGCGCCATCTGGGCCATCTCGCGAGGAATGGTTTCGGAAGAAACACTGGTGTTCAACCCCGAGTACGCTCTGCGCAATGTCATCGAATACATCCATTACATGCCGGATCACTGGCACGACCGACTACACAGTTTTGAGGTGAAGCTAGAGTTTGCTGAGCTTTATAAGATGAAAGTTGTGATCTTTTTTGAGGAAGTGATGGGCATAATCACGACACCAATGTTGCTCCTGTTTGCGTTGCCCAAGTGCAGCGACCAAATTATTGATTTCTTCCGCGAGTTTACAATCCACGTGGATGGGCTCGGCTACGTGTGTTCGTTCGCCGTGTTTGACTTCCAGAAAGGAGTCGGCAACACGGGACACCCTGAAAGACAACAGGATGTACGGGAGGACTATTACTCGACAAAGCATGGCAAGATGGCAGCATCATACTACGGTTTCATTGACAACTATGTCATTAATCCCAAGACGGGAATTCCTGGGCACATGCCCCCAGGTTCACGGCCGCCTTTCCACCCTCCACCAGCCTTCCCGGGGCTCAACTCACCGACGCTGGCAGCCGACATGCAGGGCTCGTACATGGGGCGGGTGGATGTGGGCAGGGCACGAAGTAGGGCCCCAGGCCCGGCTCGAGGACCTCGAGCTGGGACAGCGATCCCACCACCGTCACCAATGGCTTCCATGCTACTGGATCAACACCACCAACCAGTCGCTGGTAACGCAGGGGCGCGGAGCTTGTACTTATCAAGGCATCCTCGGGGTGGGTATCGCGGGGAGAGCCAGATTATCGAGGAGTCACTTGAAGATGGAGGTGGAGGCCGACGGCTCACACAGGAGGAATCTGTGTACGAAGCCGGAGGAGTACTGGGGGAATCCACTTGGGAGACGTCGCCCGGCAAAGGCCTCAGTCGAGAGAACAGCGCGGCCAACACCGAGGAGACGGATGCTGGCGTGCTGGGACTCATCTACCAGCTGCAGCAGACGCAGCGACCCCGCCGGGGTGGAGGTATGGTATAAAGGCGAACTAGAGCTACGGAGGAGATGATGTTTTCTTTTGATGGGGAGACGTGGAGATAATGTGGCCCATTTGAGGTTGCCTCTGGCCGTTTCTTTTCCCAGGCCATTTTGCGTTTGGAGTTTTTGGACAAGAAGAACCCGATATCCCGGGCAAGGCAGGGGGGGGGGGGGTTAGCTTATTATTAGTGTGGCAATGAAGAATACATGACACATGGGTAACGACCACCGTTTTTGGTCTGAGGATGTGTGTGTGGCCCGAAGGATGAGTAAATGTTGATACGAAAACTCAACGCTGGCTACGTGCGCGAAGCATACCAGTCACATGATTATTTTCATACCTGAGTAGTGTAGCAGGCAGAGATTCGGCTCTGACCCCTAAGCCGGAGAAGGGACGAGCTTCCGTTTGTCCTGACTGCTGGTGTGACTGGGACCGGGAAGAGGCGGGATGGAGATGAGCCTGAGGGTGGAGGAAACGAGGAGGCAAGGGGCTTCTTGTGCTACCATATGCCGTTGGAGCCTGTGAGGTAGGGCTTGAGGAGACGCGGGTTCTTCTGCATGGCATGGCGTTGAAATGGCTGGTGTGATGGCGGATGGATACCTTTTTCGCCCATACATGGGAAGGAAGTACGGATCCTGTGCAGCTGATTGATTGATTAGATTAGGGAGGACTGTGCTTAGGTGGGCACTGTGCCCGGTACAAGTGTGGGAAGGCAGCTGGTGTGGATACTGGCCAGACCAGGGTGCATGCGAAATTGACAAAGGGAAAGAAAAGAAGCGGGAATAAAGGCGGCGGGTGGTCACGAGAAATGTTATCTCTCGTGAATGTAGGTCGGTCATGAGGCGGCTAGAAGTCGGTGATGGACGGGATATTACTCGGTTGAAGGCAAGGAGTTGTCGGTATATCGGAGGAATCGGGGATAGGCAGTCAGCGGTCGGCATATTGTTGATTCCCCTGGCCCAAGGAGCCGGACTGATTGATAACCTAATTACAACCGTCATGCCTCGTCGTGTTGCATTGGGTCAAGCCATGTCTGGACAATGTTCACCAAACCCCAAACCCTGAGAGAAAAGCATGAGGCAGTCCAGGGCAGGGGATGGTTGCCATTCGTAGCCACCAACATCCCTGTCGCTGGAGACATGGCACAGCCATGGCCTAGACCTCGGGTATGGGTAATTAGTTAGGGGCTAGATCGTCGACTCTGGTGGTTTTTGGGTCGGCAAATGAGTGAACAAGTGCTGGGAGAAGCGATGGGGAAACGCCAGTCATCTCAGTTTGTGGTGCGGGATCCAGCCACTCCTTGCTTGTTCGCCGTACTACCCGCGTATGAATAGCATCATATCCATGTCGTTGGGTCGATGGGGAATGACCTGTAATATGTACGTACCTAGGTACTCATGTGCGCGGTACAATCAGGGCGCTGGCTGCCAATCGACAGCGCATCCTAAAGGGATGCCCGAGTCTGCTAGAATACCGGGTGCTTGCATCGGGGGAGGGTATAAGAGACAGACAAATAGATTTTCTTCCTGTTGGGTTCGTATAGAAGCGGGAATGGGAAAGAGATGTTCGGTTGAATGGACCAATCCATTCTCCATTGCCACGAAACTACCTAGATTCTCCACGAGAAACAGTTTTGTCCTGCGTAGTTATAAAATATTGAACATGATGCTGAACATGCAGCACATGCCCGGCCAGCCCGTAGGAGTTGTAGGGATCATACATCAAGCGACGACAGATGACGACTAGCGGGTGCATACTCGCCTGCCCTGGTGGAGTTTGTTCCAGCCACCTGAACAGCAACCAAGGTGAAGAGGTTTTTAGAGCTGCATCCGAAGGAACCCAATGGTTGAATTAATTGCCGCGTGGGATAGGAGGAAAGGATGTGCGTAGGAAAAAATCGCTTGCTGTTTTAAGATACCTAGCACCAGTGACAGATGCCCTGCGACTGTCCAGAGTTGTTAGGTGTCTGTGGGTGCAGGTTTGTAGGTATCTGGGTTTACCAATGGGCAATGCAATGACACACAAGGCACATATTACAGTGGGCAGGAGCGATGGCTGTGGCTCTGGTTGATAGGCCCTGGTATTGCGGGTGCTTAACATCGCATCTTTGCATGCTACAAGACCTCAGTCCGTCCGTGGGGGACAGCCAGCTGAAGAATGTCTCCCTCTGAAGCCTTCTAGGGGCAGGCAAGGCACCTGAAGTGGTGCCCAATTATGTCCACTTACCCCCGCGGACCGCGCAGTTACAAGTTTGTGTGAACTACGTACCTCCGCGGGTGCTCGGTGGTCGAGACACTCCCCTCTATGGATTACCCAAGGTACCTGGACCCTCTATCATGGCAGGTACCTACGGCGCTGTAAACGGGCCTAGGCTACTTGCTTTGTCCGCTTTGCCCGCCAAGCTGCCCGGACTCCGAGGCCGTAAACGGAGCAACCCCCCCCCCCAGGAAATTTTTTAGACGACAGCTAGACTACTCGCTTTCCGCCTCGTTCCTTGTTCCACCCAACCCATCGCCTGCCCGCTCGCATTGCTCTCGTTGCTCCCATCTCGGCGACATCTCAACTCTTCGCATCTCACGAGAGCCCGACGATCCTGCGACTGAGTACAGCCTGTCGGTTGCATTCACCAATCGACGTCGACGCATCCGCCCGCCTCTGACAACGATACACACGACTCCCGCTCCGAGCCACCCACTCACAACTCAGACTCACTACACCCCCGGTCGAGCTGAGAGCCGTCAATTGCCTGCGTCTTATCTCATCTTGATCACCTCGCTTTCTGACCTCGACTTCTCATCGCGGCCCTCGCCCTCCTCCCGATCCCCGCGACGCCCTCCGGCGCCTCTTCTCAACCACAATTGCCCGGCCTCGGCCCAGCTTTCAACCTGGCTACCCTCGAATCCAAGCCTTTCGGCGGAGCATCGGAAGCTGTGGCCGCCATGGCCCAGCCAAGTGCAGAGCCGGTCGAGGAATACGAGTGAGCTCCCCATGCCGACCTGCGAACTGCGATTTGCGACCTCGATAGCACGGTCATTTTCTTTTCCAAAGCGCCATTCCACTGACTTGGCCCGCTTCAGCTATGAATCCCTTCCGCCCAACTTCTCCCTGCTGCAGAACATGGCAGCAGGCGCCTTCGCTGGCATAGCCGTACGCTGCCCCGGCTCCCTTGTTCGACGATGCGTCTGAAACTGACCACACTCTCGGCCTACAGGAGCACACTGTCATGTATCCCATTGATGCAATCAAGGTCCGCACACTCAGCCCGCTGCCTCTCTCTACTTCTTTCCCGCCGCAATGCTAACCCACGCCTCCCAGACCCGAATGCAAATCCTCAACCCGACCACTACCCCAGCTTCCACGAGTGTCATGCGCAATACCTTACACATCGCCAAGACCGAGGGTTTCTTCAGCTTGTGGCGCGGCATGTCCAGCGTCATTGTCGGAGCTGGTGAGTCCGGCGCCGCCCAGCCCATCCTGCCTTTTTCTTCTAACGCGCATCATCAGGTCCCGCGCATGCTGTCTACTTTGCTACATATGAGGCTGTGAAGCACGCCATGGGCGGAAACCAAGCTGGTGTTCACCATCCTCTAGCTGCTGGTGAGCTTTCTATCTCTGACATATCCACCTCTCGTTGCAGTCCACTGATATGGAAATCCCGCAGCAACCAGCGGTGCCGCCGCCACCATTGCCAGCGACGCCTTCATGAACCCCTTTGATGGTATGTGAAGGCAATTCCGGTGGTTTCCTACCGCCTCCGAATATCCTGCAACTAACACATCGTCCTCGCAGTCATCAAACAGCGCATGCAGATCCAGAACTCGAGCAAGATGTACCGGTCCATGGTTGACTGCGCCAAGTATGTGTACAAGACGGAAGGACTGGGCGCTTTCTACATCTCATACCCGACAACCCTATCCATGACAGTGCCTTTCACCGCACTCCAATTCCTCGCATACGAGTCCATCTCGACAGCAATGAACCCCGCAAAAGACTACGACCCGGTGACGCACTGCTTGGCTGGTGCTGTTGCCGGTGGCTTCGCAGCCGGACTTACAACTCCCATGGACGTCATCAAGACCATGCTGCAAACCCGAGGCACTTCAGCGGACCCTGAAGTGAGGAGCGTCAATAGCTTCATGGGTGGATGCCGTCTGCTGTACCAGCGGGCGGGGCTCCGCGGCTTCTTCAAGGGTGTTCGTCCCCGAGTCGTCACTACAATGCCCAGCACTGCCATTTGTTGGTCGGCATATGAATTCTCAAAGTAAGTGGAGACATCAGAGATGATGCTTGGCCAAGTTGTCTCATGCTGACATTTGATTTTTCAACAGAGCTTACTTCATCAAGCGCAACGATACTTCGTGAAGTATCTTGATACGAAACAAAATAGACACAACTGGGGGAATAACGACAGGGCACAACGCCTGCGAACGTCGTACTCGAGTCGTGAAAATACGCCGCCGTTGAAAGCCAACCGCAACCGCAAGCATGCCAAAACAGCGCCAACCACGGCAGTCACGACGGTTGCGGTGGCTGCGGCGACTACAGCATCCTCGATACCACGAACCCCTTTCTTCTCTTCGGTTCGACATTTGCCCGTCCAGGCTTAGACCCTTCTTGCGCGAGAAGCAGGCAGAGCAGTCACCAACACTTTCCCCCAAGGAGCAGAAGCGACTACCTCCGGACTGGACAAAAGCGACGAACGTGTACATAAAATCTCAAAACCCTACAGGGAAGGCAAAGGCGGAAAGATTCGGCTAGATGGCAGTGGTGTATGTGATGATATGTTTGTTGGTAATATTATGTCAAGATGCAGCAACGCGCCGCGACCGACCAGATTTGGTGCGGGGAGTTGGGCGTGTTTGAACCATGTGCCTGCGATGCTTTGCCGTCGTTCTGATGCAATTAATGTGATTGATATCTTTCAGTACCCGTGGTATTTTCTTGATAGTTCGCGGTTTGGATAGTCACCCTCGGCTCGGGTCGTCGGCCATCATTTCGTCATTTGGCCGGCTAAGGTTGCATCTGCAGCCGACTTCGGCGCAGGCAGGCCAGAGCCACTCACAGCACAAGACTCGTACATGGGCATGTGAGACAGAGGACGGTGCAGGCACTGCAGTGTGCGACCCTGGTCTAATGGGGCATCGAGAACTACGAGCAGGCAGCGGAGGAAAGCCAAGTAAAAAGAAAGAGAAATGGTTTAATTCTCGCGGGATATCTAGAGCTATGATTACGAGCCAACACCAAAACACCAGCCACGCACGCCGGCACGGGCATCCTTTTGTGGAACGAATACACCAACAAACCGAACTGCTTCGTGCCCCTAACCCAAATACGAAGCCTCGCATTCAGCTTAGAAGCCGAACTGCTGTCCTCCAAACTGGAACTTGAAATTGTTGCCGCCACCACCACCTCGACCGCCTCCGCCCTGCTGGAACATGAAGGGGTGGCCACCGCCGCCAAAGGGGTTGCCCTGGAAGGGGTTGCCGCCGCCACGCTCTTGCGAGTTGGGATCGTCGCCGCGGTCGAAGCGGGCGCGAAGCTCTGGGTCGCTGAGGACTTCGTAGGCTTCGTTGATGGAGGCCATCTTCTTCTCGGCGTCCTCCTTGTTGATGCCCTGTTTGGCGGCCTTGTCCGGGTGGAACTGCTTCGAGGCCTTGCGGTATGCCGACTTGATCTGGCGCTCGTCGGCGTCGTTGGCCACGCCGAGCACTTTGTAGTAGTCCTTGGTCTTGCTACGCTTGAGGGCGATCTGGGCCTTTTGCAGGATGGGGTTGACCTTGTCCTGGCGGTCGGGCCGCACCTCGGCGGCCTTCTGGAGCGTCTGGATGGCGGCCTCGAACAGCTCTTCCTTGAGCTGCGTCTTGCCTTGGTGGAGGAGTCCCCAGAACGAGTTGGGATGCAGGCTGAGCGCCTCATCGCAGTACTTGGAGGCGTCCTTGTGGGCGCCCTGACGACAACAGTTAGCAACGTGGCGAAAACAGTCAAGGGTACACGCATGGAGCTCCTACTTCGAAATACGCCTGGCAGGTCATCTCGATCACTTCCTCCAACAGCTTTACCCTGGCATGGGCCGGGATACTTCCGCTCTCCAACAGCTCGTCAACTTGCTTCCTGATCTCGGGGACCAAGCCCGGCTCGTCAGCGGTTCCCACAAGCGATCGCCCGGCGGTGGTAGTCTGGCCGCGATTCAATTGGCCCTGGACCTTGAGGTAGGCCTTGTTGATGGCCTTCTCCTGGCGGTGCAGCTTCTTGCAGACCTTGGAGTCCGGGTCGGAGTGTAGGCACTTACGCACCTGAGCCAAGCCGTTGTCCAGGTCGCCCAGAGCGTAGAAGGTGGTGGCGGAAATGAGGATATGGGGAGTGGTGTCGCCCGGTCGTAGCTGGAGAACATGCTGTAGATCACCCATGCCCTCCTCCACCTCGCCGCGTTGGAAACGACAGCGGGCACGTATCTCGCGGAGGGCGGGCGACTTGTTGGCGACGTAGATGGCGGTACCGGCGTGGTTGACGCACTCATCCCACTCCTCGCTCTGCTCAGCCATGGAAGCGAGGGAGGCGGCGAGCTTAGCCTCCTCCAGCTCCTTGACCTCGGCCGAGTCGGCGCCGCGGCTTCCTGCTTGGAATTGTGCCTTTGCGCCGTCCCAGTCGGCGAAGCGGACGCGGATCTTGGCCAGCTGCAGGTGCGCGCCCTCGAAGCCGGGCTTGAGCGACAGCACCTTCTTGAAGTCGTCGGTAGCGTGGGTGGTGCGCCCGAGGGACAGATACGTCGTGGCGCGCTTGAAGAGCGTCAGGTAGTTGGAGGGATCGCGGGCGAGGGCGGCGTCGTAGTAGACGAGGGCGTCGCTGGTCTCGCCACGAGACAGGTGCGTCTGCGCCGAGGCGAGGAGCGTCGACACGGGGAGATCGACGGGGATATCTTGCGCCGAGAGGCCGTGGGCTGTGGCGAGCAGCGTCGTGGCGGCCACGGCCAGTGTCGAGAGTGGAATATGCATGACGGAGGTTGGCTTCTTTGTACGGGCGACGTTGACGACGACGACAACGACAGCGATAGATAGTGACGGGCTGACAGGGGGATCTGTGACGTCCTGCGAGGGAGAGAGGGGTCCAGCAAAGGATGGGACTCGCTGGTTCAACAAGACATGAGAGGGATATAGAGACAATTGCAAAGGACGCAAAGACGGGACTCGGAGACGACCACAAGAGCACGTCGAAAAGGGAACAAGAAGAAGACACACTTGGGCTTTGGTCAATGGACAACGGAAACGGCTACAGTACTTCACACAGTCGACCCTGTCGGGAACGGCGATGCCCACGCTGTCCTCTTTTTCCTCCTGGGGGCGTCCTGGGGGGGCTGTCAGTCAGCGACATGCTTGTGCCGCAACGGCTCCACGTGTCCACAAGTACCGTCCTATCGGCAGGTACATGCGGCCCGTGGGAGTGTCCGCTGCAAGCTGCGAATTAGCGGCGGGCGCTACAAGGTTTCCCTTGGTGGCGGGAGTCGGGGAGTCGGGGGGACCATGAGAATTCATTCTCGCCCTGACAAGCCACAGCCCAGGCCCAATTAGTCCGTGCATGGCGCTCCTATCATGACCCGGCACCCGGCATTCACAGCCTTGCATACCTAGGTAGGTACCTGCCTATGCCTTTCTCCATCCACGAACCGTCTCTCGTCACCGCATTGTGGCTGCTGCGCCTGCCAACCTGGAAAACGCTGTCTTGACACCAGGATACTCCCGCATGCACCCCGATAGTATCATCACATTGCAGCCAAAGCCTTCATGCAACTTTACATCCACCTCTATCTATAGGCAACCGTTCAAAGTCACATCGCGGGGTCACTTCACCACGATTGACCCCTCCACAGGAACAAACACACCAACACTACATCGTCACCACACTCACCACCCTCACCACCCTCACCACCATGGCTCACCGCCGCCACCATCACCACCTCTCCGAAGACTCCGCCATCTTCTCTCCCTCCGTTGCTCGCATTGCCGCCTCCAACGCCCGCGACTGGTCCTACATCGACACCTGGCTCACCTCAAAGCTGCATCCCCGCCCCGTCCCAGTCTTCGAGCGCAACCCAGATACACTCAAGGCCCTCCTCGCCCTCGCCTCACTCAACGACGCCGCCGACGAGGAGCGCCAGCTGCTAGCCAAATCCGAAGCCGCCGCTCTCAAAGAGCTCTCCCTCGAACAATCCACGTCGCAATTCACCTCTCGGCGTCCTCTACGACAGGGCCTCCTTGATGCCGTCCAACACAACCTGCCCGCCGAGGGCCACACCGCTCTCGATGCCATTGCCAGCATGGCGCTGCAGCTTGGTGTCGCATTCCCGGAACCCGAGGACCTGGGTCGCCGCATAGTCAGTCTCCAGGCCAGCATCCAGGAGACGGAGCAAATGAAGTCCCGTGTCAACATCCTCCACCGCCACATCGAGGAGGAGACGTCCAAGATCCAGACCCTCCTCCGTCTAGTCCAAGGCGACGAGTACAGACCCCCAGCCCACCTTGCAAAGCAGAACCTAGACCTGCAACGCAAGATCAAGGCCATGTCCGCCAAGTTGCCAGACCTCGAGGATCGCGTCGCCCCCCTCTCAACCTCGGCCGAATCGTCACAACCCACCACCGCCGACATCGCCCGCGACGAGCAAGAGTACCTCGCTATCCTGGCCGAAAAGCGAAATCTCGACCTCCAGATGGCCACATTTCACGGCCTGCCCAGTAATCCCGACATGGCCCGATCGGAGCTCGAGGCCCTTAGAGGCCAGCTTCGCACCTTTACATCACAACGCGACGCCGTCTTCGAAGGCCTAGTTGAGCGCGAGAGTCCTGTCAAACGACGTAGATGATTGTTGCCCCCTTGCCACCACCCTCATCTTTGGATACAGCAGAACACCCGCCCAAACACCAGTCCCAGGGCTGGTTCTATCTTGTTGTCGCCAATGACCCGAGACAATCCAATATACCTCGCTCGACTCGGCAAAATTCGTCAATTAAGTTCGCCTATTCTTTCCCGCTACTGCGCCTCCTAACCTCCCAAACTGCCTCCCTAGCCCAGTCCTCTTGGCTGGCACAGGTGGCGCTGGTGTAGGCTCCTTCTGCGGCGCGGGTGTCGTCATGGCCGGAGCCCGCATGTCCTTGCCCTTGGGGTCCATCGATGCATCTCCTATCCGCATTTCGCTCATACCGGTAAACGGCCCATCATCTCCGTCCAAGCCTTGCCTCTGAGCCCGCCGAGCTCGATCCTGGACACTCCGGAACTTTTCTAGGAGCTCTACCCACCTGATGTTACCATCTTCTCGGCTCTTGAGCCGATTCGGCCTGTCGTAGTTGGAGCTACTCGTAGCCGACGTAGTACTGAGAAAAGTTAGTCATATGAGCATCACAAGAAGCAGTCATGAGATGCAACGCATGTGCATCGTGGCGGGTTATACCCCTAGACGTGGAGGATGAGCGTACGTTCTTGGAGCCACATGTAGATAGCCGATGGCGCTGACGCTGTTGAGTCGGTTCTTCAGCGCGGCAAATGCGGAAGACTGAGGTAGTAGCATCAAGATGCCGTACATGCACTTGTACAGGTATGGGAACTTCTCGGGCTCCAACAATTGGAGTCGTAGGTCTAGATCTAGGGTCAGCCCGCCTTTCGGTTGCGTTATTGGGCGGGAATGTCACTCACAGGTGAAGACAGGCGATTCGATCAGCTGCACAAGCTTATCGACCTGGATCAGGATGTTCACTGTCATGTCTAACTCGCCACTGGTCATCAGTCAGTAGGAATTCCAGATTCGGTGAGCTCGATGCGGAACTTACAAGATCTGCAGCAGATTGTAGGCCTGTTCATAAGCCTGGGCTAGCAGGCACAGGGAAAAGGTTGCGACGGCATTGTAGCACCATGACCTGAACAGAGCCACGAACAGTGTTTGGCCATCCTAAGACATTTGTTAGCATTTGCATTATTGTCCGCAATCGATCAACTTGCTCTTGTCTCTAGGTTCCGTAATCTCTTCCGAACGTCTGCAAGCTGAGGCGCTGTGATGAGGTTGTTGTTGAGGTTCTGCACCATAATGCTGGCAAACTCGACATCCTCCTCCTTTTCGATGCAATCTGCCAGAGTCCTATATATCCTTTCGGGGCTAAGGCTGAGACAGAGTTGTCGGATAATGAGATTGCCTCTGGTCTCGAGCAACTTACGGTCCGTTGAGAACAGCTGGAGGAGGTTGACCATGAAATTAGTAAAGTAACCGTCCTCCGAGTTTCGGGATATTTGCGATAGGAGTTGTAGATCTTTGGTCACGACAGCGTCTGAATTATCAGATAGCGTCTTAAGCAGGGCGGGAAAGGTGCCGTCGTTAAAAGCAAGTACTTTCCTTGGCGCTTTCCTATGCAGCATAATGAGCCATGTCAAGGCCGCAACACGAGTAGCCTCATGGTCATTCAAAAAGAGCAGGGTAAGTGAGTTAACGGCAGCAGCGTAGTCGAGATCGGCCTGGGTATGTGTGGTCGGCACGTTTGCGGGGCTCGATATGGACCGATTCTGGGCCGGAGTTGGACTGCGAATGTCAAGGTCTCTAGAGCTCGATAACGACACCCGGTTACTATTCGTGCCGTCGTACTTATCACCGGGAATGGGGAGTCGAGAGGTTGAGTGGTGGTGAGGCTGAACATTGGGATTGGGGGGGCGTTCCAGTTCAGAATCGTCTGATAGAGACACGACATAATCCATCAAGCAAGTGTTGACTCGGGTCGCTGCCTGGTGGATTGTCTCCTTGGTGCTTGCCATGGCTGGAAGCATATGGGCCAGGATCTTGGGGGTGAATGGCAGCACCTCTTCTGGGCAAATGTCGAGGAACTCGACAATCCACCTAAGAGACTCAAGCAGAGAATCCTCCTCTACTACACGTTAGCAACCATTTTGGGTAGGTAATGTTATATGAGCACGCACCCAAGGGGGAATCCAAGGTAGCTATCAAAATCACGAGGATGTCCTTGTAGTTGATCTCAACGTCCTGGCCGGGAATCCAGTCATCCTCACTACTATCATCACCATCCTCATTTGCTGCATCCGAATCTAGTTCGTCTCCTTCCTCCAATTCCGGGTTTAGAGAGTCGCTGTCCATCGAGTCCTGTCGCTTCCGCTTAACACCTTCCTTCGACCGCCGGCTCTCAAGGATACCCTTCTTGATGCGAGAGATGCGCTTGATCTCATTGAGGAACTTATCCAAGCAATTTTGCGTGGCAGCTCTCACATCGGGGTTCTGGTCAGAGAGGAACTTTAGGAGGCCATCCAGAAACATTGGCAGGTAAGTGATAAGCTCTAGGTCGGGGATAGAATCCAGAAGGGTGATCCAGCCAACGAGAAACTGCCGGGTAAAGGGATTGAGCACCCAAATTCGTTCCTTCAGTAAGGGAATGAATCGGGAAAGAGAGAAGGCGGTAGGCAAGTGGGAATGGTCATCCAACGAGACCTTGTCATCGCCCTCAAATTCGGGAGGAGCCTCGAGAATAGAGACATAGGAGACAGCGGATTCAGATACAATGTCCTTGACCAGGCGGTCTAAAAGTTCCGCGCCGTTTTTTACTGATAGCTCCGAGTCCGCACCAAGCTACATCTTGTTAGTGATGCGAGAGCGGTGCATGAGCTACGCGTTGAAGCGTACAAAATCACTTGCCTTGCAGAGTTGATCGAAGATGCTGTTGAAATAAACGAGGATCTCGCCCTTGGCGACTTTGGCGATGTTGTACATGGCCTCGCAGGCATAGTACCTTACCCTAGCATCCTGATCTGTGAAGCAGGCGAGGACGGGAGGAACAATCTTGGCCAGATAACGCGGTAGCTCCTAGAGTGCAACGTGGCATAAGCTGTTGTGTCCCCAATAGTCAAAGGAAACGTTAAGACAACGCAGAAGGGCTCCCGCCTTCAAGATGGAGGTGGGAGTGGAGGTAGGGGTCCAGTGGCAAACGTACAGAGCCGAGGGCGATGGCAGCAGCGGCCAGTCCGATCAAGCCACCATTTCGAGCGTGGGGTTGATGGACAGCATAGGCATACTCGTTGCAAAGCTGCTCAAGGATGTCGTGGACACGCTGATAGTCTTTTGTGATGACGAGTTCGCGAATGACGCGCTCTAGCCTATAGGCGGGGGTTATTCATGAGACTCCAAGATACACCAAAGCTAGGGAGCTAGTTGGCACGCAGCTGGAGGAGCAAGAGACCCGCACGAGAAGCGAGATGGGAGGGGGGGCTAGAAAGGGGAGGATGGGAGATGCAGAAGACAGAGGTTGTGAGACATACTCGAGGGCGCCAACCTTGCGCTTGTCGTAGAGCTTGTCGTTGAGGGCCCGCTGGATACTGGTATCCATGATGACTGACGAGCAGCTCTCACATCACCTGCCACACGCGGCACAGGAACGAAACAGCGAGAGGGAGCGCAGGTGAGATTCGGGGAGAGGGGGTGACGATAAGGCTGCGACGCGATGAGATGTGATGGCGATGGGAGGAGAAGCTGCGTGAAGTTCGGTTGGCTAGTTGGCTAGTTGGGTAGGTAGGTAGTTGTAGTCGAAGGTGTGTTGCAAGGTCATGACTTGGGCTAGTCATGCCGGTTCGTTGGATGTTGGAGCCAAGAGACCTGCCATCTAGGCTGGTGCTATGGGGGCTTTGGGGGCCTCTAGCGGCCAGCAGCCGGCTCTAATAGGCGTGGCCAAGTTTATGCACGCACACAGGCTGGTCTGCTTTTAAGTACTCCGTACGAGGTGCTGGATTCAGGCGGCTGTGCAGTGGCGTCAGAGCCCTATTTTATCAGGGGACACTGGAGCCACAGGGCTGTTGTAAGACACTGGCAGTTCTGGTGCCAGTCCGCTGGTTTATCATGGCAGCGAACGTCATCAGGCGGCCACTATCTGCCTGGCATTCTAGCAGTGTCAGCTATTAAGGACTCACCATACTCAGCATCGAATCCCATGAGCACAAACACAAATCGCAGCACAGCACCATTATTCTGGTCACAATTCCAAGCCTCTGCCCCTGGCTCTCGTGCCGCAAATCAAGCGAGTCACGGCAGTGGACTCTGGAGGGAGATCTAGATCTCAAGCTGCCGTTTCCGGCGTACGGCTCATGGCACTGCACCGAGACCATGCCAGAGAAATGCCACCATCAAATGAGAGAACAGGCCGGCTCTCGACTCCACCATCCAGGCAACAATCAAGGAAGTTCAAGGCAAGGCATGCGCATGCGTCTGCGCTCACGCCGATCCCGCCCTAATTCTCGTCATCCGGCTCTCCTCATCTCGCCTTGTTCGCTGTGCAACGCCCTTGAGACCTGAGACTCGGGAAGCTCTCCCTAGTTCTGCTCCTAGGGCAGCCCGAGGCGTCCAAGACAACGTCACTAGACCCAGAAAGAGGCAACATGTGCCATGTGATAACCGCCGGCCAGCCCCGTCTGTCTCACGTGGGTCGCTGGCTAGCCTCGTCAGTCACGGCCGGTACACAGTAATAAAGAGCACGCAGCTGGTCTGCCTTGCCTGCTAACACTTCCCTTGAGCAAACCGAGATGGTGGTTCATTGTTAGATCCTTGATGTTTATTGTTAGGTGGTCGGTATCGAAAGAGAGAAACAAAATGCCCGAACGCGAGTCGTCGACATCCGTCTCCCCCAAAACAAGCGAATGGTAACATGTCACAGGCTCTATCACTCGACTTGATTTTTTGGGTGACATCCGCCTTCACCTGCAGTTGACAGCTCATAACAGCTAACCCAGTTTCTACCTACATCCTACACTATCCAGTCAGGGTCTCCCCTTGAACCTCAAATGTGTATCATCATTCCTACTCCAGCAACGCCCGCAGCCGTCGGGTTTCCCGTCTCTGTCTGCGCCGACTCTACCATCCACTCCCAGCATCCTCAAGGTCGGGAAGATGGGATAAGACAGTCTGACCTGTTCACGAACCCACCAGTCTTCTCCCCATCCAACCCTGTGATCGATGCTGTGACACAAGATGCCGTCCCCATGAGTTAGGTTTGCTTTCCTGCTCCCTGCGGATCGTTGCCCTTCCCTTTGCCGTCCATGTCGTCCTTGTTCCTCATCCGCTGGTTCGTTTGAGCCGTGGTGGTCGCACGCCTCGCAAAGTCGTCCTGGATCTGGTCTCAGTTTCCATTCCCAGTGTTCCGGTCTTTGCTGTCCGTGACTCGCCTTTGCTCCTCTCGCCTTTCGAATTCTGGCTGCTGCCACCTTGTCCATCTTGCCTGTCGTCATATTGAAGCACAAAAACGGTCAAGTCCAGCTGTGTCGTCAGCCAAATATGCGAGAGTAGTGCTTTGATTTCTCCTGTTAGGTTCAAAGCTGAAAGCAACTATCGAGATCGTCCCCATTTCCGCACTTTAAATACTAACTCTCCTAGTTCATTTCCACCCCCTCAGCCTCACGGATTCGCACCCATGTCCACCCCACAATCGATCTCTCCTCTTCCTTCGTAACATCCAAGGCTTCCGGCTCATGGCTTCCCGGAGGCGAGTGAGAGAATCCCCCCCCCAATCCCTCCCGGTTCAACCAGGGTCTGAACCACGCTTCCCAAGCAAGCGGGCCATTAATCTTCCTGCCCCAGGCCCTTGCCTGTCGCAAGTTGGCAATTGCAATCCTCATCGGCGCCGGGGCAAAGCCGAGCCTGCAGCCGAGCCTGAGAGTTGATAACGGTACGGATGCCGGCATGTAGACACGGTTTCCGGCGTTTGTGAACCATGGTCGCCTTGACCAGGGTGTCCATGGCAAACCCGCCGCACCAGGAACGTAATTGTGACATGTAACAGGAGTTATGTGGGCTCTCTCAGGAATATTTGAATTTCTCCTCGAAAGCCGGAGGCTCCGGGGAGCGCAACTGTGTTTCCACTGATCGAAGGCATTCTAGTACAAATTTAGCCCATGTATATACAAAAGCAGGCTCACCGGTACCCGCAGCCCCAGTCTTAGTGGTGAATGTGATGGCCAGAGTAGTCGCCGCTCTCAATGATGGATCTCTGGCATTTGGCCAGAATGGCTGCTTGCCTTGATACCTCTGCCAGCCTCCCAATCACCTGCTTGTTGCTGTTTGCGAAGCCGTAAAGAGCATACGGGATTCCAACCTCGTCGCAAAACTCCTGGACGAGCTTCTGGGTCTTGCGCAGGTTGTGTCTAGGAACACGAGGAAACAAGTGGTGGATAACCTGGAACTGAAGGCCACCGTGGAAGAAGTCAAGCCACTCAGGGCAGTCAACATCCATAGTGGTCCGGAGCATCTTTTGGGCAAACGACTCCTGGGGTCCCAGGTCGGCGGTGCTCATGGCAAAGTGGGAAAGAACAATCTGCACGTGAAGCGGTGACGAGGTGATGTGACTGACCATGATGAAAGTGAATCGGGACCACCCATCGGGGATCGTCTTATACAAGACTCCATACCCGAACCAAATCCAGAAAAAAATTTGCCCGGTAATCTCAAGCCAACGATGCCATGCTGCGGGGCCCTTGGTAGGACCACGGCCAGCGAGAAGATAGTCCCAGGATTGAACGTAGAGGTTGAAGCGTCCCAAGGCCAGCAAGGGGTAGTAGGTCCAGGTCTGGATGCTGAGAAGGACCTTGGCTACAGCGTTGTATTCCATGACTCGGTCGTAGTATGTCGATCGGAGGCTTCCGAGGAGGCGATGAGAGACCGCGAACAGTGGCATGTGTTCAATATCAGGGTCGTGTTCGGGAGCGTTGGTTACAATGTGATGAACATTGTGGTTCCGCTTCCACCAGCCCATCGACAGGCCACCAATAAAGTCGGCAATCATGATGCCAATGACAGTATCGATTTGGAATTTGTGAGTGATTCCCATGTGGCCTGCATCATGGGCGGCAAAGACGAGTTGGTGCCACAAGGCGCCAAGACATAAGGCAGCGATAAAGTACTGTTCATAGTGAAGGCCGGCAAACATGCCAATGGCAAGGAGAACATATCGACAGCACTCCACAGCATAGGCCCGGTAGTTGCAGTTGTACAGGCCCGTGTCGTATACACGCTGGTGCAGCTCACGGTACTTGGCAGCAATGCTAGCCTGGGTGGCCTTATCAGGCGCTGGGTATTTTTCGAGGTCGAGTCTAATATGCTCAAGGGTTACGGTGTCCAGGTATGACATGCCGTCCATCTCATCGTGCACTGATGAAGCCGAGGAGACGGAGCCAGCGCCAGCATTGGTTTTGTCCCTGACACCGATACGATTCCGAATGCCTCTTGCATCACCATCATCATCGAAGACAGGAGAGGGTGTGCGGGATGTTGCGGGGCTGGAGGAAATGGTGTCTTTGGAGCCATCAACATGGTTGGCGGCTTCGATCTCAGCACGAGTGCGGAAGACGCCACCTTGAATGGGCGGCGAGAAGTTGGCCCAGCTTCCCTCAACACGGCCAATGCGGTAACGCATCATCTGTTGCCTTGCATCAAGGGAGTGGAGGCTGCACGCATGAAAAAGAAAGTCAGCTCAATGAGATCCAGCTGCAGAAGTGTGAACGGGTGGGTAACGTACGCATCAATCTCGTCCGAAGCATCCTTTCCAACCATGTGCAACATGGCCTTGTCACCGCCCGGGTGGTACTTGAGCCACGGGTCGACTCTGACAACCTGGCCATGGAGGATGATGATATTGCGGCCGTCAGCGATCATGGCCTCGATCTCGTCGCGGCTCATGTGCGGAAGGACCCTCGCTGTGCCTTTGGTGGCGTCGGCAGGTAGTGGGGGCAAGCCCGTCATTCGTAGAGGGGCCACAGCAGCGTGAGACATGGCGGGCGACTATCGACGGCAGGAGCAGCAATGCAGCAGATCAGCACAGCCAACTGGAGGAAGGAAGCACCAAAAGAAGCCCAATGAGAGACAGGCAATTGGCTGCGAGACGGAGACGACAGCTTGTCTAAAGCTAGGTAAGTGAAGGAGACGGCAGATTCGGGAGCGAAGGGACCCAAGATAAAGACGGGAAGAGGGGAACCGGGTCAAGTCGACGGGATAAATTCACCGCATCCTTTTGTTGGTTTGCGCAGACCCTACCTCAAGACAGGCAAGGTAGGTCGCAGTGAACGTGGAGGGCGTGGAGGAGAGCGTGGTACGCAGTAGCTGGCGTGCAGCCGGTGTGCAGCTGCGCGTTGACTTCTAGCGTCCGCAGTGGGCGAGGTGGTGGTGACAGGCACTCGCGGCGCGATCCCTGCGCTGGGTCCGGCCCTGTCTCCTGGGCCCAGGTACCCAATTACAAGGCCTCCACTGCTCCAGCGGGCATTTTCAACGGCGCCACAAACGGCGCCCTCGCCCTGGCCCGGAATGGCTCGCAAGCTGCAACGGGGATGTTCCACTGAGACCCGCCACGCTCGGGTGGGGCTTGCACCTTAAACTGCCCGCCTAAAGTTGGAGGCTCTGTTCCCTGTGAAGCCACGGAACCGAACCTGCGCACTCCATCGGTTCGGTTGCTAGCACCGATGAGCCAAGTCGGAAAGTCCCCAGGTAGGGAGGTGCTTTAAAGATTCAACTGCCGAGGCGGGAGTTATGTCCACGTATGGCTTTTGAGCATGGCAATCAGGGGCTTCTCGTTGGAGGCATTCCCTTGAACCTGGATTGGGCCCGGGCATGTCGAGAGATCGACGTGCATCCTTGATATCCGAGTACTACGTCGTAATAGTACAGCACATCGATGCCAACTGAAAACAGTCTTCCATCTTGTTCATCTTTCTGCCTGGAGCTAGCGAAGCCGAGTCTTCCGTTCCAAACTCCATTCCATACTCCGTTCAATACTCCGCTCCGTCCTCGGTCCATCTTCCCACCTCAAACTCACAACAGCCTTGCTCTGAAATGGCTTTCTCTTAAGGCCCGAGAACGAGTACGAACACAATGCTCGATGCAGGTGGCTTGAAATGTCTCAATTGGACGCAAAGCTCTGAGCTCTGGACGGACGCATATACATGGTGCCTGTCAGTCTCAACCCAGGACCCCCATCCGTCTCAGGGCAGCGGGCGCTCTGCTACAGGCATTCGTTGTTTGCTGTGCGTTTTTCATCCAATTCCCGCATGTATTCATCTTGTCAATGATTCAACCCAATTGCTCCAAGCCCGGCTAAAAACTGCATCGGTCGAGCTCTCTCTTTGCTTCCCTGCAAGCTATCACCCAGGTCTTTCTACGTCGGCTAACAAAGAGGAGGTGCCATTGATTCGGATATCTACCAACGTGTTGCCCTCGGTTGACCCCACCTCTTTGCATCTTGAACACTGGCATCCTCGCCCCGCCATTTCTCTTTGGAGGGGGGGACGGGGGAGAGAGGGGAACATAATCCACCCAACCACTCGACTCATGTGGCCTGATTCGGCAGGTGAGTACCACCCAAGTCCCTACGGGGAGGAGGCCTTTCATCCGGGAACTGAAATATCCGGCCGCAGGCTCCTGTAAGTGTCATTCTACCAACAATGTCGAATGGTATTTGCTGTGATTCGCCCATGTTCAGAGCAAGAGACAGAGCTGTGTGCCGTAAACCCACATCGCAGGGAGGCATGCGCCAATGCCAACTGCCTTGTTACGAAACAACCAGGGCATGACGGCTTTATACCTGCAATTGGGCTATCAACATGCATTTCCCAGGTTCTGGCTCACCGACTTGCGACTTGTAAGACGCAGGAGTCGGCAGCTGATGCAAACAAGTGCCATGGAAATGATATACCTACGGGAGCATTTGTAATTGGAAAACAGGAGGAACTAACTGTCTTCCGCCCTAGCCACGCTTTCCGGGAATCCCGGTGTCGTAATAGGTGGTGAGCCATTGTGTATTGTGTTTTTTTTTTCTTTTTCCATTCATCATGCTACGACAAAGAGAAATATTACTAGTTTACACGACCCTGAGACCAAGTCGGCTTAGGCTCGTTTCCGCTTCACGCAGGTCTGTTTAAATACCCTCTCTTGCCCACTTCTAGCTACGGCGGCAGATGCCATATCGCTCTACTGAGTCCCAGAGTCTTTATTCTCCGCCACCAGGTACACAAAAAAGGCGGGTTAGCGCCGTGTCATACCGACACACTGGCGTCCAACTATGTGAACAACTCCGAGTTCTCGACATGCTTAGAAGTGGATGGCCTTGGAGTGTGTAGCCATGGCAGCCTCCTTGAAAGCCTCAGCCAGGGTAGGGTGAGCGTGGCATGTTCGGGCAATATCCTCGGTGGAAGCGCCGTACTCCAGAGCCAGGGCACCCTCGGCAATCATCTCACCGGCGTTGGGGCCGATGATGTGGACGCCCAGGAGGCGGTCAGTCTCGGGGTCGGCGATCATCTTGACCATTCCGTCAGTATCGAGGTTGGTCTTGGCGCGCGAGTTGGCGCTGAAGGGGAAGGTGCCGACTCGGTAGGGAATCTTGTCGTTCTTGAGGTCCTGCTCGGTTTGGCCGACCCAAGCAACCTCAGGGAAGGTGTACATAACCGAAGGGATCACACCGTAGTTGACGTGGCCGTAACCCTTCTTGATGTACTCGACAACGGCGACAGCCTCCTCTTCGGCCTTGTGAGCAAGCATGGGGCCGAAAGTGACATCACCAACACATCGGATGTGGGGGATCTTGGTTCGGTACTCGGAGTCGATAATGACACGGCCGCGCTCGTCGAGCTCCATGCCAATGTTCTCGATGCCAAGACCGCCGGTGTAAGGTCGTCGACCGATAGCGACGAGGACGACATCAGCCTCGAGCTGTCAATTGGGTCAGTATGCCATCAAACCAGAGCCTTATGGTATCATCTTACAGTCTCGGGCTTGCCACCCTTGGCAGCATCAACCTCAAGCTTCACGAGCTCTCCAGACTTGTCGCCGCTGACAACCTTGGTGTTGAGCTTGAATTCCAGGCCCTGCTTCTTGAGGAGCTTCTGGGTAGCCTTGGCGATCTCAGTGTCCATGCCGGGGCCACCAATCTGGCCGAGGAACTCGACAACAGTGACCTTCGTACCAAGTCTGGACCAGACGGAAGCCATCTCAAGACCAATAATGCCACCGCCAATGACGGTCATGGTCTTGGGGATCTCTTGGAGGGCAATAGCACCGGTGCTGGTGATGACACGGGTCTCGTCAATCTCCAGGCCGGGGAAAGGGGTGGCCTCGGAACCGGTGGCGATGAGGATGTTCTTGCCACGGACGCTAGTCTCACCGCCGTCGTTGAGGGCAACCTTGATCTCGTGCTCGTCCACGAAGGTACCGGTCCCCTTGATATACTCGACGCCGTTCTTCTTGAGGAGGAACTCTACGCCCTTTGTCAAGCCGTTGACGGCGTCGTCCTTGGCCTTCATGAATTGGGCCAGGTTGAGTTTCACATCGCCGACCTCGATACCGCGCTTCTTGGTGTCGTGGAGAATCTGGTGGTAGAGATGGGAGTTGTTGAGGAGCGATTTTGAGGGAATGCAGCCGACGTTGAGGCAGGTGCCGCCGAGGGTGCCACGCTTCTCGATGCAAGTAACCTATCGGCGCGCGGTCTTGTCAGCCCATTCACCCACGAAATCGGCGTAGGATAGCTGGAGATGAGCCGTAAACTAACATTCATACCCTCCTGACCGGCCTTGATAGCAGCGACGTAGCCAGCCACGCCGCCACCGATGATGACGAGGTCCTTCTCTTCTGCGAGTCTGATCAGCACACACTCGACACATGGAGCTCAACAAGGCTCCCGGCAAACGTACCAGAGGCGGAGGCATATCCGCGGCTCCATCGCGACAGAGTCGGGGCAGAGACAACGACGGGAAGGCTAGAAGGCAACGCGGCGCAAGTCAGTCAACGCGTCATTTTTGCCGCCGCCGCTGGCAGAGCAAGCTCTGATGCTCGACGATGGCAACGGGCGTAGGGAGCAGGACAGAACTCACGAGGATTTTTGGAAAGCCGGGCGAGCGGCTCTGGATATTAAACGACTGGAGAGCATGATGGGCGGATTATTGTGTGCGGAGTGACACAATGGAGTGAAGGTGGAGGTCGGGAGAGGGTCGAGATGACACGAGGTTGAGGATGAGGTTGAGGGAGAGGATTCGACGGCAATGGAAGCGAATTGGTAAAGCTCGTTGTTTGGCCGCGCACACGGACACGGGACACACCTTAGGGAGCTTCGGCAACAGTAGCCCGCCCATCAGGTAATTTTTTTTTCAGAGCAGCCGAGCGACGGCGAGCTGTTCCATCCAGTTGGGGGCGAGGAACACGGTACGTACCAACGCCTCCGTTTGGCACATAGGTACCGCCTACGCTGGTACAGACTACAGTGGGATAAACTCCACTGATTCAGCGCTCCGGCGCCCATGTTGCCCCTGGAGCCAGACCGAGACCACTCATTGGCATCTCGCTGACTCCCTGGACATGTATCTCCGGCCGTCCAACGACAGTGCGTCTTTTACCCTCTTCTGACCCTCTTTGGGTCTTTTCGGCGACATGAGTGGCTTTTACCGGCTTGGAGTCAGCTAATCCGTGCCTTGGATTTCGGGCAGTACTTCCCAACGATCCGCCTATTCCAATTCCAAGGGGACGACAGTCCCCCAACAATGAGGTACTAAAGTTAATGGAGGAACCGAGCGCGTTCTTGCCGGCTTGTGCCGATAATCACCTTAATTACTACCTAGACATTTCTCCTCAGTTACTGTTACTTTGAACACAATACCTGGGAGCTCTGAAGATTTCGCACAAGCAGAAAGAAAGGTAGGTACTCAGTTAACAAGCACGTATTTTTAATTATTTGTTTTCTACGTGGTAGGTCCCTTACCGTCCACACCGACCTCCGACCTCCGGCCTCCGACACTTTCCATGACCGAACTACCCGGCCTAAGCCCGCCTCTACCCGACCCACCTGGCCAAAATCGACGTCACCGTTCGTCGGTGATGCATTACGCCGACATGCTGGGCTGGACAATCAAAGACCCGACCACCAGACTCACCACAAGACGCTAAATACTTGACGCATCGCGGCGATTTGATCCGAATAATCACTCCAACCTTTGGCACACATTCCGAAACTCTTGCATTGCCCACGCATATGTCACTCGCGCTTCCCCATCATCAGCCATTTTAGCGTATTGTCTATGAACATATTCCCCAACGCATGGTGTCAAAATACCCAGATCTCGCATCTATAAGCGATCTTGTCCAAGACACCTCAGGCGGCAGTGACAGGACTCTTGACCTAGATCCGCACCTACTCTAGTCTTCGGCGCCTAAAACTTGGACTGCCACCTGTGCCTTCTCTCGAACTCTCTCTAGCCTTTTTAGCTCCTTGGCCCCAATTAGCTTGGTCTTCCGAATCCTCTTTCGAAGCATCCAGTGAATACCCGCTGCAAGGCCCGGCAACTCCCTTACAGGCCCGAATATCTTTTCCACCTTGGCATCTTCGCTAGCTCCCTTGCTTCGGCACTCATGGAGCAATGCAATGATGAGCCGTTGCACAAACATTGATGTCCATGTGTTAGCTTCTGGCAATTCGAGGGGCTTGAGGATGGCGATGCCCAGAGTTCCATCTGCAATGAGCGACGCATAGAATTGCGCGACGTTGCTAACCCGCCTTTCGTCCTTCATTCTCTCTCCATCAGCAGTCTCGTCATCCTCTGGATCTTCTCCAAAGAGCGACTCTCCCAAGCCTCTGAATATTTTCCACAGGCGATCTTGCAGCGCGAATCTCACTCGGCTGTTGGAGCAAGCCTGTCTCCCGACCAACGCGTAGTATGGGTTGTACTGGACTTCACTCCCCACGCATTGCACCAGCACTCGCGCGATTTCTAGTTGATCGTCCTTCCTGAGCCGGAGGTTAACGAACTGTCGGTAGCCATGCTCGAAGTCCGTCGCAGACATGAGTGCCGTAAATATGGCAATCTGGGGTGTCCCGCTGAAGCCCTGTGCCCGAGCCTTTTTGGGGTAGTCCGGCAGCACAATATCCATGTCCTCCTCGTCACTTGAGTCGTAGGCGTTGTCGTTCGTCTTCTTGGCCTCTCGCTCTACGTTGGATCTCTCTGATTTGACAGGCACACTGGCACCAACTAGCCACCATTTTCCTTTTGTATCAGCACCTTCGATATCTTCCAATCCAACGCCCATGGGGGCAAGGCCGTCTAGTCTTCGTGATTGAGACTTGAGCTCGCCTAGCCGCTTCTTCATGCGCTGCACATGCTCGGACACAACTGCCGAGTCCAAGCCTCGTCCCTTGGGCTTGCTGTTTTTCAGGTCGGTGATTGTCTCGATCATGAACTTGGTGCGGACCGAGACATTGGCGTATCCCGTCTTGGAAACGGACTGATTGAGAACACTGGCGACGTGTTTGATCGCATGGGGGTCGTCCCGTCGGAGCATGCGGCCTGACATGCGGCAGATGCGGAGAAGCAGTTCGACATTGATCTCAGAGAGGTCGCTCAGCAATCTCTCCATATAGTCGAAGACAATTTTGCAGCTGGCAACCTCGAAGATGTAGAGCTGAGAAATGAGCGTCAGGATGTTGGAGGCTTCCTTTGCAATCGCCGATTGCTCGTCGGCTACCTTGCTAGCCTGGTCGTAATGCTCGCCGAAATCCGTCACCACTCTTCGAATTAGGTGAGATCCAAAGCTGGATCCAATGATTCGATAAATTGCCGCTAAAAATCCGCCGGTAAGGACGAAAAACTGGTCGGGTAAGCTCTCGGGCTTGCAGATTTGAGCCATGATTGAGTCTGTGATAATGTCTGTGACATCGCCACGAGCATTCTTCTGGTAGAGCTCTTCTACCGACTGGACGATTGACAGAATATTGTTATCCGTAAGCCTATTGATTAAGCCCTGAACTTGTTTTCGTAGCCGGCTCCTGTGCTCTTCCTCTGTTCCTGCAGCTTTGCGCAGCGACGGCGGGACGTATTTCGCGATCGTCACTCCCGCTGTTGGTGCAACATAAGGGTTTTCTCGTTGCCGGGGCTGGGCAGGCGCTTTGCCTGGAGTGTCAGAGTCGAAGCCTTCAAAGGGCTGTTCGTCAAAATCACCCAGATCCACGTCGTCGTCCTCTTCGTCGTCATCGTGGTCCAGCATATCCATGCCGTCGTCGTCATCTGCAGAGTCTCCCTCCAGGTCCATTTCACTGTCTTCCTCGTTGCCTTCAGTCCGAGTACTGCTCCTCTTCCATGGTTGAGCAGTCTTCCTCCTCTTTGAAGCAAGCCAGTCATCGTACTCACTCTTCCTTTTCTTGTTTTCATCTTCTTCGCTCTCGTCAGGCTCGCCGCCCAACTCGCCCATGAGTTCGTCCAGTCCGTCTTCTTTGAAGGATTGAGGCAAAGATTTTCTGCCCTTCTTGATGCCCAGTTTTCTCTCAAAGGCTTCGATTTCTGCGTCGTCCTCGGCAAGCCGCTCCTGTGCCGCTCTGGGTATGGTTTTTGTCTTATTCGACCCGTGCGACTCAGTACCAGCGTCGTCATCATCATCATCTTCTCCTTCGTCACTTTCACCTAGTGAGATATCGTCGTCATCCTGGTCTTCTTGCTCTTCGTCGTCCTGGTCAGGCTCGTCCACTTCGTCGTCCTTGGGCTTCGATACCTTGTGATGAGGCTGGTTTGGTTTGGACTTTGGTTTGGGTGTCTGAGCACCATTCTGCTTCGGCCTCCCGTACGGCTGGGTCCTTCGCTCAGGTTGCGTTGGTCTGGAATAGATGTGACCCCTTTTTTGCACTCGCTGAGCCTTTCGCTGCTCCTTCCGCGATAGCTGGTGAACCGAGCGTCCTCCCTGTCTTGGGTTCCTGGCTTGAGTTGGCTCAGGTGCATCCAATCCCATGCGCTTGTAGAGCTTCTGCTGAAGCTCTGGCACAGATGCCATTGTGAGAAGTCACACTGGGCCGGTGAGTTCAAGGTTGGATAGAAATGTTACGAGTATCGAGAACTGCTCTTAATCCATTTGGATCAACCAAAATTTCCACCAGGTTCGAAGAGCTGGATAGTTCTGGGTATGAAAATTACAACCAAAGAGGTTTGTGAACCGACGACGTCTTCCAATCGCGACGGGAGTGAACGATGAAGAAAAAAAAAGTCACAGGTGGCAGGACGTCACTTTCGCGCCAAGCCCCGAAATTGCCCCGCCACAAGCTGGAAGCGCCACACTCTCCGAGCACTGAAGGATGAAGGTGCAGGCTCAATGGCGGGGCACAAGACCCAGGCTCAAACCCAACCTCACTCACCCTCAATTTCGAGAGGTTCGACATTCATCACCCATCCGTCAATCGCAGCCCATTCCAGCACCATGGCGGCCGACCACATGAGCCATGACGAGGTCAGTACTTCCCATGTATTCTTGCCCCGGCCATAGCACATAGCCCGAATCAACTCGCCATCGTCCGGATGCCCGTCGCTGACACATGACCTCAGTTCTTCGCCAAGCTGGGTGAGCTGTTCGATTACCGCAAGGGCAAAGACCACGGTGCCATCTATCTAGTTCAAAAACGCCGTAAGGACCCTCCCAACCAGACTCACAGCTGGGCCAACCTTGTCAAATTGCGCCGGTCGTGCTAATATTCTCATAGTCTCACACGGCCAAGGCATCCCTGTCCCCTCGGATGAGGACCCTGTGCCAGATCTTCGCCCGAGCAAGCCGCTGCCCATCCTAATTCGGGCGGCAAACGGCAAGGGGAGTAGAGACAAGACAGCAAAGGTTAAGCTGTCTACGGTGGTTCAGCCTGACGACATCGAGGCCTTCTATGCGCGATATGCAGACGTGTGCAAGACAGGAATGACGGCTTTGAAGCCCAGGGATCGCAGCAAGAACAAGGCCAAAGCCAAGAAGAAGAAGAAGGCAGCGGCTTAATTAATCAATCAACATTCTCACGCAAATTTCGATACCTGCACCGAGTCGGTAATACAGCTACACGTGGCAGCATCCATTTCATTACCATCCTCTGCAAATTCCCTAACACCAATTAACTGGTCACCGGGCCAAGTCTGCCCCTTATTACTAGAGACTACCCATGATACATTTCATCTCCTTGTATTCATTCCACCTAGACGAACAGCTTCTCTCCCTCAAATGGAGATGTGCACATCAATGATGGATCCCTTCTTGCTTCCTCTGTCAAGTTGGCCTCGAACGGCACCGGGGACGGCGAGGCTTGAATGCGAGTCGGCAAAGAAGTTGGTAGGGTTGTCCTCAATCTTCTTGACTGTGAATCCTGTACCAGTGTCCTTCCCGTCGGCAATAATGCCCGTCAAGAAGGGGCCCTTGACGCAGCCCACCGAGTTTCGGCGCCTGTCATCTCCCACCGGGTTGGCGAACACGATTCTGTTCACGGTTAGACCTTCAAGTTCAGACGCACCAGTCTCCCATTGTACGTACCTCGGGGGGCCAGCCTTGCCTTTCACACCTTCATGGATGTGCGTAGATGTCAGAGCCAATGACTGGTAGTTGCCTCGGAAGTTGAGGAGAGTGATGTTGTAGCAGATGACATCCTCCTTGGAGTTGAGGCCGAAGTTGAAGATGCCCTTGGCATTGGCAAGGCCTCCAGTAGCAATGTTGTCTGTGCCGACGACCTGGTCGGGAGTCGCAATGATGTTGAAGGTCGAGGTGTACTCAAAGGGAATACACTCGGATTGCTTGAAGAGAAGTCTCTTATCGTGCTCCTTCGCCTCAGGCACTGGCGATGCCTGGGTCAAAACGGCGAGGGCAAGAGTGGTGAATGAGAGCTTCATTGTTGTTCGAGGGGATGGTTGTCAAATTGTGAGAGGTGGGTGTTGATGAGAAGTTGAAGATATAATTGTGATGGTTGAGATGGTTGCTATGCTTGTGCTGCTTACCTGTTCTTGTGGTCAGGCTCCGAGACTTTTATAGATCATTCACAGCCAAGGCCACTGTCAAGAAGGGATTCCAGTTGGAAAGCAAAACCTCGATCCTTAGTCACCTTGACGTATTCAATCTGCTAGATTCTGAGCTCCGTAAGCTTGAATCAATATTTCCTAGTTCCATGACAGACAGACCAACTAACACCGACCACCAAAGTCAGATCTGTCGCTCTAGCTGAGTGGTGATGGCATCGCGAGCGCCCTGGTGACTTGCCAAGGGCTTAGTAGAGTACCAATCTGTGCCATAGCCACAACCCGATGGCGTTGCCAAGATCCAAGTCCGAGATTAGCTCTCGAGCATCGTAGTGCCGACGCAGCGCAACCCGCCGCATATGGTTTCTACAAGCACGGTAGCTTTGGGAGCTCTGGCATCAAACCTGGACTAGGCAATGCCGCTTTCGTACGCCCAGACTTTGCCCTTGCAACCCAAGATGTCGCCCTTCGCAGTGCGCTGGGCAGCCCTTCACTTTCAGTGCGGGCCGGTGGAGTTCGTGGGTAACGGATGTGCGAGATTCCGAGTGTGCGCGCAGCCACCAAGACAAGCTTATTTCGAAGCTTAACCCCCGCAGAGATCTTCCTCGACCAGCGCCGACCATGATTCGAGGCGCAACGTTTGTCAAGTATCCGAGGACGGCAGGGGCGGGTGAGAAAGTCTTGGAATGGATTGGGGTTCGTACTCATTGCTGCCCACAGACATTGTAGGCTGTGCTGTCTTAGCCGGTGCCGATCAACGATGGACGGCAGTTCCAGCATCCGGCTTGGTAAACCCCACAAACTAAGATGAAGTTTCAATGTTTTGCGCCGATGCCAAGATGACAGCCTCCCTGCATCGACATCAGAGCAACTAGACTACGTCATACTCAATCTTCTATCTGATGTCTGCTGGCTGCTGGCTACTAGCTGCTGGCTATGAGCTGTTAACTTGCTCCCTGGGCAGCACACAGCCATTAGTCTCTGAAAGCTCCCAGAGGACCTTGGGTGTCTCTTTCTCATGCCCAATCCATGGTGTGCTATACACAGCCCATGCATTCCCGGGCTACAACTTCCAAGCTGCGGCCAAGGCTTTGTCGTGATTACAGAGCGAGTTCTGACACAGCTAGGAATCTTGCCGTTGTAGCCTTGTTCTCTATTCTATTAAGGATTTGAGAATCGGCATGACGAGGCTCAAGACCGAGTGAGCTCACTTCATCCTGTGCTTGGTTAGAGTAGAACAGCCTGCTCTACCAAGCATGTCCAACAAAATATTAAATGTCACACAAGGCGTCCAGAAAAACAAAGGGCGAACGCTCGTGACCAGCTTCCGGCGAAGGCATACTCAACAAGGGTACCGCAACACCACAACACATATTTGTCGTGAAGATCAATTCACGAATAGATGGTATGGTCAACCACACGTGGCCCACCAGGGCTCGGAGAGGCTGTTCTGATGCTCAATACAAAAACAGCTGACCGAGACACGGCTATAGAAGGATTCGTAATCGTCCTCAGCACCCTGTCCTTTGTGCGGCGCCCCGAAACTCAATAACAACCTAGCCGTCCAACCCAACGCCAGCAATGGTCATGCCTTAACTTAGTAGACACACGCATATACCCAACTGCATTCAACTCACTCTCCTAGCCATATGGACTGCAAGGCATTCCTGAAATGTTACGCAAACCCACACAAGTCCTACGCCGGTCCTCACCCAGACCGCCAGCCGTTATCGTAAAAAGCCATCAGATGATTACTCGAGATACATTCTAGGTAGAGCAATCTGTCGCCTCCCATCTGGCCGATAGGCCAAACCGTCGTCCCTCCGTACCTCCACTCACTGAAGGAACCCCTTTTCTTGTTGTCCTGCTCCTCGTAACCAACGCGTCGAGGGAACCGAAAACGAAAACCGTTGCTATTCGGCAAGTCCATGACCCGTCCCCCCTCGCCAGCTGTCCTCAAAGTATTACAAGGCGTCGGTTCTTCTTCAAAGCAGAGTTCGACCGCGATTCCGGAAAGACCCCGGCATTCAGTGCCTCCAGGTTTTGTTGCGCGCATGAGAAATTCGACCTAAAAATGAATTGCAGAAAAAAAAAAGGGCGTCAAGACGGGAAAGTCGCCGTCATCTGGAAAAGAAGGTCCGCCATATGAAGCGGCTCTTGGAACCCGCGTATGATATCACCCCATGGGCATCAACATGGATCCAGATTTACATGATCTGGTCCTGTGTTAGGCCGCCGTGAGGGTCCGTGTCCATAACGTCTCCTCCAGTCTGGTTCAGGTACTTGACGAAGCTCAGGTTGAGAGGACGGCCACCGTATTGGTAACCCTGGAATTTGGTGATAGCCGTTTCAGCAGTCTCGGCCGAGTCGAAGCGTACCACACCAGTGCCTCGAGAACGGCCGCTAGGCTCGTATTGGATCTCGGCCTGCTCAACCTTACCGATGGTGGTGAAGAGCTCGACCAAGTCATCGTTGCTGGTGGACCAAGGAAGCTATTTCGAGTTAGGTGTCAGGCTCAGGTTGGTTTGGAGGGTTTCTTACGTTGCGAACGAAGATGATCTCCCCTCTCTCGGTTCCGGAAGTAGCGAAGTCAGTGAAAGCGTTAGGTGGGATGGAGCTAGCAGGAGGTGGGCCTTCGAAGCCGCCGGGGCCGCCGGGGCCGCCACCGCCGCCGCCGGGAGGGCCTCCAGCGAAGCCGCCGCCACGGCCTCCAAATCCGAATCCACCACGTCCGCCACCGAATCCTCCACGGCCGCCGAAGCCGCCACCAAATCCTCCTCCTCGCATACCGCCGTAGCCGCCACGGCCACCAAAGCCCATGCCCGGGCCGCTGCCGGCGTATCGATCCTCACGGACCTCAAGTACTCGTCCTTGCCAGTCATAGCCATTGAATTGCTGAATGGCGTTGCGAGCATCATCGGGGCTCTCGAACACAACGATTCCGGACCCCTTAGGTCGCCCGTCAGGGCCAACATGGACATCGGCGCGAACGACACCGCCGTTTCTAGCTAAACAAGGAATTAGGTGGGCTGTCTCCCGAACACAGCCGCCCTGAGAGCGGAATCAAACAACATACCTGCTTGTCGGAAAAGATCCTTAAGATCCTGCCAGCCGACGTTGAAGGGAAGCTTATCGCGAGTCAACAATCAGATATAACTGAACCTACGAGAGGGGAGTAACAAACGTTGGCAATGTAGATCTGACGACCGCCACCGCCGGGGGCACCGCCGCCGCCATAGCCGGGGTTGAAGCCACCAGGATTACCACCGGGGCCCATTCCGCCGCCGAAGCCGCCGCGGTTGCCGCCTGTGGCACCGATAAATCGGGGTTCTGCCTCACGATCCTGAATCCCAAAGGTTAGTATGGCAGCTGGTTCGGGGCACGACACTGGTCCGGGGAGGCGCGACAAACCTCTCGAACATAGACGAGACGACCCATGAGGTTCTGGTTGCTTAGCTGGGCAACAGCCTGCTGGGCTTGCTCCCGCGTAGCGTATTCCACAATACTTGAGTAATGTCAGCTTGAGTCAGAGGTGGGCATTCTGAAAGGGCGCAACTTACCCGCATCCCTACAATCACCCAAGGACAACGTCCCAACCCGTCAACCCAACCATCCAGAAGGCTAAAAGGGAAAAAGAACCACAAAAGAAAGCCAACCAAAGACTATGCGATGAAGCCCACCTTCGACATTCCGTTTGGAAGCAATAAAACGTCGGCAAAAAGCACCTCTCCAGCTAGATGTCCATCTCGTCAGCCCCACATCACTCCTCCAAAGTCCGCGGCATCGAAAGCCTCACCCTGTCTCATGAAATCTTTGAGATGGTGCCACTTGACATCGTACGAAAGGTTGCCGACGTAGACTCGGCGGTCCTGCTGGGACGACTCGCGGATGGTCGACATCATCTGTTCTCGCGCCGCGGCCCGTTCCTCGTATGATCGATGAGGAACCTGTCCACCGTATCCTGCGCTTGGTCCTCCACCGGGGGCGCCTGTACTAGTCATGGGCGAACGATCGCGGCCTCGGCGATAATCGTCCCGGCTTCCTGATCGACTGCGGGGGGAATAGGACCTTCGTCGACTTGATCGGCCCGGGCTTCTAGATCGTCGTCGAGGTGATCGGGACCTTTCGCGCTGGTAACCGTTAGCGGCGGGATGAATAAGAGATGTTTCCATGCCCTTGGGCCGAGGTAGATGGTAGAAGGCTCGACGTTCGAGGTTCGAGGATGATGCGGTAGGTAAGATTATTTAGGTGACGTGAGGATGATTTGCGAGACACAGAGTGGGGGGCGAGCGCCACGCGCTCGTGGAGAGTGATTCACTCTACAGCCGCAGCGATAAATAGCCGCTCGCTGCCAGGCGCGGGATAGCTCAACAGCACGGAACAGCGACAGTAGCAAGCGACCAGTCGCAACGGTCGGTTTCGGATGAGCGGAAAGAACCCAAACATTTTTCCCAACGTGCGAGACCAGAGACCCAGGACCCCGTGCGAAGCGGGGGAGGAAGCTCGGAAGCAGCCAGAAACAGCCGCAGCATAGTCGCGCGGGGGTACGCATGGCCATGCCCGGGAACGGGAGGGTGATTGCGTGCAAGGCAAGTGAAGAGCAAACGGGGTCGGAAAGAGAAGAGAACTACTCACGGGTCGGTAGGTATCGCCTGAATCAGCTAGAGAGAGGTGAGCGTTAGAATCGAAAACCAAGAGAAATATCCGTGACAACGCAACGACAAAAGAGGCGAAGGAAAGAGGAAGAGTGGTTGAAATAACAGGGAGTAACGGTAGCTAGGTGGTGGAGGGGTGGCATAGGTAGAGGGGAACGTTGAGTGGACCTGGCGGAAAACATGCAGGTAAGGGGGTATGATAATGCAGTGTATGGGGAAATGTGACGCGAGAGAGACAGCCGGCAGAGGTTGTCGGGTGTGGAATGGGGGCTCCGAGGTGCATCGAGCAAGACGTGGTATCACATTGATTGATGAGGACACTCCAGGAGTGGGAGCGAGCGCGCAGAGGCAGGTTCGGGCTGGGTCAGGCTTCCACTCAGAATCGAGCCGAAGCTCAGGTTCCCGCTCAAGATCGGGCTGAGCTTGCTGAAGAGCAGGCTTGACCGTCCCAGCAAGCTCGGGGTGGGAAGACGAGGAAGATGGGAGTAGGGAGGTGTACGGGCAAGCTCTGCGGCGGTACGATGCTGGACCGACGCGTGTTCGAACCGGGCAACAATCGAGTCGCGAAGACCAGCGGCGAGCGGCGAGCGGCGAGCTGTAGGGGAGATGGAGTGCAGGACGATGGAGAGAGCAACCGGACAAGATGACATACCCATGGCAACTGTGCTCTACAATCGAGAACTTTTTGGGGGGTGGGAGGGTGTCCTTGTCGCGTGGTGAGCGACGAGCGGCTGGTCTGGATAGGCGGAAGGCAGCGTGTCCAGTGTCCACGTCGCAAAGAACGGCGGGATAACTATGGGGAGAACAGGCGAAAACAAGCCACTGGTCCGGAGTCAGCCAAAAGATGTCGAATGTCGCATAAATGCAAGCGGGCTGCAGCACGGGCGATTCGTGTCGGGCTGCTTGAGCTTGTGCTTGGGCTTGGGCTTGGGCTTGGGGAAGGGGAGGAACAACTGGGGCAGCGCAAAAGAGAGCAGCAGCAGATGATGGCGTCTGTTCTTCCTCACTGCCTTGTCCGTCGCAAAAAGAAAAGACGCGTTGATGAGGCGGAGGGGACCAGGCGACGAATGAGAGGGCGGGAGCTGGGGGACGACTAGGGAGACCCGCGATGCAGGCTACCCTACCTACCTTTCGTACCGTACCTACAGTCTCCGTACTCTCTCTGGTACGGTACCACGGCGCAGCCAAAGGCAACCTGGAATTGGCACAACGACGGCGCTCGGCGGCTCAGGGGTTTGCTTGTCAATGGAAGCTGAAGCAGGGTCCCCTAACGGTCCGGCTGCGGTTTTGGGTTGGTGCGGGCGGCGACCGGATGCCCTGGGCCAGTTAGTTATGGACTGCGAGGTACCGACAAGGTACGGTCCAGAGTTCCAAACTGTGCCAAGGGGTGCTCCTCCAGCGCAATGCTCTTCCGTCGACAAAGTGGTTGGATGTGCTTCCATGTCTCCAGACAGCCGCTATTCGAAGCTAATGGCTGCAGATTCTGTCGACGAAGGCGACACGGGACTGAGGCATAAGCGGGCTGTGTTGCGGCGCCGACGGGCTTGCTCAGCGCGCTGGGCCTGCGATACCCTCGACCAAGCAAACGAGGGCATCTCCGAGGGGCGGACGAGTGACGAAAGTCTTTGCACAGGGCTGAGGTGTTACATACCAAGAAAATCAGGTCCGAAGGTAGACAGATCCGTACTGTACTGAGCTCGGGAAGCGGTCTCGGTGTAGGTAAGATAGGCAGGCGAAGCACTGTATCTTAGTTCCTTCGTACGCCGCACTGCATGCACTCGGACGAATGAGGCCGTCGTTGTCGTCGTTAATGGTACCAGTCACTGGCTGGGCAAACTCGGCGAGCGCGCGGGTGATGGATTATCGGCTTGGCGCCGGGAAGTGTTGGATGGATGGTGCGGGTGCAAGTCCTTGGGCTCAGTGGCGTTCTCTTATCCTTGTCTCAACGAGGCAGTTTGGGCAGGTACCTGCAATTAAGGCGGGCGATTCCAACGAGAGGCAATACCAGAATCTGCAAGTTGCTGCCACCGCGATGCCAGTCAGTCACAATCACATTGGCGTCATCCATGTTCGACGACGCTGATTGGGGCACCCAAACAGGGAACTTGACTAAGTGGATAAGGCACGCAACCAGAAAGAGGGCACAGAGCTTACTAGGCACTAGCTCAAGCTCAGTCGTGCAGTTTGGCCCAGGACTGCAGGTAGGTACCGTAGGTATGTATGTCTTCAAGTCTTGCCAGTCAAATAGCTCCCAGGCTGAGGTGACTTGACTGTGAAACCACCTGGTGGCAAAGGGTTACCAATGGCGGTAGAGTCAAGGCCGCTATTTCAGCCCAGACACGGATACTTCGCCGACCACCTATTCGCATAAGTAAGGCACGTGCGCAAGCTGTTGTCTTGCGGAGGAAACTGCGACCTACAAAAGTGGTGAGTGGGACGCACCTGCTTCCGGGCAAAGGCTGTCCACTCACCGGCGGTCCTGGGATGACGACGAGGCACTCACATGGAAGGGACGGGATGACAGAGGGTACCGAAACGCTGTGATGTCGGGTTCCAAACTGGTATGGTAGGTACGCCTCAGCAAGGATTTTCACGTCAGCTCTTCCACTTGGGTGCCAAACTGTCAACTTAGCTGAGACAACACGACGCCAGGTGCCTTGGTCGCAAAGCCGGCTCTGCCTAGAGAATGTGACAGCCTTACCGTCGTTGTAGGTTGTCTCAAGCCCGTCAATGCCTTCAATGCATCCGCTTGTATACTGTGTGGTCGTCAAAAACGGCACCGTATAATTCTCATTGTCCAGGGCTACACACTCCAGGCTACCCTAGCATCGTCTACCCACCCCGTCAAGCCGTGCACGCCTCACGTCGACGAAGTTGAAGGACTTTGAACAACCTTCACACATCGCCCACACCCCACCCAGCGACCGCGTCAATCAGAGTCATAACCGCAACCTCGCTTGCACTACCAGTACCACTTGACAGATCTAATACATATAATATGTACCTACCATGTATGTACGAGCTACATCTCATGGGCCTGGCGAACGTGCAAGCATGTGCTGATGCTTGTCGTTGTCATCAACCAGTCCCAACCTGCCTGCCTACCCACTGACGTGCTCCACGAGATGGATGGGATAGTATGCAGCAAAAGGCTCCGCAAGCCCACTGAGCCCAGAGACCCTAGCTCTGTCAAACAACGGGTCCTGTGATATGCATGGGTCGCCCATTCGCATTCTGTTGTGCGAATGCCGCGCCTTCCACCACACCAAAGCTTTGCTCGACACATCAGTCATTGTCGATAATGTTAGTCTCACCAACCGCCGGATTTTCCTCTTCTCTCAGGCCGGGACGGGTCAAGCTACCTACGCAAGGGCCAAGTGGCACTCAACACCCAGGCCTCATCGTCGAACTACCGCGACTGTCAGCAATGCCGGGCTTCACATAATCTCGGCTTAGAATACGGAGGAGGGTGCAAGGAGGCCAGGTAGTTGGCTGCCGTGTGGGGCGTTGTTGGATGGTTCAGAAGTGGCCGACGGCATCAAATCATATAATTCGCACCAGGGCAAGCTTGTTGGTGGACCAGACAATGCAAGCCGCTCGAAGCGGCCTGGTAGTGCCGGCAAACCCTTGCCTCGTCGCCTCATGGTTCGCCCACCAACTTCATCACGAACGTTGACCGGTTCAGATATGAGACCTTACGGCATCGGCAAAGGCGCTCTCTCACCAACCAGGGCTTGACAACTGCGGTACTTCCAGGGATGGTCGTGATACGCAGCCAACTCATTAGCAATCCAGGCGGGCGATGGGAAGAATCAACCTGTCATGCAAAGCCTTGATACCTGGCAACCCGGATCGCAACTCCCCCGCGAGATCTACGCCAGTGAATCCACATCCCGCACTTCATACATGTCAACTTCCACGGCCGTTACAACTCGCAAACAAGGAGGAGAGAAACCGGGTCGCCTCACTAGGCGTGTTCCATTCAGGCATCACAGTTCGTATCCGTTCTTGAGTTACGTTTGGGTTCGCGGCCGTAAGTGCGGCGGGTATTCTTGAGAGGACACCACGTGCTCGTTATTTTCTGATCTTTGCCGCCTTTGAGGGGCGTCGTCTGAACTCAACCCCTGTCCATCGCACGCTTCGGAATCACAAGCATTAACCCACAGTCCTACAGGGGACATTTAACAATAAGTCCAAGGACCAAGGGGCCAAAAAATAACCACACCAGACAGTCCACTTGTCCTCGAACTGTGTATCCTGTCATCCTGCCCGTCATGTGCAGCCCAGCCCCAGTGACGTCCAGTTGTGATTGGCGTGCTTCGCCCTTCAACTCGACATGTATTGCAACGCCGCAAAGCTCATGTTGTTACACAACAGCCCGGCAAAGGTTCAGCGAAGTAGCCGTCCAATCGCCCTAGCTCGTGTTCCCCCTTCGGCGACGATACTGCACTTGACCCATGTTTGAGATGTCATTCTGTCCCTGCAAACGACATGCCCTGATGAACAGTTCGAGGCAACTTGTCAGTCTGATGGGTCTTTTGAGACCCATTCGTCGAGCAGGCCGTGCAGGCGGATCCAAGCCACAGTGGCCAGTGTTACCCAAAGGGATTGCTCGACGAGTTTGTCCCTGGATACGCGGCCTGACTGGTAGGCTCATGGGAGGAATGTACAGCGCACGCACAGGAGAGGTGAATACTTCGTAACATGCTGCAGTTGTCTCACCAATTGTCATGGAAGACCGACAGCGACTGGTGCCCGCAGTGTCCACATCTCCTCTCTGCCGTCCGAGGCGCTTTCTGAGTCTCGCATTAGCCGGTTTAGCTAGAGTCGCCGGTGCGCGGGCAACAAAATGTCATCAAGGTTCGCTGCTAAGAAGGCCCATCTCGCGTGCGAGACCTGGCCTCAAATCGTCGACGTCCGGACATGGTGGGCGAGATTCTGAATCCAACGGAACGCCGCGTGAATGGACTAATAACCGCGGTAGATCTGATCATCAAGGTTGCTAGCGGATCCTACGCCATGCAGTTTGCGACCACGCCGGAGCTCCTCGCAGCAATCCATGTGGAGCACTACTTGTAGCCCATAGCGGCGCGCTTCCATCCGAGGACGGAAATATACACCGGGTGGGGAGATTCTTGTCGTCCCCGACATGGATGAGATCACTTCAGGCGACCCTCCATGCGTAGTTGGGTGATGGATTGATCCATGCCACGCCTAGTTAAATGCCTCTCGCCTAGGTACATGAATACGTGTTGGGGCTGTTGGGAATCCCGACAACCGCACCAACTGCCCGCTTACATCAGGTCCAGCATGGTCACCGCCAGCGTGATTCCGTTTCCAAAGCCGGTTTATACTCGATTAAAAGCCAGTGGTATGGCGTCAGTTGTCGGGCGTGATGGTCTTACGTGAGAAACGATCTTTGGTTGTCGGGATGCTCTTACAATTGACTCGCAGGGTATGGACAAGGTAAAGATAGCATGGCATGGCCAAGAGTTGGCGCACTTGAGATTGAATGCACTTCACGAGAAGAGCATATCTTCACGCCCCATACGACCTGGTTGTATGTCGTGCCTAGCTGCGGTACACTATACTTGCTGTGGGCACTGATGATGATGATCTAACGATGATTACTTTACGGGCCGTCAACACTGAGAGTTGAATCAGGATGATGGTTGGTGCCGGGTAGGATAGGCGGAAGTGGCCCGAGCTTCCCCGCCGTGGCCCCACATCGAACTATCGGAGGAGGCCCCACTCGTCAATGGGAAAATCACAGCTCAACCTCCAAGACTCGGACGATCTTGGGCTCCGTGGACTCCAGCTTCGCCCGTCTTCGAATTGATTCAACACGCCAACACATTGTTGATTCTCGCCCTCCCTCTTTCCGATACTACGCCCATACATATCACGATAGCCATGTCGGCGTCCGCTCGGCTCCTTCCCCGGTCATGCGCCCTGCGAGCGCCTCGACTCGCCGCCCAACGCTTCGCCACCCGGCCCTTCCACTCATACGACCACCCTCCGCCTCCAGGCCCCTTCGGCGACGCTGAGAAAGCCATCCTTGCCGCCGCGTACAAGCACGTCCCTGAGCACGGTTTCTCCCAGCGAGCCCTAGGATTAGGCGCCCGTGATGCTGGATATCTCGACATAAGCGCCAGCGTCCTCCCCGAAGGTACCTTTAGCCTCATCAAGTACCACCTCGTCTCCCAGCGCGAGGCCCTCGCTGCCCGCAACGAGGAACTCTTCAAGGGAGACAGGGGCCAGTTGGGGGTTGCGGCCCGTGTCGAGGCCTTGACCTGGGAAAGATTGATGGGCAACAAGGAGGTCTTGGATCGGTGGCAGGAGGTATGTGCCCATTGTGATTACATGTGAATGATGTAGGATTTCTAACCGTGGAAACACCATTAGGCATTGGCCGTCATGGCCCAACCCAGTTATGTGCCTGCATCTCTGAAGGAATTGGCAGCCCTGGCCGACGAGATCTGGTTCCTTGCTGGGGACAAGGCCGTCGACCCCTCGTGGTACTCGAAGCGCGCAAGCCTGTCCATGATATACAGCACCAGCGAGTTGTTCATGACCAACGACCGCTCCCCAGAGTTTATCGAGACGAAGCAGTTTCTCCAGCGACGACTCACCGAAGTCAAGTCGCTTGGCGGTCTTGTCGGGTCCCTTGGCCAATGGGCCGGTTTCACCTTCAACGCTGGCGTCAATGTCCTGAGAAGCAAGGGAGTCCGGGTCTGAAGTCTGGTCTCTTGACCGGTTTCTGATCCACTGCCTGTATGATAGTGTATGAATCATGTACAACCAACCAACCAACCAACCCCCACAACCTCCGCCGACATAGAGTCTCTGGCATGCGCCCGACATAATACCAAATTCACCCGTACACTCCCCCCGTCATGCGTGCCATTATCCCTCGAAACCCCAATAGTCCTGTTCCTGATGTTGACACCCAAGCGCCTTGCCAATGCCGACATGGCATGTAAGTCCCAGTATTCACAATCGCATATTACTGTACATGAACTCCTACACGATGGTCCGTTGGCGGGGATCCACCAATCTGCAGAAGAAAACACATCAGAAGACTATTCACCGCCATCGGAGACACTTGACATACCTGATAATCTTGACATCCTTGTCCAGCCGAGCGCGGCCCTCAATGGCATTGGGCGTGATGAGAATGTATTGTCGTGAGACCGAACGACGCGCGGCATCCACCTACACCAGAACTACGTTAGTTTCGTCCAACCCTCCATTGTGTCTCACGTCAGATCGGATAGTGGCTTACCAGCATATTCGTGCTGATGGCACGGTTGACGTTGTCCATGAAGACATCAAACTCGTCGAGACAACGGATGGGCGAGCCAATGGCCTCCCATACAGAGAGCAGCATACAGATGGACGAAAATGACTTCTCACCACCGGACAGCGTCTTGGTGTTCCTGCCGGCCGCGCTCTTGCGCGTCTCGTCGGGTTCGATCTGGATCTGGACTTTCCGTGCGCGGTGGTCGAGGTCAATCTTGCCACGGAAACCACGCTCGCTGAGGAGGTAGTTGAACTGAATGCGGATTCGGGCGCTGATTTGTCGCTGGAACTGGCGCCAGAGGTGGAGGCGTTGTTCGATGGCTCGTTTCAGTGAAGAAATGGTGTCGTCGACGTCTCGAGTCTGTGTCATGACATCTTCGTATCTCTTTCGGGTTTCGGTGGCACGGTCATAGATTTGCTGGTCAGTCGCTCCGAGTCGTCGCTCGCGCTGTGCCAGCTGCTCGCGGACCTTCTCGTACTTCTTCTCGATGCTGTTGTGGGTTTCGTCGTCGGGGATGTGGACGCGCTCTGGTGCCATCTCCTGAGCCTGTCCAGTGAAGTCTTCGACTTCGCTAGCTTTCTCGTCCCGTTTCTCTACCGCGCGTCGCCGCTCGTTCTTCTCAATGTCCACCCTCTGGAATGCCTCGTTCTTCTTAGCGACAGCGAGTCGTCTATATGTTTCATGTGTGTTTATCTTCTCTTCAGCCTTGTTGACCTTGGCCTGGAAATCCTCACGCTCACCTCTCTCGAGGTCCAGTCTTCGTTTGGCATCCTCTGACTTAAGATTGAGATCCCGCTTTGCCAGTCTCATTGTGCCATACTGGCCGCCAATTTGTTCCTCCTCGGAACGCTTGGACTCAAGCTCCGCGCGTAGGACAACAAGGCGGTCGTCAACGCCCTCAAAGCCATCGAGTTCCATAGCGATGCGTTCCATCTCAGACTGGATCCGGCGACGCTTGTTTTCGAGTTCCTTTATGCTCTTGCGATGGGCGTCGAGCTCGCTCTTGCGCCGCTGAAGTGTCTGGGTCGCCTGGCGGTCCTCGCTTAGTATCTCCCGCATTTCCATGCCCAGTTGCGCCAGGTTCTCCTTTTGCAGGTCGACCTGGCGTGCAGAGTCCGTCTGCATTCTGGGCCGTTGCATCCAAGGCTGGATTGGACTTGTGCCTATGGATCCGCCCCGATTCGTTATGCGCAATCCATGACCTCGCTTTCCTTTTCCATCATGGAAGCAGATGCACGCAGATACGTTGCGTGGAGGTGTGTTGTCGACCATGACTCGCTGGGCCTCTGTCCGCTCCTGAATCAGGACGATCTTTTCGATTTGGTTATTGATGACGAGCTGTGATCGAACCAACTCATCGTCAAATTGTAGAACTCTGAGTATTGTGTCGAACCCAGCGTCTGGTTCCTGGCTACTTGTGTTGATGCGATTCGTATACGCGATGTAGATGGGAGGAGGTCTCTTCATCCCAACCCTGCGCATGATGTTTGAAAGCCTTGACTGATCAGACTTGCTCGTCACAATAAACGCATTTAATGCATCTCCAAGCGTCTTCTCAAGAATCCCCGACCATTCCGGCTTCGAAAGTCTGACGTGGGCGCCGATAGGTCCGACGGGCTTCTGATCGAATCCCCTCTCGCTCTGAACCGCCTTGACCAGACTACCCATGTCCCGATCAAAGCCATCGAAAGCAGAACCAGTTCTAGACTCGAGTTCCCTAAGTTGTGATTCTGCGGCCACGACCTCTTTGCGCTTGGTATCCTTGGCATGCTGATGTTTTCTAGAGGCTTGCTCAGCTTCCACCAACCTCGCCTGAAGTCCTGGGAGCTGCTGCGTGCTTTCTTCGATGTCTCCTTCGAGTGCTTTGTCCTTGGCGGTCGCTTTGGCAAGCTCGTTATCCTTCTCCGCACGGGCGGATCCAGTAGACTCGCCCAAACGCCGCTCCTCCTCGTTGATCTTGGATTCACAAGACGCGATATCATCCTTGATGGTTTTGAGGCGTCCATGCGCATCTCGTTCCTCTCGATGCAGGTCTTGGAGCTCCTTTCGGGTCGCGTGATAGGCTGTCTCTGCCTCGTTGATCCTGTCCTCGAAGGTTCCTCGGTCTGTCTCCAAGTCCTCCCGCGCTTGTCTGGCTCTCGCCAATTTTTCTTCGCTGATTGTCAGGGCTTGGCTCACTTCCTCGCACTCTTGCTCAGCTTCGGCGATTGCTTTATCTCGCTTTTCAATAGCTCCCTCACGCTCCTTAAGCAACCTCTCCTGCTCCACGACTTGAGACCACACCAGTTGATTCCTGTAGTGTCTTGCTTTCTCGCGCAGACTCTGGTTCTTCTGCGCTGTCTCGGCGAGTCGCTGAGCGTCTTCCATCTCCTTCTTGACACTGTCAATTTTACCCGTCAGGTCGTCTCTGAGTATGAGAGTCTTGTCGAGTGTGTCCTGTGACATTTTGTAGTCATTATCCAGCTGTTCCAGCTGGACACCTGAGACGAAGTACTTGTACTTCTGGGCCGGGGTGGCCGAGTTGAGGAACTGGCGTGCGTTGTCTTGGGACAGGACTGTCAGGGGGTTGCCAATTTGCAACGCATACCACTCGGAGATTTCGTCCACCTCCTGCTTCTTTGTCGAGATGATTCGTCCCAAGGAGCTCTTGATTTTGAAACCACTAGCACCAGTTTTAGAGAAGTGGCGCTCGACGACGATAGAATCGCCGTAGACTTCAGGCATGTAAGCGTCCGAACCAGCGTTCTTGATCTTAACAGTCAGGGTGCCTTGTTCGGTTCCCTCCTTGACAAAGGACTTCAAGCTTCCTCCGCGGTTCGTATCGCTGGCTTTGCCGCCGAGACAAAGGGTCAGTGCTGTCAGCACAGCACTCTTGCCACTCCCGTTTTCACCCACGATGAAATTGATGAGGGGACCTAGCTCGACGTGGAGCCTCGTATGACACATGAAGTTGACGCATGTGATGCTCTCAATAATTCCACCCTCGGATACCATGTTGTTGCCAAGGTTCGTCGGTCGGTGCCTGAGCTTCTGGGTGGCCCGCTGGTCGTCCAAGTCGGTGTTCTCCAAATGCCTGAAGCCGGCATCGCGCATAAGCTCATACTGAGTCTGCGGGGGGGAGTCGGGGCGATCGCGGTCGGTTCCTTCGTCGGACTCGGAGTCTGGTGACTCGTAAGCCTGGGGTGTCTGTTCTTGTGGGTGGTCGTCTATAGATACTCGGACGCGTTTCCTCTAAGGTCGATAAGTCAGTTGGATCGGGACATGAGCCATGTATTGCGCCGGCGAACTGAGAACCTACAGATTCCTCTGGTCGAGAATTGAGGCGTCCCTCACGAGCATTGCCAATGTCCTCTTCATCATCGTCGTCCACGACTCGTCTTGAACGCTTCACGGGCGCCATAGCTGCCATGCGCACGGTGGCACGGGTGGATGTGCTATGGGGAGCCCTCGCGTATCGTTGCGCACAATCTTCAGTGTGTAAGCTACGAAAGGATGGATCAGGTGCGACAGGGAGATGGTTTTCTTTTGAAGGGGGGGGGCGGTTCGTGCAATTAAATGTTACCCTTGTTAAAGAAGTTGTTCAAGGAGAAGTGAGTCCCGTATCTCAGGTACTCTACGCGTCGAGGGAGCTGGGACGTGCCTGGAGTGGTGGGGTCGCTTTCCTGATTCGGATTAGCGTATCTGCCTTTTTGCTTGCCCCGCGGCTCCAAGATTCCTACCCTGGACTTACATCCCACAATGTGCGCCTGCGGAACGACGCATCACTGAATCGCTGGTAATGCACTCATGAGGACGATATTTGTTAGTAACCGTCATCAAAATGGCCTCCAAAGAAAAGTTGGAGAATGGGGCCCCTGAGCCGGCCTTTGAACAGGACAGGTTCCAGAGGCAGCTCCCTGACAATTGCGTCGAGTATTTGCTTTTCGTGCCGGATTCACAAGTGGACACTAGAAAACAGCTTGCGCAGATCGAATCCATCAGGAAATCAGCGATCCAGCTGGCTAGCTCACTGACCAAAGACTACATATGGCAGAAAGATGAGTTTAACCTCGAGCTCAAAAACGAGCGAGGTGAGTGACGACAAACTTGAACCCCGATTATATCCTAACTAGCACCGCGACCAGGACTTGTCTATCTGCACGGGATTACCGACTACAGCGATGCCGTAGAGGACGAGTGGCTCATAGTATACATTCTCAGAGAGCTCACGAAATTACACCCTAATCTCTGGGTTCGCGCGCACGACACCGACGGAGAGTTTCTCCTTATCGAGGCCGCGAATGTGTTGCCCAAGTGGCTAAACCCTGAGATCGACCACAACCGGGCATGGATCAAAGATGGAAAGCTATTCATTATTCCCCTCAAGGAAGAGGTCGGTCTCAAATCACAGAGCCTTTCCCTCCCCGACGCCGTCGAAGCCCTCAGGTCGAAACCGAAGGCCCTGGTTCATTCGACCTTCATCGAAGCAGAGGCATTCTACAGGTTGGAGAAGTATCCGGTGCAAATCACCGACTCCATCCACTACTCCCTTGTCACAGTACCACGCAAGATCGCCTTCGTCTTGCATTCGCTCCAAAAATCCATCGCGCCGGCCGTCGAGGCCTTCTACCTACGAGATGCCCTCGCCCTCAAATGCGTTGTAAACCCACCCGGGCCCCTGACTTTCCCACCAGCAGACCTTGTGACCGTCTCTGCGAAATTCAGCAGAGTGCTATTCGCGCAGCTACGATCGCAGCGTTTCGAGACCCCACCGACCTGGCAAGCGGTGTTTCAAAGAGCACAAAAAGAAGCGTCGAGTACTGATGCAGGGAAAACCCTGGCACGACTAGATTTCGGCATGAAGCTAACCTGCGGGTTTGAAATGCTGGCAGCAAATGCCGAGAAAAGTAAGAGCAGGGTAGTCCGAGAATTTGCAATCACTCTCGAAGACCTGAAGGAGGACGGAGATGATGCCCTGCCATCTGACGAAGAGATCAAGTCGTGGAAGGACATAGACCGAGATGATAGCGAAGCCTGGATGGACATCAATTTTGAAGAATTCGAGCGGGAACTCGAAGGAAAGCGAGGCAAACAATTCGACGGCGCAGCATCAGGTTTTGGCGATGTCAAGACCCAGTCGGACCTCCGCAAGATTGTCTCCCGCTTCGAAGCCTTCCTCAACGACGACGACGCTGGAATGGATGGCGCAGAACACGACGACATGGATGACGACGATGACGAGGACTCCGAAGAGGACAGTGAGTTTGAAGATAAAGACGTCAGTTTCGACGAGGACGAGTTTTCGCGCATGATGAGCGAAATGATGGGCATGCCACCAGCCGACAAAAAGACCCCCGTCACGGCCAAGGGCAAACAGCCAGCCCAGCTTCAAGGTGTTGAGCCTGCGTCTACCAATGAAGAGGACGAAAAAATCAAGCAGCTCGCCTCTGAATTCGAGGCCGAGCTGAACCAACACGGTGCCCTCAAGCTCGACCCCAAACCTGACAAGAAGCCCCGGGTCAAAGACAGCAGCGCGAGTGCGGTGCCGGCGGGCAAGCCCGGTCAAGATGCCGCGCAGTTAGAAGCCGTAGAGGAAGAAGACAGCGACGAGGAAGTTGATATTGACTACAATCTCGCAAAGAATCTGCTGGAGAGCTTCAAGAGCCAGGCTGGCATGGCAGGGCCAACAGGAAATCTCCTGGGCATGATGGGTTTCCAGCTGCCAAGGGACGAGGACGATGGGGAGGAAGAGGAAGACGATGAAACTGGAGGGCCTTCACAGAAAGGAAATTCTAGCCGGTGAATAGGTCGGAGGTTAAAAAAATGATGCTATCTATAAAAATGTCTAGCTCTATCAGAGCACCATACTGAAAAGGTCGCTGCGTCGTATCCCATAACCCATAAATATGTACCGGCATGTTACTCCATAATTTTGTACCCAGAACGACCACTTGCATGCCTTTCTCAGCAGTCGCTTCCATCATCATCGCTGGATTTTGACCGCTTTGCAGGCGACACTTCACCACTTGGACGCCTCCTCCTGGGCGCGCCGAAATTGTCGAGATTATCTAACTGCACCAGAACGTCGCCCAGCTGTTTGCGTGCCGCCAGCTCCCTTTTGCTGCTGTCTTTTTGGGGGCGATAAAATTCTCGGACAATGGCCGCGACGGCGTGGTAGCATTTGTAAAGCAAAAGCCGAATAGGGGCATTCGATTCGTCGTCCACGACATTCGAGGATGAACCTTTAGAAGATTCTTTCTCTTCGGGCAGTGGTCGATCGAAACCGTTCCAAATGTCCCGATTGGGGGGTTTGCTGAACACCGGGGCTATGAGCGGATCTCCGAAGAGGCAATTCGACCATTGTTGCAATCCAGTGACCTCGATATGGTCCTTCCCTTGGGCGTCCGAGATGACCGTATAAATGTCCTCGTCTTCGCTTCCCGTTTCGTTAGACGTGTCAGAGCTCTCCCTTGATGGCATATACTTTTCGGATCGAATGGTTGTCCTCCATACTGTGTTCGATTCTTGCTGATTCCCAGTCATAGCTCCTGGTGATGACATTTCCTTTTTTGCCAAACCTGCCGGCTCGACCAATGTGTTGGTATCCTCCGCGGCATCAAGCACAACCAGGCGTGGTTCCGTTACAGCATCCAGTAAGTGTTTGAAGCGGTCGAAGTGTCGTCTGATGGCGCCATAACCGATCATGATACAATGGTCCTCCGCATCACGCAATATTGACTCTAGCAGAGAGTGAAATGCCACTGACCATGACTCTGCCCCTCTTGTGCTGTTGAGTCCGCCTCCAAGGCGCTCTGCTTTATATGGTGGAACGTCGAGAACATCGGCAGCAATCCCGAATCTGTGGCTAGGCGACGAGTGTTTTGCGATACGACGGAGGAGCTGGCCCGTTTGGAAGTCAGCTATCCTTCGCTCTCGATGAGTGAGGGGTCGTGGGAAAGAGGCGATGGGCACACCACGGCGTGGACGAGTGAGACTGTACTCAACGGCTGGACCGCCAGCCATGGCATCGGGTTTGATGAGGACAGGTAAGTATTCGAACAACAAATTGACCTCCTTTTGGCCACTTCTCAGCTCTGTCGTCGACTTGTTGACTACCCCCTCCTTGGACGCCACGTGCGTCTTCTCCCCCCTTGGCAGACCGGACAGCCACTTCAACACTTCGTTCTCAGTCCCGATTGAGGACTTTTCGGAACGCAGCAGCCGCATAATAACAGGGGGCGGTGGAAGAGCAAGCAATAGGCTGGGGCCGTCAGAGACCTTGACATTATAAAAAAGCTGGGGCCGAGCCGACGGGACAGCCTCGAGGCCTTGGACAGAGAGGCCGGGATTGATGCCGTTCAGTAAAGAACGGACAGACTTGTCAGAAGGAAAGTTGGCCATGGAAGCGGAGGAAGATGGGCCTGATAAAAGGTGTCGGGCCGAAGGGGTGATATTGCCGCGTGCAAGGTTGCAGTTTTGCGAGACATGCCGGGACGAGGGGAGGCCACAGTCGTCCCAGACGGTGCGTTTGTACGACGGAAGCTCCATAGATGAGGATGGACAGGGTTGAGCAAGGGAGGGTTCCAGAGGGGCAGTCAGGGCCGAGCAGGACCGGTAAGCGCACGGCTCCTCTTTGGAAGTCTTCATCGGCTCGTGTTTTGGGATGCAACCTAACGAGGGTTGCAGGTGCATCTCGAGCTAGGAGCTCGGGACGTTGTGTCAGATGTGGCAGCCGGTCCGGTGACAAGCTACAGGCGGATATGGGGGATGGGGGATGGGGATGGTATAATATTGGATAATATGGGATGGGTTGTTCGAGATATGAACCAGGGTTGAGACGAGATGCATAGGAAGAGAAGTAGCATCCTAATGAACAAGATGGAGGAAGAAACAAAGAGATGAGATGACGACACCGACTTATTGGCGGTGGGTCAATAAAGAATTGTAGCTCCCTCGGTGCAGTTGGCTTCACCACTAGGCACGCCCCGTGATGCGGTCAGGAGGGGAGAGAGACGAGAGATGACGACAAAAGGACGAAGCTGGCCATCAGATGCAAAACCAAGGGTTCCCCTCGAACCAACATACTTCAAAAGTATGATGGGCGAATGGGTAATGGATGCTGGGTGCTTTTAATGTCAAAGATCGTCAGTGGTCAGCACTTGGGACAACACAGAAGGGATGGGAGATGCCAAGCGAGCTGTTCCAAGGTCGCAGTCAAATCAAGAAGGAGAGGGAGCGGAACCAACTGGAGGCAAAACAAACGACCGGGAGGCGAGGAGCACGCAGACGCGATGATACAGGCGCAGACGCATCAGGATCGGGCAGATGAGAGGACGGGATGCACCAGCTCTCCCTCCTTCCCTAATTACCCAACGGCCCCCGCCTCCGCATTCGGGGCCTACCTGTACTGGAACCGCGGTCGAAACAGAAACAGGGCGAAGGAGCGAGCGTTAGGGACATGTTGATGCTACGTAGTAGGAGAGGCGGGCCTCGACCAGACCTAGCCCACACGGCCGTGAGACTGCAAGCATGCAAGATGACTGTAGAGACATGGCGAATCGCCTTTGGGCATCCGGCGCGGCGAGGCCGAGGTGCAGTCGTAGCCTTGGACGAGAGAGGCTAGGGCAGAGAAGCCGCCAGGGAAGGATGAGAGAGCAACGGCCGTGGACGAGTAAGAGTTGTCGAGAAACGAGAATTCGGGAAACGGAGCGAGAGTACATTGAGATGTGACGGCTGACGGCACCCCTCGTCCTGGCGCCCCTCAGTTTTGGTCGGTTCAGTCCAGGCCACTAAGGCTATCAAGGCCACCGAGACCACCAAGGCCACCAAGGCCACTCAGTTCCCAGTTCGGCTTGGCTAGGTACAGCCAAGCCCAGTCCGGATCTGAATCAACCAATGACTTGTCCCAAGGGAGAGGTACAATTGCAAAGAATATCTCTCAGCCTGCTAGAGTACCCGTACCCGGTAAATCACTAATTGATAGCCGGCTTAGACTGACCCAAGGGTTAGGTTGGCTCGTCCGCTCCCATTGGCGCTTCCCAAGCGAGTCCGCAGGCCGTCAACCGGGATAAAGAGCATGGTAGATGCCACTGGCGTCTTCCATGCATGACCCATGACAGGGCCAGAGCCAGAGCCAGAGCCAGAGCCAGAGCCAGAGGCCCAGAGCCAACCCTACCAAGGCCGCCAACATAGAGCAGAATTGAGAGGGAGGGCCCACGTGGATTGGCTCCGAGGGACTTCTCCTGGTCAGTGGCCCTGCTGGGTCCTGTTCCCAGCCCATCATGTCTCAGCCCAGTATAGGGCCAAGCAGCAAGCCCAGCAGACGCACCGCAGACCAGGCGCATTGTCTTGTCGTTGACTCGTCGTTGAGCGAAGGTGATCTAAAGGTTGCATTGGGAAGCGAGTCGGGAAATTTATGATTGGCTACAACAAGCGAACGAGACCTGGGTCGCGCTGAGTGGCATTCCGCGGACCCTGCACCGGGGTCTCGTGTGGAGCTTGGGGGTCGATGTGTGGGCTGGCACTTTTGTACTCGGCTGTCGCATGGCATGCCCTTGATGCCATACGTTGCTGACGTTGCTGGCGTTGGCAGGCAGCATGCATGGCCCATAATCCTATTCGCCCATTCGATTCGATTCGCCTGTCATTGTCACGGTTGATGACCGGACGACAAATGGCCCTTTTCCGCCTGCGACTTCGCCTGTGACTCTCTGGCTCGTTGGCTTGCTTGCTGACTTTTCCGGCTACCCCGACCTCCCCCTACCCCCCTGTGTCCTGTGCCTTGTGAGGCTGTAACTCTGCATCAGCTTTGCATCACCCATCGTCCAGCAAGACGAACCGCTCGGCCTAGCTCGTTCCGCCGCGTCGTCATCGTCAGCCGGCTGTTGCGGTGTGCACAGTGGACAATAGGAAGCACACGAGCCCAATGATGTGAGCATATATTCATCGTACTGTATGCAGTACAATCAACTGTAAACAGTACCATGTGCATTGTAGGTACCTCCGCCGTGGCGTTGGCCGGAGGTGTGGAGCTTGAAACTGGGTCCCTCTTTGTGAGGCTCATCCCAGATCGGATGCGAGTAGTCGAGACGGCAAGCTGTGACCCTGCTTGCCGACACTCCGCGCGCCACCGCCTGAAGGCAGGTTACATGCAGTTGCAGCTGTTGGTAGACGTTCCCGTTGGTAGACGAACCCGTTGGTGATGGATTGATGATTGACTCAGTTGGTGCCACAGCCTGTGCCCCTTGTGTGTGTGTGTGTGTGTCGACATTCCCATCTCAAGAGCACATCTCTCTCGCAGCGAGTAGCGACTGCATGTCCCAAGCCCCCGGCTTAGACCTCCAAGCAGCCACCCGCCGGGATACCAGGATCATCGAGTTTAAGCTTTTGCGACTCCTCCGAGAGAGCCTCCAGAATTTCATGTTGAACCGTCACCGCATGAAGGCAATCGGAAGGTCGAGCTTGAGTCTCCCTATTGGGCCGAGTGGGCTGATGCGGAATACTAATTACCGATACCTGATGTCCGTCTCTTTCGCCTTCGCTAGCCACCATTTGGCAGTTCTATTTGCAGCCCCGCCCCTCTCCGGCCAAGTGTTGGCGGGAGATCGCCAGCCCTTGGACCGCCTTGGAAGCAGCTAGTTAGGTAGTCGGGCCCGGATGGCTGCCTGTCATTTTCTCCCCTTCATGTCCATGACACAGTGCTAACATGTGAAATCGGCCGTCCGTTGGTGCAGATTTAATTCGTGACCCTCATCTGGAGGTACTCGTTCGGGGTTGGCAATCTTGGGATACCATTGAGACCCATCCTGCGTGTTTCGTACGCGAGGGATTCGTTGCCATGGCCCATTGGCTTATGCTGCCCACAGCCATCTCTCACTTGTGGAGGCGAGTCTCGCTTGTTGTAACCCTTCATGGTCTCGAATGATATCAAAACAGCCGCTACCGCCATCGCATTGTCCCCCCTCACAAGCGTCGCGTCAGCCACCGCCAGACAGGACACGGGTGACCTATGCACCTATGCACCTATGTCGATTCCGCGGCTCCCTCGGCAGCAGCATCCTTTTTCGTGTCCGAAGCCAGTTTGTACAGCTCATTCAGATTGTACCTTTTTAGCTCTTCCCATTGCTTACCATCAACAACCGAGACTCCGCAAAATGTCTACGCTAATTAGCCATATGGCTCGCGGATAGGTCAAGATAGGCGAGGGATCGCTTACCTGGAAAATCTCGACCAATATCACCTTGTCCGGATTGCCCAGGTTGACCTTGTGTTTCGGGCTGACTAGACCGGCAATCTTCCTAATGATGGCATCCGACTTGAATGTGGTGTGGTTTCGAATGTTATGCCGAATGGCGTACTGGGAGCGCAAGTTATTAGTCACGGGAGAACGAACACGCCAACCGACGACCAATACTCACCGTGTACGTTGCATTATCGGCTCCCTGAGCATCATCTTCGATTTGAGCCTGATCGCTAGACTCGCTTTTCAATTCGAACCATTGGGCCAAGACTGACCGGGCCACACGCTCGATGCCATTCTCGCTTGCTTTGTCCGTGTCTTGAACAGGCGTCAGGCGATTGACGTACTTGGTTTTCCGCTCCCTCGGATCCGGGCAGTCCTTGGCGTCCTGGCACATTTTCTGAATGAGTTTGATAGAGTCGATGGGATGAGTAGTCTTCATGAAGAAGACGCACTCGAGTCCGGTGGAGATGGCCGTGAAAACCTGCTTGGTTTTGGGCTGAGGCTCCTTGAAACTCTCCAACTCCTGCTGGATGGAAGCCTCAATGTCCTGATCGGCGTCCTCACCTTCGTTCACCTCATCGGCCGGGTCAACTGGGGCTTTGACTCCGAAGAGGGATTCGCCATACTGAGAGGTCGAGTTAGCCACCGTCGATAACAAGAAGACGTGCCCAAGAAACACCATACCTGGTTGCAAAGCGTCCTGAACTCTCGCATGGCCTTCCCCCTCATGCCTCTGGCGTACGTCACCCAAATACCGGCGTCGTTGACCTCCAGTGTCCTTCCCAACTCGGCCTTCTCCGCATACCGGGCTTTCTGGAATGGCGTCTGCCATTTGCCAGCATGGCCCCCCTTTGCCATCCAATTAGCAGTTGTTTCTAAACGAAAGACTGTCCCGACAGCTCCCCAAAACTATGCAGGCACGGGAATGTGTGCGGATTCGTCGAGAGCGTCTCGGCGCCGGGAATAGACCAGATCCTTCGATCTCACCTTGCTCTTCTTTGTAGGACCTCCTCCTCTGCCTGGCCCTTGCTGCTTTCGTTTGTTTGTTCTGTCGCTCATGATGGTGGTGGCCTTATGAGGAACAATTTTTCTTTAAGAATTGATTGAAAGCAACGACTCGAGGTTAGCTTTCTGCGCGGATGATGGTGGATGTGAAAGTCTTGATGCCCACCCTCTTGATGATGCCAATGCGGTCGCTGGAATTTTTGCAGGTACCCCAGCGCATCACGTGTCGCCCGCAAGCTACCTACCTCTTTGACGAACTCTCCAACAATACGGCACTCAGACTTCCGTGATTTTTATCTTCATTGAACCAAAAGTAAATAAATTACTAACATAGACCTCGTCCGTTCGTAAATATTCTATTCTAGAGAAAAAGACTCGTCGATCAGTAACCCGCCAGCTGATCCAATCTGGAGACCCATTCTATGACATTTTCATTAATTGAGACGGCACAGCCAAGCCCTTTGAGTGAGCGAGATTCAATCCCTTCTATTCCTCGCAGGCGTTCCTCAAACCGACCTTCTATCCGCTGTAACCCATGCCACTGTGAGATCTGCCTGTCATTTAATCAAGCTTCGCGTTGTTCTTGGCGCTCGCTTCGGCAGTCATGACTAGAGCGCGAGGAGCGTCTTCCTTGGGCATGTAAAGCTCCACGAATTGCAAGGCCTTGGCAGCCTGGAAATCTTCGTTGGCGAGCAACTCGTTGAGTTCGTCCTTGGTCTTGATTGTGAACGTCTCACACGTATCCTCTCCACCAAACACATTCACAAGCTCCTTGTTCTTCCAGGTGTGGATGTCATTGTACTCGGCCTCCATGCCATGGATGAAGCGTTCGATGGTGAAGCCGTCGTTGCATATGACGAAGCTAGTGCGGGTTAGTACAGGGTTCTCAAACCAAATCATAAACCATGGACGTGGTGAATCCGAATGTGAACTCACATGATGGGGTTGAGCTTATGTCGGATCATAGTGCTGAGCTCCTGGGCTGTGAGCTGGAAGGATCCATCGCCAACAAAAAGGATTGTTCGGCGACCGTTGCCAAGATCCTTTGCTGCCAATGCAGCGCCCTGGCAGGCGCCAACAGACCAACCAATACTTCCCCAAAGCACCTGGCTGAGCGCTGTGACACCAGCGGGAAACCTGGTGTCCCAGATTCCAAAGTTGGCGGTTCCGGTTTCCGTCACGATGACGTCCTTGGGCTTCAGGAACTCGCCGACTCGCGGCCAGAACCAAGCTTGGGTAATGGTTTGCGACTCATCGAGGTTCTCCTCGACCTCATTTTCGACCACGGGGCTGGGCTGTGCAGAGAGTGTAGATGGGTCAACCTGGTCAATGACTTTGCGAAGGACGCCTCTCATGCTGACGGCTGGATATGTCGAGTATCGAACGATGCAGTGAGTGCTGTGGAAGTCGATGGAGTTGATCTGCGATGTCCTGTATGAGAAGCCGGCAGTGTTGAAGTCGCTCTGTGAGACCAAATTAGCACTGACTTGATGAATTGAGACTTTAGGCTCCAGTTCGTTCTTACCTTGAGTGCGCCAATGGTGAGAAGTAGATCCGAGGATTCAATGATTTCCTTGGCCTGGGCAGGGTGGGAACCGCTACCGGCGTATACGCCTCCATAGTTAGGATGGTTTTCATCAACGGCACCCTTTCCCATTGGGGTTACGAATACAGGGAGGTTGGTCTTGTCGACGAGCTGGTGAACCTCTTCAACAACACGGTGACGGATGGCACAGGCATCGACCAGGATGACGGGGTGCTTGGCCTGGGTGAGGTTCTTGAGGACCTCGGCAACGACGAAGTCTTCGGCCTCGGGGTCGTTTGCGGGTTCAGACATGTCAATTGGGGTTTCGAGGCGGGCACCTTCGACCTTGACTTGGACCATATCGGTGGGGAGCATGATGTAGATGGGCTGGGATCGGAGCCAGCAGGTCTGAAGGGCATGATCGATCTGGCTTGCAATTTCGAGGGGGTTGTTGAGCTTGGCGACCTCGCATGAGATTTGGGAGCTCATGTTGGCGAAGACGTTGAAGTCACCATTGCCCAGGGTGTGATGGAGGAGCATGCCATCGCGCTGCGAAATTGTCGAGGGGCAGCCAACGATGTGGACGACGGGAATGTGTTCGGAGAAGGATCCGGCAACGCCATTGATGGCAGAGAGTTCACCAACTCCAAAAGTGGTGATGAGAGCTGCGATCTTGGAGACGCGGGCGTAACCGTCGGCAGCGTAAGCTGTGGGTGTGTGTCAGCGGCGAAATGGGCGAGCTTCTGCAGATAGATCCATCTTCCATGCAAGGGTGTGACGTGAAAGGTGCCGTCTAGGGCGGGGTTGTAGAAACCCCCATCCCCGATTTGCAAAATACGATGCCATGATGCGAGGAGGACGGGGGGCTAAGCCATGCAGGGGGTTTTAGAAGAGGGGCAAACTCACCAGCATTGAGCTCGTTGACGCTGCCAACCCACTTGAGGCCGCAGTCAGGGAGATAGTCGAGGGCGACGAGGTTGTAGTCTCCGGGAACACCGTGGACGGAGCGGACGCCGACCTCGTGAAGACGCTTGAAGAGGTACTCGGCGACATCAACGGGCACTTTTAGTTCTGCCATGATGGAGCGAGAATTGGAGTCGGAGTAGAGCAGGTGAAATGGATCGAGGAGAGCAAATTGGAGTGCTTGCGAATTGCTGAGAGCTTTGATACACTTGCTCAGTCAGGGAGCCAAAGTTGTAGAGCTGAGAGGCTGGACAGCTGGGAAGCTTGAGAGTAGTGAGGAGTTATGATGCTGGCGTGAAAGCTAAGCAATGGAATGAGGATGAGATGAGAAGGAGCGGGTGTTGAGAGGAGGGAGGGGGAGGATGTTTATACGGAAGCGAAGCAACCACAAGACCAGGCACACACACACACACACACACACACGCACGCACACACACACACTCAAACCACAATCAACAATAGCAATGGCGATTCCGAAAATAGATCTGGAAGGGAGCGTTGTCGGAGTCGGAGTGAGATGACAAGGAGCGCAAAATCACGGTACTTCTGCCCAGGATGGATAGGTACCTACATCGGGATTCGATAGCGAGAAGAATATTGATTGCGCCGGAATCACTTCACCTTGTTGTTTCCTCATCTCTTCTCGCCGACGGCCGTGCAGCCATAGCGGATGGTGAGTGGTGAGTGGTGAGTGGTGAGTGGTGAGTTTGGTGATGTAATGTCGCCGACGCCACGGGAGGGCGGCTCTGGACAATCATATGATGCTATGATGCAAGCTTTGCCCGGATCCATGAGCGATCCAGCCAAGTGGGGCCCTCATCGTGGCTGCTCACGATAGCTCTGAAAGATAGCGGCAGCGGCCCGCCGGTCGACCTGTCGCCATGACCATCAACGGGCCATTGGGGCCCCTGATAGACGGATTGGCAGGTTGACTGATGGGCCATGAACGGACTGACTGATGGACAGACAGCGAGCAGGAGACTCCAAAGCCATGGCAAGACCAGGTCCCGGCTAGTCCGGGCGTGTCGCCGAGCGCCAGGCCGAACGCATCCGTAAACCCCATGCCCAATGCGTTGACACACTCTCCTCCGGCGTCATGGATAAAATTCTCATGGCGCTTGTTCGGTGAAACCCAAGGGCTGCGGCAATTGAAAAGGTGATCGGATGGTGCCTTAATTAGGGGTGGGTTCTCAGTCGGTGTGGCTGGAGACCATAGCGAGATCCAGTGTAACACGGATCATGACATTCTTCATCGTCGGTTTAATCCCGGCCGCTTGGTACCCGCTTTGCCGCACTGTCAGTCAAACAGTTACAGCAGCCATTCCCCACGCGATGATGAGTAAAATCAATATGGGCAGGGGTGCTGGTAAGAATACTAGAATGTACAGTGAAGGCACGGCGTGCGAAAGCAAAGCCAATAGCAAAGGAGTCGCATCTCGTATCGTGTCGCGTCGTTACCAGCCACACCCTGGACATGGGTGATGTCTGGGCGAGGCCGACTGATGGCAAAGCGAGCGATAGGCTAGGCATCCTCAAAAACGGGACACGCCCGACGCATCTCCATGCCTTCGATTTCCGTTGCTTGCCGTCAATAGCAGAGCAAGGAGGTGCCAGGCATGATAGAATGATAGGTCGGTGAGCATTGAAGTTGACCGTGGTCCCTGCAATGAGCCGCAAGCACGGAACGATTGCTCAACGAGCCACAAAAGCCGGGATATAGTAGCAGATCAGGGATATGGCAACAGGGTAAGGTGAATTCCAGGGCACGAGCCATGGAACCTGAAATCTGGAAGCTGTCAGAGCGCCTTGATTTGTCAATTTGTTCGTGGCGGTCCTGTTTTTCGGTGAGGCCATTGCAACGGCCGGGCCGGTAGTTAGGGGTCATGTCAGATCATCCTTATCGTGGCGGCGAGTCCTCCCGAAGCAAGGGTATCAACTGGACAAGCGAACAACCGACCCTGGCACCGACCATCAGGCCTACAAGCGAAGGGCCCAACCCGGTGCAAGCTGGCCTTGTTGGGATAGCTGATTTGTTGGTGCTGTACGTCATCAAGCCTCTTCATTGACACCTGTGCAGACAATCGACGACCAATGCGTGCGTACCTGTGTGGGAACGAGTCCACATGTAGCCTGACAACACAACTAATTCGCCATCGTGGTAGGATCTCTTTTGATATTCCCGTAGCTTTTCCATCTAGCTTTGGTGGAGACGAACCAGCAAACATTGTGTGACACTGAGAATCTGTTGCAGTGTAAAAAGAGTTGGGTCTATGTACCTAGGTAGGTGTTATGAGAAGAGATCATATCAAGCGCATGCAAGAAAAAAGAAGCCGTGTATCATTTACGCCAACCAAACGCCGTGACTGTCACCTTCCTCTAGGCCTGGCTCTTCCTGCCCTTTCTTACTGTCGTGACATGGGAAAGTGCATGCAAGGTACAAGCGAGAGAAAAGTACCCGCGGTCTTCGTACTCCGACGCTGACGTCGGAAACATCCCACAGGCCTCGTTTTGCCATCTCCGTGGCTGTCTCCGTGTCGTCTCCATACCTTGTGTTTCTCCTTTCTCTCGCGATCCTCACCAGTTTTTTCTTCTCCTATGTACATACTATGTAGTATGCGCATATTTTCATACACTTCCTTTCCAAGGGTCATAGATGTTGAACACGATCGGTCGTCCCATGAGTGCATACTTAGTACGCATTCTGGATTGACCAACGATGGGACCCCGTCAACCAGTCCACTTCTATCAGGTAAGGATATCTTACACACCGTACACCGAGTCCAGATCGGTTCAGTCACAGCGGCCGTCCTTCCACCCTGTCCGCCATCTCTCTTCCCATTTGGAGCAATCGAACTCCTGTTTGCCTAGCTTCCGGTTCACATCGTTATGTGCTCCGCATAGCCACTTGCCAAACTCGTCCCGGCTGCCAACTTTGGGCGCATCCCGGCGCAGGTAGCCCTGGAAGTCCTCGGCGCACACCCAGCATGGATATAGCTTCGAGAAGAGGCCCACGAAGCTGAGAAGGTCCGACTTTTGGCCCTGAGACGGCCTTTCTGGGTATGTAGCCGCGATTGAGTGCAGTAGAGTCCAGGTACTCCGGCCCAGTACCTCGACGTCTGGTGGACAGTCAGTCGGTGGACCTTGGGTCACTGCTTTGGCGCGGGCTGCATCCCCCTTGATAGTCTCCTTGGTCTGGGCAGCCCATGATGCAAACGACGTGCAATTGCGACAGCTGCATAAGAAGGGTTAGCATCACGATCCGCCGCAGCACGATTCCCGAGACTGAGCGGCCAGACAGACGAGGCATTGACTCACGGCTTTCCATCTGGGCCCAGAACCACTCCCCTGGGAATCTTCTTGGGCGGCTCAGCAGAGCCTCCAGCAGGGGCGGGCGCACCAGGGGTCGCAACCACACCACCTGCCGGCTGTTGTTGATCTTTGCTTTCGTCCGCCATAGCGCCACCACACTATATCACCACTCGTTGTGGTTGCTGAAATCTGACGTGTCAATGTGACACTTGAGAAGCGATAGCCAGAGGACTAGGCGAATAGGGGTTCATAAAGAAGAAGAGGTGAGATTTTTGACCGACAAAGCTGTAACGGCTGCCACGAGTTCTGGTGTTGTTGTGGTGTGATGATAATTTGTCAGCCCCGGGAAAGCCGACTCAATCGACGGATGATATAACTTTGGCGACAGGCACGGCTATCGATAATAAAAGACGCCAGGGGTCCGCCTGGAAAGCCCCTCCGTTCGCAGCTTTTTTGTTTTGTTTCGGTTCTTGGGAGCGTCTTTATCGATAAGAGCCTATCCGCTATCCTGGTGACCTCATATCCACTATGGAAAATGCATCCCCGCCAAACGTCCGTTGCGACTTGTGTCAGGACTCAGGCCGCTCATCTGATGATTCTGCTCGTCAGAGGATTTGCGTTGACCCAGTTCATGAGCCAAGCTCAATCAGTTGCTTGAGTACGTCCCCATGGCCTTGTGCTTCATCTGCCATATCGACCACGTAATCAAGTGACCTTGCTTCCATCGACGGCCGCTATCATGGCTTCCAGTTCATCCCCTCTGTCAACGATCCCCGTCCTCCTCCTCAAGACCAGGTCGAACCCTGGGGACTCATACGAGGACCTTTTTTCGGAATCTCAGAACAATGGAGTCTCGTTTGCGCCGACATTTGTACCAGTGCTTCTACACTACTTCGATGATGCGGGCATGACCAAGGTCGGCGGCCTGCTCCAGGACCGCTGCATCGGAAGAGGCGAACATAATGAATATGGAGGCATGATCTTCACCTCGCAGCGCGCTGTGGAGGCTTTTGTGAAGCTTGTCAAAGACAGAAAGCGGGGTGGGTTTGTCCTCTTAAGCTCTTCGGGGTGTTTGCTGATGTACTGATGATTTCCTTTATCCTAGACGCTGAAGCTGCGAATGATACCGACGCCGCCGACTGGCCTCATCTGCAAGATATCCCCGTCTACAGTGTCGGCCCCGCGACGACCCGCGCCCTCGCCGCTGTTCCACAGAACCCGCCCCTCCAGGTGTTTGGCAGCCACACGGGCAACGGCGCCGAACTCGCCTCCTACATCCTCCCGCACTACGCCGAGTGGTACCAGGACCGTCCAGCCAAGCCCCCACTGCTCTTCCTCGTTGGCGAGACCCGCCGCGACATCATCCCCAAGACCCTCACCGACCCGGTGCTCGCGGACTCGGACCGTATACCCGTTACTGAGACCGTCGTCTATGGCACCGGCGTCATGGAGTCGTTCCCCGTTGACCTCGCCGGCGTCCTGGAGGACACCCGCCAAGCGGCCGTCCGTTGGATCGTCGTCTTCTCGCCCACCGGCTGCGACAACTTACTCCGCGGCATGGGTATGTTGGACTTGGACACGGGCAAGGCGCGGCCGGATGCTCGCGACGGGAGGACTTTTGTCGCGACAATTGGGCCGACGACAAGGGATCATCTCCGCACCCTCAGTTTCGAACCCGACGTGTGCGCCGATGCCCCGACACCTTCGGGCGTGTTGAAAGGCATTGTAGAATTCATGGCCAAGCACCAAATCTGAAATGAGAAGAAAAAAATTCGTTAAATTATCTCTTTTTATTCCTTATCATCTTGCACACGGCACTGGTAGACACGAAGTGATTTGAAAAGAGTCGGGAGTGTCAAACTCCGGGTATCATTATAGATTGTAAACTCGTTCCTACCGAGTTATGCAGACGCATGATTGCTCCCTTTGGTCTGCGTTCATTCCAACTCCTCCACCACTTTCCAGTATCCTCGCATGCCTAATTTCGTAATGCTGCTCTTGCTCGGTCCGCCCTTTCTATTGAATTTCCTCAATGAGGAACCTCCTTTTTGTGAATGCATTTTGTGTAGCTGTTCCATTTGGTTTTGTTTTGTCTTTTTCTCGTATCCAACCGATTGATGAAGGGCCGCCAGCCCGAAATTTCACGCCAGACGCCCGTATTATCATGTCAACTCATGCCATCATTGATGGGGTGTCATGGGCTGTAGCCGCGGGACAGACGGACTCACACGCCCATGACCCAGAGCTCGACGCCAATGATGCCAAACTTGGTGCCCTCGTCGCTCAGCGGCTCGTTGCCAAACGTCTCGCAGCGGGAGCTGTGGCCGACCTCGAGCGAGTCGTCGAGCCACAGGCCGTAGTGGCCGCCGCCGGACCCGACGCTCAGGAAGCCCGTCTCACAGTTCATGCAAAAGTCGTTGAGCCCGCTGTAAGGGAACGCTTTGAAGCGGATGGCTTCGCTCGGGGTAGGCGAGGCGGTGCGCGAGCTGGTGGCGGAGGAGGCGGGCCGTGGCGGAGGAGCGAGCGTCGTGGTGCGGGTGAGGTTCGTGGTGTCGGCCGAGGGTGGGAGCGGGAGAGGAGCGTGGGTGGAGGCGCGCCAGAGAAAGCATTCGCCGTTGCCAAAGTAGGAGTGAGCTGGGTGAGGGTACTCGGAGAGGTAGGCGCCAAAGGTCTGTATTGGGGTTGTTGCTGTTAGTCCATGTACCGGGGAGGCCATACAAGAGGAAGGCGGCCAGAGGGGACAGCCGTGGATATGTCAAAACTCACCCCGTCTTCTTGGTCCTTGACGACCAGGACGAAGCCAGCCCGCCTGCCCTCGTACTGGCGACAGCGCTGGTAGAGCGTGGTCAGGCTGGCGCCGTCCTGGTCGAGGCTGTAGATGAGGTGCCAGTCGTCGACGATGCGCAGGCGCTCGGGGATCATGGTGCGGATCTCCTCGGCCACGGCGGCCGACAGCAGCTTGGCCGAGCTGGGCGTGCCGTCGCGGTAGCCGTGCAGGGCGAGCGGGTCGAGGGGCGGCGGCCGGAACGGGCTGGCCGTCCGCCGGACGGGCGTGAAGACGCCGTTGATGCCGTCCTTGGCCGCGCCGCGCTCCGCGTGATCGTCGTCGTACGCCGTGTCGGCCTGGCTGTTGAAGAACGAGTCCTCGGCCGAGAAGCGGCGGATCAGGCCCGTCCACATGTTGGACATGTAGCTGGCGGACGCGCGATTGCTGGAGTCGGCAAGGGCGGGCGTATGGGCGCCGGACGAGGACGAGGGTGTTCCGGAGGAGTCGAGGCGGTCGGGGGAGCTCATTTGACAGCCCGAGCGTGTGAGAGAGAGGATGTGATGTGTGCGAGAGAGGGTGAGGAGGACAAGATGTTGGGTTGATTTAAGCTCGCAAGAGACAAGAGCCCAAGGTTTAAGACAAGGATCGAGGCAGCGGGACGATAGAAGGGCTGGGGTCGAGCATCGAGATTTGAGATCAGGCAGGGCGTGGCACAACGACGCTATGTCGTCGGTAGTTGGTGTAGGTGGACTAACCAGGCGGGTTTGCTGTACTCGTTTCGGATCCAAGACATGGAACAGGCAAGATAGATCTAGTACCTGGGAGAAAGAAGAAAAAAGAAAGAAGAAAGGAAAAAAGAACGAGACAGGCAGGCCGCTCGTTGGGTTCGCTACGAAACTTATGATCAAAGAGGATGGCCTGGTCTGGTTCTGGCCTGGCCAGGTATGTGAATCCTTCCGCTCAGCAAAGAGTGGCGGGGCGGCCTGATTGTATTGCGGCTACGTAATTCGCCAACAGCTCCTTGACCGACTGACGTATGGACATATGTAGGTCTGGTTGCAGGCTGCATAATTGCACTCCTAGCCCCCCCCACCACTAAAGCCCACCACTGAAGCCCACCACTGAAGGCATCTCCCCTCCATTACCCCCCATTACCCCCCCAATCCGGTACCGTCGGCATCCCCTGAGCGCCTCCACAAAGCACCAGAAGCACCCCAAAGTCTAGGTGCCATCGCACTCCCTACCGTAGTGGCTTTAGCCTTTACCGCTTTTCTTTTGAACGTAGTAAGGCGTCAGCGCACGAGCGCGACTTCGACTCTAGGCCCAGCTTACAAAGGGATTCATTAGCCTCCATCTTTCCCGTCCCATCAATGGATGAAAGCTCGCCGCCAAATGGCCCGCCAGCTGACCAGAGACTTTGTCATGGTCATGAACTTGAGCTCTCGACAAAACGCTAAAGTACCAGCAGTAGTTTGCTTAATGATTGTGACTAATTGCTCCACGTTATGATGCAATGCTTTCTTTACGGCCTCGGGTGCAGAAGGAGGAAAAGAAGAAGAGACGTTGAAACAGAAACTAGAGCGGGTTTATTCATGATAGTCAGGCATTCATCTCATCCACTCCACACATCTCATCCATTGCCAACGTGAGGCTCCCACATGTCACTCTCCGCTCTTGCGATTTGGTATCTCCGTCACTCATTCCTACCATCCTCTTCAGTCTCTCAACCCCGCACCTCACAGTCACATACTCTCCGTCTTTGACCAACATATACACGCGAGGATATACCAAGTACCAAAGAGAGATCCCATGTGCCTGCGTGCGCGTGTTTGTATCTATCTATCCTTCTCCAAGCTCATTCCCATGCTATTCCCTGCACCAGGAACCCAAACCCCAAAACGGGATCGATTCATCGTACTGCGCCCCTGCCAGTGACATCGTATTCACGTCTTCACTCCGACAGCCCGACAGCACCAAATGCCATTATTCTGTGGACCTTTCAGATAGAAAGATTTACCTCATGATCTCCTGGTAGATCAGCTGCTTCAGCTGCTCTTTGCTCAGCGTGTCCTTGTGCTTGTCAAAGTCGAAGAACTCCTCGGGAATCGGCGGCGCCGTAGGCTCATCCTCAGGGTCGTGGTATGGCTCAAGGTACGGGTGCTTCAGCGCCTCCTCCACTGTGATGCGCTTGACGGGGTTGAAGGCGAGCAGCTTCTCTAGCAAGTCCAGGGCCAGGTCCGAAGTCTTGGGGAATAGAGTTCGGAACGGCACCTTCTTCTTAAAAGGAAGCGATCGGATGTACTCTCGGGCTCGGCGGGACTTGATTCCGTAATAGTCCTCCATCGTGGGTGTGCCCAGCACGTCCAGAATGAGAGTCAACTGGTGGTGGTCTAGTATAAATGGTCAGTCAGCCGAGGCATTCTTATCCAAGCGAAACCAGAGAGAAAAAGAACATACAGTCCTTGCCGGGGAAAAGCGGCTTTCCGCTCAGCATCTCAGCCAGGATGCAACCAACGGACCACACATCGATAGCCTTGGTGTACTCCTTGAAGGTCAACATGATCTCCGGGGCTCGGTACCATCGCGTGGCCACGTATTCCGTCATGAAACCCGAGTTGTCCTCTTGAGATGCCGCAGATCGAGCAAGGCCAAAATCACAGACCTTGAGATCGCAGTTGGCGTTGAGGAGGAGGTTGGACGGCTTGAGATCTCGGTGGAGAACATTGGCCGAGTGCATGGCCTTGAGCGCACGCAGAGTCTGGTAGATGAAGTATTGACAGTGGTCGTCGGAGAGGTCCTGGGTGCGAATGACTCGGTGCATATCCGTTTCCATAAGCTCCTACACACAACGGGTCAGCCTCAGCATTCATCATTCATCATCCACGCGAGCTACAAGAGCGAATGCCTTTCCGTACCTGAATCAAGTAGACTTCGTTAAAGGACTCGTAGTTTCGGGGCTTCTGGATATCGAGGATGGAGATGATGTTCTCGTGGTTAAAGTAGCGCAAAAGCTTCATCTCTCGAAGGGTTCTTAGGCAGAACATAGAGTGGTCGAAGGGAGTAATCTTCTTGATGGCAACCTTTTGGCTCGAAGGCTTGTGGATGGCGGAACTAAAAAGAGACGGTGAGCATGGTCCAGGAGCAGGCTCAACGCTGCGACGGGAGGCGGCGGGAGAGAGCTTACCAGACGACACCGTATGCGCCCTCGCCGACGACATCCTGAATGTCGTACTGCTCGCTGACGTTGAAGGAGATCTTGCGGGACCCCGACGCGTTGGGGGGGTTTGATCGGGACATGGTGTCGACAAGATCGAAGAAGATGGGGGGTGGTGAATTGGAGGCTGTCAAAATCGCCTGCGTACGGATTTCGAATCGAAGGTGCGCGATGGCGATGTTGAGACGACGCAGCAAGTGAGCAGCGTGGAGTCGACAATGCGTGAAGTGAGGGGAAAGGAGAAGCAAGAGGCGCTCAATTGTTCGGGGTCAGGTTAAAGAAGAACGGACTGGTCGATGATATGGAACTCCACCCAGCGGATTCTCACGACCAAAATCAGCGCACGGAGCTGTAAAGTTGGCGATGGACGGTTTAAATTTTAGGGACGGTGGTAGCAGGAGAGCGGCGGGGAGTTGAAGAGGTTAGCGACGATGGTAGGGTCGCAACGAGACCGTGGACAAGCGAGGTGACAACCGTGAGACTCAGCTCCGCTCGGGCCTAGTCGGCGGACGTCTTGAAATAGACGGCGGCGCGGGGCACAAAGGGGGAAACAGAGAGTCTAGGTAGTGAGGAGGAGGAGGAGGAGGAGGAGGAGGTGGTGGTCCAGGTGGTAGTGGTCCAGGCAGGTGGCAGTGGTTGCTCGTAGCAGTCAAGCAGCCGCCCACTGGGTACAGTAGCTAGCCTAGCGTCGTCGCGATGGCCCAGGTTTCAGTCGGGTCGGCGTGGCGAACGGTGAATCTAGGTACCTAGGCTCTAGGTAGGGGTTCGCAACACGGGGGGTTGGTATTCGAACCGGGGGAATGCGAGCCGAGTTGATGGCGGCAGCCCAAGGTGGTCCGCCCTGGCGTCTGTGATCTTGTGGTCTGTGATCTGTGATCGGCGAGGAAGCTGTGAGAAGGGAGCGCGGGTCAGTGTCGAGCACGACGTATAATGAAGAGCACGGGCACAGGCGTAAGAGCACAAGCGACGGAGACGAAACGGGACGCGCGACAAGAGAGCCGAGAAGATGTGGAGGAGAGGGAGGGGAGACGAGGGATGAAGAGTCAAAATGGCAGTGAGCAGTTGGCGACGGTCATCTGATCTGTCCACCTTCTTTTCAACGTTGGGCTGATGACGCGAAAGCAGTCAAACCACCAGTGTGATCAAGGGCAGCGATGGGCGGCTAAGGACGAACGACGACTTGTCGCAGGCTGGGCCACGGTTTGGGAACGTTTTGTTGGTCACTTTGGTGTGGGTGTGTGACTGAATCATGAGTGGGCTCGACTGTTTGGACTGCTGCTCAGTGCTCAGTGCTCAGTGCTCACTGTTGGTTGGTGGTGGATTTGAAGGTGGATGAGAGCAGGGGAACAAGGGGGACGGTGAGAGGTCAGGCTTTAGAGGTGGTAGCTTCAGAGGGGATGGACGATGCGGGCCGCTCCTTGGATTGGGAACCATGCCTGTCGCGCCAGGACTCGTCTCAAGCAGCCAGTACGAAATAAGAAGCCGGGACTTTGAGAAGCCATGGAGCTAAGAAGACCATGAAGCTAAGAAGCCGATGGTGATACAAGGAGGGAGGCGAAATTGACGGGCTGGCTCTCTTGTCACGTTCTAGGCCTTTGCTTGTACAGAGTGGCCTCGTTTGGTGTTTTGAGCGTAGCAGTGTTGGGGGAGAGGTGAAAGTGTAATCAGCACACGCACCTCTTTGGACAGCTTCTGGAACGAATGGCTCGGTACTCCGTAGGCCGAGATGGAGATTGACAGGGCGGTGACAAGAGCAAGAGAGATTTGATTTCGATTGCCCTTTTCGAAGAGCGCGTGATGTAGCCGCAAACAGATTTACTCACGGGTTGGGAAAAGCAGAGGGAGATTTCGAGATGGGAGAGTAACAAAAGTCACCACCGCGGAGAGAGGGAAGATGTTGAAAGGCAAGCAAGTGGGCACAGCCGCAACGACAACACACACGTAGCGGGGGGAAAAGACCTGAAAGCCTGAAGGACGGACCGGATAGGCGGCGCACGAAGAAAACAATGACTATTTGGCTGGCTGGTATGCAACGGAATCGTACGCCTTTAATTGGCACGAGGCAGATAATCTACCCGATTCAACTTCACCACTGGATGCGAGGCCATCGCTGGATGCGAGGGGTGGCGGCCCCAGATCCAATACCTACCCATAACCACCATGGCAGCGACGACGGCCTGCATTAGGGGGACATGCTATGGCTGTCCAGTGGGAGCTGCTTACAGGGAACTGAGAGTGAGCTGCAGTGGTCCGGTGCATGCTAGGTCATCCCTCGGATACATTTACAACCGGTGGGCCAGTATGTCGAGGATGAGAAGTATCATCATGAGGCACTTGGCCTCTGGCTACCTTCAGATGGACAGCGACGTCGAGTTTGGCGACGGAGAGAGGCCTCCCCGATATCCAGATCAGAATGTTGGTAATTACTTCATGATTGCTCTTACAAGCCAGTGTAATAGTACTTGGCCTCTAACACACCAACCAGCTTATTGACCAGCCCTCCATAATACCACGTATTCGCACTCGTCGCTGTGAGGTTTGCCAATCAACCACCCTGGCAACCAAACCGTCGAGGTGTGGCACACGCGCCAGCTCCCAGTGGAGTGCTTGAGTGATGCTCCCCTGGTCTTTGGGGGCCGTCCCATTCCCATGGCAATCCATCCCATCCTTCTACGACGGTTCCAAACGTCCGGCTGGTTACAGAATATCAATACTGCTACGTAGTACTACCCACGAATAAGCCATCGACTCGACCTTTTGGTACAATGCGACTCGACCCTGTTGGACAAATTCTATTATACCCTCCCAGTCCTTTCTCGACAGGAAGAAACTAAACCGAGGCCCATCTCGCTTCGTTCGTAACTGCTCCCCAATAATATCCTTTCCCTTCGCCTTATCCAAAAAACCCCGGTGATTATCGCCGACGCGCTGGCTGCCCAACCCGGAACATCACGCCGGGCGGCCGCAGACCCCGTGTCCGTGACGCCCTTAGCCTCAGCCTTGTCCGATGAGAGGTTGGCTTTTTCTCTTTTCCCCTGCACTGCCCGGTTGAGATTGGAGTGGGGAAACGAGGTCGAAAAGAGGCTCCGGTTCCAAGCATTGAGGTGCCAAGGAGAGAGAATACGGCCGGGTTTCTTAAGAGTGGCTGCCGATGGGACCAACAAGTTTCACCATCTCTGACAGGAACAAGCCCTTTCTCCCCCCATGCTGCCCCCCGTTATATGCCCCCCATGTGGCCTTGGCTTTCAAGGGCCTCGCAACTCACAGCTCGCAGGCCTAGCTTTGGTCCGGAAGACTGGAACGCATAATGGCCACCACCGTCATGTTTATGCAAACCCGCGCTCTGTCGCGTCTTTCATGACGGTGGTGGTACTTCATCGCTTCACAATCCCAAGGCGTTGTTTGCTTCACAATGCACACATACTATACGACGATATGCATCCCCTCACCACATCACCAGGCGATCCGTCCATCTTATCACCACCCCTCGAAATATCAGAAGCCCCCGGCGCCTAACCCAAGGCCCCATTGGCCCGAACCCGACCTGCGCGCGTGTGTTTCACACCCACCAGTGTCACCACCGCAGTCCCGTTTCATCATTGGATCGCTATCCCTTCGAAGCATGGTCACAAGTCGACGACCGACACCCCAGGACATGCCACGCTCACTTTTAGTCCGGTGCCTGTATCATAACTGAAGCTAGCGATGCTGGGGATCCCGACACTAGGGTCCCGGTACGCCTGCACTGGCTTGTCAGGACCCAGCTCCCGTCTCCGCGTTATCAAATACCGTGGCATCTCTGGGAGCACTTCGTAAATCTGTTCACTAACTAAATATATGCATGCCGACCAAGATTACGTAGTACGTAGCGCCGTTGCTGAGTTGGAGGATGCAGGCCTCGAAGGCGCGGCGGTGGTTTGGTGAAATCGCTATTGTATCTGGCATCCTAGGCATCTGGCAATCGTAAGAGCAACGGGACAGCACGAGCCAGCATGGCTCAGGCAGCCCGTCTTTGCTTGTGCTCCTTGTTTGAGTCTTGGTTTGACACCGTCTCTTGAAAACAGAGCAAAGTCGATTCCCAACAAAGTAGACCCACCGCGTGTGTCTCATAAGCTTGACCTGTGATTCAAGCCATAGACTACATATCATCTGAAGGCAAGGAGCAGACCGATACCAAACAATGACATGGCGGAGCATACGTTGCATCCTGGCTTCTGTACGTGGATGCCTCGAAACATCTTTCCATTCTCTCTAGTAGATATCATTTCTCTTCTCTTGTCAATTGCATAATCCACCTCCAGCACACACCGACTCCCGCTTCCTTGAACCACGTCTCTGAATTACGGCCACTCCCCGTTCCTTTTGCGTCTACATAAGTATGAAGTCGTCGTTGACTCAATCGCCTTACTGAACAACCTACGCATGCACACGTTAGCCCGTATGATCAAGTGAATCGACCGGAACTATGGGTCAACCAACCTTTTCTCGCATCATGCCCAACCATTGGCCTGCGCTCATGCCTTGGTCTGCCCGGTCTTCCACCAGCAGTGTCTGTGCCCACAGCTTCAGGCTAGGCTCGCCGTCCTCCCGTACAATGTACAAGTGTGGCACGATGATGCTTCCAACGCCCAGTGACTTGTAGTCTCGGCTCTTCTGCACCACAGCTCGCACTCGCTCGTTGAAGTCGCTCTCTAGCTCCGGGACACGGCCTTTGCCAACGGCGAGCTGAGCTCGGTCCTCGACGCCAAACACGTCCAGGATGAGTTGCGGTACCGCATCGCGGCCAACCCACAAGAATTGAGTCTGACCATCATCGATCAGGTACAGACCGTACGGAGCAAACTTCTCCGACGACAGGTTCAGGGCTGGTGGCAGCACGATCTGACCGGTCTCGGCGTCCGGGGTTCCGGCGTTGTCAGGCATGTCGTGAAGCGAGTAGAGCCTGGGGTAGATATAACGGATCAGGAGTGGTACCGGAAGAGTGGAGAGAAGGCAGAGAGCGGCGGATCGAATGTCTGAGGGGATCTGGGCCGACTTCCTGAGGCCGACGTTCTTGATCAGGCCCAGGAAGAGGAGGGGAAGTCCGCGAAGGTTAGCCGGGAACTGCAAGCCGCCACCCATGCTTCCGCCCGCTAATTCCTTCTTAAATGTCTGGAGGAGCTCAGTGAGCTTGCTCTGTAGCGCATCGCGAGCAGCGTCCAAACCACTAGACAGGGTGCGCTCAACAGCCTTGTGGCTGAAATACGTGGTGATGGCGCATTGGTCCGCGGAAGCGTACATGTCAGACAGGTTTGTCGTGGTAGGGAGAGCCAGCGTCATAACACGGATGCGACGCTCGCCATTGCAAGTCGTGTGCAAAACGGCAGCCTGGAGGCAGATAACATTCTTGTTAATGTTCTCATCGATGGCCACCTCCACCACGTAGCACTGATCACGGGGAAAGGCGGGGAAAGCACAGAGATCTGAGCTGCGGTTGAAGAAGTTGCCGTAAAAGGTGTTCATGCGCAAGCCGCTGGTGGCGCGGACTCGAAGGACAGCCTCGAGGCCGATCTCCGACGACAGGTAGTCGCTAAACTCGGAGGCGAACTTGAGGGCATCCTCCGGCCGCGACCCGTGCCAGCCAGGGTAAAACCACGTTTGACCTCCAGTATACCTGGGGAGATTGCTGAGCGAGGCGACGTCCTGGTACTGGGAAGAGAAGAGGAACATGTCGATCGAGACCTGGCTCTTGGAGCACTCGACAGCAAAGCTCTTGTAGAAGCTATTGGCCGTCTGGAGGAGACCGCCCTCCTTGGATGTGCCTAGTAGCTTCTTGTCCTCTCGCATTTCCAGCTTGCCAACCCCCACGTTGGGCAACGACGCAGTCAGGACCACAATTTTGCCGCCGAGAGATGAAATGAGCTTATGGGAAGCACGGAGAGCAGGTCCCATGGCAGATCCGTTGCTCTGGTTGTTCTGGAACATGTTGGGAAGCTTCTGTAGGAAGGTTTCGATGCTCTGGCGGCTTTCAGACAGAGGAACCAAGAGGTCAGCGGGGATGGGGAGGAAGGGCTCATCGAGATCGCTGATAACGAGCATGTTGGTCTCGCCATTCTCGTCCGAGTCCTTGGGGATGGAGAAGTAGTGAAGGCTGGAATCGACAGCCAGGAAACCCAAACGAGTGCGCCGATCCGCATTGGGTATCCTGTTAAGGCTATCCAGAATGGTACGGGCCATGGTGGCAAGCAGGCCAGTCGAGTCGGCAGCGTAGCTCACGTCGAAGCAGAAGAGGTAGATCAAGGGCTGCGGGGGGCGGACCATGTACTCCTGGGGTGCAACGAACTCGACCACGGCGTGGTTTAGCTCGGGTCGTTCCCATCTGTTGACGCTCTGCTGAGCGGCAGCATCCCAATCAAAGGCCTGAGGAACGTCGTTGGTGAGGTTGCACATGTTACACCTCCAGCGGTGTCCCTGATCCAGAAAGGTGACGTAAGGGTTGATGTATGTTCTGCATCGTCGGCAGCGGGAGATGACCTGGTCCTGGACAACCGGCACGGGGTCCTCGTCGTCGTGGAGCGAACCGTAGGGCTGAATGACAAGCGCAAGGGGTAGCTTGGACTTCTTGAGGAGGGAGTTGGTGGTGGGGACCGCATTGAGAGTCGAGCGGAAGTATCGTGGCGAGCAGTTGGCGTCGGGCGATGGGGTCACGCTGGTCTGAGGAGGCGCATGTTAACACTCGGTTGCCATAATGCCATGACGTAGCTGACTCACGTTGGGAGGGAGAATAATCGGAGGCGGAGGGATGTCCAGCTCAGACACGTTGAACGGCTGGCCCAGGAGATCAGTGGGATATAGCTGGTTGAGAGCAACAGGGCGAGCCTGCGGCGCGGCCTGGGGCTGTTGAGCCTGACCACCCAAGTTCATGCCACCCATGCCCTGGGTGATGCCGCCAACGGCTGGAGCCCCAGGCCCGGGCTGAGGAGCGCCCGGAGCGGCGTAGCCCTGATCGGGAGCCTGGTAGCCGCCATAGGCCGGCGCCTGAGCGCCAGGAGGCTGCTGCGCGCCATATCCTTGAGAGAACTGTTGGTATCCCTGGCCAGCGGCTTGTTGAGGATCGGGTTGAGCATATCCTCCGTAGGCGGGCTCGGTCTGGGGCGCGCCGAAAGCTTGAGGGGTACCTAGTGGCTGACCACCCACGGTGGCATTGGCACCGCTGCCAACCTCGAAGGCCTGGGCGGCATATCCTCGCTTCTTCTTCTTGTGCGCAGCCTGCTGTTGGATGGCAGCTGGGTCTTCGTATTGCTGGGCGCCTTGTTCATCGTTGGCATACCCTTGAAAGTTCTGGTCCTGGAAGCCGCCATGGTTTTCGCCTGACGGTGGAGGAGACGCCATGATGGATACACGGGGGAGCTTCGGCGCACTCGAGGCAGGGGAACACGGCGAGGTTCGTGAGGGCGGACAGTCGGTGGGTCGAAGGACCGGCGAGACGACACAGCAGCAGGTGCAGGCCTAGATGTGAACGGGAGGAGACGGAGGAGAGGAGAGGAGGGGAAGCGATGCACCGAGTCCAAGTCCCAGGTCGAGATTGAGTGGGCGTTGGACCGGGATGAGATGAGGATGGAGTTGGTTGGCAGTCGGTGGTCGGTGATGGTGAGCTCGGAGGCGACTCGATATCTGGCTGGTCGGGTTGCAGTCTGGCCTTTTCCAGGCGGACACCGCCACAGCTGCTCGCCACGCCACACAAAGGAGGGGTGCTTTGCTGTTCCACCTAGTCTGGGGCAGCGATTGACTGCAACCGCCACAGCAACTGACTGAATGGAGAGTAGCATTCAACAACTCGACGAGGGATGATTCAAAATTGAACAAGACGGATAAACTCGCCAATCAGATGGTACGTAGTGATTTAGGGGAAGATGGAAAAGAATAAGAGAAATGGACGAAATCGCACAAATTGAACACAGACTGATTGATGCCCTCGTCAATACAGCACATGTCGTGGCGGGGGATAGTTGAAGGTTCAGTGGCTGGTGCTCCCACATGCCGCCTGGAGCATCTGGTGGACTGTGCTTCAAGCAAGCGGAAGCTTGAACCACCCTCTCTAACCTCTGAACAGGTGGCTCCAGTCCGGGCCAAAGATGACACCAGCCACAAGGATCCTCCCTTGACCGCCCGGCAGCGGGAATACCATTGATCCCGCATTCCTCGTTTTCGGTAGGGGGACCTCTGGATTAATCCAGCCCGGCCGAATGGCTTCTAGACCATCGTGTCTTTGGAGGGCGGAGGCGGAGGAACAAGTCGAGATCGATTATAACCCTTGACGGAGTGGCCTCGACCATAAAAGGTCTGTGGCCACAGGCTGTGAACGCATCAACTCCGCCCCCGGCCACCAGCTGAAAGCCCCGACGATGGCTGTGGTGCTACATGCAAGCCACCCCACTCTCTCTCAAAATTTGGACTTTGGTACAGATTACGGATGTACTGTACCAAGGAGGACGGGCAGGGAGATGAACAGGAGTCGAAACGAACGAGATCTCCGCAGGCCATGGATGTCAGCGCGGGACGGCGCGTTAGGGCATAGTGCGCAACGTCAAGCTCGGAATCTGTGATACCAAAGTTCCCATCGGTGGTTCTAACGATTTGTCGATAGATCACAATGCCTTGTGCACATTCGTTCTTGACAGGGGGTGCCCGTTCACATGCACTCATCACTACATGTCCTCACCACATGTTCTCCCAGTCAATGTGAGCTGGTCATACCTCTTGTCGTAGCAGCAAACCAGGCAGCCACATGTCCTACACATCTGTAGGCTACCTATACACAACGATACCACCGATTTCACTCAGGGCGAAGTTCGTCCAATCTCATCTCATCACATGTTTCACGCAGACTCGGGATTCCTACCACGTCGATCCGTTCATCTCGCTCAAGCAGCACGCCAGCTACACGTAGAGCAAGCGGGTCACAGCCACTCAGCCTCAGCAACCAACCCAACGCTAGAAGACACTTGCTTCTAGCATCGCTGTGTGATTACCTGGAGGGCAGAAACTCGGCAGTTCAGGAGCCCCAGCCCGGTCCCTGGGCTTGTTTCCACCACCCGCAAGCCAGCCCGGTCGCAAGGGTCACAAGGGGACTCGCCGCTAAGTTACAGGTCGGTATCAGCCTCGGCCTGAGCGCGGCAGCTGGGCTTTTTCTGCAAGTCAGTGGTCCACATTGGAGGGCACTTTTAGGGGACTTGGGTTGGCACTTGGGTGGGCTTGGTGGGCACCTGATGAACCAACCTCTGTTCTTCAGAGGGTCTCGTGCTGACCAAGTACAGTACCTTCAGATACTTGAGTGAGGTCCAGGTTCCATTGCATGGTGGTGGCAGTCGCAGCTGCATTGTTAGTCCCAGGGCGCCCTACCTACGCGTCTGCGACAAAAACCTGAACGCAGAAGAAAATCCGTTCTTGTGCAAGCCCCCTCGTCCTTCGATGATCTTGTTCCGTTCCCTCTTCATTCTCCCCCTTTGCGCGCCAACCGTAGTGAGGGAGTCTCCTTCTTTCCTGGTGTCTTCAAAACTTTGTCTTTTTTAAACCAAACGACCTCCTAGTTGCCGTGTTAAACCATTCCGCCGTTCTCCCTCCAACCTGCCCTCGCTTCATCCTGAGATACCCCGTCCGCGACACCTAAACCCTGCGATCGACGAGCAACGACCACAGCGACCATTTATCTACAACCTCCCACGAGCCAAAACCAAGCCTCACAATCATGGCCTCTGCCATCAGGTGCGCCGCCTCCCTCTCCCTCTCGAGGCCGCCCTTTTGCCACAATAACTATCCCAACTGACCCTCCATCTCAGCCAAGTCCTCCCCCTCCTCATCTTCTTCACCATCATCGGCGCTGGAGGCTGGGTTGGCTACCAGGTTTACCTCAGCGCCGCCAAGATCCAGGAGACCGCCTCTGAGCGCATGAACAAGAAGAACGTCGTCTTCACCAAGGATGGCATGCGCGTCGGCGTCAAGCAAATGAAGAACGAGAACTACGTCGACGCCACGCAGAGCTGGGTTGTCAAGGCATGGAATCTCGGCAACCCGAATGCCGAAAACAACAAAAAGACAGATAGGTTCGTCACCTGCCCCTAAACCTGTTCACCAAGACACTAACACCAAGAAACAGCAAGAAGCGCAAGTGAACCGACCCCCCCTCGCACCTATCTGCTTCAAGACAGCATGACCTGAAGATGCATACCTACGCGAACCGATCCTTCTCTAATACCCTGTTGGAAGACGGATATACCGTCCAATATACCTTCCAATTGCAGATTACAACAAGCGGCTAGGGAAGGGATTTGAGGACGACAGTCGAGGGTCGCTCAAGTGGGACGCGCTGACCATGACCATAGTCATAGCTATGAACTATGACTTGAATACTGGGAGTAGCCTTGGTTCTTGAGCATGTTAGGCGTTGACCTCGAGGCTTGGCCTTCTCTTTGAGCCTGCCATTATCACGTTGTACTCTTGACAATTATGGTCATGACCTTTTATGATATACGTACAATCACACATCACCGGCGTCAAGCCTTGGAACTTCATACAAGCGTCGCATGCTATTGCAATGAAGGCAATGCTATTGTCGGTGCTTGAACCGCTTCAGGTGACAGTTCTCAAACTTCAGCTTTCTAGATACGATGCGAAGTCTTGACTGAGTCTAATACATTCGACCTAGATATCCAGACACGCCCTGATCCGAGATCCATCCCGGCGTCCGGGGAAGAAGTATCATTAAATCATCCCATCCCATGAAATCCCAATAGTAATATGAGCCCACGGGCGTCAAATAAAATATATCCACGTAGCATCGAGACGCTCACGGCATCTAGCCGTTTGGCAGCATCTCGTGGCCGAATGCTAAGGGGCCCAATTAAGCCGCCATCCTGGGAGTATTACCCATCTCTTCTCTAACCAGTAATAGATTTCAGCAGTCGCTGAAGACGCCCGGGATACCAAATACCATTCCCTCAATGGGCCATTGGCCATTTGAGCTTGCTTGTTTGCGCTGACATCTCAAGGTCCCATAGCGGCACTTCGAACCTGCAACCAGGTAGCGACAGCTTTTTTATCGAGCTGACCATCAGAGCCCATAGCTTTGATGATTAGGTCTGTTTTCTCTCGCTCTAGTTGGGCCTTTTGCATCGCCTCACGCTGCTGGATCGGATTCATAGAGTATCCTTGGGTCGGTGGAGCGGATCTTGCCGACATCAACTTCTCGAAGTTGTGGGCCATTGGATACGGGTTTGCCATCAGGCCATCTCGCCGGATAAGCATCGAAGGAACCCGAAGATTGAGCTGATAATTGCGTGAGTCCTAAACTTCAAACGAGGGGAAGGGGAAAAGGGAAAGAAGAAGAAAGAAATGGTTGCAGGGGGAAAGGTAAAGTAAAAGGGTTCGCGCGCTTACCTGATTTAACATGTTGGCATACCTGATGCCCAGGTGGTTGCCAATGTACTGAAGTCGGCCCTTGACCCAGGCCCTCTGAGCATCAGTGGTATAGTCTTGCCCCTGGATGCATGTGAGTGGCCATGTGAGGAAGTATCCTGGCAATCCCTTGAGCGCTTCCTCCTCGCCACATCCAAATGTTGAGAGGTGTTCCATTTCCAGCAGTTCCTTGCGCTTCGAAAACCAGCCCAGCTGATAGGGGACCGAAGCGATGATGTCCGTGATCAGGTTGGCACACATCCGCGAAGAAGTTGCATACTCCGGGGTGGTTCGGTAATCCACTGGGGAGCAGACCCAAGCGGCGCATCGCACAATCAGCGAGGCCAGGATAATGCGAGAGCATCGCGTCATGTTCCAAACACTAGCAACCCACAGGTCCTGGTACGCATCTACACGACCGGGAAAAACCTCGGCCAGGGCGTAATTTCCGTTGGGAACGTTGTCCTCCCAGGCCACCGACTTGAAGCGGAAGTATTCGGGCAAGTCCCTGTCCCAGGCGACATGTGCTTGATCAACCATCTGGCAACGTCGGATCATGTCAAGCAGCAGCTCAATGTTTTCAGGACTTCGGGCGAGTGTTGTCATCAACCGATTGACCTCGGACCTGAGCTCTGCGGTGCGGATGTTGAGTCTCTGGCATTCAGAGCCATAGTGATTCTTGACAGCGTCACCAATCCACCACTCCACTCCCATTATCGGGGCTTTGCCAGAGGTCAAGGTATGAATGATCTGTACAAGACGGTTAGATGTGACTCTTAGTTAGGTCTGTCGGTCTCGGGGAAATCATGTACGTACCATCTGGGTCCGGACTGCCACGAATAGGGCCAGGCCAATCTTGGTTTGTGATGATTTCTTGCCTCTGGCTTTGACGAGCTGGATGGCGCCTTCAACGTGGGAGCCCCATGCCAGCGTACCCAGCTGTTTGGCACTGATGTTTTCAAACAAGCCCAGCATCAGGATGGCCGCTAATGTGGAATCCGTCGTGGCTACCTCCGGATCTTTCAAGGCGGTAAAAGTCGCCGCAAGTGCCTTGGTGTAATAGCCCAAAGCTTGCCCCTCAAATGTGTGTCCGGAACCTACTCGATTTCCAAGAGAAGCAATGGCGCAAGCATCAAAGGCGAGCTTGAAATGAGGAGCGGTGTTCTCTGACTGGAGGAGGGGAAGGACAAACTCCAAGTACCCACGGGTGTTATCATAACGAGGGAGTAGAACAAAATTGGAGATGAAATGGCACGTCGCTTGCTGGTCTATTGGGAGGTTGAGTGTCGCTATGACAGTCTGGGCCTGGGTTGTGTTGGCCGAAGGGACTGTCTTGTTGGTTTCCTGCGGGCTAGCAGTCTTGGTTTGTTTCTGTGCGAGTGCTTTCTTGTTGGCCCTTTGCGCTCGTCTCTCGGTTGCTTGGGTTTCATTTCGGAAAACCAAATCAAACTCGTCCTTGTAACCAGGACACTGCCTCCGGGATTTGGCGCACTGGTTGCAGGTGGGCTTTGTCTCGTCGCACTGGAAGGAGTGAGCATTCGAGTCAAGTTGGCCTCTCCCAGTCTTCATGCCCTAGAGGTGTGGAATAGTTTGGCAGCGACCCAGTACGCACGCACCTTGATCCTCCGGGCTCTGCACATCTGGCAGCCCCGCGATGGCTTGCCACAGTATACCATGATGGGCGGAGAGGAAGGCTTCCGGGTGTGGATAGACTGGAAAAGACAAGTCTAGGAGAAGAAATCGATTGCGGGGATGAGTGTCCGAATGATGACTGAGTCTCCAACGGCCTCTAGGGAGGACAACAGATCAAACAGGTGGGTGCACGAAGACGCGAGGTTGCATACCAGGGCAGGAAGAGACCCCCACGAAAACAGACGACCAGCCCTGGATTGAGTTGACAAATTGGTTGCTTGGTGTTGACACTGTGGAAGAGAAGGCGGAAATAGACTCGATTCCAAGTCCTGTACGTAATTGTTCCTACTCTGGCAACAGGAATAGGTGAAGAGCAGAGCCAGCCAGAAGCGAGGAGGTTGGCGGCGGTTGAAGGGGGATCAGACCGAGTTGACTTTTGATGAACAACGATCCGAGCGTCGGGTGTAGGACTTATTGAAAGCGCTAGTTGGGCGGTAATTACAGAACAGAGAGGCGCGAATGGTTGTGCTCAGGTTTCCAGCAAGAAGAATGCGAGGGAAGGATTAGAAATGGCACAGATGGTTCCGAGGGCGGCGTGGAGTAGCAAGGTGAGTAAGTATCAATGTTTGCTTCGCTTTGCCTTACACGGGCGGACCAGAACAGGTGACGGGTGGTGGTGGAACCCAAGACTGGGCCAAGAATGGGCCAGGATGGGTCAGGATGGGGACCAGGGGCCAGGCTCAGGCGAGCGAAGACGGGCGAAGTTGCAAAAGGTGTGCGGCACAGCGCTTGGTCGCTTGGTTTTGGAGGGCTTGAATAGCGGGTTTTCTGTGCGTGAGGAATCCCGTGCTGGGGTGTCTTGTCGAATTTGCTTTTTGTTGTCGTGGTATCGTGATATCGTGCTGTAGGTAGCCAAAGAAAGGGAGAGAGGGGAGGGGGGGACAGACGGGTGGCTGACTTTTGACTCGGCCGTTAACGACCGTTGAAGTTTCGGGATGGCTTCTGGGGGATTTGGAGTCGCAGCCGAACATGGATCAGGCAAAAGGAAGCAAGCAATAGGTACGAAGTTGGACTGAATGTCGTCCGTCACCCTAGTTGTGATGCTGCAAGAATAAGCCACAGCTGTTGAAGGCGCCCGTGCTAGTCGAGTTGACATGCAATGGCAAATCGCTACGCATTTGTTGATTCGCTGTCGGTAGAAATGTAAACAGAAACAGGCCAATTCGGCAAGGGGAAGACTAAGGCCGGTGAGAAGGGGGTGGGAGCGACGTTTTGGGTCGAAAATAGTGCAGGTGGAGGAGGGGAAGGGGATGTTTCGAGACAGTGTTTCACCTTTACCAGTGCACTGTGCTCAAAGCCCTGGATCATTACCTGCCCTGGCTATCTGCCCGTAAACCTGACGACGGCAATCGGATCCATCAATGATCCAATGCGACCTTGGCTGGGGTTGAAATATCCAATGTGACCAAGGATGCATGTCCTCAAGCCGACAGTACCAAGATCCAGCTTGCTCGAGTCATCTGTACCCATCGAACCCTTTCTTGGCCCTGCTTCCTGGCATTGCTCCACGCCTGGTGTTTCCATCTGGGAGATGTGGGCGGCGCATGGATCATGACGGCCAGGGGCTTCAAAGCGCAATTCGTAGCCAACACCGCTGGGGCCATCCTCTTGCTCCAGCTCCCATTCGACGCCAGCGGAGGGGTTCCGGAATGCCGAAGCATCACCGTTGAGATCGAAGGGGTTGTGGGCTGGGCTAAACAATGGCCAGGGTGGGGTCTTGCAGTCGATTCCAGAAATACCAATCACTACGCACATACCTAGTACATACCAAAATATGTACTGTGCGTAGTAGATGTCCAGAGCCTTGCTGGTAGCGGTAGGCATTCTCGGGTCAGTGAGGAAACAAAGGGGTGCGTTTGAAAGCAAAAGGCAGGTCACCAGCGTCTTGAAAATATCACCATGTTTCCTCTCGCTCCACGCGCAGCAGCGTGACGACCCACCGACGGATTCAAGCCCTCCGGCACTTGGCGTGTCCAATGCATGCTACCTCACCTCGTAATGTTGGTACGCGGATATGGGCAATGAGACGTGTGCTTTTGCATTGGTCGCTTTCTCATCACATTCATCCGCGCCCATAGCGCTCACTGCTACCGTACCGATCTACTGAGATACGAGGATACCGGTACGTACTGAGTAACTTACCCGTAGCGTCTTGGCTGAGTTGCTGTCCCAAACAAACAAAGTGACAGACTGGCACCAAAACATGCTCGAGATGACTCGATACATCTTTCTCTGTTACGTGTGCACGCAGGATCGTCCATCGAGATCCACCGACTGAGTGAGCTCCTCACGCTGGGTCGTATCGCGGAAATGGGTGCGTTGCGAAACTTGCCAATACCGAGGCGTTTGACGAGGCTTTGGTACTCGCACAGTGCGAGGTACGAGGCGCCTCCCTCGGTTGAGCTTCCGCGTCCTCCGTTTGCGATCCCTCAATTGTGCATACTTGTCACCACGCTTTCCATGGAGGTCATACGGGTTAGCTCTTCCGGAAGGACACCAGCTCTTAGCTTATATGTTGCTGCTCTGTTACGCGGAGCTAATCGACGATCTCGTACGTTGTAGGGCTGGATTTTAGGAACGTTGGACGGTGTCGACTTGCTGTGGACCAACAAGTTAAGCAATCCATCGAATCTCTCCAATGGATCTCTTCAGCTAATTAGTGACCTGACAGCCCGTCGTCGCATCATTCTGTCATCCAGGGCGTAGAAGGATCTGAGATGACCAAACTCGGCCGGCCGTGTATCGGTGTGCTGTCTCAGACAGCCGACGCCTTCGCCGTTGAAGGTTTCAGATGTCTCACTTCTTGTCTCTTCACTAATACGACCGATATCATATACCGTTGTATCAGTATGGCCGTTCCTCAACACCCAGACCCCCGATGCAGCCATGTGCATGCTACATAGTGCGATGCGATGTGCAGGCCAAGGCTGCACAGCCCAGCTCGCAGTCTCAACCACTCGGATACCCGCGCATCCGACCAGAGTCGCTGCTGTACATGGCATCGTACCGAAGTGATGCTCGAGATACCTCGCCAACCAAGTCTCCATCGAGACCAGCACCATTCATTAGCTGCTTGGCGCCTGTCCGTCTCCAGGCTTGTGTCTCAGCCCAAGACACGTATGTTTTAATTCGCCTCTTCTGGCAATTACGTAGAATGCCTTTCCATGGACAACCCAAGCGCAGCAAACAGTCCACGAAATCACATCCTGTTGGCGGCCTTTGGCCTGGCAACTCATTCCCATCACCCACACAGTCGAAACTCACCACGCCCCACCAATCCATGTATCCGTCCATTCAGATGGGTTTGATGCCTGATTCTACTTGCCATGTACCGGGCCTGTTCCAGACTAACAAGAAAACCTGCCTACGAGAGGGAGTGGGAGTGGATGACAGGAGAGGCTGAGAGGGAAGAGGGGGCGCTGGAGCCGAGGCATCTCCAACAAGTGTAGCAAAAGAATGGGACAGCCACCACCTCATGACCTGTCACTCCTCCCTTGCCACCTTCTATTTACCCAAGACTGAACCAGCTACCACCTCAATATGCACATGCCGAGGAGCACCGGCAACAGGTGTGATCCTTGCAGCGGCATCTCAGGGATCATCTCACTTTTCCACATCACGATAAGTCCGTTTGCTGGCCGAGGTGAAGCAGTCATCAATATATAGTTAGGCCGAGGCTGGACGCTACCCCTCGTCTTCTACTCCATGAAGGATCAGTGTGGACGCGAACCTCATACCTCTCTAGAATCTTGGGCAGAGCCCGCGCACGCTTGCATGGGAAACGACATCGTCATCTTTAGCCAATGCCTACCTACATGCCAAGTAACACGGACCCTATGCTCGCTCTAATTATCCCAAAGTCCATCCTGTTTCTCTAGGTTCCCGCTCCCTTCGCAGCGCCTCCCCCAGAGCTCTCGCCTACCTTGTTCTTTCTTAAAGGAAGCTGCTCAGGCCGTAGCCAATGTCATAGTCCCGTGTCCTATAGAGCCCATATGAAGTGGGATCCTCTACCTCTCTGGAATTCCTCTACGGTCAAACAATCTCCAACTGTAATTATCAAACTTGACTCACCAAAACCCAATAACCTACTGCGCAGTGGTATCACTACCCTTCAAACAGATTGGACACACCCTCCAGGCCATCAGGCGTCGCTCCTCTGGGCCCGGCTACACCGCCCGATCTGGTGGCCCCAGGCCCAGTCTGTTCGGGAACATTCATGAACTGCTGTGCCATCTTGCTGCGGTTACTCCTCTTGGGTCGCTCGGCGCCTCCAAAGCCGCTGCTCTTGGGCAACTTGCCCATCTCAGATACGCTGACTCCTTTTAAGTCCTTGAGCAGATCCAGTACCAAGGCGCGTTGCTGACGAGTGTGCGCTCCAGGCTTGCTCATGTACGCCGTGAGCCGGTCCAAGTCGGCGGGGTTCACGTTCGGTAGCGACAGCAGCACGTCTCTGGGCGTGTTCGTGATCGGGCTATAGTAGACGATGATGGCGGCGATCAAGGCTGCAAGCTCCTTTTGCAGCTCCACAAAGTAGGGCTCGTGAAACGACGTGATGCAAGCCTGGAGCACATCAAGTGAGATGTACTCTCGGATAGCAGATGAAATCGCAGAGGGCACCGGGAAGGTATCGGTATACACAGTCGCATCTTGTCCCTCGTGAGAATTCTGCGATGTCGACTTTGGCCCCTGGCCTTCGAGGTTGTGGAATTCGGGGATCAGAGAGATGAAGAGTCGCAGGATCATGCTGCAGCATCGCGTATCACGCATTCGGATTCCATGTGTGCAGAAGACGAGAAGGGGCTCAACAACTTCCTGATGAATCAGGCAGAACCGTCGCAGAGTTGGGTATGACTCTTTCGGAGCATCCTCTGGTGCGCCCTGGAACTCTCGCGCCTTGAGCGTTGGCGGGTCTGTCACTTTGTTAGTCTTGGTTCCAGGAAGAGAGGCTATTCCACTTACTGGGCTTGGTCGGATCAAGGAAATCCGCCACCATGAGTACAGCCGTGTATGTCACTTGACGCAGAATGCTCTCCGACTTCATCTCCTCCTTGAGACCTGCCTCGCCCTCCGCCTCAATTGTCTGTTGCTGCTCCATCTTGGCCCATTCGCCATTCACCTTGGCATCCATCTGCTGGAAGCAGGATGATAGCAACTGTGGGAGAAAATGTTCCCGGTAGTCCACGGGGCAGTCATCGACGAGATATCTGACCAGATTCAGCAGATTGCTCTGCTGATGCGTCGAGAGCCAGATCGAGTCCGCAAATAGCGCCTTGGAAAGTGGCGCAGAGAGACCCTCAAATCCGTAAAACTGCATGTCCAACCTGCTCATGCAGTATATGATGGCGTAAGCGGTTTCACGCACGAACCGAACAGACCCACGAATGGTCGAGGCAAGCCCTTCTACCGTGTTTTTCTTATCCATCACGCGCGCATAGAAGTCGTCCTTACTTCCCTCCGATATACCTGCTTGCCAGAAGCGGTCGCTCAGAACCCGGTTGACGACTGGTCGCATTTCGGATGGAAGACCTGACCAGTTATCTGGGTTGTGCGACGCATGCGCGAAGCTGCGCCAGATGTTAGCAAAATCAACGATTGCAAACAATATGCAGCATACCTCAGGAACTCGAGCAGGTCTGCTAGGATGTTGGAGAAACCGTCTTGCCAGAGGGCATATGAAGCCTTGAAAGCGTTGGACGACTTGTCCAGTCTCTCCACAGAAAATGCGAGGAAGGACTTGGTTGAGCGTAGAGGTAGAAGCTACATCATCAAGTTAGTACTCGCCATGAGCGATCGGAAACACTAGTCTGCGCATACCTTCAATCGCTCCTCAAGCTCAGCCTGGAGTGCGAGACCTTCGGCGTCAAGCTCGCGAGAGCCCCAGTCCTGAATCTCGTGTGCCCGCCGGCTGACAAGGTATGCTTGCGCCTTGTCTATCCCAAGCACCTCACAGAAGCTCGAGTACGACTTGAGAGCCGTGCGGACATTTTCGGTCTGCCATTGTGCCTTAACAGGGTCAATGAACTCGCGTAGTTTCTGGATCTTCGCCTGGGCGTCAAGACCGGTGGCTCGATGACTATATCTAGTTAGCAGGCTGCTGTAGTCGATAATTTGAGGGTTGAGCTCTGACATGATGATGAAAAGAAAGCTTTTATACGCAATAGACCGCTTCTCGTCTAGTGTTCCCGAGGACATCATCTCATTTACTCTATTTTCAATTTGATCGTATACACCCTAGAATCAACCATGTTAGTACACCCAGAAAAAGCACTAGATAATTCTTACCAAAAGATGATCCGGCATTTCCGATGCAAGTCGCTGCAATTCAATCATGCTCTCTCCCTGTAGGTCTTTGATGGAATCGTTGAAGGCACGGTACTCTGGCTGCAGGTCAGGCCATGTCAGCAGAATGTGCTCAAGAACCTTGAGCATGAAGGGTGCATTCTTGTTGAGTGCAGTAGTTGAGAAGTAGACAAGGAGCTGGAGGGTCCTTTTCCTGATCATGGGGTCCTGTAAACATGATGATCAGCACGTTGAATCTTGTCAGATCTATGGATTTGATGTACTTCGAATTTCATGTCCAGCAATTTGTTGCACCACGACTCCAACTCCGCTTCTAGCTCCGCTTTCTGCTGCTCCTGCATGATGTTAGCTTGAGTTGTTGCATACAGCTAGTTCCACATACGTATTCGGCAGCGCGGTGTCTTCTCCACTTCATGTAGCCTTTGAGGGTTGCCTCAATGACAGTGTATTGAGAGTCGACCCGCAAAACGGCCATGGAGTGCTTCGTGTAGGTTTGCTCTGGTTAATCAGGTTAGCCGACATCTTCTCCTTAAAGGATCAGAGACATCTTACTGTCCAGCGGTGGCTGTCCATCGTAAAGATGCAGAAGAACGTCTTCCGTCCGATTGAGAATGTGAGATACTGCATCCACAAGCTTTAATTGCACGATGGCCTCGATGACCTGGGAGCTGTAGCGTCGGTAGTTTCCAAGGAATGCATGCCTCTCCGGGGTTGTATCTGTGTCCTCCAGCAGGAATAGGTACGTAGGCTCTTGAGTGTCTTCGGGCAGGTGCTCGTATCGTACCAGTCGTGAACTGCAGATCTCTAGCAGGGGCCCAATCATGGGCGAAACAAGCTCGCTAGGGCCAATTGATCGATTGCTGAGAAGTCGCGTCCAGGTGACGAGGACAGGAATCGAGATCATCAAGCTCGGGCTCTGTACAACCTGGACCAACAGCCTGAGAAAGTCATCCTTGGCCGCCTCCGCGGGCAGTTTGGAGAACTTCCGGTCAAAGTAGTCACCGAGACAGGACAGCATCTACAATGTTTTGTCAATAATCGATCTGCTTCAGTAAGTCCATGGACGTACCTCTGATAACTTCTTCAGTGTTTGATACTTGTCCTCGTCGATATCCTCGGGGTCAACTGCGGCCCACTCAAGCAGACCCTTGCACAGTTCTACAGAGTTGCGAGTGAACATTGGGGCAACCAAGTCTCGGAATTCGTCGTCTGTAAAGTTTGTTCTGCAGTAGAGAGCATGCAGTGATTCGAGAGAGGCCTATCGAAGCTGGTTAGTCGCGCTACTCGATTTTGCAACTGATGGACTGCAACATACCTTTTGTATCGCAATGTGGGGAGACGCCAGGCCAGCACACATGATGTCGACACAATGAGCAGCAGACACGGCTTTAGGAATGGCCCATGGCATGAGGGAGAGGAATACTGAAAATCCCTTGAGGGTACACATCTTGACTTCCTCATTGTCTTTTGGGGCCGAGTTGATGCAATAGTTCAAGAACTCAGACAGACGACTGAGCCATCCCTCATGACCGTATCGCACATCCGGGCCAGGTTGGCGGTTGGGGAACGCCTCGACGAGCACAGAGGTAGGGGTGAAGATCTCGACGCAGGCCTTGCTAAGGACCCCTTCTCGCATGGCGACGACGGAGTCATCGCCAGTAAAGACTTCATCCGACAGGTTCTCCAGTACAAACATGACGAGCTCCTTGTGGACGGCCGAGTCTGGGATCTGCCACAATTGACACAGCATGGCATCCATATCCATCCATTCAGCGCCCCAGCTTCGTTTAGCCACCTCAACCCAGAGCTGGGCCGTTTTGTTCCTGAGATACGAAGGGTCCTCTCTGGAGACGGACTGACCTAGCTCCAGGACCCAACGCCGCACAGCATCGGCTTGTTCTTGCGTGTAGGATGACCATCGGTATCTTATGGCATGTTCGAGGAGGGAGAGGGCGTAGTGGCGGACGACAGGGGACTGAGCCTTGTTGGAGGCGAGGCTGTAGCCTTGCATCGGGGCTTCGGCGATATCTTTGACTTCTTCGAGAAAGGACTGGGCCTGGCGACGGGCATCGTTCGTCGAATAGGGGCTGTGGACGACCTCCAGCGCCTGGTGTATCTTGGACAGGACTTCGGAGTCTCCGCCATTTCCAGCGGTGGTCGATGGCACCGAGCTGCCATTAGCGGCCATGGCGACGGTGTTGAGTTTGAAGGATGCTTTGCGAGGATTAAAAAAGAGCGGCAGCGAAGCGCGAAGCGAGCAGAGTCTCGTTCTAACGCAGGCCCTCGAGGTTGATATGCGCGGCGAGGATGGCTACCTAAACCATGCAGAGGTGCGATCGGTGGAGTTGGTTGCTCGGGGAAGGGAACACCTGCGGCGGCAGCTGGGAGCTCGAGATCGTTCGTGGGCGAAACCCCAAGACAGATGAGGCAGAGGATAGCAAGAAAAGGAAAAAGTAGAATGAAGGCAGCTGCAGCACAGGTCTCGTCGGTCGTGAGAGCCGCAAGTAAAGCTTGCGCGGTGCGGTGAGAGAATGCGGTAGAAGAATTGGCGAAGGGAAGCTGACGAGATGCGTTCACGGCGCTGGATGCATGCAGAGTAGGTGTTTTGGGCTGGACCACCTGCTGCTGGGCAAAAATTAGGTCGGGGCGCCTCAATGCAGAGCCAAAGCGGGCACCTGAAGAGGCCTGGGGCGCTGTGTCGCGGGGTGGCCCCGGCGCGCTGTGGCACTTGTGGCACAGGGGAGGGGGCTAGAGGACCGGGGGCCCTGTAGCCAGTGTCTTGGGAATGGGTTCAGTGGATGGAGCTGCTGCAAGGCTGAGCGCCAGGGGGGGGACCTACAGGGGGAAGAAAAACACCACACACTGTTAACTTACCCCCTGTCTTTACGATATAAGGACATAAATTATAGACATCAAGGGCTATCTTAGTCAGATCCTTGCCCTATTGACGTGAGATTTATTCTATTAATTAGCTATTATGCACTTGAGGATCGAACGGGTTGGGCTTGGTAAGTTGGTGTGTGGTGTTTTTCTTCCCCCGGAGTGGACTTCGTCAATAGCCCGATCAGCCGATCAGCAGTCCTTGGGGGCGTTAATATCCAGCAGGCTTCAGTGGGCTGTAGTGGGTGAGCAGCACCGTCAAACCCCGCGCCTTGGGGGGCCGTAAGGGGTCCAAAACTGGTTCCAGCTGGAAAAAGCTCCGATCGATTGGTTCTGACGGCGCTTCGAATGGTTGGGATCGCCAAGATAGTTGCCCGGGTGAGTCAACCCAACAGCCAACGCAGCCTTGTTTACGAGATGCAGCTGGTGCTTCTTGATAATGAGTCCGTCCGCAGCGAATGAGCAACTCATCGGCCCAGCAGCCAGCCACCAGAGATAACAGCTAACAAACAAAGCAGTGGAGGCTTCAGCTTTCATCAACCTCGCGCAATCATGAATTTCTAGAAGCCTTGGCCCCCCATGTTATATTCTCCTCTTCTCGGGTATCCTTTATCATCGTGTCACAGGCTCATACTCCCAGACGCAGAGCAACTTGTCGTAAAAGCTGGTCGAAACACACCGCAATCCATCCCCCTGGCCTCCCCGGAGGAAGTCGCTCCCATAATTCATGCTCTTGTGCTCCTCAAACTGCGCCAAGACATTGCACGCCCATCTCTCCTCGTCCTGGAGCTCCACGTCGACCAAACGGGCTCCGGCATGCATACAAGACGCCAATATCCGTATCCTGAGACGTCCGCCCCGGTCGCTGATATTGACCAGATCCAGCCGCCACACTCCGCCTCCAAGGTTTTCCTCCAATGCCAGCTCAACTCGCCGGAGCCCGTATGCATCGTGTAGATCATGGATGATGAAGACACGTAGGTGATCGTCATAACTGCCCGTCACAACGATTCGTCCTTTGTCCTTGAGAAAGAGCGGCAGAGGTAGTATTGCGGTGACACCAGCTGTGTGCGTGCGCTTGATCGTGATGGGTGAATACGGGTTCTCATATGGTGACTCCTCATCGTCGCTACGCAAGATAAGGGACTGGTAGCGAAGCATTGAGTCATCTCCACCACAATACGCTGTCACTTGAGAGCTGTCGTCGTTGGCAATTTGCGACACGGGAGAAAAGTTGATGCACCAGGCTTCCAGTGAGTTCGCGACGTCCAGATCGATTGGCTGGTTCGTAATCCGATATCCATCATCCAGGCGCAACAACCTCGCAGCTCCTGTCGAGGTTGTGACTCCTATCACATTCGCGTCCGCTGGGTGCCATTTGCATTGTAAGAACAAGACATCCTCGTCGATGTCATCGCATCTGCTGGTGGCGATGTGCTTCAATGGAGATGCGGAGTCCTCATTCGGATCCAATTTGAATACGGCGAGCGTCCCAGTACTTGATACTACGGCGAGGATGTCGATTTTGTCCGGGGCAGGATGGAACCGGAGATCCAAAATGGCTGATGGCTGTGAGACTGTTTGCACCAGGGTTCTGTGAAGTTGGAACAACTCATGAGCAAACTACTCCAAGGCAAGGTAGACATGAGGAAGCAACAAAAACTCACAACGTGGTCCCTACAATCTTGAAGACCACCAGGCTCCCATCACGATTCTGGACAGTCCTTGCAGCAGCGCCATGGTCTTCGTCCTCTTCATCTCCGTCGCCGGCATCTGTTTGCCCCGCCGTCTCCGTCTCGTCCCGTTGCAGATTGTACGTTCCCACAACAAACAACTCGGGATGCGCTGGACAGAACTGGATGCAGCTAGGCGGAAGGTCCAGGATGAGCGAGGCCTTGGACGAAACGATGTTTGATGAAGCCATGTTTCCTCGGGTGTTTCATCAACGCCCAGGGCCCTTTGATGCACTACTGTATGTCGATTTTTGGGATGATTTTTTTGGTTGGGCCGCCAAGTAAATACATGCCTACCGGGAACGATAGCGGCACTTTGACAGGCGACGGTAGTGCGTGCGGCGGGGCAAACGGGTGGCTTGCCGTCTGCTGGGGTCGGAATAGAGCAAAACGGCCCCGGCCGTGTCAATGGAGACGCGACCAAGACATCTGGGGGCGAAGACAGGGACCTATTTTGGAGCAGACTGTCAAGGGATTCCTTTTTCAAACTCGATCTTCAATTTATTCCCTTCAGCTTTCCAGAGTGCCGTGGCCGTCCTGCCCGACCAACCAAGATACGTCCCCTGCACGCGGAACTGAACTTGCTTCTTTGCCCCCCAGTGTCGTCTCCTTGACGACACTGTCGGAGCCTTGGATCTCTCGGAACGTGACGTAGGCCTGGGCGAGACTCAAGCAACTACAGCTTGGAGGTGGCCACTGAAGTTACAACAGCAGGTTGGCCATCAATGTTCATCTGGCAAGCCACCACCTCTACGAAGCAGCCTTAGCACACCAGGATTCGGTATTATCGATCAGCTCGAACTTGTCCTTGCCTCAGATAGACCGATTCAAATTGACACTGAGGACTCTCGTCAGCAAAGATGGAACTCTCGGACGACTCTGATTTCTATGGTGCCACCCATCGACCCTCAGAAGAGCCCAAAAACGGCAAGCTGACCTCAACATAGGTGACGATGAGACTGTCCTGGCACTCCATCGCCGCGTCGATGATTTTGATGCAGAAGCTTGGCTGCTCAAGTATCGAGAGACTCCAGCCAGACCACTCCCACATTCAAGCGTCGTCGTCGACATGTCACATCTCCATAACCCCTACGCCGGCGTTTCCTACGCCTGGCAGCTCACTGAGACGGTGGATGCCTTCCTCGATCGCCTCCCTCCTCGAACCACAGACCAGACTATGAGCACGCCTTGGATCTTCATATGCAACCCCTTTATTCCGCGAGTGGAAAAAGCCTTAGCAGAGAACCAGGCCAGCAAGGGCAACGAGGACGAGGCGCCCGAGGAAGAAGGCGGCAGAACTAGCCTTGTCATCGAAGGTGGAACGGAGCGTCTTGCACTCGTCACCAGCTTCACGGAGGGTATGAGAAAGGCACCCCTGGCAGAATCCACACAAGAGAAACAGATCAGCAAGGAAAGGAGAAAAGCTGTCGAGGATATACTGAACCTAGCACACGCAGCAAAAGTCCGGGCAGGCAAGGTAAGATCACGCACCGGGTGGCCTTGCCTCAACGCTTACTCTGATAGTGGATGCTTTTCTGTTCTCCTGCCGAGGTCAACGACGTGTGGGAAACTATAGCCAAGGCCACGGCCAACAATGAACTTGGCATCGCCGCAAAAGTCTTGCCAAGGACGCCCCTCGAGAATTCGCGAAAGGATCGACTCATCTGTGTGTACACCAGCGACTTCGAGGATAAAGCGGACGTAGGCCGTGTCTTGCAAAAGCTTCGAGAGCTCAAGCTGGTCGAGTCCCGCGGACGGCCAATCTATTACAAGCCAGGTAAGTGAGCGAAGACAAAATTGAGAGGACGAAACTGACAGTTGCAGATGTGTTTACATATCTCGGCATAGCCTCTGGCAATTCTTGGGGTTTGAAAGCGTCCATCTATAATTCCATTGACATCTTTCAACAATGAATACGAGGTGCGATAATTGGACAATCTTGCAAATGGGAGGCAAGTCGAATTGGACATGCATCGTTGGTATTGCGAAGGATATCGCACTCCATGCATAGGTTTCCGTAGGCAAATGGTGTGATTTAAATACAAAGTACACGAGCCAGAGAGTCTACGACCTTGATAAAATTCTGTGTAAATCATAGTGCTGTCGGAATTTGGCTTCACGTCCCCGTACAGCTCCTGGACAAACATGACTTGAGCTTGGGGTGAGTTTTGGCTTGCCCAGCTTTGCTTAGATTGCTGTCAAAAACTACTGTACGATAATGAGTGCAGATCACCCGAGGACAAACTTCACTGGACAATTGCGACCTGGGAATTACGAGTGCCGGTACACAAAACTTCACGCTGTGGTTCGTAGGCGTAGTCCAACTGTGCAGTCTACGAGTCAATGTTAGCTTCCTGGTCCCTGTTTTCCAAACAGCCTTCGCGAGGGCACTGCAGCGTACGAAAGTGACACCACCGGCTTGCCAACGCCGATCTCGAAAGGTACCATGCAAAGAAAACACGAGCAAAACGATAAGCCAACTACAGCATATGATACATAGCCCAATTCCAAAGCCAACGCCGATACCAACAAGATAAACGTTTCCGAACCGGCGTCCGCAGCCAAACCGTCATCCATATATTGCTCCACGCTCGTCAATTCGTGATACCAGTCGTGAAACCCATAACCAGATCCAGACCCAGATCCATAAAGGGAGCAAAGTTCGCCAGGGCCAAAAACCCTTGTAGTAAAAGAAGAATCGCATCCACGCTAGACACTACACCATGTGCATGTCGAAGGAGCTCGTGTCAGCGTCAAGATCAGCAACCTTGAGAGGTAGGACCAATCGGTAAGCGCTGTTTCCGTTGAGGTAGTAACGGTGTAGTTTCTTAGACCGGATGAAGCCAAGACGCTCATACAGGCGCATAGCGGGGGTGTTGGTCTCCTCGGTCTCGAGGACGATCTCGTCGGCATTGCGTTTCGTCATGGCGTCAAGGGCCTTTTTGACGAGGGTGGTAGCTATCCCATGTCCGCGGAAAGAAGACGCGACGGCCAGCATTGCTATGTAGCCCCGGCGTGTGGGATTGGAGTGCGATGCATGCACTTCCAGCTTGCAGATAATGACGCCAATGAGGGACGAGTCTGCTGGGTTCAGGGCCTGAGGGATGTGAGCAAGAGGCACGATGCGAAATTGAGATTCCGGAGCCAACGGGCACGAACCATGAAGCAGAGATGAGCCCATTGGCACAGAAAATAGCGGTAGACATAGATGCTATATGGCTCGCTCAAATCCTTGGCGATGAGGGTGCGGATGGCGGGGAGGTACTCAGCCTCAAGGGCGTGTTCATATTGGACGTAGCGCAGTTCACCAGGGGGGTCGTTACTTTTGACAATGTCCATGGCAGGTTGAATTTTTTTCAGAGTTTTGAAGTCCGGCGTCTGGCGTTTGAGAGGATTGACTAGCAAGAGTGAGGGCCTTTGGATGGAGGAGTTGTTCTTTTTGAGGATGGCTTGGATGGGGGCACAAGTGGATCTCTGAGCTCCGTTTGCGTTTGCGCTTGGTGGTGAGACAGATAAGTGGTGAGACAAGCGAGGACAATGTGCGGAGTTGGAGCCTTGGAGGAGTCTGAGGAGGAAAGTAAGTTGCGGAGTCGATGATAGCGAGGAGCACTAGTCAGTGTGAAGTTAGAACAAAGAGAAAATAACTCTTATAAAGAAACAGATGCGCAGAGCTGGAGATGTGGTTGATGGTCGATGAGGAGTCACCAAAGTTGGTAACTGGTATGACTGATGTGGTGGCGATTCTGTATGCACGTTGCCAGTGGCCCAGTGGGTGGGCAGGTGGCAGGGCAAGTGGGATAAGGTAGGTAAGTAGGTACCTTAGAGAGAAGGAGGGACGGACTTGTCGCCGGACCGGACGGGTCGAGACGAGGCAACCTGGAACCGGCAGCTCGAGTCGAAGCGGCACACAGCGGATAGAGATGCGCTCAGTGGCCAGTCTAGTATCTATCTGCACTAACCAGTCGCCTAAAGGGTGTGGCATAGGCGGGCTACGCGGGGTTATTCGCAGCGATTGCGGCGTGCAGAAGTGTGGTGGGGGTATTGCCTCGGGTCCACTATAGCTGCTGAAGCCAATGAATGGATAGCCCTTTGGAGTTGGCTGACTCAGGGCTGCCTAGGGCCGCAGACTCGACTTAGGGCTGCCGTCCAGCGGGCGGCCCGGGGTCTTGATGGTGGTTCAGGGTTGCATCAATGCAGCATACTGGAACATGTGATGGCTTGACAACTCGACGGCCTGGACGGCTTGGCTGCCTGGCGACCGGCATTGACAGGATCCCTGGACGCCAGACCATGGCATCTATAGCCAAGCTTCACTGATCAGCATGGTCTACGGCACGCAGTTCTAGGTGAAGCGTGGGGACTGACGTCAGGTGTGTCCTGCCTATCAGGAACGGCCGGCATGTCTCCAAGCCAACATGAATTAAAATGAAATGAAACAAAGTAAAATACAAGTGCTACGTACCTACTCCGTAGTAACACACCAGAATAAGGTACCTGCCTACTCCACAGCAACACATGAGATTGCAGACTGCCTTGGGTTTCGGCGCCTTCGGGTCTTGTAAAAACGCCGAAATCTCAACCGGGACTTGCTTTAATCAACGGCCTAAGCCGTGAAGCCGAAACTCCGACAACTCTCCTCAAGCATTTACCACAGGTCGGCATCTGCCGCAGATCCCGCCAGGCCGGCCGTCGCAGGACCCGTTTTTTTCTATTGCGCATCGTCGTCATAGGTGGTCCTAGCTGCCCTCAAGCCCTCCTCAACGCCGTTCGTTTCTTCTTGATCCAGCCGGCTTCCTCGCGTCGTACTAAATTAATCTTGTCCAACATTCCTGTTGCGCCTTTCTTTCCTCCCTAATCGCCCCTCCAAAGGCTTCCAGCGCGCCTTGAGAGGCTCACTACTCCAACACCGCACCATGTCGGCCACGATTCGACGCCGCAATGTTCCCGAGATCAAAAGCGCCGACGCCGAAAATGTTCCCGAGACCAAGCCCGTCGACGTCGACGTCGATGGAGATGTTGATACAGACATAGACGTAGACGCCGTCGATACTGAAAGCATCGACGACAGCGCAACCACCAAGGGTGCCACCCATGTCCATATTGTCGAGCATTCTCACAAGACCCGGAAACGCCGCAATACCTTCATCTTCTTGCTCGGCATCCTCTTCGGCCTAATTGCTGCCGGATTCTTCGCCTCGAGCAACGACTTGATTGGCCTCCCCGAATTCTCCGACCTCTCCGTGGAAAGCCTTCTAGATGTCCTCCCCGCTGGTCTGGTCAAGGACATGCGCGAGTTGATTCAGGGCGAGCGAGAAATTTCCGACTCCCAAGAGTCGTTTTCCATCGGAATGAAGGCACGTGCCGAAGGCCTCGAGGCACACCACCCCATGATCATGGTCCCCGGCGTCATCTCGACCGGGCTCGAATCGTGGGGAACCGCCAACATCTCGCGAGCATACTTCAGAAAGCGGCTTTGGGGAAGCTGGACCATGATGAGGGCTTTGGTCATGGACAAGGAGAATTGGAAGAGACACGTGATGCTTGACAAGAGGACTGGCCTGGATCCGCCCTTGGTTAAGCTGAGAGCAGCCCAGGGCTTCGATGCGACCGATTTCTTCGTGACAGGGTATTGGATTTGGAATAAAATCTTTGAAAACCTGGCTTCCATCGGCTATGACCCAACCAACTCATACACCGCCGCCTACGACTGGCGGCTGTCCTATGCGAACCTCGAGGTGCGAGACCAATACTTCAGCCGCCTCAAGTCATATATCGAGACTGGCGTCTCCACGGGGGGCAAGAAGGCGGTATTGGCATCACACAGCATGGGAAGTCAGGTCGTCTATTACTTCCTGCAATGGGTCGAATCCGATCGGGGTGGCCGCGGTGGTAAGGATTGGGTGGAACGAAACATTGACTCCTGGATCAACATCAGCGGCTGCATGCTTGGTGCGGTCAAGGATTTAACTGCCGTTCTATCTGGCGAGATGCGTGACACTGCTCAGCTCAACCCTTTTGCCATCTACGGACTCGAAAAGTTTCTCGGCAAAGAGGAGAGAGCGGAGATCTTCCGGGCTATGCCTGGAATCTCGTCGATGCTTCCCATCGGAGGCAGCGCCGTCTGGGGTGACTTGAACTGGGCGCCAGATGACTTGCCGGGCCAGAACTTTACCTACGGCTCTCTGCTGAACTTTAGGGTCGGTGAGAATTGGACAACTCCTGATCGCAATCTTTCCGTCGAAGCCTCCATGGAGTATCTGTTCAACACCACCGAGGACTGGTACCAGGACATGCTAAAAACTAGCTACTCTCGGGGTATCGCGCACACTGTGGCCGAGGTTGAGGCCAATGCGAAGGACCCCAGGAAATGGATCAACCCTCTCGAAACTAGGCTGCCCCTCGCTCCGAGCCTCAAGATATTTTGCTTTTATGGAGTTGGCAAGCCAACTGAGCGAGCATACTACTACCGTTCACCTGACCATCCTTCGTTAACGAACCTCAACATCACTATCGACCAGGGCTACATCGCGGGAGAGGTGGATCACGGCGTGATATTGGGCGAGGGCGACGGCACGGTGAATCTCATCAGCACAGGCTACATGTGCAATCGCGGTTGGCACATGAAGCGCTACAATCCGGCAGGTGCCAAGGTGACGGTTGTCGAGATGCCTCATGAACCCGACAGGTTCAACCCACGTGGAGGACCTAAAACGGCTGATCATGTTGACATCCTCGGCCGCCACAACCTGAATGAGCTGCTGCTGAGGGTGGCGGCCGGAAAGGGCGATACAATCATGAACTACGTTGTCAGCAATATTCACGAATACGCGGCCAAGGTCAAGATCCACGACGACGGCGAGGAGACTTCTTAGAGTGCAACTCTTCTCAGAGGCTTGTTCGGGTGTATTGAACTGGGCTTTCTAAGGAAGCAGGTTTGGCGTTTGGGACTGGGCATCAAGACACGGTCTGGAATTTGTTGTTTGTGGCGCGATACCCTCATGTGTGTTGAATGCAGAGATAGAATATGAGAGACTCCTCAAAGACTGAGCCATGGCTTTGTATACTTATCCGACTACTTAATTGGTGGATTTGTTCTTGTCGTGGATGGGATGGTAATGGATAAATGGATGATGATGGATGACCCAACCTGAGCCCATGACTTACATGGGATCGATCTTACAGCCTTGACAGGTGACGGCGTTGTGTGATTTGCTGCGATTGATTTACCTTGTTTTCAGCTCGCTAACCGCCAGTGTCCCATCAGCTTGTTGTTAGTGGCTTCAGTAATGATGTATAATGCTGGTGTTGATGTCTTGGTGTCTTGAACATGATATTGGTTCTGTTGGTTGTCGCATCAAAACGGATGAAGTGACGGCACGGCACGGCCGCTCCAACAAGGAAGTCGGCCGCCACTCAGTGTCGACCCCGCCACTCGATCACTCACTCCACCAGAATCTCTCACTCCACCACTCCACCAGCAACTTGCAACTTGCAACCCACACTCTCCGACTCTCCGACTTCCATCTCTTCATCTCCGTCTCCCCAACTCTCGCTCCATGTTGGAGATGACCTCTGCCTCTGTCAAGAACTGTCAGCCGGCTCGTCATCTCCTCGACCACCTCTAGTGCAATCCTTCGTCGAGGCCAGCCAGGACCCGATGCTGTCGTGGCCGCGCACGCACGCAGCGAACCGAGCACCATGGCGGATTACCAAGACGCTGCCCTCTCTCCCGAGGACGAGGAGCGGCTCTGGGCTGGTGGGTTGGCTCAGCGACGATTCAGTCGCGCAACTCGCCAAGGCTGTGAGGACTGAGGACTGACGCGACAGGCCGGCAGATCTCGACCGATGCGTCTCGGCCCAGTGCGACAGCCACGAGACCATCGACGATGCCCTCCGCTCCTGGCTCGGCCTAGCCACCCAGCTCCGCGATCACTTCCCCGACTCGCAGGACGATATTGCCGCCTGCGCACACATGCTCATCGCCAGCACCCTCTACTGTGCTAACAAGGATTACATCCGCACCCAGATCATCTATAGCCTGCTGCAGGAAGACGAGACAGGGCCGTTGCACGCCATCACCTGCTTCCTGCTACTCGATGGCTGCCAAGATGACGCTACGTTTCCCCGCATGGTCAACGAGGCCTGCTTCCCCCGGCTGCTGGAGCTGATCAATGGCCGTCAGCACGTTGATCCGCGCTTGCATCGCCATCTGCTGCACCTAATGTACGAGATGTCTCGTGTAGAGCGACTTCGTATGAAAGACCTAGTATTAGTAGATGACGGTTTCGTCTCCTACCTGTTTTGTCTCATCGAAGAGGTATCCGACGATGTGCACGATCCATACCACTACCCAACAATCAGGGTCTTGGTAGGCACCTTGTCCCATCACTGGCATGCGTTTCAATGCTAACCCCGCCAATAGCTCGTGCTAAACGAGCAGTACATGCTCGCATCAACTGAACCTGCCGGCGACCCATCATCTCCCAACGCGCCCCTCACAAACAGAATTGTCAAATGCCTCAGTCTACATGGGCCGTCATTTCGGACGTTTGGCGAGAACATTATACTATTGCTAAACCGAGAGACTGAGACATCTCTCCAGCTTCTTATTCTCAAATTGCTGTACTTGCTCTTCACCAACAGAGCCACATACGAATATTTCTACACAAATGACTTGAGGGTGTTACAAGATGTCATTATCCGCAATTTGATGGATCTCCCCGACGAGAAGATGTCTCTAAGACACACCTACCTCCGCGTGCTATACCCGCTGCTAGCACATACGCAACTCTGCCAGCCACCATACTATAAGCAGGATGAGATTCATCGGGTGCTGAGCATCTTACGAGGATCGCAGAATGCGCATTTTGCGCCCGCCGACGAGACGACGCTGCGCCTCGTCGAACGAGTATCAAAGGTCAAATGGGTGGAAGAAGCAGATCATGGCAGCCCCGGAGCGGGCGAGGCCGAGGTGGCGCGCAAGTTCCTGGGCATTAGCTTGTCGCACTCCGAAAGCTCGAGTAGTATCAGCGTGGGAGACGTCGCTGCCGTGAAGGAGAAACCCGGTGTATTAACGCCCAGCCGCGCCGAAGAAGCAACGCCTGGCGGCGAAGATACCGAAACCCCAGAAGGAGGAGTGACTATGGCCGTGAGAGCCAAGAAGCCGCTACCTGCAGTACCTAAACACCGCCATGGAATCCCATTTTCCCAAGTGGCAAAGTTGCCAGTCAACGGAGGCCCGAAGAAGACACCGCCCAAGGCACCGCCGCCGAGACGATTCGGAAGAATGAGAATAGCACAGCGTCCTCCGGCAGATTCCACCAGGGAGACGATCCCAGAGCAAGAAGCGTGAGCCAGGAATATTCATATTTATCCTGCCGATTATCGCCCAACACCCCAAAGTGGAACGGGGCATGTCGGATTGGGATAGTAACAAGGAAGTGGCTATGAATTGAAAACGCAAGCTACGAGATCTACATGTGGGTGCTGAGCGACATCGCTATGGCGCTAATTAAATGTAGTTTCACGCCAGCCTTGTGGAGCTTTCGTTGGGCATAGCATTGGGCAGGCGTTCAGGGTCGTTTAGGAGAGAGGAGATGGACGGGAGGCCTCATCACCGTTGTTGAGTGTCATGTATCAGCAGCATAGCCGTGTATTATATTTCCATGATGGGAAAGGAAGCATGCGTAGGTACAATACAGTCTGGTGCATGACAGCATGTGACGATGGCAGCTGAGCTGAGTGGCGTTCCACAGTGATACATGCCATGCCGCAGCTCAAACGTCCAGGTCTGCTGAGCCAACTCAAGTTTCATAAAGTTGGCATCGTTCTAGCGGAGGCTACCATTCAAGTACTAGAGACTACCTACCTACGTAGTAGACTGTTCTAGTAAAGGGAATTAATTGTTAGAGCGCGCAAAATCAAACCGCTGGTAAAAGTTATGCGGTAGTGTTGCCACTATTGTTAGACAAACTAGATCACGGACGATGTTCATCGAATCTGAGACATGAGATATGATAGAAGCTGGCAAAATCACGGCGTCACTCAGCTATTGCAAGATGCCTGGATAGTACCTTGGCAACGAAGATGGTGACCAGCGATTTGGTGGACGCTCAAAATGCCGAGCCGGATCCGGCGCCCCAAGAGAGCTGCTAGGTCGCCGACGCAAGTGGGACACGACGAGGGAAATGAATGACGCTGGCTTGGCTGGGTAATGTGAGTGGACGGGACTAAGCGGGAGTGAATTGTAGCACATCTAGTGATACTGAAAAGAATACGTAGAGAAACTGAATACGAAGTAACTGCCGCAGAAGCAGTGCGCCAAAGAGGGGAACCCCGCAGGTGCAAAACACCAAATAACTCCAGAGCGCAGATCTGGAGACGGAGATGCCGAGACCCTGAAGACCAGCTTAAAAGGACACATTGGCACACTAGGGTTTCTGCCGGACGCCGGTGAGGATTGTGGCGGAGCAACTGAAGCAGGTGTACGAGGGATGACGATCGTTGGGCTCGCAGCAAGGAGATGAGGGCATCGCCAGGCGCCTCGGGAGCGAGAAGCGCCGAGGATGGTGCTAAAAGTCATAGGTTGGGACCTTGGGAGCGGGACATGTTGGTGGCGTCTGTTGACGTCATCGGTGGGAATGCCGCCAAAGGTGGGAAAACTGGGCTGCAACCAGCTGCAGGTTCGCCCAGGCGGCCCTGGAGACATTCTCGTGTAAGTGCTTGGGACCCTTGGCACAGGCGTCGTAGTACTGTGATGGACAGAACGACTTTCTGGTTTTTGCAGGTGCTACGTTGCGGGCTAGATTTCAGGGCCTCACCATACTTTTGAGATCATCGTCGTCTTGCTCCCCAGTCCTTTTTTACTTTCCATTCTTTTCCCTTTTTTCTTTCCACCATCACATGCCTCCAACAATCCCTTTAGTTTCCGCTCTCGACCAGTAAGCAAACATCAGTGGTACTTCTTGCTCGCCTCCCTGGGATCTTCCCTCGAGCTGATTCCCGTCTTTGCGCCGTCCATTCTGTGGCACCGGCGTCATCCCGCTCCCCATTCTCAGTGTCATCATCACCCGCACCAGCCAGCCCAGGCCAGCCCGCAGTGGAGAAGTCCCCCATTCAATCCTCTCCCCGCAGGCTGAACAGACCAACTGCAAAGAGAAGAGCAGCGGCAAGGTCCAATGGGCCTCGAATCTTCTTTTGTGTCGGATCAAACCTAACATCTCATCCCCCAAAAGCAGCAGAACACCCTCCACCGAGTCCACCCCCGTTCTAGTGGAGCCCCCGTTCTAGTGGAGGAGCTTCTGAGAACTTGAGAAGGGGGGCTTTTGCGCTACGTACCTAGCCACGCAGTGGACTTACAGTGGACTTCCTCTCAGACAGCATTGCCTCTAGCGCTGTTCCTCAGGGCGACAGGCCCCTCTTGTGCCCGACCAGCTACCAGCCAACCTACCAGGGCACCTCTGTAGGTACGTCCGTGTGCGCCTATTGCGTCAACACCATTCATCCCGTCCGCCCATCACCTGGAAGTCTACCCTCCACTTGAATCTTGGTTGCGCACATCTCACACGCACGGCAATCACACGCCCGGCGACCGACACCCCCTCCTTTCCTTCCCTCATCACTCATTCGTCTTTCTCGCTAACTCTGACGGAGACATCCTTTCCTACCACCTCAGTCACTAGCTGCCCGGCTGGAGGCATATAGCGCCACCGCCGCAATGGATCTCCCTCCGTCCCAGTCCCAAGCTCAGGCTCAGACTCTCCCTCACCACCATCCCTCCTCGGCTCCTCAAAACGCCTACTATCCCTATTCATATCCTCACTCGCCTTCCTCAGCTTCGTCGTCCGCTGCCGATCATCAGCGCACCACCGCCGCCAACACCGCTGCCAATACCGCTGCCAACGCCAACTCCAATTCACGCCCCCGCTACGACGAAGACTCGGCAAACAACAGCTACAATCACTCCCTCGTCGTGCCGCAGCCGCAACACCCTCAACCCATCGGCCGCTTCACTGAGGAATGGGGCGCCTCTCAACGCGGTTCATCCATAGTTGACGGCCACTTCGGCTCCGGCTCCAACATGCAGCGCGCCGCTTCGGTCCACAGCTTCAATACGGGCGACGACCAACAGTTGCCCGTTCGCAGCAACACCCTCAAGAAGAAGAACTCGCTAAGGCGCAATGGCAGCCTCAAGCGCAGCGGCAGCCGTCGTAGTATGAGGGCTGGCAGCGTCAAGAGCCTTGCGCTGCAGTCCACATCCGACCCCGATGAAGCTCACAGCGCCTTTCACTGCCCCATACCAACCACAGGCAATCCAACCGAGGTCCTTTCCAACCGTTTCCAGTGTGAGTCGTCTTCCTTAAATATTCGACGTCATGTCAAGCTAACCCCACACATCCAGCTTGGAGGAAGGTTCTCAAGGACCTGATCGCATACTTCAGGGAGATTCAGTCGCATTACGAAAACCGTTCCAAATCGCTTCTCAAGCTGGCCAATGTCTCCAACAACATATCCACCCCGCCTGGCTTCCTCGCCACTGCCGGCATCGACGACGCCCTCCAGTTTCTCCGCACCTACAACAAGAATGCCATGCTTGAGGCCAACAAGGCCAAGGAGATCGAAGAAGACGTCATACTTGCTCTAACCGGTCTCCGAAGCGACCTGCAGCAAAAGATTAAGGAGATCAAGAACCTGTCGGGCGACTTCAAGAACACAGTTGAAAAGGAGATGGACAACACTCGCAAGACTGTGAGAACTCTCAGCGACGTTCTCGGCAAAAATGAGGTTGACGAGTCCTTGACAACGGGCAAATCAGACCCCTACCTTCTCCGGCTAGCAGTCGACCGCCAGGTCGAGCGCCAGCTTGACGAAGAGAACTATCTCCACCAGGTATGCGTCTAATACACCTTCCAATGCAAATTCGAAATCTCCTTCCTCTAACTTGACTCAGGCATATCTTAACCTCGAAAACTCTGGAAGAGAGCTGGAGTCCATTGTAGTTGGGGAAATCCAAAAGGCATACAACGCATATGCTGGAATCCTCAAGCGTGAAGCCGACAACTCGTACAGCGTCCTCGGAGACCTTCGAGAGGGGCCAGTCTCAATGCCCAAGGACCATGAGTGGATCCATTTTGTGACAAACGACAACCAATTCGTCGACCCGACCATCCCCCTCAGGGCTGCTGATCAGATCCACTACCCCGGCCAAGACCATGAGGCTGCGCAAGAGATTCGGGCCGGACTACTGGAGCGCAAGAGCAAGTATCTCAAAAGTTACACGGCCGGCTGGTAAGTTATCTTTGGTTTGCTGTCTCACGTCTCTGCTGACCTAGCTTGAAGGTACGTCCTTTCTGCCACTCATCTCCACGAATTCAAATCAGCGGACAAGGTGCAAGCGCCAATTATGTCTCTCTATCTACCAGAGCAAAAACTAGGATCCCACTCGAGCGAAGGAGGCTCGTCGAACAAGTTCATCCTCAAGGGCCGACAGACCGGTTCAATGCATCGCGGACACACCTGGGTATTCCGTGCCGAAAGCCACGATACCATGATGGCTTGGTACGAGGATATCAAGGCTCTCACTGAGAAGACCCCTGAGGAGCGCAGCCAGTTCGTGCGCAGCCATTCGCGAAGTATGAGCCGGTCGTCGCGACGATCCGTCAGCAGCGATGGCCTACTCGACGAGGACGACGAAGAGCCCTTCTCGGCCGAATCGCAAGTTTATACCAATTCGGGAGCGCGGCCGCACGACACGACACCCCGGCGATCCCAAGCAGGTGGGCGGTTCCCATCTGATATTCAAGTCAATGCGCAACGTGGCTTACAGGCCTCTCATTCGCCTTCTAGTGTAAGCTCTGGCTTCCAGGACCACCGGACGGACCCCGCGGCACTGGCTGCCACAAGAACCCTACCCGTATCGGCCACTGGAGCAGACCGACAGGACCAGACTAATACCCTCGGCTATGGCTCCACTGAGAGGACGCCCATGGACGAGGTCCCATCGAATGCCGCCATTGCCAACCAGAAAGCTCATTACGATGGTGTAAACCCTTATACGAGTGAACCAATTCAACCTTCGGAACCAGTGCAGCAGAATCAGAGCAGAGACTATTTCGTCCCCATCGTCATGACTCGGGAGAACCAAGAACCTGCATCAGAGTTTCCCAACACTGGTGGCCAGCGTGATCAGTTGTACCAGGACACGCAAAACACGCAGAACACCCAAGGGTTCAATCAATACAATGACGTGGTTGCCGCCGAGGAGTTCAACAGGGGGCGTTCTCAGGAGCCACAGGCCAATGGTGCTGCCGATGAGAAAGCCGTGAACACCATGACAACCAATTTTGAAGGGTTTCCCATTTTGGGTGGCACAACTGAGACAAACGAGACTGCATCTGTTTCTGAGCGCGAGTTGTTAACGGACGATACCGACGATGAGAAGTATACGCCAGTTCGACCGACGGACCAGACAACTAGAAAAGAGAGCGTCCAGACCATCTCGAACCTGCACATCCCAGGAGGGTACCCTAAGAGCACTCCAGTTTGAGGTGCTTGGTGGATCAAGTCGGCTTTCGTTTAGATATCCAACATCCATTGTAACTGGTTTTTTTTCCTCTTTCATTCCCATGTATATAAGGCGGAGAAGCGGTGGTTCAAAACCAGGTCAGGACCTGTCAAGAGACAGCAGGGCGTTCGTTACGACAGTGTTGTGAGGTCATATCCTTTGCTAGGTTTTCAGTTGGGTACATTCGATTCTTTGTTGCCTATCGAGTCGCGTCTTGGCAAATGAAAAGTATTGCCTTTGATTGGAATTGTTAGTGTCGTATTTTCTTATTTCTACTTGCTTATGCCGCCCGATAAGTTATGAAAGTGTTCCCGAACGTGTTCTTCTGACGTCAGTTGAGTGTGAAGTCGTTGTCAGTTTACAGACTGCGGAAATTTAACCAACCAAGTGTAGGGTATGCCTCGTTCGCCTGGCTAGAACGCCGTGTCTAGATCTGCGTAGTATCTTGGGATTCCAGGTCATCAAGTGAAAAGGTGGTATTCTGGTTCTTCAGTAAGAGCCAGGATAATGGTCCAGAACACATGATTCCAGGAGGGTGTACAATTACCATCCGGGTGTGGGAGACCCCAAACGGCGAGAGAGATCCGCAATTGCCCGGGTCCGTGCCGTGTCGCGAGCGAGACTCGGGGCGGCAAAACCTCGGGATGCATCCTGCCTCGCTGAGCTTGCGGACATTTCACGGAAGGTGCCCCCGTAGATTCATTCCGTTTTATGTCAATGCACTTCAAAAGACAAATGTCATGAGGCGCAGCCTCTTCTCATGGGGCGTCTTCCGATTCCCGAAACAAACACATCGTCCTCCAATTGCTCCAGGCGCTATTCGTTGCAGGGCAATATCCTTGAACACGCCTGGTGGTCAGCAAAATGTTCAAGCAGATGAGTCGCGCCCATCTCATGAGACCGACAACGCCTACCCGGCACAGCCCGGTGACAGAGTCGGCGAAAAATTCCGGCTTCTATCCAGGCTTGGCCGCGGGACGGATTCGACGATTTGGCTTACTGCAAAACTTTCAACGTTTGTGGCCTCGAAATTTATTTGCTGAGCTTGTTTGCGAGATGCGTTCTACAAGTTCTGGAGCTAACTGGGGGTAGCCGCGCGTTGCGAGGACATCGCTACGTGACGTTGAGAATTGGAGACAGCTCAACCAGCTTGGCGACTGCAGAACAAAGACTCCAAGAGTTCAACCGCCTTCATGGAGCCTGGTTATCAGCCTCGCGCCAGACGTATATCAACAAAGCCATAAACTCTTTTGGCGTGAAAGGACCTAAAGGCATCCACCCGTGTACGGTCTTTGAGCATGTGCATAAGCCACACTGGATTATCGGGAGACATGTCAGTGATTATGGGCTCACACACTCCAGGATACAGAAGGGTCTCATCCCAAGCGTGATACGATGCCTCGACTTCCTCCACACTACATGTCATGCCGTTCACACAGGTAACCATCCTCCCGGCATGCCCCCGCTGTTTCCCACCGACTCGTCAAATGTTGACTCAGTTACTTCTCAGACCCCCGAGGACATCAGTTCATGCTTCCAATCGACGACACAGATGTTGTTCGAGCAGTCGCACGCAAGATCAGGTCTAAACGACTAGGGCACTCGGGAAAGATTTCTCGGAGATACATCAGCCTTGTACGGGAAGACGTGAAGCTTACCACTCTCCGTGAATTTGAACCGATGGTGGCTAAGGACTTGCCATATGCGCATGATGAAAATGTTCATTCTGGAGCATATGTGCCCCCCGAAGTACTTCTGAAAACAGAGTTGTCCTATCCTGCAGACATCTGGAATCTTGGCCTACTGGTTGGTGATATTTCGTGAGCTAATCTACCTATTTGAAGAAACTGACACCATATAGTTATGGAAAATGGTGTCTGGGAATCATCTTCTAGACGGAAGATTACCTGGCGACACCGAATTATCTGACGTGACATTATTTGCTCAGATGGTGCGACTCCTGGGACCACCCCCACCAGAACTCCTTGAAGCAGCTGACAGCGAGGTCCTTGCCCGGTTTTTTGATGCTCAAGGTCAGTAGAAATCGGATCCAGGGATATCAGCGATATTGACAACAGTGTAGGGACTTTCAAGTATCCCGAGCTGATCCCCGGGGAGGAGTGGGACTTCTCCAGCAAGATGACGATGCTAGAGGGACAAGACAAATATGCGTTTATCAACTTCATCAAGAGGATGCTTGCCTGGGCGCCAAATGAGAGATCTACTGCCAGAGAGTTACTTGATGATCCTTGGCTCAAGTTATAGATGACGCAAGCCTCGCTGATGGTTTCATCTTGGGAGCACGGTTGTGGAAAGAGTTCGGCGATTTCTGGGGTTGAGACTACCCCGCTCAAGCCACTGGGGCATCGTTGACCTATGTTTCGGGTTGTTCAGATCTCTCGCACTTCCCACTGGCGGGAGTGTAACACGTTTGATAGCACATGGCTTGTGTGTGGCGATCTAGCAGCTCCAACTTCATCGTGGCTCTAATTACTGCCTCACAGCCACAAGCCGAGACTGTATGGACCCGACTCGGTCCAGGGATAGGCCCTGTTTCGACACAGGTTGAACAGACAAAACAATTCATTCGGCGACTGGAGAGAGCCAGGGGGGAGGACAGAGACGTCGCCTATTCGTTGGTTTGGCAGCTCTGGCACAAAGTGTTATCGAAATGTTACTAGCGGCCTGCGAGCCAAGGGCACTAACCTTCAGCTCTTCAGCCCTCGAATCCTTAATTCAGCCTCGAGGAGCACGGCCGCGTTACGGGTGCAGCCTAGCAAACACCTAAAAGGTCGCAGTCGCCTTCGTGGCGTTGGCGATTGCTGTACCTATCTTTCAACTGCCACTATCCTGCCGTTGACATCAGCGGCACACAGCTCTAGAGGGAAACAGCTCGGAAGGCGAGTTATCACTGCCTGAATCGTCCTTAGAGCGTCACAAGCGCCCTGACTACAGATCTACACCATGTGGCCGCATGCTTCGCATGGGGACTACAATCCACCCCCGCCTCCACCTTTACCCCCGAGGAACGGGAGTGCGCCGAATCCTCCACCGCTTCCGCCCCGAGCCGCGCAGTGTTCAAGTTCAACGTACCCCGGCGCCCCCCTGGGTGTGTATCAGACATCGCCGTACGGGTACCAGGCACCTCCGGTTCCTGTCCAGACTCCGGTTGTTCCGGTCCAATATTCAGCACCACCCCCGCAGCCCCTTCCGTACTTCCCACCGCCGCCCACGGCCCCGGGCGTAGCTCCACCGGCTCCACCTCAATATAGCCCTCAGCCCCCCTCGGCATCATTCGGAGGCTACTCTACTGCCCCTCCCCACAGTCCTCAGGTGTCGCAGGGTCCGGCCTGGAGCCTTCAGCAGCCGGTCACGTATGGCGCAAGCCAGCCGCCAACTACCCAGGCCTCTTATCCGCCGCCAACACAGCCATATGGCAGCCACTACCCGCCGTCAGCGCCCGTGCAGTACAGTCAAGGTCATCCTCCTGTCAACACGACTCTCACGGGGCCTTCGTATCAACCACAGTATGATCCCTCGTCGTCGTCGACGTATTCCCCGGCAACCTACGCGCCACCGCCGCCGGTGCCTGTCTCAGTTCCCTCCCAACAGCAGCCGTATGATTACGTGAAGCCACAGGAATACGTTTCCCAGCAGCCAATACAGCCACCGCCTGTGCCTGTCTTGTCTCCTTTCCAGCAGCAGCAGCCGTACGGCTCTGTGAAGCCGCAACAATATGCTGTTCCGTCACCAGTACCGCCGCCGTCCGTGCCTGTCCCGACCCCCCCCCAACAACTGTCATATGACTTCGTGAAGCCAGAGGAATATGTTGCTCGGCCACCAATGCAGCCACCATCTGTGCCTGTATCTACTCCTTCCCAGCAGCAGCCGTTCGAATCTGTGAAGCACCAGCAATATGGTGCTCCACCACCAATGCCGCCGCCGTATGTGGCTGTAACAACTCCCTCTCAGCAGCCGCACAGTTCCGCAAGGCCACTGGAGTACACGGCGCCTCCGCCCGTGCCGCCACCGTCTGCGCCCGTCTCAGCTCCTCCACGGCAGCAGCCGTACGGCTTCGTAAAGCAGCACCAATATGTCGTCCAACCACCGATGCAACCACTGTCTGCGCCTGTCTCGACTCCTGGACAGCAACCATATAGCTCCACAAGGCCGCCGGAGTATACAGCCCCTCCGCCTGTGCCTCCGCCTGTGCCTCCGCCATCTGTTCCTATTTCGGCACCGCCCCGACAGCAGCCGTACGGCCTTGTGATCTCACAGGTACATGTGGCTCCTCCACCAGTGCCGCCGCCGTCAACACGCCCGTTTGAGCCTGGTCAGACTAGTGCTGGACAACAATACAGCCGTGTCGCCTCCTCCCCTCCAGTGGTTCCACCCCTTGGTCCGCCAGCAAGTCAGTTAGTACCGACGACAAACGTTCAGAATCGCTTCTATCATCAACCCACAACCACACAGAAGCTAGAGCAGAAGCACGCTACACAGAACACCCAGAGCGTCCCTACAACTTTAAACAGTTCATCCGATAACCCCCCTCCACCAAACCCAGTAGTCAAGAGGCAGAACGCAGAAGAAAGCCAGGAACCCGGAGCAACCTTGACCGACCACTATTACCACCTCTCTCCAAAGGAGTCGCGAGTAGAAGTAATAGCTTCAACTAGCCATCATGGCTATCTACCTGCACTTTTGCAAACATCGCAAGATCAAAAAGAGGCTATCCAAGCGAACCAGAACGTTTCAACAACCCCGGGCAGCTCCTATTACAGCCCTCCTCCACCGGGGCCACTAGTTCAAGTAGTAGTTGAAGCGACAGCCTCCAAAGATGACTACTATCATCTGCCTCCGCAAGCTCCCATATCCCAGCAACAGATTACCGAAGAGATTCAGAACCGTACCTACTGTCATCTGACTCCTCAAGTTCCCGCACCACAAGAGACACCTCCTCAAGCTCCAGCCGAGACAACAACTTCCAATGATGACCATGGCCACCTGCCCCCACAAACTCACCTACCTCAGCAACAGACCACTAAGGAGATTCAGGACCCCTCACAAACCTCGAACAGTCACTACCATCATCGGCCTCTCCAAGATTCAGCACCGCATAAACAGACGACAGAAGAGCCAGACCCAGTGACAGTTTCTTCTACTGAGTATCCACCTTCAGTGACAGAAATAGGCGGGCTACCACAACAGACTATCTCACAGGATCCCCTTGCGGTGCTGTCGGCTCAGATGGATACCCTCTTTGTGCGAGTTGAGGGGCATGACGCACCTTTGCAGGGCAGCAGAGCAGTTGTGGAGGATGAAGCGCCACGACCACCAGCAGTAATCCAGGCCGCAGGAGCACCCAGTGATGTTGTCATTTACTGCCCCAAGACTAGAGGTGTGGAATATTCACTCTACTGGTACCACCTGGCAGATGTCCCTGAGTATTTGATCTGCACTCGATGCCATGCCGATCACATTCAAGGTACTTCTCTGAAGAGCCAGGTTGAGCGGGTGAAGCGGCCTGACGGGGTTGTATCTAAATGCAGCTTCTGGTATCCGCGCGTGAAGGAGGTCCTCTGGCCGCAGGCGGTCCGGAATAGTGACATGGGTCCTCTGCGTGATTTCATGAAAAAGCGGCTGAGCATCCCGTCCTGTGCTGGAAGAGGTGCTGTGAAGGGTGTCGATGGCGTGAAGTGGTACGGTATGACGCAGAACGAAATCGACGGCTTTGTGGGATGTGAGGCCTGCTACGAAGACCATGTGGCGGGTACTACATTTCAGGCCAACTTTGAACAGTACCGAGCACAAGGTACGGACGAGCAGTGGGTTTGCGACCTGGCTCTGCCGTACTTATCGAGTGCTGTAATGAAGATGGCAAAAGAAGACGACTGGGCTGGATTTATAGCGGCAGCGAACCACCGGCTCCTGTTGCCATTGTGCGAAGGCAAGTCGATTCGAACCAACGCTGTCAACTGGTACTTGGCGCGCCGTACGATAGACGAGTTGCACATATGCGAAGCCTGCTACTTGGACAAATTGGCCTTGACACGGTTCGGGGACGAATTCGAGCGTCATGTCCCAGCCCAAGGCCTGGACAACTGGATAGCTAACCTCGGCCGGGAGTGGACGTGCAATTTGGCAAACGGGAATATCCCCATGTCGGTTGCTTTAGACTTGGCCATCTACCGGCGCGACTTCAATGTCTTTTGGGACGCAGCCAACGTTATCACTAGCTTGGTTCCTTGTACAGCCAACGGTATTATCAGGGGCAATTGGTGGACGTTGGCTGGAGGCTGTGACGGGCTGAGCGTGTGCGAGGCGTGCCACGCGGGTCTACTACTGACGACGGGCCTTGATCAGTTTTTCGAGCCGGTGCAGCGCGATCGCGAGGCGACTATTGTGTGCACCTACTGCGCCGCGAGCCCACGCTTTACCCAGTTCATCAACAAGTTAGCCGAGGCGGAGGACCGGAGAGTCTTTAGCTATTATGCGGACTTCGTTAAGAGGCTCGCAGGAGTTCCAACGTGTCCGGGAATCAAGTCGCGGAAAGATGGACTCTGGTGGGGCTATCCCGAGGCCTTGGCCTGCAATGACTGCTTCATGACCTTCGTCATCGACACGCCGCTCGGCGACTCGGTGCCAGTCAAGGCAGTGTCCGACGACCGAGCCCTGTGTTGTCAACTCTGGTCGCCGCGGATGCGCAACATGTGGCTCCAGGCCTGCGAAGCGGGAGCTCCTGGGTCAGACGAGTCTACAGCGGCATTGGACGAGTTTCGGGCGTTTGGCAAGCGACGGATGGAGGTGTACAACGCGACGATGCCGCAGATCGAGTTCATCAAGGGGATGAGGGAGATTAAGATGATGAACGCCATGAACCAGGGCATGTTGAGCGTCATGTATAGCGGCATGAATAGCTTCGCGGCCGTGTCTGGCACGACGGACGGCAACTTGCATGGCAACAGCTCGCTAGGTTGGTACGAGACGGAGCACGGCGCAACGAGCGCGCAGATGCGCAACAACATGCAGTCTGGCATGGCGGATGCGAATCGTGCCGATGACTGGGTGCGGTTGGCACAACTGATGACTGTTTGGAATGAGGTGGAGTGATTGCCTTGTTAGAGAGTGCTAGGTAGCAATATATCACTGTTGTTGACAGTTCATGTTGAGGGCGGAGTAGTCATGCGTCCTAGGATTGAGCCCAGTCGGTATGTCGTCATCTGGGTGTGAATCTGTAGTATCTGGCTCATTGTTAGTCGATTGTGATCAAAGCTTGAACAGCTTCTTTGGCGAGTATGGATTAATGAATGATGCCCGTATCACGAAGAGTGGAAGAGTTCTACAAGCCTCCAGTTACTGGCTCTTTGAGTTACGTAGTAGTTGTATTGAAGTCAGAGAAACAGCTCGCCCCACTTAGTTTAGGTCGACACCCAACAGAAGATGGCTGGGGCCCCCCACCACCCCACCTCGCCAGATAGTTTTTCCGCTTCCAAGCTCATCCACCAATCGGAGCCCGCAGAAGCTCTCCCAGACCCAGACCCAGACCTTGCCTGGGCTGGTTCGAGCCGCCTCCGAAAAATTTCACACAAAAAAGTTCGACGACGGGCCTCACATTGCCGCGACCCCAACTAGAAGCGGCCCCGAACAAACCACCAATTGGCCAGCAAATCGCAAACCCTTCAATCGCACTTGAACGCGCTTCTTCTCTCTCCGTATCCAACAATGTCTTTCCGAGGCGGCTCCCGTGGCCGCGGTGGCTTTGGCGGTCGAGGCGGTGGTAGGTTTCCTCTTCTCTTCGAAGGCTTCTCTTCATAAAGGCCGCGCGCGCCTGGGCGATGATCTGGCGATGGGTTCTGCGACGACCAATTGGCTCGTGTCTGGTGCTTTCGAGGCGCGCGTCGAGTCCCTTGCAAACCGTGTGCTGTGAGATTGGTTTGCTGATTCAAATTGCGTTTTCCAGGCCGTGGCGGAGGTTTCCAGCAGCGAGACATGGGCCCGCCTGCTCAGATCCTTGGTATGTCCCTCCATCTACGTCTCCTCGTCCTTGTTCTTTCTGCTACCAGAGAGAAACACCTCTACCCCCGTCCTGGAACCAGCCGCTAACCTGTCCGCGCCTCAGAGATGGGCAAGTTCATCCACGCCTGCGAGGGTGAGATGGTCTGCGAGTCCATCAACCCCAAGGTCCCCCACTTCAACGCCCAGATCTTCCTCGAGAACAAGACGGCTGTCGGCAAGGTCGACGAGGTCCTCGGCCCCATCAACCAGGTCTACTTCACCATCAAGCCCACCGAGGGCATCCAGGCCACCTCCTTCAAGGAGGGTGACAAGTTCTACATCGGCTCCGAGAAGCTCCTGCCCCTCGACAAGTTCCTCCCCAAGCCCAAGCCTGCCCCCGGCGCTCCCAAGCTCAAGCGTGCCGGCGGCGGCCGTGGCGGCCCCCGTGGAGGTGGCGGCCGTGGCGGCTTCGGCGGTCGCGGTGGTGGTCGCGGAGGTGGTTTCTCTCGCGGCGGCAGCGGCGGCGGAGGATTCTCCCGTGGTGGCAGCGGTTTCGGCGGTCGTGGAGGCGGTCGTGGCGGAGGTGGTTTCTCTCGTGGAGGCAGCGGCGGCGGCGGCGGTTTCTCGCGAGGCGGTGGTCGCGGACGAGGTGGCTTTAGCAGGGGTGGCCGATGAATCGAGACGACGATGGACGAGAAAAGACGGGAGTACGACTACGCTTGTTCAAAGAGACACCTGGGGTTTTCTGGCGTTTAACGGTGGCTTGTGCTTTGGTTGTTCTTTTTTGTCCCCTCACCCTGGACGCTATATCCAATCCTGCGATACGGTACGGCATTGGAGTTTGTACAGACACAATGGATACGTGGATCGAGGAGAGAAATACAAAAAGAGTACCCTTTTTCATGCTCACTTGTTCCTTTGTGGTGGGCACAGTTCCATGTTGATACCGATAAATTGCACATGTTGCTTGACATGCTACCTAACCAACCTCCTCTGGGGTATAAGACCTATTACTAAACCAACAAAACGCAACTCTGGGTATCCAAAAACCCTTATGCAACCCGCCTAACGCCGAAGAAACGCAAGGAAAAGAAGGCCCACGGCCAGGGCGACGCTCAACCCACTCACACCCAAGCCAAGGTACTGCGCTGCTCGATAACCCTCGAGTGTCGTCGCGCCCTTGTTTCGAATTTCTCTCTCCACGACACCTGCCAACCCCAGGCTGATCGAGAGGGCGAATCCCGTCACTGTCGCAGTAAGCCCACCTGCTAGGCCTTGGTGTCCGTGGGGCAAGCTTTGAGCGAGAACACCGATGGTGGCGGGGATGGATGTAACCAGCCCTATTGGCATGATGAGGATGCTGAAGAAAGCATCGAGCCAATATGACTGCTTCTCTGGGGCCGTGGTCATGAGGATCGAGCTGAGGAGAATGGCAATTGATGACACGACCAAGGCCCCATGCGCTGCCAGCTTCTTGGTCGCAAACCGACTGCACACAACAGCTGTGATGATACCAGCCACAAGTAGAGGAAAGAAGCCAGCGCTCAATCGAAGAGCGTCCCAACCTCGAAGTACCTCCATAAACTGAATGAGATACCAAACCCATACACCAAAACCAGCCCAGCTAGCGGAGATGCAGCCAAGGGCGACCGCTGCAGATGCTTGCATTTGCTTGACGGGCACGAGCGGGTGGCTGGCTCTTGCTTCGATAAACACAAAAAGAGCAATCAGTACAATGCCGACGGCTAGAAGGACATAAGCCTGAGCGTTGGTGAAGGAAACAATGGGAGCTTGGCTCCAACCTGCGCAGAATATAACCAGCCCGGAAATGCCGCAGATGATGCCCAGGATATCGAGACGGTGCAAGAGACTTGCCTCCATATCATGTATAAGGACATTCCTTTGCGGAAGGATGACCATGCTCAGCGCTGCTGCGGCGAGACACACCGTAGCGAGGGAATAAAATGCCCAAGGCCAGCACGCAAAGTGGCCAAAGAGACTAGTCATGACGGAGCCAAGAACAAATCCCAGAGGAGTTGCGGCATCAAACAACCCCATCACTATCACTTTGCGTGGCCCAGGCGGGTACGCACGCTGAAGAAGGGCTTGTCCGTTGGGAATGAGCAATGCAGGACCGATGCCTTGCATACCACGGCAGAAGCAGAAGAATATCGTACACGCTCCACCGTTGACTTTGATGTAGACACTCAGTCCAGCTAGGAAGCTCCATAGTGCAAACCAGAAGTAGCCTAGGACGAAGACGAATTTGTGACCAAAGATACAACCGAACCGGTGGCCAGGGAGAACGAAGGCCCCGGCCCCCAACGTGTAAGCTACCGTATACCAAGTGAGATGCCCTGGTGTCCTCTCTTGCTCGGGGAAAGACTCTGCCACTTGCCGCGCGGGGATGAGAGTCTGGGCAAAGCCGGCCAATGCCAGCACCTGAGCTAGGCAGATGACGATTACGAATAATATTTCATTTGTGAATGAGTGGTTGAATCGAAGCGTTTTGGCACTGGGGTCCAATGGCTTTCTTCGTACTTGGCTAGGAACGAGGGCCTCTTGCTCGGAGCCGGCACGAATATGAGTGACAGTACCAAATCGCCGAGTTTCGGTACCGCAGTCGGGCCTGAGAGGCATGTATTCGTATGTGCCCTCCCTGAACGCATCGAGACGCCTGGCTGCTTGAACTAGACCGCCGTCGTTGAAAGCAGCTTCTGATAGCCGTGTGACCGGGACCGATCCCGAGTCCGAGAATGGAGTTGGGTCTGAGGTTCTATAACCATCCAATGACCGATATGGGTCTGAGGTTGGATACGGATCTGAGACTAGATACGGATCCGGGACTGGATACGGGTCGGGAATCGGCTCTAGTTGTCTGATGTGGGGCTGTGAGTAGTCTGTCTGTAGTTGTCCATCGACGACGGCGTCCGGAGTATCGTAACGGGATGTTGGAGTATGAGGCGTCTCTAACCGTTCAGGAAGATTCGGAGTGGAGAGTCGGATTATATCGTCGGGGATTTGGATCATCATTCGAGTGACTTCGCGCTCAGGCTCAGGTCCGGGCTGAAGGAGGGTATATGATGAGCCCGAGTCGGATGTGCGAGCAGAGAGAGGTTCATCTTGCAAAGAGCGGGCTCGGTACTGTGGAGTTGACGACCACGACAGGTTGGAGAAGCTTGCCTGCCTCACGGGACCGTAGTCGATCAACCGTTGTGAGGAGGTGCTGCTGCTGGTGGATGCCCGCGAGTGTGTCCGCGAGAGCGTGTAAGAGCGAGCGGGAGGGTCTGGTAAGGCAGCATACTGCTGCTGGTGAAAGTGATGCCGGAAGGACTCGGTGACAGCAATCATTGTGTTAGCAGCATTCTGCATCGCCGTGTCGGCGTGGGAGCGCTCCTGGCTCGCCTCCGACTTTCCGGAGCCATGTTGCGACGAGGACCGAAGCGGCTCCATGGCTACAACAAAGAGGCGGGTGGGAATTGGTGAACAAGTAAGCCCTGGGGCATCAGCACGAAGTGAAGCTCATAAACCGAGCAGGCTAATTGCTGTACAAGAAATTGGGCTAAGGAAAAGATCGAAAGGAAAAAGATGAATCACGGGCACCCGCTAAAGAAGCGAAGGTGAGGAGAAGGCATGCTGACCGAGTCAGTTAGAGGATAAAAAGGCTCACAGAACCGGCCAAACAAAGGATTGCGGGGGCGGCAGCGGAATAATATCACACGAAAAGAACATGTTGCGTGGGACGGAGACTTTCAGGCCTGGGCTGCCAGGCTGACTGGGCTTGGCCCGAGAAGCTGGTACAACTCATGATAAGTTGACGACAAGCATGGTGGGAACTGAGAGACAAGAATAGACCGGACTGGGCTGAGTATGTCGAGGACCCACGCCGCAGGCATGCAAGGCACTCGCCTAGCTTACTCGTCCTAGCTTCCGCGCTCCGGACCGTCGACGGTAAGCTGTGCTCCCCACATGAGTGGACTGGAGAACGGGAAGCTGGGGGTGAGCCTTGGAGGAACAGCCCTGTTGTCTCAGGGCGAGAGCCGAGATGTGACGGAGGCCGAGAACCAGGGTGGTGAGAAAAAAGAGCACGGGAGCAGATGGAGGCAGGATGAGTCGAGGAGGGGTGAGTAGAGGCGAGCAGGGGCCAGTCGGTGGGTGACAACGTCGTACCGGACAAGTGGTGAGGCGCTCGCTGTGGATGAATGGCATGTGGTGACTGTTAGTTAGTGGGAAATCCACAGCGTAATGGTGGCCTCGCGGTTAGCTGCTCGCGTCTAGTTGGGTTGTCTAGTGGCAATTTGGTGATGGCGCTTTGGGGGGGGGGGGGGTTGGATGCACAATGTGAGGATCGTCAGAAGTGTCAGTCATGCTAGTCTAGTGGAGGAGTGGATGGTGGAATTGGATGGGTGGATGAGACTACGAAGGTGAGGAAAGAGACAAAATAAGGCACGGAGAGTACCTATCTAAACATGACAATAAGAGTCGATCCAAAAACAGCGACGATGGCTGGGCAGGCTGACACTGGGGAGGTAGGCGCGAAGGATAATGACGATCAAACTGGAAGGCGTTCTCAATACTTTATCGCTCTGGCATGCATCGCCAACCTTTACTCCAACCTTCACACCAACTAACAAACTAGTCCACCGAAACCAGCCAAGCCTCCGTTCAAAACCAATGAAGAAAATCCCTCCTTCAACAATGCCCTGTAACCAACAACGCAACCGCGCCACGATCAATCCTTCCACAGCCGCTGACACCAGGTAGGGGCGGCTGATGGGGGCCGATTGGAGGGGCCTTAACACCACTGGCTTGCACCACCATCTCCAACACAGCCTCACTTGCTCCCTGCCTCTCTTCGCTTCAGTAACCCACAGCTATTTCGCCTAAGAGCTGGCCCCGAACGGAGGAAGAAAAGCGCACTAATCCCGAGCGCCGGAACGCCTGGCCAGTGCTCTGTTCCCCCATCTCGTAGCCGACGTCAACATGGTCACCGCTTGAAGCCCTGAAGCATCATCAATAGCGTGTTTCATTCTCACTCCCATCGCTGAACCACAATTCGACGTTCGTCATAGCGCACAGACACCATCGACTTGCTGGGTAGGAACCTCCTCTCGCTTCGGATTGGGTACAAGCCATGGTCAGAGGCTGATGTTGGCAAGGGCACCTAAGCCTCATGCAGATGTGCAAACATGGAAGCACACCGCAAACGGCAAACAGCAGCTAGGTAGGTAATGGCCGGCTATCTGATATCTGCCTGACGCCTGACGCCACGAACATCTCCGCATCCCACTTCCTTATCCGTGGCGTGAGGATTTAGGTATGTCTTCCGCTATGAATGCCAACGAGGATAAACAACCCAGAGACTAGAACGGTGGGGGGCAAGGCGACCAAGCTACCTCGTCATGCGTCTGTCTTCCTTCCACTGCTAGTCTAAAGTACCAGCACAATGGAACACCATCTTTAGCCCACATACTAATACACCGGAGCGACTTCACCCTCATCATGAGATATTAGAGCTCTTGCATTGGAAATCGGTTCTGCCAAAACCAGGAAACGATGCTGAAACCACCATAAGAACCAAACGGTGTTCAGACCCCAAGTTGATTGGAGCGATCCTACTTTGTGGTCAGCACAAAACTCTTGGCAATGGCAAGCAATTGTATCCCAATGAGGTATCTGCAGCTTACAAGGATGTGTGCGCGCCTGTTCCATTAGCAACAAAGATCCTGATGAAATTCTTGGCATCATACTAAATGAGTACGAACGCTCCCATATTAACATCTGGTTCATATCTCAATTTTTATGCGTGGTCTAGGTCAAGGATAGTGGCAGTGTCGAGAAAACGACATGGTAGGAGCAAGATTATCGATCTAAAGTCATGACGATGGAAGCAACTTAGTTGTCCTGGCTGCCATCACGAAACCCAAGCTGTATGGCTAATTCCGTGGCTGGGATATGTAAATGTCCAAACCTTGTAGCTTGTGTATAACACAAAGCTTCGAGCGCAGAAACAGCATCACACATAGGCGTAGATGGCCAGGTTTGTTTGAGCGCAAGCAAGAACACATAGACACCAGTCTTATGGAAGGAAGACAAAGGTTTGTCGCGAAGCTGATGTTGGGCTGACTTGGTAGATCCTCTGGCCCCTGTTCCCGCGGATGCAGAGCCAGCTTGATCTAAGAAGCCTTAGGATTTTCTTCTCTAGTGATCCATAAAGACTCATTGTTTCTCAAACTTCCTTTTGAACTACGTCTACTTCCTTTCATAAACGATGAATATAACCGGTGAATGAATGGGGTATCATGAACTACCTTTTGTTAAGATGAGCTGCGTGAATCATGACCTGTTCAAGTATATCGCCCAATCCCGCGAGGAATGAAGTCTCCGTCCCATGTGCTGATACTCTCTTTTGCCTTGAACATCACCTTCCCTTCCACCTCATTTCTCTGTTTCCTCAACGTGTGTCACCAGTCCTTCCAAAGAGCCGGGAGCACCAAAGTCCCGGGATCCGTTGCACTATTTGCGAAAACATTCTGATCCTCGTCCCCTTGACTCATTCCCTCCCGTGTTGAACGGTCGTGCCGGACCTTTGATTCTCACGGCTTAGGAATGTGAATGGTCTTGCTAGTCATGAGGCAACCGTGGATGACAAACAGGACTACAATTGGGTGAAACTCAAGAGCAGTTCCCTGGAGCCAAACACCCAGTGGCAAATCTTGGAGGATCCAGCGCTGAGAGACCCAGTAGGCCATGATGGCGTCCATACCCAGAGAGGTAGGAATAGGAGTGCCTTCAAAATATTGGCTCTTGCCCGTGGCATCCTTGGGAAGGGAGGAGACGGTGACGTTGAAGCGAGCGAGGCGGGTGAGGCCGCAAAGAACGAAAAACGTGAGGGCGACAGTGTCGGCGGTGGAGCGGAAGCCAATGGTGAATGCAACCATGGCGGGGGCAACACCAAACGAGATCTACGTCATAGACACAAATTAGCAGTTGTACGAAGAAAATTGTTTCATGAGTTCAACAGATAACCATACCAAGTCGGCGAGGGAGTCCAACTCCTGTCCCATGAGACTGCTCTTCTTCCTCCATCGCGCTACCTTGCCGTCGAGGAAATCGAAGAATAGTCCAAAGGGCAAGAAAGCCAGGGCGATGTACACCTTGTCGAGCGAGTCGGGGTCGCCAAGGCAGTATCGTAGGGACGTGAAGATGGACATAACACCGCAAAAGCCTAGAGCAGCGTTAGTTGGCTCATTCAACTGACCAACGCCATTTCGCTACTCTCGAGGGGAAATTTACCATTCATGAGTGTGATCGTGTCCGCGAGGTGCAAAGCCCTAATGAGGGAAAAATGGCCAACGTCTGACGACAACAGAGTCTTCTGCTTGTCAATGGCTAGAAATTTGATGTGTTAGCTACCAAGAAACCCGAGGGCACATGTTGCGCATATCCGCAAAATACGCTGGCGCAAACACGCCTCTCTGGCCACTCACCAGGGTTGGAGGATGGGATGTCCTTGGTGTTTCCGTTAGGCCCCATGGTGCTGCTTCGTCTCGACATAGCTTGGCTAGATGCGCGCGTGTATGTGTTTGGAGGGGGGAGAGGGAGGGAAAGCTGGAGGAAGAGGACGAAGAGGAGCTCAACACTTTCGGGAGCGCAGCGGGGATGTTGATGTAGGTCTCGGCCTTTGGTGGTTGGTGGTCGGTGCCAAGGCGGATTCTTTCGATGATGCGGTGGTGTCAACGACGTCAACAAGCGAGGCGAAGCGAGAAGTTGTTCTGCAGAAGAAAAATGCGCGACGAATTCGCCAGAGCAGGTACGGAGAGAAACCCAACAAAACAAGGCGGAGCCAGATGCAGGAGCAGGCAGGTCGCAGTTGCGGTTGGCGGTTGGTTTCGGAAACGGGGACGTGCAAAGAGCAACTCTTGCCTTCCTTCGGAGCACATGCCGTCATCGTGTGCGCGCTACTCTAGATTTAGCTTAGCGTCCCGTGGTGCTTTCACGTGATGGGTGCGCATTTGCCGTTAGGGCGACTCTGTCATTGACATGTGGCTGAGGCGGCTGGCGCATGTGGCCCCTCCGCGTGGTTACATGCTGACGGCACGGGATTGGCCAGTGTGACCGTTTCTGCGTTAGCAAGCTGTTCTGTGTCGATGCCGATGCCGAATACGATGAATTGACAGGGCAAGTTCAGCAACTTCGAGAAATGGCGTCGTATTCCCAGCCATTGACTTAGATGCGGTGAAGGAGCAAAAGCCGAGTGATGGCCTCAGTGTTGTTGATGAGCGGCGACTAAAGCGTAAAACACTCAAGTGTTTTGCAAGGTAAAAGATGAGGGGATGGATGGCGTGCTACGTCGACTCGACATCTCGCAGCCAGACGCAAAATGCTTCATCCTTTCGTTTATTGACGGATGATTCCATATGTACATCATCTTCCACACAGCCATGTGTCTGCCTACCTATGTACGTCCGATTCCCTGTCATGTCCCTATTTTGCTGTACCCTCACTATTGCTTTGCGTGATAATCGACAACATAAGCCGACTGCCCAAACTCCACCAGTCCAATGTCCAGAGAGCCCTGATGGGGAAACATATTACCGCCAGGGGAAACCCCAAAAAGAAATGTCCCTCCTAGTCCATCATTGATGGACACCCTCAAATATGCATGCGACAAGATTACCGCCACTTCATAACCCAAAGAAAAGCAAGAAAAGCAAGAAAAGCAAGAGCCCTGCAAGCCGTGGTTGATCTACCAGCATTTCCTCTATGCGGTGTCTGTCCATGTGCGGCTCTCACGTCGCCTCCTGATTACATATCCACCTAATCTTTCGAGGTCGGTCTTTGAGTTATGTTCTGGTGCTGTGTTGAATGTGTAGAAAAATAACTGTCTCGCCCTGCTCATCGTGAGATGAGAACCGAAAAGCCATCGAGCCAAGGGCCACAAGAGCCTGACACGCCACAAATGTTGTATCCTCGGGGGGGTATCAAAGTATGCCTGTTTCATTGTCAGTTCAACCCGACGTACTGGTCCAAGAAGGTTAACTCACGCTTCTCCTCCATGTGCATTCCCAAACACGGGCGACTTGCGCCCGAGGCTAGTCAAGATTTGCACTCCATCGATCCAGAAACCAGACCGTACCAGGAAACCACTAATATACTCCCCACGACGGACATCTAGAAGACATGTTAGTCTTGAGAGTCACAGTGCCACTGTGTCCAAATGGTAGGAGATGCTTACCGAATTCAAAGACGTCAGCGTTACCACCCCGTTTTCCAAATAGTTGCGTCGACTCATCATCATATACAAACTCCAACCCATCAACGGCTGACCCGTGGTACGTCGTAACTCGTGACAGAACGCGGCCCTGCTTCTCGGCACTGGTGAAGATGGTCTCGATTGCAGTGCTGCCCTCCATCTGCGAACTCCCCAGTTTCTTGCACCGGAACGCAGTTTTTCCGTTGGACAGCTTCACAGATGATTGCTTGGAAGCAAATTTCTTGAAGTCGTCAATATCTAGCGACCCGCCTGCATGCGACTTGACGGAGACCCTAATGCGGCCCTTCTTCTTATTCTCTGGCAGCCTGGCACGCAGCTCCTGCTCATTGAGTGTGATCTGTCGTGGTGGTGGCCCCTGTTCATGTTGATACTCAATCCAAGTGTGGCAAACATCGTCGCCCTCCGCAAAGATCTCCACAAACGAGATGGCTGCGGCTGCCATAACTAGGACGTTGCCTCCTTCGACCGGGAACCCTTGGACACTAGAATCAGAGTTCACGGGAGGGTCGTTCGGGAGGCGGAATGCTGGGTGACCTCGGAAACGCAGGCAATCAAGTCGGTGCCAACCGCACTCGTCTCCCTGCAAAGCCAGACCACCCTTGGACTTGGTTCGAGTAGAATAAGCCTCACGGACAACAAAAGTCCGATTGAGAACAACGTAATCTCGCAACATGACACCGCTCTCTTGGTGGGGACATCCGAACAAATGGCCTGTCTCGTGTAAGTGTGCGCCGATGCCAATGTTGGCGGCTTCCCACGAGCTGCCAGCCTCATTACAGTCGTTGGCGACATATTTGGTGTCCGTCGGGGTACAATCCGTAAAAGCCGGTACCACTTCCTCAAAGCTAGTTGGGTAGCTCTGCAAGCAGTGGGACCCAAAGATGGCCAACTGAAGGTTGTTGTCGCCGCCACCCAGCGCGGCATGGCCCGCCACAGTCTTTGCAGACCTGTCCCAGTGAGCGTCCAGTAGAAGAAGTGAGACATAGAGTTTTTGGCCGGGCAGCGGGTTGAAGTAGTTCTTGACGGCGGTGGCGGCGATTCCGAAGAGGGCGTCCCTTTCCGTGGCCTTTTCATTCTGCTGGGCCTTGTTCAAATCTCGAAGTTCGGCAACAGTTTTGTCGCAGCGAATGACGTGTATCCTGGCTTCGGACCGCATTGTACCGTTGTCCCAGTCGCGATAGTTTGCGGAGCCTGTCGTCCACTCCTCCTCGAACCGGAACGTGCGTCGACCCAATTTATTCCGCGACATCTGCTCCGATGTAAACGCTTGCCACAGGTATGCTGCCATCCGAAACTTTTTTACGGCCGTGTCCAATCCATTTCCTTCCCTCTCGGTGCGGGCGGGCGAAGCATCGAACGTCTCAGGCGAGTCCTTGGCGAGTAGAATAGCAAGCTGTAATGGTGGGGCATTCATAGTCGGGAGCATGTGAATGGTGATGTATGACGCGTGAATAGGGTTAGAACTACCGCTGTTAGGGAGCTTGGGGCTCGAGAACTCGAAACGGAGCTTGTTGGGTCCGGGTTGGAGGTATACAAGTGACTTGAAGTGGGAGCTGCAGACAGGCCAGCTGATCGGCGGGAAGGCATCGTCGAGTCTAGAAACGGTCACAGTTCCGTCAAGGGTTTGTTGGGCGGGATCGGAGATTGTTCCATAGATGAGAAGAACCTTTTGATACACCTAGAACGCCGTCAGCATGCGTTATCAACTCAAGGGTCGTAGCGCCAAGAAGCGGCTGCAGCATGTTGTGCCACCAAAGAGGTCCTGGAAAAGCAGATGGCGCACTGGCGGGCAGCGCTGCAGGGCCAATTGGAGGTGGCGTTATTGAAGAAGAGATTTGGTGACATACCCATACATTCTCCGAAACGTTGGTCAACCTCGGGGCATATGGCGACACAGGGAGGTTCTGTTTCCCGCTCGTGGACGGCGCACCTAAGCCTGACATGCCAGATACACTAAGTCGGCTGGAGCCAGATGACGAGAGCGGCGGACGTCCTTGTAGATTCTGCGAGCTGTGGCGTTGGGGCGACGACTGGCGAAGGAGCTGTTGATCCTTGACCTGCAGGTTGAGAGCTGGGTCGGATTGGTGCGCAATCGATGGCGGCGTGACGGAGCCGCTTGAAGGCGTTGTTCCCTGGCTACCGGCGCCATCGCTTGAGGTATCCGTGGAGCGATCGGTTCGGAAGCTTGCCTTTGACCGGCGGCGAAGGTCCTTGAAGTTAAGAAAGGACGGAGCCATGGCCGGCCGCAACTACAAAGCTGTCTGGGTCGAAAGTGTAGTCCGCGACAAGCGGTTCGTGGGGCGTAGAAGGTGTCGTCGAAGGAGAGGCAGTTGTCTGGCGTATGGCACGGTGTGAGGGAAGGAAGAAATAAAACAAAGACCCAGATCTGGATTTTAGATTGGCGATAGACGCGCAAGAACAAATTTGCCTCGAGGCGTGTTCGGCCAGTTGGTGTACAAAGTGAGTGAGGACCTGAGAAGTGGTATGCCGTAAACGGGGGGCGTGGCTGTGGAGTGAGACCCAGGGTGTGTTTGAAGCGAGCGACGGGATGAGGAAGGAGCTGGTCACGGCGACAGGTGACGGGACAAGTGACAAGTGCTGTACCAGTCAATGAGGTGAGATGTCACAGAAAGGGCAAGAACCAAGAACACAGGCACGGGAAGAATAGAGAAGAAGGAGAAAAGAAGGAAAGGGTGAAGAAACAAGAAAGCCGCCCCCGCGATGCCTTGGCAAGATTGGAGCGACCGGAGCCAGTTTCTCTACAATACCCCCTGGGCGGTTGTGGATGACGGGATGACGGGATCATGGTGGACGAGAAGACGGAGACTACTGCTGCTAGGATGCGCTGCTACTTGCTAGGGTGGCCAAGGTACTGTACATGGTGCACGCCTATCATAACTCATGGGGACCAAAGTTGCGCTACGATGAAGAACTGGAGACTGGGAGGTGGAGAGGGAAGCCAAGGAAGCCATTATGGCGGCTCTTGGAGGGGGAGGAGAGTGGAGCGCTGGGTGGTACTGTGTAATTACTCCAGCACTGAGCGACGTGGGACGGATCCATGAATTACAAGGGAGCAACCATCGATCGAAGGAACTGGACGAGATGGGTGCGTTACTCTAATACAATGGCAGTAATTAGACCGCATCGCCGCGTTACCCATGTGATGTGCTCATTGTGTCTGCCTCCTCGACCAAGCCAGATAGACTTTAGGAAAGAACGAAATAAACATATCCTGACTACTAAGCACCGAGGTAGAGAAACATACCACTAGGGGGGGGGTTCTCCGCACATCCATCAGCTCCCCTGACATACGGACTGCAACACGAGCAGTGATGGGCATTCAACAAGTGAACAATTGGTGGGTTACAGTAGATAGTGTGCCGCAACCAGCGCCGCAGGCGTCTCCAAAAAAAAACACAAAAAAAACACGAAACCTTCCGTTCTCCTCGTCCAGCTAACAAATGATCGCCTGGCACCGCAACATCGGATGGACCTTTCATGGCGGTCGACCAAGAAGCTAGGCTCTACGGTCGGCGAATTTATGAGCGGGGACTGCGGAATACCTGGGTTTTCGATGGATGACGTCGCCCCATTTTAACGGACCTACTGTGTCCTCCAACGAAATTGCGCTGGAAACACATGTGTCTATCAGTATCTCCGTACTTGAATCAGGGACTCGTGGGGAGGGGGAGCAACAGAGATACGGAAGCATGTTGGGGGCATCTGCGGGCAGTAAGACAAGCGGGCTAATGGAACACCCATTGGACGGTTGGATCACATATTTCGTTTCAGAAGATGTATATTTTCAATCCAAAGCGGATGGATGATCCCAACAGCGAGAAAGATGCACGAGGACGTCATTCAAAATCGAAAAGCCGCAGGGGAGGCGAGGTGTGATTAGTGCAGTCAATATTATCTTAGGTGCAACCTGCGTTGCGTAGTGATGACTTGGTTCTCAGACATAACTCTGCACTGCAACGGTACAGTAGTACAATAACCCTAAGCCGGTACAGTACTTGCCCCCATCGTTGGTGCCGCCCACCCTCTCTTCAATATCGGCCGCGCGAGGTCCAGATGCCTGTGGGCTTTGTTTTATTTCACAACTAACAGCAGCGCTAGGAATTTGATAGAGCAACCGCCACCAACACTACATAAACAACGCCAGCGAAAATTACATGCCGACCTGCAGAATGCATCGCGGGGATATAGAGTCGGTCTGACGGTGCTAGCCTAGTTAAAGTACTTGTGTATGGACACGTATTAAAGTACTTGTACAATCAATAGGGGGGGTATCTGGCGGCATGTTCGCTGCAGGTTGGATGACAATAGATGGATTGTTGGTCGCCAGATATTGTGGTGGGATTAATGGATATACGGAGAATTGCCTCTGTTAGCTGACAGGCTGACGATGACTGGACATGGATGGCTTCAGCTCTCTCTGTTCTCGGGATTCCTGGAGCTGAAAACGTGGAGCTGAGCAAAGAGAGCTCGTCCTCCGCACATTAAAGATTACATTATGGCCAGCACTCATTGTCCCCTTCCATTCAAAATATTCAAACCCAAGCAGGCTTTCCTACCAAGCACTGTCTTTTGTTTCTCTGTTTCTCTGTTTTTCTGTTTCGTTGCAATTGCAATGTGCTGCGTGTAACACGTTTATCATCGAGATGCTTACTTCCATGCTTGCAACAATTGCTCCACTCACATCCCACTCTGGCCCGCGCCCAAACCCAGCCAGCCAAGACAAGCCCACTTCCCGAACGGTGATCTCGCGACGGAGAAGATCAAGGAGTGGCTAATTAAAGCCTGCGAACCGTCATCTCCCTGATCTTGTTTTGAACCTGCCGTGCCTCTGTACTACTACGTAGTACAGTACCGCTGGTATCTCTATCTCGGACCGTTCCTTCCAGTGCTTCTTATCTTTGACCCAGCATATCACATCCTACTGATGTGGTGGGCAATTGATACAATAGGCCAGGGGGGTAAAAGGTGGTAAGGCGAGGGCGTCGTCATCAGTGACCAACGCCCACTGCTGGCATGGTTGACAGACGGAGCAACACGAGCTTCCTCGGTCGTGTTCCCGGGCCAAAGTGACCTATTCGTACACCCGCTGACTGATCCTACCACTCCCGCCCTGGGCATTGATCCGTGCCTTGATCCGTGCCTTGTTGATCTCTTCCTTGCCGAACCTTTGTCTCCAAGATTCCCCCTCCTTTTGTCTTCATTCCGACTCCCCGTCGGTCGGCGGAGTGAGCAATTGCTTTATCCACTCTTTGCCTGTCCATAGTAGCTTCCTAATAGTGGAATCCGTCAACAGAAGCATGCTTCACTGTCCATTGGATGTGTTTGGGGATCAGGTGTGCAAGTAACAGAGGAAGCTCTATCCAATTGGCAATTGCTTCTCTTGTTTACCTGCCTGGCTGAGCAAGCCAGATCGAATACCCACAGCAAAGTCGGCACCAGCTCTCTCAGCTGGTTATCATGCGATGTGCTAACGAGCAGACGGTTGCCAGCAAACTAGTTGCGGCTAATGGAGTGTGGCTGAAAAGCGAGCTCTGCCTCATTTTGTTTGTTAGCCTTTCCAGATGAGCACCAGCTCCGGCCCAAAAACGCCGCCCAGACCTGGCAGGCGGCAAGTTCAGCCTCTTTGAGATGAATCGCTTATGAAAGTATTCCGAGATCAATAGATCTTGGGCGCTGATGAATAACTGATGCGACAATGGTGATGTCCAAGCTCCAGTCACCGGCTCCTCCAGGTGCCGCATCGTGTTTGAGGGACGGCCGAGCCCAATCTGGCGGCCATGCAGACATTTTCGGTAGTATTGGTTTGCCGCTAGCCGCGGCGAGCCATGTTCCCTGCTCAGAAGAGGAAAAATCAAGGCAGAGAGAGACTGAGAGCAGGCAGGAGAACCTGACCAATGGATGATAAAATATCGAGGAAGAGGAGGGAATCATGACCTGTTGCTGTGGCTGGCTGGGCGAACTGGTGGAGAAGAGAAAGGGGGATGCCAGATTTCAAGCTGGAACATCTAGTCCATCCAATTGCCAATTGCCATGGTATGATGGACGACGGTGGCCGATTGGCGTGCCTTGCATCGTGGCCACGGACGGAGCCAGCACATCATCTTGCACGGGAGCGAAGCGATCATCACCAAGAAGATGGACCGGATTGCCCGTTTTGGGAATGGAAAGAGGGACAATGGGGGGGCAGGGGCAGGTGATTTGATCGATCTCTAGGTCGACGATTGGGCCTGGAGGGTCCGTTATCTGCATTTCAGCTGAGAACAAAGACCAGGCCCCATGAGAAGCCAACCAACAAAGGAGAGAGAAGAGAGGGTTAGAGGCCGGGGATGCCCGTGATCAGCATCAGCCAGCCAGAAATGAACAATGAGCCAGTCAGTTCTCCATGGAAAAATCCAGACAGAGAGAGAGCCCCCCTAGTTCAAACCGACTTTGGTCGAGTCGAGTTGGACGAGCCCGGCTGCCGCTGGGCCAACGGCCATGGAACTCGGAACGACAGGGAAGTCGCCTGGACTTGCGGGAGGGTTCGGTGATGAGAATGCTGGGGAATTTAGTGGGTGCGACAGCGTCCTCAGGCACTGTACGAAGTAGCCCTGTAGTCCAGTGCTCTCCGAAGTCAGAAGCAACACCCAAGGTGGCGGCGGCTGGCCCCTGTGCCTTATGATTCTGGTCTAGGCCCTGTGTTGCGTTGCCGGTCCAAAGTGCGTGCATGAGTGGGCGAGGTGGTGTCACTCGAGCTTTGTGCTCACTTTTTAATCTGGGGGGGCCGTTTCCAGAGGAATGCGACCAATTTCGTCTGCCAGCTCTACTGCTGGGCCACTACGTAGGGCGCAACACTCCGAGAGCCAGTCAATTTTGGGGGTGGTCCAAGGCTGAGTGAGCTGCCTGCTAATCAGAGCTGGAGCTGGAGCTGCTGGTGCCACTGTCACTGCTGTTTGCTGAATTCTTCCCCATTCTCTTAGGTAGGTAGGTACGCAAGGTAGTACTAGTACTGCTCGGCGCAAATGCCCAGGAAGCAGCTGAAGAAGAAAAAATCCACTCTGCTCTTTTTTGCACGCACCTTCACCCACTCCGTTCATTCAACAACCACAGCAACCATCCATCCCGCTATCGTCGTCCACGCTGTCGGTCCCCCTTCGGTGCCTCTTTGTCTCTGCCACTGTCTCTGCCTCTGTCTCTCATTTTGTCACTCTGTCTCTCACTCACCGTCTCTCACTCTCACTCTCACTCTCTCTAGAACAAGAAACATCGCACCCAGACACGCAGTAAAATCATCTTGTCCCATTTTCCCCGTGCACCTGGCCAACGTATCGCCTTGCGCCGCTTGCATTGTTCCATCCGCTGGGGCCGCTTGCACCCAAACGCCTCCCCCCACCCTTGTCTCCCAGTCCACAGTCCCCAGTCCGTCGCTCATCCAACTCCCCTTCCCACTTTAGTCTGGGCGCTCACTTCGAAAACCTTCCTCACACACCACCTCCTCCGCCTCGACGAGCATCCACTCAGCAACCACCGCTTAACAGTCCTTCGTTGACAATCGATTCCACACGAACAAGACGCAGAAAATAGAAATCAGAAAATAGGGGGTTTTCTAAGAACGAGGCCATGTCGTCGCCGTGGAAGAAGCAGCCCGAAGACGTCGTCGACTGCGTCCTGAAGCGTGCAGAAGTGAGCAAGGTACGTTCAGGGATGCCAGAACCCCCTCTCGACCCCATTCCGTCCCCGTCCCCATTTCCATCATCACCAACTGTCTCGCCTCACTGAGAATACTAGCCATATAACGGTTTTACTAATTCTCTGCTTTCTCCTCTTCTTAGATCGCTCGCCGCTTACAAAACCGCCTCGCCCTCGCCCAGTTCAAGGCCAAGCATGGCTGGGAAGATCTCACCCTCGACAGCATCGAACCCAAACTTGAGGAGGAGATCCGACGGAAGCGCCTTACCGAGGGCGATGTCCTCTCTGACTCGTCATCGAGCGCATCAGACCTTCCATACCCCTCTCGCACTCTCATGAGCTCGCCCCTCAAAGCCCCCTTGTTTTCCGACGCCGTCGGCTCTAGCAACGGCAGCACTGGCCACCGCAAGCGCACTTACTTTGCCACCTTCGAAAACATCTCTTCAAGCCCTAGCAAACGATTTCGAGGTTCACCAACCGCACACAAGTCATTCAATAACACTGCCTGGAAAGACAGTCACCAGCTGGCCCGGTCATCTCCAATCAAGGCCCGCCGGCAACAACACTTTACCACTTCGGCCGGCCCAGATGTCTCCTTCTTTCAGCAACGCCTTATGACCCAGGAGCTTACTTCGCCAAACTTCGCTGCGCCCTCAGACGACGATGATGACCTGCTGCCTATCCACTCGTTCAATGTCGGCAATGTGCGGTCATCCCCCCCTCGAACACCACCTATGCGCAGCCGCGGCAACAAGCGAAACAAGGACAATACTGCACCAGGCGCAAACGGCAAGACGGGTGAGGAGGGTGCGGATTTGCTTCTCTACCTGGCAGCCTCGCCATCTCCAGCCGTCCGAAACACCAAGACCCTCATGGAGCCCCCGTCAACCCCCCCACAAAAGAATAGCAAGCTGGACTTGCCGTCGTCAATGATGATGACCCCTGGCGGTGGCAACCTCTTCCCCACCACCCCCGGACAAGGCTTTGACTTTGCCGACTTTGTCAATATCACGCCCAGCCCAGCCCAGAAACCCTGGAAGACGCCGGTCTCTCTAACCGGGACCCGAACACCTCTTAGCGTCGCTCGACGACGACTCACCTTTGAAGGGCCATTGGCCTAAGTCAATGGTCTAAAAACAAACCTAGGCCAGCTGGATGGCCATCCTTCTTTTCCTTGTGTACATGATACCATGACAGCACTTGTCGCAGCACGCGCGCGCACATGTCGATTTTATTGTTTCAACTTTTGTTTATATTCCTAGAGCCGTCGGGTGTTTGACGGCTCTTTGGTTTGCTTGCTTTTTAGTGGCGTTGGAATAGACAACCCGGCATCAAGCGGCCGCCTTTAAGAGGCCAAGGGGTTGGCCGAATACGTCGGCCAGAGGGGTATTTATTGTTTCATCGCAACGGTACACACGAGACGGGGGGAGAGGTGTAGGACAATGGCTACATGCAAGGTCATGCCAAAGGGGAACAATACTTCCCTGTTACTGGGGTTCTGGTAGACGATTGGGATGCATGCGCGAACGATTCGAACTGCTTTTAGGTTGGCAGATGGACATATTGGCACGCATACACGCCTGCATTTTCTTTGTCTGTCCTGCTTGGAATTGAGGACTGGAGGGTGGATAGTGAAACGGAGAAAGACAGGCGAGGTTCATTTACGCGCTGGGGAACGAGATGGGCGCGTGGAGCGCGACTTTTCGCGTCATCCCGCATGTCATTTAATGAGCTAGTAGCCAATCAAAAGTCCCCACAGAACCATCCTTCCGCGTTGAACATGAGAGGTGGGGATGATGTCATGTACGCGTCACACCACTCTGGACCTCTTGTTAAGTTGCTGCATTGCTAGTGCACCTGGAGGAGCCATTCGTTGTTGGAAACGTGTAAAATAGGTTGTGATTTGTCCAATCATGTCCGATAATTCCTAATCCGTTCGACCTTGTAAGCGAAGAAAGTGTCATCTTGGGTCTTGGATGTGGTCGTGGCAATCGGGTGTTGGACAATACTAGGCATCTATCCATTTGGCTTTCCTGCAAAGGGGACAAGATTGGATTGCAATTACTAGGGAGTATGAATAGCTCGCCGATATATATTGACCCGTCTTGTTTTCCATGTTGCCTGTGTCATGGTCAAACCTCACTGCTTGGCCCAGGCTTCAACTCCCCCATTCGCTGTAGTTCCAACGAGTCCAAGACATTGTCTGAAGGCTGTAAAAGTGCTGAGTAGAAGTGCTTTGGTCAGCATAACAGCGAACTCGGCTCGATGATCGTGGAGGGAAATAATAGACGCCAGCCTAGAGTACAACATTCGATGCTCTCTTCACCGAGGGTTCCCATCGGTGTCATCGTGTGTGAAGTTTTCTCAGTACTTGTTGTTAGTGACAAGCCCAGCTACTAGCTATTGACCTGAGCATGGCTACTTCGGCTGCGAAGTCGCTGCCACCTGAGTTCGCTTTTGAATAACAGCCCTCTTTACGTGGTGCCACTGTTAAAATCTATATTATTTCCTAGCACTACCTACTGACTGTGCAGATTGGTCTATGAGAATGCTTATCACGTGGGTCAAGAAACGTCGCATCTCAGATTCAGCGGTGTGCCCTGCCCACCTCAAGCACTACTCTCGTCAAAGGCTTGCAGACCATATATCCAGTGGAGGTACACTATCCAGTACATGTTCAATAACGATCCGACAAGGTCACGCCTCCTTCTCCTCTATGTCTGGTGGGTAGTGATCCTTGCGTTGTGTGCTGTCCCTCCACTCATCACTGGTAGCAGCTAAATGCGATTACTCTCACCAGAACACCCGAGCCCAATGTCATCGTAACGTGGTCCAAGGCGAGTCTTAATCGCAACCTGTTCAATGTTCCGGGCCTCCAAAACGAGGCCATCATGTCCGTAACTCCTTTGCCTGGAGCAAGAGCACGGTGGAGAGCCACCATGTCCAGAAACTTGCTTAGATGGGACCAAAAGTTGGATAGCCATACACTAAGAGGCTAAAAGAAGCATCACTCATCAATCTCCGAAATGAGATTTACATAATGAACTGAATCAAGACTTTGACGGCCCAGATGTCGTCGCCTATGAACACTGCTGAAGAGAGGAACTTGCCAGGGTGTGGACAGTGTTTCGAGATTGGCAAAGCCGATGAAAGATGATCGTGTGCCAACCAAAAACATGAAGATATGGAAATCACCCTGGTGTCACAGCCTGAAGGCAGATTCGCAACTTGTAAGAAGGCAGTATCATGTCGCTTTTGTTTCAAGACAAAGTCGTCGCCGTGGCAGCAACGGCTGATTAATCCAGGTCCGTCTGCCTTCTCCACGTCTTTCCCGCTCCTCATCCGGATTCAGCGTTTGTTCTGACACGTTTATCCTGCAGGACGTGCAGCTCGCCCTCATGTGAATGCCACATGTTCACCTCATGCTCGCCAAGCTGGCCTTCAAACACCGCTCTTACAGGAGTTTGGTCACAACCGCACGCAATCCAACAGCCCGTTTACAGATCCAACTCAAACACCTGCACGGGGAGACTAAATTTACCCAACTAGCCAGATCATTCTCCAGCGGTGTCGTAAAATAACGTGCGCGGCCAAAACCTCAAGGGGGCGTCAGTGGACAGATGCAACATTTAAATGCGACAGTAACGGTGTGATGTTCCCCTTCTTTGACATCTCCGCAACTACCCCTGTCCTTGTACACATGGCCAGTCAAGCTAACAAGGATGGGACGACACGTCCAAAACGACTCATCGAAGCCGACCAGAACAACCCAAAACACTTTACACACAAAGGACTCAACTCAGTGTAGAAGAAAAGAAAGTGGTATATGGAATGAAAGTAGCCTTGGCTGTCTAGATTTTATGGAAAGAATGTCATCTCCAGGTTTCAGGTTGTCCTATGTCCACTGTGACAAGCGAATGTGTATTTGAGCGCAATTTCATAAGCATTGCCTCGTCGTCTTTTTTCCATCGCCGCCATCTTGCGGGATATCCCTCTATAGCCCTCGCTGTGCCAGAAATGCCATGTCTCGTCCTTCGTGGGTATTCGCTCCTATGGCAGCGAAGGAATGGCTCCATTCATGTTAACTCCCCTATCTTGGTATAACCGCTCGGTTCATGCAAGTCTTACAAGCCTCCAACACGCGCGTACAGACTACATAGCCTGACCGACGTTGGGGGGTCCAATTACACTCGCATCGCTCTCGCTCCTCACATGTCCGATTGGCACATACCCAACAGTGCTATCCCATCTCGAAGAAACTGGTCCCATAGTGCTCCAGTTTGGAGGGAATCCCGGACCACTGGCGTAACGCGAGGTGAAGCTGTCGCCGCGAGTATGTCCACTGCCTGGTCTCGGCATGTCGTAAATGGAACTGGCCACGGGGACACGTGGAGGCGGCAGGGTGTTGGCACCCATCGGGGGTTGTGGTCCGTCCATTTCGAGATCGAACGGGTTTGAATGCGTCTTGTTGCGCCGTTTCTCAAAGGATTTGTTGGTTACTGCAGAGTCTCGATAAAAGGATCCAGATTTGGCATGATCACGTCTGGCGGCCCCTTGAGCTCCTGGTCCCATGGACTGTCCTCGCGATCTCTGGACATCCTGCACGTAGCCAGTCGGTGCTACTTGAGCAGTTGCGGGGGGCGTGATTGAGTTCGAATCGGAGAATGGGTTTTTCGGTTGCAAGGGCGCCGGATAGTATTTCGACGAGCCCATTGACATGGTATCAGTGTCTGCAAAGGGGTTCGGGCTGAGTGCTCCGTCAGTCCAGCTGCTGACACTGTGGCCGCGGTTCATCCTCCGTTGCTGGGCTTCCCGATCCAGCCGGCTCTCGTCCATACTGGGGAAATACGCGGGGCCTGGATAATTGGCCCGTTCTGCCATATCCTGGGCAATCAAGTCCTCTGAGCTCGCATCGTCAATGACCCGCGACCACCATCCGGGACGGCCACTGCCTGTGTTTCTATTACCGTAACCTTCGACCGATGTGTGGCGACTGTGGTTGGGAACGGGGTCCAGGAACTGCGAGTTCCCTCGGTTCATGTTGACACCGGCGCTTGAATTATTTGCTGGCATGTGGCCGAGCTTCTCGCTAATTTTTTTGGGATAGAATGACAAGGCAGCCGCCAGCTTGGTAGACCGAGGAGTAGGTCCCAACGATGCCGTGTCTATCTCGTACTTCTTCTCATCACGGCGACCACCGGGCGGCAGTGAAAGGGGTGTAAGGAGCGTGCTGCGCCGCTTCTTGGACATTCGTCTTCTGAAAAACCATAGCAAGCACATGATGAGTGAGATGGCCGCGACCGCTCCAAAAATGCTTCCCATTAGAACCGGCGTCGATGGTGAATCGCTAGAATCCTGGTCGGTGACGCTGATTGCAGTCTCGGAAGCGCTTCCGGACTGGTCGCTTGCAGCCGTGGCATCAAGGCCAATTGTTGTTTGGCGGCCACCTGGCAAAGTTGCTGTGGTGAAGGTGGATTGCGGGTTGGTAATTCCCGAATCGGCTTCGCTCGGGGTCACATTACCAGCCGATTGGGTAGATTCGGGCACAGAGGCAGCTGTTGTGGAATCTGATCGAGTCTGGAACGTCGTCGAAATAGCAGCCAAGGTGGAAGGGTTCGAAGACGCAATGTCAGAGCTAGTGACAACAGTACTGGTGCCGGGCACGGGCAAAAGTATAGCCTTCTCAACCGAGTGTGATGTGATGCTTTCAAGGGCATCTTGAGTGCTCTCTTGCGTGCTCTGCAGGCTGCTCTCTGAGGCTGTTTGCGTAATGGGTTGCTGAGTAGACTCGGTTGGAGGAAGACCTGCTGGGGCTGTCGGTGGAGGCCGCGGGTTCTGGCTTCCTCCTATGGCATCAGTAGGCTGCTTTGCAAAGAGGGGCGTGTCTGCAGCTGAGATTGAAGAAATGGAAAAGGTTGTGGAGCTCGTTGTCAGGCTCCAAGTGGACGTTGAAGTCAAGGTGGTGGATGGGGCTGACTCGGAAAAAGTTGATTCAGTCGGAGCCGTGTCGATCGGAAATGATGCTGATACATTCGACGCAAATGCTACCGAGGTTGTTGGAACTGGGAGGGTAGATATCGAGCTTAGAATCGTGTCGTGGACGGACGAGCTGGGCACAATCTGTGACGGGTCGGCGATGGACTCGTTGACAGACTGGACAGCCGTTGACGTTGAGTCTGGGGTTACGGTTGCCGTTGGCTCCTTCGGGTGCGCAGTAATGGTCGTCGCGATGAGCTTGACCGAAGTAAAGGTCCTCATAAGAGTATATGTCGAGACGGCCATGGTAGGCGTGGTAGAGTCGCTAACATGGGTGTCGTTGTCGTGATCCTTCGTCCCGGACATCTCAGTCAAATTCCCAACCGATGAGTTTTAAGGGAAGGTCGCGATTCCAGTCGCATAGAGAAGAAAGAGAAACGGAAAGGATCCAGCCGAATAAGGAAAGGGAACACGAAGAGTATGAAAAGTGGTTAATAGGAAGAGCAAGCTGGAGTCACACTGGGTGTGGCCCGGCCACTTAGACCACGGCGATGATCATGAAGATGTGAGGATGATCCAGTCACCGAAGAGAAAGAGAATGGTGAAGGAAAGACTACAAGAGGAGAAGGAGACGGAGATGGAAGAGAAGTGAGAAGCAAATGGACAGGGTGCGTACGACTAGGTACAACGGGGTTGACGACGGGGCCGAAGGGGACAAGACTCGGACGAGACCAGAGTAGACCAACCCAATCCAGTGCGATCCAGTCCAATCCAGCAGGGGTGGCTATGCTATCCAATGTTTTACGCCGATTCCGAATAGAAGAGGTTTGGTTCAGGGATAAAAAGAAGCTCGCGGCGAGACAGGGAGCAAGGCCTGCTCAGGGCAGATGCAAGGGGGGCCCCTGTCCTGCGACAGATCTGAAGCATGATGCCGTCTCCACGCCGTCGTCGCAAAGGCTGGCACGGGCTTAGGAGCAAGCTAGCGGGAGTCGCAAGGGGGTAAGGACTAAGGGCGGAGTCGCGTTGAAAACCAAGACGAGCGAGCCCAGACTTCTGGGACGACCTGGCCTGCAGTGCCTTACTTCGTGCTACCTAGTAGTTGTCTTGACAGCCGTGGTGGGGATTCTGGGTCGATTCGTGCTTCACGTACGTAGTAGCGAACGCGTGTCGCCGACAGCGGATGGCAGGACACGGCGGGGCGGGGGCTTGGTTTGCTGATGTCCTGGTGTCTTGGTGTTTGTGTTAAAGGTGTTTTAGCGGGTGGTGATTCCGAGGGAGAGGATCGATATCTGCGACAAACGAGGCAGCGGAACGCTACCTAGGGACTTCAGGGCCTAGACAGAGGAGGAGGCGCAGAAGCCAGCCATTCCTGTGCACGGTAGGGCAAAGCTCAACACGGCGTCGGACAACACTTTTTGCGGCATCTGAAGCAGGCAGGATTTGCTGAGTGGTAACAGGAGTTGGTTCCATGCTGGGTTGGTGTGGTTAAGTTGCTAGGCTTCCAATCTTTCAGGCTGTCAGGCTGTCAGGCTGTCAGGCTTCCACCACGGTGGGCCAGCAACCGTTTTCCGGTCTGTCAGCAGCGCTCAACGTTCAAGAGCCACCTGAGACAACTGACCAAGGTAAGTTAGAAAGCCACGCCAGTGGTCAGGCTAGCAGGTTGCACCTTCCCCCACACGACCTTCCACAGCACCACACCCAAGGGAGGAACGACCCGAAAAAAGACAAACTGCCCCGCTCTCCTCGCCTTAATTACTCTGCTCAATGCACAATGCCACCACCACATAAACATCCATATGAACAGCCACACCATCCAATCCCATGGCCAACACCACGAGCAAAAGTGCCCGTTTGCCTGTCTGTCATCATGCCTACACCCTGGCTTCCGGAAGTAACAGGTTGTTTGTTTCTTGGCCACTCTTTTGGGAATCTATATGTGACCGCCTGTTCTGTTTATCTGATTCCGCTATGCCAATTGTTTGGACGGGAGAGACGCTGCGGAATGCGATTGATAGTTCGGTCGAGAATCGGTGGGTCGACGGCAATCAGGTAGCTTATGTTGGTGATGGATCTGAGGCACCATCCTCGCGCTTGATTAGGCCATTGCTTTGATGCCGATGGAGCTTCTTCCATGGCACTTGTTTAGGTAGGTACCTACTCACATATCTGCTATGTACCTACTTAGGTAGGTGCCCATTGAAGACCATTATCCATCTTCGCAGGAACACACACCATGTCACCTGTCCTCTTGGTCGCAACCCGAATATTCCTTCGTGATTCCTTCGCGTCAAGCGGCGTGGCGGATGCTTTGGTTCGGTAACCTGTCCGTCCGTGTGAGGGTCACCTTGCTTTTGTGTGCCTGTGCCTGGATCAATCAGTCCATCGTCACCAGCAACTCTCCACCGCAACGAACCCGACTCGTCCGGGTCACGCATCTGCGCATTGCCATGCCTGCATCCACCTTTCTTGCGCATCACCCATGTCGCTTTGGTTAGCACATCACCACACCCGTGGGTTGTGCTTCGCTGACTTGCCGTAGCCATGAGCATCAATGCAACATAAGCTCTCTCTGCTTGTTTATCTCAGCACTCACAAGCAACCGAACAATTACCTAGGTACCGACTATTTGCGACGGCATCGACAAATTCAGAAAGTGCTCTAACCAAAAACCCAATTACCCATCACCAACATCCGTCATCAACACCAAACCTGTCGTATCGGTCGCCAACGACGTTCACAAGTCACAACCACCGAATACTCATCGTTGGCTCATCGCCCCATCAATGGACAGCCAGGTAATTTGAATATACTATGTACCTGTGCGTCAATGGCCAGGTCCTCTGCTCCAACTCGGCCGACCAGTGTCGCAAGTGAGCTCAACCTAGATTAGCCTGTCAAAATCCCTCCAGGACCCCGACAATCCCGACACCGAGTCAAAGCCGACTATCAGATTGCCAGAGGCGCCAGAGGTGCCTGCCAACAAAATGTGGTAAATCTCTCATGGCACAGGATAGGTGAAGCAGCAGGTGAAGTACTATATACATCCATATAGCAGCTAATAACCTAAATGCCTCTAGGTGAGGTATCCAGTGCCTGGTGCTACATTGATGCGATCAAGCCCGACCAACCCTGACGCGAGCATCACGGCCCCGCCCGCCATCCCTCCCGCCCGCTCCGTTCTCCGCTTGTGGTCGTCGCATTGACCAACTGAATTGCTCTTCACGTTCATCGCCTATTCTTGAATTTGACTCTCCACGCAATTGTCGACGCGCCCCTCTCTGCGTCGTCGGCCAAGTTGCTGCCCCCCTCTTTGGCCCTCTTTGACCCTCGTTGGCCCTTCTTGACGCATCTCCCCCATCCGTTCATCGTTGGTCCGGCTTCTGATTCCTCAGGACGAGCCTTTCTTCCTGGTCTTGCTCCCGTGCTCCATGTGCCTGAGCTAAGCTCCGATAGCTTCATACCTTACATTACCTACCTTAAGCTCACCTTACCTGTCTATTCCTTGCTCCTGGCCGTGCGTGAGCGTGTGCGTGTACAAACCTACTTCCCAAGGCTGTCCCGCTCCGTGTGCTCTGTTGCACCTTCCATCCTCGCCGCACTTTGTGCCCCTCTCCTTCCCGTTCAGACCACGCCACCGCCGTCCCTCCCGTCATCCGTCATCCGTCATGTTCGGCAACTTCACCGCCTTTGGTAAGCATCGACAGCCTCTCTTTTGTTTTCACGCCGCTACCCAAGCGGATCACGATGATACTGCATCCATGTCCATTTATTCGACTTCTTGTCTACCCACAAAGGGCATGAAACCATTCACCATTCACCATTCACGAAACACCTCATCTACCAACCACGCTACCCGTCTTTCCCTTACCTGATCTATTTGAGCCCCTCACTCCCACACTCGCTCCCGCTTCCGTTCCCGCTCCAGACAAACCTCACCCTTCCACTAAGACCGCAATCTAAAACCACCACTAGCAAGCTTGCCCAGCAAGGCCAAGATAGATCCCAAGGACATCCCACCCCCAACACCTGTTGCGCTGCCTCGCTTTCAACCCTTTGCCCATGAAGATGACACCCTTGAACCGTCTGCCGCGCTCTCCTCACTGCTCCAAAACACGGGTCGATCAATGGCCGTCTTAGGAACTCCCGGTTTCTCTGCCATTGGCCTCGACCTAAACCTGGATGCAAAGCCTGAGGATCTCATGCCCGATGCATCTAGCATCCCAGACTTCAAATTGTGGGATAAGCTCACTGTGGATGAAGCCCGTGAACAGAACCAATCCACTCGACTTCCGCTGAGGAACGGGAATCTCACTCCTGGGTGCCAGGTTTACCTTGATCGTAAGAAGGAGCTGGCCTACTCAAACGAGGACGCCTTCCGTACGGTTCGGCGACTCCAGACGCCGAAAGGAAAGCAGCAAGCTAGACTGGGAAATGCGTATGAGTTCTTTCGCTGTCTAGAAGCTTTTACTTCTTTCTGGGACGACCCCACTCAGCCGCCACCTCTTCCTCCTTCTCCCGAGGCGTCCCCCGAAACTGCTTCATCTGGAGAGTCTGGACCAGAAAATTCCAAGGAGGATGACCCCAACGTGGTGGTTCGTTCTGGTCCCGGTAGTGCGATGCCAGCTGAGTACCGCAACAGCCTTGTGACGGCTTTCATCAAACTTGTAGCCTATGATTTTGGCTGTAGCGTTGCGCCGGCACGCCTTGAGCCTCGACTTCACCTGAGCAATTCCGAGGAATCCCATCAGTCTCGCAAGACTTACTGTCCCTCTGGGTGTCTGTTCGTCTTCCAGAGCCCGATGACGCGCGAGGCCGCTCGTGCGGGTGCCGTATATGGACCAGTGGCTGCTGTGAGTGCTCGGGGAACAACGGACTTCACCGCCCCCGATCTTGAGACGGCACAGTCGCTGGACCTTGCCCGGGAGATTGTCGCAGCATTGATTACGGCCCAACACCGAGCACGGGAAGGCAAGACGGAGAAGCGATTCGGTGATGGCCAGTGGTGGACGACAGAGAAGCGCTGGGGAGGGGGTATAGGCGGTCCCATTGGGCGTGAGGCGGACAGAGATTCCTCCCAAGGGGATAAGGATGAGAAACCCAAGGACACCGATGGCTTGTCCATGCCTGTCTCCAAGAAACCCCGGAAAAACATGAGCATCTATGACAACTACAGGATGGTCCGACCCCCAGCATCAACCTGGGATCGAAAGGCTACATACGAGGCTATTGGCAAGCTTCAGGGCGCTGATTACGATGACATATTTGTGGTGAGCTCACTATTCCACCATGTCTCGATACTTCGCGTGAGGGTACCCAGCCGCATACTCGAGGTCTTGAGTGGTGCAGCTGAATCAGACCTTACCAAGCGTAGCTGGGGCAAGGTTGAGGCCTGGAGAAGTCCTTGGTATGACTTGTTCCATGCGGATCAACGTCTAGAGGCGATGAAGCTGGTCTGGGTAATGATGGCGTACCAGATGAGGAAGGATACTGGAACTAAGGACGTGGATGTCAAGATGTCGAATGCTTGATGAGCCCAAATTTCTGAAATACCAAGCCCATGGCTTCCGGTCCAGAATATGAAAGGCTATTCTAGATAGTTGCGGTGTGAACAGGTACATGTAGCCTAGAGCGGAGGAAACATGTTAGTTGGCAGAAGGCATTATATTCGAGGACGGAATTCGAACTCGGACGGCATTGCCTACTTGATATCGATTTTACACACGAATTATGGCCATCGCTACGGGGACGGTTTCCCTGTTACATTCATTGTGGGTTGTCCTTAAAAACTCTTCCTATATTACCACAGTCCCTCCAGCGGATTGAGAAAGCAGGGCTTTCACATTTGATTGCCCATGTGGAAGTTTCCGAAACTATGAGATCAAGTGTCGTTTTTTGTTTTAACGTCGTTCGACATGTTGAGTGATTTCGAAACAGCGTAGTGGGTTGCAGAGCAGAATGAACATGAAGAGTTGCCATGATGTTCAACACCATAAATCCCAGCTAACTTAAACAATAGTCAGCTCAGGAGAACATGTCTTTTCACGGTTGCTATAGAGCAACTGTAAATGGAGCTGAAGTGAGTTGAGGTCAGTGGATTCTAGTCAGCCTGCTCTCTTGATTGAGTTGCACACAGCACTCTCGGCTTGCTAAAGCCATCTTGAGGATATTTGAATGAGAGCATCAGAAACAAGGTCCGTAAAACAGCCTACATCTCACATTCAACGCGCAATACGCAGGGCTCGGGATAAGTCCCGGTTCCACACTGCTACCCTTAGGGTTTCTACATGCAGCACAACAGAGGTTGGATAAGCCTTGGCACTGATAATCACCATCGACTATACCCACCATGCATCACTTACATACATCGAGCGGTCCCACAGCCACAGGGCCACTTGCAAATGCAGTATAGCCTACTACTAAGCCGGCTGTGCCTTGCAGAAGAGCGGCATATTCATCAAGGGCTAGAGATGCTGTCAGGGTCCTGCTGAAGGGGGGCGTGCATCCCAGGCGTGGCATGCTAAGATACTGACGACAGCATTTTGTTGATACTCAAGCCCTGACGTCGAGAAGTCACATTGTCAACTCTCTGGCAGTTGGCTTGCATCAAGTCTATGCCAATCATTTCCACGACGCCGGCTGCACAGTGAAATAGCAAGTGAGGTGAGATGAGATGAGGCGAGGGACGATGCAGCCACTACTGGTATAGCTAGCAAGATGCCGGCTAGGCCCGAGATGGGGGATGGAAGGCCCATGCTTCCCGTAGTGACCCAGATTCACGGGATAGGTGGGAACGGGGTTCGTGGAGATGGAGCGGACGGATGGGGACAGACGGAGGCAGCTGAAGGTCCAGGGTGGGTTCGAGATGATGGGCTGAAAAGGGTTGGTGTGGATGCGTGATGGAGGTGTCAATGATGGCTTGCATAGGGCCCAAGTGGGATCCGACCAACTAGGGATGGAGAGGGACGGTGGAAGATGGCCTCATCATGGTTTGCCAGGGCATCCTCGGAAGATGAGTGGACAGAGGCGAGGACCTGCCAGTACCGTACAAGTTTCGGATGGACATGTGGTTGTCTGTCTGCCAGTGGGAAAGGAGGCGAGGAGGCGATAATGAGGCCGACTTGTAGGGGGGTCGGCTGAAACTCGTTGGGCTTGATGAATGGCAACAGGTTACTGGTGGAGATTCAAGGACGAATACGGTGATATCGCGAGCTGACTGAGAACTTAGCTGTTGGAAGCGAAACGTGGGAACCTGGGAAACCCATCTCGAACGACGGCGACATCGGTGATGCGCAACTGTTCCGCCTAGCGAATGCAACCCCCATCATCAGGTCCTTCCGCTCCCACAATCCCTGGAAACAAGGGCTCTTGGATCATGTTCTTGCTTGCACCTTGTTGGCCAGTCCCAGCTCCATGGTCAAGGTGACGGAAGGGTGGTGACCCCTTCTCCACAGGTCCCCGAATCCCCGAAAGTTGGGAATGGCAAAGCCACACACCCATGGCTGATGGCTCCTTCCCCGCCGCCCAAGCCACAACTGCCACAAACCATGACTTGGCCCAAGCTCCCGGATTCCCTCGCTAGCAGCCAACACCTCACGGCAGGAGCTGCGGACCGTGGCTGGAGTGAGCTAAGTGCGAGGTACGTACCCGATGGCAGCTTCCATACTCCACAGCGGCGGGGCTCGCCTCTCCTTCCAAGTTCCAATTACCCTTGCCTCATGGGCGTTGAATGGCGGTGCAGGCGGTCATCTCATTGGCTCTTCCCCGCTGCTTCAGCTCTCGGCTTGCCCGCCACGATTTCCTAGAGGGGACGGACGGCTTGCAGGAGGCGGTAGTCTATCGGAAATTTTCAGCCATTTTGCTTCTGCTGTTGATGAGCGCTGCACGCGTAGCCTTCTTGGTGGAATAAATGATTCCCAGACCCTGGGGCGTTTCTTTTTGCTATCTAAATGAGCGGCGAGGGTTTCGGAGATGGAACGGATGGAATGGACGACGCAATCACACGAGCTGAAGCCCAATGATTGAGCTTTGCCGTGCCGCGCACGCGAGGTTTTTTAAATTGGCATTATCACCGTTTTATTACGCGGAAGTGTTCTTGCAAAGTGGCTGCAGTTGCAATTGACGCAGCAAGATGTTGCCGGCCGATAATTAACTCCTCGTTGGGACTGTCCCTCGTGTCTTTCCGGCGTCCCGGGACACTACCAATAAGCCGCATCGGGATCGCCGTATGGCTGAAGTGTTCAGTGTTCGGCGCGCCGACAAGAAGAAGAGCTAGCCGTGCGTACAGCGGACATGCCTCAGCCTGACAGGGGTCCGGGTGAATTTCCGTCCTGACGTCTGACTGCACAAGTCTTGTATGATCTGCGCTGCTTGCGAGCACTGCCCAACTAACTAACTGGACTCAAATAGCACGGCGCGCGACCGTCTCGGTCTCGGAAGACTTGTTTGTCTCTAGCATCGGCCCGGACGGGAAAGAAGAAGCGATTTCCAGGGGGGGCGCGTGTCTTGGAGCAGGGGTGATAATTAGGGCAGGCCTCGATCTGTGGTTTCGTCCCAGCCCAGCGTCTCTGTGGGGGGCAAGGGTTCTTGGACATGGTGTTTGAGACGGTCAAGTTGACGCCTAGTCAACGGCTGGTTTGTTGACGCGAGACGACGATCATTGATGGCGTTTACCGCGGACAGGGGGAGGGGGGTGTGGTCTTTGACATTTCTTCAATTCATGGTGATGATGGTGTAGGGTAGCGTACTGACGATGGCCTCCCTTTGGGCGATTGGACTGTTCAGATGCAGCATTGCCCTGCCATCCCAACCTGCTGCTTCGGGTCCTCCGTCTCATCGGCTATTTCACGAGCGGGCTGTGGTTCTTTTTTGGGGTCATGGCGGCTCGTCGGGTAAGGAAAGCGAAGATGCTGTCGAAATGCACACTTGTGTCATTGTACATTCCACAATCATGAAATTGCGTGATAGGTTGGTTCGAGGAGTTCAGGCAGAACTAGCCACCAGCCACTCAACGTCCATCGAAGACCGAAAAGAGGAAAGTCAATTAAAAAAGGTCTTGTATGAGATCGTAGAATGGCCCGCCTCGCTGGCATCCCCGATTCGAGGGGATATCACAATGACATGGTTATTTGCGCGCTTCTTCTTGGGGTCTCGATCCCTTTGGGGCTGAGTATATGCACAAGCCGAAAGGTGAGACAGGGCAACTATAGCCTGGGGATGCTGGATCAGATCAGACTTGACAGACCAGAGGCGGGATTCGAGACATTGCATCGGGTGCCGTCACAAAAAGCAAGCACTTTTTGTTCTGATGAAGCCGAGTTGGTGGGTTCGTTGACTCGGATGTGTGCCGGGGTTTGCTGCGAGGGACCCTGCCTATAGCAGAGTGATTAATTCATAGACGGTTGGGAGACGATTTTCCGCAAGGGGAAGAGACAGATGTTATGCCTGACGTCGATGGGCTTGGAGTTTTTTCCCTTTTCCCCCATTTTTTCTTCTTCTTTTTACTCTTTTCCCCCTTGTTTTTCCTTTCCCCTCAATTGATGACATGAACCAAGAGCCAAGCAGCGAGAGTATGTTGTACCCCTGGAAATCCTTCCAGACGAGGTAATCCATTTGCGCCAGCATGACCCGTTAGTTGTGTCATTGAGCATCCAATTACTCAATGCACAACCATGAAGAACTATGAAGACACTCTCCAAAGACACGACGTGTAAGTGGAATGAGACTGGAAAGGGCAGCCAAGCCCAGCTGTTCGGGCCGGTATCCAAGATAAAGAGCTCACAGGTGGTATTATGGCGGGTCGCCTGCTTGCTTGCTTGCTGCACAGCGAAGACTTCGCCTGGCGGACGAGTCGAGCAGCTGCAGCATTCGTTTCATTTCATCATGCCCGTTCGGTATGCCGGGCTGGGCGCGAGTTCGACCACGAGCTGTGTTGGGCCTGGTGCTTGCGCTGGTGCTGTTGTGTTGCGCACAGTAGGCAACTATAATTGGAAGTACTGTGCACACTATCATCATTTGTCTTTTGTACCGTATCAATGCGGTTGACGCCTCGGTGACGCGCCGTGCGGATGTGACGATGATGCTTCTGCTTTTTGCTTTGGTTGCTATTGCCATGTTCTTGCATGTCCACTGCATCCAATCCAATACACCCGCATGCCCAGCCAGCCTGACGGGGTCACCACCCACACTGTTTTCTTCCTTGACGCTCAGTCTCCGCATTCGTGCTCACACTCATCATGCTCCCTCACAAGCTAAGCACCTCTAGCTCACACACACAAGCCTAGTCGCCGCCCACGCATCGCTGCCTCCGTCGGTTCAACATCATGTTGGCTTTTTGCGTGTCTATTTGCATAAGGATGATGATGCTGATGATGCTGTAATTGAGAGAGAGGTGGGGTATTCTAGAAAGTCGTTGCAGAGAAGGAGACACTCGGCTGAAGACAGGTAGAAAGTGTAAAGCACTCACTCCATGAAAGGACATATGCATTTTCCTCTTCACAATTTTCTCTTCAACCCAGCATCTTCGTCATGCGCTGACAGTAAATTTTTGGTTGGCCGGGATCCATGATCAGAATATTCAGTCAAAGGTCCGGGATATTCCACCACGGGCAGATCACAGTCCACACGTCCTAGTTCCACCAAGCACACGCCTCTGTCATCATTCTGACACGCCCTCGATCCACCCATCCAGAGCGAACCTGCAGGTGGGCTTCTTCTTAGGGCCATCACCACACCCACCCACTCACCCCGTCATTTTCGGGCTACAGTACTTGACAGGCACATCGAAAGCGTCCCCTTGGGACCCCTGCTTGCGGGTTGAAAGCTGAGCCAGACCGTCGTCGAGAAAGTCGCTGTGGGAGTACTCAGGCCGAGTCGTTGCTTGTTGGCGACTCCCGTCCTTTCGAACATTGGACTCACACCGCTCACTGGGATTCCCGAGTTGCAGCGAGCGAATCCACCTTCTCCGCATCAAACCATTCCTCAGTTTCCAATCCCGAGGCGTTGTCGTCGTCGTCGTCGTCGTCGTCGTCGCCGTGGCCGCCGCAGCACCAGCACAGCCAAATCCGACCAGGCCGAAACCACCACCAAGCCATCGCCAAGTTCAAGCCTGACTTTGGGCTCCCCCTGCTGCGCCTGTACCGGCACTGTAAAAAGAACACTACGTAGAAGCTGCATCCCGAATCGTACAGTAGCAGACTCGTGTGCATTTTACAGGGTGCGACCGCTGTGAGCTGCCTGTGGCAGCTTCCCTCTCTCCCCACCACCACCCCGGCTCTGTCATCACATTCACACTTCTGACATACCTACACACACGCTTTTCCATTGAGATCGATATCTTACCCCGGTCACAACCTTACAGCTACAAATAATATCCGACCTCATCCCCTCTGTTTTTCTTGCCTCATCCTGAACTCGGTTTCTCTGCCTCATCCTCGGTCAACCTCGGGTTCTTTCTTCCTTGTACAAGACGCACCTCGAGATCAACTTCTAACACCGCTCTACCTACGGTACGGATAGCTATCGAGGCTGTTATTTTTTTTAACCAACAAGACACTCCGCCCGCTGCTACTATTGGTATTGTTCGTCCTCCTCGACAGCCGCCGGCTTCAGTCTAGCCCTAGCCTACGCTCCGGTCTACCTCCAGTCTACCTCGCAAAACCCACATTCCATCCAGAAGTTCCGACCGGACGTTGCAACCAGACCAACACTCGGCCACCTCGGCATCCCTGCTTGCCTGAGTCTTGGGACCTTGTCTTGCTGAGTATTGTCCCCGCGTGCGCGTGCGCGTGAGTGTCTTTCCCACAAGCCGGCACCCGTCAGATCAAGAGCTCACGGCCTAGCTAGACCTACAGAACGAGTCCCACCTCCTCACGCGCCCATTCCCCGGTGGCACTACCAGGTGCACAGCCATTCTTGCGCCAAGCGCCCAGACCACAGCCAAGCTATTATACCTGCCTTTACTTCCGGCTTCGACCTCCACCTCGACCTCCACCAACAACTGCCGCTACAGCCCACCTCTCGCCGCTTCACCTAAACACCAACCACCACCCGAAAAAATCACCGCCGCTGCCAAACACACGCGAACGATCACGCCCGGATATCATACGTCGCCCGAATCCGGAGTCTCCCTTCCCCCTTCTACGAGACGCCCCTCGTCCTCACAAAACCCGACATGTCAAACTACCCGGGTTACAACTCTGGTCGTTACGGTGGGCAGCCGCCGCAACAGCCCCAATACTACTACCCGTACGGCCCCCATCCCAATGCCTATTTCCGCTTCAATCACCGTCCCTTTGATCGGCCTGATGCCCTCTACCATATTTCACCCTTCGCGTTGTCTGCATTTATCCGTCCGCTCCTGCTAACATGCTTTCTTTCCTCGCCATAGTCCACAACAGCCCTCCCCCGGCCACCCTCCCCAAAACAGCTATCATCAGCAGCAGCCAACCTACGGCGGCTACCAGCAGCCTCCCCCGCAACAATTCGGCTACCACCCGGTACGCATATCCCCATCCTCGACCTCGAATTCGCTTGTACTTCCTTCCCCGATGAATCCTCCATTGTCCAACTGAACATTGCGCTTTCCCTCGTCATGCCCCCCAGTCACCCCGCGCCACAGCCTGTCAGACGGTGCCCGAATCCGAAGCTGACCTAAAACTCGCAGCAACAGCAACAGCAGCAGCAGCAGCAGCAGCCACATCAACAGCAGCACCACGGCCAGTACCCGCCTCAGCAGTCACACCAAAACTACCAATCACGCCCTAGCGGTACGTTCTCACCATGATACGAGCGTTGCAGCCCTCGAACCCACCCCTTCACACTGTCCCAATAGCTAAACTCTGATCAGGCGGTCCTCAAGCCCCTCCCTCAGCCCCCCAGCAATTCGGCCACGGTGCACCCAACAATTATGCCTTCCGATATTCAAACTGCAGCGGAAGGAGAAAAGCCTTGTTGATTGGAATCAATTACTTTGGCCAGCGCGGTCAGCTCCGTGGCTGCATCAATGACGTCCGCAATATGACGGCCTACCTCGCCGAGCACTTCGGATACAAGCGTGAGGACATGGTCATTCTCACCGATGACCAGCAAAACCCCATGAGCCAGCCTACTAAGCAGAACCTTTTACGAGCTATGCATTGGCTGGTGAAGGACGCCCGGCCTAACGACTCGCTGTTCTTCCATTATTCAGGTTCGTATCACCTCAACGAATATTCAATTCAAGGGGGGCATTGTTAACACGGTGCAGGTCACGGTGGACAGACCAAGGACCTCGACGGCGATGAGGATGATGGCTATGACGAGGTAATCTACCCTGTCGACTTCCGACAGACCGGACACATCACCGACGACGAGATGCACCGCATTATGGTTCGCCCCCTGCAGGCCGGTGTTCGACTGACTGCCATCTTCGACTCTTGCCACTCCGGCACTGCCCTCGACCTGCCGTACATCTACTCCACCCAGGGTATTCTCAAGGAGCCTAACCTGGCCAAGGAAGCTGGCCAGGGCTTGCTGGGTGCCATCTCGTCATACAGCCAGGGTGACCTCGGCGGTGTTGCGAACAACATCCTCGGTTTCATCAAGAAGGCTGCTAACGGCGACGATGCTCGTGACCGTACTATTGCGACTAAGACCTCACCTGCCGATGTCATCATGTGGTCTGGCAGCAAGGACGACCAAACCTCGTGGGTTCCCCTATTTCCTCCTGTTTTCTTTCATGGCCCTCTGCTCTTGGCTTGATTTGCTCGAGTTGAGTTCCGGCCCTTTGTCATCTTGTTCTATTTAATTTTCTTCTTTGATCGACCTTTTCTTCTTCTCCATATTCTGCTGATGGATTTATTGTGTTCTTGGCGTGGCGACTTTTGTTTGGTTCTCATGTTTTTGGTTCATGGTCATGTTGTCATGAGTCGAAACCTATTGTGTTTTTGTGAGCGATGGCGCACCGAGTTTGGGACTATTTACAGGGATATGGCCTGGGACTTGAGTCCCCTGGAGCGGCTTGAAGTTCTCTTCCTTTATGTAATATTAATGATGCCGTCATTAGCAAAAACGCCTCAGATGCAGTACACAGCCCAGGTTATGGCTGTATATTGCGGTCTGGGGCGGTGAGCTGCGTTGGACCACTGAGCTGAGCAGGAATTTCACTTTGGTCGAAGCCCTCTGGGCTACTTCTCCTCTTTCTTTCTCTTTTGGTTGAATGCAACTGGAACAACAACAACAGCAGCAGCTAACCTCATCTCTAGTGCCGATGCTACCATTGCCTCTCAGGCCACCGGTGCCATGTCGTGGGCCTTCGTGTCCGCCCTCAAGAAACACCCCCAGCAGAGTTATGTTCAGCTTCTCAATAGCATCCGCGACGAGCTTGCAACCCGCTACACTCAGAAGCCGCAGCTATCCTGCAGTCACCCTCTCGGTGAGCTCTACTTTTCCATCCTTGCGTGGTGGCGCTGAAACTAACTGGCACTGATAGACACAAACATCCTGTTTGTCATGTAATGATGCATATACCCCTAAGGCGTCTCTGTCTGCCTTGTACATGGAATCTGGAACATCTCATGCACTTCCTCCTCGGCTATTGACCACACGCGACGTCAGTGACTCTAATCCAGGACATTCGGCCTTTGAGAATGGGATAGGCGACATGGGAAAAGATGGAATACCCGGCATGATGCTAGGTGCTATGATGGGAGGGCTTTGTTGTTTGGATCGTTTTGCGTTGTTTGTGTTTTATTGGTGAACAATGCACCGAGTACTCTCGTTGGGTTGGGTATTTTCAGTCTTTGCGGGTCATTACATGTGTATCACAATCATCATCGAGTTGGACCGGTCGTTCGTCCAGCGTGGGTTAAAATCAAGTTAGTTTGTGTCCCACTGGAGAAAAAAGAACCAAAAAACAAACACAATCGAAAATGCCATACACCGTTCGTGATGCGCTTTCTCCTCAGTTGCATGCATGCAAGCGTGCTTTGCTTCGTGTCATTGAACCCAACGCCCCGGTATCCATGCCCACCTATGTCTTGAACCAATACCCAAACGAATATCACCATGGCCTGCTTTGCATAAACCGATGCAACAGAGATGTACAAACTCCCAAGACGACAAAAACAGCTGAAGTGTCCCCAGGGCCCAAGTCAGGCATGCGTCCACGCACTGTCCAAACCGCAACAACCCATAACTGATACGTGCTTTCCCCCGGCGAGTAGCCAGCCGTCGATCCGAGAGGAGGGAAATAAGCCTCAGGCTTCGACGCGCACGACCTTGAGCTGGCGCGAGCGCTTGACCTTGCGCTGCTCCTCGGTGGCGACAACAAGACGCTGGCGGACCGTCTCCTGCTTGGCCCAGTCGCGGGCCGAGATGCGCATGCGGGCGATGAAGCGCGCCATGACGAGGAATGTGCGGAGGGAAGGACGGCCGGCGTCGTCGGCCGAGGAGGCCCGCTTCTTGCTGCCGGAGGCCGGGAGGGAAAGGGGTTTGCGGTTGCCCAGGAGGTTGGTGCGGATGTCCTCGAGCTCGCGGAGCTGCGCCTTGTTGCTGTACAGGGAGTTAGTAATAGAACGTTAGAGGGATCAACGGATTTCACGTACCATGCGTTGGAAATGTCGAGCTGCAGCTGGACAAACTTCTTGGCGTACGCGGCGTCGGAGCGTAGCGATGCTTCGCGCTGCCACCTGGCCTGCATCCATTCCATCTGCATCACCATGCCGCGAAGCTCCTTCTTATGGCGTTCTTCGGCGCCCTCGGCGGCGCGAATGACCGTCTCGAGAGCGTGGTCGGCCGTGTCAAGCGAAGCCAGAGCCTGGCGCTGAGCCGGTGATGCCGATCGGGCGTCCTTGTCCTTAGTCGAGACCGCGGCCTTGGCAGCCGATGCTCGGGCACGCTCGAGATCCTTCTGGAGCTTCTCGGCGCCGAGGCGGAAGGCGGCGCGCTCGCTTCGGGCGCGCTCGAGTTTGCGCCGGAGCGAGGCTTCGGACGCGGCGAGGGAGTCGATGAGTTCCTGCTGCTGGCGCACATCGTGCTCGAGGTTCTCCATCTCGGCGCGGCTCTTGAGCAGCTGTCGATCCTGCTTGCTCGAGGCCGCCTGCTGCGTCGTCGCGGCGTTGCGCTCGCGCTCTGTCTTGTCAAGTTTGTGCTTCATGCGCTGGATGAGGCGCTCGTGTTGCGCCGCCGTCTCCTCGGCTTGTTGGCGGGCTTCGTCTAGGACTTCCTCTAGCACTATCTTCTGGTCTTCGAGGTCATTGAGTTGTCGCTGAAAATCTTGCGAGGCTTGTTGCGCCTTGCGTTCCGTTTCTCGGTTCTTTGAGCGGAGCTCGTGCATGGATTGTTGTGCTGTCGAGAGCTGGCGGCGAAGCTCCGAAAGCTCCGATTTGCGGCCCGAGTCGCTGGCAGAAGACCTGGGTGAGACTATCAGACGAGATACCTCGGTCTCATGGACCTGGCGCTCCAGGTCGGCAACTTGTCGCTTGAGACCCTTGACCACGTCTTTGTTGGTCGACTCTCGTTGCAAGAAATCGAGCTCCTTTTGTCGTGCCGCTGAGAGGTCCTTGCGGATCATGGACAGCTCGCTGTTGCCCTCAAAGTTTCCTGGAAGCTGCAACTGGCGCGTGTTGAGCTGATTTTCATAGTCATCGAGTCGACGCTCGAGTTCGCGGATGGTTCGTCGGGCAGCGGCCAAGTCATGCGTCTCGCTGGACGATGACTGGCGAAGCTTGGTCTGAAGCTGGAGAACCTCCTGGCCAAGACGCTCCTCTTCCTCTGCCGCCTTCTCGATCTCATCCTCGAGAGTCTTTTCGATCGACTCGCGCTGCTCAGCCAGAGCCCGGTTCTCGTCCTTGAGCCGGCGCACTTCGTTGTCAAGCTTTAGCTTGGCTGTGCGGAGGTCGAGTCGCTCCTGATCAACGCGGATGGTCTCGTTGTCGTATAGTTGAGCCCGGCGAAGCTCCGCCTCGAGCTCATCTCGCTCTGCCTTCGCCTCAGCGAGTGAGGACGAGGCTGCGTGGAGATCGAGTGTATTTTTTGCCAGCTGATCCTGAAGCGACTGCTTCTCCCTGGTCACCTTTTCTAGCTGAGTGTTTGCGTCAGAGAGCTGCCACTTGAGACGCGTCACCGATTCTGTAGATTGCTGAGCACTTTGTTCAGAGGCAGTGTTGGCGATTTGAACCATGTCGGCCTTTTGTCGCAACGTTTTGAGTTGTTCCTTGAGATCATCACACTCGCGATTCGCATTTTCGAGCTGTCGACGCTGGGTTTCAAGTTCTCTACGCCCAGCATCCACATCCCTGCGTCCCGAGCCTTGCTCCTGATGCAGAGTGTTTTGCAACACGTCCACCTCGTCCTCCAAAGCCGCGACCTTGTTGAGTTGTGTTTGGTAGTCAACTTGTGTTTGCCGTAGCTCGTCTCGAACAGTCGAAAGCTCATTGCGGAGGTTCGTCAGCAACGTCTGTCGGGTTTCAAGGGCATCTTGAAGATCCTCAATCTGTCGAGCCAAGACACCCTCCTCGCTCTTGTGCCTCTCCGCCTCGCTCTGAATCGCCGCTTGTAGCCTCGACTCTTTATCAGAGAGAGTCCCCTCGGCTTCCCGTAATCGCTCAATGGTCCTTTGTAGACCTTTGGCCTTCTCTTCGGCGCGGTCCCGCTCGGATTCGAGATTCTGCCTTTCAGTCTCCCATTTCTCACTGTCGTTGTCGTATAGATTGTCCTTTTCGCGGATCTCGGCCTGAAGGTCCGACACCTCATCGTTGAGTCGGTTCATTTCGTTCCCGTACTGGCTGCGGAGATCCTTCTCGATTTCAAGAGCGTGCTCCCTTTCCTCAGCAAGACCCTGCTCGAGGTCTTCGATTTCCCTCTTTAGCTTAGTGACCTCCTTTTGAAGAGACGTCTTCTCATTCGTCATGGAATCGTGTCGTGATTGAAGGAGGTTCTTGTCGTCGGCCCGGGATAGTAGTTCGGCCTCCAATTCTTCTACTTTGGAAGCAATAGAACGGCGCTCCATATCGAAGTTTTCTTGGCTTCTTCGCAGATCCTTTACTGTGGCGTGCAGGTTCTCGTTCTCGTGGTTGACTTCGGAGAGTTCCTTCTCTAGAGTGGCGTATTCTTGGCTAGACTTGTCCAGTTCTTCTTGGAGTCGAAGCACCTTCTCTTCGATCTGCCGAGAAAGGCCCTTGGTAACGACGGACTTGTTGGACATCTCATCCTGTAGCTCCTCGAGATCATTCTCAGCCCGTTCCTTTTGAGCCACAGCGTCTTTCGCATCGGCCTCGGCCTCCTCCATCTTGGCCTTTGCATCTTCGATCTCCTCCTCCAAGCGTCGGATATTGTGCTCCAGATCCTGAATTGTGTCTTTTGCTTCTTCCAGCCCCTCACTGTTTTGGGCCTTCTCCTCTAGTTGAACCATTTTTCGCTGAGCATCCTTAGCCTTGTCCTCGGCCTCTTCAAGCTTGTCCTTGAGGTCCTCTAGCTCGTCCTCGCGTTCGGTGATGATGCGATCCTTGTCGCGAAGATCAGCTTCGAGGTCTCCGATGTCGTCCCGGAGCTTTTCGGCCTGGTCGTGGTCTTTTTGCTCCTGATGGAGTTGGCGTTGGAGGTGTTCAATGTCTGCTTCTCGATCCTCCAACAACCGTTGTAACTTGTCCATTTCGGCGCGCTGGTTTTCGTTTGCGTATTTCCGTTTTGCCTTTTCTTGAAGTTCAAGCATCGACTGGCGGTAGCTCTCGAGGTCCTTTTCGGCTGTAGTGAGGTGTTTCTTGTACCGGTGGAGTTCTCTTTGCATCGTAACCTTGTCCACCTTGAGCTCAGTGTTTTCCTTGAGCGCGGCTTCGCTAAAACCTGGGCCAGCTTTCCGGAGAGCCTCCTCGAGAAAGTGAATCTTGAGCTTGAGGCCAAAATTCTCCTTCTCGATCCTATCGATGACATTCTCCTGTTCTCGGAGCGATAGCTGGTTTCCGTCTTGAAGGGGCCCCTTGTCTCCTCCTCCCCTTCGCGGCGGCAGCGCCATTGGGGTCGAGGCAGCGCTACTTGCGTCGACTTGCGGCAGGGTATTATCGAGGTATGACTGGTTGCGCGACCCGGTGTATATGGATGTGTCCATTCGCGGGACTGGGGTCAGGTCGCTGTCATCGATCTTGTCCAACGCGGGCGTGTTGGGAACTGCGGTGCCATTCTCTTTCCCAAAACGCCGTGTACTGTTTCTCGTGGCCGACTTCAGTAGAGGTGTGAACTCGGCGCCCCCGACGCTGAGAGGAAGATTTCGGCGGTCTGCGAGCGGTCCCCTCTGACGCGGGGTGCGCAGGTTGCCGCCATTGGAGCGGCCGCCGTTTCGAAGCTGCTGGATGAAGTTTCCTTCTTTCTCGGGCGACTGGAACGAGGCCTCTTGGGAGATGTCGAAGTCGGGAGCTCGGCTGAGGTAGGTTGCATCCCCAATGTTTGTTCGCGGGGTGTCGAGCGCGCCGCCAAAGTCGGGTTGGACCATGGTGGCGGACGTTAGAGACGGGTTAACTCTAGAATTCGCGTGTGTTGAGCGGCCGCTGCATGTTATAGAGTTAGAGACACGACACGTTTAGTGGTGAGATGCCAGCGCGTCCTGAGAAGTTTTGTGGGAAATTGTTTGTTGAAGGTGAGACTGTGAAGATGGATGAATGATAAGACGAGGTACGTGGGTACATCAAGGCGGAATTGAATCGCGTGGAGTGTAAGTCGATGCCCCAGGCGCGTCTTGTTTACTTGCTATCCTCTTCCGGAATAGACGCAACAATTTTGAACCAATTGTCGATTTATTTTCTCGCCCAATCAACATGGTAGGCGGGACTGAGTCAGCACGCCCCCTTTGTTGCGTCACCTCGCTAATGGCCTGACTAACAATAATGCTATTGCAAAAGTTGAATGGATAAAGCATTCCTTCAATCAGATGAGCAGGCGAGGCCAAGGAGGGCGATGACACATTCGATCGCTTGATCTACAATTCTTCTTTGGGCATCAACATATTCCAGTCACTTGTCATCTGCTCCGAAGGGGCTCTTCTTCGCAAGTTCTCTTCCTTTGCGATCCCTTGCAGCTACAGGGTCATCGTTTCCGCCTTCACCGACATCGGCCATCATGATGCTGGACCATGTGCCAGATGAAATAATCCACCACCTGCTTTACTATGTCTCTCCCGAGGACAACCTCTCTAGTTTCCAGCTTCTCTCTCATCGTTCAAATCGTCTTGCCAACGAGCCCCTGCTTTGGAAATACCACTGCAGGAGCACGTTCCGATTCTGGAACCCCGAGCATGGATTCCTCCGTAGGTTAACGGAAAGGGCCTCGACGGTTGACTGGAAGCGTCTGTTCATTCTGCGCAAGACTCGAAATGTCATGATATCTCATCTCTTGGATGGCATTTTGGAGACCAAAGTTGGCCGCTTAATGAAGATTGAACACATCAGTCGTATGGGCTATGACGCCAAGGATTTTCTCCTAGAACAGTGCCAAGCCGACGATTCGGTGCAAGATGTTTTGGCCAGACGGTAATGATCTTGGTCGCAGCATTTTGCCACCTCCGAGCTAATAGTCTTTTCTAGTTATTATAGCAACTCCATTCTAGACAGTATCCACCGAAGTCTTGCTATTGAGGAGTGGTATCAGATCCAGCCAATAAACAATATGCCTGGCCAACATGCCTCAAATGCTAGTCTCGAGCGAGTACTGGGAGCCTTCGATTTGTTCGTGCTTCATGACCAGCCTGGCGACCTGGATGATGTAGGTTGACTGTAATTCTGTAACTTCTCAATGCTGATGCTGCATGGTAGATCGCTCGCCTGCTCGATGAAGAGGCTTCTAAGTTTCAAACCAGCACGTTGGGCGTGGAAAACATGACGACGCGTCAAAAAGCATTGGCACTCAACAGGTGGCTTCGCGTCAATAACCTGACGGGCCTCCGAAATCCAGAGCGAAGTTATCGGAACCTTCGCAACTGTTTGATCGGCCAGGCTCTACGCCATGAAGATCACGACTCCATCCCCATCATATCCAGTGCCATATTCTGTTGCATCGCAGAAAGATTAGGACTACAAGCTCAGTGTTGCTCGTTCCCCACTCACGTTCACGCCATAGTCTTTGCGAATCACGGACAGACACTGGACGGCATCTCCACACGAGAGGGAGCGCACCGAGAAATGATGTATCTAGATCCTTATGGTTCTGATGAGGAGATACCGATGGCTGATTTGCAGGCCATGCTGTCTCAACTCGGTTGGCAATCTAGTACTGATGCCTTTTTGGCCCCGGTGCCGCCCATCTCTGTTGCGATGAGGACTGCACGTAACATCAGAGCCACCTCGGCAAGGGTGGTCGAGTCTCGAGACCAAGTTGACCCCGAGATCACACAGCTTATAAGCGGAAACGGCTCCATGAATATGGATGCTGCCCTCTACTCTGCCTTGTGGGCGGCCCTCTTGATGACACCCGTCAACGTCTTTGCGTGGGACGAGAGCCTGGAGCCATTCCTCCGCCGATTTGCCAAGAGTTGGCACGAAGATGCGTGGCTGGTCGAGAAATATCTTGTACCCCTGTACGACCAATTTGCCCCCCTACGAGATAGGTTTGCTCGCAATGGTCCACAGGGGTGGGATGATCCTCGAGAGATTTTGGGTCTTGTGCGAGAGCTTGACCACCTCACGCCTCCGGTCTTTCGAAGAAATCGCGAGCAAATGCAGCCAGTCCCATACAAGATTGGCCAAGTCTTTCGACATCGTCGATATCGATGGATCGGGGTGATCAACGGCTGGACAGATCAAGGGACGCGCCGGCTCCCCATGCCGCATACCGTGGCCATCGGCGAGACGCTGGATGACAGCAGTGACACCGAACTTCCCAGCCTGGTGCGGCCTCGTAACCAGACCTTTTACACCTGTTTGTAAGTCTTAATAACCATCCCAGAATCTCCATGTTTGCTGACACTTGCCCAGACGCACAACCGGACCCGAGCGACACGTAGTTGCCGAGGACAACATTGTCTTGATTGACAACCCGGATGAGATCCCCGAAACTGTACTTCCCTTGGCCGGCCAATTCTTCAAGAGATTTGATGCTGCGACTTGCAGTTTCGTGTCAAACATCAAAGAGCAGTACCCAGATGATTAACACTGCCAATTAATGATTCCTTCTGTTGTTTGCTTTTTTGTTTCAACTTATTCGTTCGTTTGGCCAGCGCGTCTTTCCCGATGCAGAATGATAATAGGTTCTCTTTTAAAAGATAGAGGGCATGACTGGCGCTGGAGAGGATTATTGATTTCAGCCTCGCATTGCGTCTCACTGTCGTTAAGTATGCAGTCAAATGGCGAGCAAGGACGGTCTTTATGAACAATAGACATGTACGAATTTTGATCTTTTGAGAGAACATCTCCACTACAAATGATCATCTCCACGTCTTGAACTTGCTGCTCCGAGTAAAGTAGCTTTCCGCCTGAACCAATCCCACCTGTGCCGTGGTATGTACACGATTGCGGCTAGAACGCTGCCTACCTCTAAGCAATTTCGTAACGGACATTTATTTCACAAGGCCTTAGCTGGCATTTTTGATGGCATCTTCTAACACACCCTTCTCGGCGAGCTTCGTAACCCACTTGTGTAGAGCAGGTCCGTAGTCCTTCTTGCGGCCCTTAACCCGCTGTTCATCGTCCGCAATGGCCATTAGCTCAGCGCGATATTCACCCATGGTGGCCTTGACTTCAATGACAAGTTCTTGATGCAGTGCGTATGCTTCGCTCGTCTCCAAATTTGATTGCGAGCATTTCGCTCGTAAGGTCTCCGGGACCTCTGCGTCAATGATGGCTGGTTTGCTGAGGTTGAACCCTGAGAGTTGTAACTCGTCGTCTATGTCTAGCGGATTCGGTTCGGCGGAGATGAGATCTGTAAAATCGGAGTTCGCTTCCATCCGAGCGTGGAGGTGGCGGAGAGATGCGACGGTGCGAGAAATTGATTGACTGTGGATAGCAAGCGGGCTTTGACACAAAGCAAGGAGGTTGAATGATAACTGGCTCTCTTCATACTGCAACATACGGCCTTCAATCTGGGGCCGCGCAATACTCGTCCAGTCATTTGAGGACACGGCGTCTAAGAGCATGATAAGTAACTTTCTATGGGCTAAGTTGTGAAATAGGCTGTACTTACCAAGTCGGCGAGGCTTGCTCTTCAGCCCATCTAGCTCCCAAACGTAGCCTCCTGCAGGAACATATGCGATAAAGTGGAATCCGTACTCGGTTTTCACCCTCTTCCGTCTGGGGGCCTTCCGGCCCTTTTTCGGAGTGGCACGCTTTTTGGCCTTCTTGGAGCTCGCTTCTGATGCCTCGTGCTCTAAACATAAGTCGGCATTGAGGTGATCCATGCGGCGGGTGAAGGAGTTGTGGATGGTGCGGATGAAGGTGTTTCGGCTGAGTTGGTGGCCACGGAGGGCAGTGCTGAGGTGCTTCGTAGATTCTTTGAAGTCGCGGAGATTCTGACCCACGTCTATTCCATCGGCATTCATAACAATGTTGAGCAACGCGACGGTGGCGCATGCATTATCGGTCGTCTGAGAGGTGTGAGCCCTAGCTTGCTGATTGGTGAAGAGCACATACCTGGTTAGCGAACCAAATATCGCTTGTATCTTCGTCCTGATCTACATCGTCGTGACCAGGGAGATATTGGAAGAGGAATATCAAGCCGAATACAGGTTTACTCGAGAGATGTGAGCGAAGCTAGACGACTAGTTTGAGGGACTCACGGGATCATGTCAAGAGAATCCTGGTCGATGGTGAATATCTCTTGAGCTTTGACATGCTGGACACCTAGATCCCGCAATATGATGTTGAAGAAGGCCTGAGCTCGTTAGCTGTAGAACAGTTGGTGCAGGCAGAGAGCGTGTTGCTGACTGGTTCAGACTCTAGCTCAATCCAGCCCTCCCATTCTTGGACGTCTCTAGGAGTAAGAGGTGCAAGCGCCTCGTCAAGTAGCTTGTCAGGGAGAGTAGTAGTAGTTTGATTTGCTGCTTCGCTAGCTTTGCGCTTGGGGTTGCGACTTGGCTCACTCATAACAGCTAAACCGTTCGCTCCGAGTTTTGCAATGGTTGGGAGGCCAGCTAAACGAGTCGAACGGCGAAGAGGGGGTCCTGCTGGTTGAGTATCGGGGGCCTGTAGTGGCGGATCAGTCTCTCTGCCGTGTGCCACAGTGACAGTTTCTGATATGGCAAGGGTTGATGCCTGCATCGTGGGCCGAAGCTAGCATTCGACTTTGGAGTACGATTCGAGAATTGGGCGTGTTGGAGTTTGTGAGATGGAGGAACTAACAAGTGAAAAGTAAAGGAAGGGTGCTGAGTTGGGTAGGACGGGCGAGAAATGGGCATTGGGACTGTGTTTGCGCAGGAAAGAAGAAGAATCCCGTAATCAGCCTGGATCAAAGGCGAGTTGTTGTTGGAGAAAAGCCGTTGATTGTACATAGGCGAGCGAGTTGAAAGGTTGTCAAGTTTCCGCCCCAGGCATTCAACTGTTTGCCTAACGGGTTGAGACCCTAAAACGACGTACTGACTAGTCCGGGCCCTCGACAGCGAAGGACATGTACTCGGTTGATGGCAACATTTGGGATGGATGGAGGAAGTGAGAAAGAAACAGGGATGAATCACTAACAGAGGACTCAAAGTTTGCTACTCGCGAGCTGGGTATCTAATGATTACGTATTGTGCCTCACTCAACAGTGGGAGTTCCGGCTGGAGGTCCTGGGGGCTGTTGTTGTTGATGCGGCTGTCCTTAGGCTTCTGGCAGTAATTGCTTTGTCTGTGCCACCGATTTGTATGGAAGAGAGACTGCAAGCAAGGCAGCCATCGACCTTGAGAATAGCGATGTATTTATTGGAGCAAAAGTGAGTCGCAAAGGGGCGGGTGACTCTGTTCGTTGATCACCGAGAATGAGATGATATCTCATGGACGGTTGCATGGATAGGTAGGTAGGTAGGTAGGTAGGTAGCTCATAATAATCCTTGCCCAGGGAGGGACAGTTGTAAATACGTTCCACCGCCTGCTCTTCGACCAATCATGAGTCGTGTTTGCACGCCACGCCCTCCAACTCAACTGTCTTCAGTGGTGAAAACCCATGGCCTGCTAGCGCATTTCAGAGCTCTACAGCCAATTAGCACCTCTGAAAGCCGCTATTGGGCGTTGGAGCTGGGGGTGGCTCTAGCGCATTCCCCAGTGGACAGCACAAACGCAGCAGCCTGTTTCTTCGGGCTTTCATAAGTCGCGTTCTGACGTGACGGCTTTTTGTCCCAGGAATTTCTGTCTTTGATCACGGTGCAAACCACCATCGCTACAAAAACACCATCCACGACATCGCCAACCACGACTCACTCTCTTGGCTGGCCGCCACTGACAACCGATGCTACTTCTGCTCTAGGCGCCCATATACTCACGGAATGCGAATGCGATGAGCGAAACTCCCCGCTTGCGGTCTGGCTTTCCAGCAACACCAGCTACCGTTGCTCGACGATACAACCAACAACAAACCCCGTCCTCTGTCGGCTCGACATCCTCTGCTAAGAGCGCTGGCCCCAGGTCACCAACTTTGCCACTCGCTCCTGAGAATGTTTCCGCGCCGAATCCCGACGCCCAACCCGTCATCCCTTTGACCGTCCTCGATGCCCCCAACAGCGTCTGTACGCCTTTGGCATCTACGTTTTGCTCTGGGCATGGAAGCTTTATGACTGGCTTCAGGTCATTGAAGACGGAGAGACGTCTTGGTGGCTTTTCCTGAAGTGGATCTTCATCGACTTCGCCTTCCTCTTTGGCATCCCCGAACTGAGGATACCATGGCTGGAGCTTTCGCAGCCCGTTGTCACCACCTTCTTCTCCCTCCACCTCATCATCAACTACATGTTGATGTTTAATATCCCCGTATGTGCTCAAACTAGACAACTCTTAGTCTAACGCAAGCTAACTTGAAGTCTCAGCTCCCGTGGCAAACATGGCTCCTCGGCTTCGTCAAGGTCCTCTACGACCGTGAACTCTCCGTATCAGAACACAATGTCAAGGTGTCTAACATCCTCAACAACCATTCTCTGATTATGGGAAAGCAAATCATCAACATCCTACCTGAGGGCTCCGCAGTTCTCAATCCCGAGCATCACCCCTTCTGCCTCGGCGCCAAGAGCAAGACTGGTATCTCTCTGCCTATCTATTTCAACGCCAGCATCCCGGCTGAGATTGAGCTTATTCGCATCGACCTTGAAACAAACAAGGAGGAGACAATTAAGGTGCCCAGCCGGATGGTGAACAAAGTCGCGAAGCAGATCCGGGACCACACGTCCGATCAATCCACGACTGGCTTTCAGTGGGAATACTCGGTTAAGAAGCCGGGTGTCTACCGACTGGGAAAGGTTTTGGACGAGTATAAGCTTGAAGTTCAGCGAACCGCCAAGGATACATATGTGGTTCCTTGTCCCGAGGCTAGGATCAAGGCAACAACCGACCCGCGGCGATGCATTCACGACCTCTCGGATCTCTCTCTGGAGGTGGTCGGGACGCCACCCCTAAAGATTGTGTACAGCCGTACCATCAATGGCAAGGACCACAGCTTTCACTTTCAGAGCCTTCAGCCTGATGGGTTCTCGTCGCCCCTCCTAGGCGCTTCCTCGAACGCCATCATGGGAAATGACGACGACATTTCTTGGGTCCGACCCTCAAAGGTCACCGTTGGCCTCAACGAATCAATGACCTTGTCAGGCGTTTGGCAGTATTCCGTCGATGAAGTCTACGATGCATTTGGAAATGTGGTGAAATATACCTCGTCAGAGGATGAGCCTGACAAGGCTCGACCCGATGGCCTGACGCACAACTTCACTGTCAAGGAGCGACCCAAGATCCACATGCAAGGGTGTGACCTTAGGAACCCACTCAAGGTTGCCAAGGGTAGTTCAGCTAAGCTTCCCGTCGGGTTTACCATGACTACCTCTAGTCCTGTCGAAGATACCTCGCACGACATCACATGGGAGTTCTCGCCCATCGATTCGCTGACAAACAGTGGAGATCATGGTGACGAGGTCTCTGTTGCTACGTTTTCAGCCAAAAACTCACGCCACAAGCCATCAGTCTCCGAACCTGGTCTCTATACCCTTAAATCTGTGTCCAGCGGCTCTTGCAAGGGAGAAGTCAACGAACCATCCTCTTGTCTCCTCCTGAACCCTCTTCAGCCTCAACTCTCCATCCGATCTGAAGAGATCCCCGACAAGTGCGCGGGTAACTCCATTGGTTTGCGTGTTGACTTGGACCTTGTTGGAACCCCCCCTTTCCTCGTTAAATACGATGTTGTCTCGGAAAATCATGTGGACAGTCATGAGCATCCAGTCAGTGGTCTCCGATCTCAATTGGATTTGGTACCCACGGTCGCTGGTCCCTACAAGTATGTTTTCAAGTCGATCAATGATGCCATCTACACTGGTCTGCCCCTCACAGGCGAAGACAAGATCCTAGAGCAGATCGTCAAGCCTGCGGCATCGGCATCCATCATGTCCTCTCTCAAGACTATCAGTGCTTGTCTGGATTCCGAGGTGGAACTGGATGTCACTCTCTATGGTGATGCTCCGTTCAATTTGGAATGGGAGGTTGTGCATGAAGGAAAGCGGAGGCCACAGCATGTTAACAATGTCGAGGGCAACACGTTCAAGATCAAGACGGGCACACTTGGCAAGGGCGGCGAGTATATCCTTGCTTTGAAGAGTATCCAGGACAAGCGTGGATGCCGCGCCTTCCTCGAAGATGAAGTCAAGATTGTTGTCAGACGCCAGCAACCTCGCGCAGCATTCGGCCTTGTCGAGCACAAGCAGAGTATCACAGCTGTTGAGCACACGCAGCTCTCGCTGCCTCTTCGTCTGCAGGGAGAATCGCCGTGGACAGTTTCTTACCGCAACCTCAATGGCGGCGGCGAGACCATGATAAAGGTTGCAAGCAATGCCAATGACCACGTTTTGGTCGCGTCTCGTGGTGACTGGGAAATTGTCGATGTGAGGGACAACCAGTGCCCCGGAATTGTTGATCAACTCGCATCGAAGTTCCGAGTTGATTGGTTCCCACGCCCGGAAATTTCGCTTGTCTCGATGAGCAGCATTGCGTCCGAGAACGACAAGTTTATAAAGCAGCAAGTCTGTGAGGGCGACATTGATGGTTTCGAGGTCAATCTAAAGGGTAAGCAAGCCTCCCAAAGATAATCTATAACTTTACTAACACAGTGCAGGCTCTCCTCCTTACCGCGTGAACTACGAGATTAACCACAAGCCCTTCCAGGGTGCCAGCGCCTTCAGTCGCAAGGCCTTTGACGCTGCTCTATCCAAGGCAGCCATCTCTATGGACACCTCTAAGGCTGGTGACTACACCTACAAGTTCTCTGCCCTCGCAGATAATCTCTACGACACAGACAAGAACTTGCATCCTTTGATCATCACGCAACGAGTCAACGCGAAGCCTTCTGCGGCCTTCACCAAGCCGGGGCAGTCGTTCAAGTTCTGCATGGAGGAACAGGAGAATGAGGACAAGATCCCCATCACCCTTACTGGTGTTGCGCCATTCTATGTCGAAGTTGAGATCAAGCACCAGGCTGGTTCGCCTGCCGAGACGTACAGCATCCCCTCCATCGATTCGAAATCATACGGCATGAGGATTCCTCGACAGCATCTTCGCCTCGGCAGCCAGCAGGTCCGTATCCGCACAGTCCGTGACGCGCGCGGTTGTCAGCGAAAGTTCGATATTGGCGGTCCGTCAGTCCAGATCCAACTCTATGATGCTCCATCTATCTACCCATTGGAATCCAGACAGGACTTCTGTGTGGGCGAGCGTATCGCCTACACCCTGTCTGGAACACCGCCCTTTGATATCGCGTATGACTTCAACGGCAAGTGGAACGCCAAATCGCCCACGACCAACTTCCGCCGCATCGCCGAGAAGCCTGGCGAGTTCATCATCACTAGCGTCTCAGACAAGGCGTCGGAATGCCGCGCAGTTGTCAACCTTCCCAAGGTGATTCACCCACTGCCCAGTGTCCAAATCAGCCGCGGTAAGCAGTCGCGCGTGGACATTCACGAGGGCAATGAGGTGGATATCCTGTTCGAGTTCTGGGGCACGCCACCCTTCGAGTTCACTTATACCCGTAGTACTAACGAGAAGAGGGGCCAGAGGAGCGTTGTCCTCGAGACCCGTCACGATATCTCGTACGAGCACAGTAAGGTCGTCAAGGCGAGCCAGGAGGGCACGTACGAGGTCGTCGCCATCAAGGACAAGTTCTGTTCCTTCTCGACGCAGCAGGTGGAGAAGCGGGATGGCCGATGAGAGTATGTCAAACGAAAAACATGAGAATAACTGGAATAGAGGGGAAGGATTATTAGGGATTGTACGAGATGTCCAACAATGAAGTGGAATAACTTGTAAATATGCATCTATACCATGGCACGGCGTTAAGTAGGGACAAGCAAGGTTGAATATGTGAAAAGTGTGTGCTTCATTAACACTAATGTACCACGGCTGCTTTTATCTATCCATCCATTTCAATACTTTGCGGGTATGTATTCAACCAGTGTCGGTCCGTCTAATCCACCTCTTCGATCTTCTTGATCAGCTCACCGCCAATCCTCGCAATTTCCAACAGCACGGCTGGTCGATTCACCTCGACCACATCGCCCTCCTCGGCATCGACCTTGCTGAAGTTGTACGGCAACCCGGTGCGGAACTTTTGCTGCTGCAGCTTGGGGTGCCAGATGGCGCCGATGACGGCATCGTCGCCGTTGTCGTCGCCGCTGCTGCCGCGAAAGAAGATGAGTGTGTCGTCGTAGACGCGCTGTAGCTCCTGGGCGAGGACGTCGACGGGGTGGGCGCGGACGGGCAGCGGAGCGCGGCCGGTACGGTCGTCGAGGTTCTTGAAGTGGGAGATGCGACGGGCGGCCGGGTCAGTGGCGGCGTCGCGGAGGATGGCGCGCACGGCCTTGGGGGAGAGGTGGAAGAGGACGTCGTAGTCAGCAAGAGAGGCGTCGAAGAGCGCGGCTCCGTCGAGGGAGTATGCGGAGTCTTTAAGCAGCTTGCAGGCGGCCTTGGCGAGGCGCGTCATCCGCGAGGCGACGAGCTTGGAGGGGCCGGAGCGGGTGTACTCGAGGCCCGAGGGCGCGTTGGACGTGGCTACGACCATAACGGTGTGGTTCATGTTGGGATCGCGTTTGCGCCACGCCTCGAGCTCCTTGACCACGGCAGAGCGGTCGTCGCTGGTCATGGTCTCGGCCGAGTCGATAAATAGAGGCTCGCCGCGCCAGTCCCATCGGGAGAGGAAGGACAGCGTGCGCAGGAAGCCGGTGGCGACGCTGGTGGGCGTCCTCCAGGGGTAGGGTTGGAGGAAGACGTGCAGGACGAAGAGCTCGATGAGCTCCTCGCTAATGTGGCTCGAGAGCTTGTGGCTGTTGAACCAATGCTTCACCAGGCGGATCGTCTGCGATAGGGGGTGCAGCCTGGTGCAGAAGGTGGCGATGGTCTGCGAGTGAAGGGGCAGGGCTGCGAAGAACCAGTTGGACCTGGCAAGAACCGCTTCCGACTGCTCACGTACGTGCTGCTCCAAAGTCTTGTTGGAGATCTGTCTCTCCAGGAGAGTCTGCTCCAAGTCACAGTGGATGCGAAGCCTGAACGCCGCGCCGTTGTCGTAGACGATGTCGAGATACGCTAGGTTCTCGACGCCAATGTCCCTGTTCTCTCGGCCTAGGTATGTGGTGATGGTGTCCTTGGCGGCGGTGAGACGCTTGTCAAAGTCAAGCAGAAACTCGATTTTGGCTTCCTGGATGGCGACGAGGTTCTCGGGCCACTTGCTCGATGCTTCAAAGTAGAGATTGACGTCGATGGGCTGGATGGAACCGCTGTGATAGCCCGAGATCGGAGGTGCGATTGAAGTGTACCGAGCAGCTGGCGATACTGGCGAGAGCTGTCTGATCTGCAGCGGCAGTTCTTCCAGGTTCCGGATGTCATGTTCGAGAGTCTGGAACGACCGTCGTGCTGCGTCAAAGGCCTCCTTGTCCAAGTGAGTCAAGTTGATCACCGAAGACAAGCCGACGCCCAAGGCCGTCAACTCTTCCTTTACAATCTTCAGGTGGCGCTTCAACGCATGGGCGGCAATCTCCTCGCAGATCTCCACGGCCCCCTTACTTGACCACTCGACACACTCGAGGATGCTGCCGTCCTTGAAACGACGAAGCTCGGCCTTTTCACCCCAGAACTGGCGGAACCTAGCAGCGTCCTTTTGCTCTTCGGCTGGAGGACCATGCTCCATCTGTCGAGACATTTGCATTGAATCAAAAACGACCGAAAAGTGTACCTTGTCAGACTCGGCAGGTTGGTGAGCGGCTAACAACCAGCCAGCCTTTGGAGGCTGCTGAAAGTGAACAAGCTCTGCTCGGTTCCCGTACGCCTTCTTCAATATCTTATGTGCTTCTAAACTGAAATCCCAGACTGGTCCACGGCGGTCGGCTGACTGTGACGGTTTGGAGATATCCGGGGTCTTGATTTCGAAGATGGCATCGAATGTTTGTAGGGCCGAGTCAGTCTTGATAATGAAGGTCGGCTCAAACTTCTCAGCAGCTTCGTCGGCGAGAAGATCCGTAGTCGACTTGGCGTGCATCTGCAGGAGGCTCGCTGACCACGGGCTCATCTTGAAGAGGAGGTTGAGCTCACGAACCGGGTCAAACATGACAGGGCCAGATTCCCGGACGGAGTCGATGTTCGTTCTTGAGGAAGCAAAGACAAATGGCTTCTTGTTGAAATCGGTGGTTGAGAGGAACTGCACGGCAGCCTTGAACAGCTCGGTCCCACTGAGGGCAGTCGAGAGCGCTGCTTGGCCATTACGGCCGCCCATCTGAAGCAATAGGGCAATCATGGTGGCCCATTCGAAGTGACCAAATCCACCTCGAGACACAGAGCTACCGAAACCCCTTTGCTGGAGCCAGATCCTGCCGAGAGCACAGGCATCGGGAAAGGCAGGGCATTCGTTCTTGGTGTGGGTGAGGAGTTTCAGGTAGGAGATGAAGGTCTCCTCGGCCTTGAGGGTAGAGTTGTAAAAGGGAGTCCCGGATTGCGCCGACTTCTTGTCGACAACGTCCCCGCTGCGGTTGCTGTTCGAGGTCGGGAGCAGCTTGTTCTTGGGGAAGAGTCCCTCGGGCGCACATGGAATAAGTCGAATCGTGTATGGCGACTTTGAGGACTTTTTCTTGGTCGCCTTGCTCTTGGCTACCTTGCCAGTCGTCTTGTCCTCTTCGTCGTCCTCGGGCTTAGGTCGGAGAACAAGGATGGGCAGCAGGGGATTCTCGTTGAGGCACTCAAAGCTCAGGTCCATGGAATCTCCCAGCTCCTTCTTGACACGCGCAGCTATGTATGCAATGTAGTAGGCCCTTCGATAGAAATAACGCATGCTCGTGTAGTCCTTGTCCTGGAACATAGACTTGGGCATTTGGACAACCATGTCGACGCCAAACTGGTCTTGCGTCTTGACCATGGACTGGGCGACATAGCTGCCGACAACATTGTACTGGGCGGGCTTCTCGAATGAAAGCTTGTAGGATGCATCCTTGGCTGGTCTTGGTTCGGGGTAGGGGATGACAATGCGGTGCTTCTTCTCAAACTTGATCGTGGCTTCGGTGATCTAGGAATATCAATTTTAGTGTGTCGTCGCGGCGCATAATCTGAAGGTGAGCTCACGGGAACGGGATCATGAGGGGCTGAGGAATCAATGGCCGCCTTGAGGCGATGCAAGTGGTCGTCGACGCCCTTCAATGCCCTGCCATAGTCGAGTTTGGCTTCCTTGAGCAACTCGTCTGTCTGCAGGACGAAGGTGCTGGCGGTTGAGACGCGGGCCGAACTGCGCGACTCGAAGTCGATGAGGGCGTCATGCCTTAGGCCAGGGCGCGAGTGGTCGAGCTTCCGGCGTTTGAAGCTGGACTGCATGGCGAGAGCGAAATGCAGGGCTGTTGCGATGCTGATTATCGTGGGTTTGGTTGCGAAATTCGTCTTCTTGGATCGTCACCTACCAGGGCTTTTCTGGCGTCTGGTAATTTTTTTCTCTCTGAGCATGCCGAACGCTGCGGGGCGATAAGGATTGCTGGTGGCTTATCGGTGAAGGTACGTACCCTGTCACTTGCTCTCGTCTCGTCGAGACCCTTTTTTTTCCGGATCGCTGACATCAGAAGCTCCACGACTCAACCCGTTCCTATTTCGTAATGGACGCGGTAATTGAAGGGCAAGGGAAAGCCTTGCATGCTCTAATCTAGGGTGATATTGAGCAGAAAGCTCCTATTCGCTCCTCTGATACCCGATGTCCACCTTCAGAGAGCCCTTGCCTGCGTAACTTTGGCAACTCGCCGCCTTGCAGAACGGCGTGATCCACTTGACTCAGCTCTCAGATGGGTTCGACGAGGCAGCTCATTAAAGCCCGAGACATGCCAGCCTCGAACGTAATGGCGCCTTCGCTTGGAGTCCTCCTCAGCCGGGGCTACAGATGCTAGCAGAACAATGGCGAGATCGTCATGACACCACAAACAGGCCGTTTGGCACGTTCATCCTGAAGGCAAAACCATGTGTCGAGATGGGATACCTATGGAATGGAGGGTAAGGTTACGATGACAGCTCATTCCCCATGTACTCACCAAGAGACGAATCCTAGGCGCGACATGGATAATTAATCACGTCCAGATGCCAGAGCACACGCTGCCCGTAACCAAGACCAAGGTTCTGCTTAGAGCGCTTAGCCCGTGTTGGTGAACCTGAAGGTAGGCGGCGCAATGTCTTGTAGACTCCTTGCTTCCGCGCACCTTTCCAAAGACGGCTTCGATATGCAGGTGGTCAGATATTCTTCCCCAGACCTGTCTTCCCTGATTCACCTGTCCCGATAACTGAATCAGGGACTATCCTGACCTTAAGTAGCAGGTAACCCAGGGCCATTTCATAGAGCGGCCCCTCGACAAGGAATACCTAGTTACTTTTATCTCTAATCATTCCCTTTCTCTTGTTTCCTTGGTCTTGTGTCGAGTATCTTTATACCTTTTCCCCACATCTCCTCTCACTCCCTAGGTAGAGTCGTTTGCTCGGATCTCTTCCCCATCAGTAATTCAGCATGTGGGCTCTCTCCAGCCAAGTCACAGCTTCCTCTCGATTGTCACCCATAGACACAAGAACACCTTCGCCGGTACCAGGCTTATTGCATGGACCTAGTCCAACGCACAGCGAATTCGGGCAGCGGACCCCATTGCCCATCCCGTCTGACTCGGTTCATCCCGAAATGTTCGACAGCGAGGCCGAGTTTGATGGTGGGTTCGCCGAATTGCACCACCAAAGCATCAACGCAATGGATGTAATGCCGGTTACCATGAGTTGGTTGCCAGATGGAAAGCAAGCCCACGAGGTCACAGCCTCTGCGTTGAACCGGCAAGCAGTGGCCAAGCTGCCTGACATGGGGTCTTCCGAGTTCATCATGATCTCTTGTTTCAATATCCAAAGGGCTGAGTTGTTCTACTCCCGGTGTTTTGGATGGACGTTCCTGGGAGATATCAATAAGCCCGACTCGAGCGACGAGGCCATGAGGCGACACGGGTCGTCACCCTACGATGCGCAGTCCATGAGCTTCTTCACTCGCGACTCATCGAATGACAGCCACAACATTGCAGGCGCTTTACTCCAACGGAACAATGCATCAGCTTCATGGATCGAGGTACAAGCACAAGCGATGCAGGTACGGGCCGGAGCTGCGTGCCACCTTCGGGTGCCCGACATCGGCGACGCGGCGGATAGGATCGAGGCCAACCTCGGTGTTGTCAAGTCGCTCCGGTTTGGAATCAGAGGCATGATGGACATTGGCGAGTTTATGGACCCTGAAGGCAACCTATTTGGCCTGGTAGCATATCACCCGCAAAACGTTGGCGTCTGATGTTTTGTATGTGCACAGCTCTGCATGCCACTCAGCAGGACACGGGAAATGCTGCGGGGGGTAAAGGAATACCCGGGGTGGCAGGACGTGCTCTATGGATGGAGGGAAAGGGTTGATTTTCTGTCAACGAAGGGCTGATTGTTTAAAACGGAGCGTTGGGAGTTAAGAGAATGTGTTTTCAAGGGTACATGCATTGTCAACGTGGTGGATGTTGGCACTCGTGTTTGGAAGGGTATGGCGATGCAGTCAGTCCCCAAATCCTGGTGCTGGTTGTGGGAACCAGGAAGCAGACACACAAGTGATAATGCTAATACAAATTGAGTGGGAAGTCTGGGGAACTGTGTAAATAGCAGATACCAATCACTGACATGTGCGAGTAACCAGTCATCTGTTCTTCCAGAGCTACTAGACTGCTGGGTTGTTCATCGATCCGTATTGCTCCGTGGTGTTCGGTCCGCATATAGCGGTCGGTCCGCATTGCTGTCGGACTCGGTAGAGTTATTCGGTACTTTGTACACTTGATCGGGGCGGGAAAATGGGGCAGCCAGTTCAAACTATTCCACTAACTACTTGCCTACATAGTACAGCAATTGCTACCTACCTTAGGTAGGTGGTCATGTACCAGTTCAGAGTAACGGGTGATGCCCGCGGTCAACTCCCGAAACGAAGAGCCGGGTGTGGGCACTTGTCAAGGCGGAAAACCACTTATCCGCCACGGCAAAATCCCGACTTGCCCACTTGCAGGCTAACTTGGCCATTTGAACAGCTAAAAATCACGACCGCTAAATTAAACGACGACTCAGAGGCCTTGCCCCGGACTTGGACCCCCGCCGCTAAACTCGGGGGAGCTGCAAAGATCCAGGCCTGGGGTGGGGATTGGAAAGGGAACGCGTAGTGGCCATGGGGGAGCATCTCCGCCACTTTCCGCCTTTCGGAAGCCGGCAGCCGTTTAGGGCAAAGAAGAGACGGAGTAATAAATGCAAGATGTTGATGAATTGGGGATTGGGGATAGTGAATATCAGGCAGGATAAGCAAGAAGCGAGAGAGAGCTGTGAACCCAGCGGCGACGGGCAAGGGTATGAGATCATGGGATGGGATGGGATAGAAAGAAAGGATAAATAATCATGACCGACTGTGCGACGGCATCACAAGCCAGTTAGACCCCTCGTTTCGACCACAACACAGACCCAAAGAGGGGCAGTAGAGGGGTTGCTCTCGGTAGACAGTGCATTTAGCACACTAAAGTCATTACTGGCACTCCTTCACACTCGATTTCCCTCCCGAACGAATGCCGAATCTCTCTTCCGAGGGACGGAATGCGGAATGCAACCATCCTTGTCTACCCGGGTGGCCCCCGAACGCCCCGAATAGCGGCCAGCCACGGGCCTTGCTTTGGGCCCTGGAGCCTGGATAATACCTAATAAAACCCCCGCCAATGCCCATGACGACCGCTCCATCATGGCTGCTCTCTTCTCCCGGCTTTGACGCTTTCTTCTCTCTCCCCTGACGTGACTAGATTTATTTCTTGTCAGATTGACTGACTGATCGACTGACTAACTTGCTCTCGACCTCTTGCCGACTGTAGCTCTTGCTGGCGACGACTGCAGCTTGGAATCTCTCTCCTTCCCCCTTCATCCCGCTCACCCTCACCCTCACAACACAAAAGCATTCACAAGATGCCTTCCACAGCTCTCCGGATACGCACCCTCAGGGCCTTTGCCCGCAATGGCACCAACGTAAGTCTTGCTTCTTTGCGCTGTTTCAAGCAATCCCGGGGAGAAAGCTAACCTGTCGATTCATCATACAGCCTACCGCAGTGCTCTCCAGGTCCTTCTCGGCCACCTCTCGCCGCGCTGAGATCAACAAAGTCTTCCCCTCGGCGTCCGAGGCCCTCAAGGACATGAAGCCCAACAGCACCCTGCTCTGCGGCGGCTTCGGCCTCTGCGGTGTCCCGGACACCCTCATCAACGAGGTGGTCAAGAAGCCAGAGATCACCGGCATCACGGCCGTGTCCAACAACGCCGGCACCGACTCGTCCGGCCTGGGCCAGCTGCTCAAGACCAAGCAGATCAGCAAGATGATCGCCTCGTACATTGGCGAGAACAAGACCTTCGAGCGCATGTACCTCACCGGCGAGGTCGAGCTCGAGCTCACGCCCCAGGGCACCCTCGCCGAGCGATGCGCGGCCGGCGGCAAAGGCGTCCCGGCCTTTTACACGCCCGCTGCCTATGGTACTGTCGTCCAAACTGGCGAGCTTCCCCTTCGCAACAAGCCCGACGGCTCGGCGGCCGAGTTCTCATACCCCAAAGACGTCAAGGTCTTCGACGGCAAGTCGTACCTCCTCGAGCACAGCATCGCCGGCGACTACGCCTTCGTCAAAGCCTACAAGGCCGACAAGCTGGGTAACTGCCAGTTCCGCCTCTCGGCGCATAACTTCAACGGCGCCATGGGCCGCAACGCCAAGATGACCATCGTCGAGGCCGAGCACATCGTCGAGCCCGGCGAGATCCCCCCCGAGGCCGTCCACCTGCCCGGTATCTACGTCAAGCGCGTCATCCAGGCCACCGAGGAGAAGAACATTGAGAAGTACACCTGGGCCAAGGACGAGAGCGACAAGGATGCTGCCAAAGCCCTGGGCACCGGCGACACGGCCGCCAAGCGCGAGCGCATCGTTCGCCGCGCCGCCAAGGAGTTCAAGAACGGCATGTACGCCAACCTGGGCATCGGCATGCCCATGCTGGCTCCCGGCTTCGTCGGCCCCGAGGTCGAGGTCCAGCTGCAGTCGGAGAACGGCATCCTCGGCCTTGGCCCCTACCCCAAGAAGGGCCTCGAGGACGCCGACCTCATTAATGCCGGTAAGGAGACGGTTACGCTCAACCCCGGCGCCGCTGTCTTCGGCAGCGAGGAGAGCTTCGGCATGATTCGCAGCGGCCGCATCGACCTGACCATCCTCGGAGCCATGCAGGTCAGCGCCAGCGGCGACCTGGCCAACTGGATGCTCCCCGGAAAGGTCAAGGGCTTTGGAGGCGCCATGGACCTCGTCAGCAACCCTAGTAAGACCAAGGTCGTCGTTACCATGGAGCACACCGATAAGAAGGGCAACCCCAAGATTGTCAAGCAGTGCGCGTTCCCCTTGACCGGGCGCACTTGTGTCTCGCGAATCATCACCGAGCTTGTAAGTTGGCCCTAGCAACAACTGAACTATACTCTTCGCTTTGAACATGACACCTGACTAACGTGTGATAAAATAGGGTGTCTTTGACGTCGACTTCAGTCACGGCCTGACCCTCATCGAGATCGCCGACGGCGTCACCGTCGATGAGATCAAGGCCAAGACCGAGGCTCCCTTCGCTGTGGCAGTCGATCTCAAGCCTATGCTGTAGATGGCATGATGCACAGACAGCAACATCAACATCAACATCATCATCAACATCATCATCAACATCATCATCAACATCATCATCAACCCCCAACCCACAGAATTTTAAAAAATTTACAATTTTTAGGAAAATTGGAGATACCACGTGAGCAGACTGGATTGGCCGAGGATACGACTTATCCCATGACTTCTGTCACATGAGGATAGGGCCTGGAGCATTAAGGAAGGCTGAAGCCATGACGTTTTCCCCTGGCGTAGGGCGTCACGAGTTCCCGCTATACGTATCTTGTACCCATTAGACGAGCCATGACTCTCCGCATAGGCGGTTCCGCTGCACGTGGGTGCCGCCAGATGTAATTTTGAATGAGCATGTAATTATATGAAAGAATAGAATGGTACATGCTTCATAATTCCTCCCCGGCTATTTGTTTTATATGCTGTGGCTATTGGTTTCGCAGGCCAATGGAGAGAGTTCAGTAACCCAAGGCTGACATATCCACTCTGTGCTGCTTGCTGTAGTGGCTCTCGCCTGACACTTGCCTGAGAGGCTTAGAGTAAGACGAGCATCCCTCTTACAGTTACATCCCTCCAACCACTTCATCTCAAAATCTACCGCGGACAATCATCCACCCCAACTTAACCAGCGCGTGCATTGCCATGATTGCTCGTCGCTTGGTTTTAAAGCCGCTGCACAATCCGGCTCTCGTGATCCTTCTAGTCGCGTAGTAGTCGCCAAAGCCGCCGTCGCCATGTACATCACGCACGCCCACGAGTCTGGTCAGGTCTTCAAGGAGCGCATCGTGCCTCGCAGCTTTCTGGCCGACCAAGAAGATCGTAACGCTGCCAATTGGAGCCGCCGCCGGCCGTATCCCAAGTTTAGGGGTCGCGGCGTGCGAGGGCCTCGGCCGCTCGTGGATATGACCATCAACATTGTCGCCGACAACATCGGTGATATCAGTCTGGAGCTTCTCGAAGGCCTTCCTACTCGCCTTGTGGCTCGTGTCTGGCGCTTTCTCGAAGCAAGGTGCGTGTCATCCCGGTTTGGCAAGAGAAAAATTGACTGATGCGACTTTCCAGAGGAGTTTGTCTTCATGGATGGAAGCTCTTCTCGAAGCTCCTCCTAGACGAAGACGACGACAAGAATCTCGGCATGTATCGGTTTCGCCAGCACATCTGTCGTCCTGGCGACGACCTCGCCCGGTACACGCAGCCGCTGACGTCGCCATCCGTGGATTTTGTCACTCACCTGGTCCTCACTGGCGGCTGCTCCTTTTCCACCCATGATCTTCTTGGCCTCGCCAAGATGCCAAACCTCGGGGTCCTCGAACTAATGAAGCCAGCCGACGAGCTGCGCACCATCTTCCCCCAAATCAGTGACGGTCTCATACGTGGATGGACCGAGGTCGACGATCCTTTCCCATTACTTAGGATTCTACGCATTTGGGGAGATGACTCCACGACGCAAGACTCTCTGCACTGGGTGTCCAAGTTTCCCTCTCTAGCTCTCTACGATGTCACCGGCGCTCGGGATGACTGGAGTTCACCCGAGGAAATTGCTCAGGAGGAGGGTTGGGAAAGAGCCGAGACAAAATCTGGCCTGGAGGAGTCTCTCCTGCGATATCTCATGCTTTTTGCACCCCTCGAGGAAACGCGCCATAACAGACTGCGTGAACTCTCCCGGAGCATCGATGCTGATCTCGTCTCCCTCTGTAGTGACTCGCGATGCGCCGTCAAGTTCGTCGCCGACCGCCAGGCCCCACGGCTCCTCGACTACCTCACCGACAACGCCAAGGTTCTGATACCCTCGTGGGACATGGATGCCGCCGGTCACGACGCCCGAGCCTGCCACGGTATTGCCTTCGAGCCGTGGGCCTTCTGGCTGTATTCCTTCATTGGTCAGCTCAGCGGGGACCGCGACCTCGCCGCCCGGGCAGTGCGGCCAGAGGCGCAGGCCGTCGCTGGCCCCTTTGTCCTGCCGTCTAAGCCGCTCGCGTGTTTGTATCTGGGCCACAGCGCGCGCGGCGGTATCTCGACGAAGCCGTCGTACGTGGGACGCGGGCTGTTCGCGACGCGGCGCTACACCTTCTCGCGGGACTCGGTGGTGCGCGGACCGAAGCAACCCAAGCCAGTGCCGATTCCTAAGAAGCCGGCCAGCCTAGTGGCCTCGGAGCGGACGGCCCCGATGCTGGCACTGCGACGGAAGAAGAGAAAGCGGCTGGATGACATACTACAATCGCTGATGGGGTGAATGGCGCCTACTTGATTGTGAGAGAAATGAAGATGGGCCGTTCGAAACACATAAGACCGCTGGGGTGGGAGGCTCTGATGGTAATCTACGTTACCGCCATGCCTCTCCGTAATGCCTCTCAACTATCGTCAGATACTATAGCCTTACGCTATTCAACTAACTCTCGCTTGGCTCGACGGCGATTTGGGCACAGCTGTGTTCAACAAGTAACGGTTCCACATGGAAAAACGCTGCCAGGTCTCTTTCACGGGCGAGACTCTGAATAACCAGTACATACCCGAAGAGCTAAAATGTCTCGGGTGCCGGGTAAACAGCCCTATCTAGAAACTCTAGAAATCCTTGTGGTGCAGGCATGATCAAACACACTTTGGCATCGGCTCCCGTGCCGATGATTTCATTATTGCGTCGGGGGCTTTTTTGTCAATCAGGGACCTAAAATCAGGAGGACAAGACATCATATCACGGGTGAAATCGTGGTAGATCTTGACATGGATACACGTTCGCCGACCGCGAGTCCCTACTTGGTAGATTAGAACATGACGAAATAGTCGCCAAGCTTGGCACGACAACGGCATACTTCGGATCGATCGAAAAACAAGGCTCCTAGATACCTGGTTATAGTCACTCGTGACCGCCTTATGTGAAAAGGGACTTCTTTTTGGCTTTGGAGCCCCACAAGATTGCATTTATACCCAAATAATGATGCTCATCGTCTCGGTGCAATGACGAACCTTGCGTGACTTGACGATAGTTCTGCTCCTTATAAAGCATATAAGCTGTTTTCTTCTCTCGCTCGTTTCCATTGCTGGCCTATCATTGCTATTTCAGCTCCGCGGAAAACAAGTCCGTGAATCAAACTCTACTTTTCCTTCACTGTTCTCCCAATTGAACACTTGCGCCTGAGCACTCAACAACTTCGCTCCGTCACCAGTCCTCGACATGGTCCAGGAATCAACCTCAGCTACTTCTATTCGCAACGGACTTCCAACACAGCAACACAAAGACTCTGCTTCCTCATCAACGTCACAACCTCATCGGCTGTCTAACAGCGATATCGACAACATGAGTGATGCCAGCAACAAGAACAAAATCACCAACATAAACAATTTCATTTCGGTAAGTCCTCTTCCACCACCTCGTCTTCCAACACTAACTCTTAAGTGCGAAGATGTTGATATTCCTCCCCTAGAACTCCCGCCTCCTTGCAGTCCTATCTTGGAACCAGAGGAATGGTCACTCCCACAGCGATGCCAGACGATCACAACCACGCGGACTTAGACGCACCTGATTCGGACCAGCACACCAATCCCAGATGGTAGCTCCATAGACCATGGTCTTTACTCGCAAATAGAATGACGACCATGGTTGGAGGCAGCGGAGTTGCCTTGCTTACATACACGTACACAGAGTACCCGAACTGAATGAACATGTCAACTATACCAAGGCAGGCCGTCTAGTGTTGCCCAAACGACATCAAAGGGTGCTAACATCGACTCTAGCTGCGACTGAGAATACGTCCATCATGAACACTGGTGTAGGATCATCAGAGTCTTGCATACCACAACACAGAGTAGCGCTATGATTTGCGCCCACTCTCTAGGATGCTCGCATTCAATGTCATTTCGCCCTCTTTTTTCGTATGTTTTTGGGCACCGGACGGACAAGCAAGGGACGACACAGAGGGTCCAGGCGAGGATGAGATTGAACACCCAGAGGAGACTCGGTGATGTAAAGGGAGGATTGTTGTTGGCTGAGAGGGAGCATGTAACGGCCACTGTGGTAGGTGATTGAGCACCTACTCGGGACAACTAGATTCTCTCAGACGATTTGCAGTCCGCATGTCGCATTACTGGTGACTTTAGACAATTGATGTATCATGAAATGTGAGATCAATGTCAACCAAAACCGAAGCCTCGAGGACGCTTCTTGGCATGTACGATGGCCCTTAGACACAGTAAGGGTTTGAGGATGGGAATGCTTGATCAGAAAACCTTCTGTCCCATTGACGAAAGACCACGATGACTCTTATCAACGCAGGTTATAAAAACCTTCACGTATGCACACCACGACGTTGTGCGACGTGCCGAGTATTTGCCACGTTCCTGCAAGCATCAACACCGGCCAAACGGCCCGCGGCTTGAACGATTTGCGCATCATGGTTTTATCCTGCGAGGCTTTTAGTCCTCGAGGTTCTACAGTTTCTTTCTCCACCCTAAAAAGGCAGAGATTTTCGACAAGAGAATGTATCGCTTCGAAATTTATCCAGACCCCATGGCAGCCGAAGCCACACGTGGAACAGAAGGTAAGTCGACGACAAGATTCCATCTTTCCTCCCGTTTCCCCTCCGCATGCACCCATGGTGTAGTGGGATGCCGGAGTGAATAGGAAGGATTATTTTCTAGTAGGTTTCACTAAAGAAGAAAGAAAAGAAAAGGTTCAAAAATCTGCGCTGCGGCTGCTGCTTTTCTAGGTCCAGCAGAGTGGGGGCCCTGGATGCGGCGGGGCGGATTAACTTACACCCATTGCTGGGCCGACGACTCTCAACCCACCCTGCCTGTGTGCTAATTACAGGTGACGAAGCCCTCAGCAGAATCGACAAGAACAGGACTTGATAGAGTCGAAAGCGAGGTCAGTTCAATGCATGTTGATAAACAGGCTTCAATAAGCAGATTAAATGCAAGATATGAAGATTATTCAGACTCTCCCGCATTTCCAAATTGAACTCCCTGCTTCCCTTTCCACTGCTGCATCAACCTAGGCCTATTTGCCTCGTCTTACAGGGGGTGGGGGGCGAGCATTTTGAGTACAGAACTCCAGAACCAGCCGAAAACCCGCTCCCCTTTCTTTTCCTCATTTAGCAAATGACAGTCCATGATGCAGAATAAATTCGTGGCGGTGAGTCAGGGGAACGCAGGGTCCGGTTCTAAAATCCGCTGGTGGCTCATGGATCCAGATATGACATGCAGCGTGTCGTGTGCCATGGACAGGGCGCTGGACAGGGCGCTGAACTGGACCCGGCCACGACAAACTGCCGCCCTCCGATTCGCACGTCATGGCACTCACCCTGACAGTGAAGTGATGATGCACTTGTGAAGAGGGTGAGCTGAACTGGAACTATCTTGGAGGCGAAAGCAACGGGTAGATACCTGATCTGAATAGCAATCACCAACACGGTTGGGCTCCAAAAACACGTCTGCCGTTTTTGCCACATGCCTCTACTGGAGGTGTGTCATACGTCGTGGCTGTTGGCCTGCTCTCGCTGTTGTCTTTGCTATCGCCTCCTTCGTCTCCTCAGCTGGAGACCCTGCGTCTTTTTTGAGTCACACACTGATCGTATCGCTCTAACAAAAGGGACTATTCGTGTGCCTGCTTACCTACCTAGGTACCTACCTACTTAAGGAAGGTATCCTTCGATGCAGTGTATTGGTTTCATGATCGGCTCGCCATTCCTTGTAACTGTTTGAACCCCTCCACCTCTCCTCGACCTTGTTCGGATTCGACCCCTTTCGATCAGCGATTCGAAGCCTTGCGGTACTTGAATCACCAGAAAAGAAAATCTCGTCATCTTCGTGGTGATTGTTGGTTGAATTTCGTCCCACAGATCAATTGTCCAAGGAGCTTTCAGTCATCATCAGTAGGTAGCTACCCCGCTACCCCGCCTCTACCCATCCCAGGCTCAAACACTCAAGCCTGAAATCGACCAATCCAACCTAACGGAAAAATCATCATCAACCTACCTCCCCAAGCAAAAAAATACATATTGCCCAGCATGGTAGCACCACCTGGATCGAGTTCACGCGGCCGAGGCGGCAAATTCAAGAAGTACACTCGAGGAGGTACGTATGGAGTGTCTCTTTTTTCCCCATGGCCCATGGCTCATGAGCCCATGCGCTGCGTCGACGTCAGAGGCGACGCAAACTTCTTGTGCCCCTCCCAAAACTAACGGCATTTCCAACAATAGGTGGTAAGCACTTCTCTCGCGACATTCGACCCCTCGATGCCGACGGAAATGAAGTGAGCATCTGGGCCGCCGACGGTAAGACCAAGGACGACGAAGATTCCGACGAAGACACCGATTCTGAGGAGGAGGACTCCGAGGAGGACAGCGACGATGAGCCTGCCACTGCCGCCCAAATCCAGGCCGCTTCTCGCGAGGACCGCAAGGCTGAGAAGAAAGCTCGCAAAGAGGCTGCCATTGCCAAGTCGAGAGGGAAGACCGTCGAGGTCGGCGACATGCCCTCCAGCGACGAGGACTCGGATGACAGCGAGGACGACGACATGCCCGCCAACCCCAACCACTCCAAGGCTTCCCGGAACCAAGCCAAGGGCACTCCTATTGAAGAAATCACCGAAGGTGTCGCCAAGATAGGTGCGCCCACCAACCGACGCGAGCGCGAGGCCTTGGAGGCGGCAAACGCCAAGGAGAAGTACCAGCGACTGCAAGCCCAGGGTAAGACCGACGAGGCAAAGGCTGACCTGGCCCGCCTCTCCCTCATCCGCGAGCAGCGAGCAGCCGAGGCTGCCCGACGACAGGTAAGTTGGCGACGTTTGCCACCCGATGACGCAAAGCAGAAGCGCTAATTCGTGGTTTCCTCTGTGCCGCAGGCTGAGAAGGAAGAGAAGGAAGAGATTGAGAAGAAGAAGAAATCTGAAATCGAGGCGCGAGAGGCCCGTAAGAGGGAGGCTGCGGCCGGCCCCAAGAAGGGCAAGAAGAAATGAACGGCGAGATGAAGGCTTTGGTGGCAAGTCTTGCTGTGTCTTGGCTGTTAGCAAAATGGTGCGTGCCTGTGGATGCTGTTGTATCCGATATTTGGTGCACATAGCAGGTGTTGACAAACTCCCTCATGATGACGAATACCACATTATTGACATGCCGAATCCAATGTCTCCGAGATACGATGCCGTAGAGTTTACGTGACAGAACATAAAAGTGATGCCCGTGGGTGTTTGTAGGTGGGTGAGTCAAGATGTGTGAGAAGGTGTTGGTCAAGGGTAGTTTAGTTGCTGTCAAGGACCCCCGGCAAAACGAGTCACATCCGGACACTGAGGAGTCATATTGATGGCTGACAAGACTGGCGTGAATTCAGCAAGTGAATCACCAACCAGGTAGAGTCTTAGGTTTTGGTATCTGGAAATAAAGCCTAGGCCTTCCCTAAAAGTGGTTGAAAAGAGGCGATTGGGAGCATAAAATTAACGTCTAACAGTAGGACAAAACAATCACCAACTGGGATTTTATAGCAAGTACTTAAGAGCAACAATTTTGTTGCATAGGTATATATTAATACTGGTGACATGTGAAGCATCGGCGACCCAAACTCAATTCCATTTCGAGGTTGTTTTTGATGAGATTAGGCTAAGCATCGTGGAGGGAGATGAGAGGTTTGGCTTCAGAAGGAACGGTGGAGTATTTCGTAAAAATATTGAAGTATACGGTAACTACGGTGCTTAAATCTCCATTTCAGCGTGGACACACTATCCCATTACATGAATCATTATTCATCGACAAGTACAAGTGTGTTCAGCTTTTGCGTCGCGCGAATAGAGACAAATTGATTCATGACCAACGCCTGTGGAGCTCACTGAGGACACTAACGGGAGGTGCTACAGTGGAGCCCCGGCCACCTCTGTGGGCGGTTGCGGTTTCTGATAGCGTGCCGTCTCCACAGCTCGGATCCAGGGCAGGCAGGAGAGAAAAAAAATCAGTTCTGCCCAAAAAATCGAGCCTGCCGTGATCGAATCGCCGACCGCCTTAACCACCCGTTTTCAACAACCTCTGGTCGGCTTCGCAACCATCGCGACACCAGAAAGCAGGGTCCTGGAATAACCTCACAGAGAGAATTGTTCGTTGCATATCGAGGATCTCGATTCTACTTCATCAGTCGCAAAGATGGAAGCCTCGCTGCAGGTCCGTTTGCTCCATGTTCTTTCCTCGTGCCCCGCCGTCGCCTGCATTGATGCCATCACCATGAGCCGAAAAGCTGATGTATTGCTTCTTAGGATCGCCTGCGCGCCCATTCTGCCGCCTTCGATGGCCTTTTGAGCCTCATTCCGGCCAAGATGTATTACGGGGAGGACACCACCGTACGTTGCGACTCCCTGATTCTCTCGCTCCATACCCATTCGATGCCCTTTCGTCCCTGCCACCCAGTTACATCACCAACGACCCTCGCTTCCTATGAGGCGTACCGTGCACTATACATGGTGTCATATAGTCTCCAGGGCTAACTGTACATGTTAGAACCAATGGAACAAGAAGAAGCAGTCCAAGAAGGAGGCCGCCGCCGCGCGCCGTGGCAAGCTCGACCCCGATAGCGACCTCAACCGCAACGCCAAGGAGGTAATGGATGAGCGGGCCAAGAACAAGCGTAAGCTGCGTGAGATAGAGGACGAAGAAACTCCCACCGCACCCGAAAATGAAGAAGATTGGGAGGACTACGAGCCTGTCAAAGGTGTCGAGGCCGAGAAGCCCGGCGAGGGCCTCAAGTTGGCGGTACCCGAGGCCAACAAGAAGCAGAAGTTCAGCACAGAGGACAGCAATTCCGAACCCCAGACTACCGAGGAAGCGACGGCATCCAAGCATTCCAAGAAGGAGGAGAAGAGGGCAGCCAAGGAGAAGAAGAAGAAGGAGAAGAAGGAAAAAATGGCCGAGAGGAATGCCGATAAAAAGACAACCAAGTCCGAGGAGCCCGAAGCCGAGCAAGAAGACATTCCTGCCCCTGCGCCCAAGTCCAAAAAGCAAGCTGCCAAGAAACAAGCAAAGGCTATCGCTGCTCCGACGTCACAGCCCGAAGACGTCGATATGGAGGAGACCGTTGCCGCCAGGGATGACGTACAACGTATGGATCTTTCAGGTCTAGCGAAGGATGATGAGAACTCAAGTCCTGACTCCGAACCTCACTCTCCTACTTTCGACACCAACGACTCCTCCTCAGCCCCCGCAGACGCTCTTGGCGAATCAGCCAGCGCCACCACTTCCGTATCATCCACCATCCCCCCCTCCGAGAAACCCAAACACATCAAGCTCCCCGCCGATACTTCTGCCCTCCGCGCCCGCCTTGCCGCAAAGATCGAGGCCCTTCGAGCGGCAAGGAAAGCCGATGGACCGGATGGTAAGCCCATCCGCACTCGCCAGGAGCTTATTGAGTCGCGGAGGCGGAAGCAGGCCTTGCGCAAGGCAAACAAGCAGGAGATGAGGAAACAGGCCAAGTTGGAGGAGGACCAGAAGCGCGAAGAGGCCCTGGCATCTACCTCCCCCGCGGTTATGAGCCCTGCCGTGGAACTGGATGAGAAGTCGAGCAACTTTGCATTCGGCCGCGTTGCCTTTGGCGACGGCGCCCAGCTCTCACACGATCTCAGCTACGTCCTCAGCCAAGGCAAGAAGAAGGGTCCCTCGGATCCCAAGACGGCCCTCATCAAGGTTCAGAACCAGAAGAAGCGTCTCGAGGAGCTCGACACAGAGAAGCGAGAAGACATCGCTGAGAAGGACCTCTGGCTTACGGCCCGCCGCCGCGCTCAGGGCGAGCGCATCCACGACGATGAGGCGTTGCTCAAGCGCGCCGTCAAGCGCAAGGAGGTGGCCAAGCGCAAGAGCGAGAAGGCATGGAACGACCGCACCGACGGCATCAAAATGGCCCAAAAGGAGCGCCAGCGCAAGCGGGAGGACAACCTCAAGGCGCGTCGTGATGACAAGCTCCTCCACAAGGCCGGCAAGGGGAAGAAGAAGAAGACTGGCGGTGCCAAGCCTAAGAAGAAGGGCCGTCCTGGCTTCGAAGGAAGCCTCGGCGTCGGCGGACGCAAGAAGTAGGGGATGACACAATGAAAGAAAAAAAGAGACAAAAAGGCAAAAGCAAAAGCAAAGGTGAATGTGAAAACAAAAGCAACTTAAAAGCAAAAGCGACAAGATCTTCTTTCCTTGCTCGACAACCGGCGCTGGAGTCCAAGGGACGGATCAGGGGGCAATCCGGCGCGAAGCGAAAACACTCTGTAAAATTGGTGTACTGGACGGCACACACACAAGCAACTGCACAACTGCGAATTTGGCTGGCTCGGCTCGGCGAGTTGACAACTTTTTTCGGCATATAATGGACTAGGCATGAACATGAGCGAGCATGGGCATACAAGAAATATTCATAAACCTCCCCCGGCCCGAACGTGAACAAGCTGGAAAACTAGAGACCGTCTTTGTCGTGATATGTTTTCCCGCACCCAGAACAATCGACCTGCAAGGCTCCATGAACACTGACATAGAGAACCAAAAAAAAGGGCTTCAAGACACACCCGCCTATTTTCGTCTGTGTTTTTTTCTTGCTCCATTACAACAGTACCGGCCGAGCACCATCAGCGGACGGACTTGGAGCACGGCCAAGCTCGACATTCAAACTTTCCTTCTGAGAAACAACCAACACACACACACACACTCTTGTCGCAGTTTCCGTCCATCCGACCGTCTCCGTTCCGAAGAATAAATAGGTTTCAACAAAAATAAGATAAAAAAGAGGGCATGAAAAGGGTGGTTCACGCGAGCCACCACCAACAACTACGACGATGCTTTGCCATGTCGGCGAACTGGAAGAGGAATCCCGTGCCTAGAAACTTGCTCGGCTACACGGGGGTTTCAGTCAGCTACCGTATATCATGGGAAGCCCCGCTGCTGCCTAAGCCGAATGATTCCTTCGACTGCTCCGCGCAGAGGGTGATGGTGTTGGATCTATTTTTGTCGTCTGCCAGGTTTGAGGAGGAGCGGTGGGTGGATAAGGGTGTTATCGTGGGTTAGGTCGGTGAGCGTGGAGGATGACGAGTTCGGAATGTAGGGTTCTATGGAACGGAGAGTCGGGAGGGGAAGAATAGGCTTCCCATTGGCTCGGCTTAGGCGCAAGTTGGGTGGGATGGCGTTGGTGAAAAGCCAGGGCCGATTGCTCTTCAAGAGCATTGCTCGCCCATGGCCCATGGCCACCTCATTAGAGAAGGGAGTCGAGGCGGGTAAAGACGCTCAAGCATGCGCCGACAACCTCAAGCTGCAGCTCCTTGTCCTTGCCAGAACTCGAGTTGGTTTCCTGGAAACTAATGTTAGACCGTGACATATGTCAACTTTACAGCCGCGAGGATTTGTCAACCTACCTCGGCAATGACCTGGGGAAGGTTGGCGCCGATTCCGTTACCAGTGGCCTTCTTGCCAAAGGGCCACTGGCTGTAGTCGGCCAAAAGCTCGTCGGTTTGAGCAAAAGCCCTTTCCCGAGCCTCGTGGCCCAGGGTGGACAGAGCGTTCTCTAGGACATTGGCGGCGTAGGCGGCGCAGACCATAGAGATGCTGCGTAGGTAGCGGAACTCGAGCGATTCGGGCAGGAACTGGCTGCCATTGAGGACGACGGTGCGCTGGGTCAGAATGTTGCGGACTCGACGGCGGATCTCCTCCTTGGCGCCACCGTCGGCGACGGGGTGGGTGGCCATGTCGAAGAGTAGAAAGTTGCGCTTCTCGGTGCGGAGGATGCCCTTGTCGACGAGGCCCTTGGCCAGGCGCTCTCGAACCTGCTTGAGCTGGTATCCAATCTTCATCAGGTTCCAAGTCTCGCCTGGAGGATTGGAACAGGGGGCGTCAGCGACCAAGTCTCACAGAGGGCTGCGTGGAGGAGCAAGTGGGAGGGAGGGAATAGGTACCGCTCATGAGGTCGATCCAGGAGCTGACGCTCATCTTTTCGCTCTGCTTCATCATCTTGAGGGCTTCGTCAAGGAGCACCTCGCCGGTGAGGGTGTCGTCGATAACCTCAATGTTGCGGTCAGCAAGGGGGAACCGCCGCCTCGAGGCGTCCTTTTCCATGGCGATGCGGCCGCGGAAGGCCAGCTCGAGGACGATGCAGCCTCGGAGGGCGTAGGAGATGTTGTCGTTCCAGAAAGAGAGGTATCCCTGTGGTTGGGCGAGCGCCGTGGTTAGCACAGCCATCGACACATGCTTTTTGTTCCCTTTGACGGCTATCGCGTACCTGTTTGTCCTTGAGGCCGAGCAGCAGCACCTCCTCCATGAGGGTCAGCTTGGGCTGCTTGCTTCGCTCAGCGCTCTCGCTAATGTCTCTCGGGTCGAAGGCGATCTTGTGGCCATTCTCGCCGCTCTCGTAACTGGTCTCGGGGCCGTCCCTGGCGTTGGATGAAACGTTTCTGGCTCCGGCGCCATTGCTGGAGTCGCCCTCGGTAGAGTTGGCTCCGGCGCCGCCGCCGGCACCGCGACGTCGCGTCAATCCCGACGACATTTCGAGCGAGGGTGCGAGGATGATTTGAGGCGAGGGCGAGGGTGAGGACGGAAGGGGCGTGGTGGTTTCGTCGGTTTTGGCGAGATGCGGTCGGAAGATCTGTCCGACGTGACTGAAGCTGATCCTGACCTGGGGGGGCTGCTAGTTTGCGCGTTCAGAATTTAGGGGTGTTGGACTGGGACTGGTGGTGAGGCTAGGTACCTTTTTAGTAGCCTTTGAGGAGCCAACTCACCGGCTTCTGGGGGGGAGGGGGGGCCAGTGGCAGTGGGCAGTGTACATATGGGCAGTGTTACGGCACAAAATGGGCAGGGTGTGGCTGTGGGCGGTGGACAGCGGTACGAATTGGTACCTAGATGGCTACCTACCTTGGGTAGCACGTAGCCCAACGGGAAGTGACCTGTGAGACAAGGGGAGGGATTGTTCTCCCAAAACAGACTCACTCTTTGATTGATTGATTGATTGATTGTCGATGAACTGGCTTTTTCTACGGGCTCCTAGTAGCGGGGGGTGTTGGTCTGTACTTTGTACTCTTTGCCGTGTTATGTGTACGGACTCTTGCCAGTCTATTCGAACCAAGCACTGAAGCAGCAGTAGCTCGCGCCAGTTGGTTCTTGAAAGCGAGGGGGATCGCCATGGGAGAAACGACAGGGATGGCACGCAGATATGTACTCATAATTGAGACTTTGGGCTACCGTCTCCCTGCTGCACTAAGTACTTCGTAAAGACAAGTTCTAGCTGATTGATTGAAACATGAGGCTGGAGGTGGGCTGGTCTAACTGCTCCAACAGATTGGCCAGGCGGGAGAGTACGGAGCGGCCAGTAGAATATTCCGCGCAAGCCAGGCTGAGGCTGGCTGGCTGGCTGGCTGGCCGAATGGATCGGATGAGAATCAGGATCAAGACGACCACGGCCAAGCAAGAATAATGATTGGAGATTCTCGAGATTGCCTTCACCTAAGGAAGCGGGGCTAGGGATCTCGACAGATTGATGAGCTTGTCGAGGATCCTGGAGTGCCAAGATGGAGACACAAAGGCGGACTGGTGATAAAAGCCCACTCATACAAGGCAACCAGAAAAAGGAGGCTCCCCAGAGCCATCGAGGTTGCGTGGCAGCACCCCATAGCTCCCTTTGATGCCACGCTAATGCCCCCCCCTTTTATGTATGGAGTACACCTCTGCTTCTCATCGTCCACCCAAACACGAGGTAACATGGCCCGGCGAGTGCCGTTTACAGCCTACTATGTACCTCGAGGTGTTATCATGGACGTCGAGTTGCATCCTCTTGCAGCCCAGCTCCAGGCTGCAATTCATGGCTAGCCAGGTCCTCTCGAGTCATTGCGCCAGCCCACTTCCGAGAAACGACAAGATGCCAAAAATATCAGTGACAGGCCCGGAAGCCAAGGAGTCCAGGACCCATCATAATGGAACGGCTGGAGCGCACGGATCACAACCGGATCTTCGTCCGCCCGACTTGGCTTATGTAAGCCGTCTGGCTGCGACGGAGTTGGCCCCAACTACAGCTGTCCAAAGTCAACCTCATTCCATCGCCATGAACTGCATGCGTCAAAATATTTTTACCTTTGTCTCCGCAAATTCTTTGCGCTATACTCCCATTTCTTTTGCTACTCTTTTTAAACGATGCCTCCATAGTATATATATCCCTTGTAGCCTCCCATTGACTGCCGTCTATGCCCTGTTTTGCCCGTTTCCGTCTCGAACCCCTTCCCGAACGACGACACGCGACTGACATCGATTTTGCGAACCACGCCCACACGACGATTATGAAAGCTCCGATATACTGTCATTTTGCATTGAGTCTCTCTTGAAAGACTTCTGGGTAGTCGCAATGTCGATCTATCCCTGACTGCCAAATTTTGCCATTGCTATCCGTAAAAGGACGTCTGAAGTCAGGCATGGTGATGAGGGGATTGCAATCCATATGATGACCAACGCCTGGTTCTATGCCCCGTGCCTAAGCTTAAGAATATATGCTTCACTTGGTAAAGGTGAGCGCAATGGGGCGTCGATCATGCACGAGCTATGTTGACGAGGAAGTGCTGTTGTCTGGACCTGGGCTTCGCTTGGCAGCTTGTCATGACATTGCCCCCAAAGTCTGGTCACATATGGTGTGTGCTTGTCCTGCCTAACCCCGGGTCATATGACCATGCTTTCTAATACCTACCTATCTGGCCATGGGGTGGGTTCTGGCGTTTTCTGTTCCCGGTGCTGGAATTTGTTTGGCTGGGTCAGAGAGGTTGCCAGTCGGCTGCCAGCTGCCAGCCACGCAGCTGGACGAGTCACCTGGCACACTTGTCATAGCTCTATAACCTCCAACATGCTCAATCCCTTCACCAAGCGGGCGAGTTCCTGCGGCGGACCTCTGGTCAAGTGGCTTAAGTTTCCGCTCCAAGGCGGTTCCTGGAACGATTGGGTGCGCCCGACCTAGTACGGGGACACGTCCTTGGGGCGCAGCTTAAGCCACTCTGCACCAAGACCGTGAGACAAACTCGCCCTCAGAAACACTACCAGCCCCTGGATGGGCCTCACAGGTGCCGCCGACGGGCGGGATTTGCGAAGCTTCCCCGAGGTTGGAGCATGGTGCAAATGAAATATCCAAGGCGAAAGCTGGACGCGCTGTAGTACCATCGCTAAGAATGGTAGCAGGGCGGCGGTCTCGGGTGCGGGGGTTTGTGTTTTTTTTATAGGTTCCAGGTTCGAATTCCTCGATTCTCCCTTTTCTTTTTCTTTTGACTTTTTTGCTTTATGTAGTTATATTCTTGATACTGCAAAGTAAATGCCTTATGCATATTGCGAGTTTGCTATACCTTTTGGATGTGTTCTAGTGACAGTGTACTTGGAATTGAGCAATGCGAGGGTCTAAGGTGTTTGCGTATGGTCACTTAGGGGTTCATCGACGTAGTTGAAGCCTGGTTTAAACCGCTTGTTCCATAAATGTTTGAATAGGTAGGCAATATTGTCTTAACATTCCATCTCTTTTCTGTGTACTGTCTAGTTTTACATGTGCAACGCCGGGGTTTTGTGCCGACTCGCTCTATATGCCATTTTTGCTCCTATTGTACAATCAAGATTTTGCATGTCCTCGCGATTAAGATGAGTTCATGGATTCCACGCTCTGCTTCCATAGTTGATCGAAGTTGACATTCGCGTCCTCAAACAACTCTCGAATCTTGCGGGCAGCAGCCTCCTGCTCGTCGGGACCAAAACCCTCTGGCCGTGTCGACTCAAACTGCACAATCTCTACCCAGCGATAGAACAGATCCTCCTTGCCCATGGCCGTGAGAGTGTCCCGGAACGCAAAGACCTGGCGACGGCGCTCGTCTTCGCTGGCCGCGGCGCTGGTCTTGGTGTCGTAGACCATCCATCCGTAGTCGCGGTGGTGCACGAGGGCGAGGCTGCGAAAGACCTCGATGGCAATGTCTTTCTTGTCGACGAGGCTGTGGGCGTGGATCATCTCGGCCCAGTCGAGGTCCCACTGGCCGTTCATGAGGAGGTAGCCCGTCTTCTGCTCTTGCAGCATGGGCGACGTGGCCTGACCCAGGTAGGCGGTAAGGATGGTCTTGGAGTCCTTGTCGGAGAAGATGTCCTTGAGCATGCGGTCCCAGTCGCGGGAGCGTCGGACATAGATCTCCTTGGGCCGGAAGCCGACCTGCCATCGCCACTGGCACGGGTTACCGTGGGCCTGTCCGGCGACGAACTCGACGGGCCACGGCCAGACGAAGACGAAGAGCACAAAGTCGAAAAGCATGGTAAGCGCGCGCTTGGAAATCTCCCAGGCGGCCTCGGTCCACGGCGCATCCGCAGAAGCCGCCCAGGTTGTCTCGTTGGGGTGGCCGAGCGATGATGCCACTAGCTTGTAGTACCACGGCGTGATCCAGACCATGCGCAGGACGAAGAGCAAGACGACGCACACGTTCATGCCCACCGGCACAAGAAAGATCTTGCGCTTGAAGTCGGCAGGCTTCGAGTCAATGTGCGTGACGTAGATGTGCTTCTTGGACAGGCTGTTGAGGAAGGGCTCCAGAACCTCTGGGGGCTGCTTGAACGGCGGAGGCGGAGCGCCGGGATTCTGCTTCGCCTGAGCCGCCTTGGCCTTTGCGGCTCGTCTTGCCGGTGCCATGATCAATTGCAGTTGTTTTTGAGACTTGTTTGGTAGAGTTGGTCCCTAGCAATGGGTTGAAATAGTCGCGTGCTGAGGACGTCGTTGGTGGGGGGCTCAACTGAACATGTGTTCTAGAGTTGGACTGGAAGCTTGCTGTAGCTCCACTAGCAGAAGGAAACATGATAGCTGTCGTCAGCCCCTAAATAATCGGCTGAATTCAAATCGCCACCAATCCCGCCAACCGTCGTTTTTGTCTGAGCATGAGATGGTTGAGATTCAATACGGAGGGAGCTTAAAATTGTATCAATGATAGAACAATCGTCATTTGTACCTCTTTGAATCCTCTGTTCTTCATCATGATCACACCCAGCACTCTTGCTGCAATGTGGCGCATCGCACCGAGTAAAGCCACAACTATCATTCGCTCCCAGCTGTGGCGGACAATCCTGGTGCCGAGACGGAGCTTGTTCCTGTGGCGGCTCGAAAATGCTCCAACTCCACCACAGATTCACGTTGCTGCCGAGACCCGATTCATTTGCAACGACTGACCATTGACTCCATGTTAGACGCTCGCTGTACGCCTGATAACCCCCCGTCGCGGCAATGTTGAGATCTCGCGCGTTACAGGTCAGTTGATCCCCATTGCCGCTTCTCCCTTTGCAATTGATTTAACCCCAGTTGTAGGAGCGCTGCGGTTCTTACGTGTGCGCTTCCTGCCGACATAAGCTCTCGCCGAGGGAAGGTCAGTTCAGAGATGGCCGGTTCTCGACTATCGCAGGCTCGACAGCATCTACAAGGACCTGCTCGCGGCTAAGACCTGCTGGGACGCAGTCTTTTGGCGTGCGTGCTCTGTCAACGAGCTCGCTGCTGCGGGGCCCCAAGGACACTGGCAGCTCTACTCGACCGGGAGGGTTTCCAGGAGGAGAAGGAGGAGGAGGAGGAGGAGGCTTCGGTGCCGGGTTGGGATCTTTCGGCTCCTTCGCCAGCAACGGCCCCGCGACTTCGAACAGCAAGCCTGCCCTCGATGCGCTTCTTCCTCATGAGCGGGAGGCTCGAAAAAAGATGGGCCTCCCCCCCGCCAAGCCGAAGCCGACGCCCTCAGGCGATGCGAATACCCCTCGCGATAACTCGGCCCGCGCATCGCCAAATAACAGCAATAAACAGAATCAGAACCAGAACCAGCGAAAGAACAAAAAGAACAACAGGCGATCGGAAAAACCGGAACGATGGAAGAACAACCAACAGCTCGATGTCGATGAACCTAAGCCCCAGTCCAGCCCATTGTCGAGTTCGATGCTCGCCGAGGCGTTCAAGATCGATCGCGACCCGGCGCCGGTGGCGACTCCAGCCTCGTGGTCTAGCAGTGCGCCAGCCGAATCCAGGGCCCCTGAGGTTGCGTCTGCGCCGTCACAGCCTTCCTGGGGTGCATTCAGCGCTCGAAAGATAGACACGTCGGTTCCGATTAAGATCCAGAAGGCCAAGAACAACGAACCCTCCATTAGAAGCGATCCCAAAGCATTCGGTGGTGCCAAAGCATCAGGCGGTGCCAAAGCATCAGGCGGTGCCAAAGCATCAGGCGGTGCCAAAGCATCCGGTGATGTCTGGGGCCAACTCAAGCGGGCATCGCAAACTGAGAGTTCCAAGGCCGCCCAAGACTCGACCAGCGGCGAAGGCGACTTTTGGGATGCCCTTGAGAACAGAGTCAGCGGGTTCCGTGGCAGGGGCCAGAACCAGGCCAAGGGTGGCGGAGCGGCCAAGCCGCCGTCAATCGACCAGTCTTGGGACCAATTCGCCCCCTGGTCTGAAAGAAACCAGGACCAATCCACGGATCAGTCACCACGGAAGTCAAGATTTGACGAGGACCAGGGCATGTCCAGGCGTGGCGACAAGAAGCGCCAGACTACCCGACGCCGGCAACAAGAGGATGATGAAGATTGGGACGATGAGGCTATAAAAAAATGGGAGGCAAGACAACGCCGAAAGGCTGACAAGGACGCAAAGAGACACGCCGGTGAGCAGGCGGAGGAGCAGGCCGTCCAGATCTTCCTCCCGGAATACATCAGCGTGTCCAACCTTGCCGCTGCTCTAAAGCTCCGGGTGGCCCACTTCCTGCGTGACCTGGAACAAATGGGCTTTGAGGACATTACGGAAGACACCATCATGACCGGAGACACTGCTAGTCTTGTTGCTATGGAGTATGGCCTAGAACCGACCGTTGATACAGGCTCCAAGCGAGATCTCCGGCCTCGGCCTGTGCCGGAGGATCCTTCCACGCTCCCGTCCCGTCCGCCAGTCGTTACCATCATGGGCCATGTAGATCACGGCAAGACGACTCTTCTAGATTGGCTGAGGAAGTCTTCAGTTGCTGCTGGCGAACACGGTGGTATTACCCAGCACATAGGCGCGTTCGTCGTTAACATGTCAACTGGGAAGCAAATCACCTTCCTCGACACGCCCGGTCACGCTGCCTTCTTGTCGATGCGCCAGAGAGGCGCCAATGTGACGGATATTGTCGTCTTGGTAGTGGCTGCCGACGACAGTGTGATGCCGCAGACGCTCGAGGCGCTGAAGCATGCCACGTCGGCCAAGGTCCCCATTATCGTGGCCATCAACAAGGTCGACAAGGAGGACGCCCGGGTAGAAGTTGTCAAGGCCGACCTTGCTCGACACGGCGTCGAGATTGAAGATTACGGAGGCGACGTCCAGGTTGTCTGCGTCAGTGGCAAGACTGGCCAGGGCATGGAAGACCTCGAGGAGAACATTGTGACTCTTTCCGAGATACTCGATGTTCGCGCCGAGAGCGACGGCATGGCAGAGGGATGGGTGCTGGAGTCCAGCATCAAGCAAGTTGGTAAGTCGGCGTCGGTGCTCGTCAAGCGAGGCACGCTGCGTCTGGGCGACTACATCGTGGCCGGCAAGACGTGGGCCAAGATCCGCGTTCTCCGCAACGAAGCCGGAGCCGAAATCGCCGAGGCGCCTCCCGGAACGCCCGTCGAGATCCTGGGCTGGCGCGACCTGCCCGAGGCTGGAGAGCAGGTCCTCCAGTCGCCAGACGAGGGCAAGGCCAAGACGGCCATCGAGTACCGCCAGGAGATGGCAGAACGCGAAGAGAGCTCCGCGCAGCTCGCCGAGCACGAGCAGCGCATCCGCGACAAGGCTGCCGCAGAGGAAGCGGCTGCGGCGGCCGAAGCCGAGGGCATCGAGGCGCCGGTCGAGGCCGAGCCCGGCATCATCATCCAGAACTTCATCGTCAAGGCCGACGTGGCCGGCTCCGTCGAGGCCGTCTGCGGCACAGTCCAGGAGATCGGCAGCCACGAGGTGCAGGCCAAGATCCTCCGGTCCGGAGCCGGCTCCATTTCCGAGTACGACGTTGACCTCGCGGCCACGTCCAAGAGCATCATCGTCAACTTCAACAACGCCATCGCTCCGCACATCCGCCAGCGCGCTGACGAGAATGGCGTGCGCGTCATCGACCACAGCGTCATCTACCACGTCGCCGACGAGATCAAGGACACCCTCTCGGCCCTTCTGCCCTACTCCGTCACCCACCGCGTCCTGGGCGAGGCCGATGTCCAGCAGATCTTCAGTATCAACCTCAAGAAGCGCAAGACTCAGAACATTGCCGGCTGCAAGATTCGCAACGGTTCCATCAAGAAGACATCCCGGGTCAAGGTGCTTCGGGGTGGCAAGGTCGTTTACGACGGTAAGTCCATATTCATATCCATGTTCATTCTCATTTTCCGCTGTCGTTCCCATTTCCGTCTCAGATCGGGTGCAAGGCTCCATGCTAACATATAACCGCAGGCAAAATCGACACGCTTAAGCACGTCAAAAAGGACGTCATGGAGATGGGCAAGGGCACCGAGTGTGGTATTGGCTTCGAGGAGTTCCAGGATTTGGAAGTCGACGACCAGATCCAGACATACGAAGAGATCAAGGAGAAACGCTACTTGTAAAAAAACAAGACACGCATGATGAGAAGGATGTACGTGTACAAAAAGCATATGGAACCATGGTGGTCGGCGGGTTGGGTTATACAAGCTCGGCTTATTTACGCCGTGTGTCGGTCATGTATGAATGTACCAAAAGAGACAAAGTGTATTTGTAGGTTACGAGGGAAGCTGGCATCAGGGTTGATGATAGCATGGTGTAGATGATCAACCTAATCTCAACACTCAGCCAAGACGTTACTTATCTTAGGATATAAGAGACGACGAGTTTGACGGCTTCACGTCACGATTCTCCAGGTGCAAGTAACACTGGGGGAATGAATAAATTTGGTAATTTTGAAACCTGCTTCAAATTCCACAAGAAAACGACCAGTCTCCTCCTACGTTCCCTCTTTCACCCCCTCCCAGGCGCCGACGTAAAGTTGGACGAAAAGGTCTTGGTGGTGATGGCGGCTCGCTCGCGCTCCTTGTCGAGCTTGGCAAGCCCGATACGGTCGGTGACGGGGGTGGCAGCGATGATGTTGTCGAACTCGTCGTCGCCCGAGCCGCCGTCCGAGTCGCCATTGTCCGAGTCCGGCTCGACGTCCGAGGCCGGCTTGAGGTTCTGGTTCTGGTGCGGGTTGGGGATCGAGGTCGGCTTCTGCTTGCGCGACTCCTCGTCGGCCGCCGGACTGGCAAAGGCCCTCGAGGCGAGGACTTTGCGGCGGATCTCTGCCATGGCGGCCTCGTCGTCTGAGTCTTCGGATATTGTGTAGGGGTCTCGGTCTTGTTGGTCGTCTGAGGCGGCGTCTTGGTCGGGTTTGGCAGCCTTGGGGGGTTTCTTACCCAGATATATGCCGTCTATGCTCTTGTCGTCGCCATCATCTTCGTCTTCATCGTCGTCGTCGTCTTCGTCATCAGATGAGTCCATCCTCCTTCGATTCGTGTTTCCGCTAGTCCACATATCGTTGTCGTCCTCTCTGCTCTCGTTGTACTCCCTCTCCAGCTGCTCCATCCACTCCTCCTCCGTCTTCTTCACCTCGACGGCATCGGCGCATGCGGCATAGCGCTTAAGGACTGTGGAGTTGATCTCTAGGAACGAAACGCCGTAGGAAAAGGGCTCGAGGATCTGCTCAGCCCAGTCCGCGTGGCCGCAGATGTAGAAAGCGGCGGCGAGGGCCTCGACGCAGTTGAGACGCCAGGGTTTGCCGTAGTTGACCGAATTTGCGGCCACCAGGTACGGCAGCAGACGCTCACACTTGCCGCCGACTTTGTTCCACTGAATCTCCTGAGTGCGCGCCCACGAGCACTCGACGACGGCGGCGCCAAACTGGTCCATGAGGTCGCGATCCGCGGGCGAGACGACCATCTTGCCGTTGGGCGTGATGATGACGCCGTTGTGGCGCTGGCCAAGATGCAGATCGCGCATCATGCCGAGTCTGATGAGCTTCTTTCCGGAGCATCGCTTCGGGTCGCAGTGGCCGAGATCCCAACAGGCCGCCTTGAAAGCTGGACGTCCTCTTGATGAACCGGACTCGTCATTCTCGATCTCGCGGGGTCCTCGGTTTCGCGGAGGGCCATAGCCGCCGGCACCGCCACCGCGCTTGCCCTTGAAGTCTTTCTTGTGACGAACCATTTCAAGAGGATTCTTAGTAAACAGAGTACAGTATGTGTAGGATATCAAGCAAGTTGTGAAGCTGTCATATGCTTGGAAAAGTCGAGGGGGTGGAGTATTTTTTTACTTGGATGAAGCAAAGAATGTTTATTAGTCCGATAAGCGATAATCGCGGAGTGGCGGGGTCCAAATGGAGGGGTACAACCACTGTGGCTTAGTGGCTTAGGCGGGGGGCAACTTCAGATAAGAGTGACGCCACAGAGCATCGACGAACACAATCGAGAAACTCCAATAGCCAGGAGGGGGGAAAAAGACTCAGGAGTTTCCTGAAGAAGGAAGGTTGGCTGAAAGCCTCGACTTGGCCACCGATAATCAGACGGTTGAGTTGAAATAATTGCTGTCATGATCAAACATATTCGTTCACGCAACCCCCCAATGGGCCAATGGCGCAAGTGTGACGGTCTGCAAGTGCAAGGACATGGAGCTATCTCTAGGTCCAACCAGTATGATGATTGAATAGACCGTCTTTCAATAACTGGACTCTCTCGGAATACCGGCGCCCGCTATGTACAGCGATGCGGCAGAACAGCAGTTTTTCGAATTCGGAACTTGGAACTTCGACAGCTCTTAGTCGTATATCATCGCTTTCCAAACGCATTAGCAACACTATTCTTGAGCCGACGTGATGGTAGAATAGTCTGGGAACAGGCCAGGCTGTTCCTTCAACCGGCCGGGACCTTTTGTTGGGATTGTCGGGGGCATCGGTGGTGACAGTATTTTTGGGCCATGATGGGTGGACAGGGGAATTATCGAGCGTATCAGAAGCAATGCTAGGCATCTCCTCGTGTATCGGGAGCGGACTCTTGCCGTATATGGACCGTATAAGATTTGCCAGTGTCATGATGTACGGCCTATCTGCACGACTGACCAGGTCAAACTCGTTGATAATGCTCAATGCAACAGTTGCTTTATCAAAAGCCTGGTATCGCGCTAGGTCGACAGGCACGGAAACCGACGGAGGCGATCCAAAGTTTATACATGAGAAGCTCGCCGCTTCACCTGGCATTTCAATCAGCTAAGTTTTTTCCACGTAGTAATCATCGTTACTCACTAAACTTCCCTGTTGAGAGATATCGAAGAGAGAGGAGAGAGGCGACAGCGCCACCGGCTGAATGGCCAGTAAACAACACATGTTTCTTCTTAACATCTTCAAAAGTCACATAGCTTTGAATCCTCTGCGCCACGCTTTCATCCAGAGCCTCGGCACTGTTGAGAAAACCAGCATGGGCGAAGATCTCCGAGCCATGTGTCATATTTGGATCCTAGATTTCGGGTCAGTATCACCAAACTATTCAATGGTCAACTATCAACCACGTACGATGAAGTAACCCGCGGCCCTTGGGCGCTCGTTTGCATTCACTACGTGGTCCATCTTGCTTGCGCTGCCCCTGATGGCAATTACAAGAATCGGGAGGAACTCGTTTGGCGCGGTCAAATTTGTTGCTGGCCTCACCACAGTCGAAGTCCACGCCTTGATGCTGCCTCCAAGCGACGGGGCGGCGACATGGTCGCTCTGAACACTATATTCTGCGGTATTGACGATGCCATTATGGGACTTATACGTGCCGTGGGCACACTTCCAAGCAATGGATACTAACTGGGCCTTGGCTTGCGAACTGACAGCCAAGAGCGCAATATTAGCCTGGAAAGGGGCGGTTGAGGGCAGCACCAGGTTGTTGAGAGCATCAGGTTGTTGAGAGCACCAGACTGTTGCTCACCATTTCCAATCTATACCAGAATCCTCGTTAGTTATCTTGGAGTTGCAATATTTGGACGCCTCGCTATCCAGCTGATGGAGCAACTGTTTGAGTTGAGCATTTAAATCGCCTACCCGTAGGGACAACATCGTCAGTGGAACAGTCCGTTTTACCCATTCTAGAAAAGCATCTTACCACTGAAATCAACTTGTTCAAGGGCGCTTTCGAGAACGGTAGAAAGCTCGGTAGCAGCAGCGGAAGCACCTTGGGAGTTGTCGATGAAGGTGAGGCCAGAGGAGGGGATGGGAGTGGACGCTGTAGCAGCAGGCGCACTTGCCACTGGATTGGAATTGGGAATGTGAAATAATCGCCTCATGATGATTGTTCACTGGTTAAAACGAATGGAGATGCGACTGTAGGTTCTTGCTGTTGATACTGAGGCTGGTAATTTGGAGGCATATCACCCTTGTGGTACTATCTTGAGGGGAGGATGTTGATGCTGCTGTTGAGTTACCAGCTTAGTGAGTGAGACCCTACAAGTAGCGTCCAAACTTCGGACCTGAGGCCAACCATCAGGCCTCCAAAGTTGAACATGACAGGCTACAGCGAATTAGGAGGGGCAGCCCCGCTAAGCCGGATTGAGCATTAATCAGGAACTATGCCAACCGTTACCACCACCACCTCTACCACCACGCGCTATGTACTTGCTGGCCTCTCTTGCAGCCAGTCTGTCCAAATATTCCCCCCCTATCAGCACCAACGCCGGCGACAGTTACGACTTGACGACGCCATTGCAGCTCGCATGCTGGTCTGACGGATCTGTTTCTTCTGTCGTGTCTAAGGCCGCTTTGCCTGCCTCATGTTGTCAACCTAAGATCCAGCTCGAATCTCAGCCTCTCCAGTCTTGACTCGAGCTCCGCTTCATCCCCCCCCCTGTATATCGGCCCCGCTCCCTCTCTCTCAGCTGCCATTCTGCCATTCTACTTCTGCCTTCCGCCAGCTCTCCGCCAGCTCGCCCGACGGTGATTGCTTCACATCTCTCGGCCCGTCTCGCCCTCTCATCGCATCGCTTTAGCCACCGTCTCGTCGCGCCAAGTCCGGCCTCACGTCATATCCTCCCTTCGCCATGGAAGCCGCAGCTGCCCGCGCCGCCGCTCGCGATCGCTGGGGCGAGTTTGGCGGCCGAACGCCGTCACAGCTCCAGCGCTTCATCCAAGCCGCCTGCAGCCCCGAGAACTTCGAGCCCAACCTAGCCCTCAACCTCGAGATCGCCGACCTGATCAACTCCAAGAAGGCCAGCACGCCGCGTGAGGCCGCCACCGCCATCGTCAGCTACATCAACCACCGCAACCCCAACGTCGCCCTCCTCGCCCTCAACCTCCTCGACATCTGCGTCAAAAACTGCGGCTATCCTTTCCACCTGCAAATCAGCACCAAGGAGTTCCTCAATGAGCTCGTCAGGAGGTTTCCCGAACGTCCGCCCATCCGCCCCACCCGCGTCCAGGCAAAGATCCTTGAGGCCATCGAGGAGTGGCGGGGGACGATATGCGATACCAGTAGGTACAAGGAGGACCTGGGCTTCATCCGGGACATGCACCGTCTGTTGAGCTACAAGGGTTACGTCTTTCCCGAGGTGCGGAGAGAGGATGCTGCCGTCCTGAACCCTAGCGATGTAGGTGTGCCAAGTATCTGTCCGACACCGCTCTTACTGACATAATGGCATCAAGAATCTCAAGTCGGCCGAAGAGATGGAGGAGGAGGAGCGCGAGGCGCAATCCGCCAAGCTCCAGGAACTCATCCGACGCGGGGCCCCCGAGGACCTGCAAGAGGCCAATCGCCTCATGAAGATTATGGCTGGCTACGATACCCGATCCAAGACCGATTACCGTGCAAAAGCCGCTGAAGACGTCGGAAAGATCCAGGCCAAGGCACGCTTATTGGAGGAGCGCTTAGAAGCTTTCCAGGAGGGCGACACCATGCAAGACGGCGACGTTTTCAGCGAGCTGGCCGCGGCCCTGTCAAGCGCCCAGCCCAAGATCCAGAAGATGTGTGAAGAGGAGTCGGACGATCATGAGGCCGTGGCGAAGCTCTTAGAGATCAACGACAGCATACACCGGACGGTCGAGCGGTATAAGCTGATGAAGAAGGGCGACGTAGAGGCGGCCGCCAAGATCGCAGCCGGAGCTCCTCCACCGTCCTCTTCCGCTGCCGCTGCCTCATCGAATGCTGCCAACGAACTGTCCCTCATCGACTTCGACGCTGAGCCTTCGTCCACCAACGGCAGCAACGGTGCGGGCTCAAGTAGCTCCCCTGCGCCCCCCGGTGCCACCGGCATTGAAAACGACCTTCTCGGTCTTGATATTGGCGGACAGTCGGCCAGCTTTGGGCAAGGCGGTAACATCGCCCTCGGCTTTGGCGCAAACCAGAGTGAGTTTGAAGAATCACCCGTGTGCACATGCATCTACACACACATGTACACACCTTTATATCACATCATCATACTGACCACCGCCCTAGACATTCCCGGCCCTGCTCTCCTGTCCTCCTTATCCCAGGACAACTCCGCCAAGGGGCCTGTCCAGAGCCAGCCAACGCCTCCTCCTGGCTTCTCCCAGTTCGCCGGCTTCAACTCCCAACCACCATCTCAATCATCCACTCCTCAGCCGCCGTTCCAGCAGCAATCGGTACACGCCCCTCCACCGCAGCCTGCCGCTGATCCCTTTGCGGCCCTCGGCTCGCCTCTGAGCATGTCGCAGCGAGCCTCACCTGCTCCTCCGCCTCAGCCCGTTGCCACCGTGTCCAACGACGACGACGAGTGGAACTTCTCTTCTGCCCTGCCCGTGGAAACGCCCAGTAAACCCTTTGAGCACCGTACCACCATCAGCAACACCAACATCCAAATTGAAATGCTCGCCAACCGAAACCCCGCTGGCAGCAACTCCATGAGCATCAGCTTTGCCTTCACCAACAACCTGGCCCAGCCCATCAGCGAACTACACTTCCAGCTCGCTGTGACAAAGGTGCGCACTAGAAACATGATTTTGCCATTCACATCACACATACTAACTCTTCTAGGGCTACGAACTCCAGCTCCAGGCCCAGACAGGCCGCGACCTCGCCCCCAAGCAGAGCCGTGGCATCACCCAAAACGTCCAGGTCTGGCACGCCGGCAACCGCGCCCAAAAGGTCGAGTCGGCCAAGCTGCGCTGGCGCGCCGCCTACAAGATTGCCGGCCAGCAAACCAACGACATGGGTGCCGTTCCCGAGTTTAGCATTGCATAATGGATGAAGACAAGAGTGAACAAAGGAGGATACGAGGAGGAAGGGGGATGGGAGATGTTATTTATCGCGTGATGCGCAATGCTTGAGCCTGACGACGGAAAAAGCGTGTCAGCGAATGGTTTCTATACAGGCATCTCCACGCCGTCATGTCATATTGCGCCACATGTAGGGAGACACGTCATAACAGTAGACTTGAGAGGAACGATTTCCCGAGTTTATGGGGGAGACACGAATTACATCAAGCAAAGCAGTGCAGACAGAATGTGACACTCTGGTTACGCTATTGTTCTGCCCACCTCTTGCGTTCACAAAACACTCGCTTATTAGCCAGACTGCGCAGGACGGTAGAGAACTTGTTTGAGGCGCCTTGTGTCGTCTTCACATTTCATCAACTCCTAATCTACATCTCTACCTGGGGGCATTGAAGCGCCTCTGATTGTGTTGCTTTCTTCGACTTTGAGGTCCGTCTTTCTCCCAAGTCTGCCCTGTCATGCCACCCTCCTTTGCCCTTGGAACGCCGGAATTCGAGACCTAGGTTCCCCTACATTTAAAAATCCCAATACACACGCCGATCTCCCCACACTCCGATAAGGAAATAAACTCAAACAGGCCACGTAGGCCAACAATGATCCGCGATGCGGAATTAAAAAAAAGAAACAAAGCAATTGACTCGTCAGGAAATGCGCGTGAGCGCAATCAAATAAAAAAGGTCTGTACAAGGGAAGGGAGAGGCCCCTGGAATGTCAAGGGGGCTCTGGTCAGACCATTCATTATGTGTCAGCCAGTAGGTGCCCATAGGAAGAGTACCATGGTCCCGATCCCATGGGCGCCTAGTTCCAGTTCGTGAGGTATGGGGGATCTTCACAGGTGAATTTTGGCCATTAAGCACCCAACTCGCTCACAGCGAATGAAGGAGTCGTCGGCTGAAGCGTATAGCCATGAGTCGGGGTCTTAGCCATCTGGGCCAGGCTCTCTCGCTCAGCCTTCTCGCGTTCGCGCTGGGCCTTTTCGGACTTGGTGATACGAGGCTTCCTAGTAATGGAGCCTCCTCGGGATCCTGGGCCGCCACCGCGACCAGAACCAGCTCCGCCGCGGGTCGAGGCTCCACGACCGCCACCACGACTCCCTCGACCACCGCGTCCACGCTTGGGGGGACCATCGTGACTATGAATATGTTAGCAATTGAACCAAATACATATATGACATAATGAGTACATACCCCGCTGCAGGCTTCTCCACCTCGGGCACTAAGGGGCCCGAGTAGACAAAGAACCCATCACGACTAGCCGCCGCCTGAGCCTCCCACAAGAGCTCAGAATCATCCACAAAGTCGTCGTCGACGTCATATTGGTCCTCTTTGAAATTACGCTTCTTCTTTGGCTTGGCCTGAGCATCCGGGCCGCTGGTTCCACCATTGTCGCCATTCTCGGGGTTGCTTCCCTCGGCGTCGGACAAATCCACCGACATCTCGTCGCCGGATTCGCGGCCAGACTCGACCTTTTCCAGCGAGGCAGCAGCCGCAGCAATTCGAGCCTTCCGGTCACGATTGGCAGCTAGGCGGGGATGCAGCGCGTCCCATCCATAGCGATCTTCCGCCATGCGCATGAAGTTGACATACTTGTTCGTCTCTCCAGCTTGAATCGGAATGGTGAGAACGATGGTCGGCGTCTGTAGTTCCTCGCCTGGCTTGGCCCTTCCGAAATCGAGAATTGATCGTCCCTCGCTTTCTTGGAGGTCATCTAGATTGTCGGTCTTTGGAGTTGAGACACCCGTGTGAGGCTTCTGCTTGGGGGATACCTTCTTAATAGGGCCATTGGAAATTGTAGTAAAATTTGATTCCCTAATCACAGGTCGCTGCACGGGAGGTGGAGGCGGAGGGGGGTTCTTGGTGACGTCCGGAGCTAGAGAACGCGCCGATGGTGTCGGTGTCGACACTCCTCGGGCGTGGGTTGAAGGCGAAGGTGGTAGCGAAGGCTCCTGGGCCTGAAATCGAGACTGTGTCGAAGTAGGCTGGTACAAGGTGGCGGCAGGATTTGGTGACGAAGTCGGGGGCGCGGAGGGTTCGAGCAGGCTGGCAATGGTCGGGGAGCGGTTCGGCATCTGGGTTGGCGCTCTGGGAGAGCCAGAAGCAGACGCGTAAGGGTTGTGAGAGACAATTGACTCGCGGACAGGGTCAATCTTGCCTCGGATAGGATCGTAGCTTTGCCCACTTGTGCGCACGGGAACGACAGTGGTGTTGGGTGGCGAAGACTGGGGCGGCGGCTGCGGAGGATCAGAGTTCAAGATATTTTGCATGGACCCAGGGTAATGCTCTCGTTTGGGTATCTTGGGCGAATAGCGTTGGTCGGGTTGGTGGGAATGATGTTGCGGTTGGGCCGGCGACGAAGCCGTCATGTTGGAAACGTCCGAGACACGAGGCTGGCGCGAGGCAATGGCGGCGAGGTTCTTCGAATCAGAAGGTTGATCGGTGTCGACATCATCAGCGCTCGCGATCTTTCGCTTCCGCTGAATGGGTTGCACATTGGAATCGCGAGACTTCCTGGGCTTCCGAGCAGCCTTAGGGGCGTCGGAGCCGTCAGGGTTCTTAGGCTTCACAACAGAGCCAGGCTTGCGGCCAGGCTTCTTACGCGGCAAACCGGCTGCCGTCAGCTGTACCCACTGGTTGTCGACCAAGGCATATCGTCGAGGGGGGCCTGTGGCAGGTTGCGGGGGCATAGGCGGCGGCGGCGGCTGGCCGGCTTGCTGCTGGTGGTCGTGACCGACGACAATCTCCTCCATATCGTTTCGGTTTCGGCTGATGGGCTTCTGTGACGGAGAGCCTGGTTCTGATAGGGACCCTGAGGGGGGTGACGATAGCTCACCGGCAGATGAATCGTAACGCGACATGGACGTGTCGCCAGTCGCGTTCATGCCGATCTGGGAATTCCCAGGGTGGTGGTCCCTTTGATGCACCGAGGCGCGAAGGTGCTAATGCTCCTCCGATGGGACTAGCGCGTGGAAGATGACTTGCCGAGTGCGCAAACAGAAATCATGGGCAACGAGTGGCAGGGTGTAATGATAATGATTAGTGAATCAATGCGATGCAATGCACGTGGTTGGGGCGGTGGTGGTTGAAACTGGCCAACGTTGAAAGTTGAATGTCGAATGTCGAGATAAAGTGATTGGTGGATTTGGTGATTGGTAGATGGTCGTTGGTGGTTGGCGGGCAGGCACGGAGAGAATGGGAAGGTGCGCTGCAAACTACTATCAATACCTGGGGAAGGTACACAGCGCTGCACAATTGCCTTGGTCAGGTACCAAGTACAGTGGGCAAGTGGATGGCGGGCTGCGTGGCCGGGAACGTCGAAAGGGCTGTGAGTGGCCAGAAAATGGGAGCGGAGCAGTGGGTGATGGGTGATGGGTGATGGGTGGTGGCCCTGGGTGGGTGGTGGAGCTGCCGCTTCTGAATAGCCTCACCAACGTTGCGTCAGGCGACGACGACGGCGGTTGAGCGGGTTGCAAAGGGCGAAATCCCGGGGCGGATGCGGGGGACAGACAGGTTCGGCGGCAGCGGCGAACACGGCGGCTCCAGGTGCTCCAGATGGTGGTAATTTGGTGATGGCCCAGATGCCGAAAGGATGTCGAATTGATGAATTGGAGCGAATGCGGCCGGTGTAGGCAGGATGGTGGTGGAGGGAAAAGGGCGATGGCAGAGGGTGAGAGGAGAGGGAGAAGTGGAAAAAGAAAAGGAAATGGGAGATGGGGATGGCTACGTTTTTTTTCGGGACGACAACATTTCTTATTTTCTGGCGGAAGGAGAAAAACGGGGCAAGCCAGCAGCAGGCAAAGCAGAAAGCTGGTGCTGCTACATGCTGCTGCGCGCGCACGACACCGGCACGAGGAAACGAGAGGGGGGCCGACCAGCATGATTCTGGCAATGGGAAATTTTATTATTCAACACGAATTAAACATCGGCCTCGGCCATCTGGGGCGGGCGGGAGGCCATCAGCCAAGCATCGGACGTGGATGTGGATGAGGGAAGGGGGGGGAGACAAGAAAAGGCGAGAGGGGTGGAGGGAACGAGACTACACGACGCTACGCCGCGGATCCATTTTGCAACAAACAGCAGCAACGCCATGGCTGCCTCAGACCAGACCGCCGGACAAAGTCGAGACGGTATCAGATGGGCAGCACGGATTGGGGAAGGAGGATGGGAGAGGGGGGCGGGCTGACCGGGGGGTCATTTGGCGATGGGGAAGGGGGGGCGTGTTGATCGAGTGGGAAGAAGCACGGCAACAACAAGAACGACGAGGCGCGAGCGAACGAGCAGCGAGAGACGAGAGTGCGAGAGATATTGGGAGACAGGCGGGTTTAGCGGGAACAGCCTGGATAGACTCTTGGGAAAACCGTGTGAGCGTGGCCAAGAGCACGGACAAGACGGGATCAGAGTACAAACACTGGACATTGGGGTCGAAGCCAGATTCCCAAGGCCACCACCAGACGGCATGTGAGACTAGGTGGGTAAGTTAGGTGAACCGTAAGGGTAAGCTCCCCCCCAGGGCCCCAAGCTTCGAGCCCCAAGCGGCAACGTGCAACATAGCTACCCGGTCCTGCGAGCGAGGGTGCGTCGGAGCGCGGGTGAGTGGATAAGGTAAGGGCAAGCGTGGGGAGCGGGCCAAGAATAGCTGGTAACAACCTGAGGATACGTATCACACTGCACTGTCCAGCACTGGAGATCCCGTCTGGTCCAGTTTGCCTGCGAGCCCAGTTCGGTCGGTACCTGTCTTTGTGACAGGACCCCGCCCAGCGTACACAGAATGTTGTGAACAGTAGGTGTCGTCAGCTAAAACGGAACCCTGCCCCCCAGCGCCAATCCCCTGGTCCTCCCTGAAGTCCCTGGGCGTCCTTGTGCTTCCCTTGTCTGGTTTGCGTGAACGTTGAACCAAGCTTAGGCGCGGCATGCCGACAGGGATCTAGCGCCCTGGCCCGACAAGCGCGGCTGCAGCCAGGGCCAAGCCAGGACCAGCCACATTGTCTTTTTTCGGGAACTCCATGTGGCTGTGGCGGGTACGCATGCATCGCCTTGCTCAATTAATCACAGATCGAGACACCACGCTTTCGTTTGTCGCAAAGAAAGAGAAGTAAAGGCCGGTGGGCGCCACATTGGTTCGATGATGCGGTGGTTTTTTGTTTTTGTTTTTTTTCTCTTTTATCCTCACACACGATCGATATCCCATCCACGACCCCGATCGGGTTGTGTTTCCCATGTCTTCGTCCAACGTTGTGTGATCGTCAGCTATCCCTTGCTGCTTGACCCTGCTTTACAGGGGGACCTAGCGCTCGGCCACAACAGGTGGTACATGTTCGGCATTTGGTCATCAGCGAATGGGTAATGAGCATCATCTTTGCCCGCCCATTTCAATCACATTTAAGTGTCATTCTGATTTCTGATAGCAGTCCAAGTTCAGTTACTTCGCTGTAAAAAGGAAAAAAAAAGCAAGTCAGCGCCCCAGTCACGAGTCCCATTTGCCAATCCCTCTGCTTTGCCGTGCGCCGTCTGCGGACCTTGCTACACTTCGGGTTCGCGCAGTTGCACCATGGGGGAAGCAGATCTTACTGTACAACCGTCTGAATAATCCTGCATAGAGATGGTGAAACCAATAAACCCAGAGTTATTCTGCTGTCTCACTCGACCCCAGCATCGTTGCTTTGTAGACCCCATTGTTGAATGTCCCTGTTTCTACTGGCCCCCTGGATGCGGAGTACACGGTACGTATCAGCCAAAACCCCTGTGGCGTTCTGTTTCTGGGATCCTGAATTGAAGAGGAGGATCGATCGGCGCTAATGCACACGGCACCCCAATCAACCTGTGGCGGTGCAAGATGCTTCAACCCCCGGGGAATTGCCATTTGACGCGGTCCCTACTCCGTAGATGGAGAAAAGAGGCGCGAGAGTGACAGGGGGCGGAAATGCAAAATGGAAAAAACAGTAATCAAGAGGCACAATGAGTTTAGCATTTTCGGATTTCCATACGTACCGAATCAATCAGTAATTAGCTTCTGTTCCTCCGTCGGCGACTTTTGATCTCCTTTGTACACAAATCTGGCGAAAATCCCGCGCCCTGGTTTCAGGAATGCATTTCCCATAAAGCATTGATTGCCCAGGTAAGCAAAGCCCGCATTTAATCGTGTCATATCGGCCGACATTAACGAATAATGATGCAAACTGCATCCGCCCATCCCGCAATAGGAAGCTGACTAGTCAATTCAACCTTTGCTCGTCCAGAAAGTGTAGCCGCCGCTTCGTATTATAATCAAGCACAGTGTGCACAGTCAATAATGGAACGGGCTCGCTTCCAGACTCTTCTTTCAGAGGCCATTCCCGCAGCACACGTGGCGGACGCCAGGCGGATGCCGAGCGGATATGTCCGCCGCGGCCGGTGCAAAAAGGTGGGGTCGCGCAGAACGATGCTGCCCCACCCTGTATTTTCTCCGCGCCTCCACCGAAAAACGACCGTGACTCTGTCCATCAAAGACGTCGTCACCGAGACGAAACCACCACGCAGCCATGGATCCGTCACTGCTCATCGGCGACATCGTGGAGCGCGATGCTGGCGAAAAGAAGCCAGTCGAGTTCGCCGACCACCCCATCTCAGCCACCGGCTTCCCGCAGCACAAACGGAGATGGAGATCTTCAGCCTTCAAGCAGCGGCGCGCCGCCGAAGCAGCCGGAGAGGAACCCGTTGCTCGGCCCTGGCCGTCGAGGCAGGCCGCCGCAGACAGGTCTCAGAACGCTGCTCAGCCGGCCGAGTTCGAAGCGGTAGAGAGGAATCGCATCGACCATGAGAATCGTCAGAAGATCGCCAGCATGTCTCCAGCCGAGATCGCGCAAGCTCAAGAGGATATCATGAGTGGCTTAAATCCTGCTCTGATCCAGAAACTGCTCTCGCGAGCCAACATCGAAGAGACTTCTGGCCCTTCACCGTTTGACCCGCCACCCTCCGAGGTTCCCGAGGTACCGCAACCTCCGCCCGAAATCAACACTGTCGATACCTCCGAGCCAGATACCCCAAAGGTCGAGGCGGAAGATCATCAGCCGTCAAACCCAGCCAAAGAGCCTGCTGTATCATCCAAGAAGATCGCAGACGACTACGACGAAGACCAGGCGCCGGTGCAGATACCCCCTGATATATTCCCAATCACCGATTTACCGAAGACGACTCACTTCCCGGTGCCCCCGTCTCTTCCCGACCTCGACCCTTCCGATCCAAACTTCCTCGCCACCCTTCACGAGAAATACTTCCCCAACCTCCCGGCCGACCCGAGCAAACTTGCTTGGATGGCACCAATCCCCACCAAGGACAGCCCGGCCGACAAGGACTCGCCATATTACCCCCACCCCGAGATTACGATCTCGGCATTGCGATTCGACTTTGCCGGCCGATTCTTGTCTCCGCGTGTCAGTCGATCAATTCCTTCCTCAAAGGGTCTGCATCACCATGGAGAGGCTCCAGAAGCCGCGGGGTACACGGTTGCAGAGCTTGCACACCTAGCCCGGAGTGCAGTCCCGGCACAGCGATGCATGGCGTATCAGACGCTGGGGAGAATCCTTTATCGCCTGGGACACGGCGAGTGGGGCAAGACTGCAGATGACCCCATTGCCATGGGTGTGTGGAGTTCGGTCAAGAAGGGGCACGTCCTTGAGAGTCTCTCGGAGGCGGCCATGAACGAAGGCGGCCACAGAGGTAGTCGTGCATTTGCAACTGAAGCCCTGTGGCTGTTTGAAAAGGGAGGCTGGAAAGAGAAATTCAAGGGACGATAAAGAGATGATTATGTGTACAGGGGGAAGGGGCACAATAATGATAGATTCCCTGTCTCCTGCCCACAACCGACTGTAACATTACGACAAAAGGGCCGAGGCTCACCATTAAATTTGCTAATTGGACGACCTTGGTCATGGGCACTCATCACGCTTGTGCAGCAGAGCGAGACGCTGAGCGAGAGTCACGGCCATTGAGTGCGTGACTGTGACCGCGGCGGGCCATATCAGCGGAAAATCGAATAAACATCTCCCACGAAAGCCCTAGTGGCGCCTGTTTGGTCAAACAGGATAGTGGCAGTCGGTGTGCCCAAGTGCAGTGGATGGTGTTGGAATGGCAGCGGGCGTGGGATAGCCTGGGACGTGCCACGTAGCAGAGTGACATATTGAGCCCGGACAAGAATGGAAAGACAAGCCAGGTCTACAACTTGATGAATGGAAAGATGAAAGAGTAGAAGGGCCAAATGAGTTGGTGGGGTGGCATCACAGCGCATCACAGTCAGCCTGTAATCGGCCGGTCTCCAGTTAGGCTCTTGCTGTGGGAGAAGGCCCTGAACCTATGGTTGCTTCCCCACAGAATCAGAACGCTGTTGCCAGCAAACAGCAGCAGAGGCACAGCGAACAGTACTAGCAAACAGTCCAATGAACAGGTCAATGGTCAGATGATGGATGATAAGCTGCGATTTAGGGCGCATGGTGTTGTTAGTCTGACCGCTCTCTTTACAATGTCAGCTCTGACAAGCGCGTGAGGGAGACTTGAAAACTACGACTGAGCGGAGGGAGAGGGTTAGTGGTTCAGTGTGATGACAGGGTGTTTTATGAACCACCCGACCCGACAGCGAGACAGAGTTGGCTCACGTCATGGTGCAGCCCCTCGGCGAGAAGAACGAATGGGATTTACTTTCGCTGTGGCAGACACGCATCTTCGTTCTGTACCACCGAATTTACATGTCCTCATCAGAGTCGACTATCTCTCACCCTTTGTGGATTCATCAACCAAATCCCAGTTTGTCCAAAGCCGCATTGAACTTGGCTCGTGAAAATGCCAACCGTCTCTAGAAGCCCCACAACGTCCACGGGGGCCGGCGCCCCACGAGCTGTGGCTTGAAAGGGCATAGCCCGGGATCAGGCATCGATCAAGGGGAACGACACAGCGCTGATTGGCTGGGTGAGGCCCCTGGAACGTCTGGCAGTTGGGGCTGTGGACACTGGCAAAGGCCCCTGGAGGTCCCTGGAAAGTTCCCTGGAAGGTTCCTCCCCTCAGAGCCCCAGCTGGAGGGCGCTGTCGTTTTGCTCGGTTGCGCTGAGTCATGGAACAGCCAGAAACAGCCGTGTTCGGTGCAAGGTGCAAAGTGCAAAGGGTGGCGCGTGCGCAATTCGGTGCCCGTTGTGTTGCTGCTTCAGTGCCACCGTGCCACTATGCCACCGTGCGAGTAGGCCAGCCCAGTGAAAGAAAGAAGAAAAAAAAAGAACAAAAAACACCACCCGCCCGCCGCCTCCCCGTGGCCACGCTCCCTTCTCCTCGTTTCCCTCCAGCCCACAGCATCACGGCCCTGCCGCGCCAATTCCCCCTCCCCCCTCTGGGTGCTTGCACGTCTTCTTTCAGCCTTCTCCCGGCCATCTGTTCTTCCTTGTTTTTCTCTCTCCTCCCGCAGGTTTCAGGTTTCAAGGCTTCGTTTGTCTTCCGCCAAACGCTCCCCTCGTGACGTCGCCGTTGACGTTTTTGCCCGCTTCGCTTGCGCTGCTCTGCTCGCCTCGCCGCCCACCACCTTGTTGCTCCGCGACGAAGATATACTCAACGCCCGACAACAACCCATTCCCAGACGACCGCTTTCTCACAGCGTGCTCGGAGCATTTCAAGACCGACTCTCGCCCCTGCCAACCTCTAAAAACCACACACAACCCCTTGGGTACCGAGTCTGAGCTTTGCGCCCATCGACAAGAACCAGGACAAAGTGCAACGAAAACGACATCCCAAAAAAGAACATTTGACCTCCCCCCTCCCCGACTACAAACAAGACACGCAAGACACGAGATACTGTGACTTTCACTAGCCATGGCGTCTCCGCTGCAGTTTGCCTACCGAACCCAGAAGACCATCGGTGTCTTTGACGCCGCGCCCGTCTACGAGCCTCTCGCTGAGTTCAACAAGCCTGACGGCAACCTCAGGTGCTGTGCCTACTCCCCCTGTGGCCGCTACTTCGGCTGGGCCTCCCCCGAGACCGTCAGCGTCGTCGACGCCTCCACCGGCCGCGTCGTCCTCTCCCTGCCCCTTCTCAACGTTTACGAGCTCGGCTTCTCTCCCCGCGGCAGCTTCGTCATCACCTGGGAACGCCCGAGCAAGGACGAGGCTGGCGACGCGACCAAGAACCTCAAGGTCTGGCGCGTCGTCGAGGAAGGCGTCGATGCCGCCGACAAGCAGCCGCTGGCCCGGTTTGTCCAGAAGCAGCAGAGTGGGTGGAATCTCCAGTACACCGCCGACGAGAAGTACTGTGCTCGCCTCGTCACCAATGAGATCCAGTTCTATGAGAGCCATGATCTCGTCAAGGTGTGGAACAAGCTTCGGGTGGAGGGCGTAACCAACTACGCCCTGGCTCCTGGCTCCCACAACCATGCGGTTGCCGTATTCGTTCCCGAACGCAAGGTCAGTCGAATTGCCTAACCTCGTCTCATGTTCTGCCCGAGTATACACTAACACAATCCTACAGGGTCAACCCGCTGCTGTCAAGGTCTTCAACGTTCCCCTCTTCAACAGCCCCATCTCCCAGAAGACCTTCTTCAAGGGTGACAAGGTCCAGCTGAAGTGGAACAAGCAGGGCTCCAGCCTTTTGGTTCTCGCCCAGACCGACGTCGATCGCTCTGGCAAAAGCTATTATGGCGAGACCAACCTGTATCTTCTGAGCACCTCTGGCGCATTCGATGCTCGCATCACCCTGGACAAGGAGGGCCCGATCCACGACGTCTCGTGGTCCCCAAATTCGAAAGAGTTTGGTGTCGTGTACGGCTACATGCCGGCGAAGGCCACCATCTTCAACCACCGGGCTGTCGCGACTCACACGTTCCCCCTTGCTCCCCGAAACACCATCACCTTCTCCCCGACTGGTCGATTCGTTCTGGTCGCCGGCTTCGGCAATCTTGCCGGTCAGGTCGACGTCTACGATCTCGAGAAGGACTTCCGCAAGGTCACCACCATTGAGAGCGGAAACCCCAGCGTCTGTGAATGGAGTCCCGACAGTCGCTACATCATGACTGCGACTACCTCGCCGCGCCTTCGCGTGGACAACGGCATCAAGCTGTGGCACGTCAGCGGCGGCATCATGTACAACGAAGATATGGTCGAGTTGTACCACGTCGTTTGGCGCCCACAGCCCGCAGACCAGATTGCCGGAGGTGACCCGCTCACCCCCATTCCATCCCCGCACGCCTCGGCCGCGACGTATCTTGGCACGGTCAAGACCCCGAGCAAGCCGGCCGGTGCGTACCGTCCTCCCGGCGCGCGAGGCCTAGCCACGCCTCTGCACTTCAAGCGAGAGGATGAGGGCGGTGCTGCTCATTCTGTGAGCAATGGAACCGCCAACATTGGCCCCAACGGTTTCGGCCGGCAGCGCCGCGCTGTTCCCGGCGCTGATTTGGCTGACTCGGCTTCCGCGGGCGCGAGAACCGTCCCTGGGGCTGAACCCATTGGCGATGAAAACTCGTCCAAGGCCAAGAACAAGAAGAAGCGCAACAAGAAGGCTAACCAGGGCGAGGGACGACCTCAAGGTGAGGGACGACCCCAGGGCGAGCCCAACGGCGGCGCCAGCCTGGCGCCTCCTTCCCGAGATTTCGGAGCTGGTTCCGGAAGCGAGGGACGCAGCCCTGAGCGACGCGGAGGACCCGGTGGTAACAACGCCCATCTCAGAAGCCAGTCTCGAAACAACGGTGGCCGCAGCCGCAGCAATACCCACCGTGGAAACGGACATGGCAATGCCAATGGCAACGGGAACGGGAACAATAACTTTGGTTCTCAGCAAGGTGGCCCCGGTAACCCTGGGCTCGATGCTTCGCAGAACCCTACTGCTAAGAAGATCCGTAGTCTCCAGAAGAAGGTCCGCGCCATCGAGGACCTGGAGATGCGCCTGGCCGGCGGCGAGAAGCTGGAGGACACTCAACTTAAGAAGATCAACACCAAGTCTTCCGTGCTCAAGGAGCTGGATCAGTTGGAGAAGGAGAACTAATGGCTGGCTCTTTGCGGCTTGCTCCTTATGAGCTGACCCATTGATTGGATTTCTCTCTGCATTCAGGAGTTGTACTTTGAGAATTGGCAAGAGAATGGATTGGGACAACGGTCAACAAATGGGTGCACGGTGCTGCGTCGGTTTAAATTCGGATATGCTCGTTGCACAAGGTAACAACATGGTGTGAATAGGCTGGTGTCACATACCTCGCCCTCGTGGCCGCCTCGTCTTAATTGGATGGAACAGGCCGGGATGGTTGGAAGGGCGCCTACTTTCGGTGACAAGGGTGATGAGTAGACGGAAGAAAAAAATGATTAACTACTGCAATTTCATGCCATGTTCCCCATGTCCGTCGTGAAGACTTTGCGCATAACTCTTTAACGAGTAGAAATGTGAATGAGGGCCACGGATACAAACCAACCTCGATGTCCTACACGACAAGCATTTCAGGCTCAATTATGGGCTGCATTCATCGGTGATACAATGGTACATGGATGGGATAAGTCATTGGTGCCTTATTTTCAACTTACGAAAATCGCTGCTGAGCAAGTTGGCGTGGGTTTTCTAGAATTGCTGATCATAGTCAATTAAACCGAAATCACTCTAGCATGAGCTTAGACTCAGCGACACCCCTACATCACGATGCGAGACAAAACATGGCGGTTGTAAGTGACCGCTCTCAATTGCAGATAAAGTACCAGTAAAAACTCAAACAAAAAAACAAAAAACTCATATCATGAATCGACATGTGCATCTTTTGATTCCATCGTGATTTCAGGTGCAGGGCATAACCACTACAACTACCCTACACAAAATTGGTGGGAGCAACGGCCCCACCCAGCCAGCCACCCACACGCTTCCACACGCAAAACTCAAGCCCCCAATTCACTCGCAATAACATCCTGCCACCACATCAAGCAAATGCCTCGGTTCGAGGCCCGGTTAGCTCAATCGGTAGAGCGTGAGACTCTTAAACAGAGATTCACATCTCAAGGTTGCGGGTTCGACCCCCGCATCGGGCTGTTCCTATACACATCTTCCCAGAAAGGGATTGAGCAAATCTTTTTGTTTTTGCATCTGGTGATGGTCTTTCCTCCTCTAAATAGATTGGCAAAGGGAGTGGCGTGTGCCGCAAGGGAGGGCTTGTGTCATCTCTGTGTGCAGAATGCAATGACATGAGTACCAAACTCCTGTGTTCGAATGGATTGAGGCAGACTGGGAAATTTTGTCTTGTCGAACTCAGATCATCAAACAAACATGACAAGTCCTTTAAAAACTTGAACTTAACTAGCCAGATACTAAGCATTATCTCGCTCACAGTTTGGTCGCTGCCGAAAGATGCTCCAGGGCCGTGCTTGGCCAATGTTCTCTTATTTAATCAGCAAAGATACACGATCCTGTCTCAAGCAAGTCAAAGACAACTCTTGTATGGCGCCTTTGCACGGATATGTAGGAGCCATCGCAGAAGATTCTGCGATCTGACTTGATCAGGATGGTCCTCCGTCAATGACTTCTCCTGCACCCTGACTACATGCTGCAATAGAGCGATGGCTGATTTGGTTAGCCCGCTGGCGTGGTTTGCCCGTGCAAGCTCATGCTGTGAGGCGAGCCGATCAAGGTGGTCTTCCGGCAGCGTTTTCTCTTGTATCGCCACGACATCATCGAGCACCTTGGTTGACTCCCTGACCCGACCCTCGCTATACAGGCACCACCTTATCAGATATCCCAGTTCAGCGCTCCTTAATGCATCAACTGCCTTACGAGACCAGTAGATACTAAGGGCGTGTGGTAGGTACTGTCGCCACGGTTCACGGTTCTCCCCTTCGTCTGCCGGAAAGACTTCTAGTAGTCGGGTGAGTACATCCCCCTTCGCCATCTTATCGTCTCCTTGCCTAAGGGACTATGACTGCATCACCGAATGCACTAAGCCATGCATATCAAACACTCCATGTTCCCCTCTTTGATGAATGAACCTATATCTGCGTAGGGTGCCAATTGCCTGAGTTTATTCTTGCTCTGAACTCAGACCCGGCATTATTGACCGGGGTATGGCTTTTGGCTCGATCCAGGGAATGAATGAAAGAAGTCTTGCGGCAGAGGGATTCGTCTTACGGATTTGGTTGAATGAGATGAACCAAGTGGTTGCCACAGCGCCTTGGCTTTGTGTATAGTGAGTATCATCGAGGAAACCTTCGTCCATTAGTCCCATCATGTTCTGACTCGTTCCTTCACAGTGCGCTAAATATTCCACCAGGAGTACCTCGTGCATATTCATATAGGCCTCCGCCTGCATGATTGCGAGTGGGAGATAAGCGAGCTTGTCGAGAAGCTTCGTCGCCACTTCATCGTTGAATTAGTCTATGTTGATCAATGATTTCTCAAGAAGACCCTTGGTATCGTTAAAACTCATCGGTGACAACCTAATCACTCTGGTTTTTTTTTCTTTTTTCCTTTTTTGCAATCTTGACGGCGACCTTTCGTGAACGCGTTGTTATTAGGAGGCGCCCATTGTCACTCTGTGGAATGTAGTCCACGATTCTGCCGGATTCTGAGGACTGGTACAGAATTGTCTCATCGTCCGCGCTATCAAGAACAAGGAGCCACTTCTCGCCTTCTTGGAACCGAGATATGTTCGAACTGCCTCTTTGTGTCCTCGTTTTTAGTTGTGGAAATGCCCGGACTCCTCGCTAAAGCAGCACACGTCTGTTCAAAACTTGCCTTACTCAGCCAGAGCAGGCACCCAGAAGACGGAGTAGTCAGGCATATGTTCCTGTGTCCAGAACACAACCTGCAAAGCCACCTGGGGCTTGCTAATCCCACCTAGGCCTACTAAAGAGACTCGTGCGGCTCCCTTGTCGAAGAGTAGTTCTGTGACCCGATTGAATATATCTTGGCGTCCAACAAACGTGTACTTTTTCGCGAACAGAACATAAGAACTTGGTTGTCCTACCAATGATCAGCCGATTCTTGCTGTTGTGACAATTTTTTGTGTTCTTCAGAACAGCTGGAGGAGCAGATTTAGGGAGAGGGAGAAAAGGAAAATACTTACTAGACCTTTGCTCATCGATGTGATCCGCCTGGATGTAGCTCTCTAAAATAGCCTTTGTCACCGATGCCGCTGTCGCTGCCGCAAAGTTCTGCCAGTGCTTTTGTTTATGAGAGTTTACATAATCGCAGACTCCCTTGACCACACAATGCAGGGTACCTCGGCCCACACCCCGGCGCCTTTCATCTCAAATCTCATTGTTCGGCCTGCCCAGGGTATCTTCGATGGTTTTCTTGCGCATGATCTCACGAGAATACTGTCGGGCGAGATCGTACTGGACCAAGTATCTGCTAAGGATAACGTCTCCCAGTAGAACCTCAGTTCCAGATACTTGTAGCACGGCGCCGCAGATTCCCACCAGGAAGGCGCACTTGATATTGCTGTAACTAGAGCGCAAACTTGCCGCATCACTCGCAGCACTGACCTTGCCCATGCCTGGAAGGAGGAAGAGAACGACGGCAAGATTCCCCATGCCTCCATTCACATAGCGGTTAGGGTCGCCTGGAGCTTTTCCAAACCCGTCCCTTGCTGATCCCAGCATTGGTCCAAACTGTCATAGACGGCATCGTATTAGGCTGGTAGCGCGCAGATGATGGCGATCCGAAAATCGTCCCTACTCAATGGTCGAGGTAACATAGAGTCGTCGGTCTATGGAGCACCAGGGAGAAAGGCAGAAAGCAGTGTGGAGACGGACCAGGCCCTCGTTGCCACGGTTTGGCCCGCCCCAGAAGGATAATGCTGGATCCGAGTGCAACTATGCAAAATGGTTACTGGCGAGATGGCCAATGATTGATCTTTATTGAAGTTCCTCGTCTGGTCGAGTCGGCGACAGAGCGGTTGGAAGGTATGAAAGACAAGTATCCCACAGAAGACAGACACGGCGAGTCACTACCCAAACCCAAGATACGACATGTAAGTAGAACTGTCGAGAGTCACTGGGCTCTGTCCGCCCTGGAAGCTTGGCCGGGTGATGATGTTGGATTGATGTTTGGCTGGTGAGGCGCCCCTGCGGGGTAAACCAACATACAATTGATTCATTGGGAGAGGTGGTGACTACCTACCCAACTTACTGTTGCGAGCAAGCCTCAGGCTCCAAGGCACAACCCTGCGATGCGAGGATGCAGCCTCGCAATTGTACTAGGTACCTAGGTACATAGAGCATGCCTGAATGCCAGGCAGGTCCATGATGTGCGAAGGATATGTACCATGCAAGCAACAATAGAATATTGATACTGTTTTGACCACTTTACTTCGGCCATAGTGAGCATGACGTTAATTTCTATTTTTCTTTCATTGCATTAATATTACAATTTTATATGCTGAATCCTGTGCTGTCGTGTCTGTTCCAGCTGTCTTGCTCATGGCACCTGTCTTCTAGTTGATGTTGAGTGACATGCCCTGAGGTCAGGGAGGAGCCGGCAGTCTTCTCTCCGCACCATGCGCCTGGGTTTCAAACCCTCCATCCTTCTTCTTCTCACCACCGACCTCCGCCGCCCTGAGAAGGAAGATGCCGACCCGCAACAGACTACATGTACAGTGCAAAACCTCTGGCTGCTGTTATGCTTTTGGGTCTAGCAGAGTCACTTGCCCATTTGTGGGGGAGTTGAGGGTGGGTCAAGTGCAGCATCCTCTTGTCCCAGATGATGTTGTCTACCGCTTGCGGTGTTCATCTGGGACGATCCATCACTGAGTAGCTGGTAATAGTTGGCATTTTGGCTGCCAGCGTGCAACGCTCAGTTTTTATCCTCCTCACCAGCAGGCTCAGCAGGCTCAGCAGGCTCAGCAGCCTCCCTTTCTCTCCTCTTCTCAAGCCTCCTCTGGTGCTTGGCTCTCTTAGCATCTATCCTGTCTTGTTCTTCGCGCAGCTGCTGCACAGCCGGACTCTTGGCTCGAATCTTGGCTCCGTATCGCCAGAAGATGAATGGAATCGGAATCATGGCGACTTCAAGCAAGCCCAGGAGAGTGCCTGCCCACTGAGGCGTCATGGCCTCATACATCTTCGGTCCAGCTAGGGGAAGTGTAGCTCCAAAGATGCTTCGAATCACGGCATTACCAGCGAGGGCACTTGCGGCATAGATATTGTACGTGCCGGCAAGGTAGTTGGCGCCATAGATGAAACTGAGTGTGTTTCCTGCGCCAAAGGGAATGCCAAAGGCAATGGGAATCGCCCAGTGGATGGAATTTGGGAGGCACGTCCAAGAGAAGACAAGCTGACCGATCGGGGTGAGAATAGAGCCGATGGCCATGACAAGTGCAGTTGCCTCGGGCTGAACCCGACCTGTTTCGGGGTCTCGTGGTTGAGCGTTGATGAGTTTCCGAAGGAGAGGCTCGCAGACAATAGCTATCATTGTTCCAACACCAATGCCAGTGAACGAAAGACCCGCCATGCCCGAATTCCATCCTCGATGCTGCGCGAACACGATCGGGTACGCAACAAAGCAGAGATACAAGATGCCGTAAATCACGGAAATCCTGCGACCGAGTTAGGGACAACAAGAAGCCGGGCTTGGGCGCAGAGGATATTTCTCGCTTCTGCTATAAGTAACATACCAGATATTCAGGAACCACAAGATGGGCTCCGTAGCGAACAGAATGAAAGGACGGCTCAAGTTGACCTTCAGCAAATGCAGGGAAGACACCTTTTGGTCATATTGACACCACCACCGAGGGTCATCCGTCTCTTTGCGTATCCGGGCTGCCTTTTTCTTGAGAATCGCGGGGTGATATGTTTCCTTGCAGGTCGCCATCATGAGAGTTCCGACGCCGCCCAGAATCAAGACAATCCAGTTGTCCCATCGCCAGCCGAGATATTGGTAGACAAATCCTCCAATGATGGGCCCCAAAGATGGTCCGTTGAGCGGCGCAATCGACCACATCGACATGGCAAGGGCCAGATACTCGGGATCGGCAATATCGACGATGCTTCCAGGGCTGTTGGAAATCAATGCGGCACCAAAGAGAGCTCTGGAACAATTTCATCGTTAATGAAGGCTCTCCGACATAGAAGGGATGAGGGGAACAAGTGTCACGTACCCCACAAATCTCACAACCAAGATCTCGGTTAGTGAAGTCGCGAGGGCACATGGTATGATGAGTAGCAACCAAATGGTCAAGCAGATCATGTACACCGGCCGCCGGCCAAACAGTTCACTCATAGGAGCGACAACGAGACTTCCCGTGGCGAGTCCGAGCAGATACGTGGTTAGTCCCAAGGTCGTGGCAGTGGTGGTCGAATCAAACTCCTCGATCAAGCCAGGAATCGACGAGGTGTAGCAGGTGCTGTATAACACAATGACCCATGTTGAGTACGAGACGGCAATGGTGATCCAGGCGCGGTACCACAGCGGCCAGTTCCTGGGGTTCTCCGGGTCGCCCTCTTCAAAGATGATCTCATAATCTGGTGGTCGGGAGCCGGCGCTTGCTATACTGGTGCCGGTTCTGGTGTATGTGATGGGTTCGCGGGCCTCGCGCTCGGCTTCTGTCTCGACATCTGGGGTGAGCGCATGTTCCAGGACTTCAAATATGTCCGATTCGTGTGATCGTCGTGTCGCAAAGCTGTGGCGACTGCGTTGCGTGCCGGCAGTTCTTATAGGCTCCAAGACGGGCGAGTCCGTCGACGTAGAGTACGAAGACGGGGTGTCCACGCGAGCGGCTGCTGACCCTTTCTCGATGTCCTCAGACATGGTGTCGCTTGCTGATCTCCTGGAAGTTGTTGTATTCACTACCGAGACTCGATATGACAGCCAGATGAAGGATGGACATGGGTCGACGCCAAGAGCGACCGTTGCCGTGAATTTCAGTCTGAGAATGAGACAGAAACAAAGGCTTTCAGAACGCCAGAACAGAAACAATTGGGAACAGGAACAGCGATAAGACGGGCTGCTTGGCGCTTCGTTAGTCGGGCATTGCGAAAAGATTAGCAATAGGGACGGACAGCCCTGGTCTCCTCTAGGCCGACCGATGCGGCACCGATGCCGGGCTTGTTAGTCGTCACTCCCGCAAGCTCCAAGCAACATTTCAACGGGCATAGCACTGGGCATTAATTATTGGAGCAGCCGGTCCCTCAAAAGTGGAGGCAGCCATGTTCCTATCAACGTCTTGGTGGAGCGACAGTGGGCTCAGTGGAGGGCATCTCAGTTTTCCTATACCATGAAATCTCTGCCCCACGCTGAACGAGACGTTGACGCTGCGGAGCGGATAGGGGCGGCAAATTCTTGATCCCAGGATCATGGGGTGCTGAGATTGCAGTCGATCCTTAGACCCAGGGTGTTTTCGCCAGGGTCCCGGTGAGGCAATCCTGGTGTTTTCGAGGACAGCCTAAGCTAAGGCTTCAATTCAATGGTGATGCCGTCAGCTGAGGGGAAACTGGATGGTACCGGCGCAACTGCATGGCAACAGCGAGTGTGTTCTGCACGCAATTGCTCTCTTCGCCGACTGGATCGACCGCAGAGTTGCACCGCATCCAACTGTTCAGCGTTCTAGCGCATCGGCGGACAAAAGCTGCCGCCGCTAACGATGCAAAAGGGTCGCCAATTCGCAGGCTCGGTTGGCGATTGGTTCGTTTGGTGTTCTTGGGCTGCTCAGCTGCTTATGCTGTCACCGAGTCGGTGCCGAAATCCGTTTTCGGCCGGGACCCGAACAGGCTTGAGGCTGATCAAGGGTGCGCGTGAGCTCGGGAACCGCGATTATCACCTGCCCCCTGCAAGTAGCCTGCGAAAAATCCCCAAAAATCGCTCCATGACTCGGGCGCCAGACGCAACAACGGGTCGTGGGGAATGCGATTGAATCGGGTGGGCCTCAGTCGATTGATAACGGATCAACGCCCGATTCGTTCTCATGGTGGCTCATTTCTTCTGCCAGTGCTGTTATCGGTGTGCCTACCTCTGGAACTTACACTTACACCGTTCACGGAGGAGGTCAAACATTCTTCTCCAGCCCAACGACAGCCAGGCTGAGCCCTGTCAAGATTGAGTTGATGTACGAAGTACTATTGCATCCCAACACACTCGCCCACCGAACGGGAGTCTCGCGTTGGAGATCTTGTCTCCATTGCTCATTCGACCACATCCATGTTTACGAGTTTAATTATTCAACAGACACGTATCTCCAACAAAAAGAAAACGACCGGCAACGTTGAAACTCTTTACACTGTCACGGCTGTGGGATGTGACTGAGTGGATAGTACCATGGCAACCCATTACACCAGTCCGGTGACAGAAGAGGCGTCGCTCACCATCATATGAGAAACGTGGCCTGTCCCCAGAATCTACTAGCCATGCGATCCGTATAATTACCCTTTATCAATGCTGATGTGTGGGATCCCGGCCGTGTGGAGAGCAAGAGTTCCGAGACGGAAGCACGGAGACGGAAGCACGGCGACGGGCCGTGGACGACCTCACTGTCGGCCCCACCTGGGTCCGAACCGGGCACAAAATCGGCTTAGATGAGGGAGCTACGGACAACTACCGTTCTCGTACCCCATGGGGTAACGAACCACCCGGGATTGCAGTATCGACCTGTTATCGCATCGAGGCTGGCCTGTCCTGGTAGCCCAGCCAATGCCGGCTATCCTGATAACGTTATCCGATGGAAAGCTGGGAGTGCGTGGCAATCAAGGAGCAGGATCCGCTCTGCACACCAGTCACACCACTTTGGGGACTGCTCATGCAAGTTGATGACGACTCTAATTCGTTCAAGGCAATGCCAAAGCGGTCTTTACATGCGCCGGACCAAGCATTTTTGGGCGCCGTGATAGCCTCGGGAACCGGAGGGGGGGCGAATGAGCTTGTCCGGGCTGCAGTGATCGACATTGGCTATGATTGATCCACGGCGCAGCGTGGCATTCTCGATGGCTACAATACGGATGATCCTCTCATATAAGTGTCCTCGCTCAGGACTCTTCCAATCCCAGGGTAGCAGAGGCAGCCAGAAACACACGACAGACATGGCGGACGATCGAGACAAAGACCCTTCCGTACAGGAGATTGACACAGCGGATAGCAAGTGGGAGCGTCGACATGTCGAGGAGTCTGAGACCCCCCTTGAACAACGCAAGGCAGAAACTCGTCTAGTGCATGACTTCTTCTCACCTAATCTACTCCGTCATATCCCTAACCATGGCCCAGACGCAAGGTTGACATCCGCCTCATCCCAATCCTCGGCATCTTATACTCGATCGCTGGCCTGGACCGTGTCAACCTCTCTAACGCGCGGGTGGCTGGTATGAACGAAGACCTGCACTTCGACGTTGGCGGCCGCTACTCCATCGCCCTGCTCGTCTTCTTCATCACGTACTTTCTCTTCGAGCTGCCCACGACCCTGTCCCTACGTCGGGTCGGTCCCAAGTTGCTCCTCAATGGTCTTGTGCTCAGCTGGGGCATCGTCATGCTTGGTATGGGTTGGGCCAAGGACTGGCGCGTAATTGTCGTGTGCAGGATGCTCATCGGCGTGTTTGAGGCGGGATTTTTGCCTTGCTGGATGTATTTGCTGAGTAGCTGGTATCAACAGTACGAGGTTCAGAAGCGGTATGCACACCCCTGACCATTCCTAAAGGGTTAAAAGAAACTAACTGGGACTTAGAATGGCTCTCTGGTACATAATTAACTTGTTCGTCTCAGCCTTTGGCAATATTCTGGCATATGCTTTGATCAAGCTGGACGGCACCCACAACATCGCGGGCTGGCGTTGCATCTTCATGTAAGTAACCTTTCAGTACGTCTCTTCAAATCCCCTTAATTCTAACCACGTCTTCACAGCATCGAAGGTGCCATAACAATCGGGTTTGCCTTTATTAGTTTTGCCTTCACCCTCCCCTTCCCTGATCAACTGCTTGCCTCTGTTGACAAATCCTCCTTCACACTTGAGGAACTCGAGGCCATACTCGACCGAGTAGACCGAGACCGCGGCGATGCAGAGCCCGACGCCCTCACGTTCCGCAAAGTGGTGCAGACTGGCCTCCGATAGGAGCTTTGGGCCTACGGCTTCATGTTCCTTTGCTGCAGCGCGCCCATCTATGCATTTGCGTACTTCATCCAGATCATCTTGACAACGCTGGGGTACTCGACTGCCGTGGTGTTCTTGCTCTGCGCGCCACCGTATCTGTTTAGCATCTTCTGGACACTGGGCGTGGCCTGGCTCGCGGATCGGTCGAGGGTGAGGATGCCGTGGATGGTGTTAAACGCAGCCATTGCACTCACCGAGCTACTCTTGACAGCGTACCATAAGAGTAATGCTATAATATATTTTGGTAACCCTTCCCTACACATACACAGGATGTCTCGGTGCATCGTTTTAGTTACTGATATGCCATGTAGGTGTCTTCCTCGGCGTGGCTGGGTCCAATGCCAACTTGCCGACCATCATCGCATTTCAGTCGAACAACGTGCGCGGCGCATCGCGAAGATCCGTTGCCAGCGGTGTACAGATGCTATTCGCAGCCATCGGTGGCGTCTACGCCTAGTGCACTTTTATGCAGGTCGAGTATCCGACGTACCGCACCGGCGTGTGGTGTGGTGTGGCGACGCAGTTCTTCCTGATTGTGCTTGTTGCGTTGATGTATTGGTGGTTTAGGAGACAAAATGGCAAGGCAGATCAGGATATGGTGGCGATCCAGGGTGATGTTGACTATCGATACACGTTTTAGATGTTGAAGAGCTGATGCGTGGCATATAGAGAAGAGGTCAAGTGGGATTGTCATTGACTTTTTAGTGTCTCGATCTGATGTATCCTTGATCTAAACATGCTTTTATGTGTCTTCCTCTACCTTCATCATTATTATTACTGTACTTGGTCGGTCTCTACTTGGTTGCTATCTACTTAGTCGTTTCTTCCTCAGTCGTCCCCTCCTTGGTCGTCGTCTTCCTCGCACCTTCTGGCCACCAAATCATGCCAGTGACTGTGACACCTTCACCGCCGGCCTGTCTCATACCCTTCCCGTTTACTTTGCCTTTTCCCAAGGTAATCTCATCCACCGTCTCGAATCCGAAACGCGTGAACTGCTGCGCCGAATACTTGGTGGTGGCCTCGAGCCAGATGGGCTTGTTAACCTTGCGCGCCTCGTCCAGGAGCTTCGCCGTCATAGCCGTCAGCAGCCCCTGTTTTCGATTCGAGGGCTCCGTCGCTGTAATTAGGACGTAGAAGCAGTCCCGGAGGTTGGAGCCCAGGATGACCCTGGCCTTGACCTTATCGACGGCTCCGAGGTAACCGAACAGGAGGCGCTGATACAGTGATGAGCTCTGTCTGTCGGTGATGGTACGGCAATGACAAGTTAAATACTTACAATAGTTGGCATGATTCCACCAGCAATAGTCGCCGAGATGGCATCAGACCGCCAAACGGTGCGCACGCCATCGTACTTTTGCCTCGGCTCTGATACGGACATGACGGCGCCCCAGTCGCGGGCATCCAGGACGAAGCCGCCGCATTCAAAGGACGAACGGATTACGGACCGTATCATGGCCCAAAGCTTCTGGTGACGCTCCTCGTCGCTGGACTCGAGGAATATCCAGGCGAACAGGGGATCGTTGTAGAAGCATGGCACCGTGAGGTCGGTGGCCTTTTGAGAGGCCTTAAGCCACTCTGCGTCTCCTGAGTACGGTTAGCTATCATGAAAGCTCCCTATGCCGGGTTGTATGTTGAATGGGGAACCTTTTCTGTTCAGGCGGACCTCAATCGGTGCTGTGGTTTCCATTGTTGGGTGGATTTGCAATGTCTAGCAGTAAATGGAAACAGCAACGCGTGGATGTTTTAGTACAAGTCTAGGCAATTAACCTGACTTGAGCGTTCCTGGCAAGGTGAAGTTTTTAATAAGTGAGACGTTGGCGCCTGCTAGCGTCGAGTGGCCCAACTACCTACCTACGCGGGTGATGGGTGTTTCTCAACAGTGGTAGACTTGCTACACATGGTTCTCGAATTATTAAAATGTGTTCAAAATGATGGGAGCTCTTGAACATCGGTTTTGGCAGCTTTTAATCACTCAGGAACTATGTAGAATGAACCTGCCGGTGTTGATATACCACCAACACCCGCGTAGGTACTAAGAATTGATGGGTACTACTAGCTTGTACATGAATCAATGTAGTCGATTGCAACGTCTGTAGCACCACGATTGTCGCGTTGATTGCTTATGTGAGGTAATTGAGCCGTGGATCAAGCTAATGCTAATGTGACATGCTACTGCATATTTTGTAATTACACTCTAATATCATGACAGTCGTGATCCCTGTGGGTTTGGAGTCGCCTCTCCCCTGGCGCTCACGGACCCTGTTGGTTCATCAACAACCAAGCTCCACTTACTCCGTATATCCCCGTCGCTTCTTAGACGTAGGAAGTAAACATTGTGGTGAATTCTTGCTGGAATGGCAAACATGGCCAATTCTGAGACAGATACTGGGCCCTTTCGGAGTAAAGTGACTCTCTTCAACTTACTTGCTCCTGGACTGATAGTCTTCCTTGGGCAATTCGGCGTCACACATGAGACATATTCACCTGGAGCCCTAGTCAGGAAATTTACCCAACAACCATCTCCACCCTCACAACATTACCCACAACGCAACATGATGGATGCAAATACGTAGACACGATCTTCTATAGCGTGATTGGTTTAGTGGTAAAATTCTCCGTTGCCATCCGAGCAACGTCGGGGAGCCCTGGGTTCGATTCCCAGATCACGCATTGCCATGTCTTGAGCACAAGGCGATTCATCTTTTTGCCTCTGCCCACGATTTATTGGTCGGAGGCCAAGGAACCACATCAACATTAATGGAATGGAGCCACTGTTACATCACCTCGTGGCCGATTTCATCCAAGGGGTTCATCCTCGCCCTTTCAAGGACGACTGCCATCTACACAAGTCCCGGATGCTGTTTTTGATACACCCAGGAAACATGTCAGTCCGTTCTGACTTTTGCATCGTCTTCTTGCTGAGAAGACTATTGCTATGCGAGCACGTCTTCTTTTTCATATGATCTCCGTCAGAGCGTAGCCTCAAGGTGCGCGTCGACCAAAGCCTAAACGTCTATGACATGTGCAACTACGGGCAAATCACGGCTTCGCTGGAAATAGTCACATCGTGAGATTTGTTCTCACGTGTGGTAACCACTCATTCAGAGTGATGATCGGAAAGAAGGAGAGGCGTTGGCTGGGTTGCTTTGTTGGTGGTTAAGGTATAGTGAAGCTAACCCGGGCGGGCTTCATGGACCCCGTTTGCTATGACGAACACGTCGACAATGGGCCTTGGAGACCCGAAACCCGTCAGGAATGAGCTTCAATCTCATGACGATTCAGTTCGTTTGATCAATTCAGTGCCGTCGCAAGGGAACTCGCTGCCCTCGTTGCCGATAAGTGCAACATCGTAAATCTGAAGCAGCGAACGAACGCAGTTTCAACAGGGTGTTTGACCATCAGGATCGCGAACCGCATGGCATCCACCACTCCAGCATATATCATTTCTCATGGAGGTTAGTGTTAATAACCAGGAGGGCTGGTTTCCTGCGGCCTGTGGTTGAGTGGTGAAGCAGAGCGTGTCCGTTGACGTCCTGAAGCAAGACGCGGAGTATCAACCACCCGGGTGCGCGAGGGGCGTTCCCTGCACAATCAACGTTAACCAAACCGAGGGGTCTCGTAGTCTGCCTTTTTCTATCTTCCCCTGGCAATGGCACGCCAACCTGAGACTCAATCAGCGCAGACACCATGAGTGTGCTGGTAGATAGTCCAATTGAAGCTTCCACGATCTTCAACAAAGCGGGTTTAGCTCAGTTGGGGTATGTCATTACATCAATCCCACGTTTAAGAATCACAACTAACCTTCACTGACAGAGAGCGTCAGACTGAAGATCTGAAGGTCATGTGTTCGATCCACATAAACCGCACACGTTTATCTTTTTGCTGCGGGCGCTCTTTGAGCCTGAGTTGATGGCGCTGATGTTTGGTTGGGTACAAGTTATTCCACCTCAGGATACTACGTACAGGCTTAAAAAAAAAAAAGAGTTTCATTTCACTTTCCATCTTAGGTTATTTTCTTCTTTTCTCACTTTTCTCGCTTCTCTGAGCAATTTGCAACGAGTTCTACTCACTTTGTGGGGGCAATAAATTTCGTTTGGACCCAGTTCGTCCCAAAGCCCTCATCTCGTGAACCTGTCCGACCAAAAGTGGACCTATGCGAGTCTGGTGTTGGTACCTTGTCTGAACGACACCCGCGATTCATGCTTGGTTGGAACAGTTGTCTAATATGATGACGATTGTATGGCTTTAACACGAAAAGAATTCGACTCTGTAGTATTTATTATCCTCACCTGACTTTAGTCTCTTTGCAGGAACTCACACGCAAAAAGTCGAATATGGCTACATCGTGCTTGCATCCAGGTCTAAGTGCTGGTATCGTACGGGCCGTTGCGCAACTGCCGGAGTGACACAGCCAAGTCGTCTATGTTGGCTGAGGTTCTCTACGTTGACCCCGTCAAACCACGAGTCATGAGCTGCGAAGAACTGGTAGAATAACGCCCTATGAGTGCAAAAAAAGCATATCTAGACCGACGTGGTTTTGCCACAGAGTTCCCACAGAGCCCCCTTGTTCAGGAGAAAGTATATCAAAGTGAAGGTATCCCACTTACCGGGCCGGTTATCATCAGGTTTGTTTATTAATTGTTTATTAATATAATTTGCGCGTAAGCTAAGCTACGTTACCCCGGCTTTGGCGGCGATGTAACAAATGCCAATATCCGATCCTTGCTGGGGGCAGTAAGGTTCAATCGCCCTGGTCTCAAATCTCCAATCGACATCCCAAGCAATCAGATCTGCTCTAAGCCACGGCGCCCTGATTCTAGCTGCGGATGACTGGTCCCAATCTGACCCCTCGCCGTCGATAGTTCGAATCGAATCCATTATTGACAGGCCAGCCTTAGGAGAAAACGCTCACCGGAATGTGTGTCTATCAATGCAACCATCGCGGCAACATATCCCGACTGACCCTGACCGTACTCACGGAGTTCACCGTTGGAACGTTGGATCGCTGGCTGCTGACGATCGCATTTCCAAAAATATATCCAGCGTTGGCTTCTATGCCCTGCCGTCAACGTGCCATCACCACTCAGACGGAAGCACGCTTCAAAGAGATAAGATCGTCCACAGAACCCAGAAAGAAAATCAGGGTCCCGATAGTGTGGGTAGGGAGGAGATTTTTCTCGCTGCAAAATTCCATGGCATCACGTCATGCGACATGCCCTCGGTACAGTAGAGTCCTACAAACGTAGTGAGATTTGGGTCAAAGGGGGGTATGCACGTTCACACATCCCAGCCTCGATATGCTCGATGATGTAGTGATCATCGCCAGAAGTGCCGAGTTGGGTGGACCCTCCCGCGAGGGTCACCTGCGTACCCTTGATGTTCTGGAAGACCCTTGAGGACCCCTAAAATGTGCATCGAGCACAGCCTCAACGCCATGAGATCTGCTTCTTAATACGCGGCCAAGGAGGCTTACCGGGGACATGATGCAGCCAACGGTGGACGACAGGTATTGACCTGATAGTGGCGTGGGCGATCGTGGGATACATTGGGGGCCAAGTCGACGAAAGGGCCCGAGGACCACGACGAGCGAATCCCCCTGCTCGGAATGGGATGAAAATAATGCTCCAGTGGGGGTACAGAGAGGCTACAGTGGCAAAAGAGACTTTTATTCGCTCTGACGCCGTAGTTAAGAACTGTGTGTAAGTCAAACCCAACAAGACAGTTGCGCAAGGATACCCAGGCACACGAACCATGCGAGATCTAGGAGCCAGACGCATGCCGAGGCGCTATCAAATCGTTCATTGCATTTCCGTCAAGTGCAAATGGTTAATCGATGTCATTATGACACCAAGTCTCTAGAAACCATCTTTCTTCGGAAAAAGCTGTTCGTTGTTACCCCGACCCTTGCCCCGGAATCTTATGACAGACACCCATCTGGTCGAGGCTTACGAGCGTAATCTTGACACCATCTGCCTAGTCATATTCAATTAATCCCGACAATTCACCGCCGGAATGAAAAGAGCATGCTGCCGTCCATTGCCGATCGCAAACCGCTAAGTCGTGTTTTCTTTTTGGTGGTCAAACTCAATGCCGTGGGGTTACACTGACAACTTTGCGCGCATGCAGAATTTGTGACCTGATAAGCCGTGCCCATTGAAGTGAATCGACGCCCTAAATAACTGCCGTGTTCCTGACATATGACCGGGTCTGTAGGGTAATACGAGCAGATGATCCTCGAATTGCCTTGGAAGAGGTGCATATTGGGCTGGAAAGCTCGTGTTCTTCAAACAGGAATTAATGATGTTCATAGGGCTGTCAAAAGTAGACAGTTGATCACGGTCTGCACCGTCAAAGTGCCACCAGCGGGCCAAGAGGGCCAAGAGGGCCAAGAAGGCCAAGACAACAACAAGTGCGAACTTTTCGGAGAAAAATGAATAGCACAGGGCAAGGAAGTTGACGGTGGCCTGATCGCCAATTGCTCTCCGCCCACCATGGCGAGCACGTATCGCCATATCTAGCAAGGTAGTCGGACTGGTAGCGGGCAAGTCTCAGGATGACGTGAATGCCTCTAAGATTTGGGCTCTCGCGACATCCACAACCACGAGGCGTGGTGAGTCAAAGCGATCGGCAGAAGGTATGACGACCTGTTGTTTCAGGACGGCGCCACTATTGAGGAATCAATCGTCCATTTGGGCCTTGACACTGGTTGCGAGATCTGTTTCAAGCTGCCGCAACCTGTAGCCGTGCAAGCCGTGGGATGCCACGTCGACAGGCCTAGTCCTGATGCGTCTCTCAACGACCGGGGAAGGTGTGTCAACTTCCCTATGCCGTACCCTTCTTACGCTTCTTGCTTGTGCTCTCGAAGCCCGTCACTCGGAACTGGAGGCAATGGGGAGGCGTAGGGTGGATTCTGAGGAGGTTTCAGCCTCGTGGGTAAATTGACGTGGGACAACGACAGAACAGAGGCAGTGACGTCATGATGCTCCGCGTGTGGCTGGTCTCTCCGCTCTTCTGACGGCATCCTGGACCCACCACCTATGCAGTTATACCAAACAATGAGACTCTGCGTGCTGTAATGGCGATGGGGTCCTTCGCGTGCATGCACGCGCTCCGTAGCGCTCCTCAACCTCCCGTAGCCGGAACCGGACAGAATGTCGTCCGGGGCTTGCACTGTAGCATTATTTCGGCAAATCGATAGAGTACACCCTCAACACTTCCGTCGTTGTGGCTCCATTGTCTCACACTTCGACACCCCAGCCTCGGCGGGTCATCACGAGCCACCTGTCACCTGTGGGACTCCAGCGAACGACACTGTCCTTTGGGGTTTTGATCGACAATGAAGTCTTCGCTTGAGGTACCGCACTTACCCTGTTGCCCTTCCTACAGCTGTTGACATGTCCGGGGGGGACAGGGGACGTGGTCGCCGTCTCATTCGCGTGTATGCCGCCAGCAGCAAGAGCAAATTAATGCTATTTTGAGACACAGTGAGCAGCATCAGAAATTCAATCCAAGACGAGAGGTAGGTCGCCAAAGAGCACGAACCGTTCCTAACATCCATTGATAGGTCACAAATCCGGGGATGTCAGCCGCATCGCGTCGTCTCAAACCGTAAAACCCCAGAGGATCTTCGGGCACATGGTGCAAAACTGAATCTAGAAAGATCGCCGTCTAGACTAGATGCCCATACCTCTTGGCTCATATGAGGTCAAATCCTTTCGCCAGCCGAAGTGGAGAGTGGTAACGGCCGGACCGAGCTCACCAAAATTTTCTTTGCCGCGGGGTCTTCAGGTCTCTCGAACCTGTCATCGTGAAATCTTGAAATGACGTAGGTGGCCCATCATCCCAAGAGGACCACCGAGGTGATCGGATTGATGCAGCTGTGCCGCCGAGAGACGTCGCCCTAAGCCCACCGGTCAAAGACCCATGATTCGGGGTTAAGGCCCCGTTATCCTGCATCCCGTACCCAGCAGCCAGGAGTGAAGAATGGAGATTTGGCTCACACTCTGCTGTTGAAGAGGGGCCGGTCACCTATGCACAGGCCTGTCCGCGGCACCCCGACAAAATCCATCGTCTTGTGCTACGCTCAACTTGGCACACGTTGGCGCGGCATCGTAGCCATGCTATTCTTCTGGGCCGGGATCTGACTGGGGGTTGAGTTTCGCTCCGAGAAGATCGCGCGGGAACTGACAAGGGAAGCCCCGGGAGGAAGCCATTCGACTGCGTGAAGCTCATTCCACTGAGCCGTCTACTTCCATTCACGGGCCATCAATGCTGGGGACGACTACTAACACTTGGGTGTGTGCACCGCGCTTCGTTTTGTTAGCAGTGCGTATTAGTGCGAAATTTCCATCATCTTCATGTAGTCAACCTATCCAATTGGCGAAAAGACCATCCCAACTTGTGCCAATGTCCGACCTGGATTCCCTGAGTGGAGCAGCGTTGTGATACGACGTGCGTTGCGGTAACAAAACAGAGTTCACACACGATACTACCACCCCAGCTGACTCTTGAGCAGCTCATATTAAGCACGCGACCGATGTAATGCCAACTGGCGGCTACGCTGATGCCCGAATTGCTCTTGTGGTAATGCTGGCCGTGGTTGGTGCATCTTCGTCAACCGCAAAAGCCCCCCTAACTGGCGGCTAAGTTCTTAAATGGGAATCGATCGGCCAGAAAAGGCTATTGCAGGGGGCCATGGGCACAGTTGCAGCTGCTGGAATTTGGCCACCGGTGGCGGGCAAAGTGGAAGCATTCGACTCTGGCGGAGACCGGAGGTTTGATAGCAAGGGTCGGATCACGGTAGAGAGGCGAACAAGCCACGCAATGGCGCAACCAGCCACACGTGGGCGAGGTCATCATTTCGCATGATAAAAATAAAGAAGAAACGTCGATCAGGAAGGGATCGACAACGGGCGCATTGAGCTGGGCGCGAGAAGAAATGCCCAGGTTTCCCCGTTGAAATTAGATCCGGAAGTGGCATCCTAAGGGTTGGGTCTTGGGAAAAGACCGTTTGCTTTAAGCCACACCCGAAGTTCATCGGCCATCAAGAGCATTATGGCTGGCGTAATTTGTAGGGAATGCCGCTGTCCATTTCCGACTAGGCTCCGGACAGAGAGCGGTCTAGGGGACACGTACGTAAGTGATACTTATTCGCCCCTCCCTGATACTGTACGGAGTGCCTATGCATGTGAAGCACACATGGCTTTTCTCCAGCAAGCGTAGATGGTGAAATCGTAGACTTGGCGCGGCACAGGGCAGCACCATGGCCGGGGGGCGAGGTGATTGTGGATGGTGTGTGGACTGTGGCGTCGAGTAGACGTGGGGTACGTACTAGGGGCACTTGGGATTCTGGTAGGTGCCTCTTGTGGCTCTCGCTGCGTGTCTTCAAACGCAGCCAGACCATGCTGGATGAGGCCAAGCGGTGCGGGAAATGGTCTGATTCTGATGACGGCTTCGACTTGGTGATAAGGGCGATTGATTTAGGTGGTTCTAGGTGCGTGCCGTGCTGGGCTTGGCGTAGAGAGGTCAAGAGGTTCTAGTGAAGGGCGATTCGACGCGAAGAGGATTTGCACAGCCACCCGGGAATGGCATCAGGCCAAGGGATCATCAGCGAGTCTGTCTGTTGTACGGAGTACTGTACGTACTATACTTCCATAGGGCTCCTAGGCTCCAGGCTTGGAGCCAACTTGTGATACCACGCATGGGTTGAACACGCCTTGCACGGAACCGAAGCACTGCTGAAGTTTGATAAGTCCTCGAGACATGCCATGCGCCAACAGCTGGACGGTTGGACAAGGCCACCGACGGCTAAAGTCTCGCCATGAGATGTCACGGTGAATGAAATGACATCCCTGGTCAGATGGCGGTCCCAAAGGGGAAGGCTTAGAAAGAGATGCCCTTGTCACTCCGTGGGTGCAGTCCGCAGATACCCAGACCAGGCGGCGGGCGTTAGCATCCTATCAGGCGGACGAATCGAAGACTCCGGAGAGTGAGCGAAGTGGCCAACAGGAGGAGGGCATAAACACTACGTGCAGAGCCCATGTGTGGCGGTCGAGTTCTGCGCAACTGAAGGAGCGTTTCGCGGGAGGCCAGTGTCACACCGTTGTTGTCAAAGGATGCCGTGCGGAACCGTTATTGGTGGGCTCGAAGACCCTCTTGAGAGATGAAGGCTCTGTGTATTGTTTGGGATCTCTGGGTCCATCCATGATCCATCCTGTCGGTAAGAAAAACCGAGCCAAAAGGATGGCTGGCCGCTCAGCCCGTCCGAGACAGCGGCACCTAGGCGCGCGCCAGGACGCGTGGGCGGGCGTTGGCGTCGGCGTCGGTGTTGGTGTTGATATTGAAATTGTATTGTCAGGCGCCCGAAGATGGTCAACAATCGATGTTAGGCTGGAGAGCCGATGACACGGGAAAGATCCGATCCAGCGTGCTTGCCCATGGGAGCAAATCGCAGTGGGTTCGGCGCCTGGTAGCCTCCACCTCCCGCGGCCTGGGTGGACGGATGGCGTTCCTGCGTAAGGGTGACCGCTGTAACACCTGGAGCTGGGGGCGTCTTAGCACCTCGCGAGGGCAGAGGCGGAGAGGCTTTTGGGTACCTAGGTATGAGGTGGAGACAATGCTGGGGAAGGGAAGGCAACGGGCACGGCAAAGGGTCGGGTGTGAAAATTTAGGTCCGTTTCTTAGGTGCTTGAGGTAGTATGCTGGCAGGCTGGGTCGTATGGCGTGTGATGCGTCCACCAGCGCTGGACGATGGCACGGAATACTACGTACTGCTACCTACTCCGTACCTCGAATGCCCTTACAGAGTGGCCGCAATGGCCGAGAGGCGCCGTAATTAAGGGAGTTGCTTGGTGCTTTGGTGGGCTGGTCTGGCGTCCACTCGCAAAAGACTCGAAGAATGGAGTCGCATCCGTTCTTCCTTCCCTCACGGGCAAGCTCCCTGGTACCTCCAGGCGGGGAAGCTGCAGTCATCTACCTACGCACCTCCTCCCTTGCTCTTTTAGGTAGGAGGGGGAGGGGGAATGAAGGGGGGGCGTCATTTTAACGCCGGAGGCGAAGGACCGGTGTTCCCTTGTCCCTCACTAACAATTTTGATATCCACGAGTCTCTCTCCACTTCTCCTACGTGACAGGGATCTGCAAAGGCGCCGAAGCAGGACAGGGAACCCTGCGACGCGATCCATGCCAGCGACCTCTATTCCCCCCAAGGCTCTAGCTCCCCGGAGCCCGTTGATATTGTAGGGCTCTTTGCGAACAGTCCATTCAAGAAGTCGGGTACAAGGCTCGTTCTGGTTCAGCCATCAGCAGCGGAAGCGCATCAGCAGATTGCGGATGCCACTCCAATACCTACCTACCTATATGTCTAAGCTCTACATACCTACTTAGGTACCTACCTTAGGCCGTCTCCGTCCCCAGTCAACGAAATACCACCTCGCTCGCCTACAGTACCCGGTCGATATAACCCTCTCGGCGCCCAGACTCCAGACACCAGAGCCATACTAGACAAAGCCATTTCGTCCGTGGGGATCAGACCCGATGGCATCAAACGCTCACTAGAACCCAACAACACTACGGCCGAGCCATTGTCGCACTTATTACTCGCACGCCCCTACAACCCTTTGCCAATAAGTCGTCTCTCCCACGACGGGAACGCTCCTCTCCACAGCGGCGCGGACCACCTGCACAACACCCTCCACCTGGACAGTACTTCTGTACCCGACATTAGGTCTAGGACAGCAATTCTCTCTATCCTGTGGCTCACCCGCCATCATCCATTCCATCTTCATATCACCAGCCCCATCCCATCGCCGGGACTCTCGCAACCTCCGCATATCCATCTGTCCATCTCCCCGAGCCGTCGTTCGACCTGCACCAGTTCGTCGGGATACACATCAAGCAATATATCTGGCGAGACAGAGCCGCTTTTGTGGTGCAGGCAATAACACGGACGAACCTGCACATCCACAAAGCGTCCACACCATACGCTCTCCAACGACTCACATCCTTGACACGATATTCTCACGACCCTCACTTGTTATCCCACCTGTTCCCACCTGCTCCCACTCGCTCTCTCACTCCACGCTCTCCCACTCCTCTCCCACCTGCAAAAGCTCGATCCACGACACCGCCACCACAACACCCCTCCCCCCCGGCCATGGCCACCCCCCTCTCTGCTCTGTTCCGTTCATTCATCAGTCTCTCTGCCTCAGACTGACGACAGTTCCCCACCACTACTCATACCCATCCCTGCCTACCATACTTCTCTACTTCACCTGTACCGTACCGCTACGCCCACCACCCCTCGGCAGCTTCCTACAATACGTCCCTAGCTTCACCTAACCTAACCTCACCTCTTTTTATTTATTCTTTTACTCCCTCTGACCCTCGAAATTCCCCTACACTTTGTGCCCATTCGTTTTCTGCCACTCGTTCATCGACAACGTTTACAACGTCACGTCAAATCAACAAAATCAGGCGTGTAACACTTCATCTTGTCCCTAGACTCTGCGACGCGACACAGTCCTCCATACACGCCCCAATCTAGGCCTGCTCTCTGGCGCAACCCATGAACAACTCCGGCGCAAACTGAACCTCCAACGTTTGGACATAGCGCACACGCCCCTTGCTGTCGCGAGATCGCAAAACCGCGTGATATCCTCGCCGAGAGGCAATTTTCCACCCCGTTGCGTTTAAGAAACCCGAGGAATTTCTGTTGTTTTGGCAGCGGACCAGCTTGCCCTCTCACCTCAACATGTTCCGTCAAAGGTAAGCAACTTATCCTACAGGTGATTGCGACTCAAAGCGCATCTCGCTATGCTCCGCTAGCTACTGCCCTAGCCATTTTACCCGTTCCTTTTACTGTACTGACATGCCTTCCCTCCATATAGGACAAGCTCGCAAAAGCCCGGGGACGACCTGTTGGCCGATTTTCGACAGCAGTTCCCCCAGGTCGCAGCCGTCAGCACCGCAACCACCGTCCCCGCAATATCACAGACCGCTGGAGCCGAGAATCCTATCGTCCAAGCGCCGCCACAACCTGAGAGGTATGTCTTTCATATGTCCCCGTACCAACTTCGTAACTACAACGACTATCAAAAGCCTTCTTCACGAGTCGTGAAGTTGTTGCTTTGGGTGTTGCCATTCGAATACCACATCCCACTGGGTTGACTAGCTGATCAAACCCGCTGACTTGATACCTCTCATTCAGAGCACAGGGCATGGCCCAAGATGTCTTCCGCGACCAAGACCCAACTCCACGGGCTACAAATGAACCTTGGAGATTTACACCATCCCTATTAGACCCCAACTCACTCTCATTTGCCAACTTTGCCAATGCGCCTCCTGGCTACTACACGCCAACCCCAGGTGGAACCAACACTCTGTTCCACCACCAGGCTGGCGACCTCCATACCCCGACCCTTAGTTTCGGGATGGGTCTTGGGACTCCGCTGTCAATGCCTACCTCGGGAGAGGGCATGCATGCTGTACCAGGAACTGGATCTATGGACATAGCAGGGTTCCAAGCATTTCACTCCCAACAGTTCCACCAGTTCAACCCCTTCGTGCAAGCGCCCCCACCTCAGCCGGCCTTTGCACCATCCAGCTTTGTTCACCAGGATACCGGCTATGAAACTATGGACCAGGACGGCCCTCAGATGGACTCCAAGCCATCAGAAGAGCCAATGTCCATAGACCCTTTCCAGACCTCAACCACCATGATTGGACTCCAGCCACGTCAGTTTGCTGATGTTCAGACTTCCCACCCTCTTCCTGCCTCGGCGGAGAAGTTTCGATTCCACTCCACCCTCAATGCGCCAACTGCCATGATCAAGCAAGCAGATGAGGTTCCCATAACTTATCTCAACAAAGGACAGGCCTACTCTTTGTCCGTCACCGACACCAACGCGACCCTACCCATTGTTCCCGGCACCAAGTACCGCACATTTGTGCGGGTCTCGTTCGAGGACGACCAACAGAGACAACGGCCAGGCGTCTGTTGGGGTCTTTGGAAGGAAGGCAGAGGGACCAACGAGGCGCATCAACGAGGTGGAAAGCTCCAAGCTGTCGAGTATGTCGAGGCGGGACAACCGATCGAGGGGGACGACAAGAGAACTCGCATGGAGCTTGAATCGTCGTCATTTGATGGTTTCTCAGTTATTTGGATACCAGGGGCAAACGGCGCCTGCGAAGCGAACATCGCAGTACGGTTCAACTTCCTCTCCACAGATTTCAGCCATTCCAAGGGTGTCAAGGGCATTCCCGTCAGACTCTGCGCCAAAACCAGCCTAGTTACTTCGGAAGCCTTATCCCCCCCCTCCGATGTCAAGCCCGAGATCTGCTTCTGCAAGGTCAAGCTCTTCCGAGATCACGGAGCCGAACGAAAACTCTCCAACGATGTCGCTCACGTTAAAAAGTCCATCGACAAACTCAAGCAGCAGATTGCACAAGCTGAGAGCGGCATGAAAGACTTCGGCAAGCGGAAGCGCTCAAGCGGCGGCCCCAAGGCAGGAGAAATGCACCGACCTGGCAAGGTCATAAAGCACAAGCGGACATGGTCCATGTCTTCTGCAAGCTCCGCTGGCGGGGGACGGGTGACTATGGAAGAAGACCTACACTTCAAACTTCAGACACTCCAGGACATGTTTACTAGCACCCGACCTGTTAGCGTCCTATACCTACGGGGTGAAGAGCACGACGATCCCGATCTACACCCAGTATCACTTCCTGGCGACGCTTCGCCCCTTACCAAGACCGAAAGCCGCGATGGCACAAACTGGCAGGTCAGAAGTGGACGTAGCTCCATTACCGGCTCCATGATTTCTCCCTCGCCAAGTTCCCTGTCTTTAGCCTCACACGCCTCTGCCGTCGGCCCTGGCGGTCAATGGCAGGGCTTCGATTCTGTTGCTGCCGGTGACACTTCTCGCAAGGGCTCAGATCCCCCAACGAAAGTCAACCAGACAGACGACGAGGGTAACCTCAGCGGCTGGATCGAAGCTCTCGATGTCGATCCCTCATACCGGCCCCCGCCAGAGCGGGCTCCCAAGCCTATTGCCTGCTTCTACGTCCGTCACCACGCCCAAGAAGGTGCCGAACAGCGAAATTACCATCGGGCAATTTATTTGACGCGGCGGACATTAAAGGACTTCAATGATCGTCTTGCAGCCAAGTGGGGATTTGATCCAGCTCGAATCACTCGAACATCTCGCATGCTCCAGAACGGCCTTGAGGTCGAATTGGACGATGACGTTATCCGGGAACTCAAGGAGGGCCAAGATATGGTTCTACAAATTGAGGAAGTCGAACAATCCCCAGGGGCGAAGCGCGAGTGGGAGATGGCGGTCGACTCAAACACCGGTTCTCCCGACACCCAACTATCTAACGAGGCAGGCGGATATATCCTGCGTCTTGTCTTCTAGTCCTTTTTTCTTTTCTTTCTTACCCTTTTTGCCCCAACTATATGACTGCTTTTAGGCAGATGAACACACGAGGTCTAGACTGGGACATGTAAATGTCAAGCTGGCTCCCCCAACCTGCCGCCAGGTTGGGCTCACGATCACACATACACGGATGGATTGTTTGCTTTGGGGCGTTTAACGAGTCTTGTTGAAAAGATACCACAGCTCTCTGGAGCGCTTGTCGGGGGTGATGCTTTGCTTTGCTTCTTTTAACTGCTACTGCTTCGCTTCAATACCCAAGGGAACGATGCGTTGGTTTTTCTTTGGCCTTTCCTCGCACTTGGTTTTACCCTCGGGTTATGAGAGGTACCTCTGCGCAATGGGTGGCGGTACTGTGGGGTCCTACTTTGCGAGTACGACGACAGCGTCCCGGTTGACGTGAGGCCGTTCTTGAACGAGGTGGATACTCATGGGAAGGACTTTGAACGGAGGCAACAATGAAGGGATTTGGAGACTCCCAAACGATGGAGGGGAAAATCTTCTGGGAAATCCCTTCCAGTTTCCTTGTTTTCTTTTTCCCTTTTCCGATATTCTATTCGAGTTTCAGGATGGTATCATGTCACACCTGATGTGCTGAGATTATTCTTCTTTGTACTACTTTACGCCCATGACACTCAGCCCCGAGGCATACGACAACCGGGACTCATGAATTAATGCGAACAGGCATCAGATATACATATCTGGCACAAATGCGCTGTGAAAATGAAGCGAATAACTAGGTAGCAAACATGTATCTACAATACTCGCATCTATGTGCTTTCTTGCAACTCTGATTAGTTTGCCTTAAGTTGTGATGGAAAGGTCCCAGCCAAATGTAAGGCAAGGCGACTATCAGGTTTCTAACGGCTTCGCAAGAAGGATAATAGCAATCATCGTTTAAGTCATTGACATGAGGTTAAGTTTGGTTCCGATAGGCGATGGTGGACCCTGTGCAAATCACTTGATATTGTGACCCTAGCCCAAAAGTACCACGACCTAAAAGTACCTTGACAACACCAGCCAAAGGTGCGGCACGTCGATGGCCAGGCCATGCGTGCTATGGGGGTGTGGTTTGCAATTGCGGGCTAGCCAACGCACTCGCCACGCCGTGTCTCGATCATTGCAATGTATCTTCATATCCGTCAAACATTGTGGCAGTGCAAGGCAAAAGAACGTACGGAGTAGCACCATTCATCATTAGCCTCCAACTTAGATTTATTCGCCACACTGGACAACGAGGGCAAGCCACATTCAATGCCGGAGAGGTGTGGCGAGGTGGCTTGCGCGTCGAGCTTGGCTCAAAGGCTCTTGGGAATGGACGGCTAGGTCCAGGGATGATGAATGGTGGAATAGATGTTGTTTAATTCGTTAGTCTATCGGTTGGGCATGGGATCATGGCGGTCGTTTCGGTGGGCAAGAAGGTTAGGTAGTTGGGCATTGAGTTTGAAGTGGCAACATCAGGTGGGTTTTTAGAAGTCCCCGACTCCCCGTGTGTTAGTTGTCATCCGCTGAGCCGAGTTCCACGAGTTTGTTGACTGACATGGAAAAGGAAGGGTCGATCTCTTCGCTTCTCAAATTTTCCTCTTCCAGGCTAAGTATTGGGCCATGGGCGGCCTCATCCCTCAGGTACCATGCCTTATGGCCTTACCCATGCTTCTTCTATTTGTTCGTTGTCAACAAGTACAAGGGCGTATTGCGTGTGGCTGACGCGAACTAAGTTGTTGGCTGGCAATGGCTTCGAAACGATGCTTCTCGGCACGGAATACGCGGCATTGGCAGATGTCAAGTCGCACAAACTGTCGATCGCATTGTCGTCAAGGTTAGACGAGGACAGCGTGCAGCCCCAGCCTTCTCCCTGCATCTTCTCAAGCGTATCTGTTCCCAATCAACCCCTCCGCTTCATGAGCCGCTGTTACAGACTTCGCGTCAGCCGAGCATCACTAGCCACACTTGAGTTCGCACCTCACTTCTCCAGGGGAGATGATCTGCGAACCACGCAATCTGATCGGCAGCAAGGCCGCAGCCGAGGGCTCATCAGCTGCGCAAGGGTCGTCTCATGAGCTCCGATGGGTCAGTCGAGACTCTGGGCCATGTGGCGTGAAGAGGTGTGGTACCTGGGCTGCTGTGGCTCGCCGGGACGCATGAGCCACAGTGTGATAGCCATGGGCTGCCTCCTTTGTGGCGATATTGTACAGCTAGCCTGAGTAGCTTCAGTCGGTAGGGCTAGGACCGTTTCGAAACGCTGTCGAGCTGCAGGAGTCACTGGCTAACTGGCCCTGGAGCTTGCTGCAAGACGTGCTGCAAGAACAAGGGGCCATCTCTGGAAGCTGCATTGGAGGGGGGTGTGCTGAGGCTAGGAGGGTGATCGACAAGTTTTGAGCCACAAGTCACTCTCCATCGGCGTCTAGGACCCGGCCGCACCATTGGGGCGCCATGCATCTGGCCTGCGGAACGGGAGCTGGGATAGCAGACGGGGGTGAGACTCTCGGTACGCGGGTAGGATGGTCCTGTCAGTCTGGAACGAGACTTATCAAGGGGTCATGGCCCTGCCCTTGACGAGCCATGGGGAGAACGAGAGGGTCTCTGCTTCTTCAGGTGTTGAGGGAGAGGCTACATTGAGTGTTCTTGTCGACCAACTCTTCAAGGGATTGTAGCAAAGTTGTTTGCCAGCCCGTGAAGACAAGAACCAGACTCTCTCGCTCCCTCCCTCTGTTTCTCTTTGTCACTCTGCAGAACAAGTCCTTCCTGCAGAAGACACCCCCGGACACGACCAATGGCATCGACAGGTTCAGCCGTGACACTTCCTGTTCTGGCAAGTCGACGTCTGCCATGAACAGAGTGACATTGGCCCTGGACTGAAGCCCGCGAGGAAACATCCCCAATGGACTCAGGGGGCGTTGGGCGTTCGCACAAGCTCTTTGTGAGTACATTTTCTACCTCAGGGGTTCATCGGGTTCATCATATTTAGGGATGATCAAGCCCATTGAAAACATCACCACAAAATGCATCTTCACTGAAGAAAGGCACCGGCTTCAATGGGAGGTTCTTGTGTGTGGCAGGGAAGCTATGAATGCGGACAAAAACCGGCGTGGGTCTATGACGCTCAGTGCGATCTGCGAGCTTGAATGGCACGGGCAAAGGTGGATTGCACCGTCCAATGGAGATGAGCCGTATCGACCAGCCGTCGAGTGAATTGGGTTTTTGGGGCTGCTTGGAGAGGGCCGAGTAGGTCTAGTAAGCTTAGGTCTAGCGAGTGCTAGATCCAGCCTTTCCTGCTCCTCGGGGACAGGCCTCATTGAGGCTGTGTCAGCGGGCAGACGAAGCCTTTTGGATCAATGCCGCTAAGAGCTATCACGGATGAAAGTGGGAGTTCTTGCTGAGCCATTCTTTCGGCCCAATTGGGCACCTTGGGGGGGCCTTGGGCCGGGCTGGTGGGATCAACATGGCAGCGACTGCACTCTATCCATCCCCTGAACCGCATTGTCCCCTGAATCACAGGCTCACAGCCTGAACCATAACCTGAACCACAGGGCTGATGAAGGGTCAGCTGCTGTGTCTCACTTCAGCAGTTTTGCAGCCGTCCAGGGCAGCCCCGGGTACGATGAGGGGGCTTCATGGTCAATCTGGCAATACTGATGACGATCCCGATGATCCTCACATGAGGGAAACCGGCTAAGAACCCCAGCAACGCCGTCTTGACGTAAAAAAAAAAGCGAGGTTATCGAATGGGGACGAACGGGATGTTTCTTGTCGCTCTACGAAAGTGCTGATTTGATATCTGAAGCGGTGTATTTGTATAGATGAGTTTCAACAACAACATCTACATGCGGCAAACACTTGTCCAGCCCTGGAGAGGTACGATTTGCACATAAGCACGGAAACCATGCCATTGGAATAGGTACGGTGGGATATTGACGCTCCAGACAATGATGCACCAAACCAATTCCCATTTTGACCAGGCTAATTTGCTAAATTAGGCGTCAGTCATCTGAATATGCTCAATCGTCGATGCCATGATCCATCAACCAAGTGCAGGAGAGTGCCCAGAAACTCTCACCATGTCCATAGCTCTCACAAAACATATTGCTTCTTACTGCCCAGGATACCACAAAGCTAGGTAGGTATGATGTGATCCTTCCGCAACACAGAATGGATCGTGGTTGTGTCTGGCATCAGAATTCGCAACTGTCGAGACGTCACATGGCGCTGGAAGAGTTGGTTGGCAGCAATTTGCCTCAGCATTCATTCATCCCAGGGACGTACGCAAATTTGAAGCATACCTAACTTCAATGCAGGTAGGTCTTGCTTGATATTGACAGGAAAAGAGCAATCGTCATGGGCAGCAAAAAAGTGTTCACTGGCAAAAGGAAGACGCGAATTGCCCCGTACTGGAATCGAACCAGTGATCTTGTCATTACTAGTGACACGCTATACCACTTAGCCAACGGGGCTTGTCTCGCTGACGTTGGAACCTGGTGTCTTTTTTGGGGTCTTACAGGCCCTGGATGGCTCATGGGTCCTAATTTAGAGCTGTGCTGACATTTGATGGGGGCCAGGTTCAACTAATTCATCGAACTCAGTGTAGGGAAGTGCGAATACAGGGGCATTGCAAAGCTCAAGCACGATTGGACTGTCGGTGGGTATGGGGTTCTTTATCTTGGTGGTCTCGATTGAGCAAAAGACTGAGGATGGATGACCAAAACATGGGTCGAGTTTTTGAAGGGCCAGTGAGTGAGACAGGAGCTGGATGAAAGGAACCGGATTCGGTCTCATGAGGATATCTGTCTGCGATTGTAAATTCCCGGGGTGGCATTCGGAGCTGTATGAGCTGTAGGGGATGCACATTAAACTCGACAGGGGCTCGTTCTGGTCCCGACGAAGGGTCATGATGTAAGTCTATTCGATGGCCTTGTCCAACATCACCCGGATGATTTTCGCAAACTCCTCGCCGTCACCCTTGATTTCCTCCACGACGACCGTCTTGTCGCGTGACTTCAGGCCATGGGTCAGCTGCAACCTCGACTTGGGGATACCAAGCACAACGCTGAGAACCTGTACAACGGCCTTGTTGGCCTCACCCTCCCTCGCCTGGGCAGCCACGCACATCTCAATAGCATCGTCGGTTACGGCAAGGACGCCCTCGCGGTTCTTGCTGGCGCCGGGTTTAACGTGGAGCTGGAGCTGGAGGCTGCCCAAGGGCGACTTTTTGGTCCCGGTGACGAAGCGGATGGCTGCGCTAGACGACGCCATAATTGATAGCCCATGCCCTGGCTGACTGTCCCCAAGCTGCAAAGGTCGGAGGGTGTAGAGTTGGCCAAAGGTTAGGTTGGCGCAAAACGTTGGAGGATATGCGTCAGGTGGAATAGCTATTGTGAGGGGTAATGCCCGTTTGGATGACCATTACATCCCGTTACCCGAGACCTGCAGCTTTATTGGCACTCGTGTCCCCCGTGCGATTGCTATGCTGGAAGCGAAAACAAGAGCTTGAGGGTTGGACGTGAACCTTCAATCACCCTGCGAGCTGAAGTCGTCGGAGGTTTATGCTTGTTCTGCTGCTATCTACTCTCTCCTATTGTAGGCTCGAGAGAGGTTGTAGAATCCAATGCTCCACTGGAAAATGCGGCGGTTGTCGCCTATAGACGCGCTGAATGCGCTGAAGCCTCAGGCCAACAGGGTCATTGAGGGAAGGGGCCTGAAGAAGCTCTGCCAGCAGCAGGCGCCTCCCGTTGTGGTCTTGCCCCACCGCCGCAGCAGCCGTCCATCGATAATTCACCAGCAAAAGCGACATCATTCACCAGCAAAGCTGCCAGTTTTTGTTACACAAACATCAACCTCGACAACGACAAATCCACCACCCACCTCCTCGACAACGACATCGAGATTCGCATCGACTACCAAATCACCGTTCCCTCAGAATCCGCCCTGCTGCCTGCTCGCTGCTACAATTCGCTTTCCAAAACCCAGCGGCGTGTCCAGCGCCATGGCTTCGGCCTACAGCGCGTTGCATGGCACCGCCGCCGCCTCCAACTTCACCATCACAGCCCTGGGTCGCTGGTCTGTCTTGAGCAGCACGTTGCCTGCTGTCGACAAAATCAATGCCCTTCACGTCTACGACTTTGACAATACGTGTGAGTGATGCCTGCTGTTCGGTCGACTTTGCGCCCAGCGGTGGCCGCTCACCCCCGTGTCCATACTGATTCCTTCCCTCTGCAGTATTCAAGACACCACTCCCGAACCCCGCGCTTTGGAACGGTCCTACGATTGGGACTCTATCGAACCAGGACATCTTTGTCAATGGCGGCTGGTGGCACGACAACCGAATTCTTGCCGCGACCGGTGACGGCGTCGATAAAGAGGAACAGCGCGCGTGGGAAGGGTGGTGGAATGAAAAGATTGTGGAGCTAGTCAGGCTGAGCATCAGGCAGAAAGACGCCCTGTGCGTGCTCCTGACCGGCCGCTCTGAGAAAGGGTTCGCTGATCTCATCCGGAAAATGGTCAAGGTCAAAGGTCTCGACTTTGACATGGTTGGACTGAAGCCCCAGGTCAGCCCCTCGAACCAACGGTTCCAAAGCACCATGCACTTCAAGCAACTATTCCTCGAGGCTCTCATGGAGACGTACAAGAACGCAGAGGAAATCCGCGTCTATGAGGACCGTCCTAAGCATACCAAAGGCTTCCGCGACTTCTTTGCTGAGTACAACCGGAGACAGAACGCGATGCCCACCCGGGGTCCATTGGCGGCAGAGGTGGTTCAGGTCGCCGATACGTCTACAACTCTTGATCCCGTGGTTGAAGTTGCCGAGGTCCAACACATGATCAACATTCACAATGACATGGTAACCAAGCAACCCTCGTCATCAAGACGCCAGAACAAGCTCAGGATTAAGAAGACTGTCTTCTTCACCGGCTATATGATTAACCCCGATGATACCAAGAAACTCATCAAGCTCGCCCAGATTCCCTCTAACTTGCCACAGAATGAGCTCAAGTATCACGGAAACAACATTCTCATATGTCCCCGCCCCTGCCCCGCTAGTATTCTGGAAAAGGTCGGCGGTATGAACAGCAGGATGAAGTGGGAAGTTACCGGCACAGCTTGCTTTGAGAATAGTATTTGGGCTGCTTGTCTTCGACCAGTCCCTGCAACGGCGAAGTTCCACACGGACAATCCCAGTCCCCTCGTTGTTTTGGCCCTGAGAAAAGGTGCTCGGCCTGTTGACGCTGGCAAGATACAGAACTGGCAGCCCCTTCCAGCTGATAAATCATTCGTGTTCGAGACTGTCGTTGGTGAGAAAGTTATTCTCCGAATCGAGGCTGAGGACCCTCGAGAAGACGCTTACGAGAGCCTGTTCGCCAACAAAACCTCTAAGCGGAAGCACAATGGCGAGGACGAATGGAATCAAAGAAACACACACGGCCATTACGCTGGTCGAAACGAGTCTCGAGGTTATCACTCTGGTGGTCGCGGCGGCTCAGGTCAGGGCCGTGGCCGTGGCGGCAACTCCAATCGAGGTCGAAATCCCTCGAGGGGCAACGGCAGAGGGGGGCGCGGGCGAGGCGGTTTTAACTATCGATCTCTCGATGATGTCGAGCCCAGGAACCAGCAGGGTGGGTATGGTTCTCAGGTTGATTATGACGATGCCTACCAACCACCAAGCCAGTCGCAGGCTCCGCCATCCGCTCCGACTGGCCCCAGTCAGGTATGGACTACTCAACCTCCCCGAGGCCCAGCAAGTCAGCATGGACGACCTATGGGCGGATACGGGGGCAACAGCGCGGATCTTCAGAGTTACTACTAGAGATAGTATCCCACTCTCGCAAGAGAGGTCCTTTTTCCTTGCTGATTTTTTTAAGGCATACTTGATTCGTCGGTGGATCTCGACATGTAGTAACTGGCTGCTTAGCCGCGGTTTCGTTTGGGGGGACGTGTCTTATCAACAGTCCGAGTGTAGTGGAGTAACCCGGCGAAAATGGGCGAGGCGTCTAGGGGGTAATGAGAATGATACCTAAGGGAATGTATTCGGACACTTGTACTTTTGACTCTTAACTTGGCAAGGTACAGCTGTACAGATTCTTCACACCTGGGATTCAGTATTTGTCTTATCGTGGCTTCACCACATCATCGGTTTTATTTTATTTTAAGCCCGCCTTCATTTACCAATACAGACAGAGAACCTTGGGAAACATTGAACGCATCTATTCGTCGTCGCTATCGTCATCCTCTTCCTCGGCGTTCTCTAGCCACTCAACTAGCACACGGCATTTATCCTTGAGGGCAACCATGCCGTCGCCCTCCGCCGCACGCTCGTCTCCCCACCAGCTCAGAATACCCTCCTCCTCGAGGATGTCGAGCGCGTAGAGCTGTTGCAGAAGAGAGGCGAGCAGGGTGCCCAGGCGCGAGTGCTCAGGCCCCTTGGCATGCAGCAGGCCCTTTTGCAGGGCAATGATGAACTCGACCTGCTCAGGCTCGCCGCCACCGACACCGACCTCGTCGACAAACTTGGCTGCGCCCTTGCTGGCCGTGAGGGTCTTCTCGGCGGCCTTACTCGGCTCGAGGGGCCCGTACTCGGCCGTGAGCAGCTCGGCCGCGCGGCGGGCGAAGGAGACGGCGACCGCGCGGCGCATCATAGAGTCGGAGGCATCGTTGGCGAGACGCAGGCCCATGAACTCGAGCTTAGCCGAGTCGAAGTCGTCCGAGTCGGAGCGGAGCGCGTCGAGCAAGCCGTGGACGGCGTCATTGTGGAAGGAGAGCTTCTCACCGGCCTCGTCGGAGGCGAAGGAGGAGAGGCGAGAGCGCGTAGAGGCGTCGGCATCGGCGGAGTGGGCGCCGTGGTCAAACTCATCCTCGTACACTTCTGACGAGAGGGTTGAGACGGAGGATGTGGAAATGTTGAACCCGGCGAGTGAGTAGATTAGCGACTTCTGGAGGATAGCAGGGTCTTCGTCGTCGACATCCTCGTCATCTGGGCTGGTGAAGGCCGCAGCGTTGGTGTTGGCGCCGAGCAGGTTGGTATCGGGGGTTACGGGGTAGCCGTCAGCAGTGAGAGAAGAAATAATGGCGCTCTTGGGGAGCGATATGCCGTCGCTGACCTGGACGCCGAACGAGATGAGGGCACCGGCGGGGATGTTGCTGTTCTTGCCGATGACGGAAGTCTCAGCAACAAGGGAGCGAGATATCCTCGCGCCATCCTCGACTGTGACGTCGCTCCAGATGAAGCAGTCCTCCAAGACAACATTGGGTCCGATCTTACAGTCCCTGCCAATGATGCTGTTGGACACTTTGCTTCCCGATCCGATTGTGCTGTTACGTCCGATGATCGAGTTCGAGATCTTGGCGTCGTTGGCATGGAACACACCCTCTTCCGCTACCACGCCGTTGATGCCGCGCTGGTACGTCTGTTTCGGTACGACGTTGCACTCGGGGATGAAGGGGTACGTCCATCGGCTCAGGACATCGCGGCTGATGGCGTCGTACATCTGCAGGTTGCTAGCCCTTGCAGCGTATCCTTCCTCGAAGATCTCTGCATAGATCATCTTGCCATTGAGCTCCCAGTCCTTCAGCACGCCGTGCAAGAAATTCCTTCGCGGCAGCTCGTAGTCGAAGCTCTCTGACCACAGCGCCAGGACCTCGGGGGTGCAGATGTCGATCTGGGCATCGATGAGGTCGGAACGGATCTCGAACTCGGTCGACAGCTCGTCCACCACGGCGGGGTCCAATGACATGTATCGGTCGCTGTTGAGGGGGCTCATTTCGTCGTAATGCAGGCATCGCTGGGTCTTGGTGTCTACCACAAAGATGGGCGTGATTCCGTTCGTCTTTGTTCGGTGTTCCTCCTCTCCTCCGCTTCGCAGAACCATTGTCATGATGTTGGCCGCGCTCGTCTCCCTTCGCTTACGGTGCGCCGCAAGGGCGCCGCCGAGCATCATGTTGGAAACAAGATCGCCGTGAACGAGGATAAAGTCCCCGTCAACCAGTGATCGCTTATCCATGTCGCGAAGGACATCGCCCACTGATCGCGCATCGGAGACTCGGACAAATTGCAGGACGGAGAATGGGCATGTTCGCGAGGCTGTCGACCACCGTGAGCGGCTAATGTAGTCTTCAACTTGGTCTGTGTGAGCACCGCAGTAGACGTACACTTCGTTGACGCCGTTCATAGCCAGGAACTCGAGGGTGTATTCGATGAGGGGCGTGTTGGCGAGGGGTAGGAGACACTGGACATAACAGCATTAGCCGGGATACAAATACAATGGAGCTCCAATATGAGGTCTCACTCTTGGCTTCTCTATCGTGAAGGGTCGGTATCTGTCTTGGAATGAGTCTGCGAGGACCTGCGACACATGGTGAGCGCTGGCTTCAACCTTCAAGGTACCCCGCGATGGCACCTACAACCGCTTGCAGAACATCCTCGCTCTTGCTCTCGGCGCCCCCCTTGGCGGCCTTCTTGCCTTTACTGTTCCCTTTGTGCGACATCGCCTTTGGGTAGGAGGTTGTGCGTTGAGGCAGACCGAACAGTGCGATTTGGTGGTGTGGGCTTGGACAAAGTTGGGTCAAGCCAAAAATACGGCCGGTGACTCAATTGCGCATGCACGGGAAATTTCTCACCACGGTGAAGGCTCGGTATGGCTCGGTGTATGGTGGGGGCGGGCTTCATGACTAAGACAGCTCAGCTGTTCCCCGAGAGGGGTGGCTCAGTACAGTGTGCGAGCAGGTTACCCTGACACGGGAATGGAAGCTTCCGGGCGACTAGCTTGATAGACTTCCTCCAACATTCCTGATCAGCGCTCACACTGCATGTGCTGATCGATTATATAATCTATATGGTTGGTTCTGGCTGCCTGCAGCTCCAGAAGTGAAAGGCGATCTACAAATCGGGCTCGATGTGTCGATCATGTGTAAGTGAACCTTTGGCCGCCCTTGACGGGGCGGTATCCCTTCTTTGTCTGAAAGCACCAGGTACGCCGCGGTGACACGGCTAGGTTTTTTCCCCCTCGGCCGTAGCTTTCGTCGGCGAGTCCGGTGCCTGGCCCAGCGCTTTCTTTCCATTGTTAGCTCTTTGCTTTTGCGCAAAGCACGGAGTGTCTAGCGAATGGTGACTCAACCCAGGAGAAAGGGTCTGACTGGCTCACCAAGGCTCTATGTACTTCTTAGGCCAAGGCCACGGAGAGCAGGAATTGTCTGACCTTGGATGGCATTGCTTCCCGCGCTCGACGACTCGACAACGGGAGTATTATTCCAAATACTTGTCTTGGACTGCAACTTCACATCTGACATGTGCTGGTGGTGATTGAAATCCGTAGGGCACGGAAGCTGTAGCAGCAGTGGAATGGCTGACGTCCTCCATTGAGACACATCTTGTGCGATCTTAGAGCTATCAAAAAGGGTGTCATGAATCGGAAACAGCATAATCCGAAGTTGTTGAGAGCTACCCGTGATAAAAAGTTTTGACTTCGATCCCGCACCGCAATTTGCCATCGTCAATAGGCTCTTGCCGCTGGTTGGCTAAGGCAGCTACCCTGCACACCTTCCCAAAGCGTGCAAGGGAGGATGCGCCTTCCCTCATCTCATCCAGATGACCTTAGCTGGCAGTAGTCAGGTAAGGCACTTGCTTTTGAACTCGCGGAGCCACGTTCCTGGCAGGGAATCCAATCAACCCGAAAGGAATGTTGTCCAATTTCCCTTGCTGCCGTTATCGATGTGCAGCAAGAGTCGTACCCAACCCAGAGACACAGACCCAGTAGTTTGGGCCCTGTTTTCCCGTCCCTGGGATACGGTGTCTTGTGTGCAGACCTGTCCGGCAAATCATGAGTAGACCCAATCACCCCCCATCAATAGAGAGATTGAAGCCGGCAGTTAGATGGCGTGTGTCCGAAGTACGTGTGTCGTACCCAGAGCAAAATCAACCCCTAACCCCTGTTCTGCTATCTAAAGTGGTGGTTTTGTTCTTCTCCTCAATTCAATCATGTCATGGATGATCATGTCAAGTGGATCCTTGCAATGACCTCTTCGCTTTTTCCATTGGATGCAATCTGAGTTACGGCGGTTCTTACACGGTTCAGGGACATACCGCTGTGAAACCGTCAGCCGCTGGGTTGAATCAAGGATCTGCTTCGACAATGCGGCTTGCTCTGCCTGCCGTCAGTGTCAATACCATGAGGCAATTGGGCCTTAATTAGTAGGGGGTAAAGAAAAAATTAGCAGAATCAAACGATGCTAAGCCCACCCAGCGTGGCCAACAAACCTTTGATTCGGCACTAGTTGCATTGGGATGGTCATTCCGAACAGGACGCTGCTCGACCGGCGTCCTCTGGGCCACGAGTCGAAGCTGACGGCTATACCCAGGTTGTGTTCAGTCAACCGGCGTTGAGATGGCCGGCTGCATTCGTTGTCTTGAACCTCAGCACTGCTCCCACTGCCGGGTTCGTCCTGAGAAGCATGCCGGGTGCAGAACAGTCCGAGGCCGGACCCCAGACGTCACGCCGCGGATCTAGCCGGCCGTAGGATTGATTGATCGACCAAGCTGGGGAGGAAAATACTGAGATGTCGCAACGGTACGTATCGATGACAAGGGTGTGGCGTTTTGCCTTAGGTCGGAGCTACGGTCAAAAATTGCTTCTCGCATGCCGCTGGCTCGGGATGGCGGCTTGCCAGCACTCTTCAGCTGCCGGAGAGCCGGGACCAGATGCGTATCTGTGAGCTGCTACAGACTACCATGCCTTGCAATAAAGAGCTTGGCCCATGAAACATGCCGCGCGAGTCTGCAAGACTTGTCGAGTCCGTGAAAATAACCCACTTGCGAGTTGTGATGAAGCTTTTAAGGGCAGGTGAGAGCCAATATTTTCCCACAATAACTAATCAGCAAGCGGCGCTGCCGCTGGGGCTACGATACTCGCGTTCAACGGACCTGACTGACCCTTGGAGCTTGTCGTGCCGGGAAGGGCCCGCCCGCATCGGTCTCCTTGCATGGCGGAGCATGGAGCATGGCATGGCACGTCCTTGGATGGCTTCGCGCAAATGGTGGACTGACTACTGACCTGGTATGAGAGGTCGGACACGGAGGCGCAAACGAAAGAGTAATCACATGTGGTATGCCGACTCCTCATGCGCAACGCGCAAAGGGATACGGCTGGGGAGTATTCCCAATGAAGGAGAGTTGAAGGTACTTGCGTGTCGTTCACCCGCCGGGCGAGAAGACATGCACAAAGCATGGCAGCAGCAGCAACAGCGTGAGGATCGTCTGGCTTCCAGACGGACACGCCGTGGCAACTCAATAGCAGCTGAAGGGCACAGCCAAGCCCCGATATTGCGCAACGCGATCGATCAAGTGGCGCCGACAAGACACTTTTAGCGAACGAAAGGGACCCCCCCAGAGCAGAGACCCAAGCCCCAACAACTGCAACTGGGCGATTGGGACTGCCTCTCGACTGGGGGACCTCGTAATTACCTTAAACCAATCCCTAATCGGCCGTACCCAAGAGCTGGGTGGCTACTGTGTGCGATGACCCACGTCACACAGTCAAGTCCGGGGCGATCTTGAGCAGGCCGGCCAATGGCGAATGATGGCCAAGGGTGCCAAGGTCGAGAGAACCCCGTCGCAGCGACCACCCCCCACGGGCGCCAAACTTCTTTTCGCCATAGCGCTTCATTCCCACCGCGATCGTTTTCGGGCTAGTCCCCCCTGGACCGACGCCCCTCCAGCGTCCGAGGCCCAAGCCTTTTTCCTTCTTCCTTGGGCGCAGCCGTGGGCGTGCAGCGGCTGGTTGCTGGTGTCTTGGTGCCCTGGCGTCCTGGTGTGAGCCCCCTGGCTGCTCCTGTCGCCGAGTCTTGCTTTCCTGTCCGTCATGTTTGCCCCGTCTGCCTGAGCCAGTCCCAGGCCGGCCGGGAAGGTGATGGATGGACGAAGCTCTTGGTACGAAGTAGGGAGCATGTACCGAGTACGGGCAGAGCGGAGCATCAGATGGAGTCAAGAAGCTGTCTGGCCAGGTCCGGCGTGCGCTATGCCGCGCTATTCTGCGCTATCACACTGTCTTGCCCTGTCCCCCAGAGGGCACGGTACGGCTGGAATACCCTGCCATCTGCACTCTGTCCCAGCACCGCACCGCAGCCGCTACGGTAGGTGGGCGAGTGGGCAGCAAGCCTGTTTCTCTGTCCATCTGTCTCTCTTGTCTGGCTGTCAAGACTCAAAAACACCCAACGCGGCCCTGTGCTGTGCTGCTGTGTTCCACTCACGCCCGCCGCCCGCTCGCACGCACGCCCAACCTCGATCCTGAGATACAACTCAGACCCTGTCCCCGTTCCCCGTTCCCCATTTCCAGTCCCCCATTCCCCGTCCCTGTCCCTCCAATTGCGCCGTCCTCGTTCATCGCAGCGTCACTCTCGGCGACGTGCCTCTCACCTGGCGCTTCTCGCTTTCCAGCTTTCGCCCAGCTTCCGCCCAGCTACCGTACGCCTTTCCAACGCCTTTTACTTCCGCTCCGCGTCGCCCCCCGATCGTCCGACCTCTGTCCTCCCTCGCTGCGCTGCCGACCATTCCTTGTTCCGTCCCGTCCGTTTCCCACCTGCTTCGTCCCGCCCTCCGCTCGGTGTCCTGCTCGACCGACCGGGCACCCGTTGCCTCGAGCTCTCTCCGTTCTCCTGAACGGATTGCCACTTCCGGGATCTTCCCCTCGGTCCGACGGCTGGACAACCCACTGTCTCCTTCGACGACGCCCATCAACCCCGACTTGGTCCATCCGGTCAAGTCGCCAGCCCACAACCCGCGCACGCGTGGACACACCTGAATCACAACCTCACCATGTCTGGAGGCGAGATCACCCCAAATGCTGGGGTCAGCGGTAGCAATGCCAGCGAGTTTGTGAGTTTGATCGAAATCCACACTGGTCTTCTGCTTGAACGTCCCATTAACATTAACCCCCCTTTCCAGGTCCGCAAGCTCTATCGGTACGAATGATCCGACATTCTTTGGTCTACCCGTACTGACTGCATCATAGAATGCTCGAAGACCCAGCGCATCAGGAAGTCGCCCGATGGGGCAAAGATGGAGATACTTTTGTCGTGGTCGAGGTATGATTCTCTGGTCTTGGATCCCGAGTCGCCATGACGTGCTAATGCGATGATGCAGAACGAAAAGTTCACTCGATCAATCCTCCCCAAGCACTTCAAGCACAGCAACATGGCCAGTTTTGTTCGCCAGCTTAACAAGTATGACTTTCACAAAGTGAGGCAGACAAACGACGGCGGCTCCTCAGCAAACGGCGCAAACGTTAGTTGTATCCCATGAATTCGCGAATACTACAATCCACGTGTGTACTGACACTTTGAATTAGACTCTCGAGTTCAAACACCCTAATTTCAGAGTTGGGAGCAAAGATGACCTAGACAACATCCGCCGGAAAGCACCCGCACCGAGAAGGACTCAGGCCACCGAGGATTTCACTACAAGTCATCATATCACTGTCTTGACTGAGCAGCTCACGGCAACACAACAACAGGTGCAACAACTCCAAGAGTTATTCACCGAGGTTTCTCAGACAAATCGACTGCTCGTGAACGAGGTATTAACGCTTCAGAAGATGCTGAACGCGCAGAAGCAATCTCAACATGAGATGCTCAACTTCATGTCCTCCAGCGACAGAAACAACCGCCACCAGCAGTCAATGCATCTCAATGTCGGCACCTCACCATTGGATGGAGATGAGTCGGCGCCTGAGCTTCGACGGGCCAGAGAGCTCTTGTCTAGCGTGACACCTGACTCGATCGCCGATCGGGAACTTGAGCGCCTCCAAGGTGTCTACGGATCTCCCGCCGATTCGGCGGTCGTGATACCCCAGGCTTCAGTGCCCATGTTGCATGATCCGATGAACGACATCAACCGATACCCCGTGTACCCAGTAGGCCAGACCGTTGGAATCGATCCCTTCCATTCCGACCACATCCATAAGATCCCTTATGCCATGCCAAACGATTCCAGCGTTGGTGCCATGCCGGAAGTGCCCACTCCTCAACCGATCAATACGGCATCCGCAGCACCACCAAGCTCCAACTCGCCTTCCAGCAACAATTCGGCTCTGCTGTGGGGTGCTAGGAAACCGAGAATCTTTCTTGTTGAAGATGACCCGACTTGCTCCAAGATTGGCATCAAGTTCCTTAAGTCTATGGGTTGCGAAGTTGAACATGCTGTGAGTTGACATCTTACTCTGGGTTAGTCGTTTCCGTGCCTTGACTAACGCAGCAACCTGTAGCCAAACGGTGCCGAGGCCTATAGCCGGATTACGAGTGTTGGCCGTGACCATTTCGATATGATCTTCATGGATATCATTATGCCCCGGTTAGATGGTGTTTCGACCACCATGTATATTCGCCAGGATTGTCCCTCCATTCCCATTGTTGCCATGACATCCAACATCCGATCGGATGAAGTGCACTGCTACTTCGAACACGGTGAGTACTGTTTTGCTGGCGGTGACAGACCCCGAGCTAATAGCCAAATAGGAATGAATGGAGTCCTGGCCAAGCCGTTCACGAAGAGCGGTATGCTCAAAATCGTAGAGAATCACCTGAGTTACCTCTTGAAGAACTATGACCCGGCCACACAGCAAGAATCCGGATCAGGTTACGTGGTCGGCGGCGCAGGCTACATGAATCCACCTGGAAGCTTGAACACTTCAGGGACCACCACCTTCAAGTTTGAGACGACTCCCACTCCTCCAGCAACAGGCTCAACCTGGTCACCTGGTCAAATGCCTCAAGCATCTCCCATGAACACCGGAATGGACCAAGGATACGGCATGGTTAATGGAGGGGGACAGTACGGCATGACTCCATCTAGCGCAACCCGAGCAACGTTCCCTGGGGGTATTTCTCAGCCTCAGCCGAATAGTCAAGGACGTATGGATGGTCAGAGTCCTCCGGAAAAGAGGCAGCGGACGTATGTATAATAACGCTGCGGTGATGGAGCTCTGACGGTGGCATCGTTCGGTTCTTGCCAATCTTTACCGTTGACTGGGTCATTTGGAGTGCGGCGTTCATAATGGGATAGCATGATGTCATGGGCCGTCTCTCTGGGCCAGCGGGCTTTCCGTGCGGTCTATTATATACGATTCGGGAGAGGCCCTAGTTCGATTCATGACGAAGTTCTTGGCCGGGAGGAGAGAGACGGAAGCGACGGGAATGTGGGCTCTCGGCAGCTGAGGTCCGGCGGCGTGTAGGTTTGTTTTTCTGGCATACGTGGTGAAACTGTTTGATACCTGAGCATAATATCATTACCATTACCGTTGGGGCGCCGTATTAGCCCAGCGAATCCAAGAATCACTTTCGATTTTTCCAACCCGTGCGAATCTAAGTGAGTGTATGTGTTTCATTCGCGAAGGACGTGTATGACGTTGGTTCGTAAAAAGCGTGTGGATGGGATTCGGGGGTTCGAGGTAGATTGAAGGTGCGATTGTGTGAATCAATGGCTGGGAACCAAGCGTGAGGATCAAGAGGAAAATAAGACGAGGTGTCGGCGGGTAAAATAAGCAACAAATGCGATTAACAGAGAATTAAGTAACCAGAGGCCCGGAAAGGGCGGAAGGGTCGCCAGATATAGGCGGCTCGGCATCCCTGGTGTGGCACAAGAGGTGCAGGTCGATGAAGTTCTGGACCGTTGAAATGGTGGGGTCGGCGGTGGAGATTTTGAGGCCGACGTTGCGTTGAGGTTCTGGATTGCAACAGATTTGGCTTGGCTGGCTTGGCTGGCAGCGAGGACGCTTGTTTGGACGATCTCTGCGGGTGTACGAGGCAGATGGCCAGGGGTATTGTTTGGTGTGCGGTTGTACCAACTTACCAAGTCACCAAAAGGGGGCCATGATGCTCCTGGACCGGCCTAGAACGTCTGTGTTTCGGGCGTACGAGCGGGATCAGCACGCTTGGCACGGATCAAAGAGTGTGATTGGGCTCGAGCGGGCACACACTACGTAGCAGAATTGCTGGACTTGGCATCCTTTGGGAACCTGGTCTGCTTCGTTTGATATTACCTTTGCTGTTGTTGCGGGTAGCACAGCTGGAAGGTTGTGAAGCCGTCAGCACTACAAGCGAACTAGCTGGGATGGTTTCGGTATGGTTGTCGTCCGGTTGATGGTCACGGAGTCTCTGCATTATGATACTACGTAGTAATTGTCATACAGGACCCAGGCATTGGTTGAGGGAATCGGTGTGCTGCCTGACCAGGCCGGGAAATGTTCTTGGTTAGGTTTTGACTGTGCTGTCCACCGAGAGTCGTCCACTTGCTGCCCCCTGAGTCACTTGACGGTGCTGAAGCAGGCGTTCCTCGACTTGTAGAGAATTTGAAGCTGAAATACAAGTTATTTTCCTGTTACTCTGATAGCTTACTGGCTTCGATTTTCTGCTATTATTTGCTCAACCATGTTGCTTACCGCTGGGTTCCATTGTTACAGTACATGGTTGGCGGATTCTAGCCACACAGCATGTGCCCCCAGGTGTGCAACTCACCACGGGCTTGCGACAAGGCACCAACTTTCCTGTTCAGGCCGAAATTGAGCCAAGAGGTCACTGTACCAAAAGCGTGAGATGGAGACGTATTTCGTGGACTTTTAAACATCATGATGGGACTCGTGTGGTCCTTTTGAAGGGGAGGGGAGGCCTCTGGGCAGAGCCCAGCATCGTCGATCTCAAGGTGGGTTTTGTTACGTTTCAGTCCTGTGACTCCTCCTGAGTATGAGTGATTGATTTGAAGCGGACTGAGGGTAGAAATGACTCGGTGTCCAGTATCATATGCCGTCAAAGGAAGGGCGTTTGGTTCTGTTGAGAGTAACACAATGGCACAGAGCAAGGTAGGTTCTGGACGTAGCGGGCGAGGTTATGTGTCTTGCTCGCTGGTTCAAGTGGGATTTGGTTGGGCAAAGCAACTAAACCAGTCCGTCATTGAGAGTCTCCGGGCAAGCTGAATTCTGATACACTATTAGGTCGTGATGTATCTTTTCAGCGATTTGGTGTCAATCACTGTAAGGATCGATTGTCCTCTGAAGAGCTAACCTGACCTGATCTCGATCTTGGACCGCGGATGCAAGGAGGGGCTAAAGGTACGTACCTTTAGCTTAAATGCGCTTTACGCGAAAGCCGCCTGGACGCGTCTCGCAAACGCGCTTCGTCCCACTTCCACTTTGAACCTCCCACTATTCGTCTTCATCACAGCGACAATCAGCAATTCCACCTAATTCGACCTTCCCTCACTGGGCTTTTCAAGTTGGACGCCCCTCCGAAACAGAAAGGCACGATGCCCCATTCCATCACACCGGAAGCCATGTCATCACTAAGTGCCGTTAAGGACGAGCCCGTGGAGGAGACGAGCATCTCCGCAGAGTCGGCCCCGGCCCTGGCCCCGGAGCCTGTCGCTGATGTCGACATGGCCGGCACCGAGGAGGGCAATGGCGACACTAAAAAGGATATTAAGAAACTGGAGGATCTATTCGACTCGGACGACTCGGACGACGAGTTTCCCAGCTCTGCTCCCGTCCAGCCGAGCTCCCAGGTAGCCCCTGGATCGCCTGCGTAAGGCCCCTGGGCCCCAAAGGCCAGCCTCAGATGCACTAACTCGTGCGGTAGCGACAAGTCTGCCCTGAACGCGTCCGACCCAGAAGTTATGCGAAGTTTCTACCAGCGATTGTTCCCCTGGCGTTATATGTTCCAGTGGCTCAACCATAGCCAAACGCCTTCCAACGACTTTGCCAACCGAGAGTTTGCCTTTACCCTCCAAAGCAACATCGTTCTTCGATACCAATCCTACACAACCGCTGACCTGTAAGTGGCTTCGGGACCTTTCTAATTCCCCTTTCTCACAAGTTACAGCCTCCGCAAAGATGTCCTTCGTCTGATGCCGACCCGTTTCGAAATCGGCCCCGTCTACTCTGCCAACCCTCGCGACCGCAAGACCGTCAAGATCAAGCCCGTCGCCAAGGAACTTTGCTTCGATATCGATTTGACGGATTATGACGATGTGCGAACGTGCTGCACCAAGGCCACCATTTGCATAAAGTGTTGGCAGTTCATGACGATGGCAATCAGGGTTATTGACGCCGCCCTCCGTGAGGACTTTGGCTTCAAGCACATCATGTGGGTGTACTCCGGCCGACGTGGTGCCCACGCCTGGGTATGTGACAAGAAGGTGCGGAGTTTGGATGACCAAAAAAGGAGAGCCATTGCCGGCTACCTGGAAACGGTCAAGGGAGGTGCTCAGAGTGGCAAGAAGGTCAACCTGAGGAGGCCGCTGCACCCTCATCTGGCGTAAGGATCCCACCCAGACCGAATATCATGGTAGTTGCTAACACTTCCTAGTCGAAGCCTCGAAATCCTCAAGGACCACTTCCAAGAGGACGTGCTAGCAGTGCAGGATCCCTGGGAGAGCTCTGAACAAGCCGAGAAGCTTCTGCAACTCCTGCCTGACCGCAACCTCAACGACGCTCTTCGCCGAAAATGGGATGCTGCCCCTGGGCGCGCCTCAACGTCAAAGTGGGCCGACATTGATGCCTTGGCCAAAGCGGGTGCCAGCAAGAACCTCGATGCCAAAGGTCTCTTGGAAGCCAAGCAGGACATTGTCCTGGAATATACGTACCCGAGACTGGATATCGAAGTCAGCAAGAAGCTGAACCATTTGCTCAAGAGCCCCTTTGTCGTACATCCTGGCACCGGGCGAGTGTGTGTTCCCATCGACCTCAAGCACCTCGAGGACTTTGACCCCTTTACTGTCCCGACTGTGCAGGGACTTCTCGCAGAGATTGACGTTTGGAAGGGTGAAGACGACGAAGAGAACGCCAAGCCTACGCCTGACTGGGAAAAGACAAGCCTGAAGCCGTACATTGACCAGCTCAGATTATTTGTAAACGGCATGATGAAGGATGAGAGGGGCGTGAGGGTAAAGAGGGAGCGAGAAGAGGATTCAATGGACTTTTGAAGACGTGATGAATTGTTTAAGAGTCATGACACTGTATATAAATTTGGTATTTGGGTGTAGTTGGCTGGCGCATATGGCATCTTACAGGTTCTCTGACTTCACAGTTGCCTCTGATTTCACAATTGTCTCTCCTTCAGCCTCGGCTTTAGGGGCTACCTCGTCGCCCTCGGCACCCTCGGCTTCCCTAGCGTCATCTTCTTCGGCCTCGTTTGGCCCTTCATCCTCGTCCTCAGCACCATCCTGCTTCCGTAACTGACCACCCTTGCGCTTGGGGATGACACTGAGGAACGCCTCGCCCCAATCCTCGAACTCGAGCCACTTGAGCATGATCTCGACGACGTGGTTCGTCGCCAGCACCGTCCGGCTTTGCATCACCATGTACTCGCCAATTGGCAGACGAGCGGTTCGGATGCCTAATTCTCGCGCGCGCTTGTAACAGAGGCCCTTCTCGCGGTTCTTGTCCACGAGGCCGCCGATGACGTAGCTCGTGTTGGGCTCGAGCCGGTCGAGCGTGTAGGGTGAGTCGGATGAGAGGTAGACGATGTCTTTATACTCTTCCTTGGGCCTCGGCTCCGGCTCGACCATGGGGAAGGGGTCTCGTTCGTCGCGGATCCAGGGGACGCTTTGGTCACGGCTCCTCTGCAGCGGCTCGATCATGGTCCCACCCTTGGTCTGCATCTTCGTCCTCGCCCTCACCGCGCACTCGATGAAGTCGCATTCCAGAAACTCGATGCCCTTCCAGTTCCTGTGTTTGTCCTCCAGCACGGTTCGGAACCGGGCCGCCAGCTTCCCATCCCACCCGGACACCCACATGTGCGAGCGGAAGACGGCGTTCTTGTTCTCCGAGTATGACCGGGTGATCTGGGCGCCTAGGGAGACGAGCTCCTTGTCGAGCATGTACTCCTCGAACCCGCAGTCGAAGATGAGCGAGAGCGGCACATTGGTCGACGTCGGTCGCTTGGGGATGTTGGCAAAGGGGTCGATGCCCTGGGCGATGAGCGACGCCCTTTCATCGCGCTTGCGGATCCGCTGGGCCTGGCGCTTCTCCTTGCGCTGCTTCCGACGGTCCTCTAGGCCGTTTTCCCACTCCAGCTTTTTCCTCAAGCGCTTTGCAGCGTTTTTAGATAGAGGCGGTTGGGGATTACCTTCGGCCGCGGCGGTGTTAGATTCCCCCGTGAGGGCGACCGGGGCAAGTGTGTTATTCTGGAGTTCTGATGGCGCATTCTCAGATTGAGCAGCCGAAGCAGTTACTCCCTCCATTGGAGTAGGGTTCACAGCGTCGTCAGGCGGAACGGATGCCATTTTTGAGTTGTCAATGAGACAAATAAAACTAACACGGCTTCTGAAGGGACCAAGACTGAGATTTCGATAGTGGCGTTCTGCTATGCCCTTGCGAGTTGGTTGTTCCGGGCGAGTGAGTTGACTAACACCTGAGATGTCGGCTGGTTGCCTCTGAAGACGAATCAAGAGTCACACTGGTGATCTATTCCTGTACGAATAGGAGCTTCTCGTAACGAGAAATTCTGGTCGTAGGAAGTAAATGGAATGGAATCGATTGACTCGACCTAACTGTCAAAGAAAACCCAGTGAAGTCAGTATGGATATATGAAAAGTCGCATGGGAAAGGTGCTCATTCTGGTGAGAGAGCTTGGTGTTTTTTCTCAATGGGTAGGAAGGATGTGGGGCCGATCGGATAGACAGAGGTACGTACCCGTGACATTGAGTGTGGCCATGAGGCTGGAGTGGGGCCTTCGAAAATTTACTCGGAAGGCACATCAGCCAATGGGCGGAAAGCAATTGAATGACCAGCGTCACGTGTTCTAGTGGCTCTCCCTCGATCCTCCATCGCCAGAGCTTCGGCTTCCACCTCAGGACCCCAAGAACCAAACCAGCTCCGTCCTCAGCCACCTCCAACGCTATGGAACGTCGCTCGACCCCAAGCCAAGAGGCTCACCACGATGCGAAGGATGGCTACAAGCCCTACGACACCCTCAACGACACCGGCAAGGCTGGTCTCGTCGGCGGTGCCAGCGGCCTCTTCATCGCCTCCATCCGCAATGCCCTAGCCAAGCGCAACATTGGCGCCCTGAGCGTATTCACCCGCGGCGCCCCCATCATCGGCCTTGCCAGTACGCTCCCTGACTTGACGCTGCCAATTGGGGCGTCCTGATGCTAATTGGATCGTCTAGCCGCCGCCCCCGCCGCCTACGTCTTCTTCTCCCGAAGCTCGATGAACCTGCGCGAGAAGGACGATGCCTGGTCCGCGGCCTTTGGTGGTTTCATGATGGGTGCCATCCTCGGCATGCCCTGTACGCTCTATATCCCCTAGTCTTCGAGTGGGAAATCACAATTCTAACCTGGAGTAGCGCGACGAACGCCCGTCGTTGTGGGTCTCGGTTCTGGTCTCGCCGTCTTCCAAGGCATGTTCTACTACCTTGGTGGCCGATTCGACACCTTCAAGAAGGAGGAGGACGAGTTCGCGCGCAAGGAGACGCTCCGAAGGACAACCAGGCTGCCAGTTGAGCAGACTGTCTCGGAGATTGGCGAGGGACGAGGTAAGTCGCGCACACCCTTCATCCCACCCAACCGGGTGTCTAATTATCCACAGGAATCCGACCCCCCGGTTTCGAGGAGCGACGTGCCCAGAGACTCAAGGAGACGTACGGATTTGAGGTCAACCCGGTTAGCGCCACCGTTGATGGCAGCCTCTGAGCGAAATGAGCGCCAGGCGAACGGGGTCAAAGCGATTGTACATAACTCTTCCGGGCGGGGAAGAGATGCTACACTAGAGAATTGGAGTTTTTGTTTGTTTCCATGTGAGACTCTTGAACTTGTGCCGACTCGAGCTCAGTCAATATGCATTAGTTTGCGAACAGGTATGTTCTGCTTTGCTTACACCCACTTCCACTCACCCTTTCACCCATCCCTTGATGATATTACATGAGGCTGTTCATGATCTAAATGATTAAAAAAACTCACCTATCTACGTTTTCTACATACTGAGGATATAATCCTTGACACACTGCGTACACTAGCCATATCGAGGAAGCATTGTCGCTAACTACCTAATACTTAGAATGTGTTTGATGTCACCGCAAATTATTCAGCGCTTTATCATCGACCAGGTATTTATTCTCCTTTTCTTACACCCGATCCCTTTCAATGATGATATTACATGAGGCTGTTCATGATCTTTTGTGATTAAAAAAACTCACCAATCTACATTTTATACTTTCTGAGATTTCTGCTCTTGACAAATATGCTGCTCGTTCTTTTCTTATAACGCGCGTGCTAACTCGAGACTCAGAGGCATTATCTTGTTCGTTCATCTGTCGCATCTGATTATCGAAATATCCATCGATCATTTGGTATGTGCTACAATACTTTCTGTCTTTCTTTCATTCGATCCACCACTTCGACTTCCCCCGTTCAATGATGATATTACATGAGGCTGTTCATGATCTTTTGTGATTAAAAAAACTCACCAATCTACATTTCTACACCCTGAGAATCTTACCCTTGACACACGGTGCTCCTTCGTACTATCTTTGAGAAAGGTGTTTGCTGAATCGGGATTTAGCATATGTGAGTTTTGTTCTTGAGAACCGTTGCACTCGACCCCCATCGGCTTCTTTAATCATCTGGTATGTACGGTGACTCCCCACATCCTTTTCCTTCCATCCCTTACCACGCCCCCCCTGTTCAATGATGATAAATCACGAGGCTGTTCATGATCCCTATGATTAAAAAAACTCACCTATCTACATTTTATATTTCCTGAGAACCAATTCCCTTCACACATGCTGTTGATGCCACTGTCTTTTGTTGCAATGGTTGCTAACAATTCGAAAGTGCACTCTGGCTGTATACCCAATCTTGTTACATCCAACTCTGACCAGGATTGTGTCGGTTCTATTACATGGCGATCATGAGGAGCTGAGTGACTGTTCATGATCTCCGTGACTCAAGAGTTCACCTCTCCAGGCCCTGAGAAACAAGACGCTCTATCCCTCACTAGCTTCGCATCTTTGGTTGCACTAGAATACCCAAATCCATTTGAAATAGTAAAAAGAACATATTCAATCATTCTGAACACTTCCCTTCTTGACTTTGATTGAAACCGAGGATTTTGTTCGCGTACTTGTGCCTAACCGGTTGTCTATTGAGATAGTCACCCAACGCCTTCTGGATGCCAGGCAGCTCCATGGGTGCTTGACTATGTAAATGCGACTACATTGCCGAAGGTTTCTCTGCAGGTGCTTGATTGAACGTGGATGCAAGATTTCTTTTGGAGAATTGTCTAACTCATGTACATGCTAATTTCATCAAAGTGGTATCTAACTGGCTTTCCCGCCGACCCCGTTTTGTTCCAGTGAAACATGGCGTATACCGCATTCAAATCTTGACCAAATTGAATCCTACTTGGAGGTAGCGTGCGGCAATGATGACGAAGACACTACCCATCATGACACAACCGCAGAACAACTGCAAGCCTAGGTAATCGCCGTGTCGCGCCTTGACGAGGGCACCTCCGATAGGACTTCCAGTGAGAGCTCCCAGAGACTGAAGGGCAAAGGCCGTACCGACTCGGGTTCCAATCTCGCGAATATCCGAGATCTGAGCGATGAGCGTGGGTGCCAAGCCGATGTAGCCACCTGACGAGAAACCGAAGATGATGGCGAAGACGATAAGTCCCGCTGTGTCTTTGACGGGGATCCAGACGGCGAGGCAGAAGACAGCCGAGATGAACATGATGACAATCATGACGTTGTATCGACCAACCTTGTCGGCGATGATACCTGGGATGATACGGCCAAAAATGCTAAGAGACGGTTAGCAGTTGGCCCTGGTGACGACAAAGAGCAATCACGAAGGGGAATCATACCTCACGGCATTAAGGATGGGAAGCAGATATGGGATAATTGTCTTCGACACGCCAGCAGCCTCGGCTTGCAGGATGACATAGTTGAAGGGCAGGAACATGCCCCACATGAAGAGGAAGAAGCCGAAGATGGTGACGGACAACCGCAGATCCTTGAGGGCGCCGACGTATTGGGCGAACACGAAGCGTCGGGGCCGAGGAGGCAACCGCGACTTGACGGTGAAGCAGGCGATGCTGAGTAGGAAGAGGAACATGAAGGCCATGGTGCGCATCATCCAGGGGAAGCCGACCTGGGTAATCATCTTGTCCATCATGATGGGTAAAATGACACCGCCGAGCGAAGAACCCGAGACCATGATTCCGAAGGCGGTGGCGCGGCGGCGGAAGAACCACGTCACGAGAGACGACATGCAGGCGTTGAAGACAGCACTGGAGCCGACGGACGCGACGATGCCCTGGGCGAGGAAGAACTGGTAATAGTCGGATGATAGTGACACCATCATGAGGCCGAAGACGTAGGCCACGGTGCCGCAGTAGAGGAGCCATCGAGGGCCGTAGTTGTCGAACAGGAGGCCAAACTGGCGATGACACAGGTCAGCAAAGTGAGGACAGAGAGAAAGACAGGCATGAAAGAGAGGGTGAAGCTTGAGTGGCATGGACGGGACTGAGACTTACAACGGCACCGGAAAAAATCATAAAAAAGACTTGGACCGACATGATCCAGCTAACGCTCGAGTTGTCAAAGTTCCGCAACGGGCCTCGAACATAGTAGGCCTGAAAGACACCGACGCAGTTGACCAAGCCAAAGGTGCAGAAGAGCGCGCACCAACCGCCGAAGACAACCAGCCAGGCCTCCCGGCCGCCGTCCGGAAAGTCGGCCGGAGCCATGCCCGGAGGCAGTCCGGCGGCAGGAGCATCGGGCTTGGCCGGCGACTCTAGCACGTCACCGCGCTCCAAGTCCGTATCGTCGAGAGCCTTTTCGGACTTTCCGTGGACTATTGTATCGATTTCTACATCATTGTTCTGCTGCGGCGATATGCGCTCTGCCGGCTTGTTCTTGGAGAATGCGGAAGAGTCCTCGTCGACGTTGGTGGCTTTGGTACCGGGATTGGTCGTTGCAGGGGTGCTCTTTTCGTTGACCGTCTCAGACGATGACGAGGAGATTGAGCGAGCCATGTTTAGCGACGGAGAACAAGATGAGCACTTCTCGTCCTGAATTCGCTTTCTATACGCCTTTTATGTGTCCAAGGGGTGGTGAGTTGGACGTGCGAGCCTGCAACGGCGAGCCAGCGTCCCGCAAGATGCGTCTAACCCGCTTCCTCGTTGTTTGAGACGCAACTGCTAAGGGAGACGTGTGAATAAAGCAGCAATCTTGGATGAGATGTGGCGAGATTGCCGAGGCCAATCGCTGTGTTACAACGAGGATGGGGATTCCGAGAATGTCGAATGCAGTGGCCAAGCTTCATTCCTCTTGGTGTTGAAGGCCGAGAACGATGGTGAGATTCAAGGTCTTGGCGCAAGGGGGAAGCTAGGATATTTAACTGATGCAACGACACCCTGGATTAAATACCCCAAAAATGAATCATAGCTCGCGGCTTTATAAAAAGCAAAGAACAAAAAATGTCCGGGGGTCAAAACCGCTTAATTAGCCGCTTCTTTCAGGCCAGTAGCAGATCTGGGGGGGCGAAAGGCGTTTTTGCTTGCAGCGGGGTGGAGTGTTGGCCTCGGCCTCGGCTTTTGGACTGTAACGACGCGGGTGTTGTTTCACGATCCTTTCGGGGATCAGAGTCTACTAGACTGATGAGTTACTTGGGAGGACCAATCATTGGGAAGAGACTGCTACGTTAGAAAGGGCACCTTGCTCTCGGAGTTTACGTGATTTTTTTCGTGCGATATAAAACCGAGCCTTATTCATCGCTGTCAGGGATCTTTTGGGGAGTACCATGGGGATCAAAGGTGCGAGGCTAGTGGGCGGTATATTGGGTCCAGATCTGATGATGGACACAGATGAGATGCTCAGCATGGGATGTTGTTTTCATACACCTGAGATGTTCAAATCATAGGCTTTACTGCCATGTCCTCTTCTTCTTAACATTCCCTCAGTCTGACATGTAAAAATACAGAAAGAAAAAAAAAACCCTCCGACAAAACATCGTCTAGCATCTGGGTTTCCCATTGATGTCCATCACCTCCCTCGCTTTGTTCCCCAGACCCAGAAAAAGAAATGTACTGTAGGGCTGTTCCCACCCGATCAGCCCAGGCCTTTGAATTAGCCCCCTCCTTCGCGCGCCTGGAGTTAAGATGCAAAGCCCGAGCCGCGACCCGGCCTAAGCCCAAGCCGGAGGGATGATCTGCAACTCCTCCCTCCACACCCTCCACACCATCTTACAGCTAAGAAGACAGTTGCAGAGGGGTTCGCAGTTGAGATTCATTAGTAAAATCGTCATTGGGCGAGTGGGATGGGGCCGCGTGCTTATGCCCATCGGGATGGGGCCGCCCACTCGGAGACCGAACGTCACGGCTGATTGAATAAGCCAGTGTCGAGTTGCTCCATAACTCAGTCCATTCCTCGAGACGGTGTGTTATCTGCAGCACGTTCTTGATTTGTCGTGGAGATATCCACGTGCTGATTTTAATTAAACTAATTCATGTTAGCATGCGTTACCCATGCCAATTAATTGTCCGCTCGGATCCGAGCCGAATAACCAGCCCGCAGGTATTTCCTATGAGGCTGTCGACTCAACTCACATCCATTCATACAGCCTCTGGTGTTCCATGAGACACTATGGATCATTCATCCAGCACCTCGGTGTTTCGGACGCTTTAGACATACATGTCTCCGATGCTCATTGTTTCCGAGTTCCCAACCTTTAGGTCTGTCAAGGTGGGCACATCATTCCATCCCCGCTTCTTGCTTACGCATGCACTTCAAGCTGCCCTCGCTCTCATAGGCGCTTCTGCGGGATAGCTCAGGTGGGATGAGAAGTGGTGCGAAATGATGCAAAGCGATGGGATATGACGGATGCAAGCATCTCGTCGACATATGACTGATGGTACAGGAAGTGCGTTTACTCTATTAATCATGGCACAGTGAGCCAGGGTTAGCTGCTCGTTCTCTGGCACCAGCCCTCCTTCCAGTCCTCCTTTATTGAATGAACTCCTTGAGACCCTTGGAATCCTCAAACGCCACTTTGCCGTCTTGCTTGGTCGTCGTTACATGGATGGCACTTGAGCTCTGTTCCGCCTTGACAGGCTCTGCAGTCTTGATCTCGACCTTCTTGGCCGTCTCACCGGCCTCGAGTGCCTTGGGTTTCTTGGAGAGGTCCAATGCATCTGCGAGCACGCCAGCGGGAGCGTCTGCAATCTCGTCCACCTGTTCCTTGCTAAGGGTGTCTGAGACGCGGACTCCTCGGCTCGACATGAGGATGGTGCTGGGGCCGTGGAACTGTAGGAAGAGGCGGTCGCCCCAAATCGTCCGCCGTGTCATGGTCCGCAGGCTGTAAAAGATGCGCAAGGCGAACTTGTAAGGTTCCGAGTTGCGAACAGTGGTCATGAACTCAGACTCCGGGATCCATCTGGTCAGTGAAGGAACCTGGAGGCGTAGGCTGGAGCTCTTGAACCGGAATGGCTGGGGAGGACTCCTCGACACCGAGTAGGCCACCACGCTGCCGGGATGCGCCACAAACTCCTCGCCCTCCTGCAGAGTGAGCTTGTAGATCTGACCCGGTGCAGATAAAGCGGCCAGGCCTCGGCCAGTCAGATGAGTGCTGCCCCAATGCGCCAGCGAAAGGTTTCGTTGAATCCTCGTCGACGGCGAGAGGGTGTGTCCTGTCCAGGCCAGCAGTGCGTTGCGCTGCGAGATCATCCAATCCGTCGTGCCGTCGAGGTGCAGAACCGAGAACGAAGTTGTGGGTGACTTGGTCGAGATGAGAGCCGTGATGGGAGCTGTGGCCGAGATTCGCTGGTAGAGAAAGGGCACTCCGAGGAGTACTCGTGTGGTCGGGTTTAGGATGGAGAGAGTGGATTGGGCCTGCGATTCGCATAAGTCAGACAGCTCTTCGATACTGGTTTGGTGATCCAATGGCCTACATTTTCGGGCTTCCCAGCGACAGCAACCAAGGTGCCTCGTCTCGTGTAGAGGTTCTGCGACGCTGAGAGCGACACAGACAGCAGAGAGTACGGAGCGCCAAGCACCTCGAAGCGGGCGTCTACAGCGGTGTCTGGTCAGTCTCACGTAAATCCTGCAAGATCCATGGCAAAGGCGCAGACATACCGGCGGAATCCCGTGTGTCGGCCGGAGCTCCAAAGGCATCCCCGCCGGCTCTGGGAGCATCCGTGGTCGGCGCGGCGCTGATCTGAATGGCCCTGCACTGCCGACAGACATATGTCGGTGCCGATTGTGGCCGCAGCGACAGTCTCAGGCCGCGCGCCGTCCTTAATAGCGGCGATTGGCCTCGCATTGTGTCGAAAATCGAGCTCTTTGCTGCTGTATCAGCTTGCGAGACGTGGGATGTCGAACTCGACGTTTCCAAGTTCCGCTGGCACGGCCCGTTGATGCGCCAAAAAAGCGTGATGACCAGCACGGCTTTTCCCGTGCTTTTCCCGTGCTCCGACGTCACCTCTTTTTTTTCTTCGTCTGGTGCTTTCCCCGTGAGGCAAGAACCTGAGCTCTGGCGCTAACTTACTACGGACTGAAGCTCTCACGTGCTGTTGCTGGGTCAACCCGCTGTGTGTCTGCCGGTCTGCTAGTGCAAACTACCACCACAAACCCTTGGCTACCTGGCTATAGCAAATCTACAGCAACTCACTACTAACCATACAGCAGACCTTTATGCGGCCGAATTGGTAGGCTCAGAGTCCTTTGTTTTCCTTCGTTTTCTTTCGTTGCCGAATCCCCGTCCACGCTACCCCTCCTTCGCCATTCGTCGTCCGTCCACCACTCATTTCTTCAGCCATGTCTGTCCGCGTTGTCGCACGAATACGGCCTCTTCTCGAGAAGGAGCTCGACAAGGACGTCATTGTCCGCGCCGACGGTGTCGATCCCAGTAAACCCAACACGATCGTCAAGATCCCCAATCCCAAGAATGAGGCTGAGGAGTTCTCGTTCGCCTTCAATGGCGTCTACGACCAGTCCACTTCCCAGGAGACCCTGTTTACTTCAGAAGGTGCGCATTGACAGACTGGTTTCAACCTTGGTGATGTTGCTTGTGTTGACCTGAGCAGTGGCCCCGTATCTGAAGTCACTCTTCCAAGGAATCGACGTCACGCTCTTCGCCTACGGCGTCACCGGCACCGGCAAGACGCACACGATGCGAGGCGGTCTGAAGCTGGCAGACCGTGGGGTGATTCCCCGGTTACTAAGCGGTGTGTTTCGACGAGGCAAAAAGATCATGAAGGACTCCAAGGGCGAGACAACAGTGCAGGTTGCCCTGTCCTATTACGAGATCTACAACGACAAAGTCTTTGACCTTCTTGAGCCTGTCGAGAAGCGCACGCCGACCGGGTTGCCTTTGCGGGCTGAGGCCAATGGCAGGACCGTCGTCGTTGGCCTGTCGGAGAGATCGTGTGAGGATCTCAAGGACTTTGAGAAGTTGTACATTGAATCGAACAATAACCGCATCACGGCCTCTACCAAGCTCAACGCCCACAGCAGTCGCAGCCATGCCATACTCCGGGTCAAGTTGACGCAGACCACCGGAGACTTGGTCCGGGAGAGCACAGCTTCGGCCATTGATTTGGCTGGATCTGAAGACAACCGTCGGACCGACAATGGCAAGGAGAGATTGGTTGAATCGGCCGCCATCAACAAGAGTCTCTTCGTCCTCAGCCAATGCATCGATGCCATCTCCCGCGGCGACAAGAGGATACCGTACCGCGAATCCAAGATGACGCGTATCCTGTCTTTGGGCCAGAACAAGGGCATCACTGTCATGATTCTGAACCTCGCTCCTATGCGAAGCTACCATCTCGATACCCTGAGCAGCCTCAACGTCAGCTCACGCGCGAAGCGAATAGAGGTCCGGGAAATAGAGAACGAAGTCGTTTTCAAGCAAGTTGTTCCTAAGACGAACTCGAGCCTTTCCGGCCTGACCGCTAGCCGACAAGCCCTCCGTACTCTGACCAACGTCCATAACGGCAACGTAGCGGCCAAGGCTGCTGATGCAAAGGCCGCCGACGTCAGCAAACCCGTCAAGGCATTCAGCGTTTACACGGACAAGACCAAGCCGACACTTGCTACACGGCCCATTGCCAACCCTGGCCTGGTTCGACGTTCAAACTCCAACAAGCGACCCTCTGAAACTGAGGTCATCGCGAGGCCAAGCAAGATCTCAAGACCTCCTGTCACGGCATCTGTCACAGTCTCCGCGGCACAAATTGAGGCTATGGTCGAGAAGAAGGTCAGCGAGGTTCTGGCTGCTCGGATGGCGGCTGAGATGGCAATGCAACCGGTCCAAGTGCAGGTTCAACCCGATCTCAGCGAGGCCGTGCAACGGCGTCTGGATGCCCTAGAGAAGCGAATCGATAGTGACGAGTGGCGTGAGGATTCCAAGTCGGACGGCTTGAGGTTCCTGCTGGCTGCCCGGCAGAGTAAGGAGCGAGGCGATGATGCGACGGCGCTGAAGATGTACGAGAAGGCTTTGTCATACTTCCCTGGCCAAGCCAAGCTGTTGAGCAAGATTGAGAGGTTAAAGGCCCGCTTGAATGGATCCAATGAGGGGGCCGAGTACCGCGATGAGCCCCGAACGGAGAAGAAGAAGCGACGCGCTGTCTATGAGGATGACGAGGCCGACTACCGCGATGGTGAGGCTGACGTTGATGAAGAGTCTTACGTGCAACCTGCCCCCAAGGCCAAGTCGCGGAAGCTCAAGGTCAAGACTCTCAATGTCCTCCCAGACTGTGAAGGCCCCGCGTCACCACGCACGCAGCAGCTCCTTAAAATTGTCAACTCACGCGATCTGGAGCAGATCCGCGGACTCGTCGGCTTCGGTGCCAAGAAGGCCCGCGACCTTGTCGACTGCCTCGAGCTGACAAGTGCCGATGATGGTAGCAACAACATCGAGAGCCTCGCACAGTTTCGCAGTTTGCCGGGTATGGGCAGTCGAACCGTCGAGAGGGCGTATGAAGGTCTGGTGGTATAAGAGCGGTTTGTTGGTATTGTATGTGGCTTCGGTTTGGCATAATACCCTGGTCTGTTGGATGGTGTAGTAGAGGCGTTTCGGATGATACTCGGTTTTTGAGTTGGCTGCATTGGGCGGTGTTTATATAGGGAGAGTGAAGATGTTATTAATACATCGTGAGTTTCGACTGTTATTCATTGAATTGCGCGCGTGATTGGCATTGATTTGACACACTCATATTTTCAATGTGAGGTTCTATTAAGACTTTGAATGAGACGTGGAATCCTGCTTTGCCCACCTCGACCGTAGGTGAAGTAGAGCATGATGGAAATATACAAGTTTTTCTTAGTGATCAACTAGCGATGTCGACATTGTCTAGGCTTTACAGGATCATTTGTTGCAGCCTCTTGCCTCTCGAAATGAGTTTATGATGAGTAAAAATGCTCATTCGTGTTGACGTTGATGTCGACGGGGCCTTTTTTCAACCCCAGCCATCGAAACATCCGCGCACCAACATCACGACGTCAAAGGATTCAGTATCTGGGGAAACTCCGTCAGCGTGAATTGTAAGCTGCCTACTGAGGCACAGGCGCGTTTTCTTCGGCGGCTCTAGAGTGGCTGAGACTTGCGTCGATGGTCACTACGACCTCGCACTTGATCTGATTCTGTGAGGGCCGAGGTTGGCTTGTCTTGTCTTGTCTTGTCCGCTTGCGCTGTCTCACGTACAGGCGAGCCATGTTTGCTTTTTTCTTTCATTTTCTTTGACGGGTTGTGCTAAAAATAAACAAGAAGAAGGCAAAGAGCAAGGCCCTCGGATTGATTGCGAAACACGATTCATTTCCTGGACCAACTTTTTTTCGATTGTTTCGAATCAAGGTTTCCCATCTCCAATGATGGAACGGCTGGGAGTCGTCGATTTCGCGCAGCAGGGTCTGATCTGAAACGGCGGGTCGGAGATGATTCGTCACGAGACGCAACTTGCATAACACGATCTGCTGCAATTGTTCCAAGACTGGAGGCTTGGTAGCCGCTCGGATGCGGTTTGGGGATTGTCTCATTGATCTAGGACGAGTGGTCGACGCTGGATGCGAATCTATCCGGAGCATCACGGCGAGACACGAGACATTTGCAACCACATGCAATCAGTGGAGAGACGAGTGAGTGTTTGAGACTTTGAGGTGGTATTTGCTTTTGTAATGGTCCATCTTCCTCCAGATGAACCCTTTGTAATCGCTATGTACAGGAGTAGCGCCCGACAGTCGCCCGCCAGCTCTAGAAGATAGAATACTCGTAGAAGAGGTTAAAAAAGGGAAAAGCACGGCAAAAAGTCAACGCCATAAAGAGATTAGTTTCGGTGTCCACCGACGGCGCGTCCAAATGTATGCTCTAAAAAGCCCCCGAGGTATGCCCAATGCTAGACTGCTTGGAGAATATACCCAAAAAAAAAAAGAGATCGGGGGGAGAGACGGGACGGTAAAAAGTAGAGGACCCAAGAAGGTGAGAGAAAATTCGTCAAAAGACGCCGCTCGACGGCCTTGTTGCAGTCGAGGGGAGACTTGGTCATCAGTAAGCCCGAACAGTGTCAGACCATCCATCCATCCATTCCATCCATCCATCCTTCAATCAAATACATGCAGTTCATGTGAGTTGCGTCCATGCTTACACCTGCGCCTACTCCACGCCTAGGCCGTCGCGCCGAGTCCATGAATCGTAGAGATGCCGTGGCCCGCGCGAGGCGGGGACATGTTGTTATTGTTATTTTGTTATTTTGTTTTATTTTTGTGTCCTTGTATTTGGTTGCTCATCGGATCATGCTGGCTCGTCGCTCTTTGATCGAGGACAGTTCCTTGTTGGCGTTGTTGCCGTAGCCGAAGTGAGGGATGGAGCTGAAGCGGTTTAGACGCTTACGCTCTCGGTCTGTGGGCTGGTGCTCGGAGGGAGAGGCAACCTCGGCGATGTGATCGGGGAGAGGGCCGGGGATGATGGCGGTGCTGGTGACGGCTGCCTTCTCGCCGTGGAGGGCATCGACGGTGGAAGAGCCGGTGGAAGAACCAGTGCTGGTGGGAGTCTGGTAAACGTACTCGCCATCCACGTAGACAGCGTTGGAGACAAAGGTGGAGCGACGATGGCGGCGGCGGGTGTAACGCTGCTCGAGGCGGAACAGCTCCAGCTTGGCCTGGATCTTGTCCATAAGACTCTTGCCCATGATAGCGGTGTTTGGGAGGTGTTGTGGAGGTGGTGGGTTGCAGAGGATGTTGCGCAACAGTAGTATTAGGGCCGTTTCTTCTCGTTGGATGTCGGCAACGAGACACGGGCCGATGAGAGCTGGATATCGAGTAGGACGAGATGAGGATATTGATGTTGAGTACGGTGGTGAGATCTCGCACTCAATGCAGATGGTCTCTTTTCTTTTTGTCTCGGGATGTTATTGGTCTTGTCTCGGCGCTCGTAGGCAAAAGGGGGCGGCAAGATGAGTTGATAGCTTCTCCACTTGCGCGACGTAGATGGATAGGTAGGGTTGGAGTGGTCGTAACTTGGCGGTTCTAAAAAGGAGAGTGGAGGACGCAGATACAGAAGAAGGCAATCACCTGGAAGTGCGTTCTTAATCGTCCGAGAGAGATTGATTGAAACGAGAGCGTGAACGCGGGTGGGAGACGGGGGGTAGAAGAAGGGGAAGAAGAATGGGATGCGGAAGGCTGGCGGCAACTGAAGTGGAATGGCTTGGGAATGGCTGATGGCCTGAATGGGTAGAGGGCTCTTCAGTGGATACGAGGTGGTGGTGAGGAGTGTAGGTACCTGCTTCAGGTCTTAGGTACCTGTACTGCTCGCAGAGGAGAAAGAACCTGGTGGTGTCGCGTTCAGGGGGGGCGAGTGGGCTGTATCCAGGTACAGCCCAGCATTGTCGTAGGTACAGTACTTGATTACATGCTTCCAGCAAGGCGAGCTAGGGGAGGGAGAGGATCAGGAACGAGCGTCCATTAGCGGCACACCAGGGCCCTGGCCGCTGTGAACGGTTGCCCTGGTGGTGTTCTGCAGTGGACGGGTGGAAGAGCCATGGGGGGCCGCCAGGGCCGTTTTCCCACCCTAGCTCACTGTGAGCATCCTAACGTTGCGCCGTCGCGAGCTGACCAACAGGGGGTTGCGCTGAGGGTGGGTAATTGCCCTGTGCTGTTAGCTTGTTAGCGGGTTGGAAGGGCTTCCCGGGTGGTCCATTCAGCGCCTTCAGCGGTGCCCCGTAGCCCACTTGGGGCGCTCGGAGGCCCCAAACCGGACACCCGTACCGCCCACGCCCGTACCTTGCCAAGGGGGGGCCGCTTCGCCGCTCCAGGTGTAACGATTCAACCAAAGCAGCCAAGTAACATAACAAATGCCCTGAACGCCTGCTTTCGACTTTCTGCCATGCGGCGGCGCCGTCGCATAGCATGGCAATGGCATGGCCGAAACAATTCAGATGCCTGCAGAGGGTGCATTCGCATTGGAGATGGGGATAGGGATGGGATGGGATGAGAAGCAGGCAAGCGGACGATTGGTGCATCGGTGACAGGCCCGTGTTCGGCTCTAGTCCCCATAGAACTGTTCCCTCCTCAAAAGCATCGCTTTGTTCTGGTTCTTGCTGTTCGTTTTCGTTTGCATTGCCCAATCCTCAACACCTCTACTAGCTAGTGCTGCCATCCATCACGTCACAAAACGCCGTTGCGCCATGGATGGCAGGAAAGCACACGAGCCAGAACTGCACAAGTCAGACTGTCAGGCACAGAAACTCGATCCGAATACCAATCAACGCGCGTCAAGCTCGGCTCATGCCTCATGGCAAGGACCGACGCTGCTCGCTTCCCGGGCCGGACAATGTCACAATACTTTGTGGCAAAGGTTTGTCAAGCTCGTATGTATGGCCTTGACTAAAAATCCACTCCAAATCACACAAGCTGTTGTTTTTCTCGCCTCTTTCCTTCCAGGTTCCCCCCATGATCCACCCATCCCTCCCATCCTTCCCACCGCACTCACCTCACGGCACGCGTGGCGATTAAGCCCAACACGGCATAGCACCCCCGACTGAGTCGCTAGGTCGACAAGTACAGTACCTAGAGCAAGCAAGCACAGTCGCTAAACGGCTCGGCGCAGCGGCGGGTTCTGGGGGTTCGTGTGGGTTCCAACCCCCGGGCTCCCAGGTGTCATGGTCGCATTCAGGCCGGGGTTCGGCCAAGGTACCTACCGCGTCTTTGCTTCTGGGGGGGTTTTGGTGCAGGTACTGAGGGCTTGACATGCTCACAGGTCAGCGAGCGGCACCAGATGCGCTACCTAGCGGACGGGTTGGCGTTGGCAGGTGGATGAGTTTTGGTGTCTGGCAATTTTTCTCCGAGAAGTGACCTTCAAGAAGTAGGCACTGAGAAGGGACCTGCCTGAACACCATCTTCTCAATCATCGAGTCGTATGAACAGTCAAGTCGTTTGGCTTGGCCCCTTTGGCCCGCAGATGGGATAGCGACGAGTCAGGCTGCATTGCATTCCGCAATGCTCCATCAAAGACAATAGGACGATCCTTTTTATGAGTCCAAGCACCAGCCCGGTCGCGAGGTCATTGGGCGCTATGAGTTGCTTGATTTTTTCCGGGGATCTTCAGGGTTTACTTTGTCCCAGTGCTACACTGACAGTCAAGACAGTCTACGTAGTACAGACATTCGCAACCACCGCCGCCCTCACCAACCACCACACTTTCTCTAGTATTTCCCCCCTCCTTCTTTCTTCTTCTTCACAGCGGCCTGTTTGACAGGGGAATCTCTTCAGGGAATCTGATCTAAACCCAACCCCACTCAACTCGTTCTTCAGTGGCAAAAGCAAGCCCCCCCCTTGCTCCCCTGCGTCCCAACATGCATGGCATGGTTCATCTTACACATGCTGTATCCGGCATGGCTCGCTGCATGGTCTGCTGCATGGTTTGCTGCATGGCTCGCTGCACCAACGGAGTCAGTCAAGCAACCCACTAACCCACCACCTCCATGATCCCTCCTTGATGCTCCATCGCACCATCCCAGCCTCCACGTGCGGTTATCGCCCACGCTTATGCCTCGTTCTCCTTTTGCTTCCCCTCCTTCTCCTCCAGCCCTTCGATGAAACACCTTGACAAGGTGCCGTCGCTATCTGCAGCGCACCTGCAGCACACCTGCATGGTCGCTTTACCCTTACAGTAAAGTCGAACCCGAATACGCAACCCCAGGATGCATGAGTCTTCCCTCTCGAAGATGTGGCAGTGATCCTTTTGGATGTCTTCCATCCCAAAGCCCCAGCCATTCGCAGATCTTACTATCACGATCAATGACCTCCATAGACATGGTAGACACGTAGAATCATATCACAGCTACTCCGTACGAGGCAAACGTCCTCAATAGGCTTACTTTTAACCGAGCTCTTCGCCGTCCCAGGTGGCTGGCAAGCCATGCGAGCTACGTGCGAACTAAGACGCTTCTCTTCCATCATGTGGACCGAGTCAGGTACCTAGACTAGTTATACTAGGCCTCCAGAACTTCTTTGTCTTCGCTCGGTAGATCGCCAGGCACGGACTTGCGCCTGGCTTCTCGTCCGTCGACTCGCTACTGGCCGCGTAGCTTGTTCTGGTCAAAGGGCGATAGCCTAGCTTCTTCATCCTCTGTAGCACCAGTTCCCGGGTCATCTGGATCTACAGCAACAAATATGGAAGCCATCATCCGTGGGTTCTGACCCTGTCGCGCTATTCTCGGCGCCGGAACCTTCATTAGGAAGCGAACCGTGCTGGGCCATCACCATTTACCACCTACGTACCTAGGTGGGTAGGCACAATTTAATTAGTCCTCCCACCACTGGGTTAACGCTTCATCAGCTTCAGCCCCAGATGTCATCAAGACGACAGGTGCGTCATAGCTTGGATCATTCACACTCGGTGACCATCTAATCAACCAACCCTGTTGACCATAATTTCATTCATCCCGCATGAAGGTATTCTCCAATTCGGAGAGCGTGCTGTAAAGGTTGAGATGGGATGGCACGGTAGCTTAGTCACTGTACCACACAAGCTGCAACAGCTGCAAGAGCTCCCCATCATCAAATATCTTCATTCCTTCCCATATTGGATTCTTCCTCATCAATCACGTGAAGCGTTCAAGCTGTAACCTCAATCGCTTCCATCCACTGCTTCCCAAGCCCAAGCCCTCTCGTTCACCATCAAAGTGCATCGACTTACTATCAACACAAATGCGTACAGGCCAGCCTCTCCGCACCGTCCTACAATGTGACAAGCGCTCTCTTGTTTGACTGCGACGTACTACAGCCTTTGGCCGACCATGTAACCACGGCGCCCTCGTATTCTTGTCTCAATCGACCCGTGCCGTCGGAACTCGCTACGACTGTCCCATTCTAAATGTACAACCATTGTGTTGTGAAATCATCGCCTCGAGGATGCATGTACCTCTGCATCGACCAACGTTGGTTACACGACCACTGTAGCATCTCAGCACCGTTTGTGTTGGACGACAACGGGCCGGTAGTAAACAACTTCAAATGCATGCCAGCGGGGCCGAAATGAGTGATAGGACACCAGGACAACTCGTCCTTGATACATCCCCTGACAGACAGCTCACTGGCAATTGAGAGGATTTTATGAAGTTGCGAGAGTTGGGATACGCCTCATCAGACCGACGCTTTGGAATGATTCGGTCCATCCTGTCTGTTGCGAGGTCTCGATCAATATCTGCTCAGCAGTGGTGCTGACGACGTTGAAGACCTGCCGAGACCTGTCTCGACCTGAGACGAGAGAGACGGCAACAACAGCAACTCATTACGTGACTTGATGGCGTACTTCAACGGCTTCTACAAATGACAAGTGTGCGCCCCGATTCTGCTTAGCGAATCGACTCTTCGGTTACTGCCGTTTTGTAAGGATGCACACAGCCTACCATGCGGACCAAACACCTTCCCGAGACATGGCCAACTCATCAATCTTCCGGACGTCCACTAAATGAGGTTGCAAAAGGTAGCATGTGTTCTCAATGATTCATATAAGATGTGACGCTCAAGGAGCTAAAAAGCCCCTCCCTTTCTCGACATTCCGAACTGCAGAACCACACCTGGACACAATGAAGACCTGTCATTTACTCCCCGTTCTTTTCGGGGCCGTATGGGTGTCTGCTAAGGACAATAGACTCCCCATTTCCCCACGAAATGTTCCAAATGGCCGGCTGAGCTCGGGTGGCACGAAAAAGTTCATTGTTGAAGTTGAACAAGTAAGATGGCAGCGGTTCGACCCTTCCACTTCACTGACCTTGTTTCCAGTCAAGTCTAGGCCATGTGGGTTTCCAAATACTCTCCAAATCAGCGCGAATCGGTGCCTACTACAAGGAATTCGACTGCAGTGATGTCTTCGCTGGTATGGTGCTCAAGACCGACTCTGAGAACATAGATACGCTCCTCCAGATGGATGGAGTGATCAATGCTTGGCCCGCAAGTATTGTGCGAACACCACGTGTCGATAAACAATCGTTGCCTTTCTCGTCACCATTCTCATCCAGCATCAGGCAGAACTATTCTATTCATCAATGGACTGGTGTCGATAGGCTGCACGCCAAGGGAATCCGAGGCAAGGGAGCCAGGGTTGCCATCATTGATACCGGCATTGACTACAACCACAAAGCGGTATTGCCCATATCCCAATGAAGCTCGTGTATTGCATCTCTTACTCATGCCTTTAGCTTGGTGGCTGCTTTGGTCCTGGATGCAAGATCGTCGGCGGGTACGACTTGGTTGGACCTGACTGTGAGTTACCCTTGTGTCGGGTTGTATTACAATGACTAGACTTATTCTGTGCTCAGGGGACACGAAAAACGATCAAAAGTTTCCCAAACAGCCAGATGATGATCCTATGGATTTCCATGGACACGGAACACACGTCGCAGGTATCATTGCCGCTGAGAACAGCTGGTAAGCGTGTGCGACCAATTCTTCCCTTGAATCCTAGTGTGATCTAGAACGCTGACTCAATGTTGAGGCTTACTGGAGTTGCTCCGGATGCAGAATTACTGATCTACAAGGTGTTCTCTGATGTATGATGCCTCTCGGCCATTATGAGCGACTGTGCTGACAATGCTCCCGAGGATCCATGGGAAACCGACGAAGAGACCATCATGCAAGCCTTGTGCGATGCATACAACGCAGGGGTTTGTCTCAAGCCGAGCTGGCGAGGTTATTGTCTAACATACTCATAGGCTGATGTGATCTCCACAAGTATTGGCCAGCCAAATGGCTTTTCTGATAATCCATGGGCGCTTCTTGCCAGCCGTCTTGTAGATAGAGGCATCGTCATCACCGCCTCCGCTGGAAATGAAGGAGAAACTGGGCCCTTCTTCTCTAGCAGTGGCGCAATGGGCCACGGGGTTCTCGCTGTTGCAGCCGCCAACACCTCCAAGGATCCGCACGCTGACAAATCTGACAAGAGTATAGCACCAAGACCGGTGTATTTCACAACCTGGGGCCCGTCGAATGAGCTCCTCCTCAAGCCTGACATTGCAGCCCCCGGGTATGAGGTGGTGAGCACGGTGTTGAACCAGAGCTACGAAGGCTTGAGCGGGACTTCTATGGCTGCCCCATACGTTGCAGGCATAGTCGCACTGTTCATCGGAGAACATGGTGGACGTGAGTTCCATGGTGCAGGGTTCGGTAAAATGCTCCATGACCGCATCGCCTCCAGCGGACGCAGTCTTCCTTGGTTGTCTCACCATCTCTGGCCCAAGCATAAGGCACCTCCCTTCCAAGTTGGAACGGGCTTGGTTGACGCGTGGAAAGTCGTGACCTACGACACCCAGCTGGACTATGAACCATTCGCGTTGATGGATGCAGAGATGTTCGTCTCACAATGGAAGTTCAAAATCAGTAATAACGGGCACAAAACACACAAGTATACATTCGAACTTGAGCCGCAGGCTGGCGTGAACATCCTGGATGAATACTACGGAGTTCTACCATTGTATGGTCTTGAGCCCCGACGCATTGTACCGCGCGTCAAACTTCCAGATCCTATCATCATCCGTCCAGGAGACACGCGGCAGGTCAAGTAAGTCTTCCCACCACATGTCGGTTGCTGGTCAGTTTCTAACCGCGAATAGAGTCACGTTTGCTTTACCCGATGTCGACGACGACTACCTTCCCTTGTACGGTGGGAAGATTTGGGTGGTGTCAAACCATGGAGAGAGGCTAGCAGTTCCGTATGGAGGTTCGTTGGAGCTGCGTTTATGTTTTCTCGTGCTGTCCTACTAATGATCCTTGTTGGATAGGTGCGGCATACGATACCGAAAAGGCATTCGACAACATGTTTATTGCAGAACCATCCGTCACAGAAGTTGACGGTGATTGGGCGTACGCAAAACTTTCCTCAGAGTGTTCTTCAGAGACTTACAAGAGTTCCTAGGTGGTCGTTCAATGTCAAGAATAATGTCAATGACTTCATTGAAATTGGTGCAAGGCTGTCCTATCCCTGTACCCAGCTCCGTTGGGATGTAAGTCTTACCTGCGAGACCTAGTTCCTCAAGGTACTAATCAACTTGGTGCGTTAGATATTCGAAGAAAGTTGGTCGGAATCACTTTGGAACTGGCCGCTCAAGATGGGTCAAGGTGGTTACGTGGGCTCTGCGACAACGTACCCTGACTCGGACCAGTACTGGTTCTTCAACCCGAGCGTCAACGATATTGAAGACACGGTTCCGTTCCCGCTCACGCGAGTCGTCCGAGGGTTCCGCCTCTTCTGGTGGTTCGGTAAGCTTGCCAACGGGACGCAGATTGCCCCCGGGAACTACACGTAAGGGCTCGACCGACATGGTAATAGTTTGATCGCGAGATGCTGACTTCCGTGGTAAGCATTCGTTTCGCAGCTCTGCGTCCATATGGCAATCCTAAAATCTCGGACCACTGGGACATTATGTACAATGAAGTCGACAACATCCAAATCCTGCCGCTCAATACTACTACCAACTCGACTCAGATGTATCGACGGGCTATTCACTAATCTGTAGTTGTGCGACTTGAGGGGAGAGAGTTTAGCACAGGTGATATGAGAGGGATCTAATGAAGCAGGGTCGGTCATTGGGACGAAGTGCGAGGAGAGTAGTGATTTCACGATTGGAGCCTTTCCATAGCTACCCATGAATTCGGACTCGAGCCCATCGGGTTATTGGATGTATTCCAGTTATGACACTCATGCGATTACTCATCAAGGTGGGGTGAAATGTGATGCAAACATGTCATCTACTTCATGTGAGGGAGCGAGCTGTGACAGTTAGGTCAAATCTTGTCCCTTGTCTCCGAACGAGTTCGTCCTTCCTTTCTATGAGTCCTTTTAAAACCGTGTATGATCTTCTATAGCCCGCCCTTCGGCCATAGTCTCCAGCCTCTGAGCAGGCATCTGGCCGTTGCTACCGATACAAACTTGGGGCTCCTTGGTGAATAGTTGGCAGAAAGTCTCGGTGGCTAGGATCTTTTCCCATTGGCCCTTGAATCCGCGAATACTCCACGTCTGAGATCGTCGAGGATCGCAGAGTGTTCCCACATGAACTACTGAGGAACCATTTCTGGTGCCGAAACATTCTGCCGTCACCCACCAATGATGCCCCAGCCCTGTATCTTGGCGTAACGGGCAAAAAGCACTGCTCAGAATCCGGAGACCAAGACACATGCACGCCGTCTTGTGTTTGTATGTCTTCATAAACACATCCACCGCCGCCTTTCTCGCGGCCACCCTGTGAGTGTGTCCTCAATAACCTGACCATCTATATGCTGCCCAAACAAAAACCGTCATTGTGTCATTACGTCGCATTAAAACCGCACCAATCCGCTTTATGCCCATTTACCCAAGACGCTCATGATGACAAGACCACCAACGAGACCCGTGCCTGCAAGGGCGGTGGTGACAAGGTCAGCCTCGGCAAGCTCGGCCTTCTTACCGTGAGCGCCAACCATCCAGTCAGCAGCCCACATCTCGACGAGACCGACCCAGACGAGAATGCCAGCAGAGAGGGCGTCGAGAGTGCCAATGGCGAGAAGGGTGGAGCGGTTGCTGCCATTGAACTGCTGAAGAACACCAATACCAATGGCCATACCGATGGGGGTGATGAAAGCAAAGAGCGCAGCGAGGCCAAGCTTCTTTTTCATGCTGAGCCCGATGGGGATAACAGGGGTTTCTTGGCTGGAGGCAGAATCACTGGGAGTGACGGTCTTGTCGGAGTTCTGGGCGTCTGTATCGTCTGGTGACTGAGTGGACCGAGTGGCAGGGATGGCGTTAGTGTCGGCGATGGTGCTGATGGTGGCGATGCGGCTACCGAGGGCAATGCCTTCGAACATTTGGTGGAAAAGAATGACGACGAAGAGGGTGACGAAATACTCGTCACCGGAAACGACCAGTGTCAAGCCAATAACTTTGAAAAATTAGATATTTTGGCGCATGATTCCGCTACAAAAAGGAAGTGACTTACGGAGCGAGTGGAAGAGAATACCAGCCTCCATAACGAGAATGCTGACCACCTCGGTTGATAGAAGAGACTTGGCCTTCTGTGCCGAGTTAAGGCCGGACTTTATCTTAGCGAGGACGATTCGCTGACCGATGAACTCGACGAGGAAGGACAGGAAAATGCCCGCCATGACGATGGCCGAAGTAATTCCCTCGTAGCCCAGGTCGCCAATGCATTCATTATTGAACATGAGAGAAGCATGGGTGAACAGCTATCTCAAGATGTCAGTACAAGACTGCATTGGAATGACGAACGAGGACAACATACGTGAATAAAGGCGGTGGAGATGATAATGCCAGTTCCAAATTGCTTCAGAACAATGAAGATCAAGTTGATTCTGGAGAGCATCAGCTTGTGCAGCAAGATGGGCCCAAAAACGCCTGTTACCATGGATGTTAGCATAAGAGTGTCACAGCTGGGAAGTGAGAAAGAAAGGGCGTACCGATGGCGCTAGTCGCAAGGATGACAAAGAGTAGACCGACACGAAGGCCAATGTCGTAGTCTCTGTTAGGGGCTTCACAAGTCGATTCCTGGGACTCGCTCTCATCGCCACCTGTACAGTGCCTGGAAAGCGTTAGCTAGACCTGCGAATGAATGGGACTCGGGACGGGGTCGTCGCACTCAACGCCGGCGTGGAAGTGGCAGTTCTGGGTGGAACTAGAGCTCTCTTCCTCTTCAGACTCATGATCGTGTTCTTCTTCACTCTCACTCTCGTGGTCGTGCTCTTCCTCTGTCTCGGATGCTTCAGCTACGACAGCAACATCTCCCCCATCGGAGTCGACGCAGAACCTAAGGATAGCCAATGAGCATTGATTGACGAAGTTCCCGACGTAGGGGGCTTACATTTCCGATTCATGAGTGTGGCAGTCGGTGTATTGTGAGGGGACATCGCTTGTAGCAGTGATTGATACATCTACTAGATACTCCGTCTCACCAGCAATACAGTGTCTAGTTAAGGATGGTCAGAAGGAGAAGAGAGAGAGGGGTAGGCTATTGGGGAGGGAATGGAGAACAAACACGCTGGATTCGTGAATATGACAGCCGGTGATTGCGGTAACTTTGGTTTCTTGGGCTGTCGTCGTGGCGGCATCAGTTTGTCTAGGGGCGAGGCGTGCGGCACTAGCAGCGGCAGCGAAGCCCCAGACGAGGGGCAAGGCTGTGGTGGCGCGCATTATACCTGCTGCTGGACGTTGAAGGACGTTTATACGCTGAAGGACGCGTATACGTAGCGAGAATGCCGACAGAGGTGAAGGCGAAGGCGGTGGAACCCAGGCTCGAGAGGTGATTCACCAGTTGCGAATTAAGCTTAAGTAACAAGCATAGGTCGGAGACGCAGTAGCGGCGGCAAGCAGCAGAAACCCTTGGTGTCGAGTCCGTGTCCTTGGATTGTTGGGATGCCGGGAGCAGGATCCGAGAGAAAACGGGGGAGATGCAATAGGAGGAGGAGGGTTGTGGAGGAAGAGAATGTGGAGGGGAAAGAGGACATCCGGGTGTCAAAAGGGAGTCGTGATGGATCGCTCAAAATCTACCTACCGACCTAGAGGAGGTAGCAAGGCGGGAGGTATCCATTGCGAAAGCCCACTCCATCAAAGTCCGTCATAGCGGAGCAGTCAGTGGTCAATACCTCCAAGGTACGGATAGGTAGAGAAGGGCAAGGCCTTTGGTGCCATAAATGGTGCCAAGCAAGATTGGCCGCGGTGGTGTTGAGAACCTTGATGGTCTACGACTGAGACTTTGAGGACCTTGATGGCCTCTAAGCCCTGTCGCCAAGACTTTCAGCCAGCCCATGCCCCGGCTGCAAGCGCCTCTTGCGCCTGAAGCAGGACGGCGCTCATCCCTGATGCCTTTTCCCAGCCAAATACCAGGCCAAATTTGAGCACGACAATCGTAAGGCCTGTGAATGGATGGTCCCTTGAATGGTGTGGCAGCCCTGGTTAACTGTCTTTGATCAAGGGAGAGGGTTGTGTGATGAGGCGACGTCGTATGAGTGAGACACCGAGACGAAAGAGTCAAAGCTGATCAAAGCTGGTGACAGTGGTGAGTGACCTCGGTGCTGTGAGACGGGCGGGAAATCCCACTCTCGCTACTGAGTATGCCAAAGTACCATCATCGCAGCTGCCCAAATTCAAAATCCGGTCACCAAGTCCTTCACAATAAGCCATGGGGCGCCATTGGGTCGAGGAAGCCAGAATCGTTAGTGAACGTGACAGAGCCATCCTGGGACCTGGGTCTAGCTGGGTGGGGGTTTCGCCAAACCACGCATCCACCCCCGTGGCCCATGCGAGGGAGGATTCAGAATAGGATTACGTCGATTGATCGAGACGGAGCTGGACCAGCTGGTCGCTGGGGGTGTTCCAATAGCGCGCGGGCTATTGGTGCTAGATAATCAACAACTATTGATTTCATGTCTCGGTGCTCAGTCACACGCCAGACATCTGTCGCTGAAGGACGGACGCCGAGATGCACCTTGCGGGCCGAAAGACGCTAGCGGGCCGAGCTCTTCAATGTTGATATTCGTCGCATCTTGATTTCATGAGTGAATTGCTCATCATGCGGCAGCGTCGCCTCGTAGATGGCACATTCGGCGGTCTCTAGCAATGGCCGTTTCCATGGCTTCGGAACATGACATGGTGGTCTTCGATCCACATGGCGCCAATTCGACTTTTCATATTCGAAATCTCTTGATGTACGTGGTGATTTGCGCGCGTCTGTGGCGAACAGTGGCTTCAAACTTCGAAATCCCGTCTTTGTACGGATGGGTTGCTCTGAAGTTTGAAGGAAGGGAGATTGTGCTGCGTCTGCTCACATGAGGAAGTTGGGGAACTGTTGTGAAGCGTGTTAGCGAGATACATCCACATGTGTACTACGAGGACTAAAATGCGCACATGGTACCTGCGAGCGAGGGTGTTGCTAAAGTCATTCGTTAACAACGCTGCTGGCCTAGGTACGTAGGTACGTACCCACTGTAGGGCCATTTAGCACACTCGGGCACCTGCCCGTGTTACTGCAGCTTCCCCGGCCTGACAGAAACCACAAGGCGTGCACGACGTTAAAAGCTGATCCGTTGGAGAAAGAACCCCAAAGAAACCGATGCAAAACGATAGCAATAATCATAGTTGCTGAGATTCTCCCATGATTCATTTTTGATAATTCAAAGAGCGACTGCTGAGGTGTAGAGTAGAAGGCAACTTGCAGTGGCACCAGTGCCCTGCCCTTGCAAGCTGCATCGCCCTCCAGGAGCGTATTTTTTCGCGTCACAGGCTTTAATTGAAGACGCCAGAAAACGCGTCTCCCAGCCCATTTCATGTCCAGCGTCGAGTGGCTACCCAGGCGACGCGACCTCCACTACCAATTGACCTCGACCTGCCCTTTTGCCAAGGCCAGCTCCTTCATCCTTTGAAGCTCCAGAATCAGGCCAAATCAACTTTGTGCGGACAGACATCACTTGATCATGGCTTCACGACCAGAGCTAAAGGTCCGTGCCGTGAAATCTTGCCTGGGTAAAGGCGACAAGTTTGGCTGACATTCCCGTGCAACACATAGCTCGACGACGAGGGCGGCTTCATCCGCTTCTTCAAGTCGCTGCCTGATGCTGGCGACGACACCGTGCGCATCTTCGACCGCAGCGACTGGTACACGGCTCACGGCCAGGATGCCACCTTCATCGCAAAGACGGTAAGTGTTTCCTCCAAGCTGACCTCGAACCTGCGCTCTCTCACACTCGCCTTCTCCAGGTCTACAAGACCACCTCCGTCATCCGACAGCTCGGCCGAAACGATCACACTGGACTGCCGTCCGTCACTATGACCATGACTGTCTTTCGACAGTTTATCCGCGAAGCCCTCCTCAAGCTAGGCAAGAGGATAGAGATCTGGCAGAGTGCCTCTGGTCGCATGAACTGGAAGTGCGTGAAGCAGGCCTCTCCCGGTAACCTGCAGGATGTCGAGGACGATCTCGGAAGCCAGATTGATGCTGCCCCCATGATTCTCGCCGTCAAGATCTCTGCCAAAGCCTCCGAGGCCCGCAACGTCGGTGTCTGCTTTGCCGACGCCAGTGTCCGAGAGCTTGGTGTCAGCGAGTTCCTGGACAACGACCTCTACTCCAACTTCGAGGCCCTCCTCATTCAGCTAGGCGTCCGCGAGTGCCTAGTGCAGTTCGACAAGAGCGAAAAGGACAAGGATCCGGAGCTGGCCAAGCTGAAGAAGATCATCGACAACTGCGGCGTGGCAATTGCCGAGCGACCGTCTGGAGACTTTGGCATTCGCGACATCGAGCAGGACCTCGCGCGTCTGCTAAAGGACGAGAGAGCCACCACTCTACTGCCCCAAACAGACCTCAAGCTGGCCATGGGATCCGCTGCGTCCTTGATTAAGTACCTAGGCGTCCTCCAGGACCCCTCCAACTTTGGTCAGTACCAACTTTACCAGCATGACCTGGCGCAATTCATGAAGCTGGATGCTGCTGCCCTAAAAGCCCTCAACCTCATGCCCGGCCCGCGAGATGGCTCCAAGACCATGAGCATCTTCGGCGTTCTTAACCACTGCAAAACGCCTGTAGGCAGTCGACTGCTTGCCCAGTGGTTGAAGCAGCCTCTAATGAGCAAAGACGAGATTGAGAAGCGTCAGCAGCTCGTGGAGGCCTTCTTCGTGGACACTGAGCTCCGACAGACCCTACAGGAGGAACACCTTCGCGCCATTCCAGACTTGTACCGCCTTTCCAAGCGGTTCCAGCGTGGCAAGGCAAACTTGGAAGACGTTGTTCGAGCATACCAGGTCATCATCCGCCTCCCCGGCTTCATCGGCACGTTGGAGGGAGTCATGGATGAAGCATATCGCGATCCTCTTGACGAAGCTTACACCACCAAGCTTCGTGATCTTTCAGACAGCCTTGGCAAGCTGCAGGACATGGTAGAACAGACAGTGGACCTCGACGCGCTTGATCGCCACGAGTACATCATTAAGGCCGACTTTGACAAGAGCCTCCGCATCATCCGCAAGAAGCTCGACCAACTCGACCAGGACATCCGCGCCGAATTCGTGGATGCGGCCGAGGACCTCGGCCAAGAGCCCGACAAGAAGATCTTCCTCGAGACCAACCACAAGGTGCACGGCGTGTGCATGCGTCTCACCCGGCAAGAGGCCGGTTGCATCCGCAACAAGTCTGGCTACCAGGAGTGCTCGACGCAGAAGAACGGCGTCTATTTTACCACCAAGAAGATGCAGGCCTACCGCCGTGAGCATGATCAGCTGTCTCAGAACTACAACCGGACGCAAAGCAGCCTGGTCCATGAAGTCGTCCAAGTGGCCTCTTCCTACTGCCCCGTCATTGAGCGACTGGCCGGTGTACTCGCTCACCTGGACGTCATCGTCTCCCTCGCCCACACCTCAATCCACGCTCCTGAGCCCTATGTCCGACCCAAGATCCACCCTCGCGGCGAGGGCCAGACGGTGCTCCGCGAAGCTCGTCATCCATGCATGGAACTGCAGGACGACGTGCAGTTCATCACCAACGACATCGAGCTCACGCGTGACAAGTCCTCTTTTCTCATCATCACAGGTCCCAACATGGGCGGTAAATCGACATATATCCGTCAGACGGGTGTAGTTGCGCTCTTGTCCCAGATTGGATGCTTTGTGCCCTGTGCCGAGGCCGAAGTGACTATCTTCGACTCCATCCTTGCACGAGTCGGCGCCAGCGACTCGCAGCTCAAGGGCGTGTCGACATTCATGGCCGAGATGCTCGAAACGGCCAACATCCTCAAGTCGGCCACGGCAGAGTCGCTCATTATCATTGATGAACTCGGCCGCGGCACCTCGACGTACGACGGCTTCGGCCTGGCTTGGGCCATCTCGGAGCACATTGTCAAGGAGATTGGCTGCTTTGCCATGTTTGCGACGCACTTTCACGAGCTGACGGCCCTAGCGGACCAGTACCCGCAAGTACAGAACCTCCACGTCACGGCGCACATCAGTGGCACGGGCGAAGACGACGCCGAGGCTCAGAAGCGCGAGGTGACGCTGCTGTACAAGGTGGCACCGGGCGTGTGCGATCAGAGCTTCGGCATCCACGTCGCCGAGCTGGTACGCTTCCCAGACAAGGTGGTGCGCATGGCCAAGCGCAAAGCCGACGAGCTCGAGGACTTCACCACCAAGCACGAGGACCTCGCACTCAACTACAGTAAGGAGGACGTCGAGCAGGGCAGCGCCAAGCTCAAGCAGGTGCTCCTCGAGTGGAAGGACAAGGTGCGACGCGGAGACATGAGCCAGGAGGAACAGGTGGCCGCCCTCAAGGAGCTGGTCGGCGCCAATGCCGAGTTGCTGGCCAATCCATTTTTCCAGTCGGTCAAGGCCTTGTAGGATATAACTCAGGGCAGAGCGAGTGGCAGTGACATTATAGCGAACGGAATGGTTACGGGATAGGGGATGGTACTGGGCGTTTCGGAGACTTCAGGTCTAAAAGCGGGAATAATTATAGGGCATCCATCCAACCAGGGAGTTGAATGCATATTGTTGATACAGCCATTTATATATCCTACATACCCCGAGCGCATTGTGGACAAGAAAACTTGCTTGATAGGTGCCTGAGCCATTTATTCCCTCTGTGCATGACTACTCTGAGTGCGTGTGCCCGATTGACGATTGCATTTTCTCCAATCAAGTCCACGTCGAGCTCACCAGAAAGAAGCAGAAAGATAGACATTTCATCAGCCTTTGCTACCACGGATGGGCCAGTGATTTGTCAGGGGCTACAAGAGTCTGATGCAAAAGTACCTACGTATGCACCTCTGCAATGCAGGCTTCGGGCCTCGATATGCACCCGTTTGGCCTGCCATGGATGACTCACGCCGAATTGTAAGTTAAATGAGGACGTATTCCATCATATCCTACAATCCCAACGCCTTAAGGTGCAAACCAAATCCTTGTCCACCGTACAACCACTCCCGTAGCTTTGGCTTGCATCAACTCGAACGCAACCTTGGACAAATCCAAACGCTCATCATGGCCGCCTCTCAACACAAGTCCCCCGTGACGGTCCGCGAAGCCACCCAGGCAGACGTCCCAGCCATGGTCGATGTCCACTTCAACGCCTTCCGCGATAGCCCCCTCAACCGCCGCTGCTTCCCCGAGTCGCCCGAGTCCCGCGCCTACTGGACCAAGTGGATCGAGGGCTACATCGGCGTCCCGGACATACACATGATGGTCGCGCTTGCCTCAGCCCGCCCGGCGACTCCACCCTCCGGCATCGGCGCCGGCTCCGGCACCGGTGCCGACACTGCCGACACTGCCGCCTCCATCGTCGGCTGGGCCCGCTGGGTCCGTCGCTCAAGTCAACCGCAGCCTGTCCCCACCTTGACCGTGGCCGCATTTCCGCCGGGAGGCGAGTCCGCCCTCGCCTTGGACTTCTTCCAGACGGCGCGCGACGCCTCGGAGCGTCTCGTCGGCGGCCGCGACTACTGGTTCCTGAGCATGATCATGACGCGGCACGAGGCCCGCCGCCGCGGTATCGGTGCCGCCTTGATGCGTTTCGGCGTGGAGCGCGCCGATGAGGACCGGCTGGTGGCCTATCTCAATGCGAGTGAGGACGGACGGCCGCTGTATGAGCTGTTTGGGTTCAAGAGCATCGAACAGCACCGGTTTGACGAGCTGGGAGTGACCATGTATCATATGCTGAGAGAACCAAAGGCCAACTAAAGTTAGGGTCTTCACTATTGGTTGCATCTCAGGCATCTATATTGTGCCACAATGAGACAAGGTTGCTAGCAAGCCGTTCGCGCTGTATGTATAAACTAGTCGAGCCTATAAATGATAGGAAAGAGAATAACAAGACACTTCGCAACAACACAGGAAAGCCACCAAAATTGTCTCCCAACGAACGCCCTTAGTCTTCCTCTTCGTCATCATCAATCAATATCCCCCATATTCTCTATCCGTCCATCTAGAATTCTAAATCCACTTAGTTGTCTCTAGACCTCGGTAATGAAACCCATAATCATCATCTATCGTGAAGCAAGGCCGTCGCCAGTCTTCCTCCACATTCCGTTACGCTTCCATGTCCAGTTCTTGAGGAATGGTGGGTCCAAGCCAGTCTCGAATGCCTCGTTTCGGGCCTCGATCTGGGCGTTGAGCAGAGCCTGGCGGGCGGCACTACCCCGGTTGTGCAGATTGGGCATCCAGTCAATGGCATCAATGGCCAGGCTGAAGCGGTCGGTCTGGTTGCGGATGGCCAACTCAAGGGGTGTGTCGATGTTACCCTTCTCCTTGTAGCCTCGGACATGTAGGTTGCGGCTTCCAGGGCGCTTGTAGGTGAGGCGGTGTACCATCCACGGGTAGCTGTGGAAGTTGAAGACGACTGGCTTGTCGTCAGTGAACAGGCTCACCCACTCGGTGTCGGTCAGTCCATGGGGGTGGTCGCTGGGGTGGATCAGCTTGAAGAGATCCACGCAGTTGACGCAGCGGATCTTGAGCTCTGGGAAGTGCTCAAGTAGGAGATCAATGGCGGCAAGTGACTCGTGCGTACTAACGTCACCACAGGATGCCATGACCAGGTCGGGCTCCTCTCCTGCGTCAGTGCTAAACTGAGGCCAGATACCGATGCCCTTGGTGCAGTGCTCGATGGCGGCATCCATGGTCAGATACTGGAGATGCTCCTGCTTATCCGCAACAACAACGTTGACGTAGTTGGAAGAACGGAAACAGTGGTCCATGACTGAGAATGAGGTTAGAGAAGGACGGGCGGAGCGTGGAGTTGAACGGGTGTCATCATACCAGAGAGCAAGCAGTTTCCATCTGGGGGAGATAGATTCGGACAACCTCGGGACTCTTGTTGGCTACAACATCGAGGAAACCAGGATCCTGGTGAGTGAAGCCGTTGTGGTCCTGTCGCCAAACGACGGCGGTCAACAAAATGTTGAGAGAGGCAATCTTGCTTCGCCACTCAACCTCGAGACACTTCTCGATCCACTTGCAGTGCTAAGGAAAGTGTTAGCCATGACTTGTCTAGCGGACGCATTTTTTTCTTACCTGGTTGACCATGGAGTCGATGACGTGAATGAAAGGCTCGTAGCTGTTCAGAAGACCGTGTCGACCACTCAGAATGTAGCCCTCGAGCCAACCTTCACAGTTGTGCTCAGAAAGCATCTCCATGACTCGTCCAGCCGGGGCGAGGTTGCCGCCGTTGTCATCTTCTTCAAAGTACTCGCCCATCCAGACCTTCTTGCCGGCAGCATAAACGCCGCCGAGCTTATTAGACTCAGTCTCGTCAGGTCCGAACAGTCGGAAGTTAGTCTGATTGGCCGCGACAATGTCCTTGAGGAAGACAGCCATGTTGGTCATGCTGGCGTCATTGACGTTTCCAGGGCTTTCCACCTTGATGGCATAGTTCCTGAAGTCAGGCATCTTTAGCGGCTTCTTCAGCTGGCCGCCGTTTGCGACGGGATTGGCGCTCATGCGGCGGATGCCTTCAGGGCACAGATTTGTCAAGGCGGCAATTGGCTTGCCATCTTCGTCAAACAGGCGCTCAGGCTCGTAGCTGCGCATCCAATCCTCAAGAACCTTCAGGTGGGCGGGGTTGGTCGCGGGATCTGTGATGGGAACTTGATGAGCGCGCCAGTATCCTTCGAGGTAGTTGTCGTCAATCTTTCGGGGGGCAGTCCAGCCCTTGGGGCTTCGAAGAATGACCATTGGCCACTTGGGACGGACTGCCTTGCCGGATTCACGAGCCTCCTTCTGGTACTGTCTTATCTCAGTGACACACTGTTCGAGCGTAGCGGCCATCGCCTGGTGCATGGACTCGATGTCGTCACCTTCAACGAAGTAAGGCTGCCAGCCGTAGCCGAGGAACAGGTTCTCGAGCTCCTTGTGCGAAATTCGGGCAAGAAGAGTCGGGTTATTGATCTTGTAGCCGTTGAGGTGCAACACGGGCAAGACCGCACCGTCGACAATGGGGTTGAGGAACTTGTTGCTGTGCCATGCAGTTGCGAGGGGGCCGGTTTCGGCTTCACCATCACCAACCATAGTCACTGCAATCAAGTCGGGGTTATCATAGACGGCGCCAAAGGCATGCGAGACAGAGTAGCCGAGCTCGCCACCCTCGTGGAGAGATCCTGGAGTTTCTGGGGTAGCATGGGAGCCAATGCCGCCGGGGAACGAGAAACTCTTGAAGAACTTCTGGAGGCCTTCGATGTCTTGGGACTTGTCAGGGTAGACTTCAGAGTAGACACCCTCGAGGTAAGACTGCGAAAGGACGGCAGGAGCACCGTGGCCGGGGCCAGAGATGAAGAGGCTGTCGAGGTCATACTTCTTGATAAGACGGTTGAAGTGCATATAGGTGAAGATCTGGCCGGGAGCCGAGCCGAAGTGACCGAGAAGACGAAGTTTGAGATGCTCTGGCTTGAGAGGCTCGCGGAGAAGAGGGTTCTCCTTGAGATAGATCATGCCCAGAGACAAGTAGCAGCTGGCTTTGAAAAAGTCATTGTACTCCTTGATCTCTTCGGGGGAGAGCGGCTGGCCCTCCACGGTGGATCGGGCGATGCCGTAGGGCTGGATTGACTTGGCTTCAGCCATTGGTGGGGGTTTATGTGAGGAAAACAAGTTTGAGGTAATGTTCAACTCCGATGAGAGCTGAGGAGAAACCAAAGGAATGGATGGGAGGTTGAAAGATAGGCGTCGGGGTGCCTCTTATACAAGAGAGCGAAACGAATATGGATGAGGTGCCAAACGCGGCGAGAGCGAGTTACACAAGCGAGACGAGGCACGCAACAGCGGCTTGACTCGCTGGCCTCCCTGCACTCGTTGGACCCATTACCCATTGGGCGGCTGAAGGGACCTTGGAGTGCGGTGAGGCAAGTCCCAGGCTATGCCGCAGGTTTACGAGCAGCATGGCACCGAGAGCGACGCCGTGGGATCAGATCAGATCAGGATGGGCAGAAAGACTAACTTGCATGAGCTATGAGCTATGAGCTGCAAGGGCGTGGACGTAATCGTTGATGTGCATGGGCGCCGAGAAGGTTGCTCGCTGAGTTCGGTGTAACCAAGCCGAGAGAGCGCCAGAGCAGGCGGAGGGTGGCGTGCGTGGGGGGTCAACCAAAGAATTCCAAGCCATTCTCAGAGGTCAAGACCAGGAAGACGGGCCGGGCCAGCCAGCAAAGTCGTCATGGCATTTTACTGGCGGCCATGGCGCTGGCGTCAAATCAGTCAACAAGTCAGTCAACAAGTCAGTCAACCCAAGCTCTGAGGGCCGAATAGGAGCGGGTTGGTGGCCAGGCGGGCGCGATTCTGGACCCGGCGTGGGTGATGACGGAGACGGCGAAAGGTGGTCTGATCATGAAAGAGGTCGTTGAGCGGCCGGATGCGGATGGGGCCGTTGGAGTCAAGGTGATAGCCCCACTCCCACCGCCCACTGCCTTTAGGCTTTTGGAGCTGTTTAGGGAGGGATGTTGGAGGAGGAGCGGCCTCGTAACGACGCAAGCGACCGAGAGGCCGGTGGGCTAGGACTCTAAGAGGAATGGATGGAGGGATGGCGGGATGGAGGGGTCCCCGACTGGAGAACTGGAGAGCGGCGAGAGCCCTGAGGAAGGTCGAAGGGGCTGCCGACTGCAGACTTGACGCAACGCATGTCCGTGGTAGCGTGTCTGGTTGGGTGAGTTGCAACTCGGCGTGGCATGTTGCGCAGTCGGGCCTTATTCGTTGCCGTCGGGCGGATGTTCTTTGCGCTGGTGAGAGAGGGAAGAGTCGACAATTGTTGTCACCAATGCAGGTTGTTCTTGCTGGCTTGCTTACTTTCGTAGCTCCCTCCTCTCCTACCCTCCCTACCTCTTCCCACCAGCCTGGTACTTGCTCATTTTGCAGGGGAGTGTGGCATTCCATGTTATAGCAGGCACGTCCAGGACTTCAGGTACTGTACTATGTGTATACCTAGGCACCTACCAATTGTGCCTTCCTGAGCGCTGCGCAGTTGGCAATTGCCTCCCGCCAACGTGCACCACAGCACGCCTTCTCTCAGATTCCAAGCATCCATATTCACAAACTGGGAGTCTGGGAAGGCACGCGGTGGCGGCCGGACGCCGGGGCCTAAAAGCCACTTCAGTGGAGTGAGGGGGCGGATACCCGCCTGCGGATTGCCGGCTGCTAGTGCCGGAGGTACTTGTGTGCAGTCAAGAGTGTACACCGCTCTCCACTGCGGAGCCACCGTGAGCTTGGGTACCGCGCTATCCTAATAGCTCCCTCCGCTGGGTACCTGTCAGCCTACTAGCCCCGGCCATCAGCGATCCCAACATCTGATGCCGAACTGGTCATGATACTCCCAGTCTTCCGCCCTAGCTGCGATCCCAGCTAGTTTCCCATTCCACATCACAGCTTCCAAGCTTGCCAACCCGGTTTTTCGTCAACCTTCATGCAACTTCCGCAGGAGTCATCTCGATCGCGCCAGCTTGTCTCAGCCCATCGCCACTGCTCCAGTCTATTGCTACCTAGGTAGGTAGTCTGCAACGTCAAGGGGGCGCGCGCTTCCAATTTCCAATGTCCCGGTCCCGGGCGTCGGTGCTCCGTGTTCCCTCGCCATCTCTGTCGAGCCTCACCCTATCCGGCTATCTGGGTGGCCTGAAGAGGCTGACCGACCGCCTGGAAAGCTTCCGATTTTGATAACAGATTTTCTCTCCTCCATTCCTCACCCAGGCTGAATGCCATGGATCAATCACCCTCTGGTTGCCTCTGGAGCGGTCAACAGCCACGAGTAACACTACGCAATCTCGGTTCTTACGAAACATGACAACCACATACCTCTAGGATCCTCCACTGTCTTCTCTGTGGATACTTGAAAATGTCCAGTTGGTTCCAAAAACGAAACCATCTTGGTCTAAACACCACATCGATGTATGCGTATGCGTATGCAGCAGTGTCACTAGTGACGGGACGTAGGCACGCTCGTCCCTCTTGGCCCCATCTGCTAGGGTCTCAGACGGCATGCAGATAGATGCAGCCAGTCCCCAATGCAGACTGCCTCTCGTTGGAAATCAGATCAGTGCTGACTTTATCCGTCCACCCTCTCTGCCTCTCTCTCCTCTCGCCGATCTTTGTCAGTTGCCACAGCTCCTTTGTCCTGCCAGGTTGCGTCATGCTGCCGGAAGGTTACAGCTTCCTCTTGAGGTAACCCCGGTCGGCGAAAAGCGACGAGCATGGTTTTCGACTTTCCCATGGGGGAGACACATGGATAAATGACTTGACCGTGGCTCTGGTGTTCCGCCCCAGTCGAGTCGTGAGGGCTTGCGCACCCTCCTTGCCCTCCCAGGGCCTAACGGAAGGGGTCTTGAACAATTCCACGGTTTTTACCCGCCTTGACATCTGTCAAAAGCGCATGGAAAGATCCAATCCCCTTCCAGTACCATGATAACAGTAATCTTGGGTGTCCAACTCGAAGCAGAAGCACACCATGCCGCGTCGGAACCATTTCAATCTCGATGATAACGACCTTTTAGCCTCACCGGCTGCAGCGGAACCCCGCGACCGTTCGAATGCCGATCAAGATGCATTTAATGCCTCTAATAGGAATCCTCCTCAGTCTCTGGCTCAGCAGTGGCCAACCCCAAGCCTCTGAGCCCCTGCACGCTGTCGAAGCGAGCTGCCACCAAGGCATACTATGTTGTTAGTTGCGACGAAAGCGGAAGCATGGGCCTCAAGCTTTAGTTTTGACAGCAACAACGGAATCCTCCCGGCCGAATTGTCGATACGCACGTACCGGCGGAGTGTAGGCACGGACGTTATAGTCGAGAGCCACACTGCAGACTGCGCGGGGAAGCTTTTGAAGGACGGGAGCTTTGATGGTTGATGTGTGTCGTCCCAACGGTGCCCCACATCCCGACAGCCATGTATGATGTATGATAGGTACCGTGCTGGAGATGTCTCGAGAAGCGTGATCCAACACGAGCGAGACACGTTGCCTTGGATGGGGGCTATTCTGGGTATTTATGTTTCTGTGATGTCAGTTGTGGCCAGAGAACTACCCTAGTATCCGTGAATCTCGCCCTACCCTCGACCATGTGCAAGATCTCCGACGCCTCTAGATTAGACCCTTACAACAAAGAGTCGTCGTCTTGCACAGTGAAAGTACTTCCATCCACCCGAAGATAGGTAGGTATCAGTCCAAGGTCGTCGCAATGTCTGGCTTGGTTGGAGATACTGCCACTTGGGTAGATGGCCATCTCTCGGGGTTATACGGCACGACACCCTGATGGCCGCAGTACAAGCCGCGTCAAAACACAGTTCTTGGATCGCTTGAAGCCTGGAGGATCGCCTGATCAACTGCCGTTGTTTTCCTTGAGCTCGCCGCGGACCTCTAGCACATGTCCACGAGATTGTCTCTGAAATGTCGACGCAGTTATTCGGATGACCTGACGTAAGGGAACCCCGCTGGGCCGGCACTTATAAGCTTTCCACGCCAAACTCCCCGCTCGGCAAACCTTCCTCGCCTCTCTCTTCTCTCTCGCAAGCATCACTCTCACTCAGCTCAGTTGAAGAAGAAAACATCGCCAGAACAGCCGAAACAATACAAAACAGCAAGAGGGTAAAGCATGAGCTTGTCATCTTCGGATCCGCGGGGCGTTGTCGCGCATCGTCCCGAGACGCCCAAGCCCAACCCGCCCATCCCGAACGAGCCGGACACGGGCGAGGGGGACGGCATCAAGGACTACTAGTCCGGAGAGAAATGGGGTGAGAAATACCACCTGGTGCGGTGGCTTCGGTATGTCGGCGAGCAACCTGGCCCCGTTGGATTGGCTAAAGTGAATGACGAGCAGTGCGACGCTGCGCTGCATGCCACAACGACAGGAAATGTGATGCCATGCGATGGGAAGTTGTCGCCGGATGGTAATTTGTACGATGAGAAACGAGACGGATGCCGCTATGTCGTCATGTTGCTATGCCTTTACGTCGCTATACCGCTATGGATTTTCTTTGCATTTTCTGTCCACGACGATTAGTGTTGCTTCTTTATCTACAAGGTATCTTTTACATACCAGGCCCTGGGTCATGATGGTACGGGTTTTGTATGGTGTTGCGACATCGCAATTTGTCATTTGGCCTGGGTACACACGAGACGCGATTCTCTTATTTTCCGGCTGCTAAATTGAGCTTGTGACGTATTACCAATTGCCTCCAGCAATGCTTCCAAGACTTGACCAGAAACTGTGATTATCGAGTTCAAGATACGGCCCCGCCGAAGTGCTCGTTTCGCCCCCTCATTGGCCACTCGCACGACGTCATTATTCGATCTCTTAACTTCTTATTCAAACATATCCCATTCCTCGACTTAAATTCCATCGAAAATTGTCCCAGAAGTCGGTTTCCGAGTGTATAAACGGCTTTGACGCAAACTACTGTATAAATCTAGACAATTCCGAGCCACCCGTCAAGTGTCATCGCCTATTGCCCCTCACCTAGGGTCTACAAGCAACAAGCGCAATGAGCGACCCAATGTCACACGCAAGCCACGAGCCCAATCCCTCGAACTCACTCCCTCCAGAGGCTATCGCATTGGCAGGCCGTATGTACGATTCGGCCCGTTCAGGCGACCTGCCCATCTTCCAACAGGCTCTCCCGGCTGGGCTGCCTCCGAACTTGACAAATGAGAAGGGTGACACCCTCGTACGAAACCCGGCCATGGAAGAAGAAAGCGAAATAAGGCAATAGCTAATTTTTTCTTATTTGTCGGATAGCTTATGCTTGCCGCCTACCATGGCCATGCTGAACTCGTCAAACTTCTCATCCAATATGGCGCAGACCCGAATCGACTGAACGATCGGGGCCAGAGTCCTCTCGCTGGCGCCGTGTTCAAAAAGGAGGATGCCGTCATCGAGGTAATCCCTAATTCTCCGCCAAGATATATCAATCTGCTAATCTCCTTGACCAGGCGTTGATCGAGGGCGGTGCCGACCCAGACTACGGCCTACCAAGCGCGATGCAGTGTGTGGAAATGTTCAACCAAGGGGAGACGTGGAAAGCCAGGTTTGAAAATGCGCCAGGAAAGGGAAAAGGAGGGCCACCTTCTCCAAATTAGGTTTCCTAAGAGTTATTGCCTTTGCAGAAAGTCCTAAGTGGCAGAAGGGGTTCGTCGTCGCTTTGGTGTTGTAGTGAGTTGGAGGCCCATGGGTAAACGGCGTCATGTGCAAATGGTTCTTCTGAATAGAGATGGGGAGCAACATGGAATTCCAAAAAATAAATTAAAACAAATATTGAAGTCCTATTTTCCATTGATGGCGTCTTTCCTACCCGCTTGCTGCCTACGACCAACCACCTTGAGGAGCCTACCAAGCTATTCCACCCACCACACAAACACCACCTACCACGCTTCCCAGATAAGGCTCCAAGGTCTAGCAGGATTTCTGCTCGTCGGTCAAGTCAATCCGAAACCAGGAAATCCTCAGTAAGGCGGCTTGTGGAATTCACGGTGCAAGCTGCTGAGGGTTTGTCACTCCTAGACGTCAACTTCATCCCAGCCAACAGTCACAAGTCGTCAACCCACATAGGAGCAGTCCCTCAGAGTTCTTCAGCCTCGTTCATTTTTCTTAAAATTCTTCAGTGCAGAAACTCTACATCTCTATGCCCAGAAAGGTTCACGGCAAAGCCTTACAAAGGCTAGGTACTAGTTATTCGCACCAGCACTTGTACTTTCCCTCCCGTCAGCCTACCCTAGAATATCTTGTCGTGGCCGTTTCTTTTCACCGTTTTGGTAACAGTCTTTTCTGTATTAAAATCCACATGATCTTTCTCTTCTCACTATTTTGCATTTCAACCCACGTCGCATATGCGTGTACAACCCCAGGTTCGTATAAGGCACAGTGAATCACTGCTCCAGCCTCTCATATACGTCCCGGGCGTCGACCTCGACCTCCAAAGTTCGCTCCTTCTTTACAACTCCGACGAAGGAACGATCGCCTCTCAACCATCATGAGTGCTCTTGACAACATAGCGGTGCGAGCTCTGTCCCAGCTTCCTGGGGCCGGAAGCTTGGTGCCACTATTAACTGGCGAGGTGACGAACCGCGAGTCTTCAATTGTGTGGCCGTCGTGCACTCTGCAATTACCAGACTTCCGGGGCGCAGTCGTTTCGAACGCAAACCATCAGCCCAACTCGCCCGAGCCCGTTGAAATCGAAAGCCCTGCATTTCAGCCGCAAAATAATTACAACGTCGCTCTGAACACCACTCTCTCTCTCAACGCGAAATCGAACTCTACCTTCACCATGCCGACGATCCCCTACAGGCCCTCGCTACTCAACACGTTTTTGGACCGCCACTTTCCTAGGCGTAGCAACACCTACGGCGAAATACTGGAACTCGGTGCCGTTTTCAGTGGCCACCTTAGGGCATTGCACGACATCTTTCGGACGGAATCGACTTCTGCCGAGACAGAACGTCGCATCGTTGCCGTGCTCGAAGCTAACATCCGCGAGTGGATTATGTCGAGACAGGAGGTCGACGAGCTCACCAAGCTCCGATTCCTCGAGTTCAAGTTGAGGCAGAGGCTGAGTGACATGAGCCACAACTTCGAAGCTCCTCCAACAACCTTTTAGCCTTGTGGCTACGAAAAGAGACAAAACTGAGGCTCTTCTCGCAACCTCGTTTTATCTCCCTTCTTTAAATTAACTTTCGGGCTGGCGTTGGTGGGATACTACGTTGGAGATTTGCATTATGGATCATGATAGGCGGACACCCTGGGCTTTTGCGGTTTTGGTCGGACCGGGTCGCCGGGATGGGAATGCTGAATATGGTTTGAAGTACACATCAAAAGTCTGCGTGCCTGGGAGCCTTTTGCTTTTAGTATAGGGTTTGCTCTTACGGATTGAACTGACAGTCATTGATTCTCGTTCTCCTTTTTACGCTTTACTCTCACTGGGCGAGGTTTTCCACGATACTGAGCCTTCTTTGAGAAATTATCCTCGCTAGCAACTCCGTCTTCTACCATCGGAAAACAATTGGGTGGCCTTCTCTCGCCATCCCATCTAGATACGAGGAAGGCAATCGAGACACCAGATGTGGCGGGAAAAAGGCCTATCAAAATGGCGGACATGTGCACTGAAATTCTGAAGGAGGACAGAAATTGCATTTCGTTTACTATAGTGCGCAAGTAGGATGCTTGGACCATGAAGGAATCTTCTTCATTTGCCGAACGGACTTCTCTGCCTTCGTTATGCTTGAATATCAACACAGATGCTGAAGGCACACGTGCATCTGTTAAGAGGGGACGCACACATTAACGCGTTGAAAGCGCTAGTGGCGAGTGGATAGGTAGATATGGACGGCTGGACGTGGGCTTGACGAATCCATCCAATGGATTTCCACATTCAGAGAAATGAGAAACGAGAGATGAGGATACATCTCACAAGATGAGCGTTTTGACGGCCACTGAATATCCTGAGCGCTGCTCGTATTGCAAAAATTGCTGTATTCTTGAATTAGATGCCATCTCGAAATGTGCACAAGTTGTGACCCCTGACCGACACCTCAGAAACTGTCCGTTGCCGCTGTCGAAAGGAGGGGAGCTGGTCCGTGCACGCGCTGGGGCAAGGAACATGATGAGGAAAGAAGGCTGCCACATTTTTTTGGAAGCTTCGACGCAGCTCTCCCACTTCGCCCGACGACAACTCGCTTCTTCACCCCTCCAACGTCGGAACAAATCGAAAATTCGCAGCATCACCAGATTAGAGACTGACCGACCGACCGAGAAAGCCGGATCCCGCTCCACCTGCCACAATCATGTCGTTCGGAGGCCAAACGCCGACGATTATCGTCCTCAAGGAAGGTCCGTGTTACCCCACCGCCCACCCGCCCGCCTGGTGGATGATGAATCCAGGGGAGAATGAAGAAGGCGAAGAAGACGAAGGAGACGCTGCCACGAGATGCAATAATACCTTGGGTTGACTAACACAAATCCCCCTCTCTACAGGCACCGATACTTCCCAGGGCAAGGGTCAAATCGTCACCAACATCAACGCTTGTCTCGCCGTCCAGGCCACCATCAAGTCCACTCTCGGTCCCTATGGCGGCGACCTGTTGATGGTCGACGAGAATGGCAGGCAAACCATTACAAACGATGGTGCCACCGTCATGAAGGTTCGCATTTGGACATCGATATACGCGGCCATACCATTCCTGTGGCTGCGTAGCACGGTTCAAGACTGACCAGACCAGCTCCTCGACATCGTCCACCCCGCAGCCCGAATCCTCGTCGACATTGCCCGATCGCAAGACGCCGAAGTGGGTGACGGAACCACTTCCGTCGTGGTTCTCGCCGGTGAGATTCTCAAGGAGGTCAAGGAGCACGTCGAGCAGGGCGTCAGCTCCCAGGTCATCATCAAGGGCCTACGAAGAGCTTCCCAGATGGCTGTCAACAAGATCAAGGAGATTGCCGTTAGCACCGACGAGGCCAACCGCCGCGAGACCCTCTCTAAGCTGGCTTCCACCGCCATGACCAGCAAGCTGATTAAGCGAAATACCCCCTTCTTCACCAAGAGTGAGTGTGCCTTGACTGCGGGACGATCCCAGACTGACCGGAGATATAGTGGTGGTCGATGCCGTGCTGTCGCTCGACCAGGACGACCTCGACGAGAAGCTAATTGGCATCAAGAAGATTCCTGGTGGTTCTCTTACTGAGTCCCTCTTCATCAACGGTGTCGCCTTCAAGAAGACCTTTTCCTACGCCGGTTTCGAGCAACAACCAAAGTCTTTTGAGAAGCCCAAGATTGTGTGCCTAAACGTCGAGTTGGAGTTGAAGGCCGAGAAGGACAACGCCGAGGTCCGCGTGGAGCAGGTCTCGGAATACCAGGCCATCGTCGACGCTGAGTGGCAGATCATCTTCAAGAAGCTCGAGGCAATCCACGAGACAGGTGCCAAGGTTGTGCTGAGCAAGCTGCCCATTGGTGACCTGGCTACCCAGTACTTTGCCGACCGAGACATCTTTTGCGCCGGCCGTGTGACCAGCGAGGATATGGAGCGCGTCGTTCAAGCCACCGGTGCCGTAATTCAGTCTACTTGCTCCGATATCTTGCCCGAACACTTGGGTACGTGCGGTACCTTCGATGAGCGCCAGATTGGAGGCGAGCGCTTCAACTTCTTCGAGGACTGCCCCGAGGCCAAGACTTGCACTCTGGTCCTCCGCGGTGGTGCTGAGCAGTTCATTGCCGAGGTTGAGCGATCCCTACACGACGCCATCATGATTGTCAAGCGTGCGATCCGAAACCACCTCATCGTCGGTGGTGGTGGTGCTGTGGAGATGGAGATCTCGGCCTACCTGCACCGCTTCGCCGACAAGAACATCCCCCACAAGCAACAAGCCATCATCAAGGCCTTTGCCAAGGCGCTCGAGATCATCCCTCGCCAGCTATGCGACAACGCCGGCTTCGACGCGACCGATATCCTCAACAAACTGCGCGTGGAGCACCGCAAGGGCTTCACATGGGCTGGTGTGGACTTCCAGAACGAGGGAGTCACCGACATGATGGAGCGCTTCGTATGGGAGCCCGCTCTCATCAAGATCAACGCCATCCAGGCCGCTACCGAGGCCAGCTGCTTGATCCTCGGCGTCGACGAGACGATTCGCAACGAGGAGAGCCAAAAGCCCCAGGCTCCCGGTCAACTGCCGCCGGGCGCCGCTCAGCGGGCGCTCAGGGGACGAGGACGGGGCATGCCCCGCAGGTAAAGGGAAAAACAAATGAGTTGGGGAAGCAAGAAGAGTGAAGCCTAAGATGAATAAAGGGACCCATTGTCACGGGCGGGGGTTTGGAGGAATCTGTATGATACCTAGACTTTCCTGACCACTAGAAAAACTTGAATGACCTCCATCTTTTTTTGAACATGACAAGGCTTGCCTTCAATCGCATGTTGTTTGTGAATTGGGCACCAGAAAGGGGACTGTCTCAGAATTTGTCGTCAAAATTATGTTGAAAAGTGGCTCATGCTCGTCGGAAAAAATGCTATCAAACCCAATGCCCGCTTCGCTTCGATGCACGTCCAGAAAACTCATCCAAAAAACCTCAACACACATACACACACACGTCTTGTCCGCATAGAGCCGCCTTGTGTGTCTCATCCACCAGGCGTCCTAAGGCTCGCATCGTCCAGTGAGATGACCAGTCCTCCATCCCCAGCTCCTAGCTTTGTGGCACGTCCATGCCGCCCATGGCCACCATGCCATCCACGTCGTCTTCTTCATCTTGTTGCTTAATGAGCATGTCCAAGTCGTGGTCCATGGCGTCGGACTCGCCCGAGACAACCACGTCCTCTTCGGTGGCGTTGAGCAGGGCCTGGAAGTCCGTGGGGGAGTGGTACTGGTCAAAGGGCGAGAGGTCGTGCGGCGAAGACTGGTTGATGATTTGCGGGTCGATGGGTTGGTAGACGGATTCGGGCGAGTGGTCGTGGTCGTGGACACTGGGGTGGTCTTGGAGCAGGAGACTGAAGTGAGGGTGGTGATGGTCTTGGTCCTGTTGAGGCGGTTGCGTTTCGTCGTGGTGCGTGTGGAATGTCTGGCCAATGGAGGTGCTCTGGAGGATGGGCGAGGGCGGTATGAGGGAGATGTCGGCGGGGTTTGCAAAGGGATTGGGACTGGGGCTTCGTGTTGGACTATCTTGTGATAGCGTCGTCATGAGATTGTCATCGTCTTGTAACGCCAACACTCTATCGACTGCTACCCCAGCAGATGGCGATTGGCAGGCCTGGGCTTCTTCTCCTCCTGCTCTTGGTGTGTCACTCCCAGTACTGCCGCTGTTGTTGTTATTGTTGCTGCTCACATTGGCCGCAGCCGCAACCGCAGCAGCCTTCCTCGCACCGCCCAGGTTAGGCGTCTTTCCCAGCTCCTTGCACTCGACGCAGCTGCGGATGACGTCGCTAACCGTCTCCTTGATGCGGCTCCAGTGGTACTTTTCGGCAATGGTGGCCGTCGTCTTGTTGATGCCGCCGTGGTGCAGGACGTGGACGCCCCGGGCGATTTTGAACTGGCGAGCCGGGTCTGATATGACTTCTTTATCCTTGAGCATGAGCTTGTCACCTTCGGTGAGCTTATAGTGCGTCGCCGCGCTGCGGAGCCTACTTTTCTCGGCGCGGTCAGCGCCGTTCGGGTACTCGCCGTACTTGAGGTAGAACTTGATCTTGTCGAAACGCTCTTCACTCACGAGTTCGTCGCTTTCGCGCGGCGCCAGGTCGCGCCCGTAGATGATGGCGTCGATGAGTTGACCCGGGTAGCTCTTGAGGTTGCCGCAGCCCTTGACGCGGCCGATGCGCTTGAAGCCGAGGGCGTCCCAGATGCGGCACGACGCCACGTTAGTCTCGTACACGAGGTTGAAGACGCTGTACGAGTATCCCAGGCGAGGCGCCCAGTCAAGGTAGGCCTCACCCATGAGGCGGCCGACGCCGCGGCCACGCGAGGCGTCGGTGACGATGAAGCCGGCGTTGCAGACGTGGCTGCTGCGGCCCGGGTAGTTGGGCTTGATGTAGAAGCTGCCCAAGCACTGCTTGGACCAGTCTTTTCCCTCGACGACGTCCTCGGGGCGCTCGATGTCGCCGAGGAGCATGACGGCGCCGAAGTTCTGGAACCAGTAAGCGGCAAAGTTGTCAGCGGGGAAGGGCTCCGTCATGGGGTAGCTGTCGCCGCCCTCGATCTCCTTGTTGAGCTGATCGCAGAGATAGGCCAGCAGCGACGGCGGCACATCATGGCGCGACGCAAAGGGCACAATGGTGGCCACCGTTTGCCGGTCCCGGAGCGTGACCTGCTTCGGCACAATGTCCGTGGGGAATCCGGGGTTGTTGGGGTCCGGGTACGGAGGTTCGCCCGACACTCGGTAGATAGTGGGGCTCGCCGGATCGTCCAGGATGGCCGGCATTGTTGTTGTCGGGGGAGCACTGCTCGACAAATACTAGTCGGAAAGAACCCGGGTAGCAACCTACACTACCTGTCCAGGCATGTCGAGTTAGTGAATGAATTCACGTTATTTCAGTTTCATTTTTATCCTTCGTCGTTGGTCCGTCCCATCTCATCCTGTTGCCTCAATCCAGCGGGCGCCTTCCCCCCATAGCACATGCCAGGACACGGGGCGTCTACGGAGGACCGCCACAGGGCATACGTCATGGCACGAGGGGCATTGATTCTGAAAGACTGGGGGAAGAAAAGAATGGGCAAGCCACAGATGAACAGGACGAACGAGCATACCGGAAAATATAGAGGCTGCAGCCAAAGCGTCGCCAAGCCACGGGCGGCCAACGATGTAGACAGGCCAAACTGGCAAGGTAGCTATTTATCCGGGTCCTCCCTCTCGCCCAATCGACGTCTGACCTGGGGCGGGCTGTGGCAACTGGCAACTGGTGAGTGTGCTGTCGTGACCGGCGTGCTGGCTGCGTATCTTACTGCGTGCTGCGTGATGACGGGGATGGGCTGTGATGGAAAGTGTGCCTGTGCTGAAATGTTCAGTCATGAACTGTTGGACTCGGTGAGGGGAAAATGCGCAGAGGGATCGAGTTGCCAGCCCAGGCTTGCCGCTTTCGGCTTGTGCTCTGCGTCACCCCGCCTTACATAATAAGAGACCCTTTACAACACCTTTCGGACACTTCGGTGTGAATTCGCGGCGCCATCTACCCACCCTGTGATAAAATCACAGAAGATGATAGACAAAGAGTTCACAGGTTCGCTGTATCTGTCGATCTACATGCTTCTTTTTGCTTATTATACATCGTCATATTGTACAACAATTGTTCCTGCACTTCACTCCGGCCTTTCGCTGCTAGACTTGATCTCCGCCTCAATCGCAACAGCCTTCTCCTGCAGTCCATTCAGCTGCTCTTCAACGCTCGCCAGCTTGTCGGTTGTTACCGGCTCGCTGCTGACAACAGTTTCTGCCTCGATGCTGGCAACTGGCTCTGCCTCAACATTAACAGCAGGTTGTGCCTCAATGCTGGCCACAGATTGTGCCTCAATGTTGACGACTGTCCCCGCCCCACTGCTCACAACAGTTGCCGCCTCCCTGCTGACAACAGTGGCCGTCGTCTTGATCGCGGCGTCTTTCGAGGCACCCAACGCAGCCTCGCCCAGAATGCTCATCATGTCGTCCTCGGTGATTTCCGGCTCCTCGCCGTAGAACTGCTCCCTCAATATCTTCTGCTCCTCCTCGGTAAAGCCCTCGACGTTGTGCTGCATCCGGCCCATGACTTCCTTCCTCTCTTCCAAGGCAGCCTTGGTCTCCTTTATAATGTGGCGGTCAAGGTCTTCGGGGTTGCTCCACGCAACCTGGCCTTTGGCGGCTTCGTCGAGTCTGCGCTTGAGACCGGCCTCGCCGGCTCGGCCCAGAACGCCTGCAATGACAGCGATGGATCGCAGACTTGGGCATAGTTAGCTCCATCTGCTCCTAATCAGACCATAGAAACATACCTGTCATCGTTACCGGGGATCGTATACGTCACCCAAGAAGGGTCGGCATTGGTGTCAATGACACCGATAGTGGGAATGTTCTTCAGGCCACATTCATAGAGCAGGGTGTAGTTCTCAAGCGGGTTGAGGCAAACCACAAGATCGGGCATTAGAGGTCGAGCGAGACCGCTGTACTTCTCAAAGCCGTCCAGATTCTGGTCCAGGTGGTCCACAACCTTCATGCCCTGCATCCTGAGAATGACATCTCGGTTCGTAATGCCTCCAGGAGTCCACTTGGTAAACAGATGGCAAGCTCCAGCCAGCTCAGCAGCCTTGGTCACAATCTCCATCTGGCCCTTTCGGTTACCCACAAAGAGGATGAGTCCACCACGGTACGAGACGTCTTCCACCACACGAGCAGCGCGTCGAAGATGCGCCGCCGTCGTCTCGAGAGAGATCATGTGAATGCCTTGGCGCACACCGTAGATGTACCTCGAGTTGGCCGGGTTCCAGACAGAGGTGATATGTCCCATGTGGGTTTGTGAGGCCATCAGGAGCTCCAGCGAGATGTCCTCGGCTGCGGGCGGGTTGCTGATGAGTTCAGTTGGGACGTAGCGACGCTCGACACGCGAGCCGATGTCACGGGTGGCTTTCTGGATACGACGAAATTCGGTGTACTGCTGAGCAGGGGATACAGGCTCAGCAGAGGCGGTAGTCGAATGCTTGGTAGTCCACTGCTTGCCTCGATGCTCGTGCGCAGAGTCGGTGCCGAGGGATAGGATGCCGTCTTCCACCACTCTCTGCTTCTTCCGGGCCGCAGAGACGATCCTTGGGGGGGCAGGAGGTCCTTGAATAGTCGCCCACCTTGTGATCTTTGATTGACCGTCAGGTGTGAGCTCGTCTGGGTTCTCGTTTAAGATCTCGTTTGGGATCTTATTTGTCGTCTCGGTTGTGGTCTCGGTGGTAAGCCGTCGGAACAGCGTCCTGGGCATGGGAGACGCCAATGCGCGGCGGCCTATATGTGTCAGTCCTGTTCTTCCAACCAATTGATATTGATTTACTCACCATGCCGCACCGCAGCGTTCCGCACTATCATGGTGAGTGCTGTTGCGGTAACTCGAGGTTCGTACTGCTCATCTTGCTCGTTCGACCAGCACCAAATTTTGGCCCAGGCCCATCAACGAATTACGGAGCACGGGATTTTCCGGCGCCGTTCAACAACCATCCCACAACACACCCCGACCATCCGACCCGGAAGCACAACGACTTATTAATTAAATGGGTTTCTCTCTCCGGAAGATTAATGCGCACAGCTTACGGCAAGAAACACCCAAAGGTTCTCCTAGGAGAGTTCATGAATTGAATTAAAATTTGTGGGTAATCTCTAGAGACACAAATTTTCTACATATCTACAATTTCCTCCAGTCTCTGGGCTTCGTCATGTCATTATCAAGGCAGGTTCAGAAGGGTACTTACTCTCTTTATCGGCTGGTGATTCTCGAGATGGTGAAAACACCCAGGATAACCACTGCCAAAGTGACGATAGCACCAGGAAGGAGGAGCTCATTGGGTACGCCAGCAATGACCTCAATGACAGGAGGGGCTTGCCTCGCTCGCCGCGGTCTTCGCACGGTCGATGCTGCTTCGTCTTCATCGTCGTCCTCCTCCTCCTCTTCCTCTTCATCCTCCTCCTCATCCGGCCACCACTTGCGTCGTTCCCGGAGACCTGAGCCGGAAGACATCGTAGGCGTCTGCAGGGCGTTCACCTCGAGAGATGCCGGTGCGACGGGGGACTTCTCTGGGTCGTGGACATATAGATCCACCTTGTGATGATGGCTTTGGCGAGCCAGCAATACAGACTCAATCAGGTCTTGGTCGGTTGTGATGGATACAGTGTCTCCCTCATCGTCCATGTAGCTCAGAGCGAATCCAGGACCAGTGATCTTGCCATCATCAACGGGAGGGGTACCACCGATGGCATCTGCCTCGCCAGCAAGCTTGGCAGCGACCGCCGCCACAAATACTTCCATGCCATCCATGGCAACAACCTTGACGCGGTGCACTCGGCCAGAAGGCGCCTTGAACTTGAAGGTGAAAGGAAGCTCTTCGGGGAGTCGCGTCTCGATTCCTTCCGGAATGGTAGATCGAGCGGGGGACTCGAGGCCAATATGGGAAGCCGAGTCTCCGGGTGCTACACTGTCGCCAAGCCGCTCGCGGGTGACATCTGGTGATGTGAGGCGCGAGCCAAGGTTGGTGTGATGCATATGACTTCCCTCTCCAGACATCTGAGACTCGGTCTCGTTGTCAAGAGAGAGCCAGAACTTGTTCCAGGCTGGGCCTTCGTCATCGTTAGAGTTGGACATGGTGTTGATCTGCTCCAGAGTAGCGTAGGTAAGCTTGAGAACGTCGACCATGCCGACAATCTCGCCGCCATCGTTCATGACGGGAAGGTTGAGGTAGTGGCCGTCTGGATTTCAACATTAGATACAACGATTGGAACGATTCATGATCGAGATTACATACCGTGCATCTTGCGAAGTGCGGCTTGAAGTGTCATGTCCATTGGGGCGAAGTCAGGATGAGGGGTCATGACGCGGACGACACTGCAGTTGGCGGGGTCAAGGCCAGGAGCAATCACTCTGAGGACTACATCCTTGCTGGTGAAGATACCGGTAATGGCACCCTGGTCCTGGACGAGAACGGCGGTGGTGCGGTTTTCCTTCATGAGCTGCGCAGCCTCCTTGACCGAGGTCCTGACGCTGACAGTGGTGGGGGGATTCCGTTCAGAACGGTCTCCAGGGTTGGTCCAGACATCTTGCTGCGCAGGGCTTCGACATACTGAATGATCTGCTGGGGTTGGGTAGAACCCAGTTCGGACTGGACGCCCTCCAGGGCATCGTATAGCTTTCTAGAGGACGAGTAGGCACGCTCGAGCTTCTCCATGGCGTCGTAGAAACACTTGGTGATGTCTAGCACGCCAGAAATGTCTTGGTTCTCGTCCATGACAGGCAAGTGGCGGAAGCCTTTCCGGACCATAAGGTCCAGAGCGTCGGTAGCGCTCGTATCGGTGCGGGCACAGAGAGGGTTCTTGGTCATGATTTCGGCAATGGTGACATTGGCGGCCTTTGAGCCAGCACCGACAACCCGGAAAGCAAGATCCTTGGCGGTGAAGATGCCGGCAATTCGGTCGTCATCGTCGGTAACAAGGACGCAGTCCTCTCGCTTCGCAGCCATCAGCTGAGCAGCTTCGGAGACGGTAGTGTTGGGCTTGATCTGAAGAGCAGGGCTGGGCTTGAGGGCGAGGACGGTGCCCGGAGGGGCCTTTCGGGAGTGTCGAGCACGACTCGTGAGGTGCTTCTTCTTGGACAAGTCATTCTCAAGCTTGCGTCGGATGGCCTGTCACAGGTTTGTCGGTCAGTATGGAGAGAATGGTTGGAGATAGCAACGGCATGAGACAGGCCCAGACCTCTACTACAGTATGGCGGGGGGGAAGGTGGATAACGAACCTCATCACGCTTGGACTGCTTCTGGCGACTGGCGCTCACAGAGGAGGCGGCCTCAGCTGGCGGTGGAGGCTGCTTCCGCTCTTTCTCCTCATGCTGCTCGAGGACAGGACGGGGAATGCTGGAGCCACCAGGGCTGTTGCCGAAGGGGGCAGCACCGCGGCCCTGGCGGTTGGGAGTGCCTCTGTGCGTGTTGCCAGACATGCCGGGCTGGTTTGGTGGGATAGTTGGTCGACGGTCAACGGAAAGTCGGGCTCGAGACACCGACGAGGGACAATTGGCAGAGGCGGCAGAAGTCACGAGGAGTCACAGAAGAGTGATTCTGTCCGGCTGCGGCTGCGGCTGCAGAGGGCAGAAGTGGAAGAGAGGCACGAGCAACCAATCGCAGCGGCACAGATTATGGTCGGGCGTGCGAAATGGGGTGATGTCGAAGGGTTGGCGGAGATGTGGGTTGTGGGCGGCCTGGGTGCTCCCTGGCACTTTTCTTGGTGGACGTTGTCGCGGTGACTGATGAGCTGGATCGTCGATATGGGGGGGCTTGGGCTTGGGCTTGGGCTTGGGGGAAGCTAATTAGCCCAAAACAGCACCCACCACCCAGTTGACCCAGTTGCCGTTTTTGCGGCTTCACCCGAACGCCTGCGCACGTGTTTTCCATCATAAGGGCCCCTCCGAGTGACTTATTTGCTTGACTTAGACTCTAGGTGTGAATAAACTCGACGGCATTGTGAAGTTGTCTTTGTCTTCGTCTCCGGTCGTAGAATCCCAGACAGGCGGAGACTAGGGCTGTGACCTTTTTCCTTCTTTTTTTCCCCTCGTCTCTTAGAGCGGCTCCTCTACAGGTCGATGCGATGCAACCTAGGTGCTTCCGTCCTAGCTCTGCATGAACAGCTCCACGAACGATAGGACATTTCTTTTAAGGGCTGCTCTACCAGGAAGAAGAAGCACGAACACGTCAGAGACGGCAAGATCAACTCACAGCAGCCTCCTTTCTGCATCTTGGATGCGATTTGTCCAATTATGCCTCAGATCGAAAAATCCGATTATATATTTACCTGCGTCTCCAGGGTAAGCGTGCTGAACTATGAGCCGTTTGTTTACATGATGATGGGACGAACTGCTGCCAATACAGAATGAAGCACAGTTTTGGTTTTCAACAAGTTTCGACGTTTTGTCGAAGACCATCAGATCCCCCCGCCCTAAGCAGAGAAGCAACACCACTCTAGACCATGTTCCCCGTTGGAGCATGGTTTAGAGATCCTTCATTCCAAGCAAGGCTAGCGGTGATCAGTGAGCGATGCCCGGCTCTTTCAGTTGTCTGTGCTGTACTGTAGAACGCCTCGAAGCTAGTCCTACCGAGAGGCCTGGAGAAAAAAAACCCCAAGCTCGCACATCTTGTGTAGTGCATTGGAAAGAAGGTTGCTGACTTTGTGAGAAACGTATCTTGGAAAGAGGCGGCTTAGACCCCGGGGATGATCAACAGCCCGTGTCCAGCCCATCGCATCGTCGATAAGCCTCACATTTTCCTGGAATGGTACCTGCACCACGGACGTCGAGGCATGTCGTAGGCACCGAACATAGCCTCGCAGTAGTGCCATGTCAGACAAATGTGGCTCACAGTGGGTTTGTCTGCCTGGTATGGAGAGCTTCCCACTACGAGAGGCAGCTTAGACATCCCTCTGTACTAAGTACTACCTATTCAGACTGAAACAACGACGTCACCGTATCAGGTGCACGCAGATGAACGGTTGCCGTGGGTGGGCGCTTGAGCCTCGAGGTCATAGGCTGGAGGTTTCAAGAAGCACTGGAATTCTGAACCCTCGTATGTCACGGGGCAGCGTCAATAAGCGCAGCGTTGGTAGGACAGCGCTTCCGAATAATTGCGCAGCAGGCATGGTGATGCCACGAGACCAGCGTCTCGGCCGAAGTGACGAAATATGGCGAGACTGGTTCTACGAGCCGAATGATGCTTCTATTATATCGCTAAAGGGAGGCGGTTCGGTGATTGCACTGGATGCATGGACCAACACGACGCTGAACAAAGGGGCCCTGCCTGGACAGGCTGGAAGGCTGGAGGGCTTGCCAGCCGCCGCCGCACCAAGCAGGATTATCAGCGGGATTGATAAAAGCCACAGAGAAAAAAGACAGCAACTGGCCCTTCAGGCTTCGGCTGTGTCTTAGAATTGGTCTCGTTAGCCGCCCCTGGTGACGCGGTGGTGCGATACGGGGGGTCTTGTATCATTTGGATGGACCTTGTATGGTCCCTGGAAGGGTGGTCGGCGTTGCTGTGGCGACGGCGTCAACACGGCTGGTCGCCCTTACACCACGCCGGCACCCCAACAGGTCGTCCAAAGCCTGGCCTTCGAATCCACTCTTCTCGATCTCTCTATCGCTTCAAGTTCCTCTAGCACCCAATCCACACTCGAAGAAGAGCAGCTTGCATATCGCGGTTCCATCTTCTAGGAGACAACTCACAGCGACTCAAGCTTCATCCACTCAAACCACCTCTCTCTCGCCTACACCAGGCATATCAAAACCCATCCACTTGTTGCAAAGTCGAACTCGACTGAGCACGACCACAACGCTTCTCTAGCCCGGCGCTCTGTGCTTGCGCTGCGTGAGGTAAGAGAATCAATCCATTAACCAAGATGGATGATATCCTGGATACGGATCAAGCTGACTCCTGCGCTCGCAGTTTCGGACCCATAGGTTCCCATATCGACAACCAAAAAACCGACGACAATTTCCCTTCCGGACTCCCCTTGCGACAATAAAAAAAATGCTGTCCAATCCCAACGGACTCCATGCTCGGCAAAGGCAGCATCGGCGTCAAAACTCGACACCGACTGCCTTTGAGGGCGTGAAGATCCCCAACCTGCCCAACACGACACAACGACAAGCCGCTGGCCATCGCCGCGGTCTTAGCCTCGATGTTCGACGCCATCACCACAACAACAGCAGCTCGGCATCACCGACAGCAAGGCAGAACTTTATGGTAAGTACACATACTAACAACACAGGATTAGCAAGCACTTCGCAGCATCGCGTCTTGCGAGAAGCGCAGCAGCAACGCATACAAGCACGCCCGGGCACGCAACAGCACCCTTACGCCAATTTGGCACCAGGCGGCAGCGAGAACTACATGATCTCTCCCCACGGAACTCCTCAGGCACAACGGTTTGACCCGTCCTGCTTTGACCCTAATAACATGCCCTTCGATCCATACAGTGGTGACTTGAACGTGATGATGGGCAAGAACCAGGCGGTCTACGGTGAAAACATGTCGGGAGGTAAGGACTTTGATCTTTTTAACAATGACAGTGCTCTTTCGACTCCAACCTTTATGAACTTCCAAGAAAGCCCCTCCGCGACTGGATGGGCCTCCGAAGGCGACACATCTAGCACGCGGAGGACTTCGCGGAGGATCAGCAACGGTATCATGGACCGAGTCAGCAAGTTTGAGACCCTCGGAGGAGAAGTTCTCCAGAGGCCCATTACGCCCCCGAACTCAGATTCACAAAGTAAGTGCCTTGTTCAAGTGAAGACTGACTACGAAGTGGACAATCACTAACACATTCCACAGACTACTACCCCCCCACACCAATGGAGACTCCCCAGGACCGATTGGTAAAGAATGAAGCTACCCCCAGCAGATTCCAGGATGGCTACGATGAGTCAATGGAGGAGACTATCAAGCCCGTGAGAAGTCGTGGAAATGGAAACCGACGAGCCCAGACCATCTTCCAGGACATGCGCAAGCAGTCGGATGCCAACCCTCCCAGGCCCCCAATTGCCGAGTCCGACTCATTCCATGGCCTGCCCATTCACACTCCCGACTATATGAACATGAACAACTTTAACAGTGAGTTCATGAAGATTGAGAATGGCTTCGATCGGGATCAGGCCGATGTTCACGGACTTGACTTAAGCCACATGGCGCAAGAAGCTACTTCCGATGCTTCCCTGGCACAGTTCATGAACTTCGACGGCAAAACCGACCTCAGACCCTATCCATTGACTACCCAAGCGCTCTCTGCTCACCCTGGGCAATCAGGCCATCACGAGTCATCCCACCGCCGTGCCGAGTCTCTGGCCAGCATCGCCAGCGCCGCAAGCATCGCTAGCATCAACATCGAAGAGACCAAGACCGACACCGGCGTCACCCTGGAAGAAATTTCCCAATACATCCGCGGCCCTGACGCTGCCGACGGCAAGTGGGTGTGCCAGTTCGACGACTGCGGCAAGAAGTTTGGCCGCAAGGAGAACATCAAGTCCCACGTCCAAACCCATCTCAACGATCGCCAGTATCAGTGCCCGACTTGCCAGAAGTGCTTCGTCCGCCAGCACGACCTCAAGAGACACGCCAAGATCCACACCGGCATCAAGCCCTACCCCTGCGAGTGCGGCAACAGTTTTGCTCGCCACGACGCGCTGACGAGGCATCGCCAACGAGGCATGTGCATTGGCGCCTTTGACGGCATCGTCCGAAAGGTTGTCAAGCGAGGCCGGCCGAAGAAGAATCGCCCCGACATCGACACCCGTATGGAGAAGTCGGCGCGAACCCGCAAGAAGAACATGTCTGTCAGCTCCATGTCGTCCTTCTCCGGCTACTCTGATTGCTCTTCTGCGAACTCACCCGACAACGACTTTAACATGCTCGATGACATGATCGATATGGGCATGAACAACCAGAGTCACAACTTGGCATCCGTGTCATCCGCACCCATGACATCCATGCCTGCCCCGACCATCGCCGACATGGCTTCATCTCCTTCAGCAGTCAGCGCCCACTCATACGTCTCCCCCGAAGCCATCATGGAGGGAACTCCCATGAACCCCGTATCCCCCGCCAAGAGCGCCGCAAGCCAGTACAACACACCCCCTGAGCTGTCTCAATCATCCTCGCCGGCTCCCACTCGATTCTTCGACGTGGATCCCAACACTTCGATTGGCACCGACGATCTGAGCAATATCTCTGGCACCAGCGCCTTGATGAGCTCCGCCAGCATGAGCGGAACTCTGCCCCTTGGCATCAGCGATCACGATGATGATATGCTGCTCCAGTTCACCAACGATGACGGCCTCGTCCAGCTAGACCGAGACCCCAGCCTGCTGATGATGAGTAAGTTTGACGAGGAGTTTGACAACGCCGTCGGCATGTTCACCAACAACGACGACGTCTTCTTCGGCAGCACTTGAAGCCCCAGCGGCATCTCATCGTCCATTTCGTCTCGCTAAAAAAAGTTATTGTCATCTTCAACCGCCATGTACAACCGGGATATCTAATTAAGCGGGTTGCTTTATTTTCAACTGCTCTCGTTCATCAGCAGTTCTTTTTGGGAAGGGGTAGCTCGGGAACCGGATCGTTCACGACGCGGATCATTACGACTCTCATGTCCTTTTTCTGTCCATTTTGACGTTTTCCAGCGCGGAGAACTCGATGTAATCAACAACTGGCCACCTGGGAACCATCCTTTTTCTTTTCTTTCGGGGATGGTTTGTTTTTCACCATCCGCAGGTTAGCTGTGTACAATAGGAGAGGATCCTGGGGTATCATTTTGGATAAATCTGGTTGGGGGTTAGGGAGGGGCGAATCGGGTTTCTTGGGTTTTAGAAAGCAAGGTGATGGCGGCTCAGATTGGGGGACTGCGTCTTCACTGAGCTGCTGGAGTTGCAATGTGCTTTGCTTTTTGGTAGACAAATTCAATGGGAAATGCATTGACTATGGTTAACATTGACTGAATGTGATATAATGTGATGTAGTGTGAGGATTGACCTTGAGCATATGTAGCCTTCACCTAACATGGATCCCCGGTGTTGTTGAAAGATGGTGGGGCATTACTGAGTGGAATGCCAAGGTGATGATGGATGTGATGATTTCTAGAAATTCAAAAATTTCACTTAAAATATTCAATAATGACCTAGAGAATTGTTCTCCTTGCTCCCTTACTAAATTAGGATTCTCATTTGCTTGGATCTGTGCATGCATTGTTTTGTCAGACGTGATATTGTTAGTGTCAGGCCTACCACAGGCAGCCTTACTTCACTAATGCGGCCCACCGCTTGCGAAACCTCGCTCTTGAAACCACCCACCCCCAAGTTGGATTTTTTTGGAACCTCGCTGTCTCGACTACCAATATATGGTGGAAAATCGCACATAATCATGTTGACCCCCACACTTGGTATCCGTGGCACCTGGCTCTACGCGACTGGAAACACTCCAGCGACCAGCCTGACAAGATGTCTTCCTAACGGCCAGGATGCAGCTGTGCTCTCGCTTGGCTGTGGTGACGTGCGCAACATCCTGTACACGGCGTATGCAAATAAGGGACTTCGTATGTGTTTTACACGTCACAGGCATCGGTATGTGATACTAACTGTCTGTTAGCGCAGAGAAAGCTTGACGTTACGTGCTGCGATTGTGACGACAGAATCATCGGTCATGTCCCCCGTCTTCAACCACGATAGCATTCAACAATACTGACTGCTTCAGCCCGTAACATTGTGCTACTCTCATTAATCCTCGACGGAGGCAAGGATATCACCAATGACCTTTTGTGGAACTCTTACTACCACATCTTTGTGGACGCTGCTGCAGCAAATGCCATCATGGAGCAGACTACCAAGCTGCTGGCCATCTCAAAGACCCTCGAGGAGTGGGATACCAGTGTCTACGGGCATGCCATCAAATTTTGTGATGCCGATACTCTATCGGATGTCCGACGCGTCTGGAGGCGCATAAAATCGGCGGCTGAGAAGTGCCAGGAACACAGCTACCTGCAGGAAACCCAGAAGAACTTGCAGCCTACGCGAGATCTTTACGACCAGATGATGGGCAAGGGTGGTATGAACCTCACTGGTATGCGGTCAGCGGCTCCGCTTTCTCTGCAATCCGAAGCAGATTTGCCTACTATATCGGCGCAGTATTGGAAGAGTGGCACTGTGACACCTGGCCAGGGACGACCTCCATTCCCTAACCCATTGCTCGCCGCTCTTCTCTCCGAGAATGAGAGGATGCACTGGAGTAGCGACCCTGTGCTGGGGTATCATCTTGCGACAGCATATGCATCCCTTTCAGATTCATCACCCTTGAAGCCCAAGAATGTCGAGGAAGGCACCAAAGCTGCGGTGGCCGCAGCGACCCAATTCGGCGAATGGATTAAAGCCTTCAAGCTTGTCTTTGGCAAGCGATTTGTCGTTCAATTCGCCGTGGCCGATGCCTTGACATTCTGCCACAGCCTCCAAAACGCTGTTGCCACTAGTAAAGGCGCAAATTTGTACAGAAAACTCTGGGACAGCAGGCCCTTGAACCTGAACAACATATATTATGGCAGAGGTGGTGCTGGGCTGGCCGAGTTCGATGCTATCGACACCTCCAATCTCAGTGACCACATTGGGGCCATGAACATTCTCGTTGCCGCAGGCCCTTTGCTCAAGGACCAACCCTGGGCATCCATTTCCACAGAGCTCATGATCCAAAGCGGGGGGGTGCATAAGCACTCATTAGAGGACATCCTTCTCGGCGACGCGGCGACTATATCGCTTCTTCTGGGTTTCAGCCCAGTGCAGTACTGGACGAATGCCAAGTGCGAGTCGCATGTTGACGAACTCTTCTTGAGCATGATCAACAAGTCGAACAAGGAGAAACAGTATTTCTTCCGCACTAGAGTGTACTGGAAAAGCGACGATCAGTTTGCCGGATATGCCCAGGCACGAGGCAAGTTGCACATCGAGGCCAAGTCACTCGCACGGCTTATACTGCCACTATTCTGCCGCATGTTCGAAACCGAAAACCCGGCCAAACCGGTGGCCGCTTTCCTCAAAAGAAGCAACATGTACCCACACTTTCACCGCGGAAGCTTCGCGGTCTTGTTGAAGCTGGTCATGCGGCGGGTGCAAACTGACTGGCCCGTGATGTGTACCGAGCTTCTTCGCATATCTGCTCAAGATCCGAGCATGATGCTAGCAAGCAATCAGGTTCAGGACTTGTGCTCCCAACTTCATCTGCTTGATGTCAACACAGAAGCGTGGATTCTGAACCAAATCGTTCACAACCCAGGCCTTGGGAGTTTCAACGCTTGGAAGCCGATACCTCCCGTGGTAGCTGTCACGGTCGTTATTCCTCGCAAGGCCATCTCTCGTTTATATCTGGACTCGAAAACTAACACCATGGAATCGCCCACTCTTGTTGGATCTCTAAGAACCAGCCCCAAAGCTGCTACCCAGTGGCACAACATGTTTGGTGACGTCCACCTCGTTTTTGGAAACGTCAAGGAAACGGGCTTGCGCCAGGATGGAGATTTTGAGGTATCCATTGAACAAGACCTGGAATGGTGGTCAGGAACTGCGCCTCTGATTGCTTCGTTTTACCTGCCTGTTTCTGCACTTCAAGTCGAGCCTGACCACACCCTTATCGGCGTGTCAGCGTTACCCTTGGGGCAGAACACATTGGTTTATAGCCATACGCTTGGGCCCCAAATGATTGTCTTCGAGGCGAACTTGAAGGACAAGTCCTCGATCCTTGTGTCAAAGTACATGCCTGGGCAGAAAGGATATCCTGCTGTGTGCGGCCTGGCGAAGGACTTGGATAGTGTGGTGGACAAGGGCAAAGACGACAAGACGATAAAACTCATGGCCGAGGTACTTTTGAACGAGTCAAAGCTCAGCACCATTACTGGACACCTGGATATCACGTCGAAAAAGGGCAAAGAACTTTTGAAGGAGAAGGTTCCCATTGAGCTGCGCCAGGAAAGCCCATTCGTCATCGACATTGCATTCGGGTCCGACAAACTCATTTGCCCCGTCAGATTTCCGGTACCGGTCACAAAGACGGGATGCAAAACCCGCATAGCTCGGACTTCGGGCTACATCGAGTTGATTGCACCTGTGGCCCAGGTGGGCGTGTCCGAAGAACTTGCCGACTTCATCTTCCCTACTACGCTCTCCTCTTCAGGTGTCCCGGTCACGCTGAACACGCCCCATATCAATCTTGATTCGCTCCCTATTCTTGACACCCAGAATAATACGGACAAGCTCAAGTGGCTGACTACACTTACTTCTCTTCAGTTCTCTGCCCGCGAGAAGCGGTTGCGCGAAGAAGCTGATTCCGAAACGGGAATGTCGAATGATCCAAGGGTAAACTTCAAGGAGTCTTTGTTTACCATGTTCATGCTTGCCTCGGGGCTCCAAGGTGGGCAAACCGGCATGTTTTCCATCAACCATCCAGAGAAGGGTGGCATTCACATGCTGGTGTTTGTGTCGGCCCTGAGGCTCGATGGAGACAGTGCGTCGGTGGTTCTGGATGCAGCAGTCATCCCCTTTACTTCCAGACTGATAGAGTCTGGGAGGATGGAACCTTTTCTGCTGATGATCAGAAACCTCGAGTGCTGCACATTGGACGTGAATGATGCAGAGTTAGCCCTCTGGAAGAAGGTCCTCCCGTCACTAGCAGAGCGATGCCGCACATGGTCGCACGGCGCCAACTGCGAGTACACGAAGAAGAACGCGACGATCCCACTCAGCCTGGAGCCCGGCGAGAAGGTTATCTGCTCATGTGGAAATGGCCGTCTCCCTAAAGGCTTTGTCGGCCTGCCTGAGTGGGATAATGCGGCCCCCAACGCGGTCAGGATAGCCATCAGCCCAACATACGCGGTACCGTTTGTCGAGGAGGTGGTTGATCGAAGTCTGATCCCTCAGATGGAGTCCATGAGCATTAATACCGACCGATGCCGGAACTGTGGAAAGCCCGAGGGGACTGAAGGGATGACCTTGAAGAAATGTCTGCGGTGCTTCAAGGCCAAGTATTGTTCAGGGCAGTGTCAGAAGCAGGACTGGAAAAAGCATCGGATGGAGTGCAAGGACACGGATGAGGTTGACGTTTAGTGAGAGAATCCTAGGAAGATAATCTTAGGAAGAGGGTCCCAGGACGATTTAGTTGTAGATCTATCTCGGTGTATGAATTGACATGACCATGAGGTCTTAAGTAAAAGAAGAACATTGACTCAAATGGATGGATGTCTTGAGTCGGATGTGCGTGCTAGTCCACCCCTGATTGGCCTCTGACCGAGACTCTCACCGAGCTTTGGTGGCAGCCTACACCGCTCTCACCTTAGAGGGGGGGGGGCAGAAAAAATGTCCAGCGCCAGCCCGCTATTGCCTATTCCACAGCTGGTGCGAGCTTGTGGGATTACGAAATCGCGAACCAACTCCCACTGAAGAGTTCAAACGTCGACTCAACCTCGACATCCCCCTCAGCGCACCGAATCACGAATATCTCAGTCATGTCGGCCGCGCAACTTCTTAACCCCAAGGCCGAGTCCCGAGTACGTTGTCCCGCCCTAACAAAACGCTGCTGGCCATGCCACCTAACCACATACTGCGTCGCAGAGGAGGGGCGAAGCTCTAAAGGTCAACATCAGTGCCGGTGAGGGTCTGCAAGATGTCCTCAAGTCCAACCTCGGCCCCCTGGGTACCATCAAGATGTGAGCAACATATATTAAAACGCTCTCTTATCCAGAGCCTCCTCGCTGACTTCTTCTCAGGCTTGTCGACGGTGCGGGACAGGTACCGCCTTTCCTTCCATCTGCCCCTCGATTCACCCCCTTTACTGACCGTTCCCCGCTAGATCAAGTTGACCAAGGATGGCAACGTCTTGCTCCGAGAGATGCAAATACAGAACCCGACCGCCGTCATGATTGCCCGAGCAGCGACTGCCCAAGACGACATTTGCGGTGACGGAACCACCTCCGTCGTCATGCTCGTGGGCGAGCTGCTGAAGCAGGCCGACCGTTACATCTCTGAGGGACTGCACCCCCGAATCATCACTGATGGTTTCGAGCTTGCCAAAGTCGAGGCCTTGAAGGTACGTCATTCGAGGCTTCTGTCCATGGGTTCCCGCTCACCGTTGTAGTTTCTCGACACCTTCAAGCTCCCCAAGGAGGTTGACCGCGAGCTCCTCCTCAGCGTTGCCCGAACCTCGCTCACCACCAAACTCAACTCGACCCTGGCTGCCAGGCTGACCCCCGCCATCGTCGACGCCGTCCTGGCCATCTACCAGGCCCCCGCGAAGCCCGACTTGCACATGGTGGAGATCATGAAGATGCAGCACCGCACAGCCGCTGATACCACCCTCATCCGTGGCCTAGCGCTGGATCACGGTGCCCGACACCCCGATATGCCGAAGCGACTCGAAAACTGTTACATCCTGACCCTCAACGTCAGCTTAGAGTACGAGAAGTCGGAGATCAACTCCAGCTTCTTCTACTCCAGTGCCGAGCAGCGCGATAAGCTCGTCGAGAGTGAACGCCGATTCGTCGATTCCAAGCTGAAGAAGATTGTCGACTTGAAGAAGGAACTGTGTGGCAGCGATGGCAAAAAGAACTTTGTCGTCATCAACCAGAAGGGCATCGACCCTCTTTCCCTGGACGTGCTCGCCAAGAACGGCATTCTCGCTCTCCGAAGAGCCAAGCGGAGAAATATGGAGCGCCTCCAGCTGGTTTGCGGTGGTATTGCGCAGAACAGCGTGGAAGACCTCACGGAGGAAGCTCTGGGCTGGGCTGGTCTCGTCTACGAGCAGACTCTGGGCGAGGAGAAGTTCACCTTTGTCGAGGAGGTCAAGGACCCCAAGTCGGTCACCCTGATGATCAAGGGCCCCAACCAGCACACCATTGCCCAGGTTACGGACGCCGTGCGTGACGGCCTGCGAAGTGTATACAACATGATTGTGGATAAGAGCGTCGTCCCCGGAGCCGGTGCCTTCCAGGTTGCCTGCGCCGCCCACCTGAAGAGCGATGCCTTCTCCAAGTCCGTCAAGGGCAAGGCAAAGTGGGGTGTTGAGGCTTTTGCCGATGCTCTGCTCATCATTCCCAAGACTCTGGCTGCCAATGCTGGTCTCGACATTCAGGATGCTCGTAAGTGGAATTTTCCCCTGTATAGCTTCAAATAGGGACTAACGTACAACACAGTTGCTGCCCTGCAGGACGAGCACGCTGAAGGAAACGTGGTTGGTCTGGACCTTGAGACGGGAGACCCTATGGATCCCGAGCTAGAGGGTATCTTCGACTCGTTCCGAGTATTGCGAAACTGCGTGGCCTCCAGTGCCAGTATCGCGTCCAATCTGCTTCTGTGCGACGAGCTGTTGAAGGCTCGACAGATGGGCAGAGCAGGCGGACCGGGCCCGGGAATGGATGGCCCCAATGACCACATGTAATTCTAAATGAGCTTCAGAGCCCATTTATTCAGTTCATGTTGGACAAAGATGTTTGGGGGACCATTCTTAAGGCTACTTCGATGATGGGTAGCACCGGATCTGTGACGAACGGGAGATACCACGTTAGAACGACGGTAGACAAAAGGATACTGGTGGCAATCAAGATGATTGAAGTGCATGCCAGTTTTCTAATATCAAATGGACCATCCTTCACACACAGAAATGCTTCCTTTAATTCGTAATTGGTTGACACTTTGCCCAAATATTCGGTGTTCGCTGTGTTGTCCAGGTCTCTTATCAGCGCACTAAGCCCCGCATCAACATCAACTCCAAGAAAAAAAATCTTGACCCCACCATCGCTTTCAGCAACCCTATACCAACTTCAATATGGCTTCTTACGACTCCGATTCCTCGGACGGCGAGTTCGAGGAGACGAATGTCCTTTTGGGATATGCCTCGAAGGAGGCGGACGATGACACAATCAGCCGTATCGGAGGATGTCCTGTGCGTTTCAACCTTATTACGTTGGTCTAACCTATGCACTAATACGTGGGACAGGACTGGCTGGACCCTGAAAACGCCCCGAGTGCGGCATATGCTAGATGCAAAGTCTGCAAGGACCTGATGGTCCTGCTGCTACAGATTAACGGCGAGCTACCTGAACGATTCCCCGAACACGATCGACGATTGTACGTCTTTACGTGCCGGCGGCAGACTTGTCGGCGCAGAGAGGGCAGTATCCGCGCCCTACGCGGGGTGAGGGTATGGAAGGAGGAGGCCCCCAAGCAGGAGCTCAAGGAGGAGAAGGAGGAGGAGCAACAAAAACCGAAAAATGATGGCCCCGGGCTGGGCGAGGCACTCTTCGGGGCGAAGGGTCTTGGAGGAGGCGCGAATCCCTTCGCTAGCAACGCCAACCCGTTCAGCTCGTCGAGCAGCTCCAGCAACCCGTTCAGCTCCGGCGCCTCGTCGAATCCCTTCTCCTCCCAACCGGCCAAGCCGATCCCGGCTGCGGCTCCCACGGCCGTCGACAAGGTCACGGCCGCCCTCCCCAAGACCTTCGCCGAGACGCTGTCCATCAACGTCTCTCCGGCCGTCCCGCCGCCGCCGGCCGAGCCCTGGCCCGCGTCGCAGCCTGACGCCTATCCGATGCTGTACCTGGCCGACGCCGACTTCGAGACGCTCGACTCGACGCCCGCCAAACTGCCAGAGAACGCCCGCATCGAGGACGCCGACGCCCCGGAACCGTCCATCCTCGACCGCGAGGCCTTCGAGTCCACCATGGACGCCGCCTTCCAGAAGTTCGCCGACCGCCTGGCCCAGAACCCGGACCAGGTCATCCGCTATGAGTTTGCCGGCATGCCCCTGTTGTACTCGAAAAAGGACCGCGTGGGCGAGGCTGTCACCAAGGGCGCCCTCCCGCGCTGCGCTGCCTGCGGCGCTCGGAGGGTGTTTGAGGTCCAGCTGATGCCAAACGCCATTGCCGAGCTCGAGGCTGACGACATGAGCCTCGACGGCATGGAGTGGGGGACCATCATCGTCGGCGTGTGCGAGAAGGATTGCTCGCCTAGGGGCACGGAGCTAGGCAAGGTGGGATATCTTGAGGAGTGGGCTGGTGTGCAGTGGGAGGAGTTAAGCAAGGGAAAGTAGGTAGCTGGGGTTGGTTACTCATAGACAGGTACGCATGATGGATAAACGAGGGAAGGGAAAAGCATGGGATGCAAAGGTGAATATACCGTTACTTTGGGCCACGTCAATCTAGGTATCAAACATGGACAACCCGCACGGCATAGTTTGAGCAAAAAACTTAACGGTTTCAAGATGTTTGGATTGTTCTTCAATGACAGGTCCTATTAAACGCCTGGATTTTATACCCCTTCCATGCTATGCTAGCAATTCCCTTCCTCATCATGGTCGTCATGACATGTCCCAAAGATGGGAAGTAAAATTCCTTGATTCTTTGCGAATCTTCTACACCGTCTCCTCCCAAGCACGTCGCAGCACCCTTGAGAACTGTTCAACGTTCACATCCTCCCGGATCTCGGACTTTTTGGCCTCGTTCTCGGGGTTGGCAGGCACCTTGACGTTGCCCTCACCGTCAACGGTCCAGCCACAGACCTCGGTGATGAACTTCTTGGTAGCGTCCTCGTTCAGGCCAAGCCATGACTCGAGGTGGCTGAGCTGGAGCTCACGGAAGGACTGCGACACCAGCAGGGCAATGCGGTGGCGGATCACTTCCTCGAAGCCGTCAATATCGGCGATGAGGTCGGCGCAGAGATCGTCTCCGTTAATGTCGGCCCAGAAGCCAGCATATTGGGCACCCTCGAGTTGGCCGTTGAGAGACCGGAGCTTGGCTACGGCCTCGTGGAGCTCGCCGTTGGAGGCGGCTGAGGGGTTAATGAGATGGAGGGCTAGAGAGAATTGCGAGGAGGGAAATTCGGCCATAGCCTTGACCAGGATGTTGGTCACGACCTCATCCTTGATACGGTCAGGGTTAAGCTGGTAACTGGGAGCAGGAGATTTTGGTCAGCCTCGGTCCTCAAGAGGTAGTGAAGAATGTGCAAATTAGGGGGTTGATGGGTGTTTCAGAGTCTAATTAATTAAAAATTCCATTGAAGCATTGCTTCGGTCAAGTAATAGGAAACGTTGACAAGTTCTTTCATCATAGAAACCCATGGGAGAGAGATGGACACGCGGGGAGAGGTATACTCACAGCTTCAACAGGGTGCGGTTGGCGTTGCAGTCGGTGTACTTCTGCTCGCACTGCTCCTGCAAATACGCCTCCAGATGGCTGACGGCCTCGGGGTTGTACCGCTCGAGGCCGTTGATAATGGCAGTGATGCCCTCTGGCCTCTCAGGCGGGTCTTCGCCGTTCATGTTGTCGAAAGGGAGAGGTGTTGAGGGATGGAGAGAAGAAGTTAAAGACGATGGTGGGGCAGAAAAGATTTCTACTGATTGTGTGAGGGAGTCGCTTGTGCGCCTCAGAATGGCTTAGCGTCCATCTGAGGGGCTGGTGATTTGGCCAATTCCCGCGACTTTTCTCCTTGTGGGAGTCACGTGCACCCGCGTCTCTCGTCGTCATCAAGCATCCGCACGTCGCGTGTGCAGATGGGTTGTGAACGACGACATGATCAAGATGTGGAAATGACGCCTTAATCATACTATTTTTCATGACATATTCTGACCTTTGCCGCCCATTGGAACGAATACTGCCTCAAATGAAAGAATTCGAATCGCGAAAGCACCTCCCGCTGTGACAATGCCCAGCCCCTCCAAGAAGCGGAAGCTGAACAGCAATGGCAGCAAGCCGTCTGCCGCAGCTCCTAGAGGGTTGGAGTACTTCTTTTCAAAGCAGAAACAAGCCCCCTCTGAAACCCCCGAGCAGTCCGGAACGGCGACGTCTAGTGATGCCGCGCCTGAGATGACAGATGAAGAGCTGGCCCGTAAGCTCCAGGCAGAGTGGGATCAGGAGCTTGCGAGTGAGAGGCAATTTGCTCAGTCAGGCGCTCAATCCAACACCAGCGAGCCGAGTGAATCAGCTTCGGCCAAAGAAACACCGAATCCCGAGCCCAACCCGACACTTGTACTTCCAACATCTCTGGCCAAACCCAGTCCGATGAAATCCAAGGCTACCCTCGGTCTCCAATCGGCTGGAATGTCTGAGGATACAACGTCAACATCAATTCCGCTCGATGAATCTCCCCTCACGTTCCAGCCATCGCAGCACTTGCCCTCGTTATACGAGCACTGGGAGTCAGAGGGTGGAGATGCTTCGTACGCTCTCCTCACTCGGTGCTTCGTCTTGGTCAGCGGCACCACGAGCCGTATAAAGATTATAGATACATTGGTAAATTGTCTGAGAATCTTGATCGAGGGGGACCCTTCAAGTTTGCTGCCCGCGGTAGGTATCAATCTGCTTCTAAGTCAACATTTCTCATTCTCTTAGGTCTGGCTGGCGACGAACTCAATATCGCCGCCTTATGTATCCATGGAGCTCGGACTAGGTGGCTCTGCAATCTCGAAAGCCCTGAAAAATGTCTGTGGTCTTGACAGCCGGTCACTTAAAGCTATCTACGACAAGCATGGAGATGCTGGAGATGTGGCATTTGAGGCAAAGAAGAAGCAAAGCTTTACTCTAAGAAAACCGAAGCCACTTACCATCAAAGGAGTATATCAGTCACTAGTGAAGATCGCCAATAGCCAGGGGCAGGGCAGTTCCGAAGTCAAGCAGAGGCTTGTAGACCGACTCCTGCAAGACGCTCGTGGCGGGGAAGAGAGCCGTTTTGTTGTGCGAACTTTGTGTCAGCATGTAAGGCGTGCCTGGATTACCCTTGACTATGCCCTTACTAACGCTGCCTCAGCTCCGCATTGGAGCAGTCAAGACGACCATGTTGATTGCATTATCGAGAGCTTTCCTCCTGTCACGGCCACAAGGCACACACTTTCCTGTTAAATTGACTTCAGAGTTGGCCAAATTGAAGAAAGAAGAGTTGGCTGACATCTGGGCAAGAGGCGAAGAGATCGTGAAGGGATGCTTCGCCAAGCGGCCAAACTACAACGATCTAGTCCCTGTACTCCTTGAAATTGGCATGTCGGACGAGTTGCTGATCCGGTGCGGCATTGCGCTTCACGTCCCTCTGCGTCCTATGTTGGGAAGCATTACGCGGGACTTGTCCGAGATGCTTACCAAGCTTCAGGGTAGGGACTTTGCTTGCGAGTACAAGTACGATGGACAAAGAGCCCAGGTTCACTGCGATGAGCAGGGCAAAGTGTCCATCTTCTCGAGGCATCTGGAGCTCATGACTGACAAATATCCTGATCTTGTCGAGCTCATACCAAAGATACGGGGCGAAGGAGTCGGCAGCTTTATTATGGAAGGCGAGGTGGTCGCTGTTGACCAAGCCAACGGCGAACTGAAGAACTTCCAAACTTTGACTAACCGTGCCAGAAAGGATGTCGACATCGGCAGCATTACGATTAGTGTCTGCCTCTTCTCCTTTGACCTCATGTATCTCAATGGACAACCACTCCTCAATCATGCGTTCCGCGAGCGACGAGGATTACTACGATCTCTTTTCACAGAGGTCCCTAATCGTTTCACGTGGGTGAAGAGCCTCGATGCCACTTCTGCAGACTCTGAGACTGTTTTGGATTTCTTCAAGTCCGCAACTGAGGCCAAATGCGAAGGCATCATGGTCAAAATTTTGGATAACTTGACAGCCATGCCATACCTTGGTGACGCAGATGAGCTAGCGCTGGGAGATAGCGAGAAGCTATCACTACCTAATACCAAAATGAAAGGTAAGGGAAAGGCCAAGTCGGCTGTGGAAGGTGACAAAAAGACCAAGTCTCGGCGGAAACCTCTACTCGCAACCTATGAACCAGACAAGCGACTCGACTCGTGGCTCAAAGTGAAGAAAGACTACAGTTCCAGCTTCGACACGCTCGACCTGATACCTATTGCGGCATGGCATGGTCAAGGTCGCAAGGCGAAGTGGTGGTCACCTATTCTCCTTGCTGTTCGAAACGAAGACACAGGATCGCTTGAAGCCGTGTGCAAATGCATGTCTGGCTTCACAGACACATTTTACAAAGCCAACAAGGAGTTTTACGACGACGGGAAGGATAGCGGAGAAGCCAAAAACACTCGATCTCAAAAACCCAGCTTTGTGGAATATTCAGGTCCGACCCCGGATGTATGGTTTGAGCCTCAAGAGGTGTGGGAGATGGCATTCGCGGACATTACGTTGAGCCCGACGTATACGGCAGCGATTGGGTTAGTTAGCGATGAGAGGGGACTGAGTATGAGGTTCCCAAGGTTTTTGAAGAAGAGGGAAGACAAGGGGATAGACGAGGCGAGCACAAATGATTTTTTGGCAGGTCTCTGGAGGAAGCAGGAGGCCAAGGCTGTGTCAACGCAGGGCCAAGCGGTGGAACAAGACGTTGAAGAGGAAGACCAGTAAACAGAAGTAGTGTCCGTCATGCCACACTGAAGTTTTCACTTTTAGCGATGCCTGACTCCCACGAATGCGTAGTGAAACCCAAGACATGGTGTTGCAATGGTTCATTTTCCTGCGTTCAGCTTCTGAGCAATTAGACTGAAGACGGCAACGGATCCCATGAAGAGTACAGCATTGTAGAACTGTCTGGCATTAGCATGGTGGCGGAAAATGGCAAGCTGAAACGCATACCGCCCTCCGAGATACTTCTCGTTCCTCGTCATCTGTCCGGGCCTCGATAAAGAGGCGGCGGAGGTTTGGCAAGCTCGCCTACAGTTATTGTCAGTCATGATCGAAGGAAGACGATACATGGAGAACAGGTACTTACCATTTTGGGCCAAGTCGGAGTCAGAGATTCGAGACTCGACTGCCCAGTCGCCCCTTTGATCGACCGAGAGACTTCCTTTTCAAAAGGATCCACTCATCTAGTCGAGATTTTGGCGTGCAACCGGTTGGCGAGAGGCAGAAGAACTTGATGCTCTGGCGATGCTGGTTGAATGATGGATACAGTAGCACTGTAAGAGGCGACCCTAAGGTGACTAAGCCGAAGAAGATGGAGACCTGGTACAGGAAATTGTTAGGGATTGAAACCAGGCCGCACTGCAGCGGCAATCAGGCGGAAGTTTAAGGTTAGGGGGGCAGCCTGGGCGCTATAACGACGCTCACTCGCTGGGGCCAGTGGTGGTGGAGAGGCCTAGACCTCTGAGTTGGGGCTGGGTTTAGTTACCTAAGGTATCTCGTGGCCTTGGCATCATCCTCAGCTTCAAGCGTCTCCTTTCTACACTACGTCCTTTATCACGACGAAGCTCACCTACGGCGCATCCCCGGATCCTGCTGCTTTGTTGACGGATGCGGGCTCTTGCGCTTGAGACACTATCCGTGTTCACCGTCTAACGACACTCCACCGAGGCCGTCTGTCACCGCTCCTCCCTCCGGCGTCCCCTCCGGCTTTGCTCCCGCAACACCGTCAAACCTGCCCCTCGATCCTCCGTCCTCCGTTCTCGTCCATCCCGCCTAACCCTCGACGATGGCGGTAAATCGCATTCGCGGCGCCTTTGCTGTGCCTCGCAAGGGCGAGACCTTTGAGCTGCGCGCGGGCCTGGTCTCCCAGTATGCTTACGAGCGCAAGGAGTCGATCCAGAAGACCATCATGGCTATGACGCTGGGCAAGGATGTGTCAGCTCTGTTTCCCGATGTCCTCAAAAACATTGCCACGGCCGACCTCGACCAGAAGAAGCTTGTCTATCTCTACCTGATGTACGTGAACCTGCCAGGCTGCTTGGCTTATGGCGGGCTGCGTCCGCCGCATCTGTCATATCCCTCGAGGAACAGTCGAGCGACACTCGCAAGGACACGGTAACTGACCCGGGTCATCTAGGAACTACGCCAAGTCGCACCCCGACCTGTGTATCCTCGCCGTCAACACCTTCGTCCAAGACTCAGAAGACCCCAACCCGCTGATTCGAGCGTTGGCGATCCGAACCATGGGGTGCATTAGGGTGGATAAGATGGTCGATTACATGGAGGAACCTTTGAGGAAGACGTTACGAGACGAATCACCATACGTTCGCAAGACGGCTGCCATTTGCGTCGCCAAACTGTATGATCTCAACCCCTCCATGTGCATAGAAAATGGCTTCCTCGAGATGCTCCAAGAGTTGATTGGCGACCCCAACCCCATGGTCGTCGCAAACTCGGTGCAGGCGCTGTCCGAAATCACCGAGACGTCCCCGGAGACGAGGGCCCTCGTCATCACGCCCATGACGCTGAAGAAGCTGCTCATGGCTCTCAACGAGTGCACCGAGTGGGGACGAGTTACCATTCTGACGACTCTGGCCAACTACCAGACTCAGGACACAAAGGAGTCGGAGCACATCTGCGAGCGAGTAGCACCGCAGTTCCAGCACGTCAACCCCAGTGTCGTCCTTGCCGCCGTCAAGGTTGTCTTTATCCACATGCAGTCTATTAACCCTGAATTGGTGAGGTCATACCTGAAGAAGATGGCTCCTCCACTAGGTACGTCGTCCACTACAAACCTCCCTAAAGGCTCCATTGGCATCAGCCGTGGCTAACCTCCCGTAGTTACTCTGGTAGCATCCCAACCCGAGGTTCAATACGTCGCCCTGCGAAACATTGACCTCCTCCTCCAAGCCAAGCCCGACATTCTTAGCAAGGAAATGCGTGTCTTCTTTTGCAAATACACAGACCCTCCCTATTTGAAGCTCCAAAAGCTTGAGATTATGGTGAGAATAGCAAATGAGAACAACTATGAGCAGCTCCTGGCCGAGTTGAAGGAGTACGCCCTGGAAGTGGACATGGATTTCGTCAAGAGAGCCGTCAAGGCCATTGGCCAGGTGGCCATCAAGATTGAGAGCGCGAGCGAGAAGTGCGTCCGAGCCCTTGAAGATCTGATCTCCACCAAGGTCAACTACGTCGTCCAAGAAGTCATTGTTGTTATTAAGGACATTCTGCGGAAATACCCGGGGTACGAGGGAGTCATCCCCACTCTTTGCCAGTACATCGATGAGCTCGACGAGCCCACTGCTCGTGGATCGCTCATCTGGATTGTCGGAGAGTATGCCGAGAAGATTAGCAACGCAGACGAGATCCTAGAGAGCTTCGTGGAGAGTTTCATGGAGGAATTTACACAGGTTGGTTCCATACCCCATCTCACGCAAAGGTGTACTAATTCAGAAATCAGACCCAGCTGCAAATATTGACAGCGGTGGTGAAGCTCTTCCTCAAGAAGCCGGGAAGCAGCCAGGCCCTCGTACAGAAAGTGCTCCAAGCGGCGACGTCAGAGAACGACAACCCAGATATCCGTGACAGAGCATACGTTTACTGGCGTCTGCTGTCTACAGACCCAGAAATTGCCAAGGTACGAGGAAACCAAAGGCAATCCGAAGCCCAGCCGCTAATTCAAATTATAGAGCATCGTGCTGTCCCAGAAGCCCACCATCTCCACCACCATGAGCAGCCTACCCCCTGCCTTGCTCGAGCAGCTCCTCACCGAGCTCTCGACTCTTGCCTCGGTCTACCACAAGCCTCCGGAGTCGTTTGTCGGAAAGGGACGTTTTGGTGCCGACGAGATCCAGCGTGCTGCCATCCAAGAACAACGGCGAGACGCCGAGGAAAACCCCATCGCCGCGTCCGTCGCCACCGCTAATGGATCTGGCAACGCATCGCAGAACAACATTGAGAATCTCCTCGATATCGACTTTGACGGCGCCGCACCAGCTTCCCATGAGCAGAACAGCGCATCTGCGACGCCTGATCGTGTGGCCAGCCCCGCGGCTTCGGGAGGCATGGCCGACATGATGAGCATGTTTGACGCGCCAGCAGCACCGGCGGCTGGTGCCTCATCCCAGGCTCAGGCTCCCGCCGGAGGCATGAACGACTTGATAAACGGATTCGATGGCATGAATTTTGGAGGCTCGTCAAGCCAACCGCTTCCGGCGGCGATGCAGCTCCAGCAGACCCCAGGTGGACCAGCAGCGCCACAGCAACCCAAGAAGGATAGCGAGGACTTGTTGGGCTTGTTTTAAACATGTCGCCGAAAGAAGCCCCAGTGGGTTTCTGCTTGCATGGAGTACCAAGATGCGTTGGTGGGCAAATATACTGTAGTTGACACATGGACATGGTTACTGCGATACTGCAACAGGCGCAAAGAGACGAAGACCACCAAAACCCCGATTTTTTCCTGAGTTGAACGCTCGCCAAAATAAATATGCTCTAATTCCCAAGTTTCCCGATGTGCACTCCCTCGCCATGTGTACCGCGGCATGTCTGCTTGTCTGCCCATGACCGCTGCTTGTACGGATATATGAATTAGCCCATTCCTCCATGTTGGATCTGATACCCCATGCTGGATATGATCCCCGATATCGGCTTTTCCTCGGTTTCCTAGGTTGGCCTCAAGCTATCTGCTCTATTGTCGCGACGTCCATGTGCTCCGGCTACGATAAAAGGATCACTCCATGACCACATCTGCCGCCTCGGACGCCGACGTCGCCGCTTTTGTTTTATCGCGCTCGTACTCTTCGGGGGTCTGGCACTTTGCGGTCCAGGCGTGGATGGCAGCGATCTCGTCCTTGAGGGCCGCGTTGACCAGGCGGTGGCGCTTGAGCGAGTTGAGGCCCTGGAACTGGGACGAGACGATGAGCGAGGTGAAGGCCTGACCACAGCCGCCTGTAATCAGTGGAAATAAGCGTTAGTTTTAGTATCATTATTTCGTGCCTTGCCAGCCTCGAGTCCCCGACCCTCGAGCGGGTTTGTTTCGTTGGGGACGTTGTCCTTTTTTTTTTTTGGAGGGGTCGGTTCGTTATGGCGGGGTGATGGAGAATTGGTGCAAACATACCGGACATGTCCGTGACAGTGACGTGGACGGCTTGGAGGCGCTCGGTGATGGCCTCGCGCATGCTCTCGTCGGAGATTTGCGCCATGTTGTATTGTAGGTTTTGGGAGTGAAAGCGAGCGAGAGAGAGTTGTGCTGCGGAAGGGCGATGATGAACTTGATTGATTAGATATCTACCGTGGGGTAATGTCGGCAAGTTTAAGGTCGGAGAATCGGACAGTGTGGAGGTGCACAGATTAGCACTGTATGAGCTCATGGGCTGCTTTTCACCTCGCTCCTCAGGCAGCTCAGCTTCTTACACAGGGCCCTGGCGAACTGAACAACTCACAAGCAATCCCAACCAGAACGAATTGGTCCTCAGCTTAAACTCAACGGCGAAGCTAGCCTTGAGTCCAATCATCGGTTTCTCTTCCTGACATGCAGGGCGGCGCTTTGCAAAGGAACCACAGACGACTGCTTGCATATTCGTCCATCAACTTGAGAGGAGTCGTATACTCAACTCGTTCGACGACGACGCGGCTCATCCGCCCTCACTTTGTCATCAACTCTCCCGTGGCAGCCAGGAGACCTTGCTCTTCTCGTCGAACTACACCTTCTTTCACCCCGAATACTGAATCCCAATTACCCAACACGAACATGGCTGACGTCGGAGCCTGGGGCGCCTGGCAGGTTGAGCCCTCTACCTTTACCAAGGTCGTAGTGGACTCGATGCAGACGCTGTAAGGGATCTTTGTTTCTTTGAAACGGATCAAAAGTTCAGCTCGCTTACTTGGAGTAGGTATCCCGAGGAGCTGGCTGATAAAAAGTGGGATAATGTCGGTCTGCTGGTGGGCAACTCGGACACGGATGCTCGAAAGAGGAAGCCCAGAGTCCTGGTGACCAACGACCTGACCTTTCAAGTTGCTGTCGATGCCATCGGCAAGGGCGTCAGCGTCATTGTTAGCTACCGTGGGTCTTGACTATAACCCTTGCAACATCTACATCACACCGAGTGAGAAGCTGACTGTGCATCGCTCCCGTTATCCAGACCCCTTCATCTTCAGCGGCCTTAAGTCCATCACCAATGAGGACCCTCAGCAGACGACTCTCTTGCACCTTGCCAAGGCTGGTATCGCCGTTTACTGCCCCCACACAGCCGTCGATGCTGCCCCAGAAGGACTCAACACCTGGCTCGCCGACATCGTCTCTGGCCCGCACAAGAGCGAGCGCTCTGTCGCCATTCCCTGCAGCACTGCGCCGCCGTCTCACTCGCCGGCCGGCTACGGTGCGATCGGACACTTCGAACAAGCCGTTGCCCTGCGCGAGGTCATCCTGCGCCTAGCCGACAAGCTCGGCGGTCTGCGACACGTCATGATCGCCAGTCCCGTGGGCTCCAGCGTGGGCTCGACGACGGTCAAGAGCTTCGGCGTGTGCGCCGGCAGTGGCTACGATGTCCTCAAGAATGCCGACGTCGATTTGATCGTCACGGGAGAGACGAGCCACCACTCGGCGCTGCGGGCCATCCAGCAGGGCCGCACGCTGGTGCAGGTCTTCCACAGCAACTCGGAGCGCGGCTACCTCAAAGAGGTGCTGAAGCCCAAGCTGGAGGCGCAGCTGAGAACGAGCGTACCTGACGCCGAGGTGGTCCTGAGCGAGTACGACAAGGACCCGTTTACCATCTTGGACGTGAACGAGTTGTAGGGTTGTGAGGGAATATCTTGGAGGCAGCGTAAAGTGGTGTGGATGGCAAAATTTTGGAGTTGAGGTCGGATGCCCTGCAGCATAGACAGGTAGCGAAGAGCAGAGGAAAGGAAAGAGAAAAGTGAAAGGAAAAAGAGAGGAAAAGGAGAGAATTGGCAAGCATTGGGTATCTATATGTGTTTTGGTGCATTACCGTCCATCCTTGGACACTCGCCCATCCTTGGACGTTCTTCCATCCTTTGACAATCTTCCGTCCCTTGACACTCTTTCATCCCTGGATAGTATTTCATCCCTGGACACCCGCGTATCTGTTGACGATCGCTCAGTCACTCCACTTGCTCTCCTCTCTTCTGGCCTTAATGCCTCATCGCCCTCTTCCAAACATTCGTCGACATCCTTTCCACCGACGCCCTTTTCCTTCCATGCCAGCAGCAGCCGCCGCGGCATCTCCCACTCCTTGAGAGCCTGCTCGACCTTGCCCTCCTTGACCAGGTTCCGCAGCCGCTCTGGCGTCGCGAGCACCTCGGCCGCAAGTTCCCTCGTGCGCTGCTGCCGTAGGTTATTCTCTCGTTTCTTGCCCTGGGCAGAGTCTGGCGCAGGGACTGAGGCGCGGAGGGCCTCGCGGATGGAAGAGGCTTGGGAGTAGATTTGGGCGATGGCGGGATCGAGAGTTGATGCCATTGGGTTTAAGGGGTCCATGTTCGTTCGCATCTGCGGGAGACGTCTTGGTCAGCTGGTGACGGCATCAAGACGTCGGCATGAAGAAGATACCTTGCGGATGGTTTCCGTTGCCGTTATCAGCTTGCTGTAGTTGTCGTACACGAGGGCCTTCTTCTCGGCATCTAGTGCTCGCACCTCGCCGACAACCCGCGTGTACAGCCGCAGCAGCTCCTCGAGGCTGCTCCGCGCGACCACCTTGGCGACGTAGTCGTCGGCGTCAAAGTTCGGGGCGTCGATCTCGCCGGCCGGCACCTCGGAGTCCGGCAGGTCGATGCGCGGCGCCGAGGCCCGGAGGTTGTAGTACTCGCGGAGGGCGGCGCGGTTGGCCCGCTTCGGCACCGGCGCCGGTTGGGAGCCCGGACCGGCGCCGGACGACGAAGAGAAGGACGAGGCCGAGGACTGGCCCAGCACGGGCGAGGCGACGGCGGAGCGGGAGATTTCGAGTGACGGGCGCGTGGAGGAGTTTGGCGTGCGCCGGAAGGGTTCGCGGGGGGAGGCGATGGTGGACATGTTTTTAGAAAGAGAGTATAGTATAAAGGAGAGACGAAAGAAGAGGAAGAAAAGAGAAAAGTGAGGGTCGAGAACAGTTGGTGATGCTTTCTCAGGGCTAGCTGGCGATTTGGTAGTTTCAGTTGAGTTGCGGGAGGCCGTCAGCAAGGCTTCGAGTCAAGGTGACACGGTAATTACAGGTGCCATGCGTTTGCTGGGTGGGCAAGCAAACATCCCCCTGGGGCTGCAGAGACCCTACAGGGGGCATGGGCTCATCGGATCTCCCTTTTAGGGGGCCGTGCCCCGTATTTCAGCCGTTTATACCCCACTGTGGGAGGGACCTGAACTTTCACATGGCAGCTCCAAGCTCGACCTCAAGCTTAAGCTTCCCGCCTAAGAGGAGAAGTTTCCCAACTCTGCTCTGTGAACACTACGATTTTCAACATCACCATGATGCCGCAATAACCATTAGCCAACCTCGACAGCCGCACGATACGGAATGGACGCAAACGTGGACCTCACCGGGCGCCTCCGCGCTGCCATTCTGGCCCAATCCCTGCCCTACCCGTCGACGGCCTTCCTCGCCTCGCTGACGACGGCTCGGTCGCCGCCGCCGCCTTTGCCATCGCTTGTCGCCACAGCCAAGGCGCGCCTGCTGGCCGCCGACCTGTCGTCCTCGGCGCTCCTGGGTGACGCCGCCGGATCTCTGCCGAGCCTACCCCCGGGAGCCGACGCCGCCGCCGCCCGTGAACTCCGGCTTCCCCGCCCCGTCCACGTGCAGGTCGTCGACGTCGAGAACCTCTCGCTGAGCCGCTGGGAGCAGATCGAGGAGCTCGAAGCCGTGGAGCGCGGCGAGACGACCCGCGGGAGGGAGGTTGTGCGTATCACCGGCGACGACAACGACAACGAGAACGGCGAGAGTAGCCCGCAGACACAGCCTCAGACGCAGCGGCCGGCGACGCGAACGCCCACGGCCACGGGCATCCGTCCCGCCGGCAAGACGGCCACGCACCGGCTTGTGTTGCAGGACTGCAAGGGCGCAAAGGTGTACGCCTTGGAGCTGAAGCGCATCGACAGCATCGGCGTCGGCAAGACCCAAATGGGAGAGAAGATGCTCCTCAAGACCGGCACCGTGATAGCCCGGGGTACCGTGCTGCTAGAGCCGGACAAGTGCGTCTTGCTGGGCGGCAAGATCGACGCTTGGCAGCGAGCGTGGATGGACGGCCGGTTAGCAAGGCTTCGTGAAGCCGTCAGTCAAGACGATGCGCAGCGAGCGTGACAAGAGGGCGTCTTGGAAACGTGGGAGACACAAGTGTGCAAAATAGTGATACCCCCTTTATATATTCTTCCCCTCATACATCATAGATGGCGGCGACTTTTCGAGCACGCACACCATCACACAAGCCTGTATTCCATATCCGGGCCTTCTATATCCCCTTGAAACATTCATGGGCTCATGACAATGTCCAAACAGCAACATTCTAGACCCCCTGAGTCGCAACCTCCAACGCCTTCCACCCGCCTTGCTCCCAAGGCGCCAGGAAGGCAGCCCTCTGCGCATCACCGGCCCTCTGCGTCCCAGCATATGCCTTGGCCAGATCTTGCGCCTCGAGCAACCCCCTCGGCGGGATACCGCGGACGGCCACCTTGAGCGCCATCTGAGCCGCGTGCTCGTCGCCCGTCGTCTCGGCGAGCGCCGACCATCCGTGCGGCAGGTTGGGATACAGCATCACGTCCGTCTGCATCTGCTTCCTCGCATCCTCTTCCGTGCGGCCCTCGCCGAGCGTTGAGATAGCGCGCAAAACCTCACTGATGTGCGACTGCTCTGACGTCGTCACCTTGTCGTTAGTGCGAAGCCCCTGCAGCTCCTCGACTACGGCCTCTAGGCTGTCTTCGTCGTTGTCGAGCAGGGCGATGACGCCCAACAGAAGAACAGACTGCACATGATCGGGGTGCTCCTCAATGACTCCAAACAGTCCCTCGCGAGCCCTGTCTCTGGAAGCCGCCGATCCTTCGGCCCACAAAACCTGAGCTAGCAAGCAGATGGCATCGGGATTGTCGAACGACTCGGCCAGCGCCTCCTCGAACCGTTTGATGGCATCCTCAAACTGGTTGTCAAAGTACTGCGCGAGGCCGACTGTCAGGTGAGCAGAAAGCCTCGCCTTTCTGCGCTGCTCCTTCGTAAGCTCGTTCTCGGCCTCGTCGCTGCTGAGGCTGAGCGCCAAGTCTCCGCACTCGACCGCCTTGTCGTAGGAGCCTGACGCGAGATACGCTCTCGCTAGGTCGGTCTTGGCCAACGCGAACCTGGCCAGGCTATCAGACGACTCTGTCCTCTCGTAATCGGCCTCGAGGGCAGCCGAAATCTTCTCCAGCGTCTCAACCGCCCGAGAGCTCTCGTGCGTCCGTTCTTGGTAGAGTGTCGACAGATGACCAAAGGCCAAATCTTCGGGCTTGAGGCTCTGTAGCTGATTGAGCGCGAACAACGGCTGAATAAACGATGCGACGGTGAGGCTACTGGACGGCACTTTCAGGATGTGATCGAAAATCGAAGTCGAATAATGCCGACGGGTGGGCACAGACGACGACTCTGAGATCTCCATAGCGTGTGTGAAAAGACCTCTCGCTTCCTTCACGTCCCCATGCAGCAGAGCGACGAATGCCTGACCTAGCCACGCGTGAGCGTAGTCGGGGTCAGTCGACTGAGATCTCGTGTAAGCTTCATTGGCCAGCTTGACATCTCCAGACAATAGTGCTAGCGTTCCCAGGTTCGTCCACGCCACAGGGCTCCGCTCATTAAGATATAGACTTCTTGTGAACGCATGCTGAGAAACCGACGGGCTGATTTCACTGGTCACCACGCCGAGCGAGTTCCAGAACTCCGAATTTCCAGCTTCAAGTTCGATTGCTCGCTTGAACGATCGTACAGCTGCCTTGATATATCCGTTGGATTTCTTGCGAAACTTAGCGGGGAGGCAGATGTGGGCACGGTACTCGGCCCATCCAAGGTTGTAGTACGCAACAGCTTGGGCGTGCCGATCGCGGGTGGAAATGTGTATGGCTTGTTTGTGGCACAAGATGGTAGCGTGAATGCAACCCGTGAGATCAACCCCAGGTTGCTCATCATCTGCGTAGAGACCTTTAGCAAGCACAACGTCGGTGCCGACCTTATCGACCTCGGCGAGGATCTCGTATGCCTCTTGCGGGCTGTTCTCCAACAGGGTACTGAGGGATTGTTTTGGGAGGTCTGCTGTACGACTCTGGACGGATGAGAAAACGGAGCACGCATCCGCTACCGTCTTCCAGAAGTTGAAGGTCTCGAGAACGTTGCCCGTGGCCTTCGTAGCAAATTCAATGGCATCAATGGCCAGCTGCACTGCTTTTCCAAATAGCCCCTTCTCAATTGAGGTGAGAGCATTGTCGACCATGGTCTGCATGAGTGCGATAATAACGCCTTCTTCGTCGGGGTGAGTCTCGAGAACGGATTTGTAGAGGGAGATGGAGTCGTCAAAGTCGGCCAACTCTCGCTTGACATTAGCCAGCATATACTTGGTGAACCACTTGTCCTCGGAGATATCTGTTTTGATATCCTCCTCTAGCTTCTGAGCGTTGATAATTGCCTTTGTTGCCGCAATGTGTCTGCCGGAGCTGTGGTAACTTTCTCCAAGTCCAACCCAGGAGTGATAGTCCTCTGGAGAAATACGCAGTGCGGCCTGGAACGAGACGATTGCCTTGTGGAAGTCCTGCTTGTTGAGCTCCGCGACACCCAAGGCAGCAAAGGGCCAGCTGATTCCCTTCCTTTTAGATCCAGGAGGCGGCTTCACTTTGCCGGAATCAACAATGCGACGAGCCACAAGCTCGACTCGGTCCCAGTCTCCGTCATCAGCAAAGGATCGTGCCAGGCGCTCGGCAGCAATCACCTCGCCAGGAGACAACTCAAGAGCCTTTTGGAAACACCGCCGCGATCTCTTCTTGTCTTTTGCATAGTCAGCATAGAAGACGCCAAGGCTAGTGTAGGTTGGGGCGTAGTTGAGATGGTTATTCAGGGCGCTGAGCCAGAAGGAATAGGCGCATTCTCCCTTGCGCAGTTTCCTTGCTGCCCTACTGGTATCGATATTCCAGATGCAGGCGCCGAGGCGATACTGAGTTTCACCCAGTAGCTCTTTCGAGCCTACTCCCTGTTCCTCGAGAGGCGCCAGGCATTCCATCAACTCCTCCTTTGCCGTTTGCCGATCACCCTTGAGCGCCTTGACCCATGCGGCCTCTGACTTGACTCGGATATTGGTGTCATCGCGCTGGAGAGCTCGCGTGAGAAATTCGATGGCTTGATCATACTCCTCCTCCTCTTCGTAGATTAGACCGACGCCGATCAGGGCAGAGGTGGATGTGGCATCGCGCTCGAGAACCTTGTCGAAGAGGTTCTTTGCCTCCTGGTGGTGTCGGGGCGACTGGTAGTATACCAGAGCCGTGCCGAGCGCCAGGAAGTACGCATCTTCTGTATTCACGTGCGCGATGCCTGTCTTCTTGCGCTCCTTGATCACAAGGTTCAATGCCTTGCGCATCAACTCAACAGTACTCTCGTACTCTCCAAGGTGAAGGAAGTATTGACTAACTAGCCGGTACGCGAACAGCGAGTCGGCAGTGGCGATGCCCTCCGTCATCATCACGAGACGGTCTTCGTCCGTCAATGGGACCACCAAGGTCGGTACTCCGCCGTCCTCATCGTCCTCGCTGTCTTCAGACCCGCCAGAAAGAGACGGAGCCTTTTCTGATGGCTTTTGAACTGGAAATGTCGAAATTGGACTTGTCAAGTAGCTCGTAATGACTTTGTACAAGTCGCTTTCGGGGAAGAATTTGCAGTAGCTTCGCAGGACTTCCACATCCCACTCTCTGATCTCCTTGTTATCTTGCCACTCGACGGCAACATCCCACGCAAGCTTGAATGGGTGCCTAATAGCGACCATGCCATTTGCCAAATCGAGAGTCTTTTGCCGCTCCTGTTCCTTTTCGGCGCCGGCTGGTGCTACCAACAGACGCTCGTAGCAGAGTTGAACGAGCTTTTCCTCATAATTTCTCCTGAGCTCATCGTCACTTGTCCAATTAATGATTTGTCGATAGATGTGTTCCAACTTGCTCTGACTGTAGACCTCTCGCTTCACCTCCAAAGTAACCTCGCCAATTTTGGCACCCAGTCTAGTACGACGCTCTCCAATGAGCGTGTTGATGCGCTTCTTCTCGGAGGCTTCTACGATGTGCGCGATGCTCTCGTATGTGTGTGCAGGAGCCGGGAATCGACCTTCGAGGATGTTGTACAGAGGACTTTCTGGAAGTTGAATCCAGAGGGCGTCGGCGTACTGCAATTGATCTCCATGGACTCGAGCAAAATCCACAAATTTGATGACAACATCTTGAGACTTGTACAAATCTTCGGCATCGTGGTAGATGTGGGCGAGATTCACGACTGCTTGTTGATACTCGTTGAGCTTCCTGGTAGATTGCTTCTCAAACAGCTTTATCAACCCTTGCCACGCCTGTGCCTCCTTGGGGCGGAGGGACGTGGCAGAACGATACACACTCTCGGCCTCTTCGAGGTTGCCTTTCTTGTCCAATGCAAATGCGAGGAAAATGTGTCTGTGATGGGTCAGCTGGGTGCTCATCAAGGCTCAAGGCTGCTGATGAGGATTGTGGTACGCTTGATAGTTCTTGGATTCCTTCTTTACGAATTCTTGGGCCTGGGAAATGGCATCGTCAAACTTTTGTTGTCGGATGGCATCGTTGATGGCCTTGAGAGCCGCCTTGGACCCTGACATGGTGCTCACACTGAAGCTGAAGCGAGACCCCACCGAACAGTTCACTCAGAGCAGCGCCTTCAGTCGTAGGGGTGAGACAACCTCGACAGAAGCGACGGAAGAAAAGTAAGAGGATTCAGGTGATATGTGATCGTTTCAGAAGCAAAACCATGTCCACCTAGCTTCAAATCCTCCTAGATAGAAAGCGGTTCGGCTGACCAGGTTGTGATTTGTTGATGATTCGTTCAGGCTCCAACTGTGTGTTGTGTGGTGGTTTATGTCATTGCTAGAATAGCCGAGAATTTCCCGAAGACTCACCTCGATATTGTATAGCTGCACGTCACAAGCAAACAGTTCTTTCTCCCGCAAAGATCATTACTCGAGTTTTAGACAGTTCGTGATGAGACGGAGTTACGCCTGAAGACATGATTCATGGCTCCATTCGTTGCTGGCAAAGCGTGGCTGACGTTGAAGCGAGTCGATGATGACGGAGTATGCTGTTTGAACGCCTAGTTTTCCATCCACGCAGACGCTATTTAATATCGGGGATTGAACTAATGGGGGCAGCTAATGCTCCAGAGAACCAAAGGGTTCAATCTAACGTGTGATTCATGGGTTGAATTGCTAGTCCCGGAACAGTTGCATATCCCCGTCCCGGCTCCGATGTTGGTCTAGGGTAGGTGACAGCGAAGAGCAAGTTGTCCGCAAGATTGCACGGCGTCGTATTTTGTCTATATCTGCACTCGCGTGTCGATTGGGATATTTGAAGAATTGGCTTTTAGAATGGGATGATTAAGAATATGGGGCTTATGTACTATTTTACATGCATTTTTGGCAGCCCTTTATAAATTGAGTTAGATGAAGGATCTTGATCTAAAGGTATTAAGTCTTGATGTAGCAGTGGGAGTGTAACGGAGACTTTTGGACTAAGACTGTGCCTACCTAGATATAATGGAATGAGCCCCGCTCAGGCATGCAGCGGCTGTCAAATCTCATCACAATCAACACCCTCCTCAGACTAGCAGATTCATTTACATGCGCTAAAAATACGTCCTCGCATCCAATCTCATCTCCCCATCAAGCATGACGTTGCCACGACTGGAAGTTGAAACTCGAAGCCCGGCGACCCACAAGCCGGCTCAGGCCCAAGTGGGGCGGAACGGGGTTTTCGTATTTCATCGTTGGTTTTCGGATAGACAGACATCTTGTTGGACCATGAAGAGGGTGGGATTGAATACTTTGTAACGTGATGTTTGCGTGTCACTGCACTAGTCACTCCAGGGCGAGCCATTCACCGAAGGCTATATATCCATGATGCCCGTCTCCTCTCGATTCTATCTCCTCTCGCTTCTATTTCCTCTCGCTTCCATCTCTTTGTTACTCTCAAAATCTCAAACGCAGTTCAAGCATAAGTCACTTGTTAACGCTTTTCCCAACCAGGTCTATCCATCTTGCAAGTCTCCAACGATAACAAGTACAACAATAACAACTAAATCATGGCCCGTGAGTGGCATCCCCTCGCTGTCGCCGAAATCAGCCTCCGCAGCGCCCAATTTCTCTTCGCCTGCATCAGCGCCGCTCTTTGTGCCGTCGACCTTGCCAACTGGTCCAGTGCAAACGCCCATGCTGATCCCAACTGGATCTATGTCGAGTTCGTCGCGGTAGTATCCGTCTTCAGCAGCATCGCTCAGTGGTGGTTCGCGCTACCTCGAGTGGCGGCGTCCATCTGGGACAGTGTGGCATTCCTGCTCTGGCTCGTCGCTGTTGCCATATTCGGTCAAATCCTTTCTGCAAGGCCAGGCCGCGAAGGAGGATATTCAACAGGGAGGCTCACTGCTTCAGTGAGCATTGATGCTCTTAACATGGTGCTCTGGTTTGCATCGGCAGTGGAGGCGTGTTTATGCTGCGGCTCTCGGCAACACTTGGAAAAGAAGAAGCGGCTTGAGATGTCAGGGTACACAGAGGACTTTGCCTCAGAGTCTGAGAAGATGCCAGAGGAACAGCCGCCATCATATGAAAGTCAATTGAAGGTCGTGTAGACCGCATCATCTGGCACCTTGGAAGTATCAAGATCCGAAGAGCTGATACAACTCGACCGAGTTTTGGAGGGCAGTCAAGCGATACTTTTTAGCAAGAAATTGACAATGTCCAACAAATATCGTCTGGTTGTTGCCGCTCAGCATCGCCACTCAGCATCGCCACTCGAGCGTTCTGGGAATCGATTTCACGGCTGCTGTAACGTTATTTGAATGGGCCATTCGAGCCAGCCCAACGTATCCGGGCTCAGAAGCCCTCGTATTGTGTCAAGCAGATGCTGTGCCCAACCATCAATGAACCAACACCTCTTGAGGGTTTTTAACAAAGGGACATAGTATGCCAGGATCAGCAATGCTTGGGGCTCCTTTCGCTGAAGACAAGCAACAAACAGGTCATGCATACGGTACAGCCACCCAAATACAAACTGATTGTGTGAAGCCCCAATGGACGTACCATCCGCTCCACCGTAGTTTGATTCGTATATCTCGGACAAGGCCGAGAGGGCTCGGAGATAGATAATGGTATCGGGCGAGTCGTGGGATGCAATCCACTTATGAAGCTTCCCAATGGGTTCGATCCAATCAACATGGGGGAATCCTGAAACAAGATACATGGGTCGATGGTCTTCCTCGCGTTCTGGTGAACCTCCAAGCGGCTCCATGAGGCCAGTAAAAAGAGTGGCGGGCTCGACGGTCTGTCTGATTAATCGCACGCCATGTATCAAAGGAAGCCAACGTTGTGGTGCACTGTCGTCGGTGTTGCAAACGAGAAGATCGGTGCTACCTGTCGGGCCTGCAGCAAAGGCGCAGTAGCACACAAGCACTGCGGAGACATAGAGAGCGCCACAATTGGTCTCGTCAAGACTCGGCAACGTTCTGTTGAGCTCAGCCAAGCCGGTTTCTGAGTGGTGTCGAGCAATGGCGAGATACTGTGCATGTCTATCGCTGCTGCTAGTTTCCTCAAAGGCTAAATGATATCCGGCCAATGCATAAGCAAGATGAAGTACGAAATGATAGGAAAGGCCAATCTGAGGGACGTTTCGCTCCCAGAAGCGACCTATGCTGGAGTCCGGTTCCTCGGAGTCGTGGAGGCTAGAGGCCGTGTGAGAAATGAAATGAAGCAGCAGCTCGGCATCGGCAACATTGAAGGAGCAGGATATTAGTTCCGGGGCGGTTGAGGTCGAAGCTGGCGTGGTGACGTTGGAGACGGGCGATGTCCCGGTTCTCTCCGTCGTCTGCGGAAGCGGCTTCGCTAGAGCTGCCCAATCCTTGCGCGGCCGACCCGGACCCCGGCGCGGCGTGGTAGACGGCTCTCCTCCGTGATTGGCAACGGCATCCCCTACTGAGGCCTTCGGCGCCGGATCCTCGTTGGACGGAGGCAGGGGCGCAAAATCGCAGGGGATGCCGAAGCGTATGCAGTTGGAGCAGGCAGGCTTTACCTCATCACACTGGGAGCCGTTAGTGAGGGCGCAAAGAGAAGGAGAGCGAGAGATGCTGGTGAATGGTGGAAGCTACCTTAACTTTCCGTCTTTTACAATTGAAGCAGCCGTTTCTTGACTTGCGATGCGGTCTCCTTGCCAGTTTCGAGACTCTCCCAGGAACCGGGCTTTCCGGCGGCTGATGCGGCGGCGTCATGGCGCTGGATCACGAGAAGAGCCTAGGTAGGAGCCGATCGATGTAGGGCTTGATCAAAACCAGCTGGACTGCAGTTGATTATCGCTGCCCAAGAAACTACCGGCCACTTGCTGCTCTATCTCGAGGCCTTTGGGAGCCTTCCGAAGAGCCGGAGTTGTCTACGGCTTCACCGGGCGGAAGCACCGGAGACTTTCACCTCAGCGGCCCCACACGGGTTGAGACCTCAGACAGGCAGCTTCCAGCTCCTCTGGTGCCTCGAGAACCCCCCAAAAGGTGATGTCCACCAGAAGATTGTGTGTATGTACGATTCTCAGAGGTTGCAGGGGATGTTCCGCTGCCTGTTTGTTAGTCCAGCCACGGCACACGACAGCAGCGCCTCGGATGCGACAGACGTGGGTGTGGAGCCAGGGTTCGGGAAGTGGGAGGATCTGGTTGATGGCCAAGAAGAAGCAGTTGCAGTTGGATGCATTCGCCAATCGACCTATGATATGCGAAACGGCTGCGTCAGGGCTTGCAGCAGCTTTCCCTGTAGAAGCAGGCCGAGTCGCTTTTTGCGGAGGGTGTCGGAGACTTGGTTGAGGAGGGAAAGGTTGAGGTCGACAAGGTACTAGGTAAGCGGAGTTAACGGCCATCTATGGGGTTTTCGCATATGGGGTGCGAAAACTATGGCCGATTTTCGCTAAGGCGACGCGAAAACATGCTCCTTAATTAAATGCCGCTTTTAACGTTGGCGTTTTTCCATCTGGCTTCGGAAGTTCGGGGTATGGCAGTTCAGAGATGGACTATTCTTCTGCGGGAAAAATCTTGGTCGACCTTGTCCCCGACTCCGCCGCAAGACGGCCATTAGAGACGGGCGGTCATGAGCATCTGACACGATGTACTGCACTCCTCATCCCTCGTCCGCTCTTACGTGAGGTTAGCATTGAGATAAGCAGAGCGGCAAGGACACTAACCCTGAACTGGATGAGCATTGAGCACTACGAATACGCCTCGCGGCGTACATCCGCGAGAAGGGCCGCCAAGGACCAACGATTTGATGGAGCTGACGACGCGTTGCGCCGGTGTCTCTCCGCCCGTGACCCGTCATGCTGAGAAACCTTGAGCTATATATGGCACCCTGTGGCATCCTGGGCCCCGTATCTGCCCTGTATTAGGTTTCGAGACGAAGACGCTGACCCCAATGGAAGGGTTTCGCTCCAGAGTTCGCATCTTCGGACTCTCGGAACCCGGGATGAGCCGCCTTGGTGTTTTCGAGTCCGAAAGCGAACCCGAGCTTCCGTGATTTGAGCAGCCAGGGCACTGTACGGTCTGTGTGCCACTCACTTCATCTTGTTGAGCCTGTAGAAGGAGATTGGAGTACCAGAGCACAATTGGGCTGTCTGCCTTCTCGATCATCAAAGCATAGCATGTAAGAATAGCGATACGCAAGCCTTCTGCAGCAACAGCCAACAAGAACATGGCTGTGTGCTCACGAGCGACACTCACACTGATCAAGACGACGTCCGCTGCCGCCTTTGAGCCGCGCTTCGCCATCCATGCATTGATGATGGCGCTTCGTCCATGCCTTGATGGCTGATGGCGCTGCTGATGGCGCCTGCTCATGACTGGAAATACGGGCCGGAGTCGGCTGATATTCGGCCGGGCAACATGCGGTGTCCCACTAAGTTAGGTCCCTAGGTGTCCCAAGGCGAGTGGATCTTGAGGATCCCGAAGGCCGTCACTGATTAAAGATGAAGTCTGAAGATACATATCCTCAATGGAGGAAATTCGCATCGGACGCTACTTTGGTGGCACACAGGTTCAAGTCGACACATTTTCGCTGTCATCAACAGATCAGGACGCAAGATTTATGTCAATCTCCCCTTATGCCGTTGCTACCTACAAACTTGAGACATGGACATGTCATGGATGACTAACGCCACAGCCCGTTTGGCAAACCTGTGGGCTCCGCTGTTTTTAGTTACCGCTTGAAGGAGCCCCCGAACGTCATCGCTGGATATTGCCCCCAGCTGACCTGGCCAGGGCCTAGACTTCCCCCCTACACGGCTTCACGGTTCACCTCTCTTTCGAGCCCACCCTCCCCCTCTAGTTATCCTTACACGGACGGATTCAGGGCGAGCTATGTCTGCCTTTCGCCTAATAATCGAGGACGGCCAGTTCCGCGATGGCCATGGTCGTCAGGTCGTCCTCCGCGGCATCAACATCGCCGCCGACGCCAAGCTCCCCAGCCAACCTGACCAGCCGTCGCATATCGGTACCGATTTCTTCGATGGCGACAACGTTACCTTCCACCAGCGTCCGTTCCCCAAGGAGGATGCGCGCATGCACTTTGCGCGCATCAAGCGATTCGGCTTCAACACGATCCGTTACATCTTCACCTGGGAGGCTATCGAGGCGGCTGGCCCCGGCAAGTACGATGAGGAATTTATCCAGCACACGATCGATATTCTACGGATAGCAAAGGACTTTGGCTTCTACATTTTCATGGACCCGCACCAAGACGTCTGGTCTCGCTTCACCGGTGGCTCTGGAGCTCCCTTGTGGACCATCTACGCCTGCGGTCTTAACCCCCAGAGCTTTGCTGCCACCGAGGCGGCCATTGTCCAAAATACATATCCCAACCCCGATGAATTCCCAAAAATGATTTGGTCAACGAACTACTACCGACTAGCGGCCGGGACCATCTTTACCATGTACTTTGGAGGAAAGGACTTTGCACCAAAGTGCATCATCGACGGGCTCAACATTCAGGATTATTTGCAGGGCCACTTTATGGCCGCATGTGGCTATTTGGGAAAGCGAATACACGAGGCTGGTGATCTAGAGAATGCTGTCGTCATCGGTTGGGAGAGCATGAATGAGCCCAATCGCGGAATGATTGGCTATGCGGACCTCAAAGTAATCCCCAAAGAGCACCCTCTCAAGAAAGGAACATGCCCCACCATGTGGCAGACTTTCTTGACCGGTATGGGACGGGCCTGCGAAGTTGATACGTGGGAAATGGGCGGCCTGGGGCCTTATAAGAGCGGAACGAAGCTCGTTGATCCCCACGGTGAGATTGCTTGGCTACCAGCTGATTACGATGACTCGAGGTATGGATGGAAGCGCGACCCTGGCTGGAAGCTTGGAGAGTGTGTCTGGGCCCAACACGGTGTCTGGGATCCAGAGACGGATTCCCTGCTGCAGAAGGACTATTTTGCCAAGAATCCAACAACTGGCAAGACTATTGACTACCCAGAATTTACCGACACCTACTTTATGGATTGTTGGCGCAAGTACGTACAAACTTGCCGAGCGTCTCACAAGGACTGCATCATGCTGATGCAGTATCCTACCCTGGAACTGCCGCCCCAAATTAAGGGGACATCAGACGATGACCCCAATATGGCTTTTACTCCTCACTACTACGATGGTATCACTCTGATGACAAAGCACTGGAACAGCACCTGGAATGTCGATGTCGTGGGTGTGCTACGCGGCAGATATCTCCATCCTGCGCTCGCCATTCGAATTGGTGAGACGGCGATTCGAAACTGCCTGAGAGACCAGCTCAAGACGCTGCGACAGGAGGGCCTTGACCGCATAGGAAAGCATCCCTGTGTGCTGACCGAGTTTGGAATACCCTATGACATGGATGACAAGAAGGCATACAAGACGGGCGACTACACGAGCCAATCTGCTGCACTCGATGCGAACTATTTCGCTGTTGAGGGATCGGGAATGGACGGAGCATGCTTGTGGGTTTATGCTGCAAGAAACGACCACCCGCGGGGAGATCAATGGAACGGCGAAGATCTCTCTATCGTCTCGCAGGACGATAACCTTCTACCGGAGTCACCAGTCCCAGATTTCTCTCAGTCCACCGCCAATCTGGCCAAGGCCTCTTCGACCATTGGCAGGGATGTGGCGGACGACAGAAGCATCACGCCAAACAACCTCAAGAAGACGCTTACCGCTCCTTCTATCAGCTCTGAGCCATCGGCCAAAGACCCTGAGCTTACCAACGCACCCGGATATCGTGCCGCTGAAGCATACGTCCGGCCCACCCCCACCGTTGTCTTCGGTGATATCGTGTCGTCGGGCTTCAACCTGCGGCAGTGTACTTTTGAGCTCAAGCTATCCGCACCCAAGCCGGCCCCAGAAGAGACACCGACGGTGGTGTTCCTCCCCGACTACCACTTTCCCAAGGATCAATGCGACGTGATGGTATCTTCGGGCAAGTGGGAGCTCAGCACGGATGACGATGAGGGGACGACGCTCCAGCGGCTCAAGTGGTGGCACTTGGAGGGCCAGCAGACGATCAAGATTACCGGCGCCGTGCGGAAGTATAACGGCCTAGACGGATCGGCAGAAGACGCTGGTTACCTGGAACAGTGCCAGCAGGGATATGGATTCAATTTCGGGAGCAACTGCAGCGTCATGTAACTGGCCTTTTTTTTGTTTTGTGGAAAGCGTACCGTTTGCTACCTATGTGGTTTTGAATTTGCCGACAAAGTCATACTGCATGTAGATTCGTACAAGGAGTTGGGGGCTGTCTTACACTATTATTACCTATTCCAGGATATAAACGAATGAATGGACTCACAGACTCCGTACAGAAGCTACGTATCTTACTTGTCTAACATTTCACGAGAGCATACCTAAGACTGGCATTGGCGCTGACTGTATCGGTTTCTGAGGTTCAGGCATGTTACTGATCTTATAAAGGACCGGTTCTGCTGATGACACAGCTGGATCATGCGAACCTCGACATTGGTGGTGAAGTCCCTCCCTCTGGACTCTCAGTTCTAGTCTTTTGTTAGCGGCGTCGCCTGGTTGGCGCTTCGTTTTAGTGCCGCGCCACTTGATCTACTGTGTACGAAGTACGAAGCACGTACGTACGTCGTACATGTCGCTTCGACGGGGAGTCTTGCGGCTGAACGGGACGGATGGACGACTTGCCATTGAGGAGAGAAGAGTCGGCAAAGTCTTGGCCGCCTCGAGTGCGACTCTGACTGTGCGACTTTCAACCTCATTTCTCGCCCGCTCTGCTTACTTCCATCAGACTCTCTCGGTCTTTTTCTCGAGACTGTGTCTGTCTTACTTCGTATGTCTGTGTCTTTCCCGTCCCCCTTGCAGCGCGCGACGGTACCAGCGAGGAATACGGACTGGTCCTGACCTGTTCCAGACCGCTGTGATTGCCGGCTCGTATTTTCTTGCCCGTCTTGCCCGTCTTTGCCAATTCCAGAATCCAGAACCTGTCCGAATGGGCCGAGCGGGTTCGTCATCCGGCCAAAGCTTTGGACGAGCTGGCTCGACTGGCACCGGGTGAGATCTGTGGAATCGTGTATGGGCGCACAGTCGGCGAAGCGACTGGAGGCCTTGTGTTTTGTATTTCAACTGTCTGTCTGCCTGTCTGCCTGTCTGCCTGTCAGCTCGGCCTAACAAGTTGACAACGAACGGTAGGTCGTCGGTCGAACAAAGCTGCGGTGGCATCGCATCGAGAGTCGCACCCGTACCTACAAAGTATCCCTGTAACTCAGGTCCTAGGCGACTGTCCCAGGGATCCGATTCGTCAGAGACGGCCCTTGTCGCTCCTCTAACTGTTACTTCTGCACTTCTGCACACCATCCCACGCGCTATCTCTCCATCTTTGGTGCGAGTGCTGCGTTGCTTAAGCGCCAGACGCTGCAAGTAGACACGCCTGCGTCGCTCGGCCCTGGGACGTTGAACCTTGACCCACGCTTTTTGGGAAGCCCAACACCACCAGAAACTGCTGTCGATACCTTAGGACACAACCCAAGAAACAAGAACCCTGCAACGACGTGACTACTGACCTCCCCCTTGGGCTTCCCTTGAAGGTCCCCCGGCCGCCCAGCGCTGCATCAGTGTATCCAGTGGATTAAATTGCCTTGGATCAGCTGCAATTGCCCTGGACCACAACTGCCCTTTGCCCACTGTCCGTCTCACACACACCCCTGTCCTGTCGCCCTGTCGCCCTAGGCCCACGCAACTCGACAACTCCACGCCATGTTGCTCCACTGCAGGCCCAGGCTATGAAGACTGGAACTGATAGCTCGCAACGGGCTGCTCGTCCTCCAGTCTCTGCGGCTTTGTCCGAGTCTGCGGCTGCGTCTGCGTCTGCGTCTGCGTCTGCGCACGCTGTTGCTAAAAACTACGTCTCGTCACAGGCCGAGGAACAGGCCCAGGATCATCAGGCGCGGCTTCATCATCAGCCCTTTGCCAGGCCCCGCCTCCAAGGCTTCTACTCTCTCGACAGCGGCTCTGTCTACCAAGAGGCTCCCGCTTTTGCCTATCCGTACTCCTCCACAGCATCCACAGCATCCTCCCCGGCTGCAGCAGCGCCTCTGTCAGCGTCGGCGCCTGCACCATCCCCAACCCCCCGGTCCTTGAGCTCGTCCACCTTGCCCTTGTCGATTACCGCCAATACAGCCGCAAGTACCAGTCCCAGTACCAACGCTGTGTCTGCGTCTGTGTCTGCGTCTGCTCACTTCCTTCCCGTCTCAACCTCCATCTCACGTCCCAGGGCTTCCACCGCCAACGCCGCCCTCTCTCTTCCCGCGCCGACTTCGACCTCTCCTTCCAGATATACGAAGACGCCTTCCTTCGCTCTCGGCCCTGCTCAATTGATTCCTCGACCTCGAGGCGGGTTGCCTCCCGCGCCGCCCAACATGTTCCCGACGGGCCAGAGACATGTCTCGGCCAACGACCCCTCGAGGCCGTACCAGGTCCCCCCTCCTCCTCCCATGGGCGCGCCGAATTCACACCAGCAGATGAATAACATGACCAACTTTCCTCCTCCGCCGCCTCGATATCCCGCCGCCGCTGGATCGCAACCGCCCGGCGCCATGCTCCCCCACCACCCGGTCCGCCCCCGGGCGTCCTCGGCCAGCATCCTCAGTGGCATGGCACTTTTGGGCGCATGTATGACGGACGCCCGGGCTTCAACATCCCGCCTCCGCCGCCTGGCCAGCACCAGCCGTACAACCCCAAGCTGCATGCTCAGATCGCTACAGGACAAACGTTGGCGATTCCTCCCCCGCCCCCGCCGAGTGAGCAGATGAGTGCGACGTATATCCCCCAGGGCGACACATATGGAGAGGGCGTGGGTATTCCCGCCTTTGGACTCGAAGATCCAACCCTGACTGCCAGCTCACAGGCGTCGTGGTCGATGATGACCCCCCAGAGCGGCACCGACACCAACACGACTACCCCGATGGACGATCCCAACTCCAGAGACCGACTCTACCCCGGTAGCAGCGCCCAGGCCCGCGGGGTGTCCAATTCTTCCAACTCGACCTCGTCTGGCTCGATCCCCCCAGAAATCGCGTCCCAGTGGCCCCTCGACACCGTCCTGATTTGGCTGGCCAAAAATCAGTTCTCCAAAGACTGGCAGGAGACGTTTAAGTCGCTAAATCTCCACGGAGCGCAGTTCTTGGAGCTAGGTAGCGGCCACGGTGGTCGCGGGAACTTTGGAATGATGCACCAGCAAGTATACCCCAAACTCGCCCAAGAATGCACAAACAGCGGAACCGGCTGGGACCAACCGAGAGAGCGCGAGGAGGGGAAGCGCATGCGACGGCTAATCCGAGCCATCGTCACTGGGCGAACACCCGAGTCTGCTAGGAGCTCGAGCTCACACCAGCACGGGCGGAAAGAGTCTATGAATGGTGGACACGGGAACAACCTACCAAGTGCTGGAACTGATCCTATGGACTCGCCAAATGTGCGTCTTCCGTCTGGCCTGGCCGAAGCCTCGCCTTGGGTTGCTGACTTGTGATACAGACTCCTCTTACAGCCCCTACCCCTGGATTTGACGGTCGTCGATTCTCACAAACGAGATCGACGACAATGCCCACACTCAGCAGCAGCGACACGACTCACCGAACTTTCCTCAAGCACGTTGACACTGACGCACCCAGACGCCACAGCCCCAATGTGAGTGAGTCGGGCGAAGGTGGGACGTTTCGTGGCGTTGCTGCCCGTTCCGCGAGCCCCAACGGCAGCCCTGGTCTACCGCCAGCCTTGTTCTCTTCATCCACTACGCCTGTTCTCTCCGCCTCTCCCATGAAGACTGGGCATCGATCCCGAAGTAGCATGGACTCTGTATCCTCGAATGCTGCTATCTATGGATCTGGCGTACCATCTGATGCAGCATCAATGTTGACCAGAGGCATGAACCTGGGGGAGATTGTGCACAGTGGCCGGAGTCACGAAGGGCGCTCAAGAGGTTCCCCCTCGATTCAGGTGAAAAGTCAGCCGGAGCAGAGACTCCTGCATCAGCCAAGGATTCCAAAAGCTTCCTCAGCTTCTTATCGAGGAAGAAAAGACAGAAGGACGACGGGGCATATCCCTCACCCGAAGAGATGGATGGCTCTCCGACTTCGCCAGCGGGAAGCCTGAAACCTGTAGTAGGATTGGGGGTTAGAGGTGCTAATGGTAGCGATCCGAGTTTGGATCGCCCTGGTTCTAGTTTTGGCCCAGAAGACAGGAACGGCCATCACGCGAATAATCGACCAAGAAGAGTGAACCCGGTCAGAACCTATGTCCTTGCTACTATGGATTACTGGAACTACAGAATGTGTGACATCACTGAGGCTGAGACGGCGGTCGAGGTTCGCCAGGCTGTCTGTCTGCATCTAGGGCTGGGCGATTACGAGAACTCGCTCATTTACTTGACCGAGGTCGGCAAATTTGACTACGCTGACCCTCTAGATGACCAGTCGATAATCGCAAGCAAGCGAGCAAGAGGGGACTCACTGGGAACACTCAAGTTCTTCGTCTCCCCTCCAGGAGTTCCTCCCGTCACCAGTGGTCTCTCTTTGAACACAAATGTCCCGGCGTCCTTGTCTCCTGGCTTTTTGGCCCCGGGTCCCTCTGCTGAAGATCCAAGACACAACCTTCGGCAACGATCTAGCTCCTCGCCGCCGTCGTCTAGGTCCAACACATTGACAGATGACAAGATTGATGAGAAGGCGTTGCTACAGGAGGGCAACACCTACCGAGCCGAGATGGAGAGAAAACAACGCGAGTATCTCGCGAAGCGGAAGCAGGTTGCGAAAAGCAGCCCGTCTGATACTGTTGGCCCAGGTATCGTGGGCAGGAACGTTGATTTCGACCAACCCCGAGACTCACCATATGAAGACAAGCGATCAGACCAGCTGTTCCCTCAACGACGACCACCTGCACCGCCTAGCGATCCCTCTGCAACCTTGATCAAGGCTAACTCCTTGAGTAAGAAGTCGGGCCACACATTGCGCACGTCTGCAAGCAGTCTCGAAGGGTATCCCACCCCGAGACACCCGGTTACATCACCAGGCGAGGGTGAGATGACGGAGATGCATAGGAAGAGCAAGTTCTCTCCGCAACAACAGCACCACCAGCAACAACAAACAAACAGCCCCGTTGGCATAGGGGCAGCCCTCGCAGGAATGGGCAGGAATCTGAGTGCGATTGGACAGTCCACTGCCAACGGCCCTCGGGGAGCGTCGCCAAACAGGGTCATGACGCAGCCGGTGTCTTCCAGCGACAGGACATCGCAGAGAGGTAAGGGAGCCAAGCCCAGCGTTGATTTCACTCAGCCCAGCATCGGTCACGATAGTCCCAAACTGAAGTCAGCCGCGCCCCGTTCTCTGACATGGAGTCGGGGCAACCTGCCCTTCATTGTGCCGGACTATTCCCCCGGCGGGACACCATTATTGCCTGGTGACAAACCCGTAAATGCATTGGAAGCTAAGAGATACGAAACAGCGCCACGGGCCGCTTCGCCCACAGAAATAAGCCCCAGCTCCATGAGGAAATCGTTTCCTCCCAAACAACCACAACGCAAGAAGTCACATGGGCCAGACCTCGACTACGAGGACAATTCAGATGTTCACTTCTCGAGGCCGGCAGCGTCAGGCCCACCTGCTAACAATGATAGCGGAGATGATTCTGACGATGGCCTGTTCGCAATTCCGCTGGCAGGCCGGAACAAGGGCAAAGCCGGTGCCGGACCTCAACAGGGAGGCCAGGACAAGCGGCCAAGCCTGACAGTGAACACGTCCAGGTCGAAGAAGAATCTTTCCGTGTCTTTCAACTCACCGCAGTCATACGGAAGCGCAATGACGCCGAACAGCAATGATGACATGGGAAGCAGTTCACGAAGACCCCCCTCGACGCCTCGTTCCGACACGCGGGATCCCGAAGATAAAGATGGCAAACTAGGCCGGCGGAAGTCTTTCATTGAGAAGGATGTCTGGGCCAACCGTCCTCCAACCGACGCCCTTCTCAACAATCTCGATGACTTCTTCCCCAATTTGGATCTTGATCAGCCAGTCCTTGAAGAAGGCGCTGAGCTACCTCCTTCACCCATCGCTGAGGGAGAGGAAGCCGAGCCTTTGAGCCTAGCCAAGATAGCATCTGCACCGTCGCCAGTGCCTCCTCCCACCAATCCTCCGACTGCCCCCTTGCCGGCGATTCCACCGGCTCGACAGCCATCGCTGTACAATGAGAATGACACACTAGGCTCTGACGAGTCAACCCTGAAGGCCTTGGAACGACCCACTTCGATGGCACAGAGGAGTTTGCGGCGCTCTGGTGGACTTGGGCGTATGAAGTCCATTCGAGAAGTGGCCCGAGGTGCCCACGAGGCCAATAGGCGGTTTGCTAGCACGTCGCAACCCGGAGGAGGACAAGCATCAGGCAACATCATGCGCCGCAAGAGTACAAAGATGTTCAACGCCCACATCGTACAGATTCGACCAGACCGACGTGGTAGCATGATCATGCCGCAAATTCCTCAAGATACCATTCCAAAGCGGCAGACGACGTTCCGTTGGTTCAAGGGTCAGCTCATTGGCAAGGGTACCTACGGTCGTGTGTACCTAGGTATGAATGCCACGACCGGAGAGTTCTTGGCTGTCAAGGAAGTCGAAGTCAACCCCAAGGCGGCGGGTGGTGATAAGTCCAAGATGAAGGAGTTGGTTGCCGGACTGGACCAGGAGATTGACACTATGCAACACCTGGACCATGTCAATATTGTCCAGTATCTCGGCTGCGAGCGCAAGGAAACGAGCATCAGCATCTTCCTCGAGTATATTTCTGGTGGCAGTATTGGGTCCTGCCTACGTAAACATGGCAAGTTTGAGGAGTCCATTGTCGCGTCGCTAACTCGACAAACACTATCTGGATTGGCCTATCTGCATCGGGAGGGTATTCTGCATCGTGATCTCAAGGCCGACAACATCCTATTGGATGTGGATGGAACTTGCAAGATCAGCGACTTTGGTATTTCGAAGAAAACGGACAACATCTACGGCAATGACAAGACAAACAACATGCAAGGATCAGTCTTTTGGATGGCACCCGAGGTGATTCGTTCTCAAGGTGAGGGATATAGCGCCAAGGTGGATATCTGGAGTCTAGGCTGCGTGGTGCTGGAGATGTTTGCGGGCAAGCGGCCATGGGCAAAGGAGGAGGCGGTAGGTGCCATCTACAAGATTGCGAATGGTGAGACGCCGCCGATCCCTGAGGATATTCAGGGGACACTTGGGCCACTAGCAGTGGCGTTTATGATGGATTGCTTCCAGGTGTAAGTGGTCCGACTCGGAAGGCTTTTTTGCATAGCACTTGACTGACAACGAAAATAGGAACCCCTTTGATCGTCCAACGGCAGATGTGCTCCTCTCTCAGCATCCATTCTGCGAGCTTGATCCCAACTTCAACTTTTACGACACCTCTCTGTACGCAAAGATCAAACCCATGAAGAAAGAAGATGGACGGAAACCCTAGTGAAGGGGGAAGAATAATGGATGAGCCTTGGACTGGATTTGGTGTTTCAAGTTATGACAGCATGCTCGCCTTTACGGAAAGCGAGGCGACGGCGTATGCTCCTGGGGAATGGAGTGCTGGATATTATGGACGAATAAGGCTTGGCGTTTTTGTTTTGTTCCTACCTATGGGCGATTGGATCCTTGGAACTGTTGCTGTTGCGCTGTGTGGTACTGAATGGGCCGTTTGCATAAAGCGTATGATTGGAATGACACAATGGTCTTGGCGGTGTATACTAGAACCCTGGGTATGTATGCGTCGCTTTGTCTAGCCCAGATATATATACATCCTTGAAGGTAAACGCCGTTTTGTACAGGGTTAAGTCAGTGTCTGTTGTTGATCCAATGGCTGGGTTCATTGATTCTTCATAAACGTTGGCAGCTAAGAGCTGACACGCCAATATTCAAGATTTGCACTTCTCGGCAGGGTGTCCTCAGACCCCCCCTTGCTGCAACAGCACAAGGCCGCAATTCAGTGCGATGTTGACCACGTTTTGATCCTGACACTGCTCGTCATGGAGTCACACATAGACACCTCAGCCTTGCCCGATTTTCCAGAGGTTGTGGTGGCATGCAGCTTGACCAACTGCTGAACACGGACATGCACAGAAATGCATTGTGTTTCGACGTGCAAGATTTGTGGTTCTGAACAAAAGCGCAGAAGTGCAGATGACGATGCTGTCGATCTAAGGTGGAAACGGAAGTTGAGGCTCTGGCGGCTGGTCAAAACGCCGAGGTTTCATTCGAGGTTACATACCTGCATTGCTTACTGGGTTAAGTAAGGTTGTGACCTAAATTGTATAATAGAGTAAGTGTTAAGCTTGAATTGTGGTTGCATGAGCGGCATGCGCCGAAGCCAGCAGGGGCGGGGTCGGACCCCATATTCCGAGGCAGGCGCGCCATTGGACGACATTTGTTCTTATGTGCATGCCTGTATGCATGTATGCCCGTACTCGGTACTATAGCACATAGTATGCATGTAGGATTATCGTGATGCTCGAGGCGAGCTGCTCGTTTAGGAATGGTGTGTAGTTTTGGGAATGTTCCGAGCCGAATTAGATAGGTAGGTAGTTAGGTAGTTTAGGCTACATACCTAAACGCGGTGAGGGTTGATAAGAAACAGCAACGCAACAGTTGGGCTTGAAGAGGAAGTCCATCGAGATACCTACTTCTTTAGTTACTTCACCTGTTATTTGACACAGGTTCCGAGCAGAGTCTAGAAATACATCCTTATTTGGAAGGTACCACCTACCAACGTGGCTCGATATGGAAGGAACCGGTGGAAAGTGCGGGGGCGTTAGTTAGAAACTCAAATGTTGCAGTAAACCCAAACTTGGCTGAAGTGGTTTTGACACAGTTGCCTCAACTACCTAGGTACCTACCTAAGGGTAGATCATGGACAAGTACACACAGGTGGAGTATTTCAATCTACCGATAATGATCGTCACTTCGTGTTCCACCTCATAGATCCGATGCATCCTCAGGAGTACAGGAACACCTCCACGTCCCCAGCAGCGTAGAAACACTGGCGTTGTGGCGGGGTCCGCAGCTGGCTTCAGCGCTAGACGGTTCCTTAGATGGCCTTATGGGGGATGATGGCGTGCGGACGTGCCCCAAGCGTTTGAGACCCGCGAAACGGTCAGCAGGTAAGGGAGCTACATAGTTCCTATCGTACGGTCCACCCATTGAATGAGGTGACGCGGGGTGTCTATGAGGGGCTCGCTCTGATGGGAATCCTTTAGGTAGCTGCATCTCTTCGGAGCCACATCGATTCAGGCTGTCACGAATTCGATAGATTCTCCGGCGCCGTTGATTATCAATACCTTACTTTCAGTCTCAGGGGTGATGGCGCCCGCTGTCCACTCGGAACAAGATCTTTCAAGAACACCCACTAATTAGGTGCCTAGCAGCTGTTAAGCACCCACTAATTCTTCTGCAGCCCACACGCCTAATTCTGCATCCGCCATGGTACCCGTGGGCCGTGAGCCGCTATCCGAATGGGACTCCTCGGTACCTGTCCTCCGCCAAAAGTCCAGACTCTGAGACTCCAGACACCCTTGCAGCGATAATTATAGCGCCATCCTTCAACTGGCTCCGCGTTGGAAACTCCTCCCTCGGGCCCAGCAGGGCCTCCCTGTACGCTTGGACCCCTGTCTTTGCGTCCCCTTTCCACCTTTCCACACCTGGTCTTCAGTACTTCCACCAGACACACTTGGCCTTCACCCGTTCCATCGCGATACGCCGTCTGTTCCGTCTCGGCGTTTCTCAGTCCACATCGAGAGAGGGAATTGAGCTTCTTGGTGGTCGTCTTTGTCTTCCTCGCCGGCTGAATCCCATCCTTCGTCCCGACGAGATATGCCGCCCTCCCACGCAACGAGCTAGAAAAGACTACCTGTCCATCCCCTCCCTCGCCTCGCCAGCTTCTTCTCCAGCTCTCGCGACTCTCCCTCTTTTGGCTCTGACCGCACCTGACTCGTCCTTCCAAAGCCTCGCTTCGGCGAGCCACATTCGCCCGCAATGCCTCGCCGACGGTATCGTCTCTTTGTCCTATGCGCCATCGTCATCGTCTTCCTGCTCTACCGCACTCTCGAGAACTCTTGGAGCCAGTCCAACGACTCTTACGGTTCCACCCGCTCTTCTTCCAAGTCGCCCATCCAACCCCCCGCGGACGGCAGTCATGGACCTGCAGACCTCACCGGCCACCCCTCGGCTCCGTTGCTAGCAGACGAACAGGACGAGGCCGAGAAGAATCTACAAGGAGGTACCATGGGAGTTGACATGCCCAAGTATGACGGCCCGGGTTCTTCCAACAAGGCCGACGGCGAGGATGACACGACGACGACGCCTAGCAAGCCGGTTACCGAAGATGACGCCGTGACGGAAGAGAAATCATCCCAAATCCAAGTCCCTGATATTCCCAAGGCCCCCGAGGTACCTGACATTCCCAAAGCTCCTGATGTCCCCGATGTTCCCAGTGTCCGTTGGTCTGATCCGCCCGTCGAGGATCACAGCCTGGACCGCCCCGCTGAGAAGGCAGAGGAGCCGGCCGAGCATTGGATCCGTCCCAAGGAGAACTGGCCCATCCCCCTAGGTTCCCTGACGCCCATCCCGACGGGAACCCCCAAGCAGATCCCCAAGGTCCAGTTCGCCTTCGGCACCGAGTCTGAGACCGCCAAGGGGACGCGTCTTCGTCGCCAGGCCCGGGTCAAGACTGAGCTGGAACGCGCCTGGTCTGGGTACCGCAAGAACGCCTGGATGCACGACGAGCTATCCCCCCTTTCCAACGGCTTTCGCGATCCCTTTTGTGGTTGGGCTGCTACGCTGGTCGATTCCCTCGATACCCTCTGGATTGCCGGCATGAAGGACGAGTTCGACGAGGCAGCAAACGCTGTTGCCAAGATCGACTTTACCTTTACCCCCAAGAACGATATCCCTGTCTTCGAGACCACTATCCGGTACCTGGGAGGGCTAATCGCCGCTTACGATGTGAGTGGTGGCGCCGCAAGCAAGTATCCCATCCTCCTTCAAAAGGCCACAGAGCTAGCCGAGGTCCTGATGGGCATCTTTGACACTCCCAACCGTATGCCGCTCCTCTATTACGTATGGCGTGAGCCCTACGCGTCGGAGCCTCATCGCGCCAACATTCTTGGTATCGCTGAGCTTGCTACCTTGTCTTTGGAGTTCACTCGTCTTGCGCAGCTCACGGGTACGGCCAAGTACTACGACGCCATTGATCGCATCACCGATGCCCTGGTGAAGATGCAGGCGGAGGGCCACACCAATATCCCGGGCCTGTTCCCTGAGCGTATAGACGCTTCGGGCTGCAACAAGACGGCAACCACTATTCGGGACACGCTGAGCTTTGAGGCTCAGAACCAGATGAACTCGGCCACCGAACTGGACGTGCCACCTGAAGGCTTCCAACCTGAGTCGGACACAACGCTCAGTCGAAGGGCCGCGATTCCTCCTCCCAACTCCGATACTGAGAAGACCGAGACAAGTAGTTCAAGCAAGCCGCTGGGATACTTGGGTGCTCCTGATTCCGATGCTGAGAAGACCGAGACAACTCGTTCAAGCGAATCGTTGGGGTACTTGGGTGCTCCCACTGCTGAAGAGGGTGCGCCTACGAAAAACGGGCGATCAGGTCCTCTTGCGGCCGATGGATCCAAGTCAAAATGGGATTGTGTGCCTCAAGGCCTTGTTCCAGCTGCTCATGGAGGCTTACAGTACCACATGGGAGGAGCTCAGGACTCGGCTTACGAGTATTTCCCCAAGGTTGGTTATGCACTTCATTTCTTTTGAATAACACTAACCATCACAGCAATACCTCTTGTTAGGTGGCCTGGAGCCCAAGTATCAGAAGCTCCATGAAGATACCGTGGACGCAATTACCGAGCGGCTGCTCTACCGACCTATGATCGACGACAAGGAATGGGATATTCTGCTTCCTGCCAAGATCTCCATAGAAGGCAGGGCCCGCAACAAAGTCGTCACCACGTATGAGCTCGCTCACTTGACATGCTTCATTGGTGGAATGTACGGCTTAGGAGGTAAAATCTTTGGACGCCCCAAGGATGTCGAGACGGCCAAACAACTCACCGATGCCTGCGTGTGGGCGTACCAATCCACCGCCACGGGTATCATGCCAGAGTTTGCCCATCTGGCTCCCTGTCCCACGTTGGAAAAGTGCGAGTTCAACCAGACTCAATGGTACGAGATGCTTGACACGTCCCTGGAATGGCGCAAAAAGGAAATGACCAAGTGGGAGAAGAACCAGGCTCTGTTGGCGGAGGAGCAGGCAAGAAACGAAGTCGCCGCCCAGCATAAGGCTGCGGCGACGAATACCGCGGTACCCCATGCAGCTGACGCTGAAGAGGAGGAGCCGGAAGACAGCATCTATAGGCAGGATGACTTGAGCACCACCTCCGAGTCAGAGCTCAAGCCAAAGGATGGCTTGAGCACTAGCTCCGAGTCTGTACTCAAACCAAAGGGTGATTCCAGCACTAGCCTTGAGTCCGAAGTCAAGCCAAAGAGTGACTCTAGTACTAGCCTCGAGTCCGACGTCAAGCCAAAGATAGCAAAGAGAGCTGGTATCCCAATGCCGGAGTTGGATGTGGCCATGTCTGCTCCGAAGGGCGAGGCTGGCTCCGAGCTTCCAGAGTCTCTCAAGAAGAAACTCAACATGGAGAACAGCAGGTGGGCGGATAAGGAGACGACCGAGCCAACCGAGATAACCTTGCAGACGGATGTGGACACGGATGTGGACACGGATTTCAAAACGGACATCGAGACTAACCTAGTGGTGGATGAAGGTGAGGATATCTTCGATACTCCACCGACTCGGGCCACCTCATATCATAAGCCAATGACGCATGAGGAGTATGTTGAAAGCAAGTTGAAGAGGGAGAACCTGCCTCGAGGTTACACGGACATTGTTAGTCAGGCTTATATCCTTCGGTAAGTTGGCCCCTTTGCACGCAGGCTGAGACTTTGAGACCGAACTCGTTACTAACGCCGTCACAGACCGGAGGCTATCGAATCCGTTTGGTACATGTACCGCATCACCGGCGACCCCGAGTGGATGGACAAGGGCTGGAAGATGTTCGAGGCGACTATTGCGGCGACCCGAACCGAGTTCGCCCACAGCGCCATCTACGACGTCATGGTGCCCGAGGGTGGCCTCAAGGACGAGATGGAGAGCTTCTGGATCGCCGAGACGCTCAAGTACTACTACCTCCTCTTCTCCGAGCCCGACGTCATCAGCCTCGACGACTGGGTCCTCAACACCGAGGCTCACCCCTTCAAGAGGCCCTCTTAGACCAGAAGGCGACCGAGATAATCGTTTCTTGCTTGTCCCGAGCAAAAGTGTAACAACACAAGCGGCACTCGCTCTTCTGTATACGGTGGTTCATCATGACTGTGCCTGGATGGGTTTGGTATGCGTGTATATCAGTACTGGCGGAGACAACACTGCAACGGCGTTCTAAGGTTTGACGGGCAAAAAGATTCCTCATCTTGTTACCTATTTGGATGCCTGTCCATGTCAATTGAATTTTGAGAGTGGGGAAAGGGGAATAATGTCTACTTTAGAGCACTCGATCACAAGAGTTCCTGTTAGCTCTTGGTTCATTCACATATGAATGTGCCCCATGAATTATATGGAGATACGTTTGCTTTTGGCTGCGCCTTGACGTTGTCGAACAATGGTGATCCATGTCCCAAAAGGTCAACTTTTGCTGTTTGACCCTCCTTACTCTATGCCCAGTTTACTGTTGAGTCACGACAAGGCCACGCACCATCTTATTCTCATAGTGTTGTCCAACAACCACCAACAGCTCTAACAAACACAATTCTATTAATAACTTGAGAAAGTTCATCATCAAACAATGTTGCTGCTAACTGGATCCTGGATCACGCATACTTTCACAAACTGATAGGAATCAGGGTGGTTTAAGAACACTTTTTGTATTATTTTTCCAAAGAGGAAAATCAGGTCTTGAGGGCAGCTATCTAATCGTGTCTCAAACCCACGGCATCCATTCATTAAGACTATCCATCGTCAGGATCACAAGCTCGATACGGCTTCATATGGCCTTGAACCTGGCTCGCATTTGCATCCATTTTCCTCTTCCCGCGGCAGGGCCTCACTCTTCCCTCCAACCAATCGCACAGCACTAGAAAATCAATCAAGCAAGGCAAAAAGGAGTCCAAATTTCATTTCCATCGCGCCCAGGTAAAATAACTTGTGATATTACATGTGTTGAAAAAACATCTTCCATTTCCCAAGCCGGCGCGTTAGGACATGTCCACCATTCTGTCGTAGCGAAAATTGCTCTCGTTGCGTATCCCAGATTTATGTCATGGCACATCCGTACGGTCGGATCTTATTTTCCAGTCCGTTTGGTATCTCTTCCTCGGTCTGGCGTGGTCTATATGTGAAGAAGTGTGTGTGCATGCCTCGTTTTGACCTTCCACCTCCGCCGAGTCTCTTCTCATAGGTTGTTGTGCCTTGACTTTGTCTGCAGTCTCTCCATGAGAGATTGATTGGACTTGCTGGTTGTCTGGAGGGCAAGAAGATGAAACAATAGCTGGGCGGTTGAAGAGACGGCTGAGGTGGGAGTGTGCTGAGCGGTGCGCGTATAAAACCACCCAGGTCGAGGTTGTCGAACCAAAAATTACCAAACATTTCCGAAGCAGTAAAGTCTCCGTATAACGCCAATGCTGATGCTTAATCACCTAGTTGTCCTTTCTTTGATCTTAACCTTTGTCGTGCCAGTTGGGTCGTAAGTCGGCGTATCTACAATCGCTGCTGCTCATACTCGGTTGTTCGCTCTGGTGTCCTACACAATTGCACTTAGGACGCTCATACTGAGAATCATCACCAGCAGGCCAATAGTGACAATGATGAGGAGAGCGAAAGAGAACCATCCCAGGACCATGGCGCTGGTACCGACACCGCTGCGGACAGCGCCGTTTCCGAAATCTTGGGCGATGACTGAAGCGGCCACTGACGCAGTGTGCTGCCATAGCACAGACACAAGGACAAAGATGGAGGCGATGAAGATGATGGCCAAGGCGATCTGCGAGACGAATCGTGAGGGGAAAGGCTTGACTTCGCGCTCAGAACCCTCTGAATCTTCCTCCTCGTGCCATCCCGGGAATGTGGCGAGAAGCAGGAGGCAGACAAAGGCAAAGATAATGGCGATGATGCTAGAAACCGGGTCAGGACGCTGGCTTGAGAGGAGCAAACTTGCTTGTCAGGGAGAGGACACATCAACTTACATCAGGTATGGAAACACAATCATATCCTTAAACTGTGCGGCCAACCAAATCAAGTTGAGGGGATCTTGGTCGACCGACACTTCTTTGGCCAGTGCTGTGGCATTGTTACTGCACAGCCATGAGCCACCATCTGGGTTGATGCAGATACCGAAGTAGCCGACGCGAGCGGCCAGGTGGGCGTTTCCGGCGATGTTCTCAATAGCAGTGTGTACGTTATAGTCAACTTGGGCAGTGTCGGGAACTGCTGTGTATGACTTGTAGTAGAGAGAGAGGAGGAAGATGTCGGGGATTAGCGGTGATGACGATGAGCAGCCGGCTAATAGTAGGGCTGAAGGGGAGGTCAAGTTAGTCGGGTAAGATTCAAAGCAGATGGGGACTGTCAGCGTACATAGTAAGATGATAGCAATAGCAATGAGAATCATCAACACGTGGTGGTATCCTAGGAATGGTACGAAGCCTGTGAGGAAGCGAGGTTAGCCATCGTATTTCTGAGACCGCGCCATTCCAGTGCAATAGCCGTGGATTGTGGGATCACTTACGATACCATCCGACCTGGAACTTGGGCATCCGTGAGCTCGAGCTGCTGCTACTGCTGCTCGTGCCCGACTCCGTGGTACCCATCTTGAAGGGTCCTGAGCCTGTCCTCGCTCACTATTCGTGAAGCCAGAACGCGAGGATGAGAGTTTCAAGTACGTCCACGCCCGTCCCCCGATTCGGGAGTGACGGTCGGGTTGCAGAGAGGGCTGGATTTAGCCTGGGAAGGCGTCGAGGCCTTCTGTTGGAGCTCCGAGATTCACCGCACCTTGACGGGAAAGCCTGGTCGTGCCGATGTTGTTATTCGAGCCGGATGCTTATCCCTCCTAGGGTCAGTTCGTTCCTGTCTCAGAAAGCGAGCGGGTTATCCGTCGATCAAGATCGGGTTGGAATGCGGCAAGGGAGAGGTCAAGATGAATATTTCTCAGCGGTAGAGGCGACGCGGTTGAAGTATGCGCGGGAGGGCGATGATTCAGCGGCGACGATTCAGTGACAACGAGAGACAGCCGAGCCTGCGACAGTGAGAGGGTGAAGGAGTGGGAGAGAGAGAGGACAGTGATGGTAAGTTAGGATGCAGCTTTGGGAGGTTTGCTGTGTGATCAGTTCACGCTGGTTTTGAGTAGGACAACTTAGGATCTAGAGAGAGAGAGAAGGAGAGAGTTCGTCAAAGTTGCGGCGGAGGAGAAGGTAACCAGGCGAGTTGGTCAGTTCGAGCAGCAGTCTAGTTAGTCCAGGTACCGAAGTAGTGAGCGGATATGTAAGAGTATGGGGGGGGGATGTGATGTTGCGTTTGGTTGTCCAGGTGTCCGACTTTTGGGGAGCGACCGTCTCATGCACGACGAGCATCACCCCCAGCCACGTTTTATTTACCGGTGTTGACACGGCAACCATGACGTTCGGAGGTGGGGCAGGTGGGTCCGGTCGCGGGCGCCGGGCAACCCGCACACGCCGCACTGGTCCCGCAGAGGGAAAGAGCCCTGGGCTTGCCCTGGACCTGCCCTGGACCTGCTGGAGAAGGAAGCAGCCCCCTTTGAATCCCCGGCCCCTGCCCGCTTGCGGGTTGGCGGTCCTTTTTTTGGAAGGTTGCAGGCCCGTATCCTCCGTAGTAGCGCGTGTCTAGAGCATCTAGGGCATTACGAGCATCTTTACGGGGCATTTCAGCAGGGCATTTTAACAGGGACTTTGATGGCAGCCTAGAGCAGGTTTGTCGGTCAGTCTGTCAGATCTCTTATAATTCCAAGTGATTGAAGGTGGACCACGTCTTGCCGGGAGCCCGGGACCGTTCAGGCGAGGTTCCATCCAGTCTCCGTCTAGCTTCCATCCCGAGTCTCCAAACACAAGCCCCATTCATTCCCTCGGGCACTGGGGAATGGGGCTTTGAATCTTCCAATGGCAGTGACTTTTCGCCTGAGCACCTGGGGTTGCAGCCCAGTCAGCGGCTTAATACGTCCTACTATGATGTATGGACTAATCAGTAGTGAGCACTCAAGTTACCGGTTTGTTCTTGCTGCTCAATCCCCGGGCCCTGGATAGTGATCTCCGATCTTGCACTGCGTTGCATTAATTACCATGTTGGTGATGATCCGGAGGTTCCAGTGAATCTTCAATCCTCAATGCCCCCAATCCTCTTATAGCCAGCACATGAAAAGGATCTTGCATTGTATTGTCTACATAGTAACCAGCAACCCCAACCCCAACGCAAGACACATGCTAGGCTCCGACGCATCTAGCATGGACAGCCATTGTCAGTCACGTCACCTTGTCATCTTGTAGTCAGTCAGTCAGCCAGTCAGCCAGTTTCTAGTTTTATTCCTGATCTAGTCTTGCTCCTGATCTAGTTCGTAGTCTTGCTCGCCAAGCCACACACCATCAAGCGCGGCCAGGGTCAGCCCCCGGAAGAGGGTCAGCCCCGGGGCCAGCTCCAGGGGTGACCACCTCAATGCCGTTGTCGTGACGATAAAGCGTTGTTTCGGGCGAAGAGATTGGATCGAGGGGTTCGCCTCGAGACCCTTCATCTTGGCACCAGAAAGCCCATAGTACGTATGCATGCCCAGTAATTAGTAGTAAGTTGGCGGCTGGCTCGGTGTCCGTCTGCTGTGCCGTGCGTCGACTACGTACGTAGTACGTAGTACGTAGTATCTCAACCAGACCCGATCTGCACGCTGCGTTGCCTGAACAGGCAATCCACCGTCTCCTGTCGCATGTCGGTTGTCGAGCGAGCTGAGAGGCTTGTGCTGATGCTGTTGAGGCTGCTAATGTTGGGGCTGCCCCAGTTGATGAGGCAGCCGACACATTGCCTCTTTCACTCTGGCAGCAGACCGAGGTTGGAATGTACGAAGTAAGACATGATGGTGGTCTTCAGTGTACTGGTCAATAATACCTCAGGCATTCAGCCCAAGCTGAAGAGTCCAAAATCCCGAGTATCGCATCAAGCATCATCTCCCACCCCACCAACCCCTTGCATCTATACCGCCAGCCCTAGCGGTGAAGATCTAGAACCAGTCTTACCTTTCAGATACTCCGAACCCTATCCAGATCAGTCTCGCAAAGGTGTCTGACGCGCAAATCGCCAACCAGTTAGTTATCTACTGCTCTGCAGCCCCGTCTCAGTGTCAAGGTCGCCGATTTCCAGCTTCGCCTATCGGGAAAATGTCCGTTAGCGGTCCTTCCCACCCCAGCGTATCTCGGGCAACACAATCAGATCAATGCGATGATTGCGAGACAATCTTAAAAACTTGCGATATACCTGCCCCGATCATGTTTACTGTTTGTCACCTGCCCGCGAAATCACCGCTGTGTACGGCGTATGCGCCTACATAGCGATATCCGTATACCGAGGTAATTGCATACCCAGCCGGCGTGGGGCAACATCCCACGTCATCCTCTTTGTAGATGTAGTAGACGTTGCGAGACGAACTTCACCAATGTAAAGTCGCAGCGCAGCACAGCAACTATGATGTCCCACGCTCAAGTCACACAGAGCGCTTCCTTCGACATTCGAGTCGAAGACTTCCTCGACGACAAGCTGCAGTCGGCCACCGATCTCGAAGACCTCGACTCGCTTCTCGCCAACGTCGAGCTCCAACGCAACCAGCTTCAATCCCAGCTCGACAACGCTGTCAAGGAGCTCGAGGAAGCTCGCCGCACCGCCGACGACCGTCAGGGCTCGCTTACCGCCCGCATCGATGAGTTCGAAAAGCTCCAGGAAAGCATCATTGCTCGCCAGCAGGTCGGCGCCCTCACCGACGGCCCTGATCAGGCCATTGCTCGGCTGCGAGAGCCCATGAAGAAGCTTGAGACGGTCGAGCTGGCTCAAAAGTACCTTTCCCTACTCCAAGATGTAGAGAGGAATCGCTCCGAGGCTCGATCGCATCTACCGCAGAATCCCAAGGCTGCGCTAGAGCCGTATACCAAGCTAAGGCAGCTTTCAACAAAGCTGGTGAACTTGCCTGGCCAGGAGGGACTACACTTGGTCAACTACGTCGAGAAAGTGACCGATTCGCTTTGGAACGAAATGAAGAAGATCATGTCGGCGGAGCTTGAGGCTGTACTTGACCAGAGGAAATGGCCCAGGGTCGATCCCGAATCCGAGATGGACGAGGAGTGGATCAACTGCTTTGAGAAGCTCCTGGACCTGCAAGTTCCGGAAGTGTTGTACAGCCCTGGCCTTGTACCATTGCTACCTGTCGATGTCATGGTCGGCATCTTCGTCTCCGAATTTCGATATCACTTCTTGAGTAACAAGCCGTCAAGCAGCGCCGAAGCCTTTGGCAACCACTGCCTTCCTTGGTTCCTGGCACACATCGAGAAGTGGGAAAGCTTCTTCCGCGATAACATCGGACACCTGCTGGCAGCCAAGTTCCACGATACACCTGCCGCCAACAACATGGCCTATGTCGATCCGGTCTGCGCGCTCATCACCTCTATGCTACCTGTCCTGCAAGAAAAGGCATTAGCCGTGGCGCAGGAAGCAATTCAAAGCCCCCCCTTCCTCAGCCGCTTCATGACGCAGCTCATGAGCTTCGACGACAAAGTGCGACTAAAGTTCAACTACGATGGCGGAGACGCCGAGAATGGCTGGTCAGGCTTGACTACGTATGTCCTCGACGAGCATTTTGATACGTGGTTCAAGGCAGAGAAGGAGTTCGCCCTCGAAAGGTTACAAACCATCATGGAATCGCAGGAGGCCCGGAGCATTGACTATGACTATGCTGAAAAGGGGAAAATGAAGCCCACCCACGCCGCTGTCCAGATTACTCACCTGTTGAGGTCAATAACTGGTCAGTATGCACGGGTTCGCAACTTCAAATACAAAATCCGCTTCTTGATTGATATTCAGTTGGCGATCCTAGACAGCTTCCACGACCGTCTCAGGGGCTCTCTTGAGGCCTACCAGTCTCTCACGTCAACCCTCGGACGAACCCTCCACGGAGTAACCAAAGAAGACCTGGCTGCCCTTGAAGGCACCGGTGCCTTTGAAACGCTTGTCAAGGTGATTGGCAGTGCCGATCATGTCGTCAACACTCTTAGGGACTGGAGCAACGAAGAGGTACGTCGAGTGCATTGCAAACTTTACCAACCAACAGGCTAACACACTGTAAAGGTATTCGTTGCGTTGTGGGATGAACTGCAGACTCGATCCTCCCATCGTCGCAGCCAGGGGATCACGAGCACCATGAGCTACGACGACGTCAAGAACCGCACATCGTCTTCTGCCGGACAGGAGAGTGATGACGGGGCTCTCTTTGACGAGACGGTCGCTGCATACAGCCAGCGTCGCAAGGCTGGGCAAGATCTCCTTGTTAGTGCTCTAGTCGAGTCGCAGAGCAAGGCTTTCCGCGCCTACACTACCAGAGTTCAATGGACTACTGTTGGCGACACCGCCGTCCTTGGTATGTTCCTCCGATTGTTGTGTATTCTAAATCCCCTTAGCTGATGCTTTCCCAGACGATCTCACCATCACCCCTGAGCTCGACGAACCGCTCCGCATCCTCAGACGTAACTTTGACTTCCACCTTAAGGCTCTCTCCACGGCGACATTCCGCCGCGTCTGGCGCGATGTCCTCTCCAAGCTCCAGGACCTCCTCTGGAACGATGTCCTCCTCCGTCAGTCCTTTACCTCGTACGGCGCCGCTCAGTTCGTCCGCGACATTACAGCCATCAGCGCCCTCATCGAGCGCTACATCAAAGGCGGCTCCTCAGCCCTCGACAGTCTGCATGAGGGGCTGCGCTTGCTGAGTCTTCCCGCCGAGACCAGCGAGGAGGGCGGGCTGACGCTCAAGGAAGCCAGCGACCGTGTCTTTACAGACAATGACGAGGCGCGCAAGGTGCTGGAACAGCTGGGACTCGAGGTCGTGTCGCCGCCGGTTGCCAGGAAAATCCTGCTGCGGCGGGTTGAGAATGGTGAGAATGTAGGATGGTGAAGCAGTTGATTGCCGGGTATTATATATACAAATCCCATACTGGAAAAGATCCATCTCGAAATTCAACGTCCATGCCAATGCTGTCCGGTGTTGAAGTCCCTACGCATCCTCACGGGGGCTGATAACCCCAAATCTATGTTGTATGTATTCCAAATTTTTCCCGCAGTCCTCGATGATGCAAAAGCCAGGTGATCCCTAGCAGAAGAAAAAAACCCATTCGTCCTCCTTTTAGTCGAGCGCCCTCCTGGTCATCTCCACGACAGCAAAGGTGCCAGCGCTGACGGGCATGGCCCTCAACAGAGTAGGGGCGATGCCCTTGAAGAAGCCACGGGCACCCTCGGTGCGAAAGGTGGTGGCGAAGCAGTCGCGCATGTTGCGATATCGCTGGTTCGGCCCGAAGCCGTCGGTCTGCATCTTGCTCTTGACGACGTCGAGCGGGTAGCTGGCGAGCCAGAGGACCTCGCCGGCGAGGCCGCCGTAAAAGGCAATCTTGTAGCTGGCAATATCCTTGCGGTCGATGCGGTTGCGGGCGGCGTCGGCGTTCATCATGTACTCGAACGAGGTGAACCAGGCGCCGTAGGCAAAGGCCTCGCGCCAGATGGTGACGGCCTGGCCGCGGTAGATGGCCTTGAGGGTGCCGTCATGAACGCCGATCTTGCGGACGCAGTCGAGCGGGCCGTCGTATAGGCGGCCGGCGCCGTGCGGCTGGCTCTGGAGTCGGATGCGGACGTGCTCGATGGGGCCGGAGAGGACCGAGTTGGCGACGCCGGCGAAGGCTCCGGCGGCGGCGTACTGACCGTACGAGAGGTCGGCGCGGTGGCCGTTTGCGGCGTTGCGGTCCTCAAGCCATCGGCGCGCCTTGTGGAAGGCGCCGAACTGCACCGACACGCAGGCGCCGATGCCGATGAGCGGAGTCAGTGTGCCCTTGTAGAAGGCAAGCGCGCCTTCGTTGCGGTAGATGGAGGCGGCCGCCTCAAGGGCACCAGAGTATTGGGATGACGTCTGGAGACGGACCTTGACGATGTCAAAGGGTTGACCTGGAAGGGGGGGTGGGGATTAGGTTAGCAACCTGAAAGTCATGGTCGTCGTCGGTCATGTGATTCAAAGGCCGCCACTCGAGGCACTTGCCCCCAGCTTCCATCTCATCTCATCGCATCTGAAGGCTCATCGAGATCTTATCTCCGCCCTTGTCGCAAACGCATTCGCGAGGCAACAAACTGGTTCTTCCCAAACAAAAACAAAGCAAAATCACAATTCGCATCTGACATACCGATAAGAACCTGCGCAATTCCTCCCACGGCGCCCGAGAATAAGTCCTTGGCCGTCTCCAGGCCGCCGGCTTGCGGCGCCTCCACCTCAATCGCTGGGGCGTCCATGTCGCTGAGGCACCCCACGGTCAGTGCTTGTGGTAACACTAACGAATGCAATTGGCTGTTTTGCTCAGTGTTCAGAAGCACAAGCGAGCGAGAGCGATCTCGGTGAACACACTAGAAGCCTGCTGAAACGGAAGCGGAGGAGGGGAAGAAGACTGAAGTTGAAAGAGCGAAGCCGACTTGACCAAAGGAACGCTGCTTTCAGATATCTAATCTGGGGTTGCGGGTTGCGGAGGGCGCCTGGCAAATGGCGTGCTAGGATTACGAAAGCCCGTTACCGGCGCCGCGCTATCGAGGTCCGAGTATGCACTTATCCCGTACCAACTGTCCTTATACAGGGGTATATACCTACCTATCTACGGGGTGCACTCCAGCCCAACGCCTCCAAAAGTGTTGTCAGAGGGCGTTCCCTAACATGTCTGCCGTGCGCCATGAGAGCTATGCGTTTATCGAGGTCCTCTGACAAAGCCGTTCATGACTTGCCGCGCTTTGTCTTGTACGTGCGGGTGGTCGGCGCTCTTCCCGAAATCGGGCTGGTTACGGAAGTCGGCTTCACCGCGCTCAACTCGTTGATTTCGGTAGGTTTCACCGAGGTGCCGGGCCTCACAATGTCCATGACCCATATCTAGCCGAACGACCATTCAGAGACGAAAATCTTTTTAAATCACGCGGCAGCACGTTACTCAACATGGCCACGTTGTGATCGGTTTTTCAGTATTTCGGTATTGAAAACAAGACAAAACCCCAGATTTACCGCAACACTGTACTACTTAGAAGACATCATAGTGAAACCATGGCACAGCCAGCGTGGCGAAACACACGGAGCGCGGCAACACGCAGCGCGGCAACATAGCGCGGTACCGCTCAAGATCATGTGGTCATTGTCCACACATCCAAGGTACGCCAAAGAGTTTGGGCATCTTCTAGAATTAGTGTCGAGGGGTTCTAGCCGCATCCACCTCTTGTTAGTCCGTCACAAATTCACACTCGCTCAACCCCCGCCTTTTTCAGTACCGCCTGATACCCTGCTTGCTGTCTTTGGCCTCGCTCTGCGCTTGAGCATGCTGCTCAATAGCCTCCTTCAGCTTCCCAACCACCTCGGGTTGGTTGCTGAACGCTGTTTGTAGGATCGTCTCTAACTCCGTCTCCACTTTTGCGATGGGCTTGACCCCAGTCTTCCTGTTGCGCGAGTCCGTCATCAGGGTGCCCCAGCGCTGGGTGAAGGCGTAGATCGAATGTCGGAGCAGCTCATCCAATTGTTCGTTCATGTCCTCAACCGTCAGTGTCTTGGCCGTTACCGAAGGAGTCCCCCGTGACCAGAGCGATCCTCCGATGATGTTAGAGATAAATCCAACCCAGTTCTGCGGGCTGAGCGTGTCCCATATGTGACTAAAATGCTGCATGGATGCAGTCTGGTTCCTGATGTCGCCAATTTCCAGCGACACCAATTCGTTCTTGACAATGAGCAAGTTCTTGACCATGAAAAGATCTGCGTCAGGGCCCGACTTAACATACTTGATTCTTGCTTCTGCCCGTTGGAGAACTTGAATTGTCTCTCGTACAATTTTGAAGACGACGGCGTTGTTCTTTGCCTGACATGGGATTAGCGAGGCCGTGGAAGCCAAATCAAGCCAACTTACCGCTCTCTCCTTGGGCATGCAATGTTCGTACATGGCCAACAACTTGATTGCCTGTTTCACCAGCGGGTGAGCGTTGGACGATGCGACTCCCCCCACTACGGGGCCGATCTTGAGCAAGGTATCCGGGGCCGCAGCCTTTGTTATTGACTTGGTCACCTCGACTTCGAACGCAGCATCGGTCAATGGCCAGAGATGGTGAACAAGCAACTGCGAAGTGTACTGTTTGCTCTTCGAGAAGTAGGGTGACTCGACCTCATCGAACTCGGTTCCAAAGTACTCATTCGCTAGCCATCCAACAACATTGCAAGTTATTTGCAGAGATGCTGCCTGTAGAACGGGTTGGAGATTCGTCACCATCGGTGTCATGTTACCGGGGTGGTTGATGCTGGTGTTGATAGTCTTGATGGATTGGAAGACCGAGTCCGGTGCTGTGTTCCACATTGGCTCTACGTCAAACAGCTTAAGGAACAGGCCCTCTTCGTTGTACATGCGTTCAAAGCATAGCTTGATAAAGTTTCGTGATGCTGTCTCGGCAGAGAGACTCTTGACCTCCTTTTGAAACTCTTGAATGTCGGCTTGTATCATCAACTTCAAATCCCGATCGCGAGTAGTCAAGTGAGTGTAGAAGATGTTCTTCGCAGTATTCGCATACGTCTCAAAGTTGGTACAAGAATCAACTGGTTTGCCATAAAAGTCGTACACGCGACGGACAACTTGGCGAACGTTGGGTATTAAGCCATAAGAGTCGAGCATCATCTCCTGAAAACGGCCATAGGCCAGAGCGTGACGTGCCGAATCTGATTTTGTGGCTGCAATTTGTCGAGAAATATCAGGAGAAACACTCTCCAATCGGGTCTTGTATCCATGCTCGAGAAGATGAAGGGCCTTTGTGAGCAACGCATTGTATCGGGCGAGGTATGTATCACGATCGCGATAGGTCTCCTGGATAGTTGAATGAGTCGGTGCATTTCCAAACATTTTCGGTATCCTTACATGTTTTTCCATAAACACGATGCAGGCATCGATATTCTCAATCATCTGTCCAAATGAATCATCGTCAACCAAGCGGCTCGCACCAGGAGCATTGAGGCGCCTCGTAGCATTATCGAGATACGCATAGTAGTGTAGGTCGGTCCCAACATCATCAGCCAGGGCCTCAAGCCGCCTCTGTTCTTTGAGCAGGTCTTCGCATTGCGACTGGAAGGTTGATGTCTGGGCTTCGACGGACTGAAAAGAGTGGGAGAGGGAGGTGAGAAGCTTCAGAGTTGCATTGGCGTCGTCGATGAGTCCGTCAAGATGGCGCTCTGTGAGTGTGAGCTGGTCTCGATATAACCTAGAAGACGTCAGCCAAGCTCAGCGTCGCGGACCGATTCCCATCTGTAATCATTGCGTACAAGTATTCTCCTTGGCTTGCATCCAGCAATTGCTCATCGTATGATTCAAGCTTGTTGCCTTCAAGTCCTCCAGCGCGTTCGAGCTCGACACCAGAATCGGAAAGGTCCAAAGCTTCCCATACTCTGTTCCACCTATTCGTCTTCTTGCGCTGTAGCCTTTCGTCTTTTGACGGCCGCGCTGAGGCAAGGCGTTGAAGGTCGGAGCAGGAGCCTGCGCGGCGGATTACTACTGCATCCGGCGGTGTGTTGGTGTTTTCGATATCCTCATAGACGTTTGGCATGGGGACGACAATGTCGGCAACTGTTCCCGTTCCCTGTGACAGTCATGGTGAGCTTCAGTATGTCGCATAGGTGGGGTGCAGGCCAAAAGGTAGAACGAACGATGGGCTGCAGGAGCAACGACTCCTTGCGGCGGTGGCCATGGCTCTGGCTGTTCGTTGGGCCCTTCTTGCTTGTGATCTCGGGCACAAAGTTGTACCACGAGTCTTCGTACATAGTGTCGGGGGAAGCTCCAAGCTTGAAGCTCAAGGCGAGCTCGAGATTCGCTGTGACTTCTAGAAGCCACGCAACAAGCCGCTGGAGGTTGGTCGGAAATGTGTGCTCCGAACCGCCGATGGCGGGACAAGGACAAGGGTGGGGGAGGAGTCCGTTCCTTCCCCCCCCCCCGCGGATGCATTCCGAGACCCGAGCATGGGGACATGTGGCACAGCACAGTACATCTTATGCCCAAGTGTGGCTTGCGTGCTTCAATCGGCCTGCCACAGTCCACAGAATTTTGCTGACCCAGCTAGACCTAGAACCAGTCTGCCGAAGCCCATGGTCTGCATGACCTCACCATCCATTCATCACCATTCAACTCCAAGGGCAAGGGATTCTTGAGGAATTGCAGCTCTTTCAATAACAATCAATATTACACAAGCCAGGCTTCACTTTTCGAATTGATTGATTCAAGATCATGAGCGCTCCTCAACTCGCGCTCCGGCGGGCTGCCATCCGTTCTCAAGCTCGCCGGTCAGTCATCAGGACTCAACGTCAATGGGTCCGATTTGCCAGTAGCGACACTCCCCGTCAAGGAGGAGGAGGAAAATTCGCCGTTGCCGCGACCATTATTGGCGGCGCCACGGTGGGAGCGTACCTATATCCCATCATGATGGAGCAGTTTGGGCCCAAGTCTAAGTCCGAGAAGCCCGTGGCGAAGTCCGCGGCAAAGGCAGAGCTTCAGTTTGAGAAACCCCGCAAGCAGTCCACGTCAAAGGAGGAGAATCGCGATCTCCTTAGTTCGCAGCACGTTCAGGTCAAGAACAGCTGGGAGCATCCCGGCATCTATGCGTGGGGCTCCAACATTGCTAAAGTCATCGACCCCAACTCCAATGAGAAATACGTCAAGGCGCCTCGCCGCATCGCCTACTTCGACGGCCAAATTCTTCGAGATCTGAAGCTCACCCAGGCCTTTGGTGCAGCAGTCACTGAGAAGGGCGACCTGGTGCAATGGGGTCTCGGCTTCTCCAAGGACGACCCTACGCCCGTGCCCACGTTGACGGGTAAGGACATTATCAAGATCGACGTGTCGTTGGACCGAATCATTGCTCTTTCTCGCAAGGGAAACGTCTACTCGATCCCCTCTTCCCGTGATGACTTGGAGGGTGGGCTGAAGGAGGAACAGCCAAAAAGCTCTTGGTCTCTTTGGGGTAGTGTCGGAAAGGAGAGCATCAGCTTCCGCAACCTCACTCCCTCGGGTCTCGGACGAGGCGAAACTGTTACCGACATCAGCGCCGGCGAGGAGCACTGTCTCATGCTCACTTCAAAGGGACGTGTCTTCTCCGCGGCTGCAAGTGCGTTGGAGTTTCCATCTAAAGGCCAGATGGGCATCCCGGGTCTAAGCTGGGCCAGTCGGCCTAAGGGCCCATATGATCAACCCCACGAGATTACCACTTTGAAAGGATTTGAGATCAGTCAGATTGCCACTGGTGATTTCCACTCTGCGGTTCTGGACAAGGCGGGCAGAATTTTCACCTTTGGTGACAACGCCTTTGGACAACTTGGTTTTGACACTGAGTTTGGCCTCCACTCGACGGAATCCCCGACAATCATGGCCACCAATAATCTCTACGGGAGCCGCGGTTTGATTCCAACGGTAACATCCATTGCAGCCGGTGGAGCCACCACTTTCTTTACTGTTGATGCAAAAGCTCGTGTGGGCCACGAAGCCCCAAAGGCCAACGCCGCCCAGCTTACCTCGGATCTTTGGACTCTCGGCCAAGGCGTTTACGGGACCCTAGGCACGGGACGGTGGACGCATGTGTCACCTAGGCCAACCAAGGTCAAGGCGCTCTCGTCTCTGTTCGAGTATGACGAAAAGAAAAACAAGATGAGCCCAATCAAGCTCAAGTCTCTGTCCATTGGCACCACACACTGCTCGGCCGTGATGGACAACCTCACCGAGACATCCGTCTCGGGCAAGGGAAGTGAAAACGCGATCAACTGGGGCGCCGATGTTATGTTTTGGGGCGGCAACGAACACTACCAGCTAGGCACCGGCAAGCGGACTAACGTCAATGCTCCCACATACATTGGCGCCCTGGACGCAGACCCCAGTAGCATGAAGGACGAGCAGACCGGATTCCATCGGCTATGTGTTACACCACGAACAACGATTCGTCTAGATGGCGGCAAGGGTCGCAAGGTGACACTGGAGCAAAAAGTCGAATGTGGCAAGTACATCACCGCAGTATACTCTGCTGTATAGGCGGCAGGTAATACGAGATGACAAGTTCGTGACCGCAAACTGTCTCGGAAAAGGGGTCCACCTCTGGAGCTGTAAACTACTATGTACGCCTATCTACGATACGAAGCGGGGGACACCATGTGCATGAGCTGAAGGATAATAATATCCACGGGGTTGGGAGGCGTTGATTGGGGTTCTGAAACGATCCGACTCTTATTGTACCGATTCTTGGCAAAGGAAAGCCCTCAAAATTGACTCAGGTTATTCATGACGATAGCTCACATCACTTACATGCTTCAAAACGGCAAGGCCAGAAAATCCGATCGACGGCTTGTCAAACTTGTCACAGATTAATCTCCTGAGGTACGATACATGTGAGAATGAGTGGCATCTAGCATCTCAGTGTGACAGAAGCGCCACGTGGTTCGCACCAACGAGGCACCAACCCGGCGACAGGGGACCCGGACGAAGCGTCGCAGATCTGCAAGCCAAAGGCGACTCATCGTTTCAGACGTAGACCCTATTTGCCCATTGACTTGCGTCGTAGCTATTTTGGTCTTTGTTCTTACAATCACTATCAGCGAGTTGCGTTGGCAGCGATTGGGGCATTAGTGAGCCGAGAGTCGATTGGTGATTCACGTCACGATGAAAATAGGAACTTCCATCAACAGGCTATTAGCGCCAACGCAACACGAAGACGGCGAATGATGCCAGGGCCGCGCAATCCGGGAGGTGGGAGCGGATGTGACAAAGAGTGTCGGGGAAGAGTTACGCTATGTATTAGGGGTGAGGGTGTTATGGGGAGAGATAGTGTAGTACACATTACGGGGACAACCAGTCATGCGATGATGGGCAGTGGTCGTGGCAAGGGCGAAACTCTGGCTCAAAATTGTGGCTCGGCGGATAGGGAGCGGGAAGTCAGAAACATGATGCTGATACACGACCAATCAATCCTATACGGCGCTGGTCGTCTAGCTTTCGTATTGGGCCGTGGAGCGGGAGATGGATAACCCACGAGCCAGTTCGGTTCCTGACGCTTGGCATTTGGCAGCTTTTTGTTGTTGCTGGATCGGGATCATGTACGAATACGTACGCTGGAGGCAAACTTGGCTGGGGGGGTGCTGAAACTAAAATAGATTGCATCAACTTTTCAGCCTAAAAGTGTTCCTGTCCGTCATCGCACATTCCTGCCCTATCCAGAACGAGCTAAATAAATGGGAAAAAAGCACACCTGCTGCATGCCTAGCACGGAGACATGGAAGCCACGGAGACAAGCCACGGGAACAAGCCTAAAGGCCTCCTGCCCTACAGGGAACATCAACCACCCGACAAGCTGGACACGATGGAAGTTTATTTTTAACCTGCACTTGCACTGAGTCTGCTCCTGCCCCCGGAACGCGCACAGGACTGAGGAAGCTGCAACTACTACCTTTGTGTTTCCTTAGGTACCTCCTGCCTACCTTACCTGTAGATCCTGTGACTTGTCGCATCGTTCCTGCCCAGAACCAGGACCACGGGATCGGGCAGCACGTGCCTTGGGGCATCTCAAATCCATCCCATCAATCCATCCCGTCAGGCACGCACTTGGGTATTCAAGATTGACCAAGTTGGGCCTCCAGCGCTGATCAAGGTCGATCAAGGATTCCACGTCTGCAGGCTTCCTCTCTTTCCCCACGCCCACGCCCCCTTCCGAGACCCGGTTTATGGTCACCATCGCCATCGCCTTCGCCTTCGCCTTCGCCTTCGCCTTCGCCTTCACCTTCGCCTTCTCCTTCGCCTTCGCCGTCGCTGCCACCGAACGCTCCTTCGCACTCACTGTTGTCGCCATCGCCGTCACCCGCTGTGATTCGTCCTCGTGATCGCAGTCTTGATCACAGCTCAGCTGCCATCAGCCTGGCCTTGCCTCGTGAATGCGCCACTTTGCGCCGGTCGTGAATCTCGCCCATCGCGACTCTACTTTAGCGATACGGCGCGCTCTCGCTCCCGCTCTTTTTCGCCCTATATTCACCTTTATCCTTCCTCCTCTTCATTCTCTATCACTCCCTCTACCCCCCTTAGCCAGCTATAACTGCGCCATATTATCCCACAGCGCCAACGTCCAAGATTACTACAAAGACGCCTGCTTCGCCCCCTTGTTGAGGAGGTCCCGACCCCTGCTCAACCTCCACCGGGCCAAGGGCTCTCACTACAATATTCTTCCGTCTCCCTCCCCTTCTGTCTCGACCTCGCCCTCGCTCTCGTCTCCTCGCCCTCGGCGTCACCCTCCGTCTTTGCCGCGCCTCCGAGGTCTGCGTACCTACTTCTCCTCGGCGCCGGCTCTGATCTCTTCGTCCACTCCTCCATCTTCACCGTCCACCTCGTCGCCTCCGTCGCATTTCGCCACCATGGACAGGATTCCAAAGTTCCGTCGCAAACCCAAGAACCCTACAATCGAGACCGCCATCGAGCGCTCCAGCAGCGACACCATCGAAAGCATCGCCAGCGCCGAGATACAAGCTGCCAACACGCAACAAAAGCAGGTTCAACCCCAGAAACCTGCGGCCAAGCCATCTAAGAAATCCGCCTTCCGCAACTTCCGACTGCGTGCCTCTGCCAAACGAGCTCGCGAGAGCCCCTCTGGAGATTTACCTTCCAGTCCCCCTCCCGCCATCGTCAGCCTCGAAGGTATTAAGAGCCGACCTCCCACCGCGGACGGCATTGGGATGAGAAATGGCCATGGAGTTACACCCCAAATTCCTGCCTTCTTGGCCTCGACCATGCAAGGTGCATCCATCCATCCACCCCACGCGCCCGTCTGGATATATGCTAACCACCACCCAGATATCGACTTCAAATTCCAAGAGCTGACGTGGGCCGAGCGCGATCGAGTCCTCGAGGGCACGAAACACGAGGCAGAAGACGGCTTCAGGTGGGGGACATACAAGCAACTCGATGCTGAGGAGAAGGGCGTCATGGATCGGTACATCAACATCAAACCCTGGAACCACAATCGCGTTAGACTTCAGGTTCCTGCAAACGAGCTGGACTACGTCAACGCCTCCGATATCACTCTCGAGTCACCCTCCGATGCCGGAAAACTACCTCTTCGCTACATCGCCATGCAAGGTCCCACACCACCCTCAGTTGGGTACGTCTGGCGCATGATCGCAGAGCAGCTCTCCTCGCCCGCAGTCATTGTCCAGCTTACTACCATGTGCGAAGGCGGCGCCATCAAGTGCCATCAGTACTTCCCGGACGATGAGGACCAACCCACCTGGGACCTCAACGAGCAGAACGCATGGGGCGATGACTGGAAAGCCCAGCTTACACTCGATTCTTTCGAAGAACTCTGCGATGGATCCATCGAGAAGCGCAAACTGCTTCTGCAGGTGGAAGGCGAGGAGAAGCCGCGTGTTGTCTGGCACCTTCTCTATCGGAGGTGGCCCGACTTTGGTGTGCCGGAGCTCGAGGACCTCGATGGGTTCTTCGAGCTCATGCGGCTATCGCTCGAGTACAGCGCGCCGTCCAACCCTCGCATTATTCACTGCAGTGCCGGCGTTGGTCGTACCGGTACCTTCATCACTCTTGAGCACCTCATGCGCGAGCTCGAATCTGGCGCCTTTGAGGATTATGATACGCCCATTATCCATGGGCCCGATCTCATCTACGAAACCGTCAACTTTCTCCGAGAACAGCGTGTCGGTATGGTCCAGGGCAAACCCCAGTATCACTTCCTCTACCAAGTCATGTGCAAGCTATGGCAGGACAAGTATGGAATCGACGAGGACAGCGGTGAGCCCGCAGCTAAGAGGCTTGAAGTGGAAGATCCGTTCCTTGATGCGGGTCCCGGGCCTGACGTTGGTAGCGTAGGCATTGCGAGGTGAAGACATGCATCAGAGTAGATCAGGACTCTTGGTTAGGCGTTGATGTTTTTTGGGGGAAGGGGCAAGCATATCTGTGGTTTGGGGTGGTTTTTTTCTTGGGGACGTTTTGCAATACCCAATCATGGGCCATCATGGTTTTTGGTTCCCTTTGTCTCATTCTTGTATTCTTGTTTATATCCAACTCTTGCCGCATCAAACGGCAGAGTATTTTCCCGTCGAGCTGGATAGAGGATCGCTTCAGGGAAGTCGACCAAGTGTAGGAGTATAAGGACGGTCTGGGAAGTATGCGCGCGGTGTATGTGTAGACATTGGTCATGAGCATGGGAGCATGGACAGCATGGAAAATATGCCCCGGTGGGCGAGCAAGCATAGACTGGCATTGGCACAAGGCAATGCCGACAGCAATGGCAATGGGGAATAAAGACACAAACCTCTCGAGACGGGTACCTTTTTGGCAGTACATCACAACGGTAGATTCTGGGTAACGTTGGGTAATGAATACTTTTCAGGTCTATTATGGTTTTGTCGATGTGATCAAATGCGCTCTAAAACCTCGCTTTTCTCTCCATCATAGCCAATTCAGCCTCTATCCTGCTTTGACACACACCACTTTTGAGTGGCTTGCGACTCTTTTTTTTTCTTCTGCTTTTCTGCTAATTTTTTTGGGGCTTCCCTCTGGATATCATCCTCCTCATTACATTTGTCCGAATACAAACTCTTCTTGGTCACTACAAAACGCCCCCATAAATAGGATAAAATACAAATCTCGGTATTACCACATCCTTCTCCTCAACTCCATCACGCACTAATTACAACTGTGACGCGCTCCTTCTCCGTCACCGTCACAGTTTGGTGATCCTTCTCCGTCACCGTGACGGTCATATACACCGAGACCGTGGGTGTTCCATCGACGACCTGCGTCGTGGAGCTCCCATCACCCTCATCGGCCGCTTCCGTAGCCACGGCCTCCTTGGCGGCACTCTTGGTCTTAACAATAGGGACAAGGTTGACAGTTGAATATCTGGTAGGCTCCGCCTCCGCCTCCGAAGTCACAGTAGAGTCCCCTTGGTTGGGCACTTTGATGGACTTGGTGATGGTACTGCCGGAGGGTACAGCAGAGGAAGTCGGCACCTCTGTCACGGGCGCGGAGGTGGTAGCAGGCTCATCATAGGCGGGAGCGGAGGATTCGGGGGCAGAATACACCGAGCTCGTTTGGACAGGTTGGCTGATGACCGGCTGCTCACTCGAGGGCTCGGAGGATGAAATTGGCACCGAGATTTCCTGAGTGGAGGAAATAGGCACCTCGGCCACAGGCTCAGAAGTCGGCTGCGCAGCCGCACCATCGTCGACAGTAACGACCTGGGTGACAGTTACGACAGGGCCGTTGTGCTGCTCCTCGGCCTGCGATGTGGTGGCTGGCTCTTCAACCACAGATGTCGAAGCTGGCTGCTCGACAACCACCGTAGATGTGGGCTCCTCGACTGCAGAAGTTGACCCCTGGCCATCGCCAGTCTCGCCTAGAATTTGCTTGGCCTTGTCCACATCCTCACATCCCAGCCGGACGCCCCTGTTGGTGGTCATGGGAAGCGCGTAGCACTGTCTATTGTCGCCACAGGCTGAGAGAGTGTACGTCCCAGCACCGCTGCACTGCGCAAACTGTCCGTCGATACACGCTGCTTGGCCACTAGAGCAAGCAGACGCGGACGTAAGGCCAGAATACACTTGGTTTAGATCCTTGGCTTGGGCGAGGTTGCTGGCGTAGCGCTCAGCGTCCACAGTGGTTGTCCCCGTAGGCATTGGGGTGGCATTCGGAACAGCAGTGTTAGGAACGCCTGTGGCGACGATCTCAGAGATGGTCACCAGGGAAGACGTGGTGGAGGGTGCCACTTGTGCCTCGGACGTGGAGACAGGCGCAGAGTATGAGACTTGAGCCTCAGTTGAGCTGGCACCTTCCGTCTCGCTCGGGTTCACCACAGAAACTGTCAAAGTCGTTTCTGGGGCAGCTGCAGTTGTCTCGGGGATCGAAGACTGGACATTGGATGCAGGAACATCGATAGCGGACGTTGAGGCAATAGAGCTCGCCACCGGCTCCGATGCCTGAACCTCAGAAGTGGTTGGCACCACAATAGTCGAAGGCTCCTCGACTAGTGTCGTCTGCTCAATATGAGTCGTGGTGGGCTTGAGGTCGCCGAGGTCAACGCTTGACACGAAGCTCGCACCTGTTGAATATTGCTGGCCCTGATCCGGCACGGTTGAGGCGATGGGGAGCGCAGTTGAGGTAGTTACGACTGGAGCACCAGGGGTTTCTTGGTATATGCTGGAGCCAGGGTTCCCGACCACCGTCGACAAGGTTGGGACGGCCTCGAGAGTAGTTGCAGGAGTGTTAATGTCGGATCCAGGGAGGGACTGAGTAGCGTCAAGGATGGACGATGATCCGGGGGTGTTGACAGGCTGTGAGTATGTGTACAGCGATGTCGATGGCTCCTGCGTATCAATCTGTGTGCTAGAAAGCTCGGTCGTGGGGTTCTTGGGGACGATCGAGGTCGTGAGAATAGACTGAGTGATCTCTTCAGCGGCGCTCGTCGTCCCGGGTGTGTTGGGCTGTGTGCTCGAAAGTTCGGTCGCGGGATTCTTGGGGACAATCGAGGTCGTGAGAATAGACTGAGTGATCTCTTCAGCGGCGCTCGTCGTTCCGGGCGTGTTGAGCTGTGTGCTCGCAAGCTCAGTCGCGGGGTCGCTGGTAGCAATCGAAGGTGTGGCATAAGACTGAGTTATCTCTTCCATGACGCTGGTTGTCCCGGGCGCAACTACAACGGATGTCGTCGTGTCGACAAGCTCTGAAGACAGAGTTTGAGAGATCGGCTGGTTGGGAACAATAGACGTCGTGAGGATGAACTCGGAAGTCGCCACCACCGTAGTCGCGATCCCAGAAGTCTCATCCGCTGCGCTAGTTGCGATCAAAGAAGTATCCTGTGCCACGCTAGTCGCGATCACAGAAGTTTCCTCCACCGCGCTTGTCGTGGGTTGCTGAGGAACGATGGAAGTTGTGAGTGTAGGCGTCACAGCCAGGTTTGTCGACACGATCGGGTTGATGACGGAGGTAGGTTCCACGGGTTGCTCCGTCGTCTCATCCACAACACTCGACACGATCGGGTAGATGACGGAGGTGGGTTGGTCCACAGGCTGCTCCGTCGTCTCATCCACAACACTCGACACGATCGGGTTGGTGACGGAGGTGGGTTCGTCCACAGGTTGTTCCGTCGTCTCCTCCACAATACCCGAGACCGAATTAGTGACCACAGGGTTCTGATAGTTGACACTCGAAGTCGTCGGGACGATGGGTATGAGGTTCACGGTTGAAGTCGCTGGGGACGATTCGTCCGCGTTGGAAACGACCGATTCGGGGAAGATGACGCTCGAAGTCAACGTCTGGAAGACGGGTCGGGGTGTCGTCTCTGAATTGTCAGAGTCGCCTCCGGAGCTGTGGCAAGTTTATCAGTAATGGTTCGCCTATTATTCTGGGGAACTCATACCCATCGACGGCAGCGGTTGCCTCGACAGAAATAGCATAGTCGCTATTGGCAGGAGTGCTCACTTCCCTGCGGATTCTAGCATTGCTCGTGTTAGTCAAAGATCCGGCGAATTATGAGCGGCATAACACTCGACGTACATTCTGTCAGTCCACCGTAATGGACCGGCCTGGGCGGACTGGGCAGTCAAAAGAACGTGTAGCACGACGGCTATCCTCCTCCGATCGAAGATCATTTTGTATTCGTTTTGAATCGAGGGCGTAGAAAGATGTCGAAAAGATAAAAAATACAAGATTGAAAATATCGAATATGTGAAGTGAATCTTCGGATGTTTGGTATGTTGAGCTCGATGAGGGATGTGTTGTGAATGGTGCTTATGGCGATGATGCTGTGGGTTATGTGTCGAGTAGCGCAATCGATTAGGTTGGCAGGTACAAAAATGGCAAACGGCCGTGGCGAGTGTCCGCTTCACTTCGAGTCAATCGAAGTTTGCGGCACTGGATCAATGAATGATTGTTCTGGTCAAGCTGTGACAGAAAGAAGGCGCACAGAGATGACGGGCGACAAAGGAATGAGGAACAGTCCAACACGCCAAAGGAAAAAGGGAACAGTCAAAGAGAGATGACGAAAGGACAGGTGAAGATGAAACCGGAGAGACAAGGAAAAATAGAGAGGGAGAGAGAGTAAGAGGCAACGATGAAAGGACTGGAAAACGGAGAGTGGTCTAGGAATCGTCGTCAAGGTGGAATTTGGTGTAGTATTGTATGGCCCTTGTGCTTCGTGCCGGGGCGCTGCCTGTCCCAACGCAATCCCAACCCGGCGGCACCAGCAAAGAATCGTCTCGTCTAGCATGAGCATGGCCCAGGCCGCGGCGCCCGTCGGCCTCACGCTGTCGCCTCACACGCAGTCGCCTCACGTAGCATCTGTCTCGCTGCCGTCCGGAGGCGGTCCCTCGCAGGGCCAGAGCCCACCCAGGCTCCAGTCGACAGTCTCACGACGCGCCCGAGGCCAAACGGCCCCGGTCCCAGCGTCTGTCCAGCACGGCGCAGGGACGCCCCATCGACGACTCATCTCGAGCTTCAAACGCGCCACAGGCTCTGCAGGGCGCTGGAGCCTAATGGGGGCCCTGGGTGGATGGCCCAGTGCCTGCTGGCGTCGTTTGAATCGGGTCTGCGGGGAGCGAAATTGACTGGCCGACAAGCGCGCTGGCGTTCAAAGACAGCGCAAGGTTGTATTTGCGGTTAAGGTACCAGGTAATGCTCAGTCGTCGTGTTCCTTGGGTGGATGTTGTTCCTGGCAGCTCCGCATGGACTTCCTTGAAGTCGGGTGTTAGCGTTGTCCCTGGCATGCCCTGGTTGTTTCCTCAAGCCCCAGTCTGCATCCGCGCGGCTCGCTATTATTGGCAGGGACGACAGGCCGTTTCGGCAGCGGCCCGGTAGTGGGACCGTGGTGGCCAATCACGGGGGATCCACCAGATCCGCCTGCAACGCCCCTGGCAGTTCTGCAGGGCTTGGGCGGCTGTAGAGGGTACGTACCGTCCAATCGATGCCATGGCCGGAAAGCTGCAAGAGCCGCGACGTTCGACAAAGACGCTTCATTTCACGCCTCTTCAGTGAGAGTCTTCCACTCCCTTGCGCCTTCGTTCGCTATTTTTCCATTGCAGTCGCTTGCAGCTGCAGTCGACCCATTCTCGTCTTGATGCATCTTTGTTGGTCGTTCTAACCCTCGCTTCCATCCTTGGCCTCCGATCTGACCTGTTCTATCGGTCTGCGATTCTACGTATCCTCCATGTCCCCCAGCCCTGAAGCCCCCCAATTAACACTTGTCTGCCCGCCGTTGGATCCTTGTTCCTAGCAATAAAGCAGTGTTCAACTGCAACAGCCCTTGTCTTCTCTCCTTCTCCGTGCAACCCCTGCAGCTCTTGCATGCCCCGTTGCCTTACTTGGCAACTCCATTCTCCATTCAGAACCATGGCCTTGGGTCTTCCCTCACCTGGATAGCCGCTTGACATCAATACCTCCGTTGAACGAACCCAGTCTCGCCCACACGAGAGGCTAAGTGTCATGTAGCGTCCCCTGAAAATAATCTGGCGCTGCCAGCATTCAGACAAACTCCATCTAGAATCACCCTGTGTGGCTTACACCTCAAACCATAGTCTGGCCTTTACTCTGGTCTCATCGCACGACCACATCTTCCTTGACCCGCGCAGCTGAACTTGATACGACAACCTCTCGTTCCATCGTGTACGAGAAATGATTTGATCTGAGTACGTTCATGTTCATCTAAAATAGCATTGGCTACAACGCAATCATGCAGTTTCGATACTTAATTGGCTCGTGAACCGCGTGATCCAGGCTTGTTCACATCCACTTTTCATAGTTTCCCATCTTCGCCATTGCACCACATGATGCTACTTTCTTTTCATAATTGCTTTCCTTTCTTTTCGATTCTTTACATTGAATGTTCCCTATTTGGCCATGTTTGTACATCTAGATTTACAGGGTATATCACTAGGCCTGCGACGGGCCACCATCCCCACCTCATCTACACATCCGTCTACACGCTGTTGACTCATCCAATACTCGTACACAGCACTTGTCCAATCCATGCATCTTGAGGCCTCAGCGGCATCCGACAAGAAAAACAAGCCGCCTCATCATCCTTGCCACGTAAACGCCGTCCCATGCTCTATTTTTCGTACCTTTGCTTCTTTCAATTGTGCCGTTTGTTCCCTGGCTCCTCATCCGCGTCCGCGATGACCTTGTCCCTGCTTTGCCGTCGTCGTCGCTGCTGCTGCTGCTGCTGCTGCTGCTGACGTGCCCATTTGAGCACTTTGCTCAAGTCCTTGTTAGCCTCATCCTCCACCCGGCCATTGAGATACCCCTGGACCAGTTCATCGTCCGGCCAGGTCCAGCCGACCAGGCTTGTATTCAGCGCGTCCAGCACTGAATTCGTCATCGCATGCTCAAGCATTGGTTCCGCAAACGCTCGGAACGCACAGAGCGTATCAAGCATGTCCGCCTCAAGAGGCACTTCATCTAGTGCCCCCATTTCCTCGATCAACGAGCCCTTTCCCCATTCAAGCATCAACCATTTGACCACTCTTGCCATCTCCTCGAACTCTCCCGCAAATGCCAAGGATAGCATGTAGTCATGCACTATTGGTGCCGAGACAGGGTCGCGCCGCAACAGCATTGCGTCGAGCCGAGACACCTCGTTGCTCCCCAACAATGCCTGTCTCTTCTTCTCCTCAGCTACCAATTCATAAAAGAGCTCCTTCAGGCACCCAGCTGCTCGTCTGACCAAGGCCAATGGCGAATCATCTTCGCTGTGATCTGACATCGGCGGCTCGCATGCCGGGTCGTGTTGCTCTGTAGCCTGTACCTCCCTAGCATCCGGGTCATACAAAAGGCCGAGTGGATTTGTCGTTGCACCGTCCTCCGATTTCGTATCTGCCAAGAGAGCAACGGCCTCCCGCCGCAAAATCCGCTTCAGGCATCTGGAGAATTGGTGGAAAAGTGATAGTGGGAAGCCATGAGACTCCTGGATGCGGCGCACTAACTGCATAGTCAGCCGCAATTGCTCTCCGAGACTAATACCCAAAGAGACATGATGTTGTCCCAGGTTTTTCAGAATAGGCTCCCACAAGTACGGTGCCCAAAGCCGCGGCTCGCGCTCGAGGCGGATCTCAATCAATCGCATTGCCCGTACCATTTTCCGTCGCGGTTGCTCGGTGTCTCTAGCACAGACCCCAATGTAGGCAGCAAATATGTTGAGCGGAACCTCTCCAAGGGCTTCAGGATCGGGGTTGTTGGAAAGTAAGCTTAACCACTGGTGTCGTAGCATCGTGCTTTGCATGAGATAGCGATGAGCCGTCGGCAGGGAGTCGGCATTTGACACCAAGATGCGAAGGCATTGCCCACTTGGCAGAATGCCACCGAGCTTCATCTTCTCGTAAAGCTCGTCCACGCTAGGAGCCCGCAGTCGTGCCTTTTCGAACTCTGCCAGATTTTCCTCTTGAAGGACGGGAAAATTGAGCGAATTGTTTCCCGGCACACTGCTGACTGTGGAATCGGCATCTCTGGCAACAAGTTTCTCAAACATTGCTGCATACTCTTCAAGGCCAGGTTTTTGCCCCTTCTTTGGGGGCTGCTGAAACCTCCCCCAAGCTTCTTGTGCGTTTCGCGTTGCCTTGATTGAGGCTGCCCATACTCTGAGCTGCTTCTTAATGTCCACTGGCGTCCTTTGTTGAATCGCAGGAGTGCCATCGTAGGCCAGACCTTGCAAGACATCCAGGGCTTCGTCATTCTGGTCCTTGGAGAACCCGGCCTCTTGCATCATCGCGCCTGCTCTAACTGTTCGAGTCCAAGCTTCATCGGGCTCCATCTTCTCATCCATGCCATCTCCAGGTCGCAAATAGGGAGGCCATGTTTGGGAGTGGCGCATCGCGCTGTGGATTTCAGCCTGATTCTTGGGCAGTCCCGCTAGCACTGCCCTAATGGCCATGAATCCGGCCTTGTCCACCAACAAGGGCTTCGCGAGTTGATCCGACATCTCAAGGAGGATTCTTTGGGCCTCCCAAAAGTAGGCATTGGGGGCCTGCTTGTGCCGGCTTGCCAGGCCTGCGCGACTTGCGAATGTTCCCAGTGCAGAGTTGAAGAGACCACACTGTACATGATAGATCTTTGTGGGTGGATCCAGGGACTGCTGGTGCCATTTGATGCGGTTTGCCACGATATCGGCCAACGTAGTCAACAGCCTAGGTTCCAGACGGCGGCAGTGATGCGCAAATCGTGACATGAGCCGGGAGAATTCGTCCGGTGCCATGTTAAGCATCGCCAAGCGCGACCTCGTTGCTCGAGTCTCTCCTGCAAATGCTGAATCCGCGCCATCCTGCCTCGGAGTGCTGCAGGAGCGATCCCGGTAATACCTTAAGAGTCCATTGAGGGCTGCTACATTTCGGATAGAAGAGCCGGCTCTCAAGAGAAAGCTCAGAATGAACAAGGGTTTTGGGGTGTCCTGTTCCAAAAAGCGGCGGCATCGCTCTTCATCGTTTGCGCCAAGCAGGATGTAGAGGTAATGGTCGAGAGTCTCTTTCGTATGCCCATTTTTGTACATGATGTCCATCACTTTCTGCCATTGCTTCTTGGACGGCAACAACTCCAAAATTTCGCTATTGTGTTCGGGATCGGCCTCCGCTTCTTGTCGAAGCCTTATTTGCATCAAAACCACGGGTAGGCGGAAGCTCCGGATCATTGCTGTGTTCTTCCGTACTCCATCGTCTGGATGATGATTCACGAGGAGAGATTCCAACAAATGACTTGGGCTCAAGGTGGTCCAGGACTTCGTCATGCCTAGTCGTCGCTCAGTTCCACGGCGAAGGGGTGCCGGATCTGTCCAAGACGGGAGGTCGGGAATAGATTCTTCGCGCTGCTTGTCCGCCGCAAGCCGTCGTCGCAGGTCACTTCGGTCTGATCGATTGCCATTGTGCATCAAGCCATCGCTGTCGGGTTCGAGACGTTGGTGTCTCCAAGGCGGCGGAACACTGGCACCCTGTGCACTCAACGCACGGCGCAGAGTCCCACGTGATAGGAACTGACTGGTTCCCTGCAGGGAAATCAATTATCAGCTTGGCCTCGCGCGCTGAAGCTTGCAGAAACATACCTTGGATCCAACGGCCACATGCCGCGGCACCTGCCACGCCCGTCCCAGCTCCCATATTGCGCTTCTGAGCATGCCTCCTCATCGCTTCAAGATCGGGCGATTGGAGAACCTGAGCGTCGCACCGATGTGAAAGGCAGAGCGACAAACAATTTGTTTCTGCTACTCCAGGTAGTGTTCATAAGCTGGGATTCCACGCGGAAAAGTTCCACAGTTCTTAATTATGCAACAAGCGGGGTATATCGATTTAATGGTGCAACCCCCTCGTTCGCCCACCGAGAGCTCTCACGCCAAGTCTTAGTGGCAGCACCAACTATGAGGTTCGCAGAACAGCTCAACAAACCATGGAATATGATGTCTCAGTTGATTTTCTCGAAATATTTTACATGACTCGAGCATCGAATGAGCTTGCATGAACCATTTCCCGTCTATTCTTTGTCATATCATAGAACCATTCACAGGAATTTGGCCCTAAAAATTCGCCCGTTATTTGTTCGGAGAGGTTTCGTTTTCCATTTCATCCTCCTTATCCTTTTCCTCATCCGCCTTGTCCTTTCGCTTTTGTACCACCTCCCAGTTGTATACTCTTGCGATCGCGACCTCCATGGTCTGTGATGGGGTCAGTGATGGGGAATGGAGGTGTCCGGATTGTCCACATACGGTGATCTGCTCTCTTAGGAAATCCAAGTCCTCCTCGCAGTTTGACAAGCTGGTCTTGGCTGTCGACAGCTTCTGTTCCAGGAGGGTCTGTGCTTCATCTATTGGGTATGACAGCATCACGTTGGCCTATCCGGTGTCAGTGCATGAGTCCAGCTCGTCATGATCAGGGTACGTACTCCTAGCCAGATGTAGACCTCCTCTGTCGCGGGGATGTCTGCCTTGGCATAAAGCGTATCATTGAGCTCGAAGGTGGTTTGAATAGGCTCGGGGTCATCCTGTCTCTCCGATTAGCATGATGAAGCGGGGTGGGAGGTGCGCGCCAGGTATACCTTTCGTAGCTTCAAGAACCTGACCGAGTCGAGAGTCTTCTGGATATCTGGAATCTTCTCCTTAAGACCCGTCATCCGTCTTTGCAAGTTCAGCTCCATAAATTGGTATTTCCTGTGCGTCACCCATGTTATCACCAGCTATTCTCCGCATTCGAACGTGGTCAACCTCGCACTCCCACCTCCTCGTAGCGGGTAGCTAGGAGTCCGAGTTCCTCATCCTTCGGTGACAGCGCAGACTCACGATATCATCTCCTGGAAGCTTCGAAGGGTAGGTTCGACATCGTCGCGGGTCGAAACGTAGTCCTCGACTCGATCGACAAACGGGGCATAGGGAATCCCCCGCGGGTTGCTGGGGGTGGCATCTTTACTGTTTGTCTGTCAGCATTTTCCAATGTTCGGTCGGCCAAGGAATATTTCCAGAGCTGTTCTGGGGGTTTACCTTGCCGCTGTTTCTTTTCCTTTAGTTGCCATAGTGCTGGTGCGCTCGCATCTAGCACAGGCAGTTGTGAAGCTGGGGTCAAGCGTCAGTGGGTTTTGCGACCAGGAGACATTTCGTCAGTGGGGGGGGGGCTGCTCACCGTGGTGAGGAGCGGTGTGGGGCTCCCTCACCTTGGTCCTTGTCCTCCAGCAGTCCAGCTCGCCTTAGTTGAGATCACCGGTGCTCATCCCATACTACGCATACCCAAACACTTATCTCTTTACAGATACCTTGTGAGTTTTCTTCAAATTCAAGTTGTTCAGTAATGTCTCACAATTTTTGTTTCTTTTAACATCCTCTTGATGGCGGAACTGGGCCAAGGTTTCAGTTGAATCAGATGGGTCAGTAACACGGTCAGATAACAAAGGGCACACGATTGGAAGCGATCTATGATGAAGATTCCCACCTCTACACCCCAAGAATGCACGGCTCATTTTATCAAATTCTGAGCGACTGCGACGAAACAGTGGCCTAGACTCACCATATCCTTGCGGCAGATATCCCGAACTAAGAGGAACGTGATGCATTTCCAGTTCAAGAGTCATCGGAACCTGAACGTCCTAGCTTCACCTTGTTGTCCGAGTTTGCCTTCCTGGGCTTTCTAAAGTGACTTTACCAGCTTGTGCATCACGGTTTGCCCCATTGCCGTAGTGGTACACCCGGTAGTGCCTACAGTAACTTTCATGAGCGACACCATGATGACTGCCATGGATAACTCCATCGCCATGGCTACATTGACTTTGCCAAGTCGTCCACAATGAAATCTCTGAATTGAATTTACCAGCTTGTCCATACAGGTACAGACGTCGGGCGGCGTCCTATATGAACTGAGACCGTTCCTCGCTGGGACCAGATCATCGTCTCTCACACGAAATTCTTTTTTCACCCAAGTTGAAGCTGTCATTCGCCTGGAACAAAATCATCGTCACCCACACAAAACTCTTCGTTGACTCAAGCCTCATCGACTCAAGTATCATAAATGATAACTGAGAGCCGGCAACAAGAACACCCATACAAACATTCACCAGAGCATACAAGACTCGCATACAACCTCATCATCTTCCTTGAACCTCGATCAATCATGGCCTTCGACAAGATGATTCCAGTCACCTTCCAGCCTGCACTAGAGCCTCTCGCACAACACATAATTGACTCCCAGAAGTCTCCAACCCCACTTGAGCCTCCCCCTCAGTTCAAAACTGGGCGGAGACTGGCATTCGCCATGGTCAAAGGCACCATTGAACGCCAGCGGAAGAAATACACAATCGCCTCAGACCTCAACAAATCCATCATCACCGCCATTCCAGTTGTTGATGACTGGCGTATCATCAGACCCTTATCAGAATCCTCAGGAATCAGATTCCCGCAACCAGGCGAACTGCTGGATGATGGCACCATAGAGTTCCTCGAAGGCGAGATTCCTGGGGACAGGGAGAGCAAAAGCGACACCACGTTCACCAATGGAATCACTATCTATGTGGCCCAATCCATCAACATTAACATCTCGGTGAATCTACTAGAGCTAGATTATACCCATCACATCATCTCCGTTGCGAAACCGCGGCATTTCTTGCGGTTGTTCGCTCCGAGCAGGTGGGATATCAAGGTTCAGCCCACCAAGTGGCGAGCCATAACACAAGAGGATGGGTGGCTCGGAGTGGTTTATGAAAGCGACGAGACATATCAAAGCGTCAAGGCATGGGAAAGCGACAAGGAATGGGAAAGCGACGGGTCATGGGACAACGAAAACACATGGCTATGAGTCGCACAAAGGCGTTTGGAGTTGGTATGTGTGGATTAATTGGTTAGTGATCTGCGTCCAGGTCTTTAGGCTCTATGTTGAGACAGGCATAGGCATCATTGGTGGGCAAATATTCGGCATAAGCAACGCCAACAGGTCAGTAATTAAAATATACGGGTTGTGAACAAATAATTACCACCTGCCATCGACTACCGATCTTGATAACACCCGCTGTTAACTCTCAAGTATCAGGAACGCCGATGGAAAAAATCCTCTGACCAGGCGGGACGCAATGCGGTACAGATTAGCATCCTCATTCAGGGCCACCTAGTCAAGTCATAAAGAGCATGAGCAAATTCATCGTAAGAGTCAGGTTTTCAACACCAAACCAACTTAATCCAGTCGCTTCTTCCCGTCTCCCAAGTCACCCGTATCCGCGACGTCCTTTGTGTTGAGTGCACTCGATGCCTCAGGAGCGTCGTCTTCGTCCCACTCGTCTACATGGTTCTCGTCCCAGTTGTCGACCTGCTCCTCCAAGGTGCGGGTTCGGACCGGAGCGTCGGTGATACCAGTCTCGTGGCCTTCACCAAGCTCAACGTCGTCGTCGTCGTCATCGTCGCCCGGCACGGCATTGTAGGGTCTTCGCTGCCTTCTCCGCTCGAGCATGCGCTTGTGGTACCAAGTACAGAGGCCAAGGCCCGCGAGACTACCCAGTGCATTGGCGATGATGTCGTACAAGTCAAAATCCCGGTTGTTGGGGAGGAAGCTCTGGACGAACTCGGAGCCGACGCCGAGGACGAGGGTGCACACGACCAGAGTCATATTCAAGGTCCGGCGGCGGTTGGTGTCGATGATCCAGTAAAAGATGACGGTGAGGAGGAAAAAGGTACCGAAGTGGAGGACCTTGTCGTTGACATATTGACCGAGCTGGACGGTGGTCAAGCCGACGTAGCCAGCGACCAGGAGGAGGAACAGGAAGGCGGCTGCAATAGCAAAGAGGTTAGCATGGTCCAGGTAGCATGGTCCAGAGCAGCTGAGGGTTTTCAAGTTGGCGGCGGAGATGGAGGGGGAACCATAGCTGGCACGGGCAAGCAGCTGGAAACGGCAGCGATGACGTACCTGCGAAGGGCAATCGGATCCTCATGTTTGCGGTGGGTAGGTAGGTAGCTGAAGACGCTGGAGACGTTCGAGATAGTGTTGGAGAAAGGCGATGTCGCGTTGTAGTGATATATGAATGCGACGTCGGACTACATCCACATTCTCAGGCAACAGAGCAGGACAATGGCTTCAGCCTAGCTGCGGGCAAACGTGGGGAGGGCGACAGGTTGTGCAAGCTGCTTGGGTTGGCTGGCAGGCCGCAGGAAGCAGAGAGCGCAAGGAAGGTTGAGAGAATTCGGGACAGCTGGGCAGTGTCGTCCGTGCTTGCAGACTGGCAAGACTGGGTCCAATGTTCAATGTCCAATGGAAGGGGGATAAGCAACAGCTCTGTCTCTCTGGTGGTGTGGTTAGCTTGGTTGGATGTTGTAGCGGAACAAGGCGGAGCAGTGTGATTGACGCGAGCAGGGATGACTGCGTTTGGTGACGACGTGGGATGGATTAATGGAATGCATCAGTGGCAGGCGTTCCAGGCGTTGGAGGGCTACAGGCGCTGGGTTCCAGGCATCTGTAGGTAGTCAATAGGTAGGTAGCCACGACAGGCCGCCCCAAGCTCATAAAACGGGCCGTCTTTTCAGTGGGCGATTCCGAACAAACATTCCTCGCCCCAAAAGCTGAACCGCACAAGCGTGAGTTAAACCAGATCGGGACCACGCGGACTGCTGTCCTAACATCGTCTTCGTCAATGGTGGGCGTGAATATGCCGCGGTGTGATGCAGGAAATAGGTTGAACGTGATTTTGCAAGATGCTTCCATTGTTGAACTCATCTCATCTACTAGCTCACTCGCTGCGGCCCTTTCTCCTCTCCATTTTTCCCACTCTTCAGGAAACAGAAGCCAACCCTCTTCAGCAAGTTAAAAGTGGCGGGAGAATATATCCAGATTAGGATAGCTTCCTTCAATGGTAACTACAACACAAGCTACTAAATCAGACCTGGTGCAGGCCACTACGCACCATGGTTCAGGGGCTCTTCTCCCTTTGCAGCTCCCGGACAGTAGCCCCAGTCGCGCCGCCCGGGCCTGGGTGGAGGTGCAGGGCCCGTTTCCGTTTGCTGTGTGTCGTCGTGTGGAGGCTCCGAGGCCGCGTCTGGGGTAATGGAACAGCTGTAGAAGATGGCGTTCTGTTACCCCTGACAGATGTGTAGGGAGCGGCTTGACTGGCCGTCATTGATGACGATGCAGATGCTTCCTGCGACCATCTCCGCGATTGATGACTGCGTTCTTGCACCTCGTCAGGTTGGAATATCCTGCTTTGAGAGGACCGGGGATATCCGTTCTGTTGGGAGAGGAATTATTGGTAGGGTCTTATTCCGTCAAATCGTTGCCGTCAAGGTCGCAGCTTGGTTGCTTCCACCCACTCGGGCGCAGATGAACTCAAGCGTGTGCTGCAGCACGTGACGCTTCCCATGACAAGCTGACAAAGGAACCTTTGTGCATCGAGTCGCCAGCGCGGTGCAGGGCACAGTACGGAGTACATGCTGCGCAAACAGCGACACAGGTTGGTCGTGCCAATCATCGGCTCAGTGTTTGGAAGGAAGCAATAAGCAGTGATTCCAAGCATTAAATCTTCATTTCGCACTGCAATTCATCGTATGCGGCCGCGTTGCCGCTGTAATCGGCCTTGCGGCGTCCGTTCCCCTAGGTCGTCGGTACCAGCGCGTTGCTGCCAGCGAACCTTGGCCAAGCAGGAAAAGTCCCGCTTCGGGAAAGGTACAAGCCTCCCCAAATCCTCAACCTCACCTCTTGAACAGACGACAAAACGGCACATCGCGAGCCATCAAACAACCACCGCCCCGAGCGCTGTTCGTTGCGAAACTCGGCCATCCATCTATATCGATGTTGCTCTTTTGTCCCATGTTGTCCTGATATTCCCAATCGCCCTCGGTTTGGCCGTACGCGAAGCGCATCTCCTTGCGCATGGCGACTCGCGCCCCGTCGTCGCTTCCATCGCCCCGGGCCCAATATGTCGCTCCCCAACGGCCAGTCCGCCTGGCTTCCTCCCTCTTTGCATCATACAAACTCCAGCCGAAGTCTGCACCATCTCGATGATGCTTCAGCGCGTACCATGACCCCCGTCGATAACTCCATCTCCTTGATGCCTGAGGCACAACTTGATATCGAGGATGAGAACCGACGCGCCCTCTTCGCGGATCTCTATCGCAAGACCGAGGAAAAGGTCGCGCTGCTATTTACTGATGATGGTTCATACAACTATCCCGCGATCAGCGCGTTGCGCCGCTTCCCGACCGAGTCCTCCACGGTCATCCCACCCGCAACCGACCACGAGCCTATCAAAGAACCCCCCTAAAGAAGGCGAAACGAACCATCGACGAGGATGACTACGACGATGACGACGACGAAGATGAAGACGATGAACCCGCGCCACCCGCGCTCAAGTCCCAGGCTGCCGCTGTTGCCGCCGCCAGCTCGTTGCTTTCCCCTTCTAAATCGGGCAGTTCACCTGTCCACTCCGTGCCATCACCCGGCAAACAAGGCGACAAGCACAAGGAGCAAGATGTCTCCCAGAGCAAAGATAAGTCGGGCGAGGACGCCATCAAGAAGCTCGAGGAAGCCCGGACTGCCACCGAAGAAGCTGCACGAAGGAGTTTCCACACCATCTTCCACACACTGGAAAACGACCGTGCCGCCATGCTAGAACAGCAGCAACTAGAGGATTCCGAAAAGCAACTCCAAGCCGAGATGGACCACAACCATGCTCCAAACAACAATAATGCACAGACAAGTCAGCACGGATCTCTCAGTAGCGCAAATCTTGGCGCTTCCAGCCTGACACTCAAGCATCTCATTGCTCGAATCGACATGAAACGCGATCAAGTTCGCGCCTCAGATGCAGAGCTTCGACTACTGATGAACGAGGTCCGGAAGAACCGAAGCAAGTGGGCAAGCGAGGAGAATGTCAACCAGGAGGAGCTGTACGAAGCGGTGGAGAAGGTCTTGACAGAGCTCAAGGCGCATACCGAATACTCTACCCCCTTCCTAACGAGGGTGAATAAGAGGGATGCGCCCGACTACTACAACTGTGAGATGCCGCTACCGGCACCACACCTCCAACCCAGCTGACATGTTTGCAGTTATAAAAAATCCCATGGATCTCGGCACAATGACCAAGAAACTAAAATCCTTGACGTATAAGTCAAAGACTGATTTTGTCGTGGACCTTAATCTGATATGGGACAACTGCCTCAAGTATAACCAGGATATGAACCACCCACTTCGACGCATGGCGAACGGCATGAGGAAAGAGGCGGAGAAGCTCATCCCTCTCATTCCCGACCTCGCTATTCGGCCCCGAGCCGAAGTCGAAGCAGAGGAGCGACGAAAACAAAATGGTGGTGAAGACGACGCCGGCGAAGACTCAGATGACGAACCCATCATGTCCTCCCGGGGCCGCAAGGCTGGTAGCAAAGGAGGGAGCAAGTCACGAAAAGCGCCAAACGACCAAAAAGAAGATACACCGGCCATCGATCAGAAGCCCATCTTGCAAGTGAATGGTCTTCTCAAGATGGGCCGTGAGGGCTCCGAAGCTGTGGATGGCAGCAATGGCTTCGCCACGCCGATAGCTGGGTCGATCACTCCTGGTGGTGTCAATGGACACTCGGGAATAGGCAGCAATGCTGATGCCATGGACATTGATGGCCCCAGCCTCAATGGTATGGCTTTGAACCAGGCATTTGGCGACGCCGTTGAGCAAGTCTACGAGGATGAAGAGTACAAGATTTGGAAACAAACTACCAAGAAAGACCGTGCTCTGGCCTCCAAGGAACGCTTTCTCCTTTTCAAAGATAACAAGTTCAACGTCGAGGCTCCGGCATTGGTACGCACCAAAGCCGGCATGCGTCGATTCCTGAAGCACCAAAGGGAGGCAGAGGCACAAGGTACTTCGTATGCTCAGACCAATTCCGATACCGTGACTGGAAAGGAGACTGCCATCAAACCATCCGAGACTCTAGCCGACGAGATTGAAGATAATCTTGACAAGGTGATCCCTGATTATTATGATGCCCTGGGCAACATCCCAGACATCCAACCCAAGCTTCAATGGGTGGAAGATGGGGAAGGGCAGGTCATCAATCAGCATGAAGAGTTCCTTCACCTTGTACCTCCTGGATCTTTCACATGTCCGAAAAGTCGCCTGACGAAGAAGATGGACGAAAACATACATCAAATCCAGGAGACGAGGAAGCTTGCAACGAAGATCTCTGTGATCAAGCAGATGCAAGTCCAAACTCAGGTATGGCTACCGACCGCACCTTGTGATAGTTAAGCCCCTAACGCCCTCTAGGTTTATACGAATCAGTTTCCTAAATCGAACATTCAATCCTTCACGGAGCAGGACATTGAGCCACATTTCGTCGGCGATGACGGTCCGGTAATGTGTGCCGAAACTTGTCAAAATGCCCTAAAGAGGTCCATCGCCAAGATTCTATACACATCTGGCTTTGAAGAGCTCCAACCATCAGCCATTGATACCTTCACGGGGGTCGCGGCGGATTACTTTCAGAAGCTGATCCGAACATTCAACGTCTACAACGAGTCTGAGAAAAAAGCAGCCCTTTCAATGGTCGACGGCCCCAAATTTCAGCCTCGCTATACCCCTGAAGAAGTCATTCTACACACACTCGACGAAAGCGGCACCGACATTACTCAATTGGAGTTGTATGCAAATGATGATATCGACAGACTTGGCTCCAAACTCGGCGGTCTACACGAAAGGATGAAGCTGCATCTAACCGACCTCCTTCGCCCTGCTCTGACGGGAGAATCTGGAGCTGATGGAGTGGGCGCATTCAAGGATGGTAGTGAGCAGTTTGTCAGTGGTGATTTTGCAGAGGAGCTTGGCGAAGATTTCTTCGGCTTCCGTGCTCTGGGTCTGGATAAGGAGATGGGTCTGGAAATGATATCCGTGCCATTGCATCTCCTCCAGAGCAGGGTCCGCACCCAGTACCAGATGCAGACCCAAACAGTGGGTGGAGTGTCGACTGAGGAGCTATTCCAGCCACTCACCGCGTCCGAGCCGGTTAACAGGGAGAACATCCAAGATCAGATTGGCCTCGTCAAGAACTTCTTCTTGGCTAAACTACATGCTAACAACGACCAATCCCTCGTTGAGGATGAAGACCTCCCCACCAAACAGAAAAAGCCCCGTCCCCGTCTGGGCGCCAGCGGAAAGATTGTCACTGCTCAGAAGCGGCCACCAAAGGAGCAACTGGCCCTTGCGAAAAAGAAGAAGAAGCTGGAGGCTGCGGCGGCCGAAGCCAAGCTAAACCCGTCTCCAGGGAAGGCTGGATCGATCAACACTACCCCGGCCAAGAAGAAGTCATTGAGCGTGGCGGCTCCCAACCCCGCCGTCCTTGCGTTGGCACCCAGCATGGAACGAGCAGACAGCATGCAAAGCGGAACCGACAAGGACGACACAATCGGCATGATGAGCCCCGAGAGTATTGCTCAGTAGGCCAAGCAGGGCTTCCGGGACTCGGCGGTTTAAATGCAGTTAGGGGAGTCGACAGCCTGCAGGCCACGAATTTGACGAGCGACATATTGGATGATAGATCGGCAAATCGTGTCTGACTGGCAATGACTATGGGATTGGCAGCAATGTCGATTGGATAACAAACCTACGATACCACAAAGGGAGCACTCCCTCAGGCTCCAATTTCTTTTTCTATACGACATTCTGTAATACCTGCTTCTTTGTCTGCCTTTCCCCCCTACTATCCCTTTTCTTCAGTTTTGCTTATACCCCACGGCAGGTGTGTCACCCGCCTATGGTTGGCCTTTCTCCCTCGTCTTCTTCACGTTAGTTTCCTGTTTCTCTTCGCGCGCCCTGCTTTGTCATCTTTGGAGCTTATACTCCCCATCATATGTGGCGTTTGTTGAGGAGACCGGAGCAGCGCACATGGCGCGGTTGCATTGGGGGAAAGGCATGCCATATATACCATGAGCGAATGACGACGACAGCTATTTCGTCTTGCAGTTCACCGCCACTACCCCGTCTCTGTCATGCTGACGGTTCGTCGGTTCTTTCTTTTTTTTCCCTCTACTTCCTGCGTTAGTCCTTTGGAAAATCGTGTACGGATTTGGCTTACCCCGGGCTTGATACCCGGGCTCAAAATGAGGTCTTGAAATGAGGCCTTGGTTACGGGACGCGTCATCGTGAAACCGCACGTGTGGGCGGTGGATGGTCCCGAATGTTTGATGCGATGGTTTGGTCGGCACGCGGCATTGGCGCGTGGCGCTTGGTGATGGCAGTGGTGGATGAGACGGTTGGATGGATTCTCGGCATGTGTCATAGTTAGACGACCGAAGTGTGATGGTGAAGGACGGGGAGAATCTATGTGTATGGGAGTGTGAGAATCCCGACAGTGACGAGTAGACAATGGAGATCAACTTGAAACGAAACTCGACTGACATTTTGTCACATTCACCGCCTCTCACTAGGACGAAGTAATGACGAATGGAGCGACAGTTTGTAAATCACGATGCGGACTAGGCGCAAGTCAAAAAGATGACGAACCGTTCCATGTGTTGAGCTGCTTGTTTGTCCAAGTCCCCGAAGGAACGTCAAGAACAGGGAAACCCTAAGAGGCGTTTGGAGTGGTAGTGGGGGGGTCCAATGCTCTTGAGCTGCCAATGGAATCGAGTTATGGTTACCCTAGAGTCGGACACTTTGGTTCGCAAATGAGAACCCCTTGCGAATTAGCGTGTAGGGTGTGAGCTTTCTTTGGGTTCAAATCACCCTTCTCGGTTTTTTTTCTAGCCAAGATGGTCGAGTAGTGACCCAGAAAGGGAAGTGACTTGGTACGGTGAGTTGTTAGTATACGATATGATGCTGTAAATTCCACGGAGCAAGACAGATAACCTGAGCCATGTATCCACCGAAACACTGAAATATGTATGTGGGTGAATCACTCACTTTACCCCAAGAGAAGTCACCAGCGAGCCACAATTGAAACGGCACCCCTGAGCAACACGAATCCAGCATCTAGGATATACAATATACCAAACGGAGTGCTTCGTAGAGAGGTTGAGATAGGTGCTGGCTCTGGACCTGAGCTGAGTGGTCCCCCGCCCCCCCACTAGTGGCCGTGCTAGAAACGCTGCTCTTCTGACCAATCATGCCGCGTGCCAAGCGTTCCCGGGCCACATTCTGGGTCCCGAAATTCCTGTGTTCAAAACCTCCACCCCACAACTGCAATTCAACTTCTCCATCTGCAATACGGATCGCCGTTTCCACATCAAAACAAGCTGCCAGCTTAGCTCAGCGGTAGAGCGTTGGTCTCATATGATTCATATGATTTAGCCCTAGGCTAGAGTTATCCAAAGGTCGAGAGTTCGAGACTCCCAGTCGGCAAGTTCTTTTTTGGATATTTGTAATTGAGGGTTTTTTTTTAATGCGTACATGTGTGCCCATTCTTAACTTAGGTGGTTGATGGCAATGTTAGAAGCAACTGGTTTTCTGGTTCGCTGAGTGGTTTAGGTAAGGAACTTGGCAAAGAATATTCGCAAGATGCTATTACATAAGTCCTCTCGCTGGGTTGGCCATCAATTTTTTTATGATGGCGGATGCACAACTGTGTGAGAAGTTACTCCCAGCAGACAGGATCTCAATGTGAGTCGTTGCGATGGCGGAGAAAATTGGTTGATAACGAATGGCGTGGACAATACGACACACATGTCAGGGTGTGACAGACAGGAAGCCGACATGTCAATGATTGCGAATACCACAGACGGAGTGCCAAGGGTTATGATTGCATAAGCCAGAGTTCCTTGCCAGTGTATGGGTTTGTGTGTCCACCGTGGCACAGTGATCTGCGGTACACTCATCGTGTCCCAACTGCAGGAAGCCGAGGCATCTGGGTTGCTTTCCTAGTTACGATGCTGGGTGTGATGTGTTCAGTCAGTCTGTGGGGCATTCTTCATGTGCGAAGGGTGGTTGCCCATGATGAAGATGAGGATCCAGGCGAGGGTGGTTCACAGGTTATGGTTAAGTGTGTGCAGTGTTCTTCCAGGGAGGGCAGAAAGTGAATCACCAAGTTGTCATTGTAGGCACCACTGTCCAGCAGTGTTCGGTAAACCGACATGAGGCCTGACTTGCAGCCCAAAAAGCAAAAATTAGTGCCGGCTGGGAGTCTCGAACTCTCGACCTTTGGATAACTCTAGCCTAGGGCTAAATCATATGAATCATATGAGACCAACGCTCTACCGCTGAGCTAAGCTGGCAGCTTTGTTCTGTTGTGAGATGGGCGCTTCAAATCTTGAACTAAGGACAAAAACAAATGGGCAAAAACTCTCCACCCATGGTACCCCTTCACTGCCCAATCGGAAGATGACGTCTCTAGGACCCTTACCGCCCTGTCTGAGTTCTATTATCATATGTATGAAATAAGACAACGGCATTGGGAGTTGTCACTTCCAGCACCACCATGTGGCACGGCTGCGTGTAAATGCTGCTTGGTATAGTGTTGAGAATGTCCTAGCTCTAAGCGCAACTTCAATACAGTTCTAAACCAGACTATCACCACTCCTCTACCCTTATTGCATCTTTCTGACGATTTAGTGACTTCCTTGGGATAACTCTGTCAGTCTTGCTTGGCCACACTTGAGTTCTTGTTGAAAATGCCAATCGTACGTTGCAACCTCAGTCGCCTCATATTGACGGGCATCTGTTCCTAACTACAGTGTTGTGGGGGCTTCTGCGACACTATACTCGCCACTGTTCACTTATTTGAACGCTCCGCAGATACCGGCTACCATCGACTGAAAATCCCGTGCCAGCAGTTACATGGCAACCCCAAACTTGTGTCCACAGTAATCCGATCTCACAGGTTGAACAATCAACACTTTAGGATCTAATACGTCACGCATTCGAGGCTGAAGGGTTAATAATGAGTGAGCCTGCTCTAGCATCTTGAGATTAGGAATGCAATCCTTCTCATTTAGCTACTCAATCTAATAGAGCCCTCGAAGAACTGCGAGGGCTAAGTGCCTTAATCCGGTGGTCTACTCTCTGGAGGCGTCACTTCGGAGTCTGGTATCTAGACGTCGCTGTTAGCAGCTAGCTAACACTCTGTGGATCTAAGGACCTGCTTCAAAATCTAGGTTCTCGCGAGCCTCGACCATGATGATGTGTCATCGACAGGTCTGATACGACCAGTGTGATGTATAAGATAGTCAACGTGGAACATTTACCAATCCGGTTGAGGAACTGTATGCCGAAGGTAAAGTCTGAAGAATGGTTTGCTTCATACTGCTGCTGACTGAGTGGCTAGAGAAGCCGGCAGCGGGTATTCCTGTCCTAATTTGCATGCATCTTGCGCTATTGAGTATCTTCATGAGCCTATACTTTAAAAGATTCTGCGGAAGATTTCTCAGGGAGAAGATTGGAAGGACGGACGGGGGTGAGGGAGGCATGAGGAAAAGGCGGGGCGATCGTGGCGATGTTCTGGATTGCTAAGACGCTCGTAATTGATGTTTTGATAATGTTCACACTGCTGGTTTTCATGTTGATGATATTTCTATTACAGATGTCATCATGCCTCATATTTGGGTCTACTTCCTCCTCTACACCTGTGCCAAGGATGCCCAAGGCTTGGGGATGAAACCTCACTGCCGAAAAAAACATTGCTCTTATTCCAGGTTGTTTACAGTACTCTTGATTGCAAATGCCTCCTTTTATGACATTTTTTATCTCTCATACTCCATCACCTCGCCGACTCGCACACCTTGTGGAACAATCCACTGAGGTTGGCTGGTGGTGACAGACAGGCAAGACAAAGTGGGCGGATGATCTCCGACACGGACGTTTGTACCAGATGCGTCGACGATTGATTGGCATTGCATCAAATACCAGTGCCGAACAGCGGCTTGTCTCTTAAGGAGCTGGGTGGGGGGTAAAGCCACAGAGGTGTGTCTACTCACTTACCTTCTTATGTCTTTCCCCCCTTGTCTCAATACAATCATGGCCGATCAATCTTGTTCCACGGCCGCGCCGCACTTCCAGCATGACAGGGGAGAGAAAGACTTCGGGGCTAGCAGATGAGACAACCCTAACTTGCGGCGTGTCCCTTGTGCAAGGGAGTTTGGATCACCCGTGGCTGATACCGCGGTGAATCCAGACTCGGGTGGCAGTTGTGGTGTCAAATATGGTGCCAGGTTCGGTGTGATTATGGGGGATCTGTTTGTGACAAGACAGCACCGGCCGAGCGTTCGTTGGTGATGCTTCAAGTATTTGTGGTTCCCGACAACACGCAGGAATGCCACTAGCATAGTCGGAGCGGCTCGGAATCAATGAGCTTGAATGTGGTCGGGACAAAAGTCTGCAGGGTATCACGTCTGATGATTGTAAAGTACCTACGTAGTCGCGGATCGTATCAGGCGCGACTGGACGGCAACAGCCGTAGGATTAATTAATAGTACGTAGGTCATTAACAGTAAAACTGCGTCATTTCCATGGATGGCCCAACAGAGGTGTATAGTCACATGACCCATAGAAGAATATCGTCGAGTGGGAAGAAGGACTTCATCGTTGCATAGGTAGGGGATACGAATAAGGTAAAAATGTCATTCCGCTAGGGGGATCTAGTGGGCCCTGCGGATGGATGGGCGAACGGTGACGAAGTAGATTAGGGCTTGTTGTCGACTCATTTACAGTGCTTGAGTGACAGGCCCATTGTACCTAAGCGGCTCCCAAGGCGCAGGTCTGCGAGACGGACTATTCTTTTCGGTAAGTGTTTCTTCTTGTGCACCCGAGTGGAGCTGGTGCGAGGCCTAATAAGGGGGCTCCAGTCGGGGCAGATCGGGGGCTGCAGTAAAAGTTGCGGTCCAAAGCGTTGGCAACAATTGTGATGCTACGCAAGAATGGGTAGGTAGGTAGATGCTCCGTACCGGAGGTAAGGTCAAGGAGTTGAGAACTTGGACTGCATGTTCACGCGGCGTTCCCTTTGCCTATCGGTTCCAGGTTGCTTGGCTGACCCGTGACCTGCGACCTACGACCTGCGACCTGTCGGGACGCAGCACGCAAGCCGGCGCGATCTCTGTTTTGGTGGAGAGATCCCTGAATGTCCTGCAGCAAGGGCCGAGGCAGGTCCAAAACATGATACGTAAACGTTGGGGGCCCTGGGCGGATCGTCGGAAATGGACGAGAAGCGGCTATCGATGGGTCTAGGTGCTGCTCAAACAAAGGGCTGCTAATTAGTTTGTAGCCATCGAACCCTACCGATAGCAAGCCACTTAGCCACCCTCTGCGATGAATGACGGATGGGAAAGTGCTAGGTAAAATAGATATTGGTCGGCCCGTCTACGGTAAGAACCATGGAGGACACAAGTGGAACACAGCCAGTAGCCAACACGTGTGGCGCCCGCCATCACCATCCCACAGTTTATGGACCATGACCACAGACGGGGTGGTTTGGGAGTTTCTCACGACGGCGGTGGGTAATGGTGGTGTGGATGAGGGCGAGACAAGGCATGGATGTCGGGGCATGGATGAGATGGGATGAGATGGCAGTGCTGACCGGGAACGACAAGGATGGGATCGATGAATGGGGACGGACCGGGCTAGAACCTCACCTATTTTCTTCATTCCCACATCCCGCCGTCGCGCATCCTGTCCCAAGTATCTGTAATACTAATTATGGCTGCTCATCACGGCCAAAGTGAGTCAAGCTGTAAGGGTGGGTGTGCGGGTGTTTTCGCTCAGACAAGGGCGGCAAAACAGCCAACGCGACGGGAGGCATCGAACAGGAAACAATGAGGAGCTTCGGGCGGGAATCTGACACACACGCCGGCAGAAACCCTCATCAAGCCTCGGCGAATAAGCTCGCTTGGAACTATTCGTAGGAGAAAAAAGCAATTCGGGAATGGTGTTGGCGCGGCATAGTGAGGGCGTATTTAGGCGTGCTCATCAATCATCATCTTCCTCTGTTATTCAGCACGTCAGCGAAAGCGGCAGCGGCAGCGGCAGCGGCAACCGGCTGGGCCAGTGCCATTGGACAGGCGGATCTTTCAGTGCCAGGTGCTTTGCTGGTGCCTGCGGGGGCCAAGGGAGATAATTATGTCCAGGGCGCAGTCTGGAGTACGGAGATCGGAGGAGAAAAAAAAAGCTAGGGGATCGCTAAAATACTTGGATGCTTGGATGCCCCGAATGCTTGACAATCGAGAGGCTGGCTTCAGGACGATCCCGCTCCATCTTGAGAACACAACGGACGGATTGCCACCAATACTCTGCAAATCATGACAGACCGCCATACACGAGGCTTAGCGGACATGGAATGGATGCGGATGGACGGCACATGGGGAACGTCAGAGCTGCTACCTGGCAAGCAACCTTGCCTAGGCAAGTCCAGAAGGGGGCGGGGGCGGCATTCAGAAGTACCAAGGGCCACAATGAGGAGATCGTGAGTTGAGAGGACGGGCGATGCCCGTGAGAAGGAAGGGAAAATGGGAGGATTAGACAACGAGCACGAGCTTAAGCACGAGCCCGTGTACGCATACCCACACAGGAACAGCCACCGAAAGCGTGACATCAACCTAAAGGTGAGGGTGGTCGCCAGCGAGGAGGGAAGCAAGTGCATGCGGGCGTACTGCAGCTGCTGGGTGGCAGCAGCAACTGGGTAACCGGAGGTGTAGGCAGGTGCAGGGTGCTTGCAGGAGGGCAGGTGGGTGTGGTGCAATGCAGCAGAGGCACAGGCTGCAGATGCAGGTCTGATTGTGTTTTCCGGCCTGCCGTCTGGGCGAGGGTGAGACTCGAGGTGCTGCACACTGCGCTGCAACTACTGTACTGTACTGCAGTGCACTGCATGCACTGCGATGCGCTGTGCTGTGCTACAGCGTGGTGCGTAGTGCGTAGGTGTGGGACTTTGAATGTGGGTGGACGCGGAAGTGGAAGTGGATGTTGTGGGTGATAGCCGCATGGTGGAGGTTACCTCACACATTGAAACGCCGTTCTTTCGTCTCGTCCTCCAGCAGCAATGGAACCGGTAGCAACCCTGAGCGTCCACCGGGATGGCGAACGCCTAGCAGAATCAAGTAATAGCAGGCGACGCAGCACCTGTCAGCAATTCAACCAGCAATGGAAATAGAACGTCCATGCTCCATGCCCCCGGGGCAGATAGGATGCAGAGTGAGAGTGCAGAGGCAACCACCACCTCACCCTCCTCCACGGCATGGACTGAACGCCAATGCCAAGCCGCAATCCGCAAGCCGCAAGCCACAGGCCCCAGCCGCCAACCCTAAGACAAGCCAGAAAAATGCCATCCAGTGTCCACCACTGTCCACCCCCATCATCATGGCTCGCGCCCTTCTCCACCATTTCTCCCACCCGCTAGAACCTTAGGTACGTACCTCGTCACCTACCCAGACCAGACAAGCCAAAACATCAGCATGGAGAAGTTCCCCTGCTCCGGAGGCTTCTTGCTCAGCCAACGCCCCTGCTCTCGGCCAAATCTCACGCCCCCTCCTTTCCCGGCCCTTCCCTCTCCTCGGCCCACCTTCTAGTCTTCTCCTCCACCCTCTCCTCCTCCACCGACTCTCCATCTGCCATCATCGTCACCATCACCTGCATCCCCACCCGTCCGGCATCCCACCCACTCTGTCCTCCACCCACCCAAGAACAATCGTATCCCACACACCTAACACCCCCCTCCTAGTTCCCTTGGACTCTTGGAGAGCTACCCCTGTGGGCCTGGGTGCCCCTTGGCCTGGTGGTCCATGCTGGACTGGGCTGGGGGGCTCGCGGCCTCAAGAGTCAAGACCCTCGACATGATCGTTCGTCGGTTCGTCAGAGCGCCCCCGTGTTTCCTGTCCTTCTGGGTCAAATCTGCCACATCGCCCCTGGAAGTTGCACTTGGGTCCCCCGTGGCCCCATGCCCGGGATAACATCCACAAGCCCGCCACATCTCGCCTTGTCTCAACACTTCAGCAGCGGCATGACTGAAAATTGCCCTGCCGAGTCCCTCGTCCGGAGTGCTTCGGGGCTAGTCAGGCCAAGCCTATTTTCCGGATCCTTCCAATCACTGCTGGTAATCTGCCATCCAAACTCAGCATCCCTGCGGCTGAATGATGGGACGCGATTTGCCATTTTGGCCTTCGCCTTCATTCCTTTTTCCTTCGATCCCGTGATGCCCTCTGCTAGTTTTCTTAACTCGCCAACCACCACCCGCTGGGCTACATCGCGATGGCGCCGCCGCCCGCTGGCTTTCGAGTCAAACACATACCTGAAACCTACTTGTTGAACACAACATTGGAGTATCTCGAGGGCTGTGACATCTCCCTCCATCGCTGAACTGGATATGAGCCTCACCTTGAGCCATGTTCAAGGATCAGACGAAAACTCGTCAAGGCTGCAGCTAGTGCTCCGTGCTCATCATGGCCTCAACTCTCTTACCTGCCCAGACCCGCGACAAGGAGCGACTTCGATAGTGCCCCAATGCCCCCCAAAGCTCCTTCACGCACCAAGTGCAACTGACTTTAGCGACCTCCATTTCGTTTCGCAACGATGTGCAGCGTCCTTCGTACCTCGTACCTTGTTGCAAGCCGATGACGCTACCTTGGACTCGGGTCTGTCTCTATTCTGTTCGTTTCTCATGCTTTGTCCATCTCACACACCCGCCGCCAGTAGGTTATCCCGAAATGGCTTACGAGAGACGGTTCTAAAACACGTGGAGACTAACTGGCAGGTACCCCTTCCCACACTCGTCCATTGCTCACCTGCACGCATAAAGTTACCTGCAATTCGCATGTGCCCATTGCGTTACACCAGTGTGCCCATTGCCGATTTGCAGCATCGACCATCCCCAGATTCAAGGCCTCCATGTGGGTTGGCCCGTACTTACTTTCCGGATTGAAATACTAACATTATCGCAAAACGGCAAAGGAATGCCTATCGCCTGAGAATCAACTACCCAGTGACAGCCAAATGCTGCATCATGCCTAGAGCACTGCGTGTGCAAATACCGTGATGCCAGTCGCGAGTCGTCAACACGTGGGTGACTTCCGAAACGGCTTAGCAGCCTGCCAAGTGCGAAGCGGTGAAAACATCAGCTACTCCGCACTGTCACACAGCCAGACCTTTCCAGACGGGGGAGAGGTGTTGCTGCGGCCCTAACTCATAAATGTCTTTCATCCCCTCGATTGAGTCGATACAGACCCGTCTCCCATTCCCCATACCGGTATCCTCCCAGGCCTCCCCTCCTTCTGCTCTTTCCCCCTCCCCAGGTCACATCGACATCGCGCATCGCATCGCACCGCCACGCACAACCAGCTGCGCAGGGCGCCTTCCCCCTAAATTGGCGACCCGACACGCCCCTCAATTAGTCTCCAGTCCTGTACCAGGCCCCAGCGCCCTGCCGCAAGCTGCCGCCTTGGTTGCCCAACATGACGGATGCGATCAATCGATGTCATCTGCGGCGCACCATGCCCTGCCCACGGCGAGACGCCCTCTCACACGCCTGTTCCCTGCATACCCCTGCTGCTCTTTCGAGCCTCTGCCGTTGCGATACCTTAACCACAGGCTTCCCTCCCTGCCCGATTTGGTACCCATCCGCTGGAGACGGCAAGTACGTACCTAACTCTCTTCGCATCATCGGCCGTGCGTTGTGCCGGGTATAATCGCCCAGTAGCCCTGTTTGCCTTCCATGGTAGCATGGCAACGGAGCATCATCGGGGTGCGCGACTTTGTGCCTTCACAAATCCTCCGCTCACAACCTACTTGCAGTTAGGTGAGTACCTAATACAGTACCTTGGTAGTATGGTCTTTGCCAGCAAATGCATGTGGGTGCGTGCTGGATGTTGGATGTGGTTTATTGTTCTTCTGTTTGCATTGTTTTTCCTTTCTTTTTTCGTATGGCGGCTCTGTCTCCAGCCTTGAGAACCTTTTGAAACCCGGTCATCAAAGGGGCAGACGAGTCGCGGCGCCAAGGTTCAAACAGAAGATAGATAGGTACCTTAAGTGGCCAGCAGCATGTTCCATAATTCATTCGACGTCTCATGGACTCACGGCTCATGTTTCCACCGACCGCCATGCTGGGAGTTTGGGGCGACAAGGGAAACAAGGGACCTCTGATGAGTTCGTGTCGCCGGTACGATTTGACCCTCTGACGGTAGGTTAGGTGCCAAGCAGGGGCCAAAGAACATGGCACAACAAAAATCGGCTTCACCCTCACCAAGCAATACCGTATTTTAAAAAGAGCAGAAAAATCCTAGTAAATAAATCGAATAAATGGAATCACATCTAGAAGATCTTTTTCTATGTTCAATAGAGCTATCTAGGAGTAACTCAGCGCTGCGTTAGGAGTGGATGTGGCCATTACAGCGTCAAGAAGGCTTTTGGTGTGCCATGTTTTTTGGCCCCCGCTTGGGTGCCTTACCTTAAGTGCGGCGCACTCAGTGTGGGTGGGGATACGTAAGGAGCAAGGCATCTGATGAGATGTGGTGTCTTCCAGTCTCGGCGCTTCTAGCTCTTCTGTGAGGGCGGTCGGTCTGTATTATGAGAGCGCAGCAGCGCGTCTTGATGAATGGTGCTTTGGTGCTTCGTTTGCTGTGAGAAAGGACCTGGTTCTTGTAGAGTACGTACTAGTCAGGTGTGTCAGCCGCCGCCAGCAGCACCCATGGTAGCGGCTCAGCGTTCTCTCCAGCTGCCGGACGCGCCACCGACCCGCTGGCGACAGGTCCGGGCATGAGCCTGGGGCGCCCCATTATCTCATCGATCCCTTGGGTACGTACCAGTCTCTGAAGACTGGAAACTCCACTGGCGTTGCTCTTGAGTCTTGGTCTTGGGCGCCCCACCTCACAGCGCAGTGGAGCAGTGGAGCCCTGGAAGGACCGCAATGGGGGGCACCCTGGCTACCAGGACCAGTGTGGTACGCGGGTACCGCATGGTGGTTCCACAGGTCACTTCTCTGGAGTCTCTGGGGAGCGACGGGCTGGGCCTCTCTCAGCGTGTGTGTCTGGTGTGGGTGGGTGTCCGTGGTCGCTAAGGCGTGGGTGGAGCCGGTGCGAGGCGTGTCCGAAATTGTACCACCCCCTCAGCGCATGCCCAATGGCCGTAAATAAAGTAAATGCATGGGTGGTCCTGCCGCCTCACGCCGCCGTGCGCCTAAATTGCCCGTTCCTTCCTTTTTGATGGGTTAGGGGAGTTTGCGAGGCCAGCGCAGGTCCTTCCTCCACCATCCTGTGCCTCTTCCCAACTCCTCGTTTTCTTTCTTTCCCACCCATTCAGTCGCATGGTACGGCTTCATCGGCGCCCGCCTCTCTTCTCGTTCCGCGCCTCCAGTCGCCCTCACTACCGGCTGTCTTGACTTTGATCCAGTTTCTATCAACACCCTTGCCTGCATTGATTGTGTTTTTTCCCGCTGCCGCCAAAGCTTTTGATACGCTGTCGCCGTTTCCTTCAACCCCGACACGCCCTCGGGCATTGACCGGATTCATCATCTCACTTCAGCGCCACGCCTGCCGCCAGCATCGAGGGAATCCTGAATCACCGCTGAGATAGCCTCACTACTCGGCAGCTATCTACCTCACCGTGACGTCTTGATACCTACCCCTTGCGAACAACCGTTGCCGTCTTCGTCACCATGGCCAACCATCACGCATCGCCGACCATGATGCAGATGCAGCAACATCAGGGCCAAGTCCCTCCTCCTCCCCCCCCGGTGTCCAGGCTGGTCACTTTGCGCCGTCGCACCAGATCGCCGCGATGAACGAGGCCGTCTGGCTCCAAATTGGTATGTCGTCGTGTCGCGCGCCCTCGGTATCGCGCCTGCTAACCTCCCCACAGGAAGCTTTTCGGAGCTTTTGCGCGTCCCCGACGAGGCCATGCACGCTTACGAGCGCGCTCTTCAGGCGAATCCTAACTCGACACCTGCTATGAACGCAATAGGAATGCTGCTCAAGGGTCGCGAGGCGTTTGACAAGGCCCTTGAGTTCTTTCGCGCCATAGTACAGCTCGACCAGAACAATGGCGAGGCATGGGGAAACCTTGGTGAGTCGCGCAGCCCCTACATCTCCGCGCATCGCTAACCAACGCGACAGGACACTGCTACCTTATGACGGAGAACCTCCAAAAAGCCTATGATGCCTACCAGCAAGCCCTGGTCAACCTCCGAGACCCCAAGGTATGTTTACATCTCTGACACGGCGCGCTTGGACATTGCCTAACAGCGCGCAGGACCCGATGCTTTGGTATGGTATTGGTATTCTCTATGACCGATACGGCAGCTACGACTATGCCGAGGAAGCCTTCTCCCAGGTCATGCACATCCAGCCCGATTTCGAGAAGGCCAACGAAATTTACTTTCGACTGGGTATAATATACAAGCAACAGTCTAAGTACAACCAGAGTCTCGACGTAAGCTGAACACCTCCCTCTTTGTGCGCATCATCCAGTACTGACCAAGCATGTCAGTGTTTCAAATACATTGTTAATTCTCCTCCGGGCCCTCTGACCCAGGAGGACATCTGGTTCCAGATTGGTCATGTCCACGAGCAGCAAAAAGATGTAAGTATTCGGCAACAGAATTACTGTGACAGCGTTGTGACTAACACCTCACTAGTTTGACAGCGCCAAGGCTGCGTACCAACGGGTCCTGGACCACTCTCCGAACCATGCCAAGGTTCTTCAGCAACTCGGTTGGCTGCATCACCAACAGAGCAACACCTACGAGAGCCAAGACCGTGCCATTCAATATCTTGAGAAGTCTGTCGGCGCAGGTAGGATGACCCGCTTAACAAGTTCATCACATGACCAAGATGCTGATGCGCCAACAGACAACCAGGATGCCCAGAGCTGGTACCTACTTGGTCGGTGCTACATGTCCCAGCAGAAGTACCCCAAGGCCTATGAGGCCTACCAACAAGCCGTCTACCGTGACGGAAAGAACCCTACCTTCTGGTGCTCGATCGGTGTGCTCTACTACCAGATCAACCAGTACAGAGATGCTCTTGACGCCTACTCCCGAGCCATTCGCTTGAACCCTTACATCTCCGAAGTTTGGTATGACCTGGGTACTCTGGTGAGTTACCTCTACACGCAGCACAGATCAAAGTCGCCGGATACTAATAACGTCACAGTATGAGAGTTGCAACAACCAAATCACAGACGCGCTTGATGCCTATCAGCGTGCTGCCGAGCTTGACCCAGGCAACCCACACATCAAGGCTCGCCTCCAGCTCCTTCGCTCTGGTGGTACCAATGGAGGCCCCCCTCCGGCTGCTCCCCAACCGGCCGACGTGCACCCGCAAGCTTATCAGGCCGCGGGCCCCGCCGGACCTCAGTGGGGAGGTTCAACTCAGCAAGCCCCTGCCTCGGGCCCGCCGCCTCCCCCTCAGGGAGCGGGAGAGAACTGGGCTGGTCGCCTCTCCAACATCAATCCCCCTCCTCAACCCCCTAACCCCTACGAGTCTCGTGGAGAGCCTTTCCGGGGAGGCCCTGCTCCTCCTCTTCAGCGACAGCCAAGTCCTCAGCAGGAGCAGCAGATGCGCCAACCCTATAATGATATCAACCGAGCGGGACCTTCGCGCCGTAGCCCTCCCCCTCCCCAAAGCCACCAGTACTCGCAGCCTCCTCCCCCCCTCCCCAATCTCAGCCCCAAGCCCCTGCGACTGAGCGCCGTGTTGCGAATCCCAACTGGGGTGGAGCTACGCCGTCCGCATCTGCTCCCCCCTCTGGTAGCGTCAATGGCAACAACCCTGCCAATGCCATGGCTCCTTTCCGACCTACCAACAGCCCTCGTCCTGATGGCCGACTGGTCCATGACAACCGGATGCCCTCTCCCAAGTCGGCGTACCCCCAACATCAGGCACCGCCTCCGCTGTATCCTCACCACCAGGAAATGCCTTCTCAAGGACCTACCGAGAACGGACCCCCTGGACCCCCTGGACCTCCAGGACCTCCAGGACCTCCCGGCCCCCCCGCCGTGGTTGATACTCCTATGCAGAGGATTGATGACCGACCGCCTTCCGTGGGCCCGAAGAGAATGCGAGACTGGGAGGAGGAATCTGTGGCCAAGAAGCAAGCCAACGAGGAAAACCGTGCGCGACTTGAGGATATGCGCCACCGACGACCTTCAACCCCTCCTCGTGAATCCTATCGTCGTAACTCATCTGAAGCTCGACGTGCTGAGGAATCACGCCGGGCGGAAGAGCGTCGCCCCGAGGAGCCAAGGAGGCCTGAGGAGCCGCCGCGTGGTCACCCTAGTGATAACTACCATCCTTCTGATGCTGCTCACCACCCTCCCAGCCATTCAGCGGGACCGAACCATCTCCCGCCGATGCAGCAAGGCCCTAGCTCCCTCCCTGGAGTTCTTGACAAACCGCCATCGGTTTCAACCCCCAAGGAGGAGCGACCTCAACCCCTGGAGCATGCTCCTGCGCCTCGACCAGCTCCTCCTGCCGTCGAGCCTGAAAGGGCGGCCCGGAAGATGGATGTGGACGAGGACTACGACGATAGCGGAGAGGATGAGAAGAAGGCCGGGATCGTCGCCAACGGATCCGGTCCGGACTCTGCCGCTGGGGACGCGAAAACCTCAACCCCTGCCAGCGCCGCTGTCAACGGGGTCTCGGGTCCCACCCCAAAAGTTGAATAACCACTGGATATTGTGCTTTTTACGAGTCGAAGAGTTTCTGATGTGCCGAACCGTCTATTTTTTCCTTTACATGTATACCACTTTTGGAGGCCTGGTTTCTTTTGTCGTTCAAAGACACCAAAGTATTGTTCAATCCCGGGGTTTCGGTCTTTCTTGGTTACGATGTCGCCAGCGAACGGTATTCATATCGACTCCTTTACCCATAGGTAGCTCCCGAATAACTAGTATCTACACCACTCGATGCATGTGCACTTCCAAGAGACTGTATTTTGTACCTAGGTAAGCATGCATGACCAACATTTGCTGAGAGCCCAGAATATGGTTGAAATGATCACGGGACGTGGCATTTTGTGGACGGAAGGTCCGGGCCGATCAGGTGCCTAAGGCCAATATAGTAAAAGTAGCTTCATTGTTAGTGAATTAATTATCTTGAATTTATAAAATATGTTATTAATACTTGTTTACATAAACACTCTGCTTTAAATTACATAACGGCTTCGGAAGGTAGGTTGTCAATTTAGATGCCGGCATCCAGGCGCCAGCCCTCGACGGGGAGAGGGAAGCTGTTGCACCAGGCGGCGATCTCCGTGCGGAGCTCGTTGATCTTCTCAATCTCGCCACTAGCAACCTTGGCCTTGAAGTCCTTGAGTCTGTTGGCCTCCTTGGGGAGGGCATCCTGAGTCTCCCTGGAGATCTTGATAGCTTCGTCGATGTATTTGGCGACGCGCTCAAACTCCTTCTCCCCGAAGCCACGCGAAGTCATGGCGGGGGTACCGATGCGGATACCGTAAGGAGTGAGGGCGCTCTTGTCGCCAGGGATGGCGTTCTTGTTGCACGCAATGTTGATCTGCTCGAGGACAGCCTCGATACGGGCACCGTCCAGGCTGTGCTGGCGGAGGTCGACAAGGACCATGTGACTGTCAGTGCCGTCAGAGACGAGCTTGTGACCGAGGCTCTTGAGGGTGGTCTCCATGGTCTTGGCGTTGGAGACGACCTTCTCCTGGTAGGCCTTGAAGTCGGGGCTGGCGGCCTGCTTGAGGGCAACGGCCAGGGCAGTGATGGTGTGATTGTGGGGACCGCCCTGGTGGCCCGGGAAGACGGAGAAGTTGATGGGATTCTCGAGATCATAGAGAGTCTCGGCGCCAGTCTTGGGGTTGACGGAGCGGACGCCCTTGCGGAAAAATATCATGGCACCACGGGGACCACGGAGGGACTTGTGGGTGGTGGTGGTGACAATGTCGGCGTGGAGGAAGGGGGAGGGAATGACCTCGGCGGCGATGAGACCGGAGATGTGAGCCATGTCGACAACGAGGTAGGCACCGACGGAGTCGGCAATCTTGCGCATGCGAGCGTAGTCGATAAGACGGCAATAGGCTGATGTGCCGGCAACAAGGACCTTAGGGCGGTAGAGCTGGGCGTTCTTCTCGAGGGTGTCATAGTCAATGATGCCGGTGTCGAGGTCGACACGGTAGGGCATAGTCTCGAAGTAGGTAGAGACGGCAGAGATCCTTGGGAAATGGTTAGCCTCCTAGTTCGAGGTCGTTGTGTGTATAAGATGAGATTTGGTGATGGTATGACTCACTTTCGCTGGGGGGTCTGGTAACCGTGGCTCAGATGGCCACCGTGGGGAAGATCGAGGCCCATGAGGCGGCCGCCGGGGGCCATGATGGCCTGGTAGACCTGAAGGTTGGCAGGGCTGCCGGAGAGGCACTGGACGTTGACACCCCATTTCTCGGAGTCGACGTGGAAGGCCTCGAGGGCACGGCGCTGGCAAAGCAGCTCGATCTGGTCGATGTGCTGGTTGCCACCGTAGTACCGGGCACCGGGGTAACCCTCCGAGTACTTGTTGGACATGGGGGAACCAAGAGCATCGAAAACGGCACGGGAGGTGATGTTCTCAGAGGCGATGAGGACAATGGACTCGCGCTGGCGCTTGATCTCATCCTTCTGTTGGGGGCGTTAGCAAATGAGTTTTGGAGACTCAGGGAGGGTACGCGGCAATGCAGAGAGTGCAGACATACCATGATGGAAGCGACCTCGGGGTCGGAGTCGAGGAGAGACTTCTCGAGCATCTAGAGAGGGGGTCAGTCAACCATGTCATATTTTTCAGCATGACTTTGTTCAATGACTCCAATGCAGCATAACGTGAGATGCGAGCGGGGAGCTTGAGGATGGCGGGGTCAACGAACCTCCTTGTGAGACGCAGAGAGCGCATACTCGGCATTGGGGGGGGCCATTGTGTCTGATCGATTGAAGAAGCTGCGAAGCTGCGAATATGAAAGCAATGAGGAGGATTGGATGGAGAAGAAGAGGAAGGAGAGAAAAGGTGGGAAGATTCGAGCGGTTGATGTAAAAAAATTTCCCTACGATTCAGTCCCTCCGAGGGCGGGGTTGTTTTTTCAAACGCGGAAAAAAGCGGTACCTAAATTGCGGTACAGCAAAGCTTTTAGCTAGGTAGGTAGGTACCTAAGAAAATGCTGTTTTACCAGGTAGGTAGGTACCTACCTGCCAATTGAAGAAACATGATTTTCTTAGGCTAAAAGTGCCCTTTTGCTACCTACCTACCTATAGAGGCCTCTACAGGCGGCTGGCTAGAAATGGTTTCCTAAGGTAGCTGTTATTGCTTTCTTCATCGTATCTGCTTTTCTTGTTGCAGCTGCTATCTTATCGCCTTCCTTGTCGCCTTCCTTATCGCAGCCGCTTTTTCATCGCACGCCCAGCAGCCCGCCCAGACCACCCAGCAGCCCACCTAACAGCCCACACGCCAGCCGCAACTACAGCTGCCAACTGCCAACAGTTGGAATACCTTCCTATCTAGATCAACCAGAATAACAGGCTGTCGGCTATTGAAACTGCAACCGCTGTAGCGTTTGAATAGATCAACTAATTCTCTCTGGCTCGCGCGTTTGTTCCACGTTCCCGAAATCGTAGCCCGTGACCATAGCCCGTAACAGGAGCCGGTAACCGAAGCCGGTAACCGGAGCCCGTGACCGGAGCCGGTAACCGGCGCCCGTACGGGAGCCTGTACCATAACCCGTAACTGCAGCCCGTACTGTAGCCCGTACCGTAGCCCGCGACCGTCATCTCTCACCGGTATTAACCTAGCAGCCCGCCCAAGGACCCTGTGTGGGATTTCCTTTTTGAATGCTGTTACTAGAGAAAATCCTGAGCGGCAGAAATGATGTTCTGCGGAAACGAGGTTCTCGACTGGAAGCGAAGTTGTTGCACTGTCTATAGCCCTAGAATTGCACACCCTGTGCACCCACAGGGTGTCAGGACCGCTTTGGGCCGTCTCAGTTTGGTGGCCTGAGGCTCCGAGTCAGTCTAATCTTAGGGCTGTTCCAGCTCGGTGAAGAGTGGCTTGGTGCGCTCAGAAAATATTGTTGACGCACGGACCAACCACTCGCTTAGAATTTCACCCACATTTTATTTCTGAACCCTTCTCGTCTTTTTAACACCACGCAGGCTTCGTCAACTTCATACTAACCCCCTCAACCCACACAGCCCGCCAAAATGAGTGTAAGTTGGCGATGGAAACAATGCATTTCTATGTGGTACTGACTCTAAATAGCACCGAAAGTACGAGGCTCCTCGCCACGGCTCCCTGGCTTACCTGCCGCGAAAGCGCGCTGCCCGCCACCGTGGAAAGGTCAAGTCGTGAGTAGATCTTTGCAAGAATTTTTTTCTGGCCTCACCACCATGGAGAAGGACAATGGCTGACGCATTGGTTGAACAGATTCCCCAAGGATGATGCCAAGAAGCCCGTCCACCTGACCGCCGCCATGGGCTACAAGGCCGGTATGACCACCATCGTTCGTGACCTCGACCGACCCGGCGCGAAGGCGAACAAGAAGGAAGTTGTGGAGGCGGTTTCTATCGTCGATACCCCACCTGTACGAACAATGCAGCCCGCTTGGCTATGTGCCTATGGCTAACATCTTTTAGATGATCGTTGTTGGTCTTGTGGGCTACATCGAGACCCCCCGTGGTCTCCGATCCCTCACCACCGTGTGGGCCGAGCATCTGAGCGACGAGCTCAAGCGCCGCTTCTACAAGAACTGGTACAAGAGCAAGAAGAAGGCATTCACCAAGTACGCCAAGAAGCACTCCGAGAACAGCGGCGCTTCCATCACCCGCGAGCTCGAGCGTATCAAGAAGTACTGCACCGTCGTCCGCGTCCTCGCCCACACCCAGATCCGCAAGACTCCCCTCAAGCAGAAGAAGGCCCACCTCATGGAGATCCAGGTCAATGGCGGCTCCATCGCCGACAAGGTTGCTTTCGGCCAGGAGCTCTTCGAGAAGCCCGTGTCCATTGACACCATCTTCGAGCAGGACGAGATGATTGATGTCATCGCCGTCACCAAGGGTCACGGTTTCTCCGGTGTCACCTCCCGATGGGGCACCAAGAAGCTTCCTCGCAAGACTCACAAGGGTCTCCGAAAGGTCGCTTGTATCGGTGCTTGGCATCCTTCCCACGTCCAGTGGACCGTCGCCCGTGCCGGTCAGGACGGATACCACCACCGAACCTCGGTCAACCACAAGATCTACCGAATTGGTAAGGCCGATGCTGAGGACAGCGCCGCCACCGAGCTCGATGTCACCAAGAAGAAGATCACCCCGTATGTCCCCCCCTGCTCACCTTTGGAAGACTTCACCTTGCTAACCCTTCTTCAGTCTGGGTGGCTTCGTCCGCTATGGTGAGGTCAACAACGACTTCGTCATGGTCAAGGGTTCCATCCCTGGTACCAAGAAGCGTGTCATGACTCTCCGCAAGTCCATGTTCATCCACACTTCCCGAAGGGCCCTTGAGAAGGTCCAGCTCAAGTGGATCGATACCTCTTCCGAGTTCGGTCACGGTGCTTTCCAGACCCCTGCCGAGAAGAAGCAGTACCAGGGTACCCTCAAGAAGGATCTTGCCTCCGCCTAAAGCGGTGGCTAATTTCCTTTCTTTGTTATGTCCATTGCATCGGTGTCGAGGGTTGGTTCGTTCACCTCACGTTTGGGCTGGGTTAGGTATCATACTGGCATGAACGAAAAAGAAATCCAGCTAGAGGGATGGATCAAAAATTCTAACGAGATTCCCAATGTTAATTTGACTCTACCTGGTCGCGTGGTGAATGCTTGAGAGTGTCGTGCTGCGCCGTGAATGATTTGCTTGTCCTGTGATCTTTGGTAACATCCTTTTGGAGACCGAGTCTCGTTATTGCATCTGTTGTAGATCAGAGTAGGTCAGACATTCGTTCAACCTGCTTGGATGGTGGTCTAAACAAGGAGTTTATTTGACCTAAAAATCTTGGTTCATTCCTTTGGACATCCATGTGATTGTAGTGATGACGCGGTGATACTCGTGGCTGCAGAGAAAGCTGTACTTTTAGTGGTTATTCCGTGATCCGATGTCAAGCTTTCCACCACCACCAACCACAGCGCTCTGCCAACCTGACGTCACCCCCGCTCTCAACTGAACAAAACATGCAGCCTGTCCCACCGTGACGGCCTTGATTCCTGCCCATGACACCCAAACCGAACCCAACCAGTTTCCTCAGGATCCAATCTCTCATTTCATCTACGAGACCATCGACGAGCCGACTTTTCAGGGCGCGAAGCATCAACCTGCGACCGACCGCAGCCTCAACAGCACAACTTCCCCCCACTAAGACCGTGCGATACCTGAGTGGCACCCGGGCCCTCAAAATGGCCAGTGACGACGATTACATGGCGTTCCTGAACAAGGCGAACCAGGACACCGGCGGCGCGACGACGCAGAGCAGTAGCAAAGCGGCTTTCAAGACCAAGGACGCAGACAGCGAGGTGCCTAAGGAGATCAGCAAGGCCTGCCGCGATGCTGTCTATGTCAGCGACGCGGACGAGCCCTTTGAGGAGGTTTCTCTGAAGTGGGATGGCAAGAACAGGCTGCCGACCGAGTGTAAGAATTCTGCCTTACATTCAGAGCAGATCTTCCGAGTTCTAAGCTAACACACCCTTTCTAGCTGAGTTCGCAACTCTCATCAACCACCCCAACCCCTCCGATGCGGATATTTCGATCCTCGACCCGCTTGTGTGGGACTCCAAGGGCCAGTACACCGAGTTGCTGGAAGCTGTGCGACAGGCGACGGCCGGCAACGATGTCCGAGTGTACAGCGTGACCCGCGATGCGACGAGAGTCGAGTACTGGCTCGTCTCAACCAAGGACGGGAAGATTGTGGGAGCTAAAGCCTTGAGCGTGGAGAGCTAAGCGATCGAGATAGCGACTTAGGAAACGACAACAAGACCGTTTGATACATAATGAGCTGCTTCACAAGCTACCACCTTCGCCTTGCTGTGATGAATCTGGGATTGTAGACGGAGTCCCATTCCAGTCATGACCTGCCAGTAGCTGGCGTCTTCGTCAAATCGTGCAGTCGTGTTTCCTCTGGCCCGATGCCGATAATATCACCATATCGGTATTGCTATGTTAGCAGAACCATGACAGCTGCGGTATCTGCTTGCCATGAAGCTACTATATGTGAAGTTAGCTGGGTTCATGTTGAGTAAGGCACCTTCATATACCTTTTGGTAGCGGACTCAATCCATCAACAGCCAATCATAATCCGGTATGGTGTAATGGCTAACATTTCGCGCTCTCAAACCGAGAGATCATCTTGATCCGCGGAGCTCAGGGTTCGATTCCCTGTACCGGAGAGGGTCTTAAGTTTTGCTCTTCTCAAATCCTCACCAACCATCTGCCTGTTTGATCTTTCCCTTTTTGCCTTGTGGTGGATGGATGGATGGATGAACTAGTATCGAATATAGACTTATGGAGTAGGTATTCGATCATTGTAGCATATATGCTGCTGAAAGATTGTTACAGGACAGAGACGTAAGAAGTGTGTCAATGTGGTAGGAGATATAATGTAAGTGAGGGAATATATATGAAGAGTCTCCATCACTTTACGCATGCATTGTATTAAGCATATGGTAATCAATCCATATATGAATCTTGCTACATTACCTGCCCGGTTACTCACTTGCTTGCGCACGATCGCAAGATACTGACTGAATTGCTGTTAGTGAAGCACTGATTCGTCTATGCTCAAACACCACAAAAGCTGCCCGCTTACACATAGTACCTGTCACCTCCCTCAATTAGTGGCATGTGAATTTCAGCATCAAGTTCCTGCAGACAGCTGGGAGGCAAAAAAAAATTATGCGTAATAAAATCATTGAAACTAGATTGGAGACATCGTCAAAAAGATAGTTCTAACTCCGGTACAGGGAATCGAACCCTGAGCTCCGCGGATCAAGATGATCTCTCGGTTTGAGAGCGCGAAATGTTAGCCATTACACCATACCGGATGGTGATTGTTGATAGGAGAGAGAAAAGAATTAAAAACTAAATGGCTCATCTTTTCTCCCTCATAATGATGCCGACTCGGAGCTGGATCTGAATGGAACTCACTCTTGTTTCAATCAGCCTCGTCTCAAGTCTCTTTACTCCGTACTTGTTGTGTAGTTATAAGCAGGAATGGACGAATCCGCCGTCAAATGTCACAAACTGAAATCAAGGAGACAAGCAACATGAATTCAACAAGATGCTCCGCATAGGTAGTTTTTAATTTGCAAGATATCCACTTCCCGCCCGTCCCCTCATTTTCATCCATTCGTTGCTCATGATTGTCCGCCTTTGCAGATGGTATCGACAAGGTGTATATGATACAATTAACTCCAAAAGCAGCCCCTCCCTAAACGCCATCGCCGTGTCCCGAGACCACTGGCTGTATGCTCAAGTCAAAAACGCAGTTCAAAGCCTCCCCTTCATTTTCTCAATCCATATGCTGACCCACCTACAGGCTACAGCAACTCCGGTGGTACGGGTGTGTCTCTCTTTGTCAAATGGTTGGAACCGCCATTCTGGGCCACCAGTTCTGGGGGAATAGGTGTATCTCGGTTCACTTCGAGGATTTGGCTAGACGGGGGATGCGAAGCAGTTGGGGTTTTGAGGTCCAATTCCATGTTATCTGGTGTGAGACCTCGGTCGTCGTATGCGGACAGACAGCTGCTCGAGTCGGACATTTCTACGTCCTGAACTTCGCTCTCTGACTCGACGCCCTCGATACTTGGTGTCGGCGTCTCCGGATAAGTGATTGTTGGTATTTGCGCAACTGGAATGGCAGTGATGGGCGTCTTGGCCTCTTCGACGGCCTTGGTCAATGCTGCTTCGGTTCGTAGTGCCACAATGGAGCCACCAGCGTTCTCATCTTCGTCGTCCTGCCCGATTGTCCAAACCCAGCGTCGCTTCTTCTCTCTCTTCTTCCGTTTGCGAATACCGCCAGGAGCCCCGGGTGAGACTGCGGGCGTACCAAGAGCCGAGCCGGCCATTCGGCGCCGCATCTCCTCAAAGGGGCCGGGGGTTTGCCCACCATCCTGGATCTCATTGGGGTGAAATGCCAAGGCCAGGTCAAGTGAGGTTTGAGGAGCAACGGGTGCGCATAATGGAGAGTGAGGTGAAGCTTCTTCTACGAGAAGGTCGATATGAGATCTCGTGTACTTGTTGGTCACGATATCTTGGGTCAAGGGGTTGTTATATCCGACTTTCTTGGCTGCCTTCTCCTGAAGGCGGAGCGATTGTCGTCGAGGTGAAGGTGGTGGGATGGAAGACGGCGGAGGGAGAGGCGAGTTGCGGAGAATGCTATGAAGAGACCGAGGGTGAGTGTAGGGAGGCTGAAAAGCCAACCCGGTGAGGTTCCTGGGGGCAGTTCGGCGAACAGCACTCTCAGGCTCTGAACGGATGACCCTGCTCAGTTCGGCTGATTTGGCTGAGATGTCAGCTGCCGAGAAGCTGAAGGCCTTGGAGGCTTTTGGGTCAACTGGACCAGCGGAGAGGGGAGGAGTAGCCGTCATGGCACTGGGATAGTTGATCTCCAACGGTCGGGGCGAGGTGGCATGGGCTGTCAACGGTGTCTCGGGATATGAGGCAACGTAGGGAGTCACCACCCGTTGCTTAGGGTCTTGATGTTCTACCGGAGTATTGAGAGTGAATGCCTGGAGGGTGTTGATGGCGGTGATGGGTTCGCCCTGGATCGGTGTTGACCTCTCGATGGCCGTGACGTAAACGTTTGAGAGGGTGTTGAAGGCAGTCGGATCTCTCGGGTCCACGACATAACTTCTTGATGACCTAGTGACTGGACTACACGACGTCTTGATCTGAAGAGAGAGCCGAGGTTTCTTGGACGGAGCTTGTTGAAATGCCATGACTGCTGTGGCCCGTCTCAGTGAAGAGAGAATCGGACGAGGTGGGGTGTGGGAGGCGGAGGATGCAAGACTTGACAAGAGCAGCAGTGTCTGGATCGAGGCGTCTCTGGCCCAGCAGATTAGCACTGTCTAGCAGGCTTGGCTGAGAACGCAAATCAGAGCCACCAGAGATCAGACAAAGGCACTTTCAAAGTAGTAGAGACAACACAACCAACAACAGGCATGGGGGCTGGCGGCTATATAGACTGCGCAAGGACGGATTATATTGTATGATACTCGTGCCCAGCGGGGAACGACCATGTCCATGACCGACCCAGTCCTGGCTTTCCTGGTTAGTGTACGCCCACCCATCCCCTGCCCATGGCAAGCGCCGCTAGACATGCATGCAGTGTGATATTTGCTCACAGAGAACCGCGGCGCCGACGGAGGAAACAGGATTCGACTAAGGAGAGGTTTGGGTTGCAAGACTGTTGAGGGGTGATGGGGCAATGAACTGCTAGAGCCTCTGGTTGGCTCCTAGTTAGGTCATCTTGGATCCTGGTTGGCTCACCCCGGCATCATGGTGGGATCCAGTGTGAAGGCGCAAGCGCCCGGGTTCAAGGGGCCCCCTGGTTGTTTTCTTGGAACAGGTCCAATCACGCGGCTAACAGGTCGGCTGTTCCACTCGCGCTGGCGTCTATTCCGCATTGAAACTTCGTAGACGACCTGGTGGCTGTAGTCGTGAGGGGTTATTGTGATGACTGGTAGAGTATGGTAGTATTGGGGCCGGCGACTTTCCAGAGGCCTGGCCTTCTACACTGTTCAGCGAATTTCCTGGTGCGTCCAGGACGAAGGCTGCTCGGTCTGGGATCAGACCATGCCATTCGGATTACAACTCTCTGCCAGGGGCCGCGTCAGTGAGCGAAAGGCGGAGGATCTGCTGCGCTTTATTTTTACCCTGCCAAAACACATAAGCTCTACAGACCAAGGTTCCCCGTGCCTCTGCCAGGATTGTTAGGGCTTACTGCCGGTGGCTCTGCTCGGGCCTGAGAAGCTGGTCGTTGAATGCGAGGACAGACTACTGTAATGAAAGTTACAACGGCAGCTCGCAACCCCAGTCAACAACAGTCAAGCCCTCATCCAAGGCAGTAGGACGGATGATGGATGCCAGAGGAATGACCTGCAGCCCACAGCACACTAGGCCAAAGCACACTACTGTACTGTAGACCACAGTGCAGCAGACTGATGAAGCGGGCTTACCTTCCCTTCGGTTGGCAGGTGCTGGAGCTCTGCATGGGCGGCTACAGCGAAACGATGTGTGGCCGAGGCACATGGCGCCAGCCATCTCCAGCGACGCCGAGCGCCGCCATAAAAGATCGCCGGGCTAGCAGAAGCCCGCCCATCGTTCGCCTAGAAACAGGGATCAGAACGGCGAGCCGTGATTTGTTTGCAACCGAGACAGCAAACGGGCAGAGCGACCGATCGGCATCGCTTAGAGCCGAGACATCGCGTCTATTCCGACATGTAGACCGCCATCACGACTGTAACATGGCGACTGTGACAACTGCCCGACCCAACGGCCTGGGCCAGTGCCCATAGCAGGACGCAAAGCTCATGGGTTTGGTGCAGGCCATCTGTTTTATTTGTCCCCGCAATCTATCGAAGATGGTAGAATCCAGGCGCGCTTGTTGACACGCGGAAAATCCTAGCAGCTGCGGCCTCCTCGCAGGCGGCATGCTTGGCAGCACCTGTTGGCGGTGTAACTTGGAGCCAATGACTTACAGGTCGACCAACTGCCGCTGCTATTGATTGGGGTTAGTCGCTCGGGACTCAAGGCGTTACAGCTGCATCGAGGGTTGGAGAAGAGTGAGATTCGCAGTATCACAACTGACGTAGGTGCTGCATCTCCTTGGTCGCTTAACCGTTAGGCCATCTTGATTCGTGAAGCAGCGGCAAGGATAAAAGAACGTGAGCGTATTCGCAAGTTGGAGGCATTATGATGGAGGGAGAGTGGTCCTACGGGGCTAGGGTTGGTTGCATGGGCTGCTGACACCTGCAAATTAGGTGCCTTAGGTACCCGGGCGGTGCAGACGGGACGGGGAGTCGGGATCAGCCTGCCTGCCTGGCATCGCTTGGCGTTGTCCCACACCGTGAAATGGCTTCATCCGCGTCGACGTTTCCAATATACACTTTGTAGTTTCCACGACTGCGTCGAATTCCCGTTACCCTCTATATCTTCCAATTCGTGAGAGCACGAATTTTTCTTCTTCTTTCATATAGGGGAGCTAGAAACCCCAGATAAGCCGGATCCTAAGAGGGAGTCGACACTGTTAGCAAGACGATCCCGCAGCCGCTCACCTTGGCCCCATTCCGAAACGGACCCAGGATGCCCACCGCATTGCCTGGTTTAATTGATCCCTCGCCCGCCAGTAGAAAATGGACCTGCCCAGGAAGAAGCAACCTAGACGGAAGGATGACCGAATCATCCTGCAGTTCGTACGTCTCATCTCCAAACCCGCTATTCCTGCTGCGGCTACTCCTAATATTGTTAAACGCTTACCACCCGCCCTTGCCAGGACTACGACTGCTTCTACGCTCAAGTCTTCGAGAACAAGAACCCGGCTCTTCGAAAGTTGCCCGTTGGAGTCAAGCAGAAAAACTGCCTGGCGACGTGTAACTACAATGCCCGAGCCTTGGGCCTCAGGAAGCTCATGTCCGTATCCGAAGCCAAGCGAGCCTGCCCTGAGCTTGTGCTAGTAGACGGCGAGGACCTCACTCCTTTTCGGGACACGAGCAAGATTCTTTTCAACTTCTTCAAATCACACTCATGGAATCACAAGGTTGAACGTCTTGGTTTCGATGAGGTCTTCATGGGTATGTCGTATCTATTCCCCAGCTCCAGTCTAGGCCGCAGCTGATTGATGGTGCTAGACGTGACCGACATTGTCGAGTACAACATGTTTTGCCTCAACCGGGCATCGTTAGAGGATTCGTTTTTTTGCCTTTCAAAGGAAGATCCAGAACGAGGGTTTCATTGCGATCTGACTAGTATCGCGGGCTGTGTTGAGGGCACAGCCTCGCCTCGCCTGGATGTCGAGAGTCCCGCTTACCTGCGCCTCCTGCTCGGTTCCCACTTGGCTCAATATCTACGCCTCAAAATAGAAGAGCAATTCGGGTACACGTCAACATGTGGAATTTCGACCAACAAGGTGTTGAGTAAGCTTGTTGGGGGCAAGAACAAGCCTCGCAATCAGACGACGCTGTTAGCCTTGACTGATGATGCCATCGTTGCCTTTATGGATTGTCATCCTCTCCGCAAGATACCTGGTTTGGGGTTCAAAACAGCGACTGTTCTAGGGTCTTACGTCAGTGCCCAAGATGCTGAAACCGCTCAAGCGGATACGGAAGGGTCTACAGTAACAGCACACCAGGTCCGACTCCACCCTGGAATCTCACCTGGTACGATAGAAAGCCTGCTCGTCGGCCCCGGAGCCGAAAGAGGAGTTGGAACAAGGATATGGGGGCTGCTGCATGGCGTGGACCCCAACGAGATCAAAGAGGCCAGCGAGATACCGACCCAAATTAGCATTGAGGATACCTACCCCAAGGGCGTAGGAACTCTAGTGTTGGTGTTGGAAGAGCTACACAAGCTGTCGTATTCACTTGTCAGGAGAATGAGAGTGGACCTCCTAGTTCCTGACGAGAATGCCGAGGCCCCTGGGGTCCAAAGGTGGATGGCACGACCTAGGACGCTTCGCCTCACCGTCAGGTCATGGGGAACACTCGCGGCATCACAAAGCCATAACTCTGGGAGAGTTTCGCGTTCAGGAACACTCCCGAGTTTCATCTTCGACCTTCAAGATGATATCGATCATATTGCTGAGCGGCTCGTATCGGAGGCCTTACTGCCCCTGTTGCGGAGACTCCAACCTGAAAAGGGACAGCGATGGAATTTGCAATTGATCAATATCTGTGTAGCCAACATGGCTATGGGAGCTACGGATGACAAGGCAGGGGTAGGTAGGGATATAGCTAACATGCTCAAGCGGCAGGACGAGGTCTTGAGACCGTTCCAAGTCGTTTCTAACCCAGAAAGTGAGGTGCACGAGGAGCTTGGAGAGTCGGACATGGAAGAAGAAGAAGGAGATGATGATGTCTCTTGGGAAACGAGCGGGAATGTACCCTGCCCTCATTGTGGACACTCAATACCCCCATTTGCCGTGTCTGCCCATAATAGATACCACGAACTTGGAGAGTAAAATCCAGAACCGCGCCATTGATGAAGTTGCTCTAGTTGTGTGTGTCCCATCGTCAGTCCCAATTTGTCCGGATGGCTGCTTTGCCTGGTGCTTTCCCCGGCATATAACCATCGATCTCGCTAAAACGGAGGTGCAGACTCCCTAGTCCGTCACCGAGAGTCGGTTACGCAGGAGTTGCTTGCTTGCGTGGGATTAGCACCCTCAGCCAGTCAGTAATGTGCGCGCTAGGTACCTAAGTACGTCACGAAACCCAACTATGGCCTAACGAGAGGTTTGGGTACACGGAACAAAGCCATTATGAAAGAATACGAGGATGGATAGAGCAATGGGGAGTGTGCTTGGGGATCAGGTCGAGTTTGGCGGCGACGATGAGTTTGACAAACCCTGAAGGGAAGAATGCACTTTGCTTCTAGTTGACGCTATAGACGGCCGGTTTTGTCCTTGCATTTCCTACCCTACCTGCCTGGGTAGGTAGGTAGGTAGACTTATAGGCAGGTACCCAGGTACTCCATTGAATGCCGCTGGCCATGCCTTTGCGCTGGCCGGCCAAATGCCGGTGGTTATCCGCGTGTAAGTAGCACAACGTCTTGGTTTGAGGCTTTGATGGATTACATTCTGTAGCGAGCTTCCTGGATGTCCTCCTAGTTGCGGCGACACAGATGGAAGCAAACAAGCATGCCGTTCCACTAACAGTCCTTCCTCCATCTTGGGGGACGGTGCCAGGCGATTTCTTTCCCACCAGCCAAGCCAGTTAAGAGGGGAAGAGACGGAGAGAGTGACATAGCTGTATCACCCATTGTGCCACTGAACGAGATCCCAAGGCATGCTAGAGAGCAGTGCATTAGCTGGTCGCATCTGCCAGCTGGCAAGGGCCGGCGAGGAATGACAAGGACACGGAGCACACCTTCCCCAGCTTCCCCGGCCAGCGCTCGACAAGGCAGTTGCTTCCAATGGTTCGCACCTGACTGTCACTTGGCTGTCATCTGTCATCGGGTCATCACCTGTCCACCACGGGCAGCACTTGCGGTTTTCAGAAGTCAATGGAGAAGGTCCAACCAGTGAAGTGGCAGCCATTTCCGTTTCTTGTTTCCTTCGTCTGCTCGCTTTCTGGGCTGGCTTGTTTTTTTTCTTCTCCCCGTCACTTCCCTTCTTTCCTTCCCCGCCGAGCCGCTTCCTTTTCTATTCCATTCACCACCACTTCTTTCTTTCTTTCTCTGTATGTCTCACTCTTCTATTTGATCTTTCGTCCTTAGGCTTTGGCCGAGCAGCCTGCATCACAACATCTGCCTGGTGCAACACCTCTTCGTCTCTTCATCACCTCTTCTCTGGTCTCCTCATCGCTCTACTCACTCTGCCATCTTCTGTGCAGCTGTCTCTCATATTCACTCGAGTCTGATTTTCAACAAAGATCGTTCGACTCTACGAAGAAACCAACATCAAGAGTCCACCTCTTTCTCTCATATCGTGCCTATCCTCCGAAACCGACCCCAAGAAGCCGTCATCTCTCGAAGACAGCGCCATGGCTCGAGGGGGTCGTGGGGGTAGTCAGCAGCCTGTTCGCAGACCAGTCGATTTGACTGGAATCATTTCCATCGCCGAGAGAAATGATCTCGCTACCCTCATCAACGCCATCACGGAGAAGATCCATAATGGAATCAGCATCACCTTTGACTCCCCGCCAGTTACCCCTATTCGGGACGACTTCAACCAGCACCACTGGCTCTCACTCTCACTCCCAAACCCCACGCAAAACGGACAAGCTAGCCATGTTTCTCTGAAAAGCGCTTGGTCGGCGGCGCCTGGTTCTAGTTGCAAGAGTGAAACAGATGACAAAAAGAGCTCGGAGGCAATGGCGCCCCAGCTCCAAGAGTTGAGAAAGGAGGCGATCATCTTCTTCCGCAAGTGGCAGGGCGCGGTGCTCCACCGAGTTCGAGACATCAGCGTCACAGATCTAAATGACCCTCAATCTAATTTCCGTGGACGTGGCCGTGGTTTCCGCGGTGCGCGAGTTGGTCGAGGCGGCCGCGGCGGAAGAGGTGGTCGCGGCGGACTCACTCTAGCAACAGGTATAACAACTGTTTCTTTAATCCAAGGCCCCTGCCCCCGATTTGTACGATGTAAACCAGTGAAGATACATACTGATATTTATAGGTCCTCTAAGATCCGCCTCGAATCCCCTCGATCGAGAATTGGCCAGTCGATATCCCCCCATCCCAACAACTCTTTGGACTCTCCCCTTGGAAAAACGAAAGACTTTGCTGCACACTTCGCACTTACTTCTCTTATCTTTACAAGAGTACAGCTCGTATTCTCGCATTCTCCTCCTTCACTTGACCTCCTCTCTGGGTCTCTCGTGGAAGATGTTTCAAGCGGAAGAGGTTCGCATCGCTCAGGGGCTGAGCCAGGTTGCCATCAAGGCATCCGCCAATCAAGTCATCGACCAGAAACAAGACGAAAATAAGGCGCCGCGCAAACCGAAACTGAGCCACCTTGGGGTTATCTCAAACCAGCTTGCCCCTGAATTGGTTGCGGTCGGCATCGGTACCTCGCATGGTGGTCACGGCTTGAGCCCTGCTGTTGCTGCAGGACTGTTGGGTACTATGGCGGACAATGGCCTCATAGCAGGTCCCATTTTTGGCATGTTTGCAGCAAGACCAACGTCCAAGATGATTGAGTCATGTACCCGCGAGATTCAGGACTTCGGTCTCATTCCGCTTCGAGGAGAGTCTCCCAAGGACTTTGTTGACGCCACAATTATGCCAGCCAAAGATCGGAGACTTAGAATGGTCATCGTCATAAACGGCTGGCTTACTAACAAGGATGCCATTGTACAGCCATGGGTAGCTATGGGGGATCAAGCGGAGGTGCTTGCGCTGAGGTGGGATATGGCTGTGCTCATGAATCTAGGGGCCGCCCTCGAAACAGTCACCAAGAGCATTGCTTGGAGCACGGCCAAAAAAGAGATCACTTCAAAATCACGTAAGTTCATCACCATCTCACTCTGCCAAATCACTCTCTAATAATATACAGTATTCTCGAATCTCATGGAGGCAAGTTGGCCCGCGGCACTGATGAAAATCAGCAAAATCATCGACAACCCTTGGAGCCTCGGAATGGTGCGCGCTGAGAAGGCTGGAGTCGTTCTTGCAGATGCCCTCATGCGCAGCAAGTTGCAGGGCGATCGCCCAGTTTCCCTGGTCGGGTACAGTCTTGGCGCACGAGCCATTTACATGTGTTTGATGGTCCTAGCTGAGCGTCGACAGTTTGGTCTAGTCGAATCCGTTGTGCTGATGGGGACTCCTGCTCCTTCGGAGAGCAGAGTGTGGTTGACGCTCAAGAGCGTCGTGTCTGGCCGGCTTATCAACGTCTATTCGGAGCATGACTATCTTCTTGGCTTTCTTTATCGCACTTCCAACATTCACTTTGGCGTAGCAGGCTTGCAGCAGATTCAGGGTGCCGAAGGTGTCGAGAACCACGATGTCAGCCGCCTGATTTGCGAACACTTGCGCTATTCTTGTCTGATAGGCAAGATTCTGAAGGATGTTGGGTGGGAAGACCTCGACATGACAGCTATCAAGGACGAAAAGCCCGAGAGGCCCACGAGGCAGCGGCCCAAAGGGGACAAACCAAGGGGCGGCAGGATGTCCAAGACTAACTAGTGGTAGGATTGCATCACGATGTAGTAGGGAGAGTGCACCATTTGCGGGATTGAGAGACAGACTTTGTGTAGGACTTATACCGAGGGCTTCATTGATGTGCGTACCCATGGTTAGATGTTAGCATTAACGTTCATGTAAAAGTCGGCCCCCTTTCACTCCCACTCCGTTCCTAGTGCCCGTCCCTGTATGCCCGATGATGCTGATGCTCACGCTCGTATACCGCCGAATATTTTCAGACAAGAAGAAATGCCAACCAAAGTATCCTGCCAGGTGATTGGCGCGGGGATCCAATATCTAACACGGCATTACCCGCCCCGCCATCGGTTGCCATTCCCCATTGGCGCCATTCCCCGACATCCAGGATTGCTTCACCTCCAGTTTCTCGTGACTCCACCGGAGTTATACACACTTCGGCCCATTTTGTTGCCCCCTCGCCTCGAATGCATCATCATCCTAAATTACAAAAAAGTAGTATATCGTACATGGTTCCCTTCTAGTGGTGTGTGGCCTCCTCTTCATCCGCCACCTGCCTCGCGTGCTCGCAGGGGAGGATGCTAAATATGTGCAGGGCAGCATCCCCTACGCGGACCCGAGGGCGGCGCCATCGCTGCTTTTGAGGAAACTGTTTTGTGTCATTCTGTTTCCGTTTTCCACTCGTCATCATTTTGAGAGCCTCTCAAGGCGGCGGCGTGGTGCCGAGCATGCTAGGAACCTGCTTCCGAATAAGGCCTCGGGCGCCACGCTGCTCAACACGGGGCACGCCCTGGATAGCCCGGGGCTCGCGCATCAGGGACCGGTCCAGACGGGCCGGGACACGGGTCACGACGGAGCGGTACTCGCCGGGGAAGCTGCCCTTGGGCAGGGGCACCGACGCAGTCCGCCAGATGTGATCAGAAGTATCGCCCAGGTAGGGCGGGACCTTGCTGCTGCGCGAGGGCGGTTGGTAATACCCGGTTTGGAGCGAGGCGCCGTGCGAGGCACGAATTGTAGAGAGTCTTGACAGGCCGGTTGATAGGCCAGTGCGGCCACGAGCCTTCTTCGCCATGAGGATCTCGTCAAAAAGACGGATCGAAGCATCAGCGGCGGGCTTGACCTCTCTCTCGTGGATGAACTCATTAAAGCCTATTCGGGTTGTTAGAAATGTGCATTGGAAAAGGGGCCAAGGAAACACATACCTTGCGTCTCCCGCATCATGGCTGCATAGTCGTGTTGCTCGTACGGAAGACTCTTCATAAAGCCATCCATATCAAATGCATACAGCTGGCCATTGCTCTTTTGCTGCTTCGAGGGTCGGCCCATGTACTTGCGGTACGTGTAAAGCAGGCTCGCGAGGCAGCGAACAAAGGCGGCCCTGACACGGTCGGCATGGAAGGCGTCATCACACACAAGCGAGACAAACCCTAGGCACCTACCGTGGGAGGTTGCCTTGCAGCCGGTACATCTGTAGATGCCGTCGCCCTCGGGGTGCTCGTTGCAAATACTGCATGTCGCCGTCGTATCCCGCGGGGCCCAGTTGAAGCAGTGGCCCTCGACCCAGACAGTGGTCTCGGTATTTCGGACAGGTTGTATCTGCATACTAGGCATTATGGTCGAGGCGGCGAGGGTGGACTGGGCGTACGTGGACGGCGCATAGCCGCCCCCGAAGGAAGATTGGGAGTCGACCGAGATGGCCGAAATGGACATGTTAGCCTGGTGACCATTCAGGAACGGTAGACTCGGCTTATGGAACGGCTGGTGCTTATCCAGCCCAAACGACGAGCTTCGCCGCATCTTCTCCTCGCCGAAATGGCCTGACCGCTTCTCGCGGAGAGTCGCCGCCAGCGCGAATCCTGAGTCACTTCGAGAGACGGGAGTCGTCGGCATTGGGGGAAAGTTCATCGACACAGGAGACACGGAGGAATGGGGGCTCGTCTTGCCCGACTTGCTCGTGCTGGGCCTATCCGACCTGCCATTTTCTACCTTGGCGGCTGCAAAGGCATTGAAGATGGGTATGTGAATGTTCGCCTGGGCCTCCGGCTCCCCAAAGCCCGAGGAGTTCTGCGATACCCATTTGGCCAGGGTGCTGTGAGGGGTGCTGGATCTGAAGAGTGACCCGTTTTCAGTGGAAAAGGCGTCATACGGGTACGACTCCATCGCATAGGGGGGAGGGCCGGTTGTGACGCCGTATCGGAGCTTGTGAGGGGCTGCTACCTGCAGCAACGACATGAGCTTCCGCCGCGTCTGCCGTGGCAGGCGGACCGGTTGTGAGGTTGCGTCAATGGTATCCTTATCCAGGTCGACCAAGACATAATCGTCCTCGGGGAGTTCGATCTTCTCATACCGTCGCTCAATTCCCACAATGTACGGGCAGGGGGCGTCCAAAGCGGAGATGAGCCGTGCGGGGAGCACGGGTATGAAGATGCTTGCCCACTTGAGAGGATACAGCAGGTTCGCCAAGGCGTGACAGGCCAAGTGCAGCATGCTTGTGTGAGAGGAGAGGAAGATGATTCGAGACTCGGACATGGCGTACTCGAAAAGAGCCACGATATTCTCGAGCGATAGGCACCGGAACAGGGCATATAAATCAATCGATCTGGACCCAGGAAGCTCGTTGTGGGCCTCCTTGCGAGCATACAGACGCAACTCTCGCACACCAAGCTCTACTTGCGTCTTCGATCCGAGAGGAGTAAACGCTTCGGTGCATAGATTGACGACGTACCGCTCCAGGGGCTGCCAGCGCCCAACCTTAGGAGAGCTAGGCGGGATTCGCAAAACACCGCCATCGGTCATGGGGGTAACGACGGCCTTAAGCCATTCTTTCCAGAATGACATATTAGCGGCATCCCTACCCAGGATACCAAAGGCACGCGGTGTCCATAATCCGCTCTCGCCCGACGTCAGGCCTTCGATCCTAGACGCGGCGCCATGTCTCAGGGGCCTCAGCATGTCAGTCATCAGAGAAATCTTCTCCTCCACCGTGCTGATTTCGTCTTCGAGTCGCTCGCGGGCAGGGGAGCCCGATGGGATCGTGGGTAGCTTGGCAAGCAATTGGGAGAGATATGTTCGTTCACCAGCTAGCCGCACTCCCAAGCTTGCCGCGAGTTCTCGCTCCTCGTTGGACATGTGGCCCTGTCGCCATTGTTCGCATTTCTTCTCCACTTCCTCGGCGACGTCGGCGGTCAACGCGGTCCAGAAAATAATGGTAATACCGTAGAGCTTGGAGTTGTCGTCGGAGGTCATGGTAAAGCCGTGCCATGTTGAGTGTGGTCTATCATCGGATGAAACAATTTGAATGTCGTTGGGGAAAGCGAACATGGGCACATAGTCGGGAAACTTGCCCCGCCGTGAGATCTCGTCAGTAGCCTCCTGGGGTGGATATCGATCAAGTAGAACGGGTTCGAAACGTCGCTTCAGAGGGTGCATATCCGGGTCCGTGTTGAGGGGTTCGGGAGGCGGGATAACAGAGTTATAGTTGCTGAGCCGCTTTGCGGTGCGGATCGAGGCTGTATTCCCATGTTAATAAAAACTCTATCCGGGCCGTGGCAGAATTGAGAGCCACGAGGAATCACTTGTGTGGGGGAAAACCTACATGCCCGGTTGGCCCCCGCCCCCCGGGTGGGAGCTGCCCTGAGACTGGGTTGCTTGCGCACGCTGTTCATGTCTCTAAAACTCATCTTGCGGCGGATGCTACCCTTGATGCTCTTAAGGGGACTGAGCATGCCGACAGAGTCAGACTCCTCAGCACGGATTCTCTCAGCTCGAGGGTTGACCATGGGAGCCCTGGCTTGGACCTTTGCACCGGCGGTGAAGGACAGGTCCTCGAGAAAGACCTCTCGCTCAGCTGCAAACTTCACCAGGGCCTTATCAAAGTCGAAGTCGGCTAGGGGGTTGGGGTTGGACGGATCAGACAAAGTGAGGCCGTTGAGGCCGCCGAAGCCATTGGTAGATGTGCCATTGGAGTTGCTCCCCGTGGGAGGATTCACGGGCCGGATCGTTGCGCTGCTGCGATTGCTGCTGGTGCCGTCCGTTTCGTCGAGGGTGGAGATGGAGAAGCGATCGGTGATGGAGATCTTGGAGAGACGGTTCGAGGAAAGACGCGAGTGGCGTGCGGAAGCTTTGGACTGGGAGCGGTTCAGGTAGTCGTCTTCGGGCTCGCCATCCTCAGCAATGGTGGATTCGACTGGAGCATTGGGCGGTGGGGGATCGTTGTAGGACACCGACTCTATACCAGCGATCCAAAAGTAGTCGGCGAGAGGGATCGACGAGTTCTCCATGACATGTCAATTGTCGGTTATGGGCCGCAGGTCGGCTGGGACGGGGAGGTCGGGGTGAGAATCGGGGTGTTGGGAACTCTCGTCGTCTATTTCACTCCGTCAGGTTATAATGGTGCCCCGGAGGGACGTCGACCAAGTGCGCCTGATGAGGAGGGAGGGACTGATTTTTTTTGGTCAGTCAAGCACGAAGGAAAACAGATCGGTCCATGTTCCACCCGCGAGCAAAGCGGCCGGTGGCATCGGCGTGGAGCGACACAGCAAACGTACCAGAAGCAAGCGTGGTTGGAGGGGGGAGGGGAAAGTTGAGTTGGAAATTGTGTGAGACACACAGAGACGGAGAGAGAACAGAGCCAGTCGCCAGCGCAGGCCGCAAGCGAAAATAAAAGGCAAAGGAAGCCGGAGACAGTGATGAAGAATGGAGGATAGAGGTGATTAACGTCGGCGAAGGGAAGCCGACAAGGAGCAGGTTCGGGCCGAGGAGGGAGGTGAAGAGAGAAAGTCCGCAACAGCGAGAGCGAGAGCGATGGTGATGGTGATGGGGGATGGCGGTGATTTTGGCGACGGGGCTCGAAGTCAGGAGAGACGAGGCTTGGGAGTGCTGTCGATGGGAGTGGTACCGTACTGGTACGGGGTATTGCAGGTACCGGTACCTAAGATTTGGGGGGCACCATGGCGCCGTCACCTCTTCTTTGGACCGTTTATTCTGGTGGCTTGGGGGGGTACGCCTTTCTTCGTCCGGCTGTCTGTACCCTAACGGAGCCTGTAGGTCGACACGAACGACAGCCAGGGGCTTGAGGTGGCTGTGATGGATGCTGGATGCTGGAGGAGCGGGGGAGAAGCTGGCGGGCTCCTACGTAACCTGAAAGGGTCGTGGAGGACGCTGGGGACGAGGTTGTGCTGGAGCCAACTTCAGCCCACCAGAGTCCACTGAAGTTCACTGGACAAGTCCCTGGAAAAGCCCTAGGCAATGGAAAGGAAGAGGCACACAGGGGATGCAGGGGATAGATGGCCCATGCGCCCACCAGCGCCAACAACGGCGTCAGCGCGTCTACGCATACGGCCACCGGGGGGGCTGCCAGGGGGGGCGCCCTGGATGTTTGTGCCTGGCCCTGGGCCGGTACCGAATACTTGGCGGCACAGTTCCCGCAAAGTGTCGATCTGAGGCGCACGCCGTTCACCGTCCGATGAAGCATCCATCGACAACCCATCCATGATCCATCCACCCATCTCGTCCACGCCTCGTCCACGCCTCGTCCACGGCATCCTTTCACCCAGCCAGCCCAAGCACCTAGTGCCCGAGGGTGTGCGTGCCTAGTAGCGCGTACGTGAGTGCACCCAAGGTACGGACACACAAAGAGACATGCGCACGCACTCCTCAGTGCGCACACACTCGTCTCTATCGCACGTATCAGACTCAGGGGGTTCGAGCAGGACGAACAGGACGAGCAAGCAAGTGGCAAGAAAGCAAGAAGTAAGCCGCTTGGCAGCAAGCCGTTGGTTACCTAGCCCCAAGCGCAAAAGCACCAGCACCGGCGCCAGTCGTTCCCAGTTATCAGCAACCATGATCGATGTTGACTGGCTTATTTTGGCTATCTCTGTAGCCTGTTGGTACTGTGACTGTCGATACGTTGTTGTTTGGGCGGCGCCTTTGGCCTGGGCGCCGTACCTACCTTAGTGGATGGCCGCCACCTGTTGTGGACATGAGTGGGCCCTCCTCGTGCGCGGGCTGAATGCGAGCCATGTACGGAGTACTTTCGGAACCAACCAGGTACCACAGCGAGTGAAGACACCACTACCATCATCAGGCACATCTACTACCACGACTGTTGAGGTTTATTTCAATACCCTCCGGCCTGCTCCATCCGGCTAAAGGCAACAGTTTGGTGCTGGAAGAAAGGGGAAGAAGCCATCTGGCAGAGCGCAATCTGGTGCTGTTAGCTCTGCGAGGTCCTCGTCAATCGGCCGTGTCTTCGAAAGGTCGACGTCGGGTTTTGGGCCAAGCCATGCATGCAGACGCACCCCTGAAACCTCCATGGCTCCCTACGGCTGCGACTGGCAACTGCAGCTACGACTCTGCGAGCGCCGAGCGCGTCTGTCGGGATCTTAATTCCTTTCTCTCTGGCTCTGCGTGGCTGCCCTGCACAAGCCGCCCGCGTACATTGTGTCGAAGTGCATCTGCGACTCTGCATCGACACCCAGGGACTCGGCAACCCACTGCATGTACAGTACAGTACATCATGCATGCTGCTGCTTGCCAGGTGGTTCTCAGTTCGTTGACTCGGCCAAACGGGAAGCCGTGAGTCCGCGACCCCCGATGCCTGGTCTTCCCTTCATTTTCGAGCGCTGGTCGGTACTCGATCTGGACCGGACGTTCCATCGCCGACCTCCCAGGCTCGGCACGGTAGCGTGGACTGGGTGGCCTGCGCAACTAACAAAGGCAAGGTAGGCAAGGTCATTAGTTTGGTCGAACAACGCAGCAACACCCATTTGCATCGATGGCTGCTGTACCAGGTAAAGGAGCATCAGCAACAAGTCAGGCTGCATGGGTCGACCCAGCAGATGTCCACCACAGCGACAGCACCACGACACAACACACCAGCAAAGCTCGCAGCTCCTAATAGCTCGCATCTCGTACAAGCCATCCGAACCAGGTACTGATTCTCAGTTCCTGATACGGAGGCGAGGCAGAGGTGAGCGCAACCAACCATCCCAACCCCAATGTGGCCGGTGACATCCGCGACATCCAAGCGATCCAACACTCTCTCCAGCCAAGTGCCTCAGAGAAAATCCCGATTGGCGTTGCCCTGGCGCCTCGGCTGGGCCAGCGAAGCAGCCCACCCATACATCACCATGGCCCATGGAGCCAAGGACCTTGGTAGCTTGGAAGACCCTCTTCATCCCACCCACCCTCACCGTTCTCGTGCAGACAGCGTGCAGAGCGCCGTCCCAAAAAAGCGCTCCTTCACGGGGCTTCCCAGGGAGGTGCAGGATCGTCCTTGTTGTTGTTTTTTCCTTTTCCTTTTTCCCTTTTTCGGGACCCGTGGACATGGAAAACGATACGAAGCAACGAGCATACGTAGCGACGGCGGGATACAAGCCGACATGGTTCGGGTACCTGGGCACCTAATGCGGACTATTCTTCTCCGCAATGGAGAGACGCGCTACGGTTCCACAGGTACTCGATACCTTGAGTGTATTAGTGGAAGGCCAGTCAACTTCAGAATGGTGTGAAAGGCAAGCCAAGGGTCACCCACACCAAGACGGGACGGTGCCTAACACCAGAAGAAACGATGGTTGGATCATCATGGGGAATTTGGGTACTATGTAAGGGCGGAAATCGCTTTATCATTCTTTTTTTTCTTTCTTTTTTTCGTGAGTTTAAATGCAAAGGTCTAACGATTCAGAATGACTCACTTTGACATCTACCCAAGTTTTGATTCATTGATGATGTTGCTCACTACAGATCTCTGATCGACCAAGTGTTGTGCGCGTAGGTAGTCCAGGCACGCACATGCGCCATCCTCCAAACATCCCCCCCTGCAATATAAATGCGCTTGTTTCGTTCTAGGCAGTTCAGCTTGCCGTATCAGTGCGCCTGCCTTGAGCAATGCAGATCACTTACCCCTCTAGCTTCCCTCAGTCCTTCCACCCGTCTCTTGGGGAAGGTGATGCACGTCGTAATTACCAACTCATGCAGATGAGATGGAAAGAATCTTCATCCGCCGCGCCTGCCATAGTAATCACCAGGGACGCCATGTGGTTAGGTAGCTGTTGTGGACGCCTCCCATCCTGTCATGATCAGGCATCGACGACATCATCGACACATCACCTCTACAAGAGAAGGACTTAGACGATTTCCTCCTCCAACTACACCCACCTCGTCATGATATTGATTCATAGGCACTGTCGTTGCCACGAAACCATGTTTCCATATGCATCTCACCATCCCTCCTCCTCCTCCTTCTCCTTTCTCCCGAAATCCTTGTTGTCAACAGGGAGCAAAATCGTGGCAGCAGAATCTCTACAGTCTGCTTCCTAGGCACCCACCTCATCGGTTTCATCCAGGGGCTTGCTGCGCCCAAACCACCATCCCCTCTCGAGGTGCCTTACGTGGTGTTAGTCTCTTTTCCCCTGGCGATGCCCTGACGCCAGTGACAACACGAAAAGCACGAGCCAGCTCTGATGCAGGTACGGGACGGACGACATATGAATAACGCCATGCCATCTTCTGGTCTAATACGGCGCTCGCATTTGGCCACACAACGACCAACGTTCCGTTTTAGTGAGAAAAGACAACGCCTGGCCATCCCTCGGACCATGCCGTTCGCTCTTGTCGTATGGGCCGACAGTGCCCCTGTTGAGGCGTCCTGCTGCTTCTGGTGCCTCTCTCATGATCCGTTGCAACACTGCATGTCCGGGATGCCCAAACTTAAGCAGTCCCCGTCCCCAGGCCGCATGGTCTAGCTTGGCACAGCATGCCATGCCAGGAATGCCTGCCCAAGAGAATGCTTGTCGACGACGCACTGTCAGGTTCTTCGCTCTGTATCCGTTCCAAGAACTTGTTCCCGTTGCAAATCAGGTGATGATGCCTCCTGGTCAGCCAGACCCGGTTAGGTAAATTCAGGCTTGTGGGCAGCCTGCCTGAATGACCCAAAATGTTGTCTCAACATCGTGCTTACTTTTACCAACACGACCAACGACAATCCAACAACGCTGCTTTCGTTCGCTAACAAATTGCATCTCCCAGCAACAAATGCCCAGGATGACACCCCGAGGATGCCAACTTCTCCATCCAGTCAGTCGTAAGCCCAGCCCACATCCACATCGCACCACTCGATTGGCACTCGACTCTGGAGCCACTCAGGCACCGAGACGCGTTACCCTCTCCATCAGTGCACGCAAGTCACCTACGCGTCTGGCAGAGTCAAATAAACAACGCGGCGAGATGCAACAAGATAGGGGACAATGGCTTCAACCTCACTGGCGCCCTCCCAATAGATGGTCACGGCTTCCGATCTGCAGCTTAACCGGCCGGACGCCGTCTTACTCGTTTCAGGTTGCTTCCATGTCGGACCGTGTGACCCTCGTCATCGTCCCGACCAGAGTGCCGGCCGGCCTAAATTAAGCCCTGCCCAGCCGTAACCTCCTCACCGGTTCGCGTTTCCAGCGAGCCTGGCTCTAGTGTATTAGGGGCCGGGAGATCTAAGTACGATTGATGTTTCGCGCTCAATGCCCGTCATTCGACGTACACCCCTGTTTGAGAGGTACATTTTTCCTTTTTGCCCGGCATCTCCTTTTGAAACAACAGAGGAAAGACAAGCCTTGAGCCGGGCTCCTTTTAGGACCCCTGCGCATGGCATGGTGCCCCATTCGGTCAACCTCATGAGCCGCTTATTATAGCATCAACTGCTTGATATTGACTGAGCTTTGCCGATGCCTTATCCTCGGATGGCTCTGTCATATATAGGTCATTACACCGTCTGCAAAAATTTGATGTTTCCCAGATTCGTACCCAACTCTAGCTTGCATCCCACGAAAAGTGAAAAGGGAACCTACTTTTGTGGAGATATGGATCAAGCGTAGGCCATCCAAGACAACGGCTTAAAGCAAAGGCGACAGCTAGGTTTTGGTGTACCGTGTCACTGGTGTGTTGGTGGGTGGGCCTTTACACAACATGATGTGCATGACCAACGTGCCATTGATCTCACTTTGTTTTATAGTAACTAGTTGCCAATCAATTGACCAACAGTGTAACTACGTAAGGTTACCAAGGTGGTCACCTCACACGCAGGGAAACCTTGTCTCTCACGATGAATCATAAAAAAACGCCTCCATGTCTTGCACTACATTGATGTCCACACCGCCGGTGCCCCAGTCTTTGCCCAAGAACCCTCTACGTACCTACATAGTTGATAGATAGCTATAGAGAGACGGTCTTTGGTGGTGTTCGCGGCGCTGTCATTGGATACCAAGGCATTGTCAAACGTTCTCGCCCGCCTCCCAGGCGTGCACTCCCTTGCATGGCGCCAGAGCGGCACGAATTTAGACTCGATGACGGATCGAGACATAGTTTTGCTTCGATGGCACACTGATCTTTTTCATCGAGCTTGTTATGCAACCAGCCTTTGCCAGATGATGATCAGATGGCGGGATAATCTGGCCTGCCCAGGATGAATTTCAGAGTGAAGGGCACCGGCTCCTCTATTCGGCCGTCCGAGGAGGCATGGGATGTCACACACCGATGGATGCTCAGCGCGGTACTCTGGTGCCCAGCTTGCCGGTTGACAGAAAGCCTCTGTTGCCCATGTTGCCTCTCCAACCAATACCCAGAGACCCAAAGATGATGCGGCCGTCTGGTGTCACGTCGGCGGTCGGCTCGCCCGTCTTGTCCTCCACGACGAAGCACACCTGTTCCACCTCACCCGGGTGCAGGACGGGCTTGGCGCTCCCGCTCGCCTCCCAGTTGCAGTCTCGGTAGTTGAGGCCGTCCTCGACATCCAGCACCACCTTCTCCAACTGTACCACGTCCTCGCTGCAGTTCTCCAGCTGCGCTTCCAGCACCCACCGCCGCTTCCCCTGCGCGTCGGCCTGGATGGTCCCCACCTTGGTCCGCACGATCAGGGACGCCTTGCAGATGAACTGGTACAGCTTGCGGAATGTCCGCGTCCGGCCGCTCGTGTCCGAGGCCTCGTAGTAGCTCACCGTCACGGCCAGGACGTGGTTCCCCTCCTCCTTGAGGTCGAAGGACACCACCTTCTGCAGCGTACCGCCCGAGCCCAGGTCCCCTTCGGCTGCGCCGCCGGCACTGGGCGGGCCGAGCTCCAGGTGCTGGACGGCGCCCATGCCGGGCGTCTTCATCTCGGCCTCGATGCGCACATCGCGGATGTTCTTGGTCACCTCGGGGGGCAGGTCATTGTTGGCGCAGAGAGTGCAGCTGAAGGTCTCGCCGACGTACGCGGACCCGAACGATACGGGGAGTTTAACGACGGGGCTGAGGAGGAACGGCGAGGGGTTCGTGTCGGCCTTGGAGCGGTAGGCCAGCGACGCCGGCGCGGGGCCGGGCTTGGTGGGCGCTCCGACGGACTGCGGAGGGTCGATGGGATGCTGGGTGACGAGGGACGGGCGTGAGAGCCTGATTTGACGCCGTTCGGTCAGACGCGGGACTGGGCGAGAGCGAGAGCGAGAGCCGCAGAGCTGCCAAGGGGGAGAACATGGGGGGAAGATGATGCGAGGGCTCACCGGAGGACTTTGAGGGAGACGGCATGGGGCTCCTTGACAGGATCATGGGAGGGGTAGCGTTGGTGGCTCATCTTTCCATGCCGCGAGGTCCACCCCCACGTATGTTGAGAATAGATTAGGGGGACGTCGAAAGGTTGCCCAGTTCTTGGGGTTGCAACTCATATAGAGTGGTCTGGCGAGAGTTGACGTCGGAGCTGTGCCAGATGCGACGTGCTATGGCTTATCGATAACGCGCATCCGAACCCCACTCTCGTTGATCCTGGGCATGCTACACTCGGCAGCGGGTCAATTCCAAGTTTCAAGCTTCAAACCAATGAAATGGATGTCTAGGCTTTGAAGCTGAGAGGCGAGCTCCTAACATACGGGCTCGGCTATTCTTACGGTGATTACTCTGTTGAATTGCCGTAAGCGCATGACATCAGAGTCGTGTTGTTGATTTTGGGTGCACGTCATCACGAACATGAGTTCTATGTCTTAGATGCCATCCTAGCTCGGCAATGTCAAGATCCCCGATCATGAGACATGACGACTCACGAAGCTACCATGTGTCAGTTAGTATAGCTTACAAACGAGCCACGCCTACATGAGTTCATGTAATTGAATACACGGCAGAGCTGAAATGTGCAACCAGGAAAATGTCAAGCCTTGTCGACAAACACATCCTCCCATCTCGGCTACCCTACAGCCAGGATGCTTCCTAGCATCCCACTGTACAAGGTAAGCTGCAACAGGAAAACGAGATAAATGTGAATCTGGTACTCGCTTGGTGTCAAATGTCCAATGGCGATTGCGCCCTGGGACGTTTGGTGTCATTGCCAGCAGCTAGATGCGACATGGATTTACAGCCAGTCACCCTACAACAGTACTGGCAGTGGACCAGCAAGAAAGACAAAATTCAAGCACCAGAGAAGTCAAAATACATTCGCCAGATGTTCTGCGAACATAGTATACCGATTCATAGCACCAAGCTCCAACCCTCGTTCCCGATCGAATACGAGAGCCTAATAATGAACTATTTTGCCTCCTTCCAATGCCAAGCCAAGACATCTGCGGACGGAACTAAAGCCTCAGGAGTCTAATGGCTCTACGTTTCTTTCTCCCATCCCCTGCCCGGAGCCCGCGGAGGTTTCAAGCTCCACGGGGAGCACACACTATAGCAAAGGGGGTCGTATCCCTTAAAGCCCCGGTGGGGGAGGAACCTGCGAGTAGAAGTTGTCAGCCATTCCATTTCTCGTATTAAACAGGCACCGGGATTCACGGCGCCGGGGGGGGTTGGGTTGGGTTGGGTTGGCGTACCGCGCCGTAACTGCCTGTGCCAGGGGCAGAACCCGAGGGTGGGGGAGGTGGAGGGGCCGCGCTGGGCGGAGGCGGAGGCGGAGGAGCTGCTTCACTCGGGGGAGGAGGAGGCGGTGAGCCCGCCTGGCCAGGGGCTGCAGGTTGAGCCTGGGCCTGAGCTCCGTAGTACTGCTGATACATGGCGACGTAGCTGTAGCCTGGTTAGTCCCAGAGCGCGATGGGATGGTGGGAACGGTCATGACGACGATACGAAGGTACGTCAAAGGGGGCCGATACGAGGGAGACGGGGATAGGAATAAGAGCACTCACTTGGCGTACCCCCCATAGGCAGCGTAGGGATCCGCACCGCCATAGTATTGGGCATACTGGGCAGCATAGTCTGCTGCGGCAGTGGCAGCGCTTGGGCTGTTGACTCCAGGAGCTGCTGCTGGACTGTTAGTTGCAGCTGATCCAGCTCCGTAACCACCATAGCCACCACCACCACCGCCATACGAGCCGCCGTGGTTTCCATGAGAGTGAGAGCCACGGTCGCGGTCGCGATCTCCATAGCCACCGCGATCTCCGTAGGCGCGATCGCTGCCATAACCCCCCCGATCGCCATAGCCACCACGGTCGCCGCCATAGCGAGGTGGGCGGCTCTTGAACTCCTCGTACTGCTCCGTGACATTTGCGATCAAGTCTTCGCAAAGCTCCTTGGCCTTCTCAACCATGCTCGCATCGGGACCACTAAAAAAAAAGGGTTGTTAAGAGTAATGTTCCAGAGCTTCTCAGCCAAGATGCTTACGTGACGTGGAGGAACATATCCTCATCGCTTTCTCGGTTCGTCGCCGCTTCGAGGTAGCCGGATCCGCGACCCTTGATCTGCACGCGGCAACCCGTCTCCTGCTGGATATGCTTGACGTAGGCACCGCCGTGTCCCACAACCTGAGCACGCAAGTTGAATCCTTGAACTGGCTCCAGTGTGATTGGGATCTTTTCTTCGGGCCATTTACGCTGCAGGAACGTTAGTCTGCACGTCGAGCTGGATATGGAATCGAAGGGTAATCTACCCGTCCAAACTCATCTCGCTCAACCTGCTCTTGATCCCGGCGTCGGAATCGTCGCTCGTCTACCAGCTGGGGGAGTTCCTGTTGGATCATCTCTTGAATCTTGGCGACAGCAGACTCAAGGCCTTGCTTGGAGGTGCTTGTCACATGCAAGTACAACGGGGGGTTCTAAGGCTGCGTTAGAGACAACGATATGTAACTCGTAGAGTCGGGTATACTCACAGCGGCCGTCGCCATGCTCTTGTTGGGGTAATAACTGCCACGAGTCGTGACATCTTGCAAAGTCAACATGATATTCCTACAATAATAGGTTAGGAGGATTGCGTACCAGCGCCGGTTTCTTCGTTAATCTAAATCAAGCGGGAGTCAGCAGGAGCATCGAAGGGGGTGCTGAGGCGAGCTATCAAGCCAAGTAAGCATGATATTCTCGACTCGGATGTACAGGAGTCCGGGAGGACGGCTCTGAGCGCATCAGTGAATAATCAAGAGTATTTACCATTTGCTGGGTAGACCCCTTGGTCAGTAGATATCGGTTGCGCAGGTCGTTGACCTCGATGTCCTGGATGTAGTCGCCATCCGCAACGTACATTTCGCCGTCGAGCGCGGGTGGTGGATGGTTCGAGTTGTTGGACGCCGGCGCAGGCCTGGTGGGCGGCGGGCTCGCGTTTCTGATCGGGGGAACATCGACGTGCTGGATTCCCTTGCGGGCCTGAAGCTGGGCATTGATCTTCGCGGCAGCGGCAGCTGGAGATTGGTTAGCGACACGAGACCTGACCGAGGACAGAGGTAGGTTCGTGTTGATATTGAGATGCATCGCAACTCGAGCACGGCACGTACCAGCAGCAGCAGCAGCGTCCGCTGGCGACTTCTTGGGCTCAGAAGGGGCGTCCTGGCCAAGAGGGCTTCGGTCTCTGCCGGGTTCGGAGCGCCTGGCTGGCGGAGAGCGTGAGCGTCGATCGAAGCGCGACGCTCGCTTCGGTTCGGGCTCGGTCTGGTCGAAGCGCGAGCGTTTCACGGTTCTGCGTTCGGAGTCGTCCATGGTTTGGTGCGCCCAATGGGAGGTGCCTCTGAAGATGGTGTTTGTAGGATCTGGCCTGGACTCGGTATATAATGCAGGCAGGTCAGTAGACAGCCGAGAAGGTGATGGGCGGCGCGGGCGAGTCGCGATGATCGAATGCTAGAAGCTCGTGTAAAAAAATGGCAGCGCAGAAGGGTCGCTGTATGCGAGTGGAGCTGAATGGCTGGCAAGGTACGGATAGGTGGTCAAGAAAGGCTACTGGCGGCTGCTGCTGGGCTGGGCTGGCTGGCTTGTGCAAAGCCTCACAGAAGCTGTCAGCAACCCGCCACATGTGGCTGGTTGCGGCTCAGTGCATCGGCGCGAAACCGGAATGCTTGAACCAGGGCTTCCAAGCTGTGGCTGCAGAACGCCACAAGCTGCCAGCCTGTGTTGAGCAACACCGTGGCGGCCATTGGACGGCCTGGGCATGCTGTGGCGCAGCCTTGCATGGGTTCGTACCGTCCAAGCAAGCGAATCTGGGGAATTTCACGGGTTTGCGACGCTGGGGAGGGGAAGAGATCCGTGCGAACTAGGAGCGGTCACACACACTCTGTCACAATCGCGCGGGGACGAGGCGGACAGACAATCTGTTTGTTGCGGAGGCTGCTCACCAAACTAGCCCGAACTGTGGCTGTAGAGCACCCGAGCTTATCAGCACCAGCGATCCCGTTGCCATTGTCAAAGCACCTTTTTTGCCACCATGTTAAATATACACTGGATGAAATAGCAAGCCAGAGACTTTATCACCCATTCCATCTTATACCAGAGACCACGTACCGAGGCGTCCGTGCCCACCCTGTCGCGAGCCTCAAGCGCCCTCCGGTCACCGGCCTATCGGCGACCCATTGATTTTTTTCGGGACACCCTCCTCCTCCCTGAGTCACGGCTCTCCCTCCATCTCCACGGTCCATTGAATCTTCATTCGGCCTCAATCGCCTGTGAGAAGCATCTTGTCCGGCCAGAGAACCCTTTTGTTCTCCCAGCCTCTCGCAAGATGGCCTCTCTTCGGCCCTTGACCGCGTCCCTGCGATGGGCCGCCGCCAGGACCGCCCCCTCCGCTGTTCGATATAGCTCCTCCAGCTCAACTTCGGCCATCGCCTACAAGGCCCTCCGTCGCCGTTCTGCGCCTCTACCCGTGAGCGACCAGCCGCCCGCGTGGTCAGCCCAGGCTGCCGTCTCCAACATTCTCTATGAGACCCCGACGCCTTCCATGGCCCCTCCCAAGCGCCACATCCTCAACTGCCTCGTCCAGAACGAGCCCGGCGTCTTGTCCCGCGTCTCGGGCATTCTCGCCGCCCGCGGCTTCAACATAGACTCCCTCGTCGTCTGCAACACCGAGGTCGATGACCTCTCCCGTATGACCATCGTCCTGACCGGCCAAGACGGCGTCGTCGAGCAGGCCCGGAGGCAGCTCGAGGATCTCGTCCCCGTTTGGGCCGTCCTCGACTACACCAACGCTGCTCTGGTCCAGCGTGAGCTTCTGCTCGCCAAGGTCAACATCCTTGGCCCCGAGTACTTTGAGGAGCTCCTGGCTCATCACCGTGAGATCACGGCTGGCGAGACCGACGTCGACTGGGCTCACGAGGGCATCGACAGGAGCCTCACAGACAGCGCCAAGGACTTCCACCCCAGCAAGCTCGCTGTCAGCCAGGCCCTTCGTCACAAGCATGAGCATCTCAAGTCTATCACATACTTTGCTCACCAGTTTGGTGGCAAGGTTTTGGATATCAGCACTAACAGCTGCATTGTCGAGATGTACGTCTACCACAACGCCCACCTTCCTCCTATCGTGTGATACTGACGTGATTATACAGCTCTGCCAAGCAGTCGCGTATCGACTCCTTCCTTAAGCTCATCACTCCCTTTGGCATCCTCGAGTCGGCTCGCACCGGCCTAATGGCTCTGCCCCGAACCCCGCTGGCTGAGAATGATGACGAGTCCATCGTAAAGGAGGCGGATGAAGTTGTCGATGCTAGCCAGCTGCCCCCTGGTTGAGTCACGATATCTTGGATGGCCCTCTAGGCCCATGGAGTACGGCGAGAGAAGGATGGGTTTAGTTGATTTAATTCCAAACACTATTTTTGCTCGTACGCCAGTGCTCCTCCTCCTCCTCCTCCTCCTCCTCCTGCAAATAACTTGGGGATCCATACGTAGAGGTACAACATACACTTTTTACACTATTTGGGTTTAGAACTTGCCCTTGTTCACAACGAAGCCTTCCAGTGCGGCTAGTTAATGTTAGCAAGGTGGGTCTCCATGGAAGAAAATAAGAAAGAAAAAAACAACTTACAAAGAGCGGCCCAGAGTCGGTTCTCGGCCTCGGGGAAGACCAGGGATCGAGGGCTATAAAAGACCTCGTCGGCAACTTCCTCAGGGTGTCGAGGCAGACAGTGCATGAACTTCCAGTCCTCCTTGGCGCCTCCCCGCTTGGCGAGGTCGTTGGTGATTTGGAACCCGGCAAAGTCCTTGAGTCGCTTCTGCGTCTCAGTCTCTTGGCCCATGGAAACCCAGGTATCGGTGACCAGAACGTTGGCGTCCTTAACAGCCTCCTCGGGAACAGCTGTTTCGGTCAGTTTGCCAGGGAATTTGACACCCTCGGCAGTCGAGAGGATGAGCTGCTTCATGGCAGCTGGGATCTCGTAACCCTTGGGGGCGGCGACAGCGATGTCAACACCCATTTTGATACAGCCGATTGCCAGATCGAAGAGGACGTTGTTGGCATCGCCGACCCAGGCAACCTTGAGGCCATCGAGGCCAAGGCTGGAGCCAATGGCATTCGATGACGGGAAGGTCTCGTGTAGGGTGAGGAAGTCAGCAATTGTCTGGAGAGGGTGGAAGTCATCGGAGAGAGCGTTAATGACGGGCACGCTCGAGTGCTTGGCGAGGTTGGCGACGTCAGAGTGAGGGCCAACTCGGGCGACCATGCAAGAAGTCATGGACGAGATGACGACTGAGGTATCATAGAGCGACTCATTGACCTTTGATGAACAATGTTAGTCTTGCCGGCACCTTGGGCGCAGTAGGTACTTTGTACTTACACCGAGCTGAATGTCATCTTTGCCCAAGAACATGGGGTGACCACCAAGCATGTTGACGGCAGCTTCGGTGGAAACTCGCGTACGGGTGCTTCGCTTGTTGAACATCATGGCGACGGTTTGGCCCAGCAGGCCATTGTTGAGGGAGCTGTGCGGCGCGCCGCCTTTGATGGCGGCTTTGTGGGAGGAAGCATTTCGAACCAAGTTGGCAAACTCAGTGGGAGTGAGATCGGCAATGGTCATGAGATGTCGGGGGGCGGCAGAGACGTGTGAGTAGGCTCGCTTTTGGATGCCATTGATGGCTCCTTGAGCGATTCGGAGAGCTGATCCCTTCATAGTGAGAAGTTGGAGGTTTGGTAAGGCGAGGGATAGTTGAGAGTGAGCAATTGCTTCCGGGGGGTTGAGGGGCAGTGGCGGTTGCGAAAGGCGAGCTTTAGAAGGTCAATGATACGAATTAGAACGAGAAAGAGGTTGAGTGAGAACCAATTCCAACGTTGAAGACGGGTCTCAACTGGAGTCACCAATTTGCTTGTTGGTACGAGGAGTCATCGACGTGCATCTGTCTCACGGGTGCGAAATTTCCAATGGTGGTCGATTGGTTGGTTGGTTAAGACCGACCGCCCTGGAGGGGGTCGCAAATGGCAGGGGTGCACGTCACTGAAAACGCCCTATGTCGGAGGCTCCTGCGCACTACCTGGAGCGACTTACAGGGCTGTTGCTGGGCGGTGAAGTTTGCTGGGGACAACATGACAAGCGTAACACCATGGGCTGGTGTCTGAGGCAGGCCTTCTGAAGGCAGACCTCGTATGATTGCTACAGGACGCTGCATTCTTCGGCAAGGTATTTGCATGCACTTTTTATGTATTTTGAGCCCAACAAACTTACTGTTTAGTCGCTCGATGTTCTCGTGCTGAAGTATCCGTACTTCTGTCGAGATATCAGGATGGCCACTCGCCTATCTTCAAATTTTAGTTCTCTCACATGGCCGCACAGCCACGGAACCGCCTGGCTCCATCCTGTGGCTGATGAGCGCCACAGTTCCCCAACCAATGTGTAACGCTGGAATCCTGGAGCTCAGCCTCAAGGGTCCGTTCCTGGATAAGCCCCGCTAACAGCCAATCGGGACCGTCCCTACCTCTTCCTCTATCGATCTGCCACACTGGGGTGACTTGGCCGTCGATGACGAATCTCACCCACCAACCTTGATCTTCACATCATCATCTGCAACGTTTTGCGTCACCACCAGTGGAATTCACACCTCACAAGCATTCTAGAGCGTGCCCCCGTCATCCTCGACGAGTGCCTCGAACACCCCGAAGACTACTGCTGCAGCCTCGGACCCTGCGCATCGAGCGCATCGGGCGCATCTTCCTCTCCATTTACGCGGCCTCGTGACCCCAGCCACAGCCTAAACCACAACATGTCCGCCCCCGACGAGAGAACCCCTCTCATCTCTTCCGACCGCGCAGATGCGGGTACGGAGTCATCACCGCTTCTCGGAAATCACGACAACCATGATGGCGAGACCAACGGGAGTACCAGCATCCCGCCCGCTAAGGCGTGGAGTCTCTGGCCCTGGTCCAAGAAGTACGGCGCCAAACCCGAGTCACCCTTGCGATGGCCCTCGATCATCGCCATGACGATCCTCGCTATGCTGATTATTCTGATCATCTTTCTCGGCTTCATCGTCCCTCCTGCTGTTCAGAAATACGCCGAGAACGCCGCCGTCCTCGAGCCGACGAACCTGTCCATCGAGAACATCACCTCTACCGGAATCTGGGCCCGAGTCCAAGCCAATGTTCGCCTCGAAGGCTCCCGCGTCGAGGACAAAAACTATCGTCGTATTGGTCGAGCCGTTACCGGCCTCATGCGGAAACTTGAGACGGACGAGACAACAGTTGACGTCTTTTTGCCCGACTATGGCGATGCGCTTGCTGGCACCGCTGTCATCCCTTCCCTGGTTTTAGATATTGTGGATGGACACACCACTGAGTTGAACTTTGTAACCAAAATTCAACCCGGTGCTGCCGAGAATATCCGCAAAATCGCAAACGATTGGTTGGATGGCAAACTCGACCAGCTCAGGGTTGTTGGCAAAACTAAAGTTCAGCTCAAGTCGGGCATTTTCCCATTGGGGGCTCACAATGTGGCAGAAACCATGGTTTTTGAAGGTCAATCTCTCTACCGTTCTTTTGCTTCTTTGTACTTTGGCCAAAAAACGTTACTTTAATCTAATTTGAGCAATCGCATTCCTTGAGAACGCCACTAACACCCCTTGTAGCCACCGATATCCCTTCACTACCCGCCTACAAGATAGAACGACTCGATCTCCACGATGTTCCGGTCGATGGAACTGGACGAAAGGCGATCCAGGCGGACGTGTCAGTCACGGTGCACAACAACTTCCCGGTCTCACTTGAAGTTCCCTCCCTTGGATTCGAGATTCTGGTTCCTAACTGCGATTCGTCACTCCCATCCATTAGCGTGGCCGATGCCACGACCGACATCGTCAAGGTCCGTGCCAACAAAGATGTCAAGGCAGACGCTCAAGGTATCATCAGAGAGATCCCAGAGTCACTCACACGGGTTTGCCCACACTCGAAGTCGTCCCCCTTAGACGAGTTTATGGAGCATTACCTCCATGGCCAGGACGCACAGGTTTTCGTTCGCGGGAAAAGATCCAACAACTCAGATACACCTGAATGGATATCCGAGATTCTCGAAAGCATCACAGTTCCAATTGACTTTCCTGGACGGTCGTTTGACAGCTTCATTCGTAACTTCTCCATCACCGATGTCGACTTCAAGTTGCCAGATCCATTCGCCGATGCGAAAGACCCCAACAGCGAACCCCGAATCTCCGGCACGACCGAAGTGCTCGCAGTTGTTCCTCCCGAGCTGAACGTCGACCTGGGAGTCGATAGCTTGCGCGCCACCGCTGACTTGTCCTACGAGAAACGCAAGTTCGGTGTACTGCACTTGAATCATTGGGAGAGAGCCAACTCGACCAAGGTCGATTCTGAGGGTGATGAGAATCTCCTCAAGATCACATCGAGAGTCGTCGACGTACCCTTGACGATTACGGACAGCGATGTCTTCAGCGAGGTCATGCAGAAGCTACTGTTTGGCGACGAGGACCTTACTTTAGATGTCAAGGCGACGGTTGATGTCAGGGTTTCCACAGTGCTCGGCATCTTGACCATCAAAAATGTCCCCGCGGAGGGCAAGATTCCAGTAAACGGTCCGTCCTCGTTCGGTAATCTCATAAACTCCCTGTGACGATGATTCATCTCCACGATCCACTCAAGTACTTCCTATCATTGCCTCACGCCTTGACTCGAGTCAAAGGCTAACTTGGCAGCAGGGTTACCTGGCGATGCATTCGCTCAGTTGAACCCACAGGTTGGGGAAATACAGATTTTGAACACCAGCGAAACGGGCGTTCATTTGCAAGCCCTGGTCAACATCACAAACCCAACCGAGTATACTGCTGTCGTTCCTTACATCAACATCCACATTCTCCACAAAGGCGAAATTCTCGGAGAGGCGGTTGCCACAAATATTGATTTTGGTTTGGGTAACAACACGAATATGTTGGTTCGCTCGACTTGGGACCCGATGCGGTTTGGGGGGGGAGAGCGCACAAAATCGGCCGCAAACTTCTGTCCGATTACGTGTCTGGTAAAAACACGACCATGACAGCCAAGGCTCATCGTAACAGCATCCCAACGGTACCTCAAATTGGAGAGGCCCTGTCGAGGTTCAACTTTACTATCCCAACACCACGAATTAGAATTCCCGGGGAAGACGACGATGCGAGGCAGCGTTTTATTGCTGATGCTACCTTTCATATCTTTTCATCTTCTGCAACATTCACTCTCGTTTCACCGCTGCAATTTAACACATTGTACATTGAACACATTAACGCAACTGCTTTTTACAACCACACCGAGCCGGTCGGGCAGATTGTCCACGACGAATCCTTCGCCGCACCACCGGGACGCTCACAGACTCCTCGCCTGCCCGTCCAGTGGTCGCCGGATCACGTTGGGTACGATAAACTCAGGAAAGCGTTGGGTGGCACTCTCAAGCTAGATGCTATTGCGGATGTCACTGTCAGGTTAGGAAATTGGGTAGAAGAGATTCATTACACCGGCGAGGGGATTGGGGCAAAGGTTTCCCTCTAGGTCGTTTCATTTACGAGAAGCGCGGTTGACATTGTTCATTTGGGGTTAACGGATAGGATTGGGCTACAGGTTTGGAGACGGCGTATTTAATGTATAGACGCAGTGGCATTATCTAGATGATAAATCTTCTCAATGAAACTACTATTTCTTCTGTTTCACGTGCACTGTTTGTAAGATGAACACCTGTGAGGCATTGACGTGGGTTTTACTGGCTTTCAGTTGACGGTTTCTTACTCTTAGAGGTAGCGAATAAGGAGCATATGCTGAAAGAACCAGCACAAGGCCTTGTATGCTGAACATACGAACAAGTGGTTCATTCAACAAAAAGACAATGTCATTGTTGAAGTTGGCCGTGATTACATCTATAAAAAGCTTCCCGTCGGCTGAGTAGTACTCTGGCCCAAATTCATCAACAATCTACAGACAACTCCGAACATAAGTCATCTATAGGCATGCATGCACCTGTGTAAGAATCAGTCCGGTTTTAGAACAACCAAAGCAAAAATCATGTCGCAACCAACAGCCAATACTTCGAGCACAGGATCGGGTGCGCTCTCTGGCAACGCCACCGCTGTCGACCACTCCGGCCACATCGCCCCTCTTCGTCTTTCACCCTTACCGACTAAGAGCGGCTCAGGCTCGGCGACGGTTGACAAGCTGATGGGCGAAGTAAAGCAGTTGGGGCGGGAGTTGGCGCTGGAGTGGGAGACCATCAAGAGCTTTAAATAAGCATGCTTGCCACATGTTTGGGATCTCGCGGGCCGACATCTCTGGATGAAGAAATAGAATATGATGGGAATATATGATCGTTTAAGGGGATTTTACTTTCAGTTGTGTGATGTCCGTGCTCGTAGCTTCGACATGCTGAAGCCGCTGCTTGAGAGACCTTGCTCCCGGCACTGATGAGAGAAAGAAATAAAAGTAAGAACAGCATCAAGACAGGGACGTAACATAACTTTATGTAATGACCAAAGGAGATGATCGTCGCTCTATTATGTTAGTGAGGCAAAAACATACCTTAGTTCTAAAGTCTTCAAGCGGTGTCAGCAGGGCATAATGTGAGAAGCACGTTAGAAAAAGGGATAAAGCACCTTTGCTTGCATTTCCGTAGCCAGTGTTACTATTCGTGATTAAGTTGTCCTTCCCAAAAGTTCCCTATGCCAGTCGTACACCTGCCTCCTTGCGCTTCTTGAGTTGTTGCTGTGCGGCCATGCTCATACCCGCGGACTGGCTCGCGTCAAACATGCTCTGGGCTTCGCGGCGTTTCTCGTCTTCAACCTTCTTGAGACGCTTCTCTGTCTTGCCCTTGCCACTACCCTTGCCGTGGAACTGGTGGCTGAGGTGCTTGAAGGCCTCCTTCTGGTCCAGGGCACGCCCATGTTCGTCCGTGTACTTGAGTTCGACATTGGGCTTGTATCCGTCTTGAAAGAGTTCGGCCATCCGACGAGACTGTTGTTGGTCACGCCAGGTGTTTTGTTGGCGTGCCCAGTCCTCTCGGTCACGAACCGACATCCTGTCCAGTTTGCCGTTTGTCCTGTCACGCTCACGCTGGTTACGCGCCTGGCCGTCCAGTTCTTCTTCCAGGCGTCTTTTTCTCAAAAGGAACTCTTCCCTGTCCTGGAGGTTGTCATGGGAACTGCCCTGAGAATCCTGGACCAGTCCGCGCTCTCTTAGAAGAGCAAGGGCAGCGCCCATTCCTTCGCCCACTGTCTTTTCCTCCTCAACACCAGTCTCCTCTTCCATAGCTAATGTTTGAGGTTTTTCTTGTCCATCATCTCCTTGGTAGTCGTCTCCCATTAAATGATCCTCATCAGGTTCGGCGGATTTTGACACCGTTCTTGGCTTTCTCGGTTTTCGTTCTTCGTCCTCGCCTGGTTTATTCAATCCGGCCACGAACTCCGAGACTTCGCCGAGGACAAGCCCGCCTTCCTGGGTATCTGCCTGCTGCTCTTCCTCTGCCTGTTCTCTAAGCTGCTTTGCAATGTCTTCCGGGCGGGTCTTTTTCCGCTTCTTCAGTGCATTCTTCCGTTGAATCGCCAGTGATGCCTGCAGGTCATCATCGTCCATGAAGGCATCATCCGTGATCTTCCGCTTTTTGCTAATGGACCATTCTTTGGAATCGACATCCATAGCATTGCTGTCGACAGGTGCTGTGTCCAATGGGAAAATGTCGTCCTCGTCCACCAGCTTTTTCCGGGTGCTCTTGTTCTTCTTCTTCTTGGACTTTTTGACCTTGATTTGCGAAGGGTCTAGATAATCTGAAGAAACCGGGCCATCTGTTTGATATCAGTTAGCACTAAAGCCTCAGCGTTGGACGGGCGGTAAAGGCTTGACTGACCAACTATGTCGTCAAGATTCACGTTCTGGAGCCCCTTTGCCTTGTCAACGGGCTTTTCAAGGATGTCTGCAAGTTCGGCGAAGGAGCCGCCCGCATCCAGAGTGAACTTCTTCATTTTCTTGCCGTTGATCTCCTCGTCATACTGAGCGAGAATACCACGTTCACCATCCTCATCGTCGTCATGGGGATTGTATCCTGGGCCCTTCTTCAGCTCAAGCCTTTCCGACAGCTTCTCGGCCTCGCGCATGTTCAGGTTCTCGAGTTCATCGCCATCGACCTCATTCTCTTCGATTGTCGTGTCCTTGAGTGTGAGAATCTGTCCATCTCCATCGAGGAAATCGGCTGTGTCATGCGCAACCTTAATTCCGGCAAGATCTTTGGCTGTGTATTGGACCGCAGCGGCGGCGGCAGCTTCGGCAGCTGCCAACTCTTCATCTAGTTTCCTGGCTTTCGCGATATTCTTTTGGCGTTTCTTCTGGCCCATCAGCCAGTCCTTGGCATTCATGTCGTCACCATCCTCGTCTCCAAGTCCTTTGCCGTCGAGAACGGCGAGTCGTTGCGCCTGGTCGCGCGCTTTCCGAACGGCGGCTGATTTCTCATCGCGCCTTCTCTTGATCTCTTCGGCCTCTCTGACCTTCTTGTAGTTGTCGTATGACTGTGCTTGGCGGCTCTCGAGAGTGCTGGGTGCTTCGCCATCGTCGGCTGGCTGGGGCACTGCTGGTTGTGACGAGTCGGCTCCAGGCACAGGGAGGGGTTTCATGCCCAATGAAACGCGAATGCGGTTGGTCTCTTGGAGTGTTGCGGCGTCCATCTTGGCTATCGTTACGCGACGCTGGGCTTGCAGATGTGATGCGAATGCGACAATCGACAAGCCGAAGTCGACAAGGCGAGAAGGAATTTGAGCACGGATCACCTTGACGAGCGCGATCCCTGTAGGTAGGAAAGGAAGAAGGTTGCCTGGCAGACGCCTTCCATTGGTGACGCCGCAATTACCCGCAACTGAGCCGAAGCACGTGACATCGCGATTTGAAATTCACTTATTAAGGCCGCGCTGAAATTTTCTTTCGTTTCCTTTTTCTTAACATATCACGGATCTGTGCTCTGCGATCCTCTGCTTAATTGTCAGGGTCGATTGCTTTGCAGCTCGATAACTCATGGAGCCATCAACTTGTTATGGTGTCAATCATCCTATCGACAGGTCCAAGAACAACGGGTCCTTTGGCTGCCTCATTCGCTGTCTCGCGACAGCTTGAGTGTGCGTGGCTGGAGGTACTAGAGACGCTATATTCCACCCCCCTTTTCCGAGGCCGTCGGTCGGTGAGGTTGGGGAAAACCATGGTGTGCCTACATATCCAGCAACTCCGTGACGAAATTTGGTTCAGATCACGTGAATGTATTAAGCGAGGCTTTGGGCTTGCTCTCAAAAGTTAAAATGAAGTGAAGATTTTGACTTGGGTCAAGCGAGTTGAAGGCATTCGGGCCTATGTCTTTGCCCATTCGAGCTTCGTCCGCGTTAGGATGCATCGCTTCTTTCTTGGTAAAGACCTCCGGAGGATGATGTCACCCCAAGACATACCAGGAGTCTGTCAGATCGCACGATCTGCGGGCCGTTTTCTGGTCAGGGGTGACTGAAGGGCGGATGGTGCAGAGGTGTACTGCCGAGCACGGCCGTGATGGGGGTGATGAACTGTGCATTTGATCAGCATCATCCGTAGTTGCAGGTTAAGGAGTGTGTTCTGACGAATCAAATGACCCGTAACCCATGTTGAAAGTTGCTGGCGGCCACGTTCCGCAGTATCACGAGGTTGAGTAGCAATGACGGCCAATTTCCTGTGCATTTTTCCTCGGATGTGATGGGAGACTAGAGAGAACCTGCATCCAATGCTACCCTACTGCCATTAACCAATCGTTGCCCATGAATACCTTACAGCATGTAAATAAGGGCTGGGGAATAGAACATGAGGATGGAATAACCCATTGTTGGAAAGCCGAGCTACCTCAGTTGACTGCTCATCCGTACCCAATCTCTTTTTATTTTTCCGTAGAGCTGTAGTCGGATATTTCAAACCAAACATCTCATCCAACCACAACTCGACAGTGAGTCGAAGTTAAGGTTGTATTGCCATGCAACTAAACCAACTAAGCGGAAACGCGGGGGGAGGTGTCGGTGCCGGAGGATTCCTTTGCATCGGCATGTGAAGGGACGAGTGACTTCCTTCCCCCCACACTTCCACAACCGGACCTGCCCTGGACTGGAATGGAGGGGAAGAAGGCAGTACTGGTACTTGGTACCTTCCGCTGCTCCCTGCATCTACATACCATGTACTCTAACTCTGCAGCTAAGCACAATGGTTACAACGTCTCCAACACCATAGCATCCCATCCCGGCAATTCCATCATCACCTCACCCCCAGTGCGCTAATGCGCTTCTAACCGACAAGACACCAGGCACGAGGCCCAAAGAGTCGACCTCCGAGCAGAATATCGGCCCGAGACGACAGGAGCAGGAGTTACGCCAACGATGATAGCTTCCACGTCAATGATGCCACAAAACCTGTGAGAGCGAGCGACAGCAACACGAGCTTCCCTTGTTGGAGAGCCAGAGAGCCGGGATCCGACACGGCGCCATAGCCAGCGGCATATTCTTCCCTGGTTTCTAACTCGGCCTCTCTTCGCTGATTCGGCCCTTTGAACCACACCTTCTTCATTCCCCATGGGGGCCTCCGCGATTTCCTCATTTGGCCGTTTCTACCAAGAGGGCTCTTCTTCGAACCTGTCCGCTAAAATTGAAAGATATAAAGTGTCATCATGGAGCTCCTCGTTGGACCTGTATCATCACTCTCACACAACACCACCTCCTTGATCCAGCCCGTGATGCATTTCTTCGCTTCAGCCCTGCTGCTTGGCTCTGTCGCTCTCCAGAGCGTCCTCGGTCGGCCAAGCCTCAATCTAGAAAGAGACTTGATCAAGAGGTCTGTCGATGACTGGATCAGCTTCGAAAGCCCGATTGCCCTCGAACAACTCTTGTGCAACATTGGCTCCACTGGCTGTCATGCCTCGGGCGTTAGCTCGGGCATTGTCATCGCTTCTCCAGACAAATCGGATCCAGACTGCAAGTACTCTCTCGTAAGAAAGCGTCTTATGTTGCTAATAAACCGCAGATTTCTACACTTGGACGAGAGACAGTGCCCTCGTTTTCAAGGCCATCGTGGAGAGATTCACGAATACGTACGATGCTGGTTTGCAGACACTAATTCAGCAGTACATCGCGTCTCAAGCCAAGCTCCAGGGCGTTTCCAACCCATCGGGGTCTCTCTCCGATGGCTCAGGACTGGGGGAAGCCAAGTATTATGTTGACATGAGCCCTTACACCGGAGGCTGGGGTGAGTTTGTTCCGCTAAGGCCGCTAGCGATGTTTCTGCTTCAAACACTAACAACATTTAAGGCCGCCCTCAGCGAGATGGTCCTGCTCTTCGGGCCATTGCTATCACCGGTTATGCCAAGTGGCTGGTGAACAATGGCTACTCTTCCACAGCTTCTAACGTCTTGTGGCCAATCATTCGCAACGACCTCAACTATGTGACTCAGTACTGGTGGGTTACGGCTCTTTGTCATCACATGAACGCTCTTAACCAAAATCTTTAGGAACCGAACCGGATTTGACTTGTGGGAAGAAGTTAGCGGCAGCTCGTTCTTCACCATTGCCAGTCAATATCGAGGTAAGCCGTGCTCAAGAAGCAAAAGTAGAGGCGGAACCGTCTAATTCCAATTTCACTATTAGCCCTAGTTGAAGGCACCACGATTGCTACACAGCTTGGCAAGTCTAGTGATGCGTACTCTGCGATTGCGCCCCAGATCCTATGTTTCTTGCAGAAATTCTGGTTGCCCTCGAGTGGTTACATTGATGCCAACAGTAAGCCCCTTCCCATTCGTCTCTTTGTACCATTACTGACATTCTCTGACAGTTAATGTCAACGACGGACGAACTGGAAAAGATGCAAACACCATCCTGGCATCTATCCACAACTTCGACCCCAGTCTAAGCTGTGACGATGCTACGTTCCAACCTTGCAGCCAAAAAGCCCTCGCCAACCTTAAGCAAGTAGTCGACTCTTTCCGTTTCTATGCCATTAACTCGGGAATCTCGGCCGGAACAGCCATCGCAATTGGGAGATATTCGGAGGACACTTACTACAACGGAAACCCGTGGTATCTGAATACTCTTGCCGTCGCCGAGCAGCTCTATGATGCCATCTATGTGTGGAAGAAGGCTGGCTCTATCACTGTGTCATCCACTTCACTAGCGTTCTTCAAGGATCTCTCTAGCAGCGTCACAGCAGGCACATACGCAAGCAGCTCGACCACTTACCAGACCCTGTTAGGCGCCGCCTCGACTTACGCAGATGGATTTGTCAACATCGTCTCCAAATATGCCTCGTCAAATGGGTCCATAGCTGAGCAGTACTCAAAGAGCAATGGCACGCCGCTTTCTGCAGATGACTTGACTTGGTCCTATGCTGCCTTCCTCACCGCAGCAGCTCGTCGAGCGGGAATTGTGCCGCCATCTTGGGCTGCTAGCGTACCCTCGGTCCCCGGGACTTGTGTGGCGACGTCAATTGTCGGCTCGTACTCGTCTGCTACTTCGACATCGTTTCCCACATCTCAGACACCGATATCCGGAACAGTGGCGATCCCAACGTCAACTGGCACTAGGACCTCGACGACTTCTGCCACAAGCTGTGCCATTGCGAGTACAGTCTCTGTGACGTTCAATTCACTTTCTACGACCTCGTATGGTGACACAATCAAGATTGTTGGCAGCATCGCTGCTCTCGGAAGTTGGAACACGGCCAACGCCATTGCCCTGAGTGCCTCGGACTATACTTCATCGAATCCCTTGTGGAAGGTCACCATCGCCCTCCCAGCCGGCCAGGCGTTTGAGTACAAGTACATCAACGTCAAGTCGAGTGGCACCGTGACATGGGAGAAGGACCCAAACCGCAGCTACACGGTCCCCAAGACGTGTGCCACCACGGCGACCAAGCAGGATACATGGCAGTCTTAGGCCGGAGAGACCGACGAGGTTGCAGTCTTGGCTCTCGATTTAGACTTCTCCTTGTCACCTGGATGGCTCAAGCTTGCCATGGATACTTCGGATGATTCTTCCCGGTCCTTCTTCTAAGGGGTTCAGGGATGCGCCGTGGTCCAGCGGTCAGGCCACTCGGTTACCTCAAGAGGAGGATATGGGGGCTCGATTCCGGACTCGACATTCTTTCTCTCGCCAAACGACGCCGATGCTACGACCGATCCGATCGACTGACCGACTGAAACGACGACGACGAAATGACGACAAAACTAAGACGACGACTTTGGGGCACAAGTGATAGGGAAAATAAAATACTAACAATAAAAAATGTTTTTTTGTTTTTGTTTTTAATCTTGTTTTTCATTGGTGGTTTGGATTTCTGACTTGGGGTCTGACTAGGTTGGATATCTCGATGTGGAGTGGTTTATTTTTCAGGATTCATCCCAGAGTATGTACAGCAACCACTAATTGCATGTGTAAATACGAGTTTTTCAATTCTTTTATAAAATGCCTTCTTCTCCTGTCGCGCGATTTGTGAGTGGTAAAATTGCTCTCATCCTTGGGGTTGCAAACCCATGCATCCTGAGGTGCCCATAAGCTTGGAAGGTTTAAATCCCACCAGCAATTTGTTCAGCAGCCGGCCGAGCAATACAAAGACATTGAACTTTCCATGTTATCGAATATGGTAATTCATCTATGTCTGACCTATTTTCCCATCTAGAGGGGATCATCGATGGGCATCTTCGATTCCCTCCACTCGTCACCCCCTTCTCTTGACCAGGCAGATATCAAGGCAACGAACAACCCCCCCAAAAGGCAAATTCCAATACTCTGCTTGCGTGTGATATAATCCAGTTCCATCGAGCCATCCCTTCCATTTACTCATGCAACCTCCTACGTAACTCTTTACCGCTCGCGACCGTCGATACTCGCTTAGGCAAACTCGTCGTCGGCCTCCTCGATGGAGTTCTTAATGCGCACCAGGATAGTCGTCTTCCACTTGTCGAGCTTGCTGATCTGGTCGAACTGGAACAGGCGATCGGCGAAGTCCTCCTGGGACTTGGCCTCGATGGTCTCGCATAGGTCGGTGAGCAGCTTGTGCTCGCGCTGGGCGGCGAATGACGGATCGAGGTCCCTGTACTTTTCGATGGCGCGTTGGGCGGCGACCAGATCACCGCTGGCGAGGTGGCAGATGCCGGCCTTGAGGAGGTAGTCCTTGACGCTATACTTCATGAGATTGTTGCTGATGGACAGCTCGGCTACCTTTTCGTAGTTCTCGATGGCCTTGTAGTAGTCGCCCTCGATGGCGGCGAGGTCGGCGACCTTGAGCCAGAGCTTGTTGGCTAGGCTAGAGACGGAGCGCATCATGTCAGTCATGTCTGTGCATCGCATGATCCAATCACGACTCAGTTACTTACGCTGCGGCATTATCGCCCTCGTACCAGCCTGCAGCGGCCTCGTAGCACTCGAGCGCTGCCTTGTTATCGCCGAGCTCTACCTCGTACAGCTCGCCGAGGTTTTCCTTGTGGGAAGCGGCGCGGCGGAAGTTGCCCTTGGCGCAGTAGCGATCAATGGCAACGTTAAGGCATCGAGCGCCGGCCTGGGGGTCGTCCTTGCGGTAGGCCTTGTAGGCGTCGACGAGGCTGTTGGCAGCGTCATCAAGCTCCTTGAGGTTCTGGGTCTGGACCTGGGCAGCTTGCTCGAAGGCCTTGCCGGCTTCGATGTCTGCGGATCGCGATGTGTTGGTCAGGCTCCATGGAGAGAATATGGCGGTGGAGACGCATGCGAAAGGGGGGGGGCGGTTGTTTGGGCCATTCTGACTTACTCTGCTTCTGCATCTTGAAGGCGTTGCCAGCCTGAGTAAAGAGATCGGCGGCATCCTGGTATTTTTCCTCTCGGCCTCCAAAGAAGCTGAAGCCACTGCAGGCGCCTGATAGCGACTTTTGGGCCTGTAAAATGAGGATCTCGTCAGTCGTCGTTCGTGGTGCGTGGGCCGGGATTTCATAAGCTGGGCCAGCGAAGCATCAAGGTGGGGGAGGGGTTGAAGGGGATCACGGACCTTTTGGAGGAGGGCGCGGGGATCTTGAGCCATGATTGCGGGTGTCGGAAGAGAGTAGCGTAGGTTAAAGAAGGGCGATGAGACGGAGGAGAAGCTGCGGACGCAGAGGCTACGGGTGTTGGTTTTGAAGTCGACGTCGGATAACTTCGCAGAGTTAGGTGTTGGTGTTTGGCGAGAGAGACTATGATACGTAGGAGGTAGTATGACGACGAGCCCATCAGCCTAAGCCACAATGCGCGTGCAGCTGCCAAGAACTAGGTGGCTATGGTGGGGGATTCTGCGGGCTACAGGACCAGAAATGGTGGCTTGGGCGGGCATCTTCAGTGGAGTGTCCGCTGCAGTATCGCTAACGTTTCGAGCCCAACAGCCACAACGGCCCCCACACCAGCCTTATTTACAGGCTACAGGTTACTGAGTACAGGCAAGAGAATACATGGAAATATCGTCCACTCTATTTTGAAGCATCTTCAAGACTCACCACACCACCTCATCCTCCTCAATCGCCCGCCTTAAAAACCTCACGAACATATCGACGATCGAATTTTATTCTAGGATATACACCCCATCGAAATCTCCCACAATGGCACTCTGTACATCCTGCCGCCTCGCTCTCCGCCGCGCTCTCGCCAGCACCTTTCGCACACCCCAACATATCACCATCCGAAGCCTCGCCACCAAGTCTCTCGCGGCCTCTATCCTCTCAAAACCATCGTGGTCGGTCCGCAGCCTACTTCCATCATCCTCTACCGCCTCACCAGAGACCATCTCGTCCGCTCAACTGCACCACCTCCTCCGGCTATCAGCCCTCCCGCTGCCCAGCACACCCGAAGCCGAGGCGGCCATGATGGCCACGCTGCAAAGCCAGCTGCAGTTCGTGCGCGCCGTCCAGCGCGTCGAAACCAGCGGGGTCGAGCCGCTGCGTGCTATTCGCGACGAGACGCCCGAGGCGCGCGCCGAAAACACTGTCGGGCTGGCCGACCTTGAGGACTTCCTCGCCCGGGAGGCGCTCGTGGGGCATTATCGCCGACCGAAGCGGGTGCGCACAAAGGTCGAGTCCGAGGCCGAAAGGTGGGATGCCCTGGCGACGGCGTCGCGGAAGGCGGGGAGACATTTCGTCGTTCAAAGTGCGAAAGGGCAGACGGCCGAGGGAACAGATTGAGTGCTGTTTCGCTAGTCTCAACGTTAGAAAACGTCGACGGGATGAATGGATGGATAATATGGGATACTGGGACCGCGGATAATACCCCCTTCGTACAACAACAAACACAGTAAATGAAACACACCTAATCCCTAATGTCATTGTATCTAGGTATCTACAGTCGTGGTGCTCGCTCCTGTTTTGTCTGCATTGGTATAAATCGCCTGTAGCCTATACCCCCCGTCTAAGTCCCCTCGACATCGATCTAGGGGGGAACGTCAAGGCTTCTCTTTCATCGTTTTTGCTTGCCCATCTGTAGACCTTGATGCCTCCTAGGGCTTGGTTCCCCCAGACCCGTCTCTTGGCTTCGGCTTCGGCACCTTTTCGTACGCGTTTGGACTCGGCGCTCGCTTCTCCTTGCCCTTCTTGCTCTTCAGGCCTCGCCCGTGATCGTGTCCACAATCTCGTCCCTCGCCGCCGCCGCCGCCGCCGCCGGCTGGACGCGCCCCGTCGGGCTGTGCGTCCGAGTCCGAGTCGCTGTCGGACGAATCTGACGAGGACTCGTCGCTCGACTCGCCTACGGCCTTTGGTCGGTGGTAGATGCAGCAAACTAGATTTGAGACGCACGCGTTAGAGGACTTGCCCGGGGCTTGTGAGCGTAGAAAATCCCAGCTCACCTTTGGAACTCTTCCGGCCCAGGCCCTCGTTGTCCACCACATCGTCGGCCCACTGTACCCCTCGGCCGTTGGACTGGTGTGCGCCCCGGAGACGCAGAATTCGCGGCGACGAAGTGCTAGCCTCGGGCTTAGGTGTTTGCATCGCCGACTCGGTCTGCGTTTGAGACGGCGCCGGTGCACTCTGCTGTTGCTGCGGTCGTTGGGACATGACGACTCGGTATGTCTCTGTGTTTCTCTTTGGTGGAGTGATCCCAGTGGATCGAGCGGTTATATACTCGCGGCCTGCTGTCTACTCGCTGCTGTAGTTCTCGTATATAATGGCGAGTACTCTGAGTTCACTGCTTTCTGTTGCCCAAGATCGCGTGCGTGATGAGAAATCGACTTGTAGTTTAATTAGGAGTTAGTTGGGTTGGTTGGGTTTGGAGGGGCAGAAATTCTGGGGTTGTCTAAAAGTTGCCCCGCGCGTCATGGCATATGATAAGCTGATATCGGCCATGGGTTATGCGGGCAGGCATGAGCTGTGGCGGTCCTAATAAGTACTTCAGGTATGGCTAGTACGGTGCCACTATTTCATTGGCGAGACAGTTGCCTCTAAGCATCGTTTATTACAATGCTATGTAGTTTAGGAACCATTCGGTTTCGGAATATTCATGAGTTGTCTTTTTCTTCGTCATAGGGCTGTTCATACAGTCTATCTCTAATAATTTACATAATACACAGGTGTTTTCCGCCGTGATTTGATTACCCACCAGGTAAGTCGGCAGGTGGGTGGTTGGTACATGGACCAACTTCACTAGGCCACAGCTGATCGCTTCTCCGCCTTGTCCTTCTTCTTCTGTCCCTTCATGCTCTTCCGCGGCCGGGTCTTCTTGTGTTTCGCCTGCACCAGTGGCTTGTTGTTCAGCCATCCGTTGATGGGCTGGCGCGAGCCGATGAACCGGCCTTCGGGACTGAAGACGTCGACGGCCGGCCAGTTGGGTTCCGACATGTCCGTCGGCGCCGGCGGCTCTTCTTCCACAATCGTCTCGTACCTGTACTTAGTCGCCGGTCCCTTCATCTTCCCGTTTGTATCTCTCCGGTTACTGAGCATGGAGGCAAAGGGGTCGGAGCTCGGCCTCTCATCCACGACTCTAACCCGGCGCTCTCGGCGCACGGGAGTCGCGGGAATATCAATGTCTCGGGATCGAACCTGGGCGACCAACTCGACATAGCCAACACCCTCAATCAAGATGTCGGTCGAGACGACCCTGAACGGCAATCGATCAACCTGCAGTCCAATCGCACTCTTCCTCGTCAGCGGGCCTGCCCTCCTCTTCGTCACGTCGTGGTTCAGCTTGAATGTTCCAGCATGCTTCATCTTTTCGCCAACGCCATCGAGCACGACGCTCGGCACGCCAGCCGACTCCCGCCTCTGCTCCTGGAAATCGATAGCCTTTTCCGTCTGGGTAAGGTGCTCGTCCAGGGGCGTAAAGTTGTAGGCCAAGAAGACCAAGTTGGGCGTTCTGGGTGTGATGCGAATCAGTCCTCCGCCCAGGATCAGCGACTTGCCGTCTCTCAGCGATATTTGCTCCGGCACGATGCGCTTTGTCATGATTATGGACTGCCGGTGCTCTTTCTTGACGAAGAGCTCCAGATCACCCCGAGCCAGGCCCGGCAAATCGATCAGCTCGCCCTTGCCGTCGCCAAAAGGAATCCGGATAGGCGATGCGGTAGTGCCTGGGAGGGAGGAGACGAGAGGCATATCGGGATACTTCTTTGCGGGTTGAAGAGGAGGTAGCAAGTCTCCAACATCCACACCCTCCCATGGGTCGGCTTCGGCTTCGGCTTCGGCTGCGTCTCTGGCTGTGACTCCCTCTACAGCCGCCTTGCAACTGACCACGCCCTTTGAAAAATTTCCTTCTAGCTTATGGTCCATCATTCTGCCCTTTGGGAAAACAGCCTCGAACAGCTGACTCTTCCCAACGTTGACTTTGCCCACCATCCAGCCCGCGCCACCCCGGTTCCAGATGTTCTCCTTGAGATCCTTGGTCCACCACGCGCGCTTCGCGCTGACGCAGCTGACGTTGCCCAGCCGCACGCGGCTACCGAGGCGTCCTAGTGCATCCCGCAGCACCTCTCGCAGGTACGGCATCATCGAGTCCACAATCTCCTTGGTCGGGCCAAGCAGGTCGCTCCGCGTGATGACGAAGCTCAGCTCCGTCTTGCGATCCTTGACGTACTTGCCCGAGCGCGAGCGGCGGTTGCGCGAGCGCATCGGGATGTCGCCTAGCAGTACGTTAAGCCGTGGCAGTAGAGACATGGGGAAGTCGGCGGCGTCGATTATGTGGTAGATGTGGTTGTACTTGCGCTGCGACTCCTCAATCGTCTCGCGCAGCGTCTCGACCGTCGGGTGATGCATGGGGATGTCGGCCGAGGTGCTCTTCGTGCTATAGTTCTGTAGGTTGTGACATCGAGTGCATACGGGCTGCTTATCAGGTGCGAGGGCTACAGTTCCCGTCATTAGCTTGTAAACTCTTTATCATCGCTCGAATAGAACCTACCGGCCATGGCAGCACCCTCCGACTCTCCGCTTGGCAGCAGGATGGAAGGGTCCAGTCCCAATTCCTGTAGCTTGCTGGGGTCCATCGCCTTGAGCGCACCATCCACAACCCCGTCTTCCTCGCTCTCTTTGAGCGTTGGTTCGGGGGTTCGAGGGTTCAGCCATTTCCTGACCCTCTTGCTCTCCAAGTCAAAGTACCCCAGCAGCTTTGGGTCACTGGTCTGCACAAAGGCACCGCAGCCCGTGCAGTTCATAGGAAGCTCCCTCTTGGGAAGCACCTTCTGAGATGCAGTGTCTTCCGGAACAGGTGCTGGCGCAGGAACAGACGCATCGCTCGGCGTAGCTTCGGTATGGTTCAGTCGTCGAGAGTAAACGGGTGGCCGCGACGACGAAGCCAAAGGAGAGGTCCTTGACCAAGGGGCAGAAGCTCCCACGGCGGGACACAGAAACAAAGGCACGCCTGTAGAAGCCGACACCTCACCGATGCTCAATGCTCGATTGAGCCATCGCGCTGACAATGCCCGGTGCATTGTTGTTTTCGCCGTTGTCGCAACGAAAACGTTGAAGCTTCAAAAAGTTGGGTCGCTAAGAAGAGTCTATCTAAAAATTTCCCACTTACATGAAAGAGCCTATCGCAGACTAAAAATTAAGGGCACGCGACAGGGCCCCTCGCAACGGAGGCTCCACAGTACCTTGACAGCCCACCAAGCCCGGGTTAACGTTCGGCCCGCTAAACCTCCCGCAGGGGTCCGGCGGATTTTCTAGGATTCCGGGCTCGACTTTTCGAAAGCGTTGCGACCGACCGACTGAAGAAAGGCAGATTGGGAGAAACTGGTCACGCCGCTTTGGATTGGCGCTCGAGTTCTCAAGAATGAGGTCTCTCGGAGAACGGCTAAACTTGCTTCGCAAGGTACGTCCATTGGCTCAGCGGAAAAATCAGCGGAAATTTGGTAGAAGCAGCTAACAGGTCTCAATAGAAGGTAGAAACCCTTGGACTCCAAAACACCACCACCACCCGCTCCGCCATGCTCACACGCCTCACAGCTAATCAACGTACGATGCGGCCCCGGTGCCGCCATCCTCCCCGCCGAGGTCACTAGAATCCATCTCGATTTCGCTAAGACCTTGAATGGAGGCCACATGGGCGCCAGGTCAGTCCGAGAGAGAGAGAGAGAGAGAGAGAGAAACCGCCCGCCTGTGCCCACCAAGAATTCTAACATGAAGCCTTCCCCGACGACAGGAAGTTCTGGCTCGAGAACCTCCCCCGCCTAAAGTACCACAACCCATCGGTCCCCATGATCGTCAACCGCCACACGCAAAACTCCCAACAGCCCACGCTGTCCATCTACCTGCGCAAGCCCGACGCCGGCCCGGCCCCAGCGACCCGCAGCCAGCCGGCCTCGTCCGCCGCCAACCTGTCGCCCGCCCCCGCGCCCGACGCCGACGAGCGCGTCATCACCGTCGACATGACCAAGAGGCACTCGTCTCACATCCTCGAGTTCCTCCTGGCCGAGACCAAGGCCAAGGTCATCCCCCCCACCGCCGAGGAGATCCGCGAGATGCAGGAGCTCGAGGCCATGCGCAAGCAGGCCGACATCGACCGCGATCGTGTAAAGCAGCTCCGCGAGGAGAAGAGGCGCGAGGAGGATATGCTAAAGCGCGCCCGGGCTGCGGGTGGCGTTGCCGAAGAAGAGGAGGCATAAAAAGAAGACGAGGGGTTGAGGCTGTACAATATACCTGTATTACTCAGTGCCATATATCTGGCAGTGTACCAGTTGGGAACATGAATGAAATCAATACCAATTACATCAATCCAATTCGAACAGCACACAGCGGTAACAAATCCGTAAGAATGGCATGCATGAGCCTTCAGCATCTCAAGTCTAGTATTGAGATCCACGAGTGACGCTATCAATATCTGTTCTCAAGATACTCTCATCAATGGGTATCAAGCTAACTCACGGTAAGGTCTACGCCGTCTCATCTCAGATGCACATCTATCTATATCCACAACCCACAACCGTCCGGTCAAAACTCTAATCGCATAATGATAAGCCGTCATGTCGTCGAGTAATACAATTATTTTAGTCCAAACCCTTCGCTCTCGTGAACCGCCGTCCACAGCATCTTCTCCAATTTCTCCTTGGATTCGTATCGCGATAGAGACAAAAAGTTGAAGCATGTCCTAGCCATGGGGAACCTGGTCGTGTCATCGCCGAGGCAGGATATCTTGATGGGCAACAACGCAGTGCCCATCGCCGGGATTCTGTCGCTGCCAGTGATGAAAAGCAGCAGCTTTCGCTGGTCTTCAGGGGTAGCAGCCTGGAACGACTCCCAAAACCAGCTAATTATAGGCTCGGAGCCATCTGGGGTTTTACCGCCCCAATTATCATACTCGGCTACAGCTCTCAGGGAGGTAATGTCGAGTTCTTCATCTGAGCCTCGCACAAGTAGTTCGATCTCTTCGGGTCGGAAAAGAGACAATGCATTGCCTCCGCAGACCGTATAGAAGCCCCGTTTAAAAGGCTCGAATTGTCGCGTCACAGCAACGTCAAGGACGTACCTTATGTAAAGGTCCACGTACTCCCGTCGGTTGCTGTTTGTTACCGGTATTCGTTCGCCTCCGGGGCAGAGGGGAACTTGAACATTGGTATCGTACTTTTCTGTTTGGATGACAAAGTCGAGACAAAAGGTTGCCTCAACGTCTCCCTCAAAGTCCAGCAGTTGTCGCAATCCGCGTGCCAATCTTGGGCGGTACTCAGCCAGATCTTCAAGGGTGTAGCGCATTGCCGGCCTCGGGTGAGCCGAAGCCCCGGTTCCATGCGTAGGGGCAGACGCAATGAGCTTGCGAAAGGCAAACGGTGGGAGAGCCACATCCAGAATGGTCGAGTTGTAGATAGCCAATCCCATGACCACGCCGACTAAGAAGTATTGATCCGATGTTTCGAATGAGTTTGGGCTGAAATAACAGTACTGCGAGTCCTCGTCGTATGAAAACATCCCTAGCCGAGGTTAGTGACATTGCTCATATCTCTTCAACAATTCTATACTTACCATGATCGGGGTTGAAAACCTCCCTGACCAGGAGCAGAAACCATTCCTTTCGCAGCCCACCAGCATCCACGCCCTCTTCACCCTTGAAGATGATGCGAAGTCCCTTCTTGATATCTTCACTGCCACTACCAATAACCTCGCTAACAGCCTGGAGGCTATCGTCAACTAAACAGTCCCGTCGCACATCAAGCACCAAATGCTGATTAACGCTCCTGCGGCTCATGATGCTGTCAAAGAAAGCATCACGCGCTTTACTCTGCATTTGGCGGCGAGCATCATACTCCAGGATACGATTCTTGGCCCAGATACTCAAAATGAATGGGTATTGGCAAAAGGAGAACTTGCCCCTCCTCGCCTCCCAGTTCTCAAAGTCCGCCACGAGATCAGCGTAGTCGATCATCGAGTTGTAGAAATCGCTCGTCGGAAGCATCTGGCCCTGGGCGTGAACTCCATCTCGGACGGCACCAAGATTATCGCTCGCGTTCGATGACCCATCATCTCCACGCCGAACATGAGGCAGGTTGTTGGCCGCAAACAACAGCGCCAGGAACCGAGACGACGCCTTGATCTGCCAGTCCTCACTATACGTGACCTTCTTTACTGGTTCCTTGGGCTTTTTTGCCGAGCTCGATGGGCCAATTTCGTCATACAAATACGCTCCTGACCGGCCCTCCTGCATCTGTGGAACGAGGCCAGCAGTAATGTCAACCTTGACGGCTTCTGGCTTCTTCTCGCTTTGACGCAAGAGGCGATATGTGAGGAATTCCGACACCAACTCCTTCGTCTTGGCAAAACGTGCCAGTTGATACTTCGCAAACCAAGTAATAAGCTGGTTGTGGCACTCGATGGACGAGTTTGACATCAGCCCAACAATGCGCTTTATGATTCCAGAGTGCTGGCCAGACAAGGGGCCCGAGTCGGATGCAGCTGGTTTTTTCGATTTGGAGGCTTGTTTCTCTGCATCAGAGGACTCCGTCTCGGGTTGAAGAACTCCGTGATATTCTTTAGGGTCTCGATGTAGAAGAGGATTTTCTAGAATAATGAGGAGGAAGCGCAAATCCGCCGGTTCTTGCAAGGGACGCCCTGGTCGCTTGAGGAGCAGTTCTGTCGCCTTAAGCAAAATCCTTCGGCAATGGTCCTGCGCATGCAGCAGGTCACGCTCGATCATCTGCAGTTCTTGGTCGTTAGGGCTCTTGAAATCGTCTCCTCGAGAAAGTTCTTCATAGACATTAAACCATCCTTCCGCGACGTTGGTAACAACAGAATACCAGCTAGCTAGATCACTCCAATGGACTTGGGGAGACCTCACGCTGACGTGTGGCTTAGAACCGCTGTCACTACGAATCGGTGGTGACTTGAGAGGAGGTGCAACCTCTTCCTGCCCGGTCCACCAGGTTCCATTTTCAGCAAAATTTCCCAGAAGTAGTAGTTTGGGGTCGAGACGCGGGACTTCGACCCCAGCATCCGTCTGGTGTTGATCTCGCCGTTCACGCAACTCTCGATGCTCTGGTTCATGAGGAGCTCGGGGGGGCTCCCGCTTTGGAACGGGTGGAACGGATGGAGGACTTGGAAGCCGTTTCCTGCGAACCGGCTCACTGCCTCCTCTAGAATAATGCCGGAGGTGATGGATCATAAATGACGAATTGACGCATTCGAATGTGCCGAAAGAGGCAATTATATAATCTTCCAGGGGTTTGAAGATCCTCCTCGGGCTTTCGTCGGGGTTCCTTGAGGGTGACCTGTGTTGTCCTTTCGGCGCGTCACCAAAATGCCCGTTTGGTCCTGCAGAATTATCAGGGTATGCCGTCGAGTATGGTCGTCGCGTCGCATGTTCCGGAGCTTTGCGCGAGGGGTTGGCTCGCAGTGTTGGCTCCTCGTCGAACGGGTAGTGGGATATATGTATGGCAGGCGATGCGCTCCGTGATAAAGGGTCCTGACTCCTATCTACAGGTATTGGTCTCTGGCCATGTGCTTGCATTCGACTGCTATATGAGAGGATATTATGCGGGGTGGATTGGTTCTCGGGGGCATGTGCGGGCGTGTTGTCGAGCTTCTTGGTCAGGTGTGAATGGATACATTGGTGGACGAGGCGCTTCGTGTGCTCGACGGAAATGTGTGGAACTATATTCTGCATCAGTTGTCAGACTTTTCTCCGTTCCATGGCAGTGGCATACCTCGTGGTGGAGGAGTCGGTTGGCGGCTGTTGGAGGGAGCCGAAGTCGCATCACGACGCCATCTCGACGCTCCACTCCCTTGACTCTCGGCGGTCTGCGGCTCTAAGTCGTTTACGGTCATGCAAATGGTGCACTTGAAGACCTTGAGGTCCCTGGGCCACCGCACAAGCGACGCACACGTCATGCAGTTGCCAGTGGCAAAGTCCTTGCTTCCGGCTAGGCCGCCGCGAGTGTGCGTCTTGGTGGCCGGTCGCGGCGGCGGAGGGAGAGCGGCGTCATCGTCAACGAAGCCCAAGTCGCTGGGAGGGCCGCCGACGGAGCTCTGCCTCTTCTTCTTCTTGCCGCTGAAGAGCGAAGGGAAGGGCTGGCTCATAGAGCGCGAGTGCTGCGGGCGGCGAGGCGTGGACAGGTGCGACGAGGCTGTGGCGTGGAAGTCGGCGTCAGAGTCGCTCGAGTCGACGTGGGCATTGGTGATGTCGAAACGGCTGCCGAGGGATGGGGAGAGAGTTGTGGATGTGCTCCAGGCTGAGTGGTGAATGCGACTGATGAGGTCGCCCGAGGAGTGGTTGTTGGGTTGAGACCCACGGCGACTCGACCAGGGAGCCATTGCCGTGATGAAGGGCGACGTCACGGGACGCTCCTGGCTTTTGGTGTTTCGACTTTAGCTTTGGTGATAGTCGAGCTGACAGTTGACGATAGCGGCAGTGGCAGCTGCATCAAGAGCCCTCCACAGACAACGAAAGGAAGAGGGCAAAAATGGTTCAAAATGAAAAAGAAACAAGTCCGCCTCGTCAATGACCCAACCGTCGAATAAGCCTAAGCTGACGCCCGGGGGGGGGGGGGTTCAATAATTAAAGGAAACGGCAACGCCCAAAGAGCGCGCAAGGACAGCCACAGCGCCGGTGGTGAAACAGAGCCCGACTAATTACTGGAAAGCCAGTCACAAAGAGACTCTGCGCGACCGATGCAGTCTCACAATTCGCAATGGACTCACACTATGATGAACGAAAATTTGTGCTTTGTACTTGTTCGTACGCACGCGAGCCGGACACGTCAAATAGCAATATCCCATGGGGCCGGGATTGGGTGCTTTTGACAAGTTATCTGGCTACCTATCGATTTCCCCTCCCCTGCACCACGCAGAAACAACCCAGGCGCCTGACGCACGAATCGAGACTTGGCGATGCGGCGCCGGTGGACGGAACCGTCATGACAGATTACACCGCCAACAAAGGGGTTCCAGTGGACAAGGAGGGAGGCAATGGTATCAAGACAGGGCTCGGATGAACCAAAGACGGAAAAGCCGTGGCACGACAAACGGGCAGAAACGAGGCACCGCGATAAAGAGCACACCTTCGACTGGGGAGTGACTGGAGACGCTTTGCTAAAATGGACGTCTCTGTGACGTCGCATCTCGTATTCATGGCGGCCCTCTGCCCCAAGTCGATCGCTAACGCGGGCAGGGGATATTGACTGATAACTGGAGAGCGAATCATTTCCAAGAACGACTACATATGTGAGGTTCGTGTAATGCGGGCACAATGGGAGCATCGTCGATGTAGGCACGCTATCACAGCATTGTCAAGTCGGTACGAAGCACAGCATCTTAAAGCTTGCAGGTAATTATCCCGAGAGCACACCAGCGACTATCACTTTGTTATTGCTCCGGAGAGAGAGTCGAACATCAAACAGCGGGTCATCAATGCCAGGAAAATTGGCAATCCCAATCTCATGCCCAATGCAATGTCGACAATGGGCAAACGGGATGAATTCATATCCCACTCGGTCTCGGTTCTCAGAGCTAACACTGCTACGTAGTAAAATAAGTCAGTTTGTCTGTACCTGATGCTAATCCTAATCCAAACTCCCGCCCATCCCGAGTCCCGGGCAGCGCAGTTGAAACGGGGTTGCGGTGGGCGATCAAACAGGGATTTGTTTTGCCAGCCGCAACACGTCCAACCACAGAACCAACCACAGTGCTGCTGTCTCACGCTCGTAGGGCCCTGCAAACCCGCAAATTGCCGGGTTCCCGGGCGGGTGCCACTGTGCCAGGGGGGGACTGTTAGACTGTTGTAACCCGCCATTGCTCTAAAAGCACCCTAACATGTGGCATGGTGCCTTGGTGTTTCGTTGCCGCTGGCCGAACACTGGCTGTCACCCAAATTTAGCCCCCGCGAAACGGCGCCAAAGGGATGGCTTATTCCTTAGCTTCCAGCTGTTAGTTGTAAGCTTGTTGCTGGCGGGACTACCCTATACCAGATTGACGTCTGGACCGGCGACGTTAATGAATGGAATCCTCGTGTTGTATGCACGATATCTAGTCAATCTTCGTATTCGGCAATGGCCTGTTACCACTTGTTTAGTTTATTTCGACTTCGTTGTGCGTGTCACGGGCTAAAGCATTGGTTTAGTGAAGGCAGTTGAAGTGACGCCAGTCTGAATTCAAGTGTTCGATCCAATTGTGTTTTGGAGGAACTGTGTGTCCACCCAGTGGTATATGTTGGGGTCGTTCAACGCCCATGTTCGGGATATCTATAAGAGAGAGCGAAAAAAAAACATACTGGTCGTATCAACCGTCACATGGTGCTTAGGCGTGGAACAACCCCGCGAATTCGTTATTCAAGTCCAAGACGACATCAAAGTCGTTGCACCACGAGCTCGCGCCCTCACCGACTCCAACCAACCTGACCTTGCCGGATGGCGCCACCCCCGTGCGCATCGTCCCATGCAGACTCAAGTCGAACTGGCCCCGGACCATTTTCAACTGGCCGCTCAGCTCCGCCATGCGCTCGCCCTTGTCGTTGCGCAGCTCAAAGGCGCAGACGCCGTGGTCGAGCTCTACAGGGCTGGGGTTGCTCAGTCGCACCGTTGCCGCGAGGCCTTCGCTTGTTCGCGAGAGCGTCCGTACAGTCGCTCGCGGGCCTCTCATCGCTCGGATGGGGATGTCGAGGCTGTAATTGTAGTGCGCCGTGGCGCCCAATGCTCGAACGCTGCATGTGCCGTTGTCGAGCTGGAAGCTGGTGTCGTCGTCAACCATGATGCTTCGTACAAAGGCTCGAAATGTAGCTGCGTCTGTGATGGTGATGCTCTGCTCCCGCACCACTACTCCGGCCCCCCAGAAACTCGTTCGAACTTCGGGCAGTTCCAGCTTGCCAAAGGCGAAATCGCTGAAGGTGAGGTCAAGGACCATCGGGCTGATGGTGCTGCTGATGGGCCCGGTACCCGTTATGCGACTCTCGATGGCCATGGTAAAGGTGCTATCAACAGAATTAGTCGAGTTGTTGACCACAACACCGAATCGTTGCTGCTCACTCCTCTGAAACATAGGCAAGCTTGATTCGCGAAACCTCTAGCTTGGGCGGGCAGACTAGGCATTGGAGGACGGAAGACATGATGCCGGGCGACGAGTGGCCTTGCGCCTTATTAACGCTGGCCTCGGGTTGGAGAATAGGCCGGGCGTAGTCCTTGAAGAGAGTGGAATCGGCGAGGTTCATGTTGATAATGCTACAGCCCTGTGTGAGGGCCTTTTCTGGTAGGTTCTTGTCTACGAAGTCGGTCAAGGCAAGACACCTAGATACGTGCTGGGCGACAGAGAAAAGAAGAGTGATTTGGCGGTCGGTGAAAGGCTCGAGGTTGTTTGAGTTGTTCGTGCGTGCGTGATAAAGTCAAGCCAGAGTTGTGAGGCAGTGCAGGGACGAGAAGAGACGAGGGTGCAACCGCGAATGGGAGAAAGTCGAGACAGAAAATCAATGCAAAATTGCTTGGGGAGCATCATCTGAGGAACATCATCTGAGGAGCATCTGGGCTGAGCGCGTGCGGATGGCCTTCTTGATACACCTACTCTACCCAAGTCTATATACTGCCTCGATGACCCCCGAGCCCTGCAGGCAATCGTCATCCCCACACCCACACTGTCACCAACACAGAACTCAGACCAGATCCCATCGACTCATAGAATCAGACAAAGCGGGATACGGTTTTCAAACGCGGAACAAGCCTCACAAGCCCATCTCTGCGGGCAGTTGCGGAACCAACAGCGGTGGCGCCAGCAGATGATCCATGACCGTACCTACACTGTGCATATCATATGCGCAGCTCGCACCCGCAGCGCCGACTTTCGGGATCTCACTCATGCACCTCGCACAGTACCTAACCAGCGCAAGCAAGGGAGGGGAATCGGATGAATCGATCATCGACTCGAGGGGCAGCGCAGAGGCCACAGAGTGCACCCGACGGTGGAACAAGTTTCTGAGCTGGCGGTGCAAAGCAAGCAAGGTTGCCAGCCAGGCGGCTGACTGTACCCTGGCAGCTGGCTAGGTAGCAAACACCAAACAAAATCGTTGTCCAGGCCGTCAAATGGAGGACCTTTTGGTCTCATGTCAGCGCCATGGTGCGGCTTAGACGTTGGATGCAAAGACATGGGCAGCGAATAGAGAGACGGGACGTGTTACACATACGGGTTCCCAAGGACAAAGAGGTGAGACAGAGGCGCAACTCATTTAATTAGGTACATAGTTCCACAACCTCCAGCTCATTGGGAGCGCCCTGCTTCTGGTGGCTGTCTCATCCTCTTTGTCTCGATCTCCCGCATCTGATCCGTCGCCCGGTCTCTTGGGAGGCTTAGCATCATCCGAACGCCATGGTCTTAATTGGATGTCTATGATGACGCTGACGACATGGCAGGCACATCGGGTAGGGCAATGAATTAAAGACAGCATCAAATGCTTACCTTCCTTCTATGTACAAGGCGCATTTTTGACAATAAAAGCCTCCAGTTGAGTCGAGGTAGAGATGGTACGCCTCATTCGAGCAGGCATAGCGTATTTTGATGCAAGGCGATGAATAGGTGTGCTTGCCAATGGACGCTGACTAGCGAAGAAGAAGTCATAACGCTCTTGCCCTGATATGGGATGAAGAGCGATCTATACCTTCCTACATTCGCCGTTAGGCTGATCAGCATCGGTGTTGAATGATTGAGCATTACTCATTCGTGGGTGTTTTGTCGCCGCGATGAGTAGACCAGAACGTGCTCCTTTGATGTCAGCACCAAACTGATCCTGGCAAATCAGCTCGATTTCCAGCTTGGGAATCCTTGGGTTTATGAAATCTCCTGTGTCGGAGCGTGGGTCTTGAGATGAACTCTGAGCTGTATTTGCTGATGGTCGTCCGCGTAATGGAAGGGGCAGTGTGGATGCCTTTGCATATCATAACCCTCAGCCCGCCATCGTCCATATGAAGCATTCTTCGGCTCGTGGTCGAAGATCTTTATCGGGCTGGCTACTCAGGCATGACTGCGGATACTCGGGCCCAAGGCCGGCTCATTGTCCCTGAAAGGCGTGAGCGTCTTGAAGCATTGGCCGCCCTGGTCGTCTCTGTAGCTAAGCATAAGCTCAGCCCAGGAATGACCAACAGAACGAGAGTGGGAATCTTGCTCGTTGAAACTAGAACCATCGAGTTTGCAGGCACAGCAGAAGGTGTGTGTAGCAGAGGCTTCCTGACGTTTTTTGTTTCGCAATTGAGCCACCCACTTGCTAGATATGTCCATACTAGAATTAACCTGAAAAGGACCTCAAATGTCTTCCTGTGGGCGAACTCCCAAAACTTCCTGTCCTTGTCCAGTTCTATCTGGGCGATAAGTCAAATAGATTGTGGTAATGGTGATGGAGAGCGGGATTGAGAGAACGGTAGCTTGCAGTGTCGGTCGGAAAGCAACAACTAGAAGCGCCCAGAGAGGAATGCAACCGAAGATCGAGAGACGGTTCCTAAGACGTTGGATACTTAGCTAATAGCAAAGAGATGGCAGGAAAACGGCGCCTACGTACTTCAAAAGAACCTTTTGGCGGACCACAAGAAGAGCGAGGCCAGTGAAGGCCCAAGCGCCTAGGAATCTATATTTGTCTGTTAGGTATTGATGCGTGAAGGTGAGCGGGAATCCTACAATCCGGGAGCCGCCGGAGCTGATGGCACTGTCTCTTGCAGGCTTCCGACCAGAGGGAATAAGAGAGAAGCGGAACCGTTGACTAAGAGAAGCAAATCTTTGATCATGGCAGAATTGGGGCAGTGATGTTTGCAACAGTTGCAGAGGCCAGGCCTCAATAATTGACTGAAGTCAAAGAAAACAAGAGGCTATGCCCTATAGTTCTGGTCGGATCGAACAGGTTTCGCATTTCTCAGCCCGGTGCGCCGGATTCTGTTCTTGAGTCATAGGCTGTAGGGAAACCCGGAAAACGTTCCCTGACTTCTTCACACCAACTGTCGAATAACAATAGTCGAACAGCTACATCAAACAGCTCGCAACGCGAGAAAACGACAAGCAACGAGTGGAAGATAGCACACGACCCTTCCTGTCTGGCCGACGGCGACAACAATTTTGAAGCAATATCGCTTTCATGGTCAAGCCGGTTGAACTCGACCAATACGAGCCTACTTCATCCACGAAGAGGAAGCAAAAGACGTCTGACCCAGCGCAACTCTTTATGGAAGAGACCGGTTGTACTCGAGTCCCCCGGTTACGGCCTATCGCAGCCATCAGTTTAACCTTCGTCTTAAATACCCTCCCAAGCCGGTTCGACGATGGCTCTCGGTGCTGGAAAGCGTTTCCGGTATGCGCGCGAATCGAGTCTTTCGCCATCCTCATTCCTAATCTCTGAATCATGTGGCTAAACGTTATCCCTTACATAGACATGCAACCACGGATCCTTTCTTTCATCGATACCACTCCCTCCCGCACTCACCCGATCCTTCAACTTCGAGACTCTGCTACTCGTCGTGGCCACATCGACAATTCTACACTGGATGTGTGTATTTGGCTTGTTTCAACAAACGCGGTGGGCTGACCGATACCGAGAGATGGCTGTATACGCGACAATAAGTTGCTTGATCGTGACCGCCTTCATCGTCGGTGATATGATCGCTGTCATCACCCAGATACTACCAGCCATCTTCGACGTCTGTGTGGTCTCTTGCGTCTTCATTGAGCTTCTTTCGGCAGGAGATCAATCATCAAGATAAAAGGTGCCATATCAGGAGACCACCATTTGGAGTGAGAACTAGTTAGCGACTACCGGGATTCATTTCTGTTTATAGCACCTGGTATGATGACGACCATCTCCCTGACTAGGCACTTTGTTGCACTTTTTGAGGGGATTTGTTCCTCTGCAGATTTCGCTGAGACTTGGCACCTTTCAAAGGCGCCTAGGAATATTATCGCATTATGATGCGTCCTTTGCTTGACGCGAGATGCGGTAATGTGTTGTCGCGTCTCTGGCTTCCTTGGGTTGGTGCGAAACATGAGTCAAGCTGAATAAGCGCTATAATAGAAATTGATGGACTTATGACCAAACATTGAGGTCGATAGACTGTTCTTACGTATGCGGATGAATGTCGACGTATATTTACCGTACTCAGAGGCCTAAAGCATCCACAACAATGTAGTCGCCACCTAAGCACAATTACTCGACATGAGTTGGGATAGTATCAAGTTACTGAACAAGTAGATTCATAAAACTACTCAGTAAGACCCTACTAGAGCCTTGTGCATAAAAACCAGTGCGTTGCTAAGTAGTGGTGATATCAATTATTGGGGTCGGCATGATCCTACAAATTGCTGGGACTCAATGAGCTACTAGCACACTTAAAGGAAGACAACTGAATACCCACTGAGTGTTAGGTGCGTCGCACTTGCTGCGTTCCGATTGATGGTCAATATCATGATTTTGATCGAAACATCGACAGCTTGATTTGGGACCCCCTCTCATGAACGCATGTCGAGGAAGTATAATCAGAGCGAACGGCTATCTCAAAATTTAGGGGATGCAATCCCAAAGTACTATTCGTGTCAATCTAGAAATACTCTGTAGTCTACCTCATACCCATCATGCAAGTACATGAACCGTCGCCGCCCAAGAATCGATTATTGTGCGGTAAAAGCAGTAGCAGGTTGCCTCTGGCCAAGGCATCCATCAGTGCGTGGTGTGGTGCCCAGACATTTCTTGAAGGGGATGAACGGGTGGCCACTTTGTTGAAGACTCCAGCCCTTATTCGGTCTTCTCAGTCACCTTCTCTTCGACTTTAGCCTCGGGGGCTGCGGGCTCCTCGACCTCTGCCTCAGGCTTCTCCTCAGGCTTCTCCTCGACCTTGGCCTCAGGGACAGCGGGCTCCTCGATCTTCTCCTCGATCTTCTCCTCGATCGTCTCCTCAGCCTTGTCTTCTACCTTCTCCTCTACCTTAATCTCAGGAGCGGGGGCCACCTCAGCTTTCTCCTCAACCTTCTCCTGAGGAGTCGAAATACCGTTGGTAGATTCTTCAGGGAGAGAGACGCCGTTAGTCGCAGCCTCAGAGACAGAAGCGCCATTGGTCTCGGCCTCGGGAGCAGAAGGTTCATCGTCAAAGACAATGGCGGCCTTGATGGCAGACTTGTCCTTGATGCTTTGCAGAGCCTCACCAAAGTCCTCGAGCTTAAAGGTCTTGTTCACAATACCAGCGGTCTTCACCTTACCAGAGTCAAGGTAATCAATGGTGGCAGCTGCGCGCCGCAGTTAGCAATTACATCTTGCGGGGGGTTGTCTGTGACTTACGGAACATGTAAGTCTCGGAAAATGAGCCCAAAATGGTAATCTCATCACCAAAGATCTTGGAAGGAGGCCAGGACACTCGGTCGGCGTTGGAGTAGACACTATGGTAATATAATCAGCGCGAAGAAAATTAAATCGAAAGATGAAGTCAGGACATACCCGTAGACAACTAGAGTACCGCCTCGTCGGACGTAGTTGATGGAGTCCTCGAGAATACCGACGGAGCCAGTAGCCTCAACAACTGGGAGATTGTCAGTACCGAGCCCAGTAGTGATTTTTTTCCATCTGTGACTCACCAATGTCGAAGCCATAAGGATTCTCTGCCCTTAGCTGAGCAAATTGCTTGGCGGGGTCAGATCGAGAAAGCTCAATGTACTCATCTGCGGCCTCGAGGCTCTTGGCGAGCTCCATCTTCAGACCGCCAGGGGCAGCAATGGTGACCTTGCATCCACCGTTTTGTCGCAGGAGCTGGGCAAGCATCTGGTACCTTGTTAACAAAGGGTGTCAGGGGGGTAAGAGTCAATACAAAAACGTACCAGACCAGTGGGACCAGCGCCGAACATCAGAACGTGTGAGCCCAGCTTGGGGCGAATCTTTTCAAGACCGTGGCACGCGCAGGAGGCGGGCTCAAGGAGAGTGGCATCCACCCAGGAGAGGTTGTGGATCTTGAAGACCTTAGCCGCGGGATAGGCACAGTACTCGGCGAAACCGCCGTTCATGGTGACACCATGAGCATTGAACTAGAAAAGTTGAGCTTCATGACCAGGAGTTTTTTTACCACTCTTGAGTGTGAGTAGAAGGCAGGGGTGTCACTGACGTTCTCGCAGAGCAGAGGTTGTCCGCGTCTGCAGTAGAAGCACTCATTGCAGAGCTCACTGTTGTCGGCAGCGACACGGTCACCAATGGCGAAACCCTTGACGTCCTATTCGGTCGAGTCAGACACGGAAGCGAGAGGCACATGACTCCAAGTACTAACCTTGCCGACGGCAGCGACCACACCGACAGTTTCATGTCCAGGGATCAAAGGGAACTTTGCGATGAATTCACCCTCGTGGATGTGCTAGTAGCACTGTTAGCCCCTGGCGGCCAAATTGTAATCAATATCATGAGTAATCACCAGATCTATCGTCACGGATTAGCTACTTAAAGACCTGACTTGGCTGAGCTTAAGTTTAACTTACCAGTTCCACACACACCGCAAGCCTTGACTTTTACAAGAACATCGTTGTCTCTCATCTCGGGCAACGGGACCGTCACGATGGAGAAGTCTTCTGGCTTCTCATATCTGCCGGTGGGGCTATGTTAGCAACGCGAGCTTGCAAATGACTAGCATGTGGTCTCATGGTATTAAAACAGAGTGGCCATGGGAATACAAGCGTGGGGCGACCCTGATGGATAGGCTGCTTCACGTCTATATATCTAGGGTGCCCAGTGCATACTAGATGGGCAGACGTACCTGAGAGCCTTCATTTCTGTGGGAAGAGACACCATCTTGGCGACTGTTTTGTGCTTGGGAGAGGATGGACGGATGGGTGGTGAGGGGGGGTGAGAAAGTGAGTAATGAACACGATGCTGTGATAGATGCTGACAATGGATGTTAGATGGGAGAGGTATGGAAGCGGTATGGAAGCGGTATTCAAGAGCTATAGGAAGCCGGGAGTCAAAGCTAACTGTGCCTCAAAGGTTGGAAAGCTTGGTGGAGGAAGCTGGAGGGAAGTCGGAGATGAATGAGAAGAAGCGAGAACAAGAGGGTTTTGTCGAGGAGAGAGACGGAAGATGACTGAACGGGAGCGGGTATTTCAACACATGGGAGAGCGAGCTGTCCCGAGGGGAAAGGGAAGCAAGATGGACCAGGACCGAGACCTAGACCCAGGGGCATGCCGCTCTGGCCAGGCCTGCGACGTCGACCTGGCCACCGAGCCACCGAAGGCGAACAAGACACCATGCCGGGATTCCCAACAGGTGAAGCAGCCCTCGATCTGCGGGCTCCAGACCGTCCCAAGGGTCTCCCCGGGCTAGGGGGTTCGTGCTGCTCCCCCACCAATGCTACCACCCATGGAGGCTCCCCGGGACACATTCTGATGGCTTCACCAGTAGCAGGGCAGATATCAGAAGGCTGCCCAACCTTGGCATCCGCAGCGGGTGCTGGAAGTGGTGCTGGAAGCGGACATGTCACCTCATGAGAAGCTCAGGCCTTCTTCCCCAGGCCACCCAAGCCAACCAGACCACCCAGGCCACCATGATCCAATCCCCTGATGGAGTCGCCCCTCGGCCCTTTCGACCGTCGTCGTGGGCGCGCAAAAGGGGGAAGCGGGTTTGCCGAGCATCAAGATTGCGGGTATTCGGACGGGCCCCTTGGAATCAAGTCAACAACATCATCCGGCTTCGGTTCTGGCGCTGAGTTGGACGTTGGAGAGCCGGCGTCGATTTCGTTCAGGGTTGCTAGAGCTGCTGCATGGAGCGACGAACCTCCCACCAACTCCCACCATTTTTCTTCTCTTCCCCGCACCAATGACGATGTTACTGTACATTGTCACTACATCGAGGTAGGTGGCGGATGCGTAGGTAGGTATGACTGCAGCTCATTGTCCAGGCCATGGGGAAAACCCTTGGCTGGCCTCAGACTCACCGAGGTGGGAAGGGGGAAGAAGGAGCGGACAACATCGGCCAACAAACCCACCAACAAACCCAGGAAACCCAGGCCACCAGGCAGCCACACACACCACAAAATTTAGGTAGGTACAATATCATAAGATACTTCATCTACACGACAACCTACAGCACATAATCCACCACATGCTAGAAACTACCTATCTACTCAAAGTAGTACACGGCCATCGCCCCAGCCACTCCTAAAACGGCTGCACCAACAACCACCACCTAACCCACCCGAGCGGCCGTCGACCGTTGCCCGTTTGTTCCCAAATAACCGGGCCATTCGACTTGGGTTTGACGCTCCCCGGGCCACTGTGAGTGGTCCGGGACGTCGCACCGTTATCCGGGAGCCGGGACGTCCCAGCTCGCCAGCGATATCACTTACAAAAACTACTTCTAAACCGGGGCGAGGTGAGCGTCTTGGGCCATCGCCACGGTACGTATCAAACCGTGGTTTTCTGCCTTCTCGTTTCACAGAATTTACGTGGGTTGGCGACGTAACCTCTAAGCTCTCAGCCGGTCCGTGTCGACTTGCCCTGGCAAAGCTGGCTGGTGGTACGTTGCAGGGGTTATGCTCCTCTCACCGAGGAACGTGCCGGCGGCCCATGTTGTAACCTGACCAAAACTGTGTTGAGGTGAGCTGGTCGCCAGTTGTGGCGTTTTCTGCTGCATCTGCATCCGTATCTGCATCATCACCGAGCAGTAAAACTACGCTGCAATCTCCTTCACTCTCATATACAGCGTAACGAGCCACAGGGCTAGTCAACAATTCACCTTCGACACACACCTTGGCATTCGAGGTGGTGAATTTGGGACGGCTCATTAGCTCCCGGATCCCCATCCCCCCAGATCCTTGGCCGCAGAACGTGCCGACGGCATGGTGGTGAAACCGTGGCTCCTCGAATTCCCAAAAATCAGGTGTAGAATACGGTCCCGGAACGGATCCGCGTCTTATCGCATACTGTGGTGGCTCCGTGAAAAGAACGTGTTTGAACAGAGCATCTGACGTAAGAGTCAAACCACTCACTGATATCCATACTGTATTAGGAGATGCCTCAATTTGCGTTGAATTACCCCGAGCCTTACCATCGACTTGAGCCTATCAATCAAGATCCTTGGATGCAATCCCCCCTTCACCTTGATTTATCACCCCACGTCACTTCCAGAATATTCTCTCACGCGAACCCTGTCACTGCGCAGCTTCGTCGAGTATACATCTGGTACAGGCGCTGGGTTTACAAGTCCTGGACTATACTAGACTTACGGACGGACAGGTTCCGAGGTCAGTGGCATCACGCATGGGCTCTCCTGACGACAAAGCGGGTTCCCCTGATAGGCACATGTAATATTCGGTACGTCGTTCACATAAGACTTGACTTCTCACGCGTTGTCGAGCAATTATTCTCGTTGACGGCAAAATTGACCTTGATGCAAATCATTTCCGAGGATCTAACCCTCAAACTCCCACGGTGTCTCCCACGCAACCTTTCTTACGAGCGGACCCATGGTGAAATTTGCCCTCCGTTTTTAGAGTACATGCCGATCCCGTTTCGCCATGCATCTCAATTGTGCGACCACCTAAAGGAAATGGATTCGTTTAAGAAGGGGGGGCAGCGCCACGGCCACGGCCGTATCCACCACGGCTATTCAATGTGTTAGCAATCCGCACTTATACATCGTGTTGTATTCCACCAAAATAAGGTCGAGGGAAAACTCACAACTGAGGAGCAAACTCGCCGGGAGCACCACCCTCCTTGCCCTCGCCACCCTCGCGTCTTCGGTAACCGCCCTCACGGTCGCCACGGTCACCACCACGGCCACGGCCGCCGAAGGGTCGTCGCTCGCGCTCGCCCTCTCCGAGCATGCCGCGGGGAGGAGCGTGCGATCGTTGTTGCTTGATGTGGGTGGCAGGAACGATCTCAGCGGGAAGGTGGAGCCATTCGCGGAGGTAGTCGAGGCCCTCGGGGGTCAGGGTGTAGTAGTAGTATTGCCACGAGAACTGGGTCTTGACATAGCCGCGGGAGGTGAGCGACTGGCAAGCCTTGATAACGAACAAGTTCTTGGTGTCGATATCGGTGTGCTTGGGAAGGTTGAAGTCCTTCTGGGCGACGAGGACACCCTCTCGGAAGAGGTACTGGCGGGATTGTCAGTCTCAGGCAATTCGTCAGGCTGGTCGTTCGGGCATTACCTCGTGGATCTTCTTGCGGTCGGCCTTGGGGATCAACATCGTGGCGGTTGTGCAGCTAGAGGGTCGATGTTGGAAGATGGCAGTTTTCGGAGGGACGAAGTCAGATCTCGAAATGGATAACTTTTGTGGGTGGAAACCCTACATTGAAATTCGGCCGTAGCGAAGTGGGGTGGCTGATGCGGGTTGTGGCGGTGTCGTCACGTGTAGATAATTGACATCAGGGTAATCTAGCTTGGTGTGGCTGATACCAAAGTGGAGGCGTCCGATGAAGACCCGGCGGGTTGGCCGTACACATAAGCGCGAACCTCCCAGCGGAAACGGGTCTAGAAGTCTTCGTCGCGCTTCCCTTCAGACATTTACAACCAGGACATTTCGATCCTCGCAAACCTACCCACAAACCACGATACTCCGAAATCATGTCTCCTCGCAACCTGAACGTGCTGGTCACCAGCTTCTCAGGTCTCGGCCTGCCGCCTACCTTGGTTCTCCCACTTCCCTCATTCACAACAATTACACAGCTGCGAAGCCGAATCGACGAACGGTTACCAACTACCCAGTCAAGACTCATCATCACAACGATTTCGAACAAGCAGCTCCCTGCAGAATCAGAAGTCCCCATTTCAGACTACCTCTCAACCACTGAAAATGACTTCTTGTCACTGCGACTTACCCTTCCGCTCTGCGGTGGCAAAGGTGGTTTTGGGTCCCAACTTCGAGCCGCCGGTGGCCGTATGTCGTCAAGGAAGAAGAAGAACCAGGAGGATCATGGTTCCAGCCGAAATCTCGACGGTCGACGCCTGCGCACTGTGAACGAGGCCAAGGCACTGGCTGAGTACCTCGCTATCAAGCCCGAAATGGAAAAGAAAGAGAAGGAGAAGCGACGTGAACGATGGGAACAGATTGTTACGCTTTCTGAGCAAAAGGAAGCCGAGATCAAGTCGGGCGCCAAGGGACGCATTGACGGAAAGTGGGTCGAGGACAAGGAAGAGAGTAGTGAGCGCACGCGGGATGCGGTTCTGGCTGCCATGAAGGCTGGCAAATACCAAGACAACCTGCTCAGCACATCTCACGACTCCAATTCTACGCAACCCAGCAACAACCAATCTGGCTCCGACGAGGAGAAGGGCACGTCATCAAAAGAGTCGACACCTCCACCAGATGAGAAGAAAGCTGAAAAGGGAAAGGCGCGAACCTTTTTCGGATTTGATGAGGATGATGAGTTCATGAGTTCGGATGATGATGACGACGAGAACTAGTGGTGGATTAGGAGCATTCTGACGGTGTCGGGATTTTCACTGTGTTGACGGGTCAAACCGGCAACAGCTCGAGGCGGCCAATGGGGACCAGGATTTTTGGGATTACGGCGCAAGGGACCCTTGGTGTTTTAACAGCTTGGAATTGCCAGCGCTTCCGTATAATAGTTCACTTGATACCAACCATGTTTTTGTTTTTTTTACAGAGCAGACATGACCCGAGGCATCCACTTTAGTAGGCGTGCGGTCAGGCGGCTTTTGAGGCACGGCAACACAGGCGATAACGTAGCCAATCTCTTTGGGGGGGGTTGTCTACAGTTGGTTAAGAAATTGGTACAATTGCAGCGCGTCTGCTGTGTCTCATCTATCAACTCCACTCCTCCGCCAAACGCTACAGATCCATCTCAAGTGCCATCTTAAACGTCCAGCTTGACGGGGAAGCTACCAGCCTCTGCGTATGGCGTTAGTCATCATCCCAACTGGGAAGGGTAGAGGGGTACATACCGCGCTGCTCGTCCCATCGGACGTACCAGCCAGAGGGGCAAAGAGATCGGTAGGCGTGCCAGAACTATGACTCAATTAGGGACCACAACATCAATTGGCGATAGTGGTAGTCGTCGCGTACCTGGCGGCAAGGAGCAAAGTCCTCACCCTTGGCGTTGATGCACTTGTGGTAATCGACGTAGTTTTGCCAGCAGTGCTTGGTCTGGTTCTGGTTCGGGAATCGAGCGTCAGTGCCTAAGAGGGGTTAGAATGGTCGATTCCAAGTGGCGAGAGTGCAATTGGGCGTCGTTCGAGCGGCGGATCGTCGTCGAAGGTCGGCGTCGTGGGTTGGGCTTACCAGCTGCGCGGAATTGTTAGCCTCGGGATCAGATCAGGTCATTTTTTTGACAGCGGGATTATCAGTCATACCAGTGACAAACTTGAAGGGCTTGGTGACAAGCTCCTGACCGTCGTCCGACATTGTGAATTGATTGAGGAATTGGGCTCGAAGAGGGGAGATTTCACTGAGGAATGACGGCGCGAGATAGAGCTCGGTGCGTTGGATGGGAGGTTGATGCGTCGACGTTGACGGCTCGAATCAGGTGGTTCGATTCCGGAGGCCGAGTCGATGCCTGAGGCCGACACGGGCCAATGGGGTAAGGCATCCACCACAATTGGTGGGTCTGAGTGCAATTGCACATCAGATGTTCCATCGGCCAACTCCAAACACTCCCTCCAAGGCCGACAATTTCCAATTGAATCATCACCTCTGGACCTCACACAGACCCTCCCCACTCATCAAGATGCGTTCTTCCGCCGCTCTCCGTATGTTCAGGCAGACGCCTCGCATGCTGCGACCCGTTCCCGTGAGTACAATTCTATCGCCCTCGGCCTGCGAGGCCTCGGACCGAGACAGCGCTGACAGGATATCTTGCAGAAGGAGGACCAGGCCGGTACGTAGCCCAGAGCCCCGTCGACGCTCATCGAACGATTCGAACCACGACAACGATCAAGACCACTCAATGGGAAGCGAGCTAACCCGCCTCAAGGCCACACCATCTCCCAGCGACTCCGAAAGCTCAAGTCGATCCCCCCGGAGCTGTACCCCCTCGGTAATGCGTCCGCCGCTCCATTGAGCCTTTTCGTGTGCTAATTGTCCCCTCCAAGCCGTCGTCGTGGCCTTTGCTCTGAGCGCCGCCACCTACTCCATCAGCCGCAAGTTCGTCGTCGACAAGAACCTCCGCCTTGCACGACAGGGCCCTTCTGCCCGCGCCACGGACCATTCTAGCCACGGCGAGGAGCACAAGGAGGAGCACTAAGCTTGTGCGTGGGACTTTGGGAACCTGCTGGGATAGTCTGTCCATCATCCTTTAGGGAGCAGTGTTGTATATGTCAAGGTAGAAGAGCAGGGTGTTCAATCAAGCATAACTCTTGAAAATTTCCAGTGATTTGTTTATAGCTCATGTCCACAACCCAGTAAACGTGATTTCAATGCCTCCAAACGCCCTTGCTATGCCAACGTACAAGTTAACACGAAGCCCCAAATGCCGTTCAATCACTCAGGTTTCGGTCCTGCAACATCCAATCCCTCCAGTCCCTGCATGGGGTCCGAGCCAGCTTCCATCATGGCCTTTGCGTCATCGTGAAGCACGCCGCCATTGCCTTCGGCGGCGTGTTCAGCCAGCCAACCCTCCTATCAATTATGTCAGTACTGAATGTGCGCATTTCAAAATGGAAAAACGAACCTTTTCCCAGACTGCAGTCTTGCTTCCCAAAGTCTCCTCGGCACTCTTTGGTGCTTTCGCTTGTGAGACCTTCAGCACTCTTCCGAAAAACTCCGACTGATCCATGTTGTTGATTGCCTCCTGGGCATCCGCCGCATCTTCGAACTCGACGTATGCGAAGCCTCGATGAGGCTCAGTGGAGTTCGGCTTATCCGGTTTCGGGACTTTGACTTCAACAATCTCGCCAAATGGGATGAAGGCATCAAGGACATTGCTTTGTGTTGCGGTCTGGGCGAGTCCACCCACGTAGACTGTGGCTTTCCAACGGTTTGCGTCCGTCATGATTGTCTGTAGAATAATCCGAACTGGGTAGAAAGGATGTAGTTATTTGTTTTGGTGCTGCAGGGGATTGTCTTTTGATTCATTGCTGCTCTCAGTGAGCACCCAGGCCTCAGCAGTGAAATGCTCCGTGCGAGTCCACGTGACCGTTACAGCGGCCAGTCAACCACTCCCGAACCACGTCTAGCTAGACACCTCCAGTCGCCTCTTGGATCTAGTTTAAGGAGTCTAGTTTCTTGATAGAATGCATCAACCAGTTCTTTAAATTTGCCAAGATGAGAAGTCATGGTGATACGAAACAGCCCGAAACATCAAAATCCCTTGGTTGGAAGATGCGGGTAAGTATCGTCGTTTGTACACAGGACGGACGGGCGCCGAGAACTCCCGTCCGGGGCAACAAAACAGTTTTCGCACTTATTTGAATACATGCTAGGGTCACTGAGACGACAAGTTCACTTGGGCCCAGAAATAGAATTATTGTGCGACTATTCGATTCTCTGAGCTTTAGGTGTCATTCCAACCCCTTACAGCACCAATGCTTGGCGACACTCAACCACATAACTATCGAGTACAGACCTCACATACTGGGTCCTCTTAGGCCTCTTATTGAGTTTGAGTAGAGTAATCTCGAAAATAAAACACATTAAACATTTCCTACTTGAAGAACGAGAATAAAGACAGCATCAGACGAACCAAATGCCAAGTCACGTGGATGGCTCCCCCACTCTCCCTTGTAACTCTGTGGAGCACGGACATGTTGGCGTCGATAGCTCAGGAGTGTGGGAGGATAGCCTGCAATCTGGCATCATACCTCTCGGTTCAAGACACTTATTGCCCTCGCCCTGCTTCGCTCATCACTGAAGCTTCTTCTTCTTCCGGGCAGAGGCAAGAAGCTTCATAATCTTGCCTGGCTATATATGAGCCGGTGCTGTTGGATTTTATCTTAACCAAGCTCACCGCCACACGTCGAAACCCCCCATTACTTGGCCACCTTCGTCGCACCAATCCCCCGCCATCACCATCATGGTGCGCCTTCGAGATATCCCCCGAACGGCCGCTTTTGCCTGGTCACCGGACACCGGCAAACCTTTGCTAGTGACCGGAACCCGCGCAGGCGCTGTAGATGTCGACTTCTCCGATGAGAGCAAGCTGGAACTATGGGACCTTGCTCTCGATGACCAACAACAAGGGCTGGAGCTCCAACCCGTTGTCAGCATTACCACCGATTCCAGGTATGCCCTTAGTGCAATCGCATGGCTCGGGGTCGTCTATTAATGCATGGCATAGATTCTACGATGTCGCCTGGAGCCCTCCCGACGACGACCACCCGAAGGGTATTATTGCTGGTGCGCTCGAGAACGGCTCCTTAGACATGTGGGACGCCGAGAAGCTGCTCGATGGAGATTCCGACGCACTGATCTCCCAGACCGGGAAACATACTGGCGCGATTAAAGCTTTACAATTCAACCCCTTGAAGCCCCAAATTCTCGCCACTGCCGGTGCCAAGGGTGAGTTGTTCATCTACGATGTCAACGATGTTGCGAACCCCTTCCGGTTAGGAAACGCTCAAGCCCGTTCCGACGACATTGAGTGCCTCGCGTGGAACCAAAAGGTTTCCCATATCCTGGCGACTGGCGGATCAGGAGGGTTTGTTACTGTATGGGACTTGAAAACCAAGAAGGCTTCCCTTACTCTCAACAACAACCGCAAGGCCGTCAGTGCCATCGCTTGGGATCCCAACAACTCGACAAAGCTTTTGACAGCAACCCCTGATGACAACACCCCCGTCATTATGCTTTGGAACCTTCGAAACTCCAACGCCCCTGAAAAGACCCTTCAAGGTCACGAGCAAGGTGTATTGTCGTTGTCTTGGTGTCAACAAGACAGCGAGCTCTTGCTCTCGTCCGGCAAAGACAATCGAACCATTGTATGGAACCCCATAAGTGGCGAACGTTACGGAGAGTTCCCCGAGGTTACAAACTGGACGTTTCTTACCCGATTCAACCCTCACAACCCCAACCTGTCGGCAACAGCCAGCTTTGACGGTAAAATCACAGTGCAGACTCTACAAAATACCAACCCAGACACTTCCAAAGCTGCAGCCGAGAAGAATCTGGATGATGAGGACTTCTTCCGAGCTGCTCAGGATCAGCCCCAGGACGCTTCGTGGTCATTGAGCAAGGCGCCCAACTGGTTCGAGCGCCCCATTGGCGCATCTTTCGGTTTTGGCGGCAAGCTCGTGGTTTTCAAAGCCTCACCTTCTCAACCTGGTCAGAAGCGATCATCGAAAATTCTCATTTCCAACTTCTCCGTCGACACCGAGGTTTCCACTGCCACTGAGAACTTCCAGTCGGCCATGGCCTCTGGTGACGTGTCTGCCATCTGCTCGGAGCGAGTTGAGCAATCTAAGACGGAAGAAGAGAAGGCCGATTGGAAGGTAATGGAAACCCTAGTTGGAGACAACCCCCGCGGGAAGATTGTTGATTTCCTTGGCTTCAGCGAGGAGGATCTTGCCAATGGCGCTGATGAGACGAGCGACGAAGAGGACGACGACGAAGATGAGGACGAAGACGATGATGATGATGATGATTCCGAGGCTGCCCCTGCTGCCAAGGTTGATGCCGCTGCCAGCCAAGATGATGCTACGAAAAAGAAGCGCCTCTCGAACTTCTTCAGTGGAGCTGGGGGTGAAGAGGAAGGCGATGACTTCCTCTCAGAGCTCTCTGCTGCCAAGGGCGCCAAGACTGACAACCCCTTCCACCTATTCAGCGATAGCGACACCAGCATCGAGAAAAAGGTTACCAAGGCGCTGATGCTAGGTAAATTCGAAAAGGCCACCGATATCTGCCTGAAGGAGAACCGAATGGCAGATGCATTCCTTATCGCCAACTGCGGCGGTCAGGAGCTAGTAGACAAGGTGCAGGCTGCCTACCTTGCTCGTAAGAGTGGTATCCCAAGCTACATGCGGCTCCTCGGGTCCGTCATCAACAAGAACCTCTGGGATGTTGTCTACAATGCCGACCTCGAGAACTGGAAGGAGACCATGGCCATCATCTGTACCTTCTCCGACCCCACCGAGTTCCCAGATCTTTGCGAGGCGCTAGGAGATAGGATCAACGAGGAGGGACTGCGCAAGGACGCCTCATTCTGTTACCTCGTGGGCTCCAAGCTTGAGAAGGTTGTGTCGATCTGGGTTGCTGAGCTGGAAGAGGCAGAGCAGGCTGGTGTGCAGGAGCCATCTGGGGACTCGACCTTTTCTGTTCACGCCAAGTCATTGCAGAACTTCATCGAAAAGGTCACCGTCTTCCGCCACGTCACCAAGTTCGAGGATAGCGAAAAGGGGTTGACATCGGATTGGAAGCTGGCGACACTATACAACAAATATACCGAGTATGCCGACATTCTGTCCGCGCACGGTCAATTGGAGGTTGCTCAGAAATATCTCGATCTTCTCCCCTCCACCTACCCAGCAGCTGAGCTTGCCCGGAACCGTGTCCGGTTAGCGACGAAGAAGCCTGCCGCTCAGGCTCCTGTCAGTGCCAGAACGCCTGCAGCCGCCGTCCGCACGTCATCGAGAATTCCACCAACGGTTGGATACCAGCCTACTCAGCCCGCCCCAATTGCTGCCACTTCCAACCCGTACAGCGCTCTCGGCCCGAACCCTGCTGCTCAGCGCGTGACTACCGCATCGCCGGCACAGCAGTACATGCCTCCTGCAAACCCCTATCAACCTCAGGGAGGTTACTCGCCGCAAGTCGGTTACCAACCGCCTTCTCAGCCTGGGTTTATTCCCACTGGACCTCCCCCTATGGCTGGACCCCCCCGAAACACGACGCCCATGGCACCACCTCCCCCGAAAGCCAAATCTACCGAGAACTGGAACGATGTGCCCCTCGTGACCAAGGTGCCGTCGCGAAAGGCGACTCCCAGCGTTGCTCCCATCACTGCCCCTTTCCCAGGCCAGCAGCAGGGTTCGTCTCACCCGCCGCCCCCAGGTTCAAGCCATTACGGTCAACGAACTCCCGCCACGCCGCCGCCGCCGCCGCCCAAGGGGTCAGCGCCCCCTCGAGTCCAGTCGCCCTTGGCTGGCCCTCCTCAAACGTTCCAGGGACCTCCCCAGGTATTCCAGCCCGTGCCTCCACCAGCCGCTGCTCCCAACCCGTACGCACCCCCTCCCACTGTTGGGGCCGGCCCCCAGGTGCCCGGTGTTGTGCCACGAACAGCCTCTCCATATAACGCCCCTCCTGCTAGCGCTCCGCCTTCCAACAGATACGCGCCGGCCCCTTCGGCGCAGCCCCAGTTCAACCACGCATCAATGCCACCTGGAAACCGACCTCCCCCGGAGGCTCATATGGCGCTCCGCCGCAGCCGTCCGCTCCCCACAATCCTTACGGGGCAAACACGTTCGCTGCCCCTCATAGCCAACCGGCTGCGCTGCCAACGGGACCTCCTCCTACTGGCCCCCCTCCAATGAACCGAACTGGACCTCCTGCCGCACCGTTGCGACCAACGCCGCCGCCTCAGCAAGCCGCTGCTCCCCCCAAGGCTAAGCATCCTGCCGGCGACCGGTCCCACATCCCCGCCAATGCCCAGGGACTAGTTGATGTTCTGAGCCAGGACATGCATCGAGTCGCGTCCAAGGCGCCTGCCACCTTTGCGCCGCAGGTCAAGGACACGCAGAAGCGACTCAACCTACTGTTTGACCACCTGAACAATGAGGAGCTGGTGCAACCCGGCACAATCGAGCAGTTGACACAGTTGGCCTTGGCTCTTCAATCCAAGAACTACGATGTGGCCCACAAGCTACAAGTTGAGATTCAACGGGACAAGACGGAAGAGTGTGGTAACTGGATGGTAAGAAGTGTGTCCTCTCTCATGATGAGTGTTTGCTAACCCGAGACATAGGTTGGTGTGAAGCGATTGGTCAGCATGAGCAAGGCTACCCCGTAGATGAGAGTTGTGGCATGTCGTAACGTGTCTTAATCTTAGTTGTCGGATGGAAGTGTCTCGTTTCCGTAGGCACAGGAGTGTTGAACGGTGTAGTGAGCTCAGGCAACATGACAAGAGATGACTCACGAAGCACACCTAGGCTGAATGACAACTAGACTAGAAAGTATATGATGAGATTTGTTCGTCCGTGGTGCTTTGCTTGGGTTGTTCCGTGTGAGCGCTGAGCTGTAGGTGCGAAGAGCGGGCCTGACATGCCTCTTCTACCGGCAATGGTTGATGAGAATCGATGCTCAACGGTTTTCTGAGCTGAAAGTTCTACAAGTCTTGTGCACTCTGGTATGACCGAGAGCCTCGATATTGTTTGCCACTCTCTCGTCTCGTTTCAACACAACTCATTAATTCCGCCCATCCCATCGCGTTTTTGTGAGGGCGATTTGTATAGTTGTGAGATGCCTTGGTACAGGCCAAGATCGTGTCTAGGGTAGGTACACCTAAAAAAGTACACATCACAACGCACAACGCATTGACCAGCTGTTAATTGCGAGCTCCAACTCCACCATCGATAAGGATAAGTAGACACCACATCATCGCCACCACCTCGAGGCACAAGGTCACCCTCAATTCTCCCCTAAATCGCCCACCATGACAGAGACCGCCCTCAGTACCGAAGAGGCCGCTTCACAGCGTGCTTCTGAGCAGGCCCGTTTGAGAAAAGAGCGCCGTGAAGCTAAGATCAAAGCTGGCGGCTCGGCTCGCCTGAGCAAGATCACTGGTGCCAGCGGTGGTGTGCCCCGTGGTAAGTTGCCCCCGCGTCTTGTGCTGGACAGCTTCAAACGTCACATTTTCTGACACTCGATTTCTGGATAAAGAATCAGAACCTGCGCCCGAATTATCGACGGCGACGGAGTCTCCGGCCTCGACCCCCGCTCCCAAGCCCGCTGTGGCTGTGACGTCGGCAGCCGCGCACGCAGACCCGGACGAGGTCGACATCTCGGATCACTTCTACGAGACCAAGAAGTTGGCCGCCCGCGGCGCCGGCGGCCCGGCCCTGTCTGAGGACGATCTCCGCCAGATGATGCTCGGCTTCGAGCGCGCCAACACGCCCGGCCAGCCCAGCCCCGGCGTCGGAACCCCCACCCCGGGCAACCTCGACGAGGATCCCATGATGAAGATGATGTCCCAGCTCATGTCCGGCGCCGGCCTTCCCCAGGGAGAGGGATCGCCTTTCGCCGGGATGCCCGGGATGCCCGGTGCGGGCGCAAACCCCTTCCAGCCTCAGCCAGCGCCGTCGTCGACGGCAGTCAACATCTGGCGCCTGCTGCACGCCCTCGTCGCCCTCGGCCTGGGCTTGTACATTGTCCTCCTGACGCCCTTCTCCGGCACCAAGATCGAGCGCGAGCGCGCTTCCCTGCCCATAATGACCCTGGAGGACCCCTTCACCACGCCCGCCGACGCCGTCGACGTCGCGTCGGAGCTCGAGCAGCGCAAGCGCCTGTTCTTCTGGACCTTTGCGACGGCTGAGACGCTGCTCTTGACAACGCGCTTCTTCCTCGACAAGCGCGGCCCGCAGCCCACGGGCGTCGTAGGCACCGCCTTGGGCTTCGTGCCACAGCCTTGGAAGGGATATATCGAGATTGCGATGCGGTACGCCGGCATCTTCACCACGGTGCGCGGCGACATGCTGGCGTGCATATTCGTGCTCGGTGCGTGCTCGTGGTATAGAGGATAGGGGCGGCCGGCATAAGGAACGGAGGCATCATAGCAATGGAGTCATGGTTTGGAATTTAAGTATTTTGGCGTCCACGAGGGTCTTGTCGTGTTTGTGATTGTGAAGTGAACCCCTTACCATGCCCCAGCTCCAATTATTCGTGTTACTATGCTAAGTAAAGAGATTTGAAGAGATGGAATAGGAACGCGACGCTTGGATGAGACATTAGACTGCCGACTTGTTTAAGTGAACACAGGGAACGCGGCATGAACCCCGAAGGCACGGCAACAATTCATTCAGACTTGGTATTGTGAGATACTTGGCTGTATGAAAACCTCGGTACTGCTAATAGCATCAACCATTATAATTATGTATTACACCCCTGAAAACACTCGCTACGTCTCTAGAACTACAAAGGGCATCCACAAGATTTCAATGGACAACTAGCCCAGCTCCTCATAATCTACACATCTATATCTTCCATATTCGCAAAACATGGACACATATACTCTGTCTATTTGTCCATGACCATCTTCAACAGCCGCCCAAACACCCCCCTCACCCGATCCGGGTTCTCCCTGACGCACGTAAAGACGACGGCCGTGCTGGCGGCGAAGACGAGCCGCTCCCGCCACTGCTTCTCGAGCGAGTACCGCCTCGGAAGGAAAGTCGCCATGGCGCGGGGAGCCATGAACATGGCGATATCCGTGCGACGGCTGGGCGTCTCAATCAGCATGCTCCAGCCGCAGAGGAGACAACCAGTGCCGACGCACAGCCCGCTGTCAATGCGCTGACGGCAGGAGATGGAGCTGCCAAGGAAGAGGGGACCGAGACGTGTGCGGGCCAGGCAGACGCCGTAGTAGAAGAGGGTGATGAAAGTCCCAAGAAAGGTGGCAGAACGAAAAGAGGAAACAATAGCCCGGATGACGGCTTTACGTGAGGGGTTGCGCAGAGCGAAGGCGAGCGTCAGGGGCAGGTATGTGGCCATGGACCACTTCCAGGCGCGGAAGAAACGGCTGAGGGCGTGATACTCACATGAAGGGCCGCAGCCCATATGGACCATCTCGCAGGGGAACGGGATCGTCGCTGCCGGGTTGCCCCAGGCCAGGGGCCAGTTGTAGTCGGCGCACATGGCCTGCAGCAGAGGCGCTTGGCCGGTGTCTTTTCCGTACTGCAGCTCTCCGCTTCGACAGCGGCGGAGGGCCTCGATCAGACGCGGGTCGACGGAGGCAGCCGAGGTGATCCATTTGTTGTAAGTGCGAGGAAGGGTTTCAGGGGCGTAGAACCAAGCCCACATGGCCAGGCCGGAAGAGGCAGCAAAGGCAAGGGGATCGATGAGCCCAGACACGCATTGCTCGGCCTAAAGGGAAGTCAGCAATTCGTCCCGGAGCTTGACGCCATGTATGACCAACAAAACTCACACGAGTCCACTTATGCGTAGTCTGGCGTCGTGTCTTGCGGCGAGCCCAGAGATCGCCAACGACAACGTCAAGGGCACGGGCAAGTGCAAACAGAGTCAGATCTAGAGTTCGGCCAGCGAGCTTAATGGTCTGAGGCTCGGTACCTGGAGGCGAATCCTCCTTGGCAGGTACCGTTTCCGTGTATGCTCGGCTCTCATATGTGTGAAGGAGGCGGAGGCCGTACCATGCAGCAATAAAGGTTGACAGCCACCTTGCAAGCCTACATGGCGGATGTGAGCAAGGGGCCACAGTGAAACAGTGGTAGTATGGATTTATTTTTACCTCAAGCGGGCTGCCTCGCTGAGGCTTCTGGCAGCCTTGTCGATGATGCTCTTGAGAGGTTCCTTTTGAGGCACGTTAGCTCACAAGCCCTTGTCAAAGTGATGACTGCAACGGAGTAGTATCCCGCAGTACCGCCCCGTTGCACGGAAGACTGCCGAGCCAGTGGAAGTCAAGCGGGGTGGCGCATGTGACAAGAAACAGATCATCATGGAATTCTCGAGGGATTCTCAAAAGGGGAGAGGGGATTATTACCTGTAAGATGGTGCTTCCACCAGCCATGACGGCGCAAAAGGTCGGAAAGCGCTGCAAGTTGAAGCCCATCCGAATAATATGCTTAGCAGACTTGACAAAGGATCCATCTTCCAGATCTGGAGACAGTTGCCGCCTCCTTCGCCCCCTCTGGGCAAAGCATTGGAGAACTAATGTCAATAACCGTGGGCCTACTGCGGTGGCATATCCCAACAGGTAGGCCCGAATGAGTGGGCGGAGGATCTCGGGAGCAGCATCGAAACTCAGAGGCCCTCTGCGGGAAGGGCGCACAGTGAGAGCCATGGCTAACTGCTACCTCTTGTCTGTGCCTCATGCAGTAGCGGCCGTGAGCAGGACTACGGGACCTGCAGCCGGCGAAAAAAAAAAAAGGGGCCAGATGCTTGATTTCTTTGTACTGTAGGTACGGAGAGGTGAGGTGGAGGGCTAATGTTGAGGGCTGAACGTCGAGGGGCTATTCTCGGGACACTCGAGAAAACGTTCCTGAAAAAAGGCGGAGCAGTCAATAAAACAACGTACATCTAGTAATAGGCCCCTGTCGACGGGATTTGATAGAAAAAAAGAGGGTGTGAAGACAAGGACAAATGGAAAAGGGAAAGGTTTGTGGCAGCGACGGGATGCGACAGCACATCCGCAGCGGCAGATCAGTCAGGGGTGTTTGCAAGCAGCATCGTCAGAGACCATCGTTAGAGAATATCGTCAGAGACAGGCACGAACAAATGGGACGATGGGGCACAGAAAATGCATCGAGACATGGACGTTGGCGATCCCTTCCAGGGGGAGGCTTCTAGACCCTGTCTGGGTTCTTTTGCTCGCTGGCTGGCAAAGTAACTTGACTTGACAACGGGAGTTGCGCATAAGAGGTTTGGCTCAGGGCGGGAGTTGTGGAGACTTGATGCCACGAGCCTCGGCATGGCAGGGCTGGGAGGTTGCAAAACGGCGCGTGAAAGTCAATGTGACAAGGTCGAGTCCACAGCATTACGTAGTGAGACGGGGGATGACATTTTGGTATGCGGCATGTCGGACAGGACATGCGCCATCTAAAAGCCAAGCCGGGGAGAGACCCAGGAAGGAGATCCAAGAAGGCGATGATCCGAGGAGAGATAGATCGTGAGCCGGCCCCGCGAAATGTTGCCCCGCGAATGCGACAATCTGGGGGAATCGCTTGAGAGCCGTCTGGGGTAGATGGGGACAGTCGTGATGGTGTTGGGATAGTCCACGGGGATGTGAAGATGGACTCGCGAATCGGACAGGCGAGAGATGGACGAACAAGTGGAGACGCGTGTACTAACCTAGGAGGACGACAAGATACGCGGGTGCTTTGCCTTTGGATTGAGAAAATGGGTGTCTTAATCTCGGAGAGAGCAAAACGATGGTGGAGGAGGGGGGTGGGATGAATGAGATGAGGCTATAGCAGAGCGGGAGGCTAGGTATAGCAGAAGGGGAGGCTATAGCAGAGGCCGAGGAGAAATAGGAGCTGGCAGCGCGAGAGACACGAGGCTCGGGCGAGACGCGGATGATGACCGAGTTTGACGATGCGATGGGCTGCGCTGATCAGGGGAGCCCCAGACGGATGAATCTGGTAGGGCGTCTGGGAGGCTGGGGAATCATGGATTTAGGGCGAAAGACACTGAACAAGGGTGCGTGTAAGTGTAGAAAGCAGTAGATGCATAATGGCTTGGATGTCGGTGTACGAGTGAGAGGGCGTTGGAATGATTGTGTGGGTGGTTGTGCGGGTGGACGAGTTGGAGAACGAGCCGAGTGTAGATAATTCCCTAGTACTACATAATATGTACTGCACGTAATCAACGTGTCGTCGAGACAGTTGGATTTTTTTCCTTTTTTGGCCTGGTGAAATCCATACCGATAATCATTCCACGTTCGAGCCAGGCTCACCTAGACGGGGCGGGCATGTTCCGCTGGGGCATGAAAAGTGCCGGTTGCAAAGGTAAAACCGGCCAATTTACACCATCGCAAAAGAGAAGCATGCAGGAATACAGGAAATCAATTAGAACCGACCAGGTCCCATGCCGAATTTCGGTGCTTGAACGATATTCGGCTCGTTCTCCTGGTAGTGGTGGCCCACCATCTTGGATCGTCCCCCCTACAAGGTAACAAGGGATCAATGCCCCGGTTAGTCTTGGACCGTGACGGGCCGAAGTTGGTCACGAGCGGGTCACGAGATGAGATGAGATGGCGTCCATTATTATGCCCACCAGAACGAGGCGAGACCAGCTGGAGAGTCGGAACAACTGGAGTTACTAGACAGAGACCAAATCATCCGTCGGCGGTCTGCGTGGCAATGCTCCTTCGTACTTGATTTGATGCCTCTCATCTTTGGATGTTGCGGAATGACCCCAAACTGCGGAAGCCCGGACCCATCACATCAGCATCAGCATCAGCATCGGCACCATCATCAGCACCCTCGTGGGTTACCTCGTTGGTCACCTCCACCACCAATGCGCGGGGTTCCTCCCAGTCAGTCAGAAGAAGATGGGTCAAGCTGGCCGGGAAAGCACAGTAATATTGGCTGCAACAGTCGCAGCAGCAGCCTGGGACTGGTCATGGTGGCGGATAATGGACGTGCGCGCCTGAGCTAAACCGCACCCGCAGGCTGTTGGTTCCATCATTCCATGTCTTGGAAGTTGTTTGGATTTGCGCCGGATTGACAGCTGAGTCGCAAGGTTTGTCCAAGCTTGTTGGTCGCTGGCTGCTGCATGTCGATTTCGAAAGCATGTGATAGTTCCTTAGTTGCATATTCGGCCTATGGTGCAATCCACCGATACCCGCCTACAGTTCTCCATGCCAGTATCGGGTGTGCGGGTGGGCGCGCGGCCGCCAATCACGGACGCCCATGGCCCAAATGACAGGTAACCCAGTTCGACGTCGACCAGCCCTGGCGCCGCCTGCGTCGTACTCTGTCCTGACCGGCAATGCAAATCGATCAGGACCCAAGGCCAAGAGGGGCGCTCTCGTGCAGTTGGGGGGGAGGGGTGTTCGGTGTTCCAAGGGGGGGTCTCGCTGAAGGATGCAGGTGACCCAGGCGGGACGAGCACATTGGACAAGGTGCATCATGACCTGGGGTAGGGAGTACACGAGACCATGTACCGGTACAAGCCCACATGGCTCTGCGGCCCTGGAGGTCAGTGGACAGCACTGGATGAGGCCAGTGGAGGGCACTGGATCCGGTTGGAGCCGCCCTGGCCGCTGCCCTGCCGGGTGCCCCGTCGATGCCTCAGGGCAGCCTAGCGTGCTGGAGAGCCGTGTCCCGAGGTACAGTACCTGCTCTCCACCTTGTTCCAACGTCGCTCTTCGCTGCCGCAACGTCCCTCCGTCTCTCCGTACCTCCGTTCGCTCGTCCACCGTCGCCGCCGCTACCTCCACAACTCTTAGTACTGACCACTGACCACTCACTCCACCAGCCATCATCCACCATCCACCATCTTGAACCACACACATTCCCACTCACACGTCTGGGCATTGATTTGACCTTGAAATTCCGACTTCTTCTCCTCGTCTCGTCTCGTCTCGTCTCCCACCGGCCCTTCTCCTTCTAGCTCCCACCCACCCAAATAGAAGCTGCCCCAAAAAGTCCAGCCTTGCCATTTGCCATTTTTGCCTGTGGATGCTGATGCAGACGCGGACTCGGGCAGGTCTAGGTCTGGGCGTGATGTGAATGCACACACCTATTGCCTCTTGCGCATGCGCCTCAAGCCCGACGACCTCCCTCTTCTCCTCTTCAGGACTTGTTCGTCCTACTTACACGTCTCTCTTCCGCACACTCCCAGCTACCGCTGCTGCTGCTTCCGCTTCTACTACTGCACGTCAACCTCCTGATATCCCTCCTTCCCCCCGCATCGAATCTGTGCCCTTGCACTTTTGCTTCTGCTTCGTGTTGTCGCTCGAAAAGTCCCCCGGTCTTCCAGCAGCCTAAAAGAGTCCTCCCGTCGCCAAGCAGCCAGGACAACCCCACGAACCACGTCCCGTATCTCCCGCCAGCTTCGACTTCCTTCAGCCTTCTCCCAACAAACTTGTCGTCGTCTCGGCTTCAACCTGTCGCCTTATTCTTGTCGCCTGGCTGTCGCCTCCCTCCCTCTTGCATGCGCCGACGTCAAAGCTTTGTCGCTTTCCCCGGTTCCGCCCCAGTTGCGGTTGCGCCATGAGCAACTCTCTTGGCCAGTCTTCGTGTCTGTGGTAGTTGTATCGTCAACCGCGAACGACACAATAAAACCGAAACCGGCCTTGACAAGACCTCCGATTCCAACTGCTGTCACTCGTGTCAGCACCTTTGTTAAAATAAAAGAAAAGGAAAAAAAAGAAACGAACCCCAGCCCTTGACTCTCAAGACTACACTGTCCTACGAGACATTTACACCCCAAAGACGCCTCCATGCTCGCCGTACAACAGGCTCCAAGGATGGGTTCGTCGCAGCCGCCATCCGATCCCTTCTTGACCTTTGGTCGTAGGTGCCTTCCTTTCCAACAATCATTATTATTAAACTTTGCTCCCGCCCTGCTTGCTCTAGAACTAACATGATCCGCGATCCTAGTGTCGGTTGATCCCAATCAAGAACCCCCCCTTCTTGATCCTCCCGAGCCCGCCCCGGGCGCTCCCCTCCTGTCTGACAATGACAATAAACTCTTGTCGTCCTTCTTTGAGGATATGACCGCCGACCACTACAACATGCCCTCCTTCGGTGAGGGTCTGAACTTCACCGACACCTGGCTAGACTTGCCACCCCAGTTTATGGGCTCGACTACCTCGTTCGGCCAGCAACCCGGACCTTCGTTGGCGCCCCCTCCTAGTCACGGTTTGGCCAACGGGGTAGGTGATTTCCACGGCCTGATAGCTATGGGCTCCAACATGATGCCCCCGCCACCGCCGCCTCCAACACTACCACACTTGGAGCACACGCACACATCCGCAGACGTCCTAACTGCTGCGGCTACCCTCTTACAGAATGGGTCTGCTCAGCGACACACCGCGAATGGTAATGACTCGACTTATACACGACGAACGATTGGACCTCCCGTTGGTCACCTTCGACACCAGCCTCTAGAAGAGTTCCGGGAAGACAACAGGCGAGATCACGGAGCCCCCGAGGTGGAAAACACTTTCACAGAATGGGTATTTGGCTCGCAAGAGAGGCCCCCGACTCGGTCAGCGCCCCCTCCTGAGTATCAGTGGGGCTCGGATTCCAACTTCAACCACATCCAGGGCTACACTACGCACTCGGACAAGGAAACCACCGAGTCCATTGCTAAGGAACAGCTCAAATACCTTGAATGCTTCGAAACTTGCCAGAGCGCTAGCAACACGAGACCCAGCAGCCCTAGCCATTTGCAAACGGCGCCTTCAAGCCGCAACCGCGTGGTGAATGTAGTCAAGGTGCAACAAGAAGCCGATGCGCCCCCAAGAAAGAGACGGAAGAGCAGGACCGGGAAGGAAGTCCCGGATGACGAGGCTGATGAAGAGACAAACAATCACAAACCAAGTAGACGAAGAAAACCCAAGGCTGAACGAACAGCCTCCGCATCGTCACCGCCCGTTGACGAAACGACGGCCGGGAAACGACGGAAATCAGCTATAAATGGAGCCAAGTCGGCACGAGAGAATCTGTCCGAGGAGCAAAAGCGGGAAAACCACATCCGGAGCGAGCAGAAGCGAAGGACCTTGATCAAAGAGGGCTTTGACGACCTCTGCGAATTAGTTCCTGGGCTCCGTGGCGGCGGGTTCAGCAAGAGCACGATGCTTTCGATGGCGGCAGAGTGGTTGGAAGAACTGCTAAAGGGCAACGAGGTGTTGGCCACCCAGCTTGCCTCCCTAGAGGGCCGGTGATGCGCTGATGGCTGAGTGCACCAGGCTAGTGATTGTGTGACTTGTGCCCCATGTATAACCCTCTCGGCGATCTTGGAACGGGCTTGCTTTGGGTCGGACGGAAATTCCCCGGGATGGCAAAGGCGTTGATGGATTTGATTTGGACGAGGTGGCCATGAGCTGCTGTAGTCATGGATGAGAGGATACCGGAATCAATGGAAGAACAGACAAGTGATATAATGATGGGACTGACCTCTGATGGGGCTAGAAGGAGGTGGCTATATTGGATATCACGGATTGGTGTACACCATACCCAGTTAATGGCGATATGAGAAAATGTGAGAATGACTGATTGGAGATGAGAGTCTCAAGGTTTGCATTGAGCCGATTTTGGCGTCTTGGTGGCTGATATTGAGGGCTGAATGAATGGTGAAACCGTAACACGACCAACCAACGTCAGCTTCCAGCTGAGTCTTCCGATTCCGATGGCGTTGAATCCTCCAGTCTTGTACAGGGGTGAGGGAGCCTTTTGAGTGTTGAAGTTTTCGTGTAAACTAACTGAGAAACACTTAATCACTGACGGGGGCATAGCCTTGGCGGATCCCCCTGGCATTGTTGAGCTTGTGAGAGATGTACGGAGCAATAACTAACTGAATTAGTGAGCGGCTCCTCTCCTATTCATCCTACCTCCCTCCCCCACCCCTGACAAGGCTTGACAGTTTATCTTAGATTGTCTTTTGCACCGGTGTGTTACCGCGCACTCAACAGCCCCCTCCCTCCCTCCTCATGATGACCCGCCATCCAGAAACTCGGGAGGCAGGGCACAGCATCCATGGCTTGTTTCGAGTGTGGCGCCCTCTATCCTTTTTCGATTTTCGTCGGATATTCCTCTTCGCCGTTATGGTTTCCCCACCGACGTGACACTGGAAACTCCTCTGTAGCGTTGCGGGATGTTCGAGGCATCATCCCTGTGCTGGGGCAGTTGTGCGAGCCTAGCAAGCCAGGTACTGACGAGAACGAGAAGCTGCTTCGGGATTTACGCAAGTAGCAGAATGTTCTACGATAACAAGGCACCGACTGAGACGCTCATGTCTACGCAGTATCTGGTCTTTTGCACGCGGCCTGATTCCCACCGTCTGCCCGGGGAGGCCGAGCCGGCCTCGTCGCATTCTCCGGGTTCCGGAGAGTGGAGCCCCGGCACCTGGGCGGACACGGCGTTTGCTCTTATTTTCTCCCACTCTATCTGAATACAGGGCTGGCCGCCCTTTGCAATTAATTAACGTGCTGACCGGGGGAAGGGGAGGGGAAAATCGCGATTTACGACGCCCGATTGGACGTGGTTACGCAAAGAGGATGAAGTGGATTTCCAGTCTTGCGGCGCAGAAGAGGGTGCAGCAGTTCCTCCGACAAGACGAGCAGATTGGCGCGGATTAATGAGCAAGTTTTCTTTCTTTCTCTACCCTACTTGTTTTTGGACTGCTTAATTGGTTCTTGGCGTTTTGCCGGGTTCTATGGGGCAGGGATGATAGGGAATAAGGAACGAGTCAAAGTCGCCCTTGTTCGGTGCACTGCTAAGGGCGATGGGCTGTTATGCTGTGACGCATATAAAAGAGGTGTTTATCCCCCAGGGTCTAGTAATACGAAACTGTCTGTGTCTTGTGCTGGATATTCAAAGTTTGGGTTGTGAGTAACCGCTCGGTCCCGCCCGTGTTCCGTTTTCTTCGTTGCTTGTTCTTCAAAGAGACATTGGTATTTTGCCTTGACTAGGTAGGGATTGAGTCCCTCTGGTTCTTTGAATGTCTCTGAACAAGCGTCCGCTCATTCAGCCTTCAGTCCCTTACTCGCCCACTCATCCATTCCTTTAAAAGAGACGCTGGCCGATCTTTCTGGTTGTTCGATCGACAACCGACAACCCTCAATTCTCACCCACCATCAAATACTCAAGTCAACATCACAACCACAAACAACTCACAGTCGGACCTCCAGATCAAGACCACCACCTTGAAACCACCTTGAAAACACCATCACCATGCGCATCTCAACGTATGTCGCCGGCACCGCCGCCCTCTTCACGACGGCCCTGGCCTCGACCATCCCGCATGGCCCGCGCGACGGCCTCACTGCGTACAACGTCACCGACAGCACCTGCGTGACGCCCAAGGCGATCCCGGAACTCGAAGGCTCCAAGATCCGCAGCATCGGCATGGTCTTGTTCCGAGCCTTTGACATGATCGACGTCTTTGGCACTCTGGACCCCTTCCAGCTGCTCTCCTTGACGGCCCAGCAGATGAACCTGCACCTCATCGCCGCGAGCCTCGACCCCGTCACCACCCAGCCGCTGACCATGAACCCATACAACTCAAGCTTCTTCCCGGTAATTCAGCCGACCAACACCTTTGACGATGACCTGGACCTCGACGTCCTCATCGTGCCCGGCGGCCCTGGCGCTCGCAGCCCCAGCCTGGACAAGGAGATCGCCTACATCAAGAAGGTGTTCCCCAAGATCAAGATCCTCATGACCATCTGCACTGGCGCAGGTGTTGCCGCGCAGTCGGGTGTCATGGACGGCTACATGGCCACGACCAACAAGAAGGCCTGGGCAACCATGACGGCCAAGGGGCCCGACGTCAAGTGGGTGTCGCCAGCGCGCTTCGTCATTGACGGCAAGGTCTGGAGCTCTTCAGGTGTCACCTCCGCCCTGGACCTCGTCTTCAACTTCATCGAAACCTACTGGGGCTCTGAGCAGTCCGAAACTATCGCCAACATGATCGAGCACGCGCCGTTGGCGGCTGATGACGATCCGTTTGCTGCCATTTTGGGTGTCGAGCCTACCGTTGACAAGCCGTGCGAGGAGTCGTCGTGCGAGTAAATCTCAAGTCTTTCTTGAACATGAAACGTTGGCTCTCAGTTTCCAAGTTCTTCAACGGACTCGGTAGCAGACGGTTCATGGCAAAGAAATGTCACAGGACTCGCTTCCTGCTTGTTCGCTGTATATTTATTCACATTATAGCCACGCACAAATCGTGTTGTGGTCTTTTGGACAATCAGAGATAGACATATGTTTGTTGGCAATAGGCTTCCCCTTTTGCGGGGCCAAAAAACATACCCAGAAACTCCCAAAGGCATGTCATGAGATTTGGGGGCCGTTGTTGACGCGGCCCATGATTGATTCAACGTAAAACCCACCATCCTACAGGTCAGCCTCTTTCGGAGGCTCGGCAAACCCCAGTAACTCCAACTGGGAGGCCAATGATCTAGTTATTGTAGAAAGACCAGTGGAATTATAGCTAGGCCATTGTTTTAGTATGATACAGAGACGAAAATGTTGCCTTTGCCTGCCCGCTTCCGACAACGCCACCCAGGCCAATAGTTCTTCTTCCTCGACAGGGAGCGGAGGAGCTGAACTTATGAAGCAGAGTGATGCTGCGGTGTGACCGTGATACTATATTGTCTATTCGTAGGACTATCTGAGTCATAGTGAGAAGCTGATGTTTCTGTGAGACGTTGCAGAACCAGTTGCACTGCACTCACTCGTTCCGCTGCTATGTCATGGATAGCGAGAGAGTCTGTCACTCTGACAGACTAGTTCGCTGGGCCACCCCTGCCGGTGTTTGGGTCATGGCTGAATTATTATTAAACAGGCTCGACGAGGGGTCGAACAGATCCGCCTGTCTCTCGGTTTCGGGGTCAAAATGGAGACTTGCACGTTGTGCCCGCGGAATTCGTCTACGTATCAGGTCTGAACCTCGTGTATCAACCCTGTCCATTGGAAGATGGGGACGCCCGGCTCGTGTGATTTAGACTGACTACGTAGGTATTATTTTATGGAAATTTCTCTGCTGAACTCAATACTGCTTCTTGACCAATAAGAATGGCATTGTTCTGGGGTTGACGAGGTTGACGCTAGGGTCCCTGTTCCAGAGAATGTACCTACGGTCTTATACATCGAATAAAAACAACGCAACAGCCACTGCGTACGCGTCATTACGATTCACTCCTCCCAGGCGGAAAAAACGACAGCAATAATAACACGATACATGGGACGAACCTGTGGTCCATCGATTTCCCGTAAACCCACGAGCTTGCAGCATAAATTGTGCGCCAAGCATGCGCCGTCGTCACTGTGATGGGATCGTCGCACCACTTCGCCCAACCAAAACCCCTCCCTCCTTCACATCCCACACCTACTTAAAGGCATGGTTTGTTTAGCTTAAAGTCACTCTGGACCCTGTGCTTCGCCTCGAAGGGCTCTGTAGTCTTCGTCATCCCAGACCCGGATAGGCTGAAATGAAGACCGCTCTGTGTCAGTCGTTTCGGTCGTTCCCATGTCTTCTGTGCCTAAGTAGGTTTGTCCGGTTATCGATCGTTCAAAGAAAACGACTGATGATCGACCAGGTAGGTGATTTGCAGATTGGACTTGTGGAGATGTCCACTTCTCAGCCTTCCTTGGCCCCCGAGGAAGTGGGAACCGAGATCTCCTGGAAGGACTAGTACCCTGTTCTTCGGGTCTGGCCTAGGCTCAAGCTTTGATATGAGATGATTGACGAGACCCTGCTTCTCGTGACTGAAGTTGTCTGGTTCTTCTCCGTCGAGACTCCATCCTCACACTTCACCAGTCTCAAACTAGCAATGATTATCCCAGGTTGAGAGTCTTAAGTCAAGGCAAGAACACCTCTTCTCACCCTACACGCCTTGAGACATCTGTGTTTATGCCGAGAACTAAACCACAATGATATGCTTCCTTGGTTTCCTTCTCCTACACCTGTACACTTCATCGAGCTTCACTAACGAACGATCCTCTAGCGTGACGATGAGAGATATCCCATCGTGGTCAGCGGCCTGGACGACGCAAAGGTGCCCGAGGCGTTGACGACGCCGCAACGCGACCTGGAGGGCCGCGACAAAGTCGTCGTCGAGCGGGCTTCGAACGGTTTGATTCCCAAATTCGATGATGCCCAGAAGGAGGTCATCACGGACAAGAACGACGTCGGAGGAGACATCAGAGGCGACGAGGCGTTGCTTGCGACTCTTCCGACCCGGCCGCGCACGTGCTACGGCATGAAGCGGCGCAACTTCTTCATCGCCATCGCCGTGCTCGCTGCGGTGCTGGTGGCCGCTATCGTCGGAGGCATCGTTGGCGGCTTGCGCTCCAACGGCTCCAACTCGGACGACAACGGCGCCGATAGCGGTTCATCGCCGACGAGCACCGGAGCCGCGCCGAGTGAGACGGGGCCGATCGACGCCGATGAGTGGAGCATGCCGGCCGCCATTGTCACGGATGAAGACAACCAGAACTCGCAAGTCTTTTACAACGACCTCGATACAAGAGATATACACTTTCGAAGAATTCAAGATGATGAAGGCACAAGCGAGTACACTCTCGATCTGGACATTGAGCCCAACTGGGGTGCACCCATGGCGGCTGCGGCTGGGACGGCTTCGTCTTCGTCGTCGATCGAGACAAAGCTCTATTACGTCGTCACTTCCGACAACGAGACCCAGATTGCACAGGCAGTAATGAACTGTGGCAGCATCGACGCCGACGATGAGGGAGAGGAAGAGGAAGATGACGAAGACAACACCCCCAGCAGCACCCCCAGTGGCCCTTGCTCGCTCACCTCAAACTCCATCATCTCGACCAACCTCACCAACGGCGTCCACCCGTCGACCCGGCTGGCGGCGCTGCGCCTGGCCAACGACTCGATGCGCGTCTATTTCCAGGCACCCGGCGCCAACATCTGGATCATGCAGAACGACGACGGCGACGACCAGTGGATCGGGTCGAATCTCGTCGGCGACGTCTTCGCTGGCTCGTCGATAGGTGCGGCGGCGTCCAACGGGACGGCACTGCACGTCTTTTACGTGTCTAACTCGACTCGGAGACTGCGCTACGTTGATTTCTCAGACATCATGGGCGCTGACGACTCTATGTATCCCGTCTATAAAACGGGTTTCACTTCGTTCGACTAACACTACCCACAGCTTAAGTCATCGATGAAAACCCTGGCTCCGGATGGTCGCCTAGCGCCACCTTCGCGAGCATCTACGGCCCGGATTTCGAGTCCTACCGAGTTTACTATACCAACCCGTTGACAGGCACCATCATACCCTACTTCCAAAACACCACCACGGCCTGGAGCTCCAACTACGACGCCAACTGGGGAGAGCCCGACGCTAGCATCGCTGCCGTCTCGTGGGAGAACCAGGTTCGTTTGCTGTATTTCCAGAACGGCACCCTCGTCCTGTCGTCGCAGGATGTGTCGTCGTGGGACACGCCGGAGGAGGTGGGCGGCAAGGCATGATACCAGCCGGCTTCGGAGCTTGAATTAGGTGGGGAATGAATTAATGAGCTCATTATGCTCGTGTCTCTCTTTTTTCTTCTTTTTTTTTGGTCAACTTGAACTTATCGGGAATGCGAACGTAGTCTGGAGACTATCGTTGGATAGCATGAACATAGAGTGGTGGCTTGCACAATGACACTACAAACACGAAACACATATACAAGCTTTGATATCCATAGAAGAAGAATAACTGGTTCGGTGTTTTTAGTTCTAGACGGACCGTCTACATAACTTAGTACGCCACATTTTCGTATGGTACAAATATCCATCACATCCGCCCTTGACCGCACAACCTTTCCCAAACGCCAGGCCTGCTCGCCAATTATTAACTGAGATCCATCTTCTCCTCGCCGTTGCCATTGGCCGGCGCCGCCGTAGTCTTGCCTGCCACCGTAAAGTCCACCGCCCCCGAGTTGCCAATCAGTCGGTTCTCTGACTCGGTGACGAACTTGACGCTTCGGGCAGGGTCGTAGAAGAGCTGGAAGCTGCGCTGGACGTCCTCGATGGCCACCTGCTTGGCTTTCCGCTTGGCTGAAACGAGCTGTGAGGTGCTGATGAGGTTGCTGGCGTACCGGAGACCGGCCTCTTGGCCAATCTTGGTGAGCAGAGCGAGCGCGTCGGCGTTGACGTCAATCTCCTCCTCCTGCGCTCGGATCGAGAGGATCTGCTTAATCTCCTCAGGGCTATAGGAATGCGTGTTGATGATGACGACGCGGTCCAAAAAGTCGAGCGGCAGTCCGTGTGGGCTGCGATAGTCGGTGCCGCGGATGCGCGAGTGGCCTCGGTTGCTGGCCATGATAACCACGGGGGCTAGGTCGTCCTCAAGGGCTCGGTTGATGTACGAGAAGCACTCTATGTCAAGCATGTGCACCTCGTCGATAAACAACACACCGGGAACAATCTCGGCCTTGCCTTCCTCCTTCCACTCACCAACCTTGGTGTTGATCTGGTCTCGGATCTCGCTGCGAATCTCTCCCGTGTCGCCCGAGAAGAGGGCCAAGAAACCCTGCGTCCGCGAGTTGATGACATCAATCTCATGTAGGGTGACAGTGTGCACCACCTCCTTGCGCTTTTGCAGCTCGCCGTCGGGGCACTGGAGGAACTTGGTGTCAACTCCCATGGCATCGTAGTCACGCGACCGGGCGTAGGATCGGCCGAGCTTGGTAATCTTGCCCGAGGACTTGTCGATTGAGATGATGTCGCCGGCCATGACGCGCTCTTTGGTCATTGCATCAATCATCTTGCTGCCCATGTCGTAGACTGCCTCCATGTCGGTAGTTTTAATGGTGAGCTTGCCCTGCTTGGCACTGCCGGTGACGCTGCGGTCAATCTGAATCTCCACAACCTCTCCTTCCATAATCTCGCTTTCCTCCTTTATCCGGACACCGATGGACTTGCGGAAGGCTTGGGTTAGGGCTTCGGTCTTGGACATCTCGAGAGAGAAAATCTCCGAGGACGCGAGGGTCGTGAAGGGGACGTCGGGGCCGAGAGACTGGGCCATTCCCATGGCAATGGCAGTCTTTCCGGTGCTTGAGACGGTCAGCGCACATGGACTTGGCACAATGGCGACGAGCTTACCTAGGAGGACCGGCGATGAGGACGGCTCGGCCAGCAATCTTGCCATCCTTGATCATCTGCAGAATGACAGCAGCAGCCTTCCGCGCCTTCTCTTGGCCAACGAGACCTTGGGAGGCAGCTCTGGGTTCTAGAGTTGTGGCATCAACGCCGAGCCCGCGGATGTGAGAATGGGCGGCGATGAGGTTCAGACCCCGAAGGTCCTTGGACTCGGACACGGTCATCACGGGCTAGAGAGGCGCACCATTAGCGATCGGTTGCGCATCAGAGAAGACGCGACACTTACAGCAGCCATTGTGTCGCGTGTTGCGCTCGCAGGTTGGCCGAAATTTTGATGTTGGGAGCAAGGCTGTGGCAAGTTGTAGGAATGCCAACGGAGTGTGAGGCTGGACGCTTTTGGAGCTCCCTGCTAAGGTCTGCGTACCTGCCTTTGGTCGAAAAAAACATGCGCGCACGCGGCTGGCGCCTATTTAGGAGCCCACTTCAGCCACAGCACTAGCGCGCCTCAGGTCCAGCGCGCCACGAGTCTCGCGCGCAGACCGCCTTCAAAAGTGGAGCAGTGTGAGATGAGGTGGGGAAAGCTTGTTGCCTGGCGTCTTTCCGAAGCCAACTGAGATGTGCAGCGTTTGTCAACCACATGCCGGGCTGTTCAGGTCGCAGATAGTGGTTGCCCTACATAAACATGAGGTTATAAAAGAACCATCATCCTAACTACTCGCCTATCTGTATACCCGCTATGCACATGCCGAGGCACTTATGTAGAGTATCTTATGTGCTATAATGGAGGCGAAACAAGCCTTGGGCCGTTCCTGTTACTCGTTAACTCTCCGAGGAAGGATGATTCGATCAATTACATCCGTTCCGACGTTCAGCTTGGTTGGCTGAAACTCTTTCCACAAGCGAGAGATGGCGGGGCAGATTACTGGGCCCTTCCTTCCCTCCATTCACTGAGAATGAGCGCTAGCATCCTACCGCCTTCCCTTGTCAGTGAATCGCGGTCCTGCCGTCAAGATCTCATAGTGCTTGGCTGATCGCAGCTGGGTGGCAGGTGCGCATTTCTACCAGACCCATCCCCAATGACCCTGTGGATACTGCCTGCCCACCTAAAAAGATAGCAACTTGCTCTTTCTTTCATCTGCCAACGCCTCATTTCCACACGCTTCGTGTGTCATCCTCCCACTCGTTGCTTTTTCTCATCTTCCAACACCCTATCGCACCCCTAACGCCATATCTGTCTGCCCCCGGATTCTTCTGCTCGACGCGCATTCTGCGCATTCTGCACATTCCATCCCTCCATCGCCTTTCACCTCTCCTACCTCTCCCACCGCGGGCATCGCAGGCTTTCCCCTCGTCTTAATTATTACGTTGATCTTAACCACTTGGTCGCCCCTAAGATTACAGCAGTTTCAAAGCCATAGGGCCGTAGTCTTAGGCCCGGTACAGCTGGTTCTCTTCTTGCCCACGCACTCTTGATGGCATTGGACCCAGGGCGGCTGGTCTACCACTCTATCCTTTGTCTAACAGCACCTCTCAGTCGCGCATGCGATCTTGCCCACCTGTGCTTCCAGTGCCGTGATGGCAGGCCAGAATAGGCGCCCCGACCTCCCCCGTCGATCCGATATCTCCGACCGACCCTACGACCGCCGCGAAGAACGCGAACGACCTTACGAAGACCGCAGCCCAGTTCGTCGTCAAAGCTCCCCACAGAATGCGTATTCTCGTCGAAACTCAAACTCCCGACAAGATCAAGGCCCAGACTATAGACAAGATCGACGTGAGTCGCGGAAGTACTCTCGAGATCGTTCGCCAGATCAATCACCAGATCGTTCGCGGGATCGAGATCGAGGTCGCGACAGGGACATGCCCCCGAATGCGCCTCAAGGGCCGCCGAGCAAGTCCAGACCGTGGCCGACACCTACAAAGCCTGGCAAGATTCCGGGACGGGGTAGGTAGCGGGATCCTTTTGACAGAATATCTAATAACTGAGAATCAGCAGGGCTGGAAACACAGAGAACAACCAAGCCAGGCCCACGAGGTACCACCAAAAATGCCGTTATCAACCCTCTTACAAAGCTGGTATGTGAGAGGGTGTCTTGGATGCAGAAGAAAGAGGAGGCAGAAAAGAGACTGGCGAAATTGCGAGACGATCATGCGCGATCAGGCATTAGACATATGGACTTTCCGTCTGTGACGGTTATGTTCCAGGCACAGACAAAGTCGGCCACAAGTGATGTGGCCATGTGCAACGATTCGATCAAGAAAGTAGATGACCAGCTACAGTCCCAGTTTGGTCAGTTGTCTACAAACCAATTACTGTCGAATCTAGCTGGTCAAGCACACGCACAGTCAGACCCAACCAAGGGCGAGCCAACCAAAAGCCAACCCCCAGACCCCGAGAAACGCCCGAAAAACCCAGGAACATCCACTTCTGAATCCCTCACTCTTCAACTAGATCAGAAGCTCAATGAATTCAAACAAAAGTTTGACAATGACCTACAAGATCTAAAGGGTCAATTTGAAGCTACTCGCGAAGAAAGGGAAAGCCTCAAGCTTGAGAACACATATTTAAAAAAGAGTCAGGTTGAAACGGCTAGGAAAATCGAGGAATTGCAAGACAAATGCAAGAGCCTGGAACAGAAGAGCGTGGCAAATCTCACTGCCGCAAAAATACAATTAACAGCAATGAACGAGCAGGTCAATAAAGAGTTCGCCAACCTGACGACCAAGTATCAACCCAAGTCTCAACCTCAACCTGAGCCCAAGCTTCCACCTAAGCCGGAGCCTGGTATATCAGATGCTCAATTCACAAGCGTTGTCAGGTCACAAAATGACAAAATCGCAACTCTCAACGTCAAACTGAACTCTGCACTCTCGAGCATATCAAAGTTTGATGAGCAATTGCCAAGTCAAGTCAAGGAATTGAGGGAGTCAAGTCTTCAAATGGAGAAGAAAATTCCTGATGTATCGCAACTGAATTCTTCAGTTTCTGATCACGGAAGACGCATCTTAGACCAGAAAACTATGCTGGACACAACAATGGCACACCTTGCCTCTTTACAGTCACTTGTGTCAGATATCCCCCTTGACAAGCTAAGACTTCTGCTCGAGGATGTCCCGGCTATTTGGAAACGTCTGAAAGAGGACGATGCCCGCACCAAACCTGATATCATGACCAAGGAACGAGTGTACGACATGCTGAAATGTGAACTCGCCACCGCAGTACAGAAATTGACGGATCCGAACCCGATGACGGAAGAAAGAGTCCGCGAGGTGCTGAGGCCTGAGCTTGCGAACGCAGTGGACCAGTTGCTCAAGAACAATGCAAGGAGCGAGGCTAACGCCATGACGGAGGAAAAAGTCCGCGAGGTACTGAAGCCGGAACTTGCCAACGTAGTAGATCAACTGCTCAAGAACACTGCAAGTAGCGAGTCGAACGCAGTGACAGAAGCAAAAGTCCGCGCGATGTTGAAGCCTGAACTCGCGAATGCCGCAGAAATGCTGCTAAAGGATACTGCAAAGAGCAACTCCAGCGCTATGACGGAAGACGGAGTCCGCGAGATATCGAAGCAGGAGCTGACCGTCTCAGCAAAAAGATTACAAGAGACTCTCAGTGCTCGCTTAGAGGTCATGGCTACTCACTTCGGCGGACTTATCGACCAAGAGAGATTTGCCAGAGTAAAGGTGAATGAGAAGATCGGCAATCTGTCTGACAGGGTCTTGTCGCTCGAGAAAGGAGCCGATGGAGTCAATTCGCCGACCGACAGTGCCTCGTCATTCCGGAGAGCATGTCAAATGGCCAATGCAGCACAGGATAAATGGAACGATCACACGGCGGCCCAGATTTATCAGCAGAGCAAGGAAGTTGAGGGGCACAGAAATACCCTCTCAACCCTGACTGCGCAGACGGAGGAGCTTCGTGACGAGCTCAGAAAAGGACACGAAGGTCACCAGATGCAGATTATGCACTTGAGCGCCTGGGTGAACGCGTTCAACACGAGACGGATGTACAACGACATTGTGGCGCATATCAACGCGACGACCCCGACAGGACTTAATCTCACTAATCAGATGAGGGCGCTCTCGAGTCGACTGGACACGCTGGAGAATAAGGAGGATCGAGAGGATGAGACCGGTGTGAAAAAACGCAAGGCGCCTAATGGGAACGCAATGCTGATTCACAACAACAATTGAGTTGGGACGGGTAGGCCGCATAGCTGGCTTGTCCTGGAGACAGAGCTAGGAGACTTGCTCCAGTGGTAGTATATCTGAGGATACAAGCCGGTCTTGACGTATACGGCAGAGAGCTTGAGTCGGCGTTGGTTTAACATTGAGCCTCTTTCTCGATAGCTCCATCCCTGAAAGAGCAGCTAAGGAACGGTGATAGATAAGTAGACTCGGTGGACGTGGCATATACCCTAGGGACGAGCGAAGGCGGTGGGCATTGATGCGCCCAGTGCGTTTGTAGGACTGGCATGGAGTTTTGCATTTCGATGGTTTGCGACCCTTGTATATGAATATGAATTGTGTAAGTGAGACAAGGAAGAGGAGTAGAACGGCCTCGGGGAAGGCAGTAAAAGGCAAACTTTGAGGACTAATTACGAGACATTACTGGCATCGCCTGGTTCAACACAAGTCCACAACTCTATATGGTCTCATGTGTGACTGCTGCATGGTTCGGGACAGCGGCCGAGTCCTGGAACGGATGCACTGCTTATTGTTTGTGGGATACGGAAGCGCCTTGCATGGAAACGGCCAAGAGCAGGGCTGGGCGAATGAAGTTCGATACGGGGGTTTGCGGTGAAGATGCAGCATAGAGGCATCCGGAAAAGAATAAAGTATGGGCTGGGCGGTTAGGACGGGAGCATCTTGGGGTGAAGTCGGATTAGTCCGTTGAAATGGTGTGCTGTTTCTACCATTTCTGGAATGTCTTGGAAAAGAGGCGGTTGAGGAGTTGGGGTTTTAGGAGCACTAGATCATGTGCAGGTGCGTCGAAGAGGGACAAGAAACGATTGGAACGATTTTGGAACGATTGAGGCAATGGTGCAAGTGACCGGTCATCTCATGGTTGACCAAGTCCCGACATAACAAAAGGTACATAATGTTGGACGGGATGCAGCACATGGAGTGATGTACCCAAAGTCCCTTTCACCGGGATATCTTCACCGGGTCTCTTGTGCCTCCAAGACTCCAGGAATACACCGTTGACATGGCTCATTTGTGTGACGCCGGCGAGGCAGGTGGTGAAACTACTGGAGCCGGCCATTCTGCATGCGTTGATTAGACGACTATGATAAAGTCTCAAGTTCTTTGGTAGATTGGCGGGGGATGGGAGGCTTGTTTTGTCGTCCAAGCAGAAAGGGATGGAACAAGAGCCCTTGCTTTGCTGGTAACAAGCTCCGATGCAAAGCCAAATAAATGTCTGGGGAGACCAGCCAGACAAAGAGTCAAGCCGACCTTGATCGGCCAAACGTGGAACCACCCAAACAGAGACCGGCAAATCGAGCAGTCGGAAAAGTAACGCGACAATAGGACCGTTCCTTGGCGGAAAAAGGTGTGTGTTTATGGCAGCGGGTGGAAGAAGACGCCAGAATGGCTCTGGAAATAGGCTATGGTTATTAGTGGAAATGAAACATCTCATCTACCAACCTAGGCAAGGTAGTTTAGTAATTTAGTCTTCTTAATTGCGCGGGAATGGTCTCTGGAAACAAATAGCCCAGGGGGGGCGGAAAGTTAAAAAAAAAAACGAAAGAAAAAAACAAAGGTATCCGTGGATCGATCGATTGATCAAAAAGAGGGGAGCCGCTAAAACCCGCCACCAGCACATGCATGGATGGTGGCAGTTTGGGGGGAAGAAATGGGGGCAGATATCAGATGAGGCGCTGGCTGTGTAAGAGTTTGGTACAGGAGATAGGCTATTTGTTAGGTACGGGCAGATCCGCCACTGACTGGCCGTGCCGTGCGTAAAAGTTACAGCATGTGCTGTTGTCAGTTTGCGACACACTGTCCACTCACAGCTTTGGCCATTGATCAGTGAGGAGAATGACATGCAAGGCCAGTGTTGTGTTTGTCCCACACCTAGGTACCTACCTACGCGGGTGATGGGTGTTTCTCAACAGTGGTAGACTTGCTACACATGGTTCTCGAATTATTAAAATGTGTTCAAAATGATGGGAGCTCTTGAACATCGGTTTTGGCAGCTTTTAATCACTCAGGAACTATGTAGAATGAACCTGCCGGTGTTGATATACCACCAACACCCGCGTAGGTAGGTACCTAAGGCATGTACCTAGCTCTCTTGTATCGTGGTGAGTCCTGTACATTGTCGTCCGGTGCTGCAAGCTCACTTGAGCAAGTACCCTCCAGTAGCCCAGCTGACCAAGGTACCTCGGCAGTCAGGCCAAGCCAGACCAAACACGAAACCAGCTCCAGCGGTCCGTCCGCCCACTGCAAACGCCTGCCAACACCTGCCAACACGGACCCTCCAGCAGCCCAGCTGGGCTCTAGGCTCTCTGTCTCTCCATGATTTTAGCACTGCTCTTCACACACTTGGCACTGTTGCTCTCTTCAACCTCAAAGGCTTCCCTTGGCTTGGGGACTCCACGGGCTGACACTACTCCCAATCATACTACTTCCCCAATCGCAATCGCAACTCCCTCGCCTACCTGTGCCCGACTACACGGCATTCCCTCCTCCGCAGTTGAAGCATCTAAACCATCCTCCCCCTCTTGTACTCGTCGCATATCGCCATTGCCGGGCCTCGGACAGAGCTTTTGGGCTCTGATCCACTGCCTCTCCTCCCTCAGCGGGCCTACAGCGCCCTCCTGCGACTGCTTGTGACTCTGCGACGCCTGCGACTCCGCGACTCCGCGACTCTGCGACGTGCCCCCAAGCCCGAATCCTCCTTTTAACGACTCTTTATTCACGACTCTCCTTGACGACGTGCCCGTATCCCTCCGCGGTTCGCGCTCCACTTCTTTGTTCCCGCGAACAACCACCCTCACCCTCACCCTCTTCACGCCTCAACATCGCCGTTGTTATTGCTATTGCCATCAGCTCTGACTCTCACCTCACCCGTCGTCGATTGCAACCATCGCTCCCTGCGCGTCGGACCCTGCGATTTTCCCGATTCAACACTCATCCTCTTCCACCAACTCCTCCTCCTCCTCCACCATCCCCACCACATCGCGTGTCGGCATCGCGTCTTCCCTTGTGCATATCGCGCGCCGTCGCCTCACCACCATCGTCGTCGCTAGTCGCCATCCTCTGTCGATCCCTCTCCCTCTCTGTATCCGTCGTCGCTAGTCGTCGCGTTTCGGGGTCTTCTGCTCTTTCCCGCCGCGTCGCTTGCTTCACCCAACCGCACCATCAGTCATACCCGTCTTCGTCCTCCCGGGATGCCCACATCCACGAACAATGGAAGCTGCGGCGAAAAAGGTCCAGTGGCTCACCCAGCACATCTTACCCGAAAAGCCCCATCACCTGTCGTACTCCCCCAACTGGCGATACCGCATCCCCGCCGACGAACACAAATCGAAACGCTTTGAAGAATGGGATAACACCCGCTTGCAATACGTCACCCTCGTCTCGGAGGCAGACCGCGGCGTTCTCTTGACCAGGTCATACTACGATATGCGTGTCGAACCCCAGAAGCCCGTCCCGAGAGAGGTCAACGCCCTCTCCAAGGCCGGCGGCGAGAAGAAGAAGCTGTCCCTCAGCGATTACAAGAACAAAAAGACCACCGGTGTCACCGACACCACCCTCGAGCCTCCGAGCTCTAATAGGCGCGATCGGGACATGGAACGCGCACACGGAGATGCGAAGCTTGTACCCGAGGTGAGGAAACCCGACGCCCACCGCTCGAGGGAAGTATCCCATCCCATCGATGCCAAACCACACAGACACCGTGAGAACATCGTTGATATGAGGTACGCCGAACCAACCATTACCCAAGCCCAGGAGCCTCCCCCGTTGACCAGGAGTAGGTTGCCCCCGAAACCACCCCCGAAACCATCCCTCCCTCCTCGACCCATGTCACCGCCCGACAGCAGAAAGCGCATGGCCGACGCCGACGACGATTACCGATCGCAGAAACGTGCCCGTCCAGACCCTGTTCGTACATCCGATGACCGGTCGCGATCGCGCGACGATCCCCCTCGCCGCAAGGACCGAGACTCGCTCGCACCCTCAGATTATCCTTCTCAGCGAGACACCAAGCCTTCCGCGTCCTCATCCCTCCTCAATGGTCGATCCAGTCTGAAGAACTCGACAGCCGCCGCCCGCAATCCCTCGCCCGCAGGACGCGCACGCGGTGACTCGCTCAACGGAGCCCGCCCCAATGCTTTGGGGAGCACCAAGAACACCCCCACCAAGTTCGAGGGGTCATCCCGACCGTCGGTCCCGCCTCTGCTATCGCCTCTTCATTTGAACTTGGATGGACGCGATGGTGCAAATCGAGGGGAGAGGAAAAAGGCACGCGAGGACGCCATAGACGGCACGAGGCCGGCAAAACCCAAGAAGCAGCAGGAGGAGCCTCCTCGGATTAAGAGAGAGAAGTCTCCCGTGCCGACGCCCTTGCGAATGCCCGCGCTGTTGTCGCCCACGCTGCCACCTCTGCTGGAGGCCGAATTGTCCAAGCGAGGCAAACTTGAGGCCAAGTTGGAAGCCAGGCCAGACAACAAGCACCGGGAAGAGAGGGACGAGGACGAACGAGTCGAGCGACGGAGCGAAGAACGCCCTAAGGAGGACCGAATCTCCTCTGCGACGGCCAGGAAGGCGCCTGTAGAACAGGATGACGAGGATTCAGGCGGCAAGGAGAAGCGGAAGAGTCTAATCGTGACGCTATACATCTCGAAACGCATCAGACAGTCGGTCAAACGCTACCTTGCGCTGCCACTACCGCGAAAGGAGCCATCACGACAAGACCGATCCGTCAGCATAGAGGCAGCACCTGCGCAGGCCAAGAAGCGTCCTGCCAGCGCGACTGAGATCATCGTGGATTCAATATCAGTCAAAAGGCCCCGGACCTCGTCCATATCTAGCTCGTCTCGACTTCCGCCACCTCCATCGACACCCTCCAAGAAAGGCACCACGGCTATGTCGCGCGTCAGCTCAAACAATTCGGCAGTTCATACCCCCGGGGACGCAGCCACGGCCACTCCCTCAGCGCCACAATCCTCAGACCGGCCCATCGCCAACGGCACAGAGCCCCCCCGCGCTGATAAGGCTGAGCTTCGGGCCATTTTCGAAAGGCAGAACCGCTTCTCTAGCTTAGGACGGCGTCTCAAACACAACGGCGATGTAGCAATGAAGCGGGCCAACGCCAACTCCAATCCGCAACACCGCGAATCGGGCGTCAAGTTGGGCTACGTTCTCACCGTGGAGAGCATCATCGCATTCATGGCGAGCTTCCAAGCACTGAACCTCGCCCGCGGCCTGTCTGGCAAGGCATGCGACCCGGCGAGCTGGGAGAGCATGTTCCCGCTGTTGGAATTCCTCCAAAAGGAGATGCGACGACTTGATACGCGGCGGTACCAGCCACTGTATGCTCTAATCTTGATGCTGCACGCTGTGTCCATCGAAGAGGTGGTGAAGTGCTACGCCACCTTTGAGAATGCCTCCGCCCACATCACCATCCAAGACCTTATTCGTCACGAGCGCTCTCGAGCTCGTCTCTGGCCTCTCGTTCGCGATGCCAACGAGGGTATCGATTCATCTTCCCTTCGCGCCTCCATCACCCCTTGGTCTTCTCTCGACGAGATCTCCTCGGCTGCCCTGCGCATTATCCGCCACTGGTGCGCTGATGAGAATGTTGACTGGTCCCCGGAAGTCTCCCTCTAGAAGAGCGTTGGTGAAGAGACTTCGAAGATCTACCAAAACTAGATGGAACCCTCCCCCGCCTGGAGAGTGTCCCGGCGTTGTTACTAGCTCACATATATCATTACGGCCAAGGAGGACAAACACTTACAAACAACACATGTATTATGACTACTACACTTAGCAAACCCCCTACCACAAATACGTTCTTGCCGATGTCAAGAATATCCTGGACGAAGCATTGGGCTTGCTAATTGGAGCGATATTCACCGTCGCAAAAACCAGCTGCGAATAACAACCCAACATATTCAGAAGACGGGCGACAGCGTGTCAATACGCTGGCGTGGAAGGGAGCGGTTGAAACCAGGACGCAGGACCCGGATTACACTCACCGGAGGCGTTTTTAATCCAATTTTTCGTCTTTTGCTCACATCAAACACCATCATATGTGCTTGATTTTCTTTTTTTTTAATCTCGACATTTTTGTCTGGCTTCGGCCCACGAGACGTTGTACAATGATATCCCCGGATCAAACGGACACCGTTTAATTCGTATTGCTTTTTGGGGACAAGGAGAAAAGGGAGAACATGGAGAAAGGGCGACAGGCAGAGGTTCGGAAGGGGGCAAAACCGATATGCACGAAGGAACTTATTGAAATATGGCTATTTGGCAGGGGAGTGACGATGGAAACGGGGGCCAGGATTGATTCCAGGGCTCGACAGACAGGCACCATGAGGCAGAGAGAGAGAGAGAGAGAGAGAGAGACCGGGAAATGAAAGAAGATCGAAAGAAAGTTAATGTGAACATGAATCATATGCATCCGCGTCGACCGTGGGAATGCTTTTCTTCTTCAAAGAGCGTCCGCTTGAGCATACGCGGTGACGAAGGCGACTCCATGTCCCGGCACTTTGACTATCTACTGCTTAGCTGCAGTGTTGAGATTTGCTCAAGTTAGGACTTTTGATGAACTGAGCATGACTAGTCACAACTTGGGCCAAGAATAATTGCATTTTAGTTGCGACGAAGTTAACATGTTGCCACAGATACGTTGAAACCGACTTGCGCCTGTAAGCATGAAGTGAAGGATTGTTGAAAAGGCCAAAACATACGAAAGGTACCTCCAAGCTATGAAACACAATGGACCTGTAAGTGGTGTTCTCTTTATCTTACGTGCGACTGAGCGGGCCGAGCAAGGTAGCAATATGATGAAACCCCTCCTGATCACGACAGACGCTAATTGGCAGTTTGCAGATGATTATGAGATCCTTGCCAGATATCGGCAATTCACTCATGTCAGTTCGATGCTGGCATGGAACTCTTGCCTAAGAAGATGAATCAGATTCTGACAAAGCGGAATACAGACACAAGACTAACACATCACATGAAGCAACGAAGAAACAGGCATCATAGAGGGACGGATCTATTTTTTAATCCTAGGCTAATGTAGCTAAAAGCAAGAACTCGTTTCACCCTCTTCCGGACAATCTCCCAAGTTGAGGTTCTGGTATTTTTTTTATCTTGGTCATTAACAACGCACACAGCTGATGCACGGTGGCATTCGGCCGCGGCGAATTAGGCATTTTGCTTTCTGGGTGGTGGGGTGGGTTGTGAGAGAGTAGAGCCCTGCGAGCGTTTTTGTATTTACTTGGAAGCATCGACCTTGGCAACGTGGGCGAGGAGGTCGAGGACACGGCGGGAGTAACCCCACTCGTTGTCGTACCAGCTGACCAGCTTGATGAAGTTGTCGTTGAGGGCGATACCGGCCTTGGCATCGAAGATGGAAGAGGCGTTGTTGCCGTTCAAGTCGGTGGAGACAACGTCGTCCTCGGTGTAAGCCAGGATACCTGAAAGTTACCAGTCAGTACGATATTCACATTGGTTCAAGAGTTTGGGGGGGTTACTCACCCTTGAGGTCGCCCTCGGCAGCGGCCTTGATGGTCTCCTTGATGTCGCTGTAGCTAGCGCCCTTCTCGATGCGGACAGTCAAGTCGACAACAGAGACGTTGGCAGTGGGGACACGCATGGACATGCCGGTGAGCTTGCCGTTGAGCTCAGGAATGACCTTGCCAACAGCCTTGGCGGCACCAGTGCTGGAGGGGATGATGTTCTGGGCGGCGGTACGGCCACCTCGCCAGTCCTTGGACGAGGGACCATCGACGGTCTTCTGGGTGGCGGTGTAGGAGTGGACGGTGGTCATAAGACCCTCGATGATGGTGTACTTGTCGTTGATGACCTTGGCGAGGGGAGCCAGGCAATTGGTGGTGCAAGAGGCGTTGGAGATGATGTCGGCGCTGCCGTCGTACTTCTCGTGGTTGACACCCATCACGTACATGGGGGCATCGGCGGAGGGGGCAGAGATGACAACCTTCTTGGCGCCGCCGACGAGATGGGCCTTGGCCTTGTCGATGGTGGTGAAGACACCGGTGGACTCGACGACGTACTCGGCGCCAGTCTCAGCCCAGGGGATCTCCGAGGGGTCGCGCTTGGAGTAGAACTTGACCTTCTTGTCGTTGACAATCAGGTCGGTGCCGTCGTTGGAGACGGTGCCCTTGAAGATGCCGTGGGAAGAATCATACTTGAGCATGTACTCCTGCGAATTGAGAAAAACGATGCGTTAGCATTGGTACTCTAGCTAGAAACTTGTGTGTGATGGAGGGGTATCGGGAGCGGGGGTGGCAATGATGATTATGATGGAGAGGTTGCAACATGGATGCGGCAATTGCTCTCAAATCATCACGCCACGAGTGACAAATGCAACCACAGGCTTGAGCCACACCATGTAATTGAATGAAAGTGCGGTCGGGAAGTGGCGTGGTGCCAGGAAGCGGTGGGAGGTGGTGGTATGATGATATGATATGTAGGCAGAAGAGTGGAGGGTCGGAGGCATCGGGATTCGCGTCGATCGGGTTCAAGGCGGGAAAGCTCGAGCTGTTGGAGCTCGAGCCTGAGCCTGAGCCTGAGCCTGGCGGGAGAATTGACTTACAGCGTAGTGAGGCTCAATGAAGGGGTCGTTGACAGCGACGACCTCGATGTCGGGGTGCTCGACGGAGTTGCGGAAGACGATTCGGCCAATGCGACCGAAACCGTTGATGCCGACCTTGATGGGAGCCATTTTGAGGATTGTAGAAAATAGTGAATCTGAGAGGGAGCAAAACGAGTTAGATTTTGAGCTGGTCTTGATACTTGACGGGGGAATGGTTGTCGTGAGGGTGGGAAATGGCAAGGCGGGAGGTGAGAGATAGGGTGAAGAGGGGAGTGGGGTAATTTATATTCCATGATGCTGGGATCATTGCTGCTGAGGTGGGAAGGAGGGGGACGTCGCGGAAAGGAGGGGCAACCCGCGTCATGGCGTTTTGGTGCTGAGACGAGACAGCGTAACAGCGGAGCGAGGCGCTGCGTAGCTTGGTTGCCAACAAAAGCCAAACAGCGGTAGTAGGTGCAGTAGGTGGCAGCCATTGCGGGATAGAGAGGGAGGGGGAAGCGAAATGCGTGATAAGGTGAGGTGAGAGGGAATGGAGGGGCAGAAGCAAGATCAGCTTATCCAGCATCTACGCACCCAACTCAGAGAAAGAGAGGAGGCGGAGATGCCAGACGGGCGGACGGACAGACAGCCGGACAGAGGGGTTGAGTCAAGATTAGAACGTACTGGATGTGTTTGGATGGTGACTTGGTATGAGAGAGAGGAAGAAGAAAGGAAGAAGAGAATCAGGACGGGGGAGGAGGGGAGAAGAAGTACATATTTCAGTTCCACGGCCGGATCATCAGCCAAGGCCCCAACAATCCGCCCGCTGTTCTCCCGTCACCCCGTCACCCCGTCACCCATGAGCCACTCACCCAAGTCACCCAGGTCACCACAAGAGCCACTCCGTTACTCCCGTGTCTCGACAACCTCGTCCCAGCCGCCGCCGCCTCAGCCCAGGCCCAGGCGAAGAGGAAACGAGGTGAGGGAGGGATGGATCGAGTGGAGTGGAGCTTGTCTGGGGGAGGGGGGTGTGCGTTGCGAAATCGAGCAGCATATGGGAACCTAGCATCAACCCATTAAAACCACAGACCATACAGGGTCAACCACCCACGGTGAAGACGGCGAGAAGCGGGAGCAGCAGAAGAGAAGCGATGGAGGGGGGTCGCCAATGCCCGCCGGCGAGGGGGAATTGGGAGGGTGTGCAAGGGTGTGAGGGACATAAACTGTCTGGAAGTGAAGCTAACGAGGCTGGCAGTACTGTATAATTCCCAGCGGCAACAAGTTGCAGCTGCAGCAAGAGCAGCAGCAGCATCTTCAGGAAAGCGAATACCAACCAACCAGCCGGCACATGCTCTGGGATACGTGGAGGACCTTCAACCTGCCCTGGGGCACTGACACCATGCCGTATTACTCGACAATGGACTGTGTGCGGCATTCTCAACAAGGCAAACGGCGACATCCAACGTATCCATGGCCCTCCAACGTCAACAATCCCGCTCACCCGCTGCCAGAGCTGCCCTTCGCCCATGTTCACGGCCTCGCTCTCAACCCGTTCATCCATTGCCCCTCGCTCTTCCACTCTCATTCTCACTCTTTCATCATGCTCAATCCCCTCAATCCTCCCGTCCAATATGAATTACACGAAAGAGGGGTGAGAGAAGGGGCTAGAGGCGTGCATCCCGTCGTCATCACCATCCATCCCATTGCCCCTCCCTCATACCCAAAAAGAAAAAAATGGTACAGACGCGCTGCTTTTGCTTGTGCCTCTGACATGGTCCTATCCCATCCCATGCAAATGCGCCGATGGATTGCCCCTCCTCTGCAAGCCCCGCCGTCCGTCGCTATGGGGGGGGTGTTTCCCAGACGAAATGTGGGTGGGAGGGACATTGGTGGGGTGACTTAGCTGGCAGGCCAAGATAGGTACCGCTGTAGGTACCCTACCTCGCTGGCCTGCATAGCAACCCCCGCCACCGCATACGACAGGTAAGGTACAGTAGGTAGACTCTAGAGAGACTGTCAAGATAATGCCAATGGGAAATCCCTGTCCGGTTTGTCTGGCTGGGAGGCGTCGAGATTGGAAACGGCATCGACCAAGAGCCCGAGGGGTAGCAGAGGGGCAACTCGCGAGAGTGGCATTGGCTTGGGTTCTTTCCCAGCTCTGTCTCTGGTTGGTTGGTGGCCGCATCATGGCAGCATCAATGTCTCCACCAAAGCATCAGAGCCCTGGAGGCGGGATGGAGGCAGGAGGTCGAAAGCACCTCATGGCAACGAAACCCAACAAGCATCCATCGACTTATCGGCCCAGTTCTGTCAGTTCAGTTCTAAATTCTGGCTCCCAGGGATCATGTTGCTCCCTGCCGCAATTGTTCTACCTTACCCTGTTTAGCCGCCTCTACGCTGTTGTTAAACGATGGAGCAACCTGTCCAGCCATGCTGCTTGTTGCTTGATGCCCTGCGTTGCCAACAACCCATGCCTGATGCCTGATGCCAGATGCTTGACACTTGACACTCGACGCTTGATGCTTGATCTTCCATGCTCGATACTCCTGGCCCTCGCAAGCCGCCCCCCGGAACCTTCGCCGACTGGTCCGCTCAGCGCCCCGATGCGTCGGACAAGAGATCTCAATCTGCGCCTCCCTTTTCTCACCTCCTCTATCCTACGACCTTGCCTGATGTTCGTTTTCTGACCGTCTCTCTCTCGTTCTCGACCTCTTTCGTCTGTGCTCACAACCCTTTTCTAATGCCCGCCGCCCGCGCCAGTGCCAACATCTTCCTCAAACGGGGATCTAGGCCCGCAAGTTCCCAACCCTCTCCCACCCCCCGTCACCCCCCGTCACCCCCGGAGCTTTCGCGGAACTATCGTATGGACCACGTACATTCGTCTGCAAATCGTACAGTCACGGTTCTGACATGTTTCTTGTCGAGGGCGGGAAGAAAGGCAGTCGAGGAATTGGGGGGGGGCTTCTTCTCTGCGATGCCACCTGCTTGTACCGTCTCTCCCGGTCATGAATTTTACATTCTTTTACGTTTTGCGCTCTTATACACAGAGGCAATCATCGAGGCCCGTAGCTCCTTAGCTCACAAGGTAGGTTGGTGTATCTGTTAGTCAAATCTGGCCTGGCCTATCTCGACCTAGCTCGTGTTGCTCACGTCGTTGCGTCTTTTTACGCAATGGCAAACCATGGGCGGGGCGCAACCTCGTCCGCGGGGGCGCCTCACCAACTCACCTCTCACGGTTCACCTCGCATCCATGATGATCCAACAGAGTGCAACTTATTTTAGTCGAGCTAATCAAAACAGGTGGGCTCCGTTCCGTCAAATCTTTCCAAGCTTGTCTCTCTAGTTCCAGCTCCAACACAGTAAAACTGAGAAGAGGGGGGCGTTTTGATATTCGCTCACAAGAGTTTTCTCTCATTGGCGCATCACCACTTGTTCATAAAAACGGGTGGGTGGGTGTAGGCCCGGTTAGCTCCTCACCTGTAACCTGATCGAGGCAAATGGTGAGGCAGTGAGGAGCCAGACAAGGGAGGGGAGTGAGCTGTAAAGTGAGGCGGCGTCTATAGGCAAGGTAGCAACTGCTCGGGCTCTGATGCGATGACTCTTTTGCTGGCCTCTGCTGAGAAATCGAATGCCAAATCGAAATGAAGAGACAAAACCACCGACGTAGCCGGGCCGACACAGGCCCATTAACTGGGCACGGGCACTGACGGACCGACTGTATTCGCAGGGCCTTGGAAACAGTCGTAGCTTTGAGCCTTTGAGCGTGTAGGTGACGAATATCTCCATCGCCTCATCCGCCCATTCAGTTTCGCACGCATAAACACGCCCACGAAGAATCTCAGCTCATCCGCTTATCTGGCGTGGTTTCCCAGGCCCCCCCTAGCCCCAGATCGAGACCTCCCGGCCGATCCTCCCCCTACAGAGTACACGCCTGGTCCGTGGTTTTGGCGATGGCCTCATGGCAATCTCACCGATCTTCACCTGAGCGTTCTGGCCTGACCTGACCTCACCTCATCTCATCTCACCTCCCCGGTCTTGACCTGGCCTGACCGACTCTGGTCTGATATCGGACCCTCCCGTGCATCAAGCAGAGCCTCCTGCTTTTGTTTCGCATTTGTTTACTAAGGTACCAGGCCGGATTGATTGGTGGACATGATGCAGTGCCTGCGACTGACCTGTTCAGGCTGTTCTCCAACACCGGAACCAGTCATCCATATTCCGTCCCGACTCACGTCGTATACATCTTACACTGACACCTAGTTACATAGTAGTTGCAGCTCTGTATGGAGGCCGCCTATGCGTTTTTCCCCATTTCCCCAATCCAAGCCGTTTCATCCCTGTCCCCTTCTCCGATTCAGCCCGCTTGCCGCCTCCTACGGTAACCGCTCGGCTACGGGCCACCCGTGCCCCGGTCTCCGCTCCAAGCTCCCGGAGCATCACGGGTCACGGGCTTGGGCCGGCTCAGGCCTCGCCTATGATGAAGCTGCTTCTCCAGCCTTTCCCCGGCTTCTCAAAGTTCTCAGCCTCCTCCCCCTCGCCCGGCCTTGCCCGGCCCCCAGCCTAGATCGGGAGCACCAGGAACCAGATGGAGGTCAAGTGCCCACTGGTGCCACCTTGTCGGCTCCCTAGCCTCCCCCTCGTCATCCACGAGGATCCTCCCGCGGCACCATCATGCAGTATCGTCACCTTGGTTGCTTGCATCCGAGCCGCCTAACGCCCGTCCAACCGTCCAAGCCTCCCATGGGGTCGCAACCTTCTGTGTCATGCATTCCCTCTTCGTCGTTGTCTGTGGGTTCTCGACGCGACCGGCTCCACACGCCGTCAAGAGTCGCGTCTCCAGCTTTGTCCTGTCCTCAGCCACTTGCCTTCTGCCCGTCCCTGTATACACACACTGGTTGGCCGAGCACCCATGCCTCAGGGCCACCAACGGACGTCGAGGGAACACCGTTACGCCGTTTCCGGCCGTCTCACGACCAAACGCCGGGCCAATCCCTCCACCGCCCGCACTATTGCTTCTCCGTTGGCTGGTCTCGTGCGCTCACGCAAAGCCGTCAACCCTCGGCGTCCACTCCTGTCCTTCCCCAGCAGCTCGGAACTCGACCGACCCTTCTGTGAAATACCCGGCTTCCTGCCAGGCCTTCATCGTAGCCCCATCAAATGGTCCCTGGTTGGCGCCTTCGTCGCGCCCGTCTGTCCACCGGAACTCCCACATAGTACCCGGCTTCACCGCATCCTCCCTCAACTCGTCGGCATCGGCAGCATGCACGGTATCCGGTTCGACCCATTCCTCTCCGGTTTCTTTGCGATATTCCCGGACAAGCAGTTCCCGTTCTTGGTCGTAGATATCCTCGTAGTCCCGGCTTAAAAGTTTGTCCGCGGCTTCTGTGATGGCGTTGATGGATTCCTTGATCCGCGTCTGTTCCGGATCCTGGCTGCTTTCGCCATCCACTTCCATCCCTTCGGCACCCTTGTTCATCTTCTTGAGCTTCCACTTGGGGATTTTCTTGGTCTTGGGCTGGCTCTTGCCAAGCCGGGCCAATGCCTCGAGAGGCGTCTCCGTCCTCTCTAGCCGAAGGATGAGGGTCTTGAGAAGTTCCGACACCAAGACTTCGTCGTCTTGCATTCGTTGCTTCCGTGCCTCGTCCTCACGCTTCTGGTGCGCGTCTGCCGCCTTCTTCATCTCCTTTTTGCTGAGCCCTTCCAGCCAGCTGTCGTGAACTGCATCTGGATCTCCCGCCTTGCGCACGAAGTTGCCTTGCTGATCAAATTGACCTTCTTCCATCTCTGCCTTCAAGTTGAAGGCTTCCACTTTGGGGGCGTTTCTCTTAAGCCCGCCTGCGCCAACTTCTTCATCCACGCCCTCCTCTTGAATTGCGAGATCCAAATCCGCCTCATCGTCGCTGCTGCCCAGGTCGTCTAGTCGGATTTGACCACCGCTTTTGCTGTTGTCTTCTTGACCTTTGATGGTATCAGCATCAAGGAACCGCACATCCTTCTTCTTGCGCCCAGATTTATCAAAATCTCCATTCTCGGAAGCAGCCTTGTCTCCCTCATCATCATCCACGGCAAACATGTCGTCGTCGTAATCATCGTCGTCATCGCCAGTAGGCGCCTTTCCAGAAGCGGCATTGTTGGCACTGTAGTTGTCCAATTGATCGTTGATATCTACATTGCCCTTCTTGCGACCCTGGGCGCGAGCGTTGATGTTCTCGTTGTCTGAATCACTGTCGTAGCCGTCGATATTCACAGCACCTCGCTTTGTAGCGCCGGTGCCGCCAATGACATCGGCATCGAGGATGGCGTCGTCTTCTCGAGCATCGGGGGCCAAGATCGAGGGGTTGCGGACGTCGAACTTGGCTCGCTTGGTGTCGATGCTCTCGTCGTCGTTGTGATGGGTGCGCGCGAAGTTCTCTCCCGCTCGCTTGGGCCGCGCCGCCGAATGTCGTGAAGCCATGTTCTGCGTAGGGCTCTGGGAGATTCGAAACCCAGTTTCCCTCGTAACGAGTCCAAATATTGTCGTTGCAGGTAGATTGGTGTATCAGCGGATTTTAGATTTGGTGTCAAAGCTAGGCTTGCCTGGAGGAGCTTGGACCCCCGGCCGTCAACTGTGGGCGAACGCGATGCGCTGGTTGGGCCAGTCTTTTTTAGGCGGTCATCCACTGTAGTCTCACTGTCTCAGAGACGCGCCCACTGAGGCAGCCTAGCCTCCAGGCCATGACAACCTAAAACTGCGTCATCCAAGAGCTGCCTCTTTGCCACTACCTCCACCCCCCACATAGCCGTCCAGCACAACTTCAACCTGGCTGGTTCAAGCTCTCGCCCATCAAGCCTGTACAACCACCTAACACCAACAGCCAGCACCACGCAGCTCACCCGACTCACCTTATCTAGCCTCGTTTGCTGGACTTACTCGCAGCATCACACATAACATCCAAGGCCAGGTCTTCTGCAGACCGCTACCACGTCACGGAATCTCACCCCGCGATACCGCACCATCCACAGTCTACTGCTCCCATAGCTCGCCGTCAACATGGTTTGTAGTCATTCCGCTGCCTCATGAGCCTACGGACTCAGCTAACTCGGGGCGATGCAGTACTCCGGCTTTGGCGGCGGCGGGTTCGACCCGTCTAACCCGGATCACCTCTATAACATGGCTCGTCATGGAAGACGACCCATCGTGCAACGCTTCGACGAGTACTACCGATGCTATCCCCTCATCATGGCCCCTGGTTCCGAGCGACCAGAGCTGAACTACGGCTCCAAAATCATTCTCCCTCCCTCCGCCCTCGACAAGGTGTCGAAGCTCCATGTCCAGTGGCCTCTACTGATGGAGATGATCAACGGCGAGAAGGGGAAGCACTCACATGCCGGTGTCTTGGAGTTTATTGCTGAGGAAGGCCGAGCATACATTCCGCAATGGGTATGTGTCCCTCCAAGTGCCCCGGCGCAAGCTCCCCACTGACGATTAATAGATGATGGTGACGTTGGGGATGGATGTCGGGGACATGATCCAGATCCGAACCACCTCGCTGGAACTTGCCAAGATGGTTAAACTTCAGCCGCAATCTGTCAACTTCCTCGATATTAGTGACCCCAAGGCTGTTCTCGAGAAGGCTTTTCGCAATTTTGCCACCCTCACCAAGGGCGATGTTTTCAACTTTGAGTACAACGACGAAGTTTATGAGGTTGCGGTTCTCGACGTCAAGCCGGAAACAGAAAAGATGGGTGTCAGTATGATCGAGACGGATGTTTCTGTCGATTTTGCTGCCCCGGTGGGCTATGTCGAACCCGAAAGGAAGAGCGGGACGAGCACCCCGAGAAGCACCCGCGGCGGCGTCCCTGCCGGAGGTCTGCTCCACAGCCAAGGCACCATGGCCCAGGCCATAAACTACGGTTCTATCGCCCCTTCAGTCACCAGCAATATCACCAACTTCCTTGGTGATGGCCAGAAGCTAGCCAAGAAAGGCAGCAAGAACCCAAGCCCCAAGCCCGCGACCCCTGTGCCAGCAGCTGAAGGAGCCCCCAAGGCTCCCCAGCGACGAACGGGAGCCCCTGCGGCGCTACGCCTACCACCCAACAAGCTTTTCTTTGGCTACGAGATCAAGCCGGTCAAGACAGATGCCGACAAGGAGAAGGAGAAAGAGAATGCCAACCGACCACGATTTGAGGGACAAGGCCAGACGCTCCGTGGTGCCGTTAAGAGAAAGGGCGATGGAGAGGACAAGTCCAAAGCACCAGAGAAGAAGGGCACAAGTGATGGAAATCGACTAGATGGTCGGCGGCCGCGGTAACGGATGTCTCTTTCGGGTTTCGAGTGGCGTTTGGGAGACACGGGATATCGTTGGCTTCAGAAGCAGGTAGCCGCGATCGACAGCAAAGGATAGGTTCTAGTCGGTTATTGCTCCGCACATTCCTTGCAATTACAAACATGATTTTATGACGGGGAACTAAATACTGCAAAAGTGAGCGAGGAGGTTGAAATTAGAATCACGTTTGCATTGATCATATTCACCACCTCTCTAGGGTAGCACAAGTTCACGAACCGAGAGAGGGACGGGTATTGACGGCCTTGGTTCACTAAACTAAGATAACACATGCTTTAACCTGTCACCTATGCCTATGCATTTTGGTCGATTTATCTGTTCTCTTAGTTCCTAGGGCACTTCACCTAGTCTCTGATATGGAACCACTACTCAATCTCCATCGTAGCACTGGGCCAACCTCTTCGATCCCAAATCGGTGGACTGATTTACAGTTTCCATCCGGTATGACTTAAGGAAAAGTCATACCGCCGGCAATGTCCCAGGCTTGGAACTCTGCTTCTCCGGCTTGGGCCGTAACGCTCGTGCCGAGTTAGCTGAATGTTCTACTTCGGACTGATCGTGACTCTGGAATGATGCATACCTGCGCTCGCGGCTAGGGGAGCGGCCATGTTCGGTCTTGATGCAGCGAATGGACTTGACATCAATTTCACGCTTGATCTTCTTGCTTGGAGTCTCGACGACGGCATCGTCGTCGTCTTCCTCATCAGCTATGGCCTTGGACTTGGCCTGCCTCGCGGGCGTGCCGCGCTTCTTGGGAGTTGGCTTCTGCGGGGTGGAAGTACTAGAGCTAGGGCCCTGACTGACTCCCTTGCCATGGCGGATCTTGAAGTCTCGCATGACTGTCTTCGTGAAGTGCTGCCTGCACCGCCTTTGATTAGACACCTTGAATTGCTTGGGCAGGGAACCAAGGGGATGCAAAGCCGAGGAACAACTCACGAGATGGCATCCTGTGTAAAGGTGTATCCAAGATCGTTCAGGATGGCGTGAACTTTGGGCCAGTTGTGGCGAGGGCGTTCAGTTTCTTGGTTTCCGAGGATGATGGCGAGACAGAGGTCGCGCTCGGCGTTGGCGTGCCATCGCTTCTCGTTGCCAGGCATGGTGATGGCTGAATGAGTAGATTGATTTAGGAAGTTGGAAAGCAGACGAGAAGTGCTGAGCTGGGGCGGATGTAGAGTGGTAGAGAGAAGTTTGTGGTAGGTGGTGGAAGGGTGAAAGGCAGAAGCAGGGGAGGTAGACATAGGATGTAGAGATGTAGGCTAGGCATCCTTAGGGCCTGATTGAACGAGACGATGGAATTGCGATTGACTCGAGAGGAGGAAACCAAATAGCGCTGCTAAGAGAAAATGGTTTGTCAACCAATCCAAAGAGCAGAATCGCCCAATCGCCAAGTTTCACCCTCACTGTTGGTGGGAGGCGAGTGAGGGGAATACCAGTACAGCGATGCTTAAGAGCGCATTGTTCACGGGGATAGAATCATTGCACGTTTTCTTGGCTCGTGGCCATATCCTGGAGATTTCATCAAGATGCCGACGAGTGGACTTAGCGAAAGCTGGTCATTACCCCTTTTCCACCCAAAATTTCACGACCTTCACGTTGGACAAGCCGATTTCTACAAGGTTCAGATGTTGAGTAGTGATGGTGGCATTTATTGAATCTCCTGAGATATAGCATACCCACATGGTTCCATACGCAGCAAGCAAGCACCACGAAGTGGGCAGAAGATTAGGCCGAGATGTATCATCTAGCTGTCCTCGTGTTCACGGTAACCATTTTGTCAAATCCACTTTCCCTTTTCCTCTCTGCGTCAAGGCCATGATGCATTTTGTAAGAATGTGGTACTGAATCCCCCCACGTCGCAAAAGGCTGAGACAGCACCAAATCAACTACTACTTAGATCTCGCCCTCGATCTCAGCATCCTCAATCTCAACATCAGAGACTGGCTCGGGCCTATCCTCCATGAGATTAGCAAAACGCCCAAGTATGGGCGTCAAGTGGTCAAAGCTTACTTGGGGTTCTTCTTAGCGCGCTTCGCAGGACGCTTGGGAGTAGTAGGCTGCTCGTCATCGGAGTTGATCTCCTTCTTGAGCTTCGTCTTGTCATCTTCATCTTCGTCCTCCTCGGCTGCAATCATCGCCTTGCTTTTCTTGGCCGGAGTGGCTCGCTTGCGTGGAGTTGCAGTCTTGCGAGGAGTAGAAGTAGCGGAACCGCTTCCACCGACAGCGGCTTCGAAGCCAGCAGTGTCTCGAGTGCGTCGAAGCTTCTGGACGTGTTGGCTGTCACTGGGTTAGCAGGTGTTCATCGTTTGCCATGAATCGGCTCGAGCAAAACAAAAAGATCAAATTACTTGACAGCGTCAAAGGAGTATGTGTATCCCTTCTTGGCAAGCCTTTCAGTCACACTTGTGATGACGGCCTTGCTAGGGTTGACCTCATCGATGAACACGAGGAGGAGGTCGCCATGGGAGTTAGCGTCCCATCCACGAGTTGGTTTCGCAGTCATAATGTTTGATGGAATAGGGTAATAATATAATACTTGAGGAAAGTAAAGAGCTTGATGAAACATGCAAGATGCAGTCGTGCGCGGTGATGGGGGTGGATAGAGAGAGTGTGAGTGAAGGAGGAGAGTGAGGAAGTGCTGTGAGCAGGTGAACGGGAAGCGGATGTGAAGATATAAAAGCGCCGCCAATGGTTGTGCTTGAAGGTGTGAAATCAACAAACAAACAAAAGGAGCAGATTGTGAAAAGCCTGCCCGGAGAAACCATACCGAAGTGCCGACTCTGTAAAAGTGTATCCCATTGCCTGAAGGTCTTCCATCACGTTGGTCCAATCCTGGGTGCCTAGCTTAAGGTGCTGAAACAAGCAGATGAGGATATCCTCATGGACACTAGGGTCCCACCGCATGGTTTGGCGACTACCAGGCATGGTGTTCTTTTTGCAATTAAAGTGACGATGCCACAGGTTCGGTGAGGGGACGGAGAATAGGGGTGGATGAAGAGGTGTTGCTTGTGGTTGGGTTGGGAGGATGATTGACGAAGTAGAGAGAAAAGCAGGAAAAGAAGCGAGACAGATAGAAATAGGAAAGGCTTAGGGTGTGCTTCAAGGGCTAAATGTTTGTGACGGATAACTGGGAAAATGGCAAATGGATGAGGAGTGATGAAAGGGCCAAAACACCAAGGCAGTTGACTGGCAACTGGCAACCGAGGAGCGAGCACGTCGCTCAAGAGCAAAGGCAACGATGCGAGGCTCCCTGGACACCTAAGGAATCGCAAACTCGGCAAAGAAATAACAAGCAAAATAGAGACTAAAAAGAAGCTGGAGCATGAGAATAGTCGGACATACCGGATTGCTTCCCAAGTAACGGTATGGCCCTGCTTGTTGAGGTGCTCGACAAGGGCGTCACGCATCGCCTGATTCAGAGCTCCGCAGGCCTGCGCGGCCGAGAAGAAGGCAACGCCCAGCTCCATAAGGAAGGCCGGGTTATCCCAGACAGTGCCGCCACCGGGCTTTGCAGGCATGATGGTAGATTTGGTAAAGGGTGGTTTGTTGTGTTGTGTGATGTGGTGGAGAGGATGTGGTGTAGAGAATGCAGCCTTGAGAATGTAGCTTTGAGAATGCGTGGTGTTGAAGAACGAAGAGAGGAAAACAAAAGCGCCAGGCAAGCGGAATTAAAGAGCTGGTGCGTATTGGTGAAATGAGCGACACGATAACTGAAGATCCGGAGTGTTTGTCGTTTGGTTTGCTTATTTGACAGGACCAAATCGTCATTGCTAGGTAGCTTCTATAAACCCTATGCATGAAACCGGCACTAATGCCATCCGTCCAACCGGCTGATTCGTTACCCAAATCCGTTAACTCCAATTAAAGACCATCGTGGTGGGTATGACTGCTCTAATAGCCTCCATCATCGCTCTTGAACTTGCAATAAGAGTCTCTCGCTTCGTACAACATCGCGGCAACAAATGATCTGTCTGGATCACGTTCCGATATCAACACCCACTCTTAGATGTGGGCCACGCAAGTTCCGTGATTAAGCCCCCTGAGCCTTCCAAGCACCCAAAGCCGTTACAGCATGCTAGGCCTCCCCGTACGAGAAACTAGGGATGGTTAGGATTACCAGCCTTACATTAGGATGAACATGGCACTCACTCTGACTGAAAAGGATCTGCAGGACCACCATGAGCAGCAAGGGCCAGAACGGCCTCCTCATCATCCAATTCGTCCTTCGCCAGGTCCGGCGACGAGAGTCGTTGACGCTTTGCATCAGGCTCGTCACCATCGGCATCAATGTCGTGCTCTCGACTTAGGGACACAGCAGGTGTTGGAGATACCGCAACCGGCTCAGCCGAATTTTCCGCTGATGGTTGAACAGATAAAAGTTTTGTCTCGTCCTGTAGGGATTGAAGGGACTGGTGTTGGTGGTGATTCGGAGGTTGCTGGCCCTGGAGCGGATGTAGATGGGGAGGGTCCTGTGGAAGCTCAGGTTCATGAGGCGGACTGGGGAATGTGAGAGGCGGGCCAGCCAAGCTCTCATCCATTTGCACATCTGGCATAACGACCGGTATTGCGAGAGATGCCCCTGGTAGGGGGATGGGCACGATAGATGCTGGGACCGAAGCACCTAGAGCGCCAGGATGACTAGGATCAGGGACGGCAGGATCGAGAGCAGGCACCATGGGGGCGCCCTCGGCCGAAACAGGTGGTTGCTTTCTCGGCCGACCCCTTCCAGGCCCAGGACGGCGTGTGATGGGATTCATAGTCGGGTCAACCTTTCTTGAGCTTTCGCCAGTGGTGCCATTGATCTCAGCCTTGTTCTGGGCACGGCGAAGGCCTTGGAAGTGTTGACTAACCCCGTGTTAGTTGAGTCATGAGTACAGCCAAGAGATGTCCTTAATGGATAAATCAATACGGAATGAAAATGACTGCAAATTGGGCCTGCAGCTGCGCCTGAGGTGAGAGAGGCTTGCGCTATGGAAAGTGACGGCGAGCCCGCGGAGTCATTGAATGAGATTCCTGCTCCTTTTCCCAATATTATCGCCAACGGGAAATCAAAATCATCATCAACAAGAAGATGATAAGTCCCAATGGAGATAACGGGAGAATGGCGCGAGATATCTAAGAGAAATCGCAAACGACTTACCGGCATCCTTCATTAGTGAATCCGTATCCCAAGGTCCTCATGTGGTTACCGATCGTGGTCCATTCTGCGCCGCTGATGATACCAATGTTTTTCACAGATAGAATAGTAAAGAAGAGCTCTTTGTCTGCCCTGTCATTCCAATTCTTGCTATTCATGATGATGGAGGCTGGTGGAGTCGACGATGGCTATGAAGCACAAACTTAGGGCGGGACGAGGTTAGAAGCTGTTAAGTCGACGGCTGGATCAATGGGAAAATTGGTAGTGAGAAATTGTTAAGGGAACCGCTGGGGCGCGAGGTTGGGGACATTAAGGTGCTAGGTGGTCCGTGCCTAGATGGTTTGGAGGTGCATTCGGGACACGGAAAAAGTGTGTGGCCGATCGCCAAGTTGGACAATCGTTGCTTTGCCTGCAAGAAGGTGGTTCCAGCGCCTTCTGCTAGAGCTGCAGGTGATGATACCATCGCGGATGTTGTGAAATCTGTTCTGGAGCTCAATGGACATGTTGACCCTTAGTTCTGCCTCTGCGATATTGGCCCATTCGACATGGGTTTACACCATGAAGGAAGATGTTTCGACTTAGCCGAGGGTAAACCACAGATTAGCCGGGATAGGAGCGGCGAGCTAAAGATGGAATCCCAAAACAGGGGACCGTTTGGACGGTACTAGATTACGGCTGGTGCGTGAGCGTTTAAGCCCATAAACTTGGTAGAAAACGTGTGATTTGATGCGAACTGTGCCACGAATTGGTGGATAGAGTACGAACTATATTTAAAACGGCATCTTTCCGGAGATGCTGAGAATACCACCGAGTGCGTCCTGGCCACTTTGGCGTGATTGCTGTGTAAACGGTTCCCATGATAGACGGCGATATCAAAACGGTGGGAATGACGACGACTCTCGTCAGGGGAGCATCATTCGCTGGCTCCAGGCCCGTAAGCAAGGGGGCAGCGGAGCAGAAGAAAAAACGGGGCGCAGCATCCAAGGCGAGGATAGGATAGTGACAGGAGTGGGCACGGGCAGGGAGACAAAGAAAGTTGCAATTTACGAGGCTCACGTGCTTTCGTGGTGACTTGGCGGGAACCAGGCAACACAGTGTCCCACCCAGCTTCGCGCCCGTCGCGTCTCCCGCCACTTCATGCCATCCCCTCCATGACGACCTCTGGGCCTGGTACGCATGCGGCGACCATAGATGCGGCCGCGATGCATCTCAATGCCTGTATCGACCGGGTTAACCTACATGACGAATTTTCCTGACCTCCGGGGCATGTCTGGTCGTTGAATTGCTGTTGTCGCTCAACGCCATAATTACCTCCAATGGCTCGGACAGCAGCCCATCCGACATGCTTCAGAGCCACCCCTCAGCTGAGGGTTAGAAGTAAACCTCGGCGGATCGGCTGCATGGTGCAATTTCTCCATTCTTGAGACGAGTTTAGCGTCGTGTGATATCACCACGTCCTCGCTTTCGTTGCCTCTTGTCTCCTTGCGACTGAGGCAGTCACTCATGGTTGTGACCCGTCAACTCACAGGCCTTGCGTTGCGACGTTGTCCCAGCAGATGCATGAACGTTTTTACCACACTCCTCTCCAGCTTCCAATGTGATTGAAACAAGTACCATCGTTCTTCTTTAAGCTCGAGCTCAATCGCACAGCTCGAATTAGCTGGGCCAATAGACGGAATCAGGCTTTCATCATGAAGCCACAAGGCAAGGTGCGGCATATCGCTTTGGCTCCTAACCAGCCCACCCTCCATCTTTTGGCCTGCCTTTTTGGACTGCCTTTTTGGATTGTTCAACAACCCGACCGTCCATTTAGCTAATTCGTCAGTGGTCCGCGAATGAGTCACACGGGTTTCACTCCATTCCAGGCTTGCCATCCCTGTCCAGGCCCGCCTTAGCTCTTTGGATGCCATGCTCCGCCAAAAAAACATTTCTTTTCCAAGCTTCCCGTCGGCGCAACTGGGAGGAGACGGTGCTCCGGGAAGCTCGGGGCGCTTTGGTGGGATTTCAGCTATATCGTAAAGAGGGCGTCTGAACCACGGGCCGCTTCATTCCAGCGCCGACGGCCCCTTTTGGAGGCTGAGCTTGGTCGTGTCTCAATGGCTCGACATGTTCGTCATGTCGAGACTTTTGCACCGGAACGCATGCGACGATGGCACTGCGGACCTGCGGCGACGAGCCGCTGTAGCGGTTGCAGCATCACCACGGCTAGCGAGCGGCAGGGGGCGGTTTAGTGGGCCCATGGGCTGCTTGTAAGCCTGTAAGCTGCTGTAGCCCCCGTGGGTGGTGCGTGGTTAGTGGTCATATTTAGCGGCGGGGGCGAAACCTCTTTACGCGGTTTGGCGGTTCTCGCGCCCGCCGTAGCCCCTCGTCGCGCCCCATTTTCCATCATCGGGGGAGGGATCTCCATCATCTCCTCCCGCTGCGAAGCCAACAAAAACGGTGGCCAGGCAACCACAGGCATCATCGCCATCCACCTCAGACAGCCGGCTGGCTGCGATACCCAAAAGGGGAGTCTTTTCAGAGGCCCAGACCCTGGCACACACCCGTCCGCCGTCCGCACTGTCCCAGAACCCCTGCGACTCCCCCACAGAGCTGGCGATGCCGTACGTAGGGTCGCTATAGGCACTATAGTGGTGGGAGGAGCAAACACGCTCACATATAATGCGAGGCAGCCCCCTTTGGACTCCGAGCCTTTTCCTTCCGTAGCCGTCTGACTCTCCCTCTTCCCACCTCGATGATCCATCTCCTCTCGTATCGTCACTCTCGGCCTCATTCACTGATCACGCATCCAATCCTGCCTGCCTGCCTACTCGGTATATAAATCCCCCGGCGTGTCCCCGACGTTGTCACCTTTCCCGCCAAACAAAGGCGCTTGTTTGGCCTCGTCTCGTCCGCCTCATCCTGCTCACTGTTCCACCCCCCCTGTTGGCCATCAACGAGTCACATCCTTCCACACATAGACTCTTATTCATCCGTTCAACCCTCCCGTCGTCAAGAATCTATCCATCCATCCATCTCGGCTGATCCACCCCAAAAACGACCTTCGACGGTGTTCCAGCCTCATCGCCCAACACCTGCCTCGCCTGATTCACAAATTCACGCCGATTCACATTCTTCAAACCATCAACCTGCATCTCGGGCCGCTATTTCACCTCACCCCCACACCGAGGCATCCCGAGTTGCCTAGGATTCCAGGATTCTATGACTATTTAAATCACCTTCCACCCTCTTCTGCCTACTTCGTCAGCCTTGCGTTGTCTTTCAGGAAGCACAACCCCATCCCATCATCTCCATCTCCATCTCCATCTCCACCATCGTTAACGCAACGACTCGTCCATCATCACCATGACTCCCAACAGCGAGAACGCCATGGCTCGCTTCCTTCTGGCCATCTTGAATCAGAAGAACCTTAAGGACGTAAGTTGTCCTGCGTCCAATATGCCATGATTATATTCTCACCATGCCCTATCTAGATCGACTGGAATCAAGTCGCCGCAGATCCCGTCTTGATGCAACCCATCACCAACGGCCACGCTGCGAGGATGCGCTTTGCTCGCTTCCGCACTGCCGTCAACGGCCACGAGCCGCAGAAGAGGAACCGTACCGCTGACAAGTCTCGGGTTACCAAGTCCAAGAAGCCATCCCAGCCAAAGAGAGACAGTCTTGATAGTCTCGTCAAATCGGAGTCAGGCATCAGTCTTTCTTCCTATGCAAACGTGCGTCCGGAATTCTCCCCCAAGATCAAGCAGGAACAAAACCAACGCGGTTATCTTGCACAGTTCTCTCCTGCTTCGACCACTTCTCCTTACCTCACCGACAACCGAGACGACATCAACCCTCGATTCCTCACACCTTGCAGTGACGATATGGCTCACGGCCTGTCAGTGAATCCTGCAACCCTCGAAGACCTCCGACTCCAAAATGGATTTGGCCCTTCAGTTGACTGTAACCAAGATCTGATGCCTCAGTCTAGCCATGAGCACATCAGCTTGGCCCAGTCTCCCTTCCATACGTTTGATAACGCCTACGATCTGAGCAGCTACAAGGCTGTAGGCGACGCCCAGAGCCCGGTTGCTCTGGACCTGACCAGCGCCCAGTCTCTCGCAGATTTCAGCCCAGACTGGGCCGATGCCTTCCACGATCACAATCAATTTTGATACCCGAAAAATACCCACGAATAGAGGATGGATAATGTAACAAAAAACTGGGGTTATGTTTAGAAGGCTTTGCTGTTATGACTTGATGACTATGGCTTTAGGCTGGGATTTGATTGCTGGTTGATTTCTCTTCGGTTCTGTTTTTAGTCTTGGTCTCTACGATAATTCTCGCCCAGATGCATGGTTTGAGAGTACTCAACCTGGACGTGTTACCGAGGTTGACAATGGACGCAGTGGATGCTGCAGATTGTACACTACATATGCCGTATTTCAATGTGCAAATCTCGTCTTCCTATTGTTCGTGTCTCTTCTATTGAAACATGAGTCTGCAGGTCGGGCCACAACTCACCTGACTGCATCGCGTGAGGGCCATCCCTTAGAGACCTAACACAGCTGAAACTACAACAACATGATTTATTGACTCCAATCATTGTTGAGGAGTTTCTGGTACTTGCCTCTGGCTTGCTGGGATCAAGGGCCGCTTTCTTGAGGTTTGGGACACAGGTTCCCTTCTTGGGAACCAACTTGTGGTTCGCCGATGGTCCGCGTGGGGTGTCCATGATCACCTGTGCTCTTTAAGGCAACAAGGAGCAAAACTGGGACTGTGCTGAATTGTGCAAAATCTGCATGGTGCCTAGAATGGACGTCTGCCGAAAGCGGGAATACCGTTTTGGATCGGGGTTGATACGAAGTTCGACGGTTTGACTCAGGAGCGGCAGCTGAGGCAGTTGATCGACTCGTTCTGGCAGTTCGACTTTCTTGCCACGACCTGATTCGGACCTCGATACAGCCACGATGACTACACCCTCTTGTATTGTACCATTCCTGGAGTTGAAGCGGTCTTTGTCACTTGACCCCTTTGTTGGCACCCCCCACCCCCCTCTGCTCCAGGCAGCACGGCGACTCGGCCGCACAAACGCGGCCCCACTCGATTATTTCCGCACCAAGTCCAGCAAGGCAAGTTGAACATCAGAAGGTTATTCACACGACATACTGCGTCTGTGGATTTCACTGTTTCCTTAATTTCACGCGCATTTGAATACGTTGCGATTTTGCTGTTGTTGGGTCGTTTGTCTTGGTTGCGATAGGTGCTTGCGGCTTAGACGGTCAGCGTTTCCTCAGTTGTCGCATCAGAACAATCGGGTCAATAGGGCTAGCCTCAGAACTGACGACTTGACAGCTGTGAGTGAGAATGTTGTCATATTTACTTCTTGACCACCTGCACATGTTGAAACCCAAATGAGTCACGTCCGAAAACACAGTCGAAACTTTCCTCCGGAGTTACAATGATATTGTCCGAGATCAGGTCCATTGGCACCGTCTATTGCAGTGCTTTGCTTTATTGATTCCTAGCCAAACCAGTCGATGCTTGTTGGGAGAGGCCTTGCTAGTAATGCTGGTTGCCAGTGAAGCGAGACGAAGGTAGATCTAAAGAATATTTTCTTGGTCAAGTAGAAGTCGCATCAAACAGCTGGTTCACATCCTAACTCACACAAAATCCAGCTCATGGCATGGCCGCGCAAAACCCAGGGTGCTAGGATTTCTGATATGTCTAATCAAATCATATCCCCGTTCTCATTGGTACAAACTCGGTGGATTTTCTGTTTTCTTCTTTTACAGTGAGGATAACCTACTGTCCATTAAAAATGTCAGAAACCCCTGAGGGGCTCCAACAAACGGCCAAAGGTGTCTGTTTGCTTCCACAGGCGCCCACTCGCACACCTTGATCAGAATGAACCGGGCGTTGACCAAGCGTTTGTAGGCCGTAGCAATGTGAATCAATCACTGGGTTTCTAAATTATCCGCACCCTTCATCTCTTTCCCATGGAGTTCATAAACTTAGGTTTCGATCCATGAGCTACCCTTAATTTCTCTCCGCTCCCACTATTCCTCGCAGATCACTTGTCACTTGCTTTGACCACGACCACCACGAAGCATCAGAACCTGAGCGATATCAACCCATTACTCTATCGCTGACAGGTTCGTTTCGTCTTAACTTCTCGCACCTTCAAACCAGCTGACCAACATCTTCTGCAGCCAATATCTCGCATCAAAAACCATCACTATGTCTGACGCCAAGAAGGAACCCACCGCTGCGGAGGCCATGCTCTTCTTCAGCATCGTGAAGAACACCCGCAACAAGGCGGACGTGGACTGGGATGCCGTTGCCCTTGAGCAGAACTTCAAGAATTCCGAGGTCGCCAAGGTACGTAGTTACTCACCCGGTCTTCTATCACTATATCAGCAAGATACTGACGCCTTGCTTTCAATCTAGGTTCGCTTCGGACAGGTCAAGCGTAAGCTCGGAATCTCCAGCGATGCATCTGTGCCCCCTCGCACTCCCATCAAGAAGGGTGCCACCTCCTCGACGCTAACCACCCCATCTGGAGTCACCAAGCCCAAGTCGACTCCCCGGAAGAGCCGTGCCAAGGTCAAGAAGGAGGAGCCTCAGAACGAGGAGGAGGATGTCAAGAAGGAACTGGTCTCCGTCAAGGCGGAGGATCAGGATGAGAGCGACGGTACCCCCAGCAACCAGCTCCTTACTGAGATGGGTAACATGGTCGACCCCTTCTAAATCAGAGGCTGTGAGTGCGCGAGACACGAGAGGTACTGTACCGGCGGCCTCGGAGACATGCATGTTCGCTGGTCTTGACATATCGCGGATTCGTGGAGCATCAGGAAGAGTGGCGACGGGCACATATCAGCTCAGATAGGAGATTTCCACAGGCACAGTGATGCCAAGATATCCAATAGGATCAAAATCGACATCTACGATCAATCAAACACTGAGTATTGCGGTTTTTATTGTCACTGTGATTTTGGTTTGGGGTGGTATTTGGGAGTTTGCGCAGAGACTCGCAACGTGGTGACTGCGCCAAAGCTGCAAAATAGGGGGATGACCTCGGTGCATGTTGGACTCGGTCGTGCACTTTGAGCCCTTCAAAAGGTTTCAAATTTTCGTGCCACAGAGAGTGATTCTTTTGTGCGAGAATGGGTTCATGGCCATCGGGATTGGTGCCTGGGGCTTCCTCACTTCAAGCTCACCTGCGGCGTCAAAACCAACGATTCCATCCGGCACTCTTCCAGGTAAGGCAGAGAGGGCAAACAATGCATTCAGCAAATCTAAATGGGTCGCTAGAACCAGATTAAGCCCAGAATGAAAGAAATGCCTGGGAGTCTAGCTCTCCGTTTGTATTCCCCACCTTCGGTCTCCTTGCTCGCCAACTCTTAAATCTCCCCCATCTGCACTCCTCCATCTCTCCTCTTCCTCACCACCCACGACTTTTACCACCTCGGACTAATCCAGTCCCAAGGTTGTCAAGACTTTGCTGTCTCCTATCCCGCCCCGTCTTCTTCATTGCACTTGAATATAACAAGTACGAACTCGCTTTCCCCCGCCATGCATTCCTTGCTAACCATCTCCAGGCCACCATGCCTGCCAAGAAGGCCGCTTCCACTGCTACCGCCGAGGGCGAGACCCCTCTTGGCCTCACCGACGGCGAGCTTCGCTTCATCAAGGCCATCTTCGACAATATGACGCAGAAGCCCGACGCCAACTGGGACGCCGTCGCCCAAAACCTCAGCCTCAAGGACGCCAAGTGTGCCAAGGAGCGCTTCCGCCAGATGTCTGTCCGCCACGGCTGGCGCGAGCAGGGCGCTCCCGGCCCAAGCCCTCGCAAGCCCAAGGCCACTGTCGCTGGTGCTGCAGCTGGAAGCGATGCCAAAGTCAACAAGAAGCCCCGCACCCCACGCAAGAAGGCCGTCAAGAAGGACGAGGACACCGAGTCCGAGGTCAAAGAGGAGCCCGAGGTCAAGAAGGAGGTCAAGAAGGAGGTCAAGAAGGAGGTCAAGAAGGAGGTCAAGAAGGAGGTCAAGAAGGAGGTCAAGACCGAGGACAACGATGTCATCATGGACGAGAGCGAAGAGTCTTAGACTTCTCGGTGAGAAACCTCTATGCAGGATTTTGTTCCTAGATATGGTTGGCACAGGCAACTTTGGTATGAAGGCCTGGTTGATCCCAACAGATTATTAGCGACACGATCACATTCATCTTCACATCATCTTAGGAGATAAAGATAACATCATCTCAAGAGATGAAAAGAACAAGACAGCCATGACTCTCCGCATTACTATTTCATGATTCTCCCAGTGTCTTAGTGGTGCCAGTTTCGTCGATGTCAGTGTAGAGCTGAGGGGAAAGCGATCGCGTCACCGGGCAGTGGATTCTCCAAGCCCCTGAATGGTTCCTCAGCCGTGCGAGCAGACGGCCTCCGAACAAGAAATTTGCTGATCTGCGTGATTAAAATGTTTGAACTTGATGGCTTCATCAGAACCAAGGCCAGAATGTCAAGTGAAGATTAGGAGTGGCTCGGATCTCTGCGGGCACAGGACGCGTGATGGGTCGGCCAGTCAACAAGGGGATTGTGCCCGAGTCACCAGTGCTGCTTGGAAAGTGAGTAGAGACGCGATTCCGATTATCTGGAGGATCCGCTTGTTTCTGGTGATCGAGAGAAGGCCTCCATTGTGTCAATCACACAAATTTCCAGAATCTCTGCTTTCCTTTGCCTCCTCTCTATCCCCTGCCCAGCAACACAATAACAACACCATCACTACCACCACCTCAAAGCCACAACCCAGCAGTGCCACCGGGATATTGCTCCATGTTGTCCTAAAATGTGCCGCCGTAGTTTTTCCCTTCCACCTCTGCGCAAATCCATCCCTCTTGTCCCATTGGCCTAAACTGCCTCTCCCCTGGCACGCAGTGTTTGGCCGCCTTGCCAGGTTTCTCGCTTTTCCGTTTGCTTCTCATTCACTTGCAGCACTCGCCGCACACTCAGCCTCTTGTTTTGCTCTTTCGCAACTAGTGCAGAAGAATAAAAACATTCCGTCCTTCTTCCCTCGCACACTTCGATTTCTCCCCTGTCCCGACTCACCTTTCGTCCTCCAACTCCCTTTTCGTCTCCCACTCTTCTTCCGTTTCCTTCATCCACATTGCACCTCGCTTTGGTCTTTTCCTGACACCTCCTCAAGTCTTCTCCAAATCCTACACCACTCGCATCAGTAAGTTTCTCTCGCGTTGCCTAGGCACCTACCTTGCCTTCATCGTCAAACGCCTCCGTTTCTGTTTTGCCCTTTCATCTCGAAACCTGCTAACGCTCGAGCCACTCGTCCAGTCCTAACCATCAGTCAAGATGTCTAAGCAAGAGCCCGCCGACCAGGTCAAGTTCCTTGTGGCTTGCATCGGGCACACCACGAATGGCCGAGTAAGCCCAAGGCACTCCCCCCTTCTGCATCCGTTCTAACCAGCCCAGCCTGACTTCCAAGCCGTCGCCGATGATCTTAGCATCGTCTCCAAGGCCGCAGCGTACGTATTGAAGCTCAACTTTCTTTCTTCCACGCATCGAGCTGATCCATCCCCAAACAGTCAGAAGCGATACGAGCGAATGCTAAAGTCCCACGGGATCAAGCCTGGCAAGGCCAACGCTGCCGCCAAGGAAGAGTCCACCAACGGGAACACCAACGGCGAGAAGGCTTCCCCTTCAAAGCGCAAGGCCAAAGCCCCTAATGCATCCGCATCGCCTGCTAAGCGTACCCGGGCATGTCGCATCCCCAAGAAGGAGTCGGACGACGATGAGAAGCCCCTTGCCAAGGGAGACACCAAGCAAGAGGGACAGGATTCTCCCACTTCCCCTGCATCTTCTCTCAGTGGTATGTTTTCGCGGATCTTTTTCCCCGAGGCAGCATTATCACTAACCATTTCCCTCTTCCAGATGCTCCCGCTTCCGACAAGGAGGAGGCCTAAACAACCAACCAAACAAACAGCTACCTCGCTCCCTCTCAAACGAAAGCCTGGTGCAAACAGCATGATGTATTTGGGCATCTATGAATCTCCACGTCTTAGCTCTTGATCTGGTTGCGACGTAGTTAGCTGGTGATGCTTGGGGGAAATAACTGCATGGCTCGCAATCCATGATTGACTACCTATCAGATACACCAATATTTGATTGAGGAATGGCACCACGCTGTCATAGTTGAGACCTCTTTCTTTTTTGCACAACATTCTCCACTTGTGACGTAGCGTAGCTCCAATGTTTCATGATTACATTCGCCAAGCTATGGGGAGTAAATAGCTAGTGGTTACTTTCGGGAGGCATGATTCCGAAACAATCATCACATTCCTGCCAGACGGCCTTGAAGCTTCAGATGTCCCAAGAATGCCAATTCGGGTATCCGGGCTCTTGTTCTCGTCCCCACAGTAAACTCAACCGGTTCCTACCACTAAGAATGGTTGACGCACGAGTAATTCTTTTAATTTTTTTCGTTTTCTCTTTGCCTCTATTCTGAAGCTGTGATTCAAGAACGCCACAAACTCTCAACCACCTCAGCTTGTTCACGTTCAACAACTTGGGCCATTGTTCGGTAGCCACAATGGGCCAGCTAGAAACCGGCTGCGGCTGCAGCAACAGCCATTGTCAACACAATGCAATCAACCCTTGGATCCATTGCGCTTCCTTCAGCCTCAAAGAGCTTCGCGCATTCGTATATCTTCGCCCCATCACCACCACGAACTCGAGGGTTTAATACCAAGTCGTCTCTCCCATCGAAGCCTGTCTTTCATCTTGATATCTCTATCACTTTATTCCATCCTTATCTTGACTTCGGTCACTTGCCGTCAGTCGCTTGCCATCCCTAAGCCTGCTTCACCCAGCGTCCATCCTGCTGCAGCCAGATATCACCAACTCAATCCATTACCGAGCATTGTTTATCATTCTTAATCCCTCAGAGACATCTATCATGGCTTGCCACCTTACTCCCGCTTTGCCCTCGAGCCGATTCAGCGACAAAGGCCTTCATGTCCCCGTCTCTGGCCTGACCACTCCGCCAGACTCTCCGGTGGTCGATGAATTCATCGCGAGATGCCAGACTCCCATTGACTGCAGCCTTGACGTCTCTTATAATCCCAGCGCCATTGTCGAATGTGGTGTTGTCTACCCTGTCAGTAAGATCCGTGCCATGGCCATCCAGTTAGCCCAGGCTCGCGACAATGGAGAGATCCCCTACACCACAACACCGTGCATGGACTCCCAGGCCATTATTGAGGATTACGAAAGTCTGATGGTGCTTCGAGACGCACGAGGTGACTATTCGGAGCCGACTCCCGCGGTCTACAAGCAGCTGCGGGTTGAGATCGCTCGCCGTATCCTCGAGCGCGATGCCTCCATCGAGGAGAACAAGTGCAATGCAGAGGCAGTTCGAAGAGTCAACTCATACATCCGATCAGTACAACAGGAGGAATTGCATTTCCATGTTTCCAGCGACACATCCAGGCAACCCAGTATCTCGGGAGCAGCACAGCTTGATATCGAAAATGTCAGCGAAGAGCTCTGTTCCATCGTCGAGCAGACGATCGAGCAGACACTTTCGGATGCCACTGGACCCCTTCGATTGAATGTCGGTAACCTTCATAAGGAGAATGCGACCTTCAGCAACCAGAACAGCTCCCTTGCTCGACAAATCGACATGCACTACCGTGTTCTTGAGCAGCAAACCAAGACCAACGCGGCTTTGCTCTCGATGTTCGACCCTCAATCCAAGAACATGCAAGCTGCGTCTGAACAGCTCACAGCGACAACAGAGCAACTCGCCAAGGCTACCGAGAACGTCTATGTCACAGGGGAATACCTCAACAAGGCCACCAAGATTGTCCACGCGACAGACGAACAGCTCGCCGTGGTCACCAGCCTCACCAATCTCCTCTCGCAGGTTGTCATGAACCTCCCTTGCGCAATCAACGAGGTCGTCAACGCAGCCGTCCAGCAACAAACCCAGGACTCATTCAAGGACATCTTGGAGGCTCAGCAAAAGGTGATCATGGACCTCGAAATACGATCACGGAAAATCCAAGCGATGGCTGCAGAGGTGGAAGTATGCAGGCTTCAGGTGGCTGATCGGGGGCGGGACTTGAGATCGACACAGCATGCCTGTGGCACTAGACCGCAAGGGCTTGGTCGAAGGGGCGAGGGAAAGATGAGGAAGATTATGAAGAAGGTATTTGGGTCTCAATTATAGTTTCGACTGAGAGGGTATTATAGCGATTGATTTCACAAGCGAGCGTTGAAAATACAGCATAATTTGACTCCTGGCCGATTCTCCAAACACCCACAGTTGCCAACTCGACAGAGTGCCAACTCCACCACCAAGTGAAGAGGAACCCAATGTATCCATCATGGATATCCTCCATGATTATTCTCTATGGCAATTTTCTATGGATATTTCCAATGGAATGGTATTTCACAGGTTACTCAGACCTTGGCAACTGGGCCAATACCAAGAAGCGACTCCAACCCCATTTCTGCCCCGTGCAGCCACTTCTCACCAGAGAAGCCTTGCACCAAAGCCCTGACAGACCGAGCACATTACCGACGTCATTAGGTTCTTGGTTTCTCTTTTTCTCTGAAGCAAAAACTTGGAGCAAAATCCTGAAAGAGGGGCTCGTGCGTCCTGACAGTCGTTGCCAGCTGCCCATCCCGTCCACTTGAACCTATCACCGGTTCTCGCAACACCACTTTGCAGCTGCCAACGCGACTGTCACTCGCTTGAACTAGCCGCCACTTCATGCAAGCCGGTCGAATCGAGCATTACAGTGGAAACCCGGATTTTGCTCTCGCCCGCTCTCCCATAAAGTCTTCTCAGCTCTCGCTTCTCTGCTCGCTTTCTTTCCTCACACTCACACAGACACAACTAACTTCAGCAACAGCAACCCTTCTTCGGAAGCTATCTTCCTCAAACCACTCCATCAACGTCCCGAATACTCAACTCGTTGAGACTAACATCTCACCGCAAGCACTATCAGTAAGTAACTCCTTCTGGCTCTGCTCACTTACATGCTCTTTCTTGGGGCCGAGCAAGGGGGACTGGCGGGCACGAGAGACTAATTTCTTGTTAGTCTAGTCACCTTGACCCTTCTCTCTATCCTTGAACCATTCTTCAAGCGTATCTATGAACAGCTCTCTGACCGATCCTATCTCCCTGAACACTTCTTTTAATACTTCTCCAACCTCAACCATGGCTCCTGATTCTCCCAAGAAGAGCCCTGCCAAGGCTGGCCGTACCCCTGCTCAGAATCGTCGCTCTCCTTTCAAGTTGGCCAAGGCCGAAAACAATACTGTCAAGAAGATCATTCGCGAGACCAAATACACGAGCCGTCTTCCTACCGAAGAGCAGCGTCGTCAGAATGGCCGCGTTCCTGGACGCAACCTCATCGTCTGGGGTCGTGAGTTCTCTCCCTGACTTCTACTTGACCAAGCTAACAATGACCACAGGTCCTCGCCAGAACGAGAAATTTCTGCTGCATCTGGTGCACGCCCTTACTCAGGACAAGACCGATGTGCCATGGGATCGTATTGCCCACAGCATGAACCCCGGTTCAAGCGGTGCCGCTCTCAACCAACATCTAATCCGCCTCCGCAAGGAGCTAATTGCCGAGGGTCACCTCGTTCCTCCCCCTGCCCAGCGTCCTGGGGCGGCTCCTATCGATCGAAACATTCGTGGCTACGTCCGAAAGGACCAGGATGGCGACGACAGGTATGAAACTCGACCTGTTTACTTCTTCGAGAGGTACGAGGATCGGCGGTTTAACCTCCCCGATGCGTTTGACCTCCCTGGCCAAGACATGACCGGCTCTAGCCAAGACGATGAGTCTGACCCTGAAAGCGACGAGGTCTCGGAGGCACCTCTTTCTCAAGGTCCCGATTCTCAAGCATCTGCCCAGAGCCAGTACACTGACCAGGTCTCACCTCTTTTCCAAGTCCGCGATTCTCAAGCATATGCCCAGAGCCAATACACTGAGCAGTCCTCTCCAATGATCGACTATGGGCTAGATGATTTCATCAAGAACCACATAGAGGAACGAAGCGCCGCTCTCCAGAACCAGTTCATTCAGGTGAGTGACCGCACAGTGACGAATTACCAGACACTAACCAAGACCAGGGAGAATACAACGCTCAGGCTGATGATGAATCTGTCTTCGCCAGCCCACCCGTCCTTCACAACAGTGTCATTCAGCCCACTTATCAGCATACCCCTTTGTCGTCCACATTTCCGCAGACTCTTATCCAGCCCACGTTGCAACAAATCCCTATCCAACATAACTTCCAGCAAGCCGCCATGCTGCCCATCTTGCAACAAACACATATCCAGCCCAGTTTCCAGCAGACAGGATCCCCTGGCATGCACGCGCAACTCCTGGCGTTGCAGATGAATAACGACCATGCTGTGCTTCATGGTCACAACCGCAATTCATCAACCTCATCAGGAAGTTCGCTTGGGCAGAATTCGGTGGACGGAGGTGTTCCCCTCACACTGGCATATGATGACCCTCAGGTCAATAATTTTTTCGAGCAATTCGAAAACATGGTAAGTTCAGAAGAAACCGCTCTTTCGGAAGTTCATTTTCTCACTTCGTCTTCAGATGTCAAGCAGCCAGTTCGACCAAGGGTTGTGAGTTTGTCGCTGTTTCGTGTTTCGTGCGCAATTTGTACTACAACCCAGGATGGCGGGGGGGGGGGGGGGGAGTCGATCATGCTTTCTGTTAATCTTTATTTTTTGCCAAAAAAAAAAATTTATTCTTTTTGTGCGGAATGGAGTTGGACTCGAAACGGAACTAGACTTTGCTATGAATTATGAGAGAACGGGAGTTGGACTGGGAGCAGGACTTTGCTATGAATGATGATAAATATACCCAGACTTGAGCCCTTTACATGAGAGGCTAGCAATAGAATACGCATACACGCGAAACATGATCTCTGTGGGCTGTCCCCATTTAGTCCGTCTCCATGAAGCCACCCTCTTGAACTCATCTTCATGAAGCCATCTCCAGATCGGAGCAAACCCCCGATGCAGTCGGCGATGAGTTCCTGCACGCCGATGGGGAGGACGAGGCTACTGCGAGCCCTGTACTCCGTAACACCAGCAGCGAACCCCAAATGGGCCATTTGTCAGGCAGACCCACGCCTCGCCTACGCTTCATCGGCTGGATTCATGCTGAGAAATCTAGAATATGCCCCCCGCCTGGATCGATTTCTTTCTCCTCGGCTATGGCGACTGTTTACCCAGTGTTAATTGTGCGCCGGCAACGCGCACTTGCACGCAGATGTCGTTGGAAAGGAGTAGAAAGTGGTCGGGGCCGAGACCATGACGCTTCAGGACTAGCGTCGCTTCTGGATGGATGTTTTGCCGACCCTCCGGCAGCAATTTTTTTGGGGCATGAGCTTTCTCCAGTTTTGCCCATCATATCAACCTTCTCCCTCCCCGACCTCTACACGTCCACTTGCCCTGGAATACTTCCGCCTTTGTCTCCTCCAAAGACGAAAGACTGCGAGCGTGCTCCTTTCGCCTTTGTAATTCCCTCCCATTTCCTCCTCCTTAATTCACAATCATGCAGCGCGCATTGAGCTCCCGGGCGAGGGCCTCCGTCCTCTCATCGGCCGCCACCAAGTACCGGGCCGGAGCTGGCCTCGGTCAGCAGCTCCGATTTGCCCACAAGGTAAGATTTCTTAACGAATAGGGGCCGTATTCAATCACTTTCTAACATACCTCATAGGAGCTCAAGTTTGGTGTTGAAGGCCGTGCCGCTCTCCTCACCGGTGTCGACACCCTCGCCAGGGCCGTGGCCACCACCCTCGGACCCAAGGGCCGAAATGTCCTCATCGAATCCAGCTTTGGCTCGCCCAAAATCACCAAGGGTTCGTTCAGGATGCCCCAATTAGTTAACTCGGGAAATTCTTCTAACTCTTGATAGATGGTGTAACCGTCGCCCGCGCTGTGACCCTCAAGGACAAGTTCGAGAACCTCGGTGCCAAGCTCCTCCAAGACGTGGCCTCCAAGACCAACGAGGTCGCCGGTGACGGTACCACCACCGCCACTGTCCTCGCCCGTGCCATCTTCTCCGAGACTGTCAAGAACGTTGCTGCCGGCTGCAACCCCATGGATCTCCGCCGCGGTATCCAGGCCTCCGTCGACGCCGTGGTCGAGTACCTTCAGAAGAACAAGCGTGACATCACCACCAGCGCTGAGATTGCTCAGGTCGCCACCATCTCCGCCAACAGCGACCAGCACATCGGTGCCATGATTGCCAACGCCATGGAGAAGGTTGGCAAGGAGGGTGTCATCACCGTCAAGGAGGGCAAGACCGTTCTGGATGAGCTCGAGGTCACCGAGGGCATGCGATTCGACCGTGGCTTCGTTTCCCCCTACTTCATCACCGACACCAAATCCCAGAAGGTTGAGTTCGAGAACCCCCTGATTCTCCTCTCCGAGAAGAAGATCTCGGCCGTTCAGGACATCATCCCCGCCCTTGAGGTCTCCACCCAGCAGCGACGACCCCTCGTCATCATTGCTGAGGACATTGAGGGTGAGGCTCTCGCCGTCTGCATCCTGAACAAGCTCCGTGGTCAGCTCCAGGTTGCCGCCGTCAAGGCTCCCGGCTTTGGTGACAACCGCAAGTCCATCCTCGGCGATCTTGCCGTCCTCACCAACGGCACCGTCTTCACCGATGAGCTCGACATCAAGCTTGAGAAGGCTACCCCCGACATGTTCGGCTCCACTGGCTCCATCACCATTACCAAGGAGGACACCATCCTTCTCAACGGCAACGGCGCCAAGGACAGCATTTCTCAGCGCTGCGAGCAGATCCGTGGTGTCATTACCGACCCCACCACATCCGAGTACGAGAAGGAGAAGCTCCAGGAGCGTCTGGCCAAGCTCTCTGGTGGTGTCGCCGTCATCAAGGTCGGCGGCTCCTCCGAGGTCGAGGTCGGCGAGAAGAAGGATCGATTCGTCGATGCCCTGAACGCCACCCGCGCCGCCGTCGAGGAGGGTATCCTGCCCGGTGGTGGTACCGCTCTGATCAAGGCCTCCGTCAACGCCCTGAACGAGGTCAAGACTGCCAACTTCGACCAGCAGCTCGGAGTCAACATTGTCAAAAGCGCCATCACCCGCCCTGCCCGCACCATTATTGAAAACGCCGGCCTCGAGGGTGCCGTCATCGTTGGCAAGCTCACCGATGAGCACGCCGCTGACTTCAACAAGGGCTTCGACAGCTCCAAGGGCGAGTATGTCGACATGATCGCTGCCGGTATCCTGGACCCCTTCAAGGTTGTCCGCACCGGCCTTACCGACGCCAGTGGTATTGCCTCTCTTCTGGGCACCACTGAGGTCACCATTGTCGACGCCCCTGAAGAGAAGGGCCCCGGCGGTCCTCCCATGGGTGGTATGGGCGGCATGGGCGGTATGGGTGGCATGGGTGGCATGATGTAAACGAATGGATGATATTTGAACGATGTATAACACCGCTGGACTGGGTACGGCGCATCTGGTGTTGCTTGTCCTGATGGGACGGATCAAGTGGCCTTGCAATCTCCCCTCTACTACTTCTTTACGACCCTGTCTTCATACCCCTTGCAGATTTTGGCCGCTTGAGCCCTGTACAGTAGCACTGGTGTAGAAAGGAAAAGAAAAAAAATGAAAGAAAGGAAATGTGATCCTTGTATGAGATGAGCAATCGGGATTTCCCAGTTTTGGTTTTATGATGATGAGTGTGGGTGCGATCGATATCATGATGGTGCAATTGCCCTGTCTTGGTGGTGTTGTGTTGCTGCCTCCTAGGCAACGGGGGGCAACATAGACTCCGGGGGGGTATTCGCCGTGGTTTCTGGTGTAACGAAGTACATTTTTATGGAACGAAGTGAGCAAGGGACAGAGTGATGCCTTGCTTTTGACTGATGCCTCGCAGGCGAGCCTTGTAAGGGTTGGATCATTACTAAGATAACTCCCCGAGTCGTCAAGTTCAACGCATTTCGTACCCTTGACACGCACGCTGGGAGAGTCACGTGGGGGCCATCTCACGGCCAACCCCTCCATCAGAAGTGGTGTTTTTCTCCCGCAAATAGCCCCGCCCCTCGCTCATAGCCCCGCCTAACCCGCCCAACCAACCCCCAAACCAAGATACGTCCACCACATCATCCACCTCTGTCCTTGCTCCTTGCTCTCTCATCGCGAACCTCTCCAGGCATCTCTCTCTCCCTCAGCCTTTTATAATTCCGGTACGCTCGCCCCTTCCTCTGTCCCGTCCCGCTGCCCGTTTCACCTCTTCCCGTCCCGTCACCTCCACCAAAAGTCTCACTTCTGTCTTCCCTATATTGTCCCGCCTTATCATCTAACCCACCCCCCGCCTCTCTACCGCCACGACAGCTAACAGCAAGCTCCTGCTTCAGACCACCACTCATCCCTAAATATCCGTCCTTTGACGTAGACCGCAGCCATGGTAAGCTCCCATCATGACAACCGCCCACGATGCCGTCTCTTCTTCCGTCTAACGTCATCGACAGTCTCAATCCGGGTTCGTCCTCCTCACTTCTTTTCCCCCCATCCTGCCTCACCTACCTCCACCTCCGCCTCCAAACGGTTCCGCTCCTCGTCAGCCTCGACCCCGACGGCGCCACGAAGCATGCAACCTACCTACCTACTAATACATGACGGCCACGGCCACCTTCAACCTTGGAACGGGGCGCTAACCCACCGCCGCTCTCCAGTGCCACCGTCTCGCAAGAGTGCATTGCTGCCTACAACGAGCTGAAGCTCTCCAAGACTCTCAAGTACATCGTCTTCAAGCTGTCGGACAACTACAAGGAGATCGAGGTCGAGCATACCTCCCAGGACGCTGACTGGGAGGACTTCCGCGACAAGCTCATCAAGGCCACTTCCAAGAGCCGCTCGGTATGTTTACTCAAACGCAATGACCCTAGCTGTGGTCGCCAAGCGCCGCCCGTCATGCACCGCCATTTCTAACCCCCACTATAGGGTGTCGTCGGCAAGGGTCCCCGATACGCCGTCTACGACTTCGAGTACCAACTAGCCTCTGGCGACGGAATCCGGTATGCAAACCCCTCGCCCTTTTTACCTGTCGACCCATGATAACATCTGACAATCTGGCAGAAACAAGATTGCCTTCATCGCCTGGTCCCCCGATGATGCCGGTATCCAGGTGCGCTCCCCGCGTCATTCATCCGCTGATTTGTGTAGCAATTAAACTGACCCGTCACAACAGCCCAAGATGATCTACGCTTCTTCCAAAGAGGCCCTCAAGCGATCACTCACCGGTATTGCCGTCGAGCTGCAGGCCAACGACGCCGATGATATCGAGTACGACAGCATCATCAAGACCGTCAGCAAGGGCCTCGCTGCTTAAGCACAACATTGCACTATCGCACCATTCCCCACGCCACCGTCTTTGGGAAGGCACGGAACTGAACATACTTTCGGTCACCTCCAGCGTCAAGCTTCGGGGGGACCACCATGAATGATGTAGTGATGTTTGCGAAGCATGAAGAAGGAAGAAGGGGGGACGATGAGCGTCCTTCCGGGGCGTGTTCATCGGGGTTTCTTCTCGGGCGGACACGTAAATTTTCAGATTTGCCAGCCCCTGACCATGTACCGTACCCAGGGAAATAAATACACATACGGGTATGTGGAACTCATTGGCACCTTGCGTCGTCTATTATGTTCGTCATCTTCATCGTGACCTCGCGTTTATCGTTATGGGCTTGCCTGGCTTGATTGCCAACTTGACTTGAAGAGGGTCGACAGCTCCTCCGCCTGTGCCTGGTCCTTCAATCGCTGCATCAAAAAGCCCTTGAGATCATCCCAAAACTCCTCCGTCTCCAAAGCTGCCTGCCCAGTAGGCGCGGCCTTCGGTGCCGCCTCCGGCTTCTCAGGGGGGATGGCAGCGGCTCCGCCAATCACCATAACTGAAAACTCAATGGCCGTCTCTGTGTCCCCCAATAGATCCTTGAGGACCTTGCTGTCTGGTACAGGCTTCTTGTTGTGTAGCAGCTTAATCTTGGCGACGGGGATCCTCGTCTGCGCCAACACCTTGGACTTGATGTCTAGGACCGACGTGTCAAGGGGTTGCGACGTGAACTTGATATCCAGTGGTGGGTTGCGTAGAGACTTGAGAGTAACCTTGATGCTTCGCTCTTGGCCGGGCGCCAGGTTCAAGGGCTTACTCATGGGCTTGGACATGCGGGGGAGAATATACTGGCATAATACATGTCAGAACAGGATGACATAGCGTCAGGCGGGGTATAGGGAACACACCGGCGGCCGTGCCGGAAAGCGCTTGGGGTCTTCGACATGGTTGTCGGAGAGTTTGGCGGGCCTCGAGTCGAGCGACGACAGGAATGTCTTTGCGAAACCGACCTCAGCCATGATGGTTAGTCTTAGTAGGTGTCGCGAAGGGCTGGTAGAGGCGGGGTTTGGTCGGGAAGCGAGATATGGTGCCGTCAGATTCGGAAGTCAGCCAAGCTTGAGCTACCAGACGTAGAGGTGTATATATAAATAGAGAGATATAGAAAGATGCCACGACGGGATAGTTATTAGGGAGAGTCAAAAGACTGTTTCTGTGACGCAAACCTTCATCTTAGAGCTTCCAGACAACGTATCGGCGTAGCTCCACGCCACTGATGCTGATGTGGGACGCCGGCGATCACGTGGTGTGAGCAGCGATACGGAGTTCTGCCGGCTTATCGGGCTGCTGCAGGCGTTGCTCGAAGAAAAAAGTTTCGGCGGGGCGCCGTCTACTTTTCCTTGGCCAGAGACAAAGTCAAGCCGGGCAAGTTTACTGCTTGAACCTTTTTTTCTAACAATTCCCACGAGTCGCCTCACTACATTCATTCAAAATGGGTGTCGGACGACGCATGAAGAAGCAGGGCCCGCCCCAGCCCCTTTCGGAAGAGCACTTTGCCAAACTCAAGCGCAAGGCCGGTCTGCCTGCCGATCCCACTGTCGCGGCGCCAGAGAGGAAGAAGCGGAAAACCAGCAAGCCCCAGGAGCCCAAGAGCAATGGAAACAAGTTTGCGATCAAAAAGACGAACGGCGCCAAGCCTGTAAAGGCTGAGAAGGCCGCGCCTGCGCCCAAGGCCAATGGCAAGACGAAGAAGAGCAAGGCCCCCGTGGCTGTGGAGGATAGCTCCGACAACGAGATGGACGACGAGTTTGACATGGAGGATCTGGAAGACGCCGATCTGTCAGAAGGCGGCGCGGGGCTGGGACTGAAAGACGACTTTCTCGAGTCCGACAACGATGACGACTCAGTGTTCGACTCGGATGAGGAGGGTGGCAAGGGAAGGGCCATGTTCTCCGAGGACGAGGACGAGTCGGACGCCGAGGAGAAGCTGACAGCCGCCAACATCGCCGGTCTCACAAGGAAATTAGATGCTCAATTGGCGGAAGAGGCCGCCGAGGCCGAAGCTGAATTGGCTGAGGCCGCCTTGCAGACCAACATCGACGGCGACAAACCCCATATCTTACAAGACGAGGACGAGGACGACGAGCTCTCGGCCCAGGCCAGCGCCCTCATCGCCCCCGACCTACAACTGCTACGGACACGCATCACCGAAAATATCCGGGTGCTCGACGACTTCGCCAAGCTCTCAGAGGACGGCCGGTCCAGGGCCGAGTACACGGCGCAGCTGATCAAGGACATATGCGCCTACTACGGCTACTCCGAGTACCTTGCCGAGAAGCTCTTCAGCCTCTTCACGCCGCGTGAGGCCTTTGCCTTCTTCGAGGCTAACGAGTCGGCCCGCCCCGTCGTCATCCGCACAAACACGCTGCGCACCCACCGTCGCGACCTCGCCCAGTCCCTCATCAACCGCGGCGTCACCCTCGAGCCGGTCGGCAAGTGGTCCAAGGTTGGCCTACAAGTCTTTGAGAGCAGCGTACCCCTGGGTGCAACCCCCGAGTATCTCGCTGGCCACTACATCCTCCAGGCCGCCTCCTCTTTCCTGCCCTGCATGGCCCTCGACCCCCAGGAAAACGAGCGCGTGCTGGATATGGCCGCCGCCCCCGGTGGAAAGACGACCTACATGGCCGCCATGATGAAGAACACGGGCTTCATCATGGCCAACGATCCCAACAAGGCCCGAGCCAAGGGTCTGATTGGTAACATCCACCGCCTCGGCGCCCGCAACGTCATTGTCTCCAACTACGACGCCCGCGAGTTCCCCAAGCCCATGGGCGGCTTCGACCGTGTCCTCCTCGACGCCCCCTGCTCCGGAACCGGTGTCATCGCAAAGGATCCCAGCGTCAAGACCAACAAGACGGAGCGCGACTTCATGCAGCTGCCTCACATCCAGAAGCAGCTTCTCCTCGCCGCCATCGACTCCGTCAACCACGCCTCCAAGACGGGCGGCTACATCGTCTACTCGACCTGCTCTGTCACCATTGAGGAGAACGAGTCCGTCGTGCAGTACGCCCTCAGCCGCCGGCCCAACGTCCGCCTCGTGGACTCCGGCCTCGCCTTTGGCAAGGAGGGCTTCACCAGTTTCATGGGCAAGAACTTTGACCCCTCCGTCCGCCTCACCCGCCGCTACTACCCGCACACCTACAACGTCGACGGCTTCTTCGTCGCAAAGTTCCAAAAGTTCGGCCCCACCCCGGCCAAGGCCGCCGCCGCCCGTGAAAGCTCCGGCTCCTACAGCAACAACAACTCCGCCGAGGTCGTCGACCGCACCCCCATCACCGACGACGAGGACGGCGCTGCCGGAGACGACTTCGGTGGCTGGGATGACGACGAGGACAAGGAGTACATGGAGAAGGGACGACGAAACGCCATGCGCCGTAGAGGTCTGGATCCGAGGAGCAACGAAAAGAAGGCCAAGAGCGCCAAGGGCAACAAGGGAGATAAGGGCGACAAGAGCACCAAGGGCGACAAGAGCCCCAAGGGGAACAAAAGCACCAAGGGCGACAAAAGCGACAAGAGCGGCGACGAGAGCACCGAGAACGAAAAGAGCGTCAAGGGCACCAAAGGTGACAAGGGCAAGAAGACGAGTAAAAAGTAGAGAGGTAGATACCAATTGGGATGTCATCGTGGGTCTGTTTTATGTCGTTCATGTCACCTCAGTGTCGAATAATAGAAAGGGAATTCAAAAGCACACATCTCACGTCGCACAATGGCTTTAAACGCCGCCAAGAACACCAAAGTGAAGTAAAAGGTACAGTCTTTGTTCACACATCGTAAAACATTTCGTTCATTTCATCATTAAGCTCCTTTCTCCTTCCTCTGGAGCCGTGTTGCCGCGTCCTTGCTTTTCCTCTATAATAGCGAGTTCCAATCCCAATCCCACCCCGTCGTTCGTAAAGTACATCCATGGTCACATCATAAAACCGATGCCGCCAACTCAAACAATTATACACACGAAAAACACCAAAACCCCAATCGTGCTATACCGTAGCCTGCACAATGACCCAAATCAAAACCACCCCTTGGTATCCAGTCGTGATATCCACCGTCGCGGCAACTGTTGCTGGCGACTTAGATACGAGACGTTTTGTATCCACAAGAACTTCCCTCCCGCGGTTGTCGTATTACAAAAAGATTTGCTGGTAAAATGAAGTTCGGAAAATGAAGCAAATGTTGGGTGTTGGTGGCTCACACAGCCAAGTCGTCGAATTGCGAGACGAGCTCGCGGATAGTCCATCGCCAGGCCTCACGGTCCCTGGTTCCACGGCCGACCCATCTCTCGCACTTCTTCCGCCATCTGTCTTCTTCTTCGCGTTGTCTCCGGATAAATTCAGGACCAACGTCGAACTCTTCTCCGACAAGCCAGTCATCCTTGATGTCACTGACTCGCCCTTGTACGCCGTCCTCGTCCGCAGCGTTCACGTCTTCCAGGTCTGGGATGTCCTTGAAAACGTCTTCGTCTGATTCGAGAGCATCGAAGCCATCCATAGGGTCGCTTTGATCAGACTTGGGCTTGGCAGGTGGGTCGAGCTTGAGCCAACACATAGCTTGAGGATCAAAGACCATGCCACCAACAACCTGAACTCCCTTAGTTGCGCTGATGTTGGTAATTAGTGCAGGTCGAGGTGTCGATGCAGCCTCTTTCTCGCGTATCATGTGCGAAGCCGGTGTTTGTATAGGCGTCGACACAGCAGCATCGAAGAGGTTGAGCGCATTCTCATTGCCTTCCCAGCGAAATGTTTCGGCATTGTAGTACATTCCATTGACCACTGTGTCAATGTTAGCACAAGCACGGTTATTTCCTTCTGTGGACAACTTACTCTTTGATTCCTTTCCGCTATTGAGGTTCGCGATTAGATGAGGCTTCAACTGCTGAGATCGCTTGTGCTTCTTTGAGCGGACGGTCGTTTGGGGAAGCGAGGTGTTCAGATTATTTCGGACAGAAAGCTGAGCAACGCGTTGAGTGGTGAGGGGAGCAAGCGGGCCATTACTAGGGACCCGTTGTGCCAGGGAAGTCTCGCGGGCAATCCGGCTTGCCTTAGTATCGCGTGCAAAATGGGGCGTGTAGCTAATGGGCCGAGCCGGAGTCTGAGGTGTTTGTGGTGATGTAGTAGAAGCGCGATCAGGAAGCACGTTTTGGATAAGCTTATTTCGCAAAGCGGCGGCCTTGGGTCCGGTAATGGGTTGCCTCAAGAACTTGGTCTCGCTCTCTTTGGAAGTGGGAAGGTCATCGAAGCCGTCCAGTTCATGTCCATCGCCAAAGTTCTTCTTATTCTTTGGCTTGCTCAGTCGTTCCCAGGTGTCCGAATTTACTCGGTATCGGTGAGGACTAGGCGACCGCATTGTTGATCTTGAGATAGTTCGCGAGTGTGGTCGCAGATCAATGGAGTTATCAGAGTCATGCCGACGGAACTGGCGTAGGGTTTTAGTTGCGTGTTGAGATTGAGAATGAGATGATCCGCCAGATGAGAATGGCAGCGGGGGTTTCCTGGAAGTTGCTGGGCTGTCGGTGGTGGCCGGTCGCTGTCGCTCAATTGGTGTTTTAGGTCGCACACCAGAGAGTGGTCGATTGCTCTCGGATCTAGATGGCGGGCGCTCATGGCGAAAGGGTACCTGCTTGGCTGGAGAGTTCAATGCCCGGATGGCTGGCAACGATCGCTTCTGCTTCAGAAGCTGCGCGCTAGTAGTAGTCGGTTCAGTGCGGAGAGAGCTTGTGGACGTCCTTAGGCCGAGCTCCCGTCGCCTAGGCGTTATTGGAGGCAGACTTTGGGAAGGTGATGGTGTGGTAGGAGTAGGAAGGCTCGTCACTGACGATTGGGCCGAGTGACCCAGTCGCGATTGCGGGCGTCGGCTTCGGGGAGTAGGGCCGCCGCTTTCATATACGGGTTCCAAAGATGTCGAATGTGTCCTCTCGTGGTGGTTCAGCCGAGGTATCCTTGTTGAGACCGGCTTGTTAGTGAAGGTTAGGGATACAGCCGCTTTTGGTCTCGCTGGGCTGGCAGGTCGCGTTTCCTTGACCTTGACGTTCCGATGCAGTGTCAGCTTGCCAGAGTCAAACACTTCTCCATCTCCCAGGTCAAGGCCTTCGAGGAAGTCTGGTTTGTCAGCTTCGGCAGCTTCGGGTTTCGGTTGGGGGACTAAGGGTTCCTCGGATATTCGGTGTGGGGATCTGCTCTTTCGTCGCTGTTGCAGTCTCTCGGAAAAGTTCACGGGTCCAGTGGGGAGTACGAGACCCTCAAAAGTCTCGTCTTCACTCTCAGCTGTAATCGAGCTCGAGACACTGGGGCTCAGAGCGGATGCTGATGAGCTTCTGTTAGATCGTCCATCACGCCGTGTACCGCCAAATCTCGTACCAAGGCTACCCTCTCCCCAATCCAGATCGTCGGTTTGTGTCGATGGGGTCTTGGGAATGTCCTTTCTCGTGGACAGCTTGAGTTTCCCGTCTGATGGGAGTTCCAGGTCCATTTCGAAGTCGTCTTCAGTGTTTACGATTTTGATGTCCTTCGAGGGAGTGGGAGGGGTGATGAACGACACCGGTTTAGGGGGTTGGCGGCTCTTAGAGACCTTGATAGTATCGCCACCGTCGCCGAAGAAGTCATCGTCATCGTCAACATCCTTGAACCGATCCAGGTTGATGGCTGCAGAAAGTGCACTGATGGTACTTGACGTGGATTGAGTAGACTCTCTCCGGTTGTCCTGGGAGAGGGAGGCGGGTTTGATCATTTTAGTAGGGCTGGCCTGGATGGAACCACCGCTGACTTGTCGTAGGCTCTCCGGGAATTCGGTGTGGTGCTTCTTGATCTTGAAGCCTTGAGAAGCATCGGGCAGTTCCAGGTCATTCTCCCAGTCGTCTTGAATAATCTTCCTGATCTTCCTTCCACCCAACCGTTTGATGGTGCCGCCCATCAAAGCGGATGTGGGCACGTTTCGAGGAAGAGGAATGCCAGCACTCTGGGCAGCAGCAATAGCGTCCAGTGTGGATTTTTCGTCGTCTCCTGGGATGTGAACGTGCTTCTCCTCCTCGCCATCAAACTCGGATCGCAGGGACAGGTGCGACGAGCCAGAATCTCGACGTCTTGAGGACGGTCTTGAGGTAGCGTTTGTGGCGGTAGAAGGGCTTCGGAAGCTGAGGTCGTTGCCCTCCATCATAAAGTCGTCGTCGTCCCAGTTCTCCATGATATCATCCTCCACCGGCTGTCGGGGCTTTAGTCGTAAAGGCTCCATGGTAAATGTTTGTGTTTGGTGTCGCGCGTGTGTTCTGTTCAAGTCCAAGAGGTTGCAAGGAAGTCTACTGCAGACACGACTGGTTGGACGTGGTGTCAAATGCGCACAGTCATTATTGTCAATGTTGACTGTTCCCCGCATACACAGGCATCTCCCCCCAAGCGGGAAATCGGCTTAGATGAGCAACACTTCGGTGGTGCTTGCGGCCAAGAGCTGAAGAAGGTGAGTGTTCCGTTTGGAGATGCTGGGCGCTGGCACCTCGTGGTGGTGGTTCGCGAGTGGGTGCAGCGATTTGGTGCGGAGTAGGGCCGCTGGAGCGGGTGTGTGGTGTCGCGGCGTCGCTGAAACCAGCGTGAGGTTGGGCAGCGTCGACAGAAAAGTAGAGCGAATGCGATGTGCGAAAGGTATCGACAATTGCGTTTGCAAGCAAGGGAGAGGATTTTTTGTCGCAGATTGTTGGGTGTGTGTGTGTGTGGGAGAGAAGTGACGTGCGAGAATGAATGCGAGGTCAGGAATGCGGTCGGTGGGTTAACACAGAGTTTGGTGAATGGTGGGTGGATGTATGGATGGGTGAGAGGTGGGTTGGTTTGGTTTGGTTGGAAAGCGAAAGGCTGGGGTGGTAGTGCGCGTGGCTGGTGGCGGTTCCTGCTAACTACTAAGGGCCAGGTTGCTGCCATGTAGGCTTACGAACAGCGGCCACTGCAGGTGCACAGGGCCCTGGTTGTACGCTACCCACCACTATCCTCCACTATCCACCGCTACCCACCGCTACTGTTGGTCCGCTGGCTCCTAGTATCCTGGTTCCTAGTCTGATCGCTCCCGCTACAACGAAGAAAAAAAGAGCAAAAAAACTCGGGGGCAGGGCCAACAACGCCAGCGACGCCCACACGTGACCTTCGTCTCGGCTCGTAGCTCTCTGCGACAGTAGTGCGTCGTCAATGTTTGCGGAGGGGGAGCTGCCCGATTGGCTGACCGACCCAAAGTTTCGCGCCAGGTCTTTCCCACGCGTCATAGTCGCGACAAGGGACGAGCTTGTTGCCCGTCAGCCTTTCGCGGGCCGATGCTTGTTTCAGGGAGGTAGAGGAAGCGGAAGAGGTTGGTCTTCTGGCCGTTTTGCTTGTCTCCAAGTCACCGAGTTTCCTCCCGAGAAACTTGGAAATGGCAAATCGGGGTTGAGCTTCTATTCTTATTTCTTTGTTCCTTTTTTGGACAAAAACATTGTCCCGACACAGAATCACCACGTTATTAGGGGACGTGGGATAATAGCGTTTGCATTATTCATGCGACTGGCATGCGGTAGGGATCCCCGCTGCGAGCATCAGCGGCCCAGGAACCAGCGGCCCATGGATAGCCCAGCGGACGATCTATCGTCTAGGTGCCAGGCTGGCCAGGCTGTGCTGATCGGCCTGGCCGCTGCAGGCTTGCATCGATCCGAGCCCAAGGCGGCCAGGTTTTTGAGTGGATGATTCCATTGTTAGATCAACCCCAACACAGTGTCCAACGTGAGGTATGACACCTGGTATGATAACTAGTGCGCACTTGGACAGGAGCACGGGGCAGTGGAGCACGTCGCTACACTCGCTGCACGCAGCCACTGTGCCAGCGTGAGCCACTGAACGATCGCTGGCCGGGCCGCCATGTGGGCGTCTGCAAGCTGCAGCTGCCAGCACTTACACTCAACCCTTGAGCTGAATCCTTGTGGCCGTGCCTGAAAGCGTGCCTGAGAGCGTGCCTGAGAGCGTGCCTGAGAGCATGCCTGAGATTTGAGAGCATACCTCCCTGCCTGCCTGCCTGCCTGCCTGACCATCTGCCTGATGCTCTCGTGGCTGCTGCCTCAGCTCTTCTGGATTCGAATCTTGCCAGATCACTTCATTAAATTACGGCGCCTCCTCATTTACCTCAGGTCTCAATATCATCGCCACCATCTAGCCTTCTCCACGTCTCTTCGCTCAACTGAGACCCTGCGGATCAATCCGAACCCACCTCGATCACCGAGTCCGTCTCACCCCTCGTGTTTCTCTCTATCGACGTGCCCAGACCCTGTTGGATCATCATTTCTTCCTTGCAACTCTCCCCCTCAATCAACTCTGGAATCCTGTTTTCCAACACCCAACGTACTTGATCATCGGTTTGGCTGATCAGTTGTCGGTCCGTAGATCTGTCCTCATCCAACACAGAGGCTGAATCCGGCGTCTCATACATATTACTGAAATCCTTGCCGCCCACCAAGATTGAGTCACGACCTTGGTCGAAAACACCTCTCAATGGCGCCTACCAGGATATTGCGATTTCCCCGCAGCGACGACGAATCGGCCTTCGTCCTTGTGCAAGTCACATCCAAGGGCTCGCGGGCCTTGGATCTCAAGATGGTCGGCACTGAGGGCGAGGCGCCGTATATCGCTTCATGCAAGTCATCATCCCATTGCCCCCCTCGTGATGCAATATTAAATCCCAGTCCGCAATTTGTGCCACGCACTGACGCATACTCGTAAATTTCGATCTAACCTCTCCTGTAGTGAAACCAGATCGGGCAGCTTCACTCAGGGTCAAGAATTGCCCTGCTTCTGAGCCGGAATGGCAGGCAATTCTTGAGTCCCTGTTTACACAGGAACCGCTCCCAGGGATCCAGGCGACGGCGACTGTCCAGAGTGAAGCATCCATTTCAATCACCATCCGGAAAGAGACGCAGGGTATTACAGTAAGAACATCATACCATGCTTCTGAAACTCAGATCACGTACTAACCGGTTTAGCAACGGCTGGGCGCCATTACGCTGAATCATGATCCAGATGAGGCCATTGAATTGTTTGAGTGGTGCGGAGCTGCCGTTGAGGCATCCGCCGTGGGCAAACAAAGTGTCGCGGATTTGAGAGTCAAATCGCATGACTCGGAGGCTGCTGTGACCCAGCTCCAGTCCCAGCTCGAGGAGCTGATCCAAGCTAAAGACAAAGATGAGACAGTCTTGCTGCAGAAGTTCCGGGATCTTCTGAATGAGAAGAAAATAAAAATTCGTGAGCAACAGCTAGCTCTCGCAGCTAGCTCTCTCAGTTCCAGTCATCTGGAGTCCTCGCAGCCACAGCAAGCCACTACCCCTCCCAAAGCTGCCGAGCCATCTAAGCCCGCTCGTAAAGCTGGCCAGTCGAGGACGACGAAGAGAAAGATACCGGCCTCTAAGATCGTTGAAGAGGACTCGGATGACGATGTTGGTGACCAGGCCATGGACGTTGACATCAAACAAGAGTTGGAAGACACTGACCCTGGAAATACTACCGAGGCCACCGCCTCCGAAGCAAGTGATGATGACGACGGTGATGACGCCCCTCCGCCGAACACCACCGGATCAACCTCCCACCATCGTGCGGAACCCCCGGAGGTATCAGCAACAGAGAAGGCTCCACCACCTAGGAGGAATCTCCCCTTTAACAACAGAAAGACAGCCCCGGCTCTTGCTCCTGCGGGTAGCGAAACCGATTCCGACGATGAGCTATGAGTAACAATATCACACACAGTTTCACTTTACACGGGCAAAGATCCCATACAAGAAGTGCTGTTCATTTTGTTTTTTTGCAGTGAATCTTGAGTTTCACATTACGGCGCCCAGCACGGGTACTTGTCATAGCACATTACGAGCCGAGACCGGCCAGCGACTTAGCTTCTATCATCCGCGGCGAACTTATTCTTCCAGAACCCACGGAAGTGTTTCTGTTCTCCCAGCTTGGAAATTTCAGCGACCTCCTCCTCGGTCAACTTGAACTTGGGCAGGTTGGCCAGGTAACCTTCGAGCCTTGATGACTTGGAGCTCGTCGTAAGCGCCACGATTCCTTGGTCAATGATCCATCGCAGACCAACATCAGAATCTGTCACGCCATATTTTTCTGCCAGCTTCTTCCAGTACGCATCAACGGGTCCTCCCTTGGCGGTCACAATCGGGGTGAGTGGACCGTAGGATGAGACAGCAATGTTGTGCTTCTTGTGGAATGCGACGAGGTCGCCATGCTGAAGATAGGGGTGGTACTCGATCTGGTTGATGGCAGGGGGGATCTTAGCTGTCTTGAGGACGGTCTCGAGCTGGCCCTGGAGCAAGTTGGAGACGCCGATAGACTTGGCGCGCCCAGATTCCTTGATAGCTTCCAGATCGGCCCATTTCGCTTGAAGCTCCTCCTCCGAGTCGGCGAACCAAGCACCATGGATCAGGTATAGGTCCACATAGTCGAGCCCGAGCTTCTGGAGGGAGAGGTTGAAAGCCTCAAGGGTGTTCTTCTTCTGTGTGGCACTGATCTTAGTGGTGACGAAGAGCTGGTCGCGAGGGACTCCGGCAGCCTTGATAGCAGCTCCGAGCTCTGCCTCGTTGCCGTAGACTGGGATTGAGTCAGATCTAGTGCCCTGGCTTTCTTCCCAAGCCACTACTAACCTTCCGCGCCATCTAGATGACGGTATCCGAGCCTAATTGCCTTCTTGGTAAGCTCGACGATCTCGTTGTCGAGAGGTGCATCGGCATCATCCTTGTATCGGGCAGTTCCGAGACCGTATGCGAGCTATGGCCAGATATTCCAGTTAGATATTTGGTTTACCAATGAGGTATGGCTGCAATGTCTCACGTCGCATTGTTTCGAAGTACGTCCTTTTGAGGGGTAGAACTTACCACCGGGATCTCGTTGCCGTCATTGAGCTTGACGTGGGAAATGTTCAGTGGGGTTCCGGCCATGGTGACGGGTTCGAATTTCAAGCTCGAGGGGGTGAATATGTTTCTCCGGGCCAAGTCGGAATGGGTTGAGGGTTAAAAGGGGAGTTTGATGAGGAAGGCTGAGAGGATATAGTGAGAATGATTCAGCTCAAGAGTGGGTTGTTTGCGCCGCCGTTTTAAGCAGACCCGCTGGACATGATGGGATGGGGGTGACTTTCAGCTTGCGATGCCGGGCGGGACAATGCCGTGATTTGTCACCCGAAATCGGCGAGGGGGGTGCGTTGGTATGTCCTTCTCAGGCGTTGGCAGCTGTGGCAAGCTATGTCGGCATGATTGCCTCTTCTCGTACCATGCCACAAACAGATCCGTCTAATGATTTATCCCGTCGCCCAGACACTCACTCCTCGTGGAGCTTCAACTTGCCGACCATACTATACATGGCCCTGTGCAACAATGTGAAGTTACAACCAATCTAGCACTGATGAGAAATAATTCCCATGTCTTTTATCCCAGAGTCGCTTATCTTGGAGATCTGGTAGGATTTCGACACCCGCCCATAACCCATAGCTCAGAGCTCGGTACTCGATCGGAACTCCGGCCGTGTCACCCACCCCACCACCCACTTCCGACGTCATGCTGTAGGGTAGGGGCCATGGCGATGGTGTTGAACAAAGTGACGACACCATATGTGGCGATAGCGACCTATTCTCAGCGACTCCCCCGAAAACAACTGATTTTTCAAGGGTATGGTGTCATAAGCCGAGGTTCTTCATGTCCTAGCTCCGTTGTGTGTCGTTGAGAAATCTGATCAAGAACCGATGCGGATCTGTTCAGGCTGACTTGCATCAGAATGACTGGGGATGCGGGAGAACAAACGTGAGTGGGGTAATTGAATCCATTAGTAAATATCAAGTTACCTCTACTACGTAGTAGAAAACGGAGATTTGTCCAAGACGGCGATGATAACCGTCATAACGCAGTCGCCACCGTATATTTCCGTGGGCTAGAATAGCGCAGCGCAATGGGTGCTTGGTCATCGTCGGCTTCCATCACCAAGATATTTCACATGCTCTCCTAAACACATCGTTCGCCTATAAACTCGCCGTTGATGCTCCGCCGTGTTGCGCTCTGTCGAGCTGTGCCACGTTCTGCGAAAATTCCTATCATCATGGCTTCTCACATCTTCAACGGCGCATCGCCGCCCTCCTCCCCCTACAAAGGCGCCTCTCTGGCCGACCTTCCCAAGTCGTGGCACTTCACCGAATCGCTGCCCCCCGATGCACTCTTTCCGACCCCGGCCGACTCCCACAAGACCCCGCGAGACCACATCAGACCTCGGCAGGTTCAAAATGCAATCTTTTCGTGGGTGCGCCCCGAAGAGCAGAAGAACCCCGAACTCCTCGGGGTCAGCCCGGCTGCCATGCGTGACCTGGGGATAAAGGATGGCGAGGAGAAGACGGATGATTTCCGACAATTTGTAGCTGGCAACAAGCTATATGGATGGGACGAGGAGAAGCTCAAAGGCGGGTATCCCTGGGCGCAGTGCTACGGAGGCTTCCAGTTTGGGCAATGGGCTGGGCAGCTGGGCGATGGAAGAGCCATTTCGCTCTTCGAGACTACAAACCCCGAGTCGGGAGAGCGATACGAGCTGCAGCTGAAGGGCGCGGGGTTGACGCCGTACTCTCGCTTCGCGGACGGCAAGGCTGTCCTGCGATCTAGCATCAGGGAATTTGTCGTCTCAGAAGCTCTTCACGCCTTGCACATACCTACCACGAGGGCGCTGTCGCTCACGAATCTTCCGAATTCTAAAGTCTATCGAGAGAGGGCCGAACCGGGAGCCATTGTCCTGCGATTTGCGCAGTCTTGGCTCCGGCTGGGCAGCTTCGATATCCTCCGGGCCAGGGGCGATCGTGATATGATCCGGAAACTGGCCACATACATTGCCGAGGATGTCTTTGGAGGCTGGGACAAACTACCAGGCCGACTGGAAGACCCAGAGAATCCAACAACATCACGGCTGCCGAAGCGCGGCGTGGCTGCCAACGAGACCGAGGGCCCCGACGATGCCGCAGAAAATCGATTCACCCGGCTCTATAGAGAGATTGTGAGGCGCAATGCAAAGGTGGTTGCCAACTGGCAAGCATATGGGTTTATGAACGGTGTGCTGGTAAGATTCCCTCAAAGTGCTACGAGCTTGAAGCATGGATACTAACTGAAGATCGGTCAGAACACGGACAACACTTCCATCTACGGATTGTCGATCGACTTTGGCCCGTTTGCCTTTATGGACAACTTCGATCCCATGTACACGCCCAATCACGATGACCACGCACTTCGATATAGCTACAAGAACCAACCCACCATCATCTGGTGGAACCTCGTCCGGTTGGGAGAGGCGCTTGGCGAGCCGATGGGTATGGGCGCCGGCATCGACGACCCGACCTACATCGAGGAAGGCGTCAAGGAAGGCCAGGAGGCAGAAATTATCGCCAGAGCTGAGAAGCTCATTGGGCAGGTAGGCGAGGAGTATAAGGCCACCTTTTTGGAAGAGTACAAGAGACTCATGACTGCGCGACTGGGACTTCGCCGCTTTCAAGACTCCGATTTTGATGTTCTCTTCAGCGAGGCACTCGACACCCTGGAAGCTCTGGAATTGGACTTTCACCACTTCTTCCGTCGACTGAGCTCCGTCAAGCTGGAGGAACTGGCTACGGAAGAGGCAAGGGAGCAGACGGCGTCGATTTTCTTCCACAAAGAGGGGCCGCCAAAGACCCTCGACGAGAACAAAGCTCGACAGCGGTTAGCCAAGTGGTTGGCGAGCTGGAGAGAGCGAGTCACCGAGGACTGGAAGGAAGCCGAGGACAACGTGTCGGAGGGCCGGGAGCAGGAGAGGATCCAAGCCATGAAGCAGGTGAACCCCAACTTTGTCCCCCGAGGCTGGATCATGGATGAGATTATCCGACGCGTAGAAAAGGAGGACGACACGGAGGTGCTCGATCGTGTCATGCACCTTGCCCTTCACCCCTTTGAGGATTCGTGGAACGGGCAGATAATCGATGGTGTTAAATACGAGGGCGACAGCGAGGAGGAGACTCGGTGGACTGCCGACCCTCCCAAGCTTGAACGTGCGATGCAGTGTAGCTGCAGCTCTTAGAGCAGTTGCACATCAGAATACAGATGCTCTGCGCTCCTGAACACTCTCCTCAGGGATGCAAAATCTACCATAAAGTCTGCAGTCTTAAGTGACTGGTGAAATGTAACGACCGGCGGTAAGAGGCAGCGGTCATGGAGATTGTGTCTCTCCCATGCTTCCATAATCGGCGTTTGGTTTCTCTTGAGCACAAGATAGAGGAAGACTCGACTGAAGCAACAGACCTGCCAAAGCAGACCCGCGCGCAAGCTCACCTACAATAAAATGTGCCCGTATACAATTTATTTGAAGAAGAAAGAAAAAAAACTAAGAACCGCCGGCCCGCAAATTGTAGGTAAAGACTCTGTCGGAACGTGATGTGGCCTCAGGCAGCAACAAATGGCCGTCGACCAATGGGAGATGATGTAAATTAATCGCGGACTAGCGCCACTAAATCCATCACCCGAACAGCAGTTCCCTTCGAGACGTCAACGATTGAGCACATATTCGCCGCAACGGCAAGCCAACCTCCATCTCCTTCACCGTCGAGGCGACACGATGCTCCGAAGTTCTCTAGCTCGTTCGGCTTGGCGGACGAGCCGGCGTGCGGCCAATGTCTCGCGGGCATTCTCGACGACGATCCAGCGACCGGCCGAGGTGGAGTTGACAATTGGTGAGCATCTTTGTGTACCCAGCCATTGATTGCCCAGCGGGGTGCTAACTCGACGGCAGATGGAAAGAAAGTGTCGATTGAAGGTATGCTTCGATGATTCGAGAGTTTGGGAGCTGGTTTCTAACGTCAATATAGCCGGTTCGGCCCTCATCCAGGCTTGCGAGAAGGCGGGCTCAACAGTCCCGAGGTACGTGGAGATTACCCCGACGTGTTCTGGCGCCCCTGCTAACGATGTCTAGATACTGCTACCATGAGTACGATGCCTTCGAACCTTTCTGTCCGACCGAAATATCGCTGACCCTGCCCCCAGGAAGCTTATGATTGCCGGTAACTGCCGAATGTGCCTGGTCGAGGTAGAGAAGGCCCCGAAGCCTGTAGCCTCGTGTGCCTGGCCTGTACAGCCCGGAATGGTCGTCAAGACCAACTCTCCCCTAACCCACAAGGCCCGAGAGGGTGTGATGGAGTTCCTCCTCGCGAATCACCCCCTCGACTGCCCTATCTGCGACCAGGGAGGCGAGTGTGATCTCCAGGATCAATCCATGCGTTACGGTGCCGACCGAGGTCGATTCCACGAGATTGGTGGCAAGCGTGCCGTAGAGGATAAGAACATTGGCCCCCTCATTAAGACGTCGATGAACCGATGCATTCACTGCACCCGCTGTGTTCGATTCGCCAACGATATCGCCGGAGCACCGGAGCTCGGCACAGCCGGCCGCGGCAACGACATCCAGATTGGCACCTACCTCGAGCAGAACCTCGACTCGGAGATGTCTGGTAACGTTATCGATCTCTGCCCCGTCGGTGCCTTGACCTCCAAGCCCTACGCGTTCCGAGCTCGTCCCTGGGAGCTGAAGCACACCGAGTCGATTGACGTCCTCGACGGTATCGGCTCCAACATCCGTGTCGATTCCCGAGGACTAGAGGTCATGCGTATCCTTCCCCGCCTCAATGATGATGTCAACGAGGAATGGATCAACGACAAATCCCGATTCGCCTGTGACGGTCTCAAGTCCCAGAGATTGACGATGCCTCTGGTTCGCCGAGATGGTAAATTCGAGGCTGCCGACTGGGAGGAGGCGTTGGGCGAGATCTCTCGTGCTTACCAAGTAAAGAACCCCCAGGGCAACGAGTTCAAGGTTATCGCTGGTGCTCTGACCGAGATTGAGTCCCTGGTTGTCGCGAAGGACATGGCCAACAATCTCGGATCCGAGAACCTGGCCCTGGATACCCCTACTGGTAGCAAGCCCATTGCTCACGGTGTTGATGTCCGATCAAACTACCTCTTCAACTCCACCATCTGGGGCATCGAGGAGGCTGACGCTATCCTGATTGTTGGCAGCAACACCCGACACGAGGCTGCTGTCCTCAATGCCCGTATCCGAAAGCATTGGCTCCGATCCGATCTCGAGATTGGTGTCGTTGGCGAGAACTGGGACTCCACCTTCGAGTTCGAGCATCTTGGTGCCGACCACGCCTCGCTCAAGAAGGCCCTTGCTGGACCCTTTGGCAAGAAACTCCAGGCTGCCAAGCGCCCCATGATCATTGTGGGCTCTGGTGTTACGGACCACGCCGACGCCAAGGCCTTCTACGAGACGGTTGGGGCCTTCGTCGAGAAGAACGCTGCCAACTTCCGAACTGCTGAGTGGGATGGCTACAACGTCCTCCAGCGTGAGGCCTCGCGTGCCGGTGCTTTCGAGGTTGGCTTTACTACCCCCTCTGCCGAGGTTGCTGAGACCAAGCCCAAGTTCATCTGGCTGCTGGGTGCCGACGAGATCAACGAGGCAGATATCCCCAAGGATGCGTTCGTCGTCTACCAGGGTCATCACGGTGACAAGGGTGCCCAGATTGCCGACATCGTCCTCCCCGGTGCCGCCTATACCGAGAAGGCTGGTACATACATCAACACCGAGGGCCGAGTACAGATGACCCGTGCTGCTACCTCACTGCCCGGTGCTGCCCGAACGGACTGGAAGATTCTCCGAGCCGTCAGTGAGTTCCTGGGCGCTCCTCTGGCCTACGACGATGTTGCCATGGTCCGAGACCGCATGGTTGAGATCAGCCCTGCCCTGGCTGCTTACGATGTCATCGAGCCTGTTGCTCTTCCCGAACTTAGCAAGGTCCAGCTAGTGGACCAGAACAAGGGCGCCACAGTCAGCGGCGCGCCATTGAAGAAGGTTATCGACAACTTCTATTTCACAGATGTCATCTCGAGGAGGTATGTTGCATTTTCTATTCATCTCAATGGCGACCAACATGCTAACTTTTTAACTAGTTCACCGACTATGGCTCGTTGCTCAGCCGCCAAGGCCACTGCCGACCCCCGAACCAACTTTATGGCCCCCGGTCTGGAGGAGGACAGGCCTCAGGGTCAAGTCGAGTACGGGGTGTAAAGAGGCGGCTGTAAAAGAATAGAAAGACATCGTTTTTGCGCTTGGGATGTTCGCAGTGCTTGTACATATAGGACGTTGGGCTGGAGGGTGAAGGTAAATAAGTTGACATGCTGGTCCCCCCCTCGCGGCGTGAACGTCTTTGAATTGAAGCCTTTTTACATCACATCACTTTGGGTTTTTTTTTTGATGATGACTCCCGGTAGGAGGTTGACGCCTCCCGGTAGGAAGTTTTTGCCTCCCGGTAGGAAGTACCGTCTCTTCTGAGGAGGTTGATGCTCTCGGGAAGCGCTGGATCGCTTAGCTATTTCCTACTTAGCCTCGCTCTCCAGCGCTTCCTTGAGCGCTTCTTCGTAGCCGGCACGGACTCTTTGGACGTGCTTCTCGTAGCCATCTAAATCGGTGACACCTTTGTGGAGGCTGCGCAGTGTCTCGTTTGCTGTCCATTCGCGCGGCGAGCGGGCGGTTAAAGCAGAGGGGAAATCTGGTTCCGGGATGGTCGCGATGTTGTAATCGACGCCGGGTTTGTGGAACACCGACATGTTGCTGATCATCTCGTCGAGGTCGTTGGGCTCCAAGCCCGGGGCGACTTCGGGGACCGGACCATGGGCGGCGAATGAGGCCTCGTGGCGGCGGCCGTCCTGGGCCAGGCGGGCGGTCTCGCGGGTGACGAGGTTGAGCAGGTTGGACTGCACGGCGGCCGAGTGGGCGTCGAGCCGGGCGATGGCCTCGCGCAGCCTCGCGACTTGGGTGGCTGGCGTCGTGAAGGGCTCGCTGAGGTCGGCCGCGATGGGCACGAAGATACCGCCCGCGATGTAGCACTTGGGGATGAGGTCGCCGCCCGCCGGGTCGTGGTCGATGGGCGGGATGAGGGCGTACGGGTAGTGGGGGATGGTGGCAGCAGTGGCAGCATCGGGAGGCTCTTGGCTTGGGTTTTGCTGCTGAGGCTGCGCCATGGCTACCGGGGCCTGTCAAGATGCGATGGGATGTTCGTGCTTTCGTCTTTCTGTGGCGGACGACTCTGTGGTGAGCATCGAGCAACACCGGATGGAGACGCGATACCGAATAAAATAATTATTAAGAGTCCAATGACTGATGATCGTCAGGTCCGGATGGACGGGTGGCTTGTCTGAAGGCTGCGGTGCGACTGCAGGTTTATCCTGTTTGTATGCAAGCGTGCCGGCTGGGAGGTGGGTGGCGTGCGAGACGTCAACAGGAGACGAGGCAAACTTGCTGACCGCATCGGTACCTGCATATGGCGGATTTACAGTCGCATGTGGCTCAGCATGCGAGTGAGCCCGATTTCGGGGTGAAGCCTCAGGATTTAGGATGGCTGGGGGTAGCTGGAAAGAGTGAAGGAAGAGTGTCGTTTGTGTGCCCTTTTTTCGTGTGAGGAGCCTTAATGCCGGCAGCTTCATCGTGTCCACGGTGCATACAAACAAGTATCACTTAAAGTCAAAAAGTAAACTATACAATGCTTCTATAAACAAGGGAGGCCACTAGCTGTCACAGTATCTACAGTACTATCGTGTCACTACCCATGCAAATCACCCGCCCCCATACTTCTAAATCATGAATTGTAATGGTAGCCCCTTTTACTCCGAAAGCGCCTTGGCCTGGCTCATGCTGCAATCGTCCACCCAGGAGGTTATTGGGGGTGTTTGCAATGACTGGCTGCCCGTGAATGTCTGACCGGGTTGGGACCCATCCCTTCAACCCGACAGCCCCCAAGGATAGATGGAAACTGATATGTGAGGTGCATACACAAGAAGGTAGTAAGTTGTGGCGTGAGCCTTCCTGTCTGGAAGTCGGCGGCGCCAGAGGAATCGCGGGAGTAGGGATGGGAACGCCACTGGGGGATATGACGTTGCATCACCATCTCTGTTGACGATGGTTACCCCATTATCCCGCCTTAGGGGGATTGGAATTTGTTGCGGGCAGGTGGTCGTTGTGTCGTGTCGGCATTTCGTCATCGGGAAGGGAGAACATTCCGGATATACTCTCTCACAAGCTTAAAGGCTGCCCTCACCAGGTCCTCTAACCGTCGGTCTTTGCGTTTCCGCATCCAAATTAAGATAATAGCGAGGATGACGAGGTCGGCGAGGAGGTGCTTCATAATTAGCCACGCCAACCAGTTGAACCAGGCGGGAAAGCTGCGTTCCTTCTTCGTCCTCCACTCGCGACCCGTTGTGATTTGTTCTCGCAACGCCGCTACCTCGGCCGACATGGTTGTCAGCGCACGTTCCACCTTGCGCTGCCATCGACTGCCTCTCTGGACTGGGTTCTGTCCTTCTAGCTCCTCCTCCAGGTCCATCTGCCGTTGTGATTGTAATTCGGCTTCGTCATGCTCGCTCATCGGGCTGATAATCTTCATCGGTCCTTCGGGGTCGCTCGCATCGTCTTGGAAGTGCTGCGATGCGGGGTTGGAGCGATTAGCTTTGGGCGAGGACATGGACGAGCTGGGACTGTTGTTTTTAATCTGGTTCCAGACGAATTCGAGCTCATCGACAAGCTCCCTTGCATCTCTGTGACGAGAATACGTATTAGTTATGGCGCGGCAAAAGGCTCGGAACGAGGCCGCTTACGGGGTTGTAGCATATCGATGCATAGTGTCTATCAGGGCTTCGATATATCGCCTCTTGGATTCTGTCCGACTGAGTCCCTTTTGCATGTTCCACGCATCCCATTTGTCTTTCTCGCGCTTGAGGTCGTCTGGGCTCATTCCGGAGGCGGAAGTCGGGCGCTCCATGACGCCATCGACATCGCCTTCCATGGCCTGCTTGTAGAGTCCATACAGGCGGAGTCGATCGGAAGGGGGTGGTCGCGAGGCACCGGTCTTGGGGATCTTCTTAACGGTGTTGAGGGCGTGGACAAACACGCGATCTGGTGGTCAGACGTCAGCAGTGGGCGGCAGGGCGAGGGAGGTCTTGGGAGGTCGGTCGTACCAACTGAGTCGGCCATCTTTGATGATGTGACGAGACTACACCGCGCAGCTCCTCAGCAGCGGGCGAGAGCGTCGACGGGTTGTGGCGACACAGGTTGGATCCGGATACCCTTTATCGGGCCCTGGGCCGTCCGAACCGCGGCTTGGTGACCGAGACACCCCACTGGCTGAGCCGACGCAGGGGGAATTGATTAGGCGTTGCGAGGGTGTTGGAGGCAAGAAATCGACAATGGAGTTATCCCGAGCGCCTGACCGAGCGGACCTGCAACTCCATGGAAAACCCCCAAAGTAAGATCCAAACCAAGGCGCCGGCGAGCGAGGAGAATGGGTGGCGATTGGCGATTGGCGATGATGGTGATGGATGATGGAGGCTTGAACGCCCACGGGGTGACGACGGGGGTGGTTGCCAATGGGGTCCTGCCTGCGGAGGCCGAGCCCGCTCATCGGCAATCAAGCAGCTTTTGACCTCGGCGCGTTCCAGGCTCGGGGCCAACTGCCTGGAGCTACTAAAAAAGCTCCGCTAATTCTACGCGTCAACCGCTGTAATCATTTACCGTCCCCTGGAAACTACACTGCCATTCCGCTGGGGTTCGGAATGCCACCCAACTCAAATCATTGACATGCGTCCCCTCTCGTGTTGACGATCCCGAGCGACACGTGAAGCCGTGACAGACGACGAAAATATTCCGACCCCTGCGATTTCTCCATGCTTAATTTCCAAATGCCAAATCTTGTGCATGATTGTGTCCTCCCCCGCAATCTGCTTTTATTTGAGTTGCATTGCTTGGCCGAGGTGGTTAAGTCGGAAGCCCTCAACCAAGGCATGTCCACATGGCAACACGACAGACTTTCCCCCCCGATTGTGTCATTGATTCTGATATCGGGAAGTGTCATGTTCCATCGCAACTCGGAATGAGTTCGCAGATAACTCGGGATTCCTCCAGTACCCAATGAGCCTTGTGATAAAAAAAACACATCGTCTGAAGTTCATGGGATTTGAACTTTAAAATTCCAATGCATGTCATGAAATTGTCATTCATGCACTCTTCACCACGAAGCACACGTCCCATTTGCCAAATGCGGGTATCGATTGCAGCCAGTTCTATCATGCACATGCACGGCTTATTATTAGTTACCACAACGGCTGTTCCCCTGATCCGGCATGAACAACCTCATGCCGAAGCCTTGCTCTCTTTGGCCTCGTTCAATGCCTTTTGCGCCGCCAAGAAAGCCTTTTTCTTATCCCCGTACAACGACATCAACTTCTTATTCTCCAACGCCATCGCCGCTGCATTCTGGCCTGCCTCCTTCTTCTGAATCGCCGTGCCGACACCTAGAAACTTGTTGCTTTCCCCCCATCCATCAAGATAGACGCCCACCGTGAACAATGGCAGTCCCGTATCCTTGTCTTTCTTGTCCTTGCTGGGCACGTCTTCATAGCGGAGGAGGATGCCCTTGACCACCAGAATCTGTGCTAGGCGCTCCTTGTGCAAGGCGTTGCTAACGCTTGTCCCTCCATGTGCTGTTGACTGAAGACCCTGGGCCGAATGTGCCGATTGTCTGAATTTCTCTGCTTGCTTAATTTGATCCTTGATCGTCCTGGCCCAAAGCGACTTGAGCCATGTGATGGCAGCCGTAATGCCGTTGACAGGGTCAGAGACGACGACCGCAGCGACATAAGCCTCGAAAATGTCGCCTTGGATTTTGGTGAGTTCCTTTTGTTTCGATCTCATCCGCATCATCTCCTCCATGGTGCCCATGTCAGAAGGAAGGCGTGCTCGTTTATCCATCTTGTACTGCATGAAATATTTTGCTAGTGTGACGTTCCGAACCAGCTGCTCTCGGATCTGGGAGTTTCGTCCTGCTGACGCGAAGCCAAACGTTTGGAAGATGAGGGCAGTGGCAATCATCTCGATGTATGCGTCGCCGAGCCACTCTAGGCGCTCATAGTTGGGACCATGGCCAATTCCAGGGTGACTGAAAACTGCAAGCTCCAGTTCTGGATCCAAAATTCGGGGCAGTGGCGGCAGTTCGGAGGAGATGTCGGAAGATGACCAGGGTGTTGTTGTGCTTAAGTCTGGAATGGGGAGTGGTCTTGAACTAGCTTCGCCATGATGTCGTTTTCGCTGACCCTCGTCGTCCTCTGTACTTGAGTTTGGGCGCTTGGTCATATTAAATGTTGGCTGCAAGAATGTACAAGCTCGCAATAATTTTACGTTGTTTGGTTGGAGGATGAAGAATTCATGAAGGATTGGGTTGAGAATTTGGACTGAGGCTCACACGCTCCCCAGACCCTCAACTCAGTGTCGCGACCCACCATAAAACAACACCATGGCCAATCAGGACCCGCATCCGCAACGTCGGCCCAGATGCTTCAAACGTCAATCGAACCTTGAAAAATAGTTGACGGAAGCACATTTATGTCGACGATGCCAAGATGAGTGTCCCACGAGCGCGAGTACTGGATTTGATGAAGGTGAGACACCCGGGACCCGTCCTGCAATGCATTTTCTGACTTTTCCTAGGCGCAATGCCAGGTCTTCGCTACATCATACAACCCCCAGGCTGCCCGCATGGGCAATAAGATCCTGCGACAACGACTGAAGGGCCCCGCGACGGCTGCATACTACCCGAGGAAAACGGCCACGATCAAGGACCTGAAGCGCGAGTTTGGCCCTGTACTGGGCACCTGGGACGAGGCTGAGGAGGATCGATTCGAGTACATTGAGGAGTAAGCGTGCACACGACACACCTATCTGTACCCAGACAGGCTGACCGTTTGACAACAGACTCAAGCTTCGCGGAAAGAGCGCGCCTAAGAAGAAGACGGGACCCCCAGGTATGTGCTTTGGAATCACAGGCCAAAACGAGGTGCTAACGATGGTACAGCTCCCAAGGTCAAGAGGCGTTAAGGCAAGCGACACCTACCTTTATCCGCCTGTTCCAGGCGATTCGGTTCTTGGACAACAGCAATTGCATGTGAAGAGCTTATAATGGCTTGGGGCTATTCCGTAGATTTACGATGAGGGATGGCGAAGCCTGGAAGCAATTGATGCTCCTACCATGGTTTCCACTTGGGTGTATAAACTATTTGTACCATCACTCAGCACCCAGTCCATATGATGTGGAATATTGGGGATTTGTGCTCAAATTGTGATGAACGTCAAGTAGCGACTGGAGCCTCACATCCTGGGTTTTGCCGTTTCCATTCCTGTTGGAACATGCAAGTTTTGGTCCTGGTGTTCAACCCTCGTTAGCTAATGGATTCTTGCCGTTTCTTTCTCACATTTTTGTCTGCCCCTGTTCCTTCTTCCCATCCAGGTAGTGCGGTTCAGCTCACGGAATGAGTAGATGGTGTGAAGATGCAAGAGGATCAGCTCGCATGCCTTCGTTGTGCTGTCCAATTTGACCTGCACCAGCCTTGACTTCATTCTGACCTCGGCACCGCTAAGTAATCTTATATAGGCGCCTCCCGTTCTTTCAGCACCCTAATTCATAGTCATGAATGAATGGGTAGGTGCCTGTAGGCGGGCAGGTGCAGGATGAGCGTTCCACTGCAACTTCTTCAAGTCAGTCTGGACACCAAATCGGACACCAGGAGCAAAGTGTTTACCAAGTGAAGAGAATCGTCGGCTCTAGGTAGGGAACCTCCCTTTTGCAGTCTTCTTGCCATTTACTGGGCGGGTAATACTGGTATGCACAGTCTCGGAATACATCTGTGCTACTGTAAACGGTACAAACACGCTGCACCCGTTTCCTACCACAGTGCCTCGCCTCCCAGCAGTTGCCCAGTTGCTTGCCAGTTGACAGGTCCGCCTGATGCATTAGTGCATGTGCCTGTTGGTCTTGCTCCAGCTTGTTTGGAGTTCCTTCCCATCGGTTTTTTTTCGCGGCTGTTCCTGCAGCTGTGCAGTGTCAGTGAATAACTCTCGCCCCAACTGCTATTCTCTCTCCCACCTCTACCCTCCACTCTTCATCCTTTCGTTTTTCCCCCTCTTCTACCCAAATTCACGGACTCCACTCCAACCACTCTCTCTCTTGTTGACCAAATCGACCTCTCCTTTGACTTGATACTCGATTATTTATTTGCCTTTCAGCCCCGATCTTTGATTCACTTGTTGGTTCGATCTGGTGCCAAACATGCCGGTTTCCGAAACCTCTGGGTCCCCTCCACGGAGGGTCATCGCCCCTCCAACATTTGTTCTTCAAGAGGACATGCCCAAGGCCATCCGAGATGCGTCTATGGTATCTGCTTCGGTTGTTGTAAGTGGTTCTCTGCACCTGCTCCTGTTTTTCAGCATGACGATTTAGCTGTCCTCGCCTCCCGGTACCCTCGCCGTCCTTCTCTTGATCTAGTTTGCAAGAGCAATGCTCACCACAATAGCAGCAGGATGATGAAACCAGTGTATCCATGAAGAAGAATGTCGCTGCGCTCTCCACCTCAAAGTTGGCGAACCAAGGAGTACCAAAGGTTGACGGACCCCCTTTTTCTTTGACCTTTTCTAGTTTACTGATCTCGATAGAAGATGAAGATACGTCATGGGCCATCCAGCATCGAAGATTCCTACCCGATGGATAAGCTTCTTGCCAAACTGTCGGAGCAGCAAGCCGTTCTAAACCAGCAGAACGAGGCCCTGAAGTTGGCAGACGACGACAGCTTGTACTCGAGGGTCCTGGACCACGCATCCTCCAGCAACTCGCTTCCGATCACCCCAGCTACAGATGTTTTCCCAAGTACCACCCCGACTACGCGACCAGCAAGTGCCGCACTCGAAGAAACTCGCTCCGACAACGACGAAGTTCTTCGTCTCAAGCTGCAGCTTGCTCAGGCCCAGAACGAAATATCCAAGCTTGACCAAGAACTTGCCCAAACCCGTTCTGTCAAGGCAGAGTCTGAATGTGGATTTGGAGTGCGCAGCGCGGCACAGATCTCGCGTGCTAGTACTTGGGGGCCGCCTGAAGATGCTCAGTCAGATACTAGTGATGCTATGTCGTCGACCACCTTCAATCGCACTAGAGGCATCTGGGGAAACCCCAAAGGCTCGTTCGCCAACAACAACCTTCAACCTCCAATGGCCGAGCCCTCTCCGGGAAACTGGTTGGGAAATCGCGGTTTCAATCAAGGGTACCCGGAGCACAATGGACCACCCTATCCTATGATGGATGGGTACCGGGGTGAGCGCCTCACTCCCGACCTAGAAATGGTGCGCCCCAACGGTGGTCGTCGCGGAAACCGTCACGAAGGCCGCTTCAACACACCCCAGCCATTCAACAATGGCTATGGAAGTGGCTACAACAGCTCTACAAGCCAGTCAGAGTTCATGGGCACTCCGATGCCTGGTGGGAACCTAAACATCTCCCAGGGACTCGCGCCGATGGGAATGGGAATGTATTCGCCTTACCAGCCTCAACCTGTTGGGACACCTCTGTCTCCGCACGCATCTGAATTCACCTCAAAGGTTGCTTGGAAGAACGAAGTAAGTTTGATCCTTAACACACTGACTTAAACTTGGTACTGACATGGAGTAGGGAACAACCACCTCGGAGGGTCAGACCTATCTGGCTCCAACTGAGCCCCTCAATTACCGCCGTCTGTTGGACCGTAATGTGAACTGCAACTGGAAGTATATTGTTGATAAGATTGTCTGCAGCAATGACCAGCAGGCCTCCATCTTTCTGCAACAAAAGCTCAAAGTTGGCACCCCTGAACAGAAGTACGAAATTGTGGAGGCCATTGTGGCTCAAGCATATCCTCTGATGGTCAATCGTTTTGGCAACTTTCTTGTCCAACGTTGCTTTGAACATGGCACCCCCGAGCAGGTCATCAAAATTGCCGAGGCTATTCGCGGAAACACTCTAAGTCTTTCTATGGACCCTTTTGGGTGCCACGTCGTCCAGAAGGCTTTTGATTCGGTCCCAGAGAACTACAAGGCAATCATGGTTCATGAGCTCTTGCGCCGGATCCCAGAGACTGTCATTCATCGTTACGCATGCCATGTCTGGCAGAAACTCTTTGAACTCCGTTGGACAGAGTCTCCACCCCAGATTATGAAATATGTCAACGAGGCACTGCGGGGTATGTGGCACGAGGTTGCCCTGGGAGAGACTGGCAGTCTTGTTGTGCAGAACATCTTTGAGAACTGTCTCGAGGATGACAAGGTATGTTGTTCATTGTGTATGGAATATCCCAGAACTGACATGTTTTCTAGCGCCCTTGCATCGAAGAAGTACTTGCCAACATCGACATCGTCGCTCATGGACAATTTGGAAACTGGTGTATCCAGCATGTCTGCGAACACGGAGGCCCTCCGGACCGCACCCGCGCCATCGATCATGTTATCCGGTATGCGGCCGAGTACAGCACCGACCAGTTCGCCTCCAAGGTAGTTGAGAAGTGTCTCAAAATTGGAGGCACAGAATTCCTCAGCCGCTACCTCGACCGAGTCTGCGAGGGGCGTCAAGACCGCACCCGCATTCCGCTTATTGACATTGCGAGCGACCAGTACGGCAACTATCTCATTCAGTGGATCCTCAACAACGCTGCAATGCAGCACCGCGAAATGGTTGCTTGCCACATTCGGAAGCACATGGTATCGCTCCGCGGATCCAAGTTTGGCTCCCGAGTTGGTATGCTCTGCACCAATCACGCTGTCACCACTCGCCCCGGTCCCGGTGTTGGGCCTAATATCAGCGGTGGTGGGCGCATGGCTACTGGGCCTCGCTACGGTGCTAGCTATCGTTGAAACCCCAGGGATCCGAGGTTCTTGACGGCTCACGTCTAAAACCTTACACAAATTCTACCTAGGAACACAACCAAGCTCTCTCAGTCTTTGTGCGTCTATCTTTTGTCACCGTCCCATATTGTCGGGACCCTATCTGAATTCGCCATTCGTTCGTTCGCCAAGATGACACAGAACAACCAGAATTTGTCGCCTTTCTTAGAAACATCTTCCAATGCAAGTAATTTACAAATCACACGTCATCCTACGCTCAGCTGGCTACTGCTTGATTGGGTGCATTGGACACATCATGGTTATGGATTTTGCAATATGGAGGAGACAGCAGACACTAATCGCTACAAGAAGGAGCCTCTCTGGAGGAACCACAGTTTGCATCTCACACCAATGAACCATCAACCTCAATAACCGAAGGAGGCGTTCCTTCCAGGACCAGCTTCAGTTAGCCCGCGAGTGTTAGTGTCCATGACCCTCGCGTGCGCGAGAGGATCGCTTCACAGGAAACGTGTATCTTGTTTTGGGGACAGACGGCGAGGGAGAAGGCGAGGGAGAAGGCGAGGGAAGTTGTTTTGTTATTTAGTCACGACGCATTAATAAAGGTTTTGCTTGTTTCAAAAACGTGTAGTGCTCATCGTTGGTTCGCTTTGTGACACCTGCCCAACATCAAGCTCGACTTGGTGGTGATATGGTGTTTAAGAAGGATGGTAACGTGTGTGCATACGCCAAACTCGACAGCGCTAGAGCCAACCGGGCAAACCAAACGCCATTCATGCTTCCTACTGAATCAAATATACAGGGTCAAAGCCTGCGGAGAACAGGCCGTTATGCACTCAAGCAGCTCCGGTGTGGGAAGAGGTAGGGATATGGTCATCGACTGGGGGGAACTCGCTATCCAGAGCCTTAGGGATATCGGGAAGGACTGAGGCAGAAGGGTCAATGTCCTTTTCCCAAGGCTTCCTCGGAACAGCTCTGGCACCAACAGGTTTCACCAACTAAAGTTCGGTTAGAAGTACGAACGTGTACCGGAGGGACAGATATAGACTGACAGGGTTTCTGACGATGGTGTTGGGGATCTGGCGAATCCCCGGGACGGGCTTACCCTCTTGCAAGAGCTTGAGCATTTCGGCGAAGCCCATAGGGTAGTTGGGCTGGTCGCTAGGAGATTGGGCGGCAGCCTTGCGATCAATATACAACTCAGCCTTGGGGGCGGCTTGTTGCCAGTCGAGAGCCGGGGCTGGAAGATCTTGGGTAGGGCTGGTGAAACGGTGATACTCTTCCGGGAGGACGTCTGGAGGCTGGCGATCAGGGTCCTGAGCGAGCCAGGCCTGGTAACTGGCATAGTCTATGGACACGCCGATGCGCTGGGCGTAGTAAAATACCCGAGCGTGGATGGCCATGTCGGCGAGAGAAGCCTGAGGGTTCTGCTGGCCAGGTTCACCGAGGATGGCGTAGAGGCCGGACTATAAAGGCGGGGGGATGAGCACGGGGACTCGCATTGCCAAGGGTGAAGGAGAGATGGTCAGAGTGAGAGGGTGAAGTTGAGTGTGAAGATGAGATGTAAGGTCTGCTGTTGAAAATTGAGTGGTGCTCACCATGAACATCTTATCCTTCTTCCAAGGGTACGCATCGAAAGCTTGGAAGACGGCACCCTCATCCTTGAGAGCACGGATGCGTTCCGCGCCTGAGAGAGCGCTCTGTGGTGGTTGAGCCATTTCGGGAGGCAATGGACTAACGGGGTTTCTGTATAGTATATGATTATATTGGGTTGATTGATTACGAAAAAGGGCACATTGCTAGTGTTGTCGTTGTTGTTGTTGTTGTTGTTGTTGTTGTTGTTGTTGTCTTAATGTGAGAGCTGGATGACTGGAGTGGCCGCCTGTGTGACTTGACGGGCTGGGTGACTGGGGTGTGTGAGGGCGGTGGCCGGGTGTGAATAGAGGCTGTACTAGCATGTGAGAATCTGGGAGAGGCCAAGACGGGATGGAGGGGGAAAACCTCGGTATTGGCGGCAGTTCCATGGAGGCTGTGACAGTCAGAGGACGCAATCATTTTGGCCCGTTGGTTGGCTCACGTGCGACAAAGGAACGGGAGGAACAGGAAGAACGGCGAGGACAATGGATTCAATGGTCAAGTGAGCGTGTGCGTGTGCTAGAGGCATCGGGAGTTATCGCTAATTTCGATGCCTGTTTCTGTATTTTACTTCATGTTTGTTCTGATTGTTGCGATAATCTATGCATTCTCAATGATCACGGCAGCCCCCACTGCAACACACGCAGTTATAGGCCATCGGAACCCCACCATTTTCCTGTGTTAGCTGCTGGCCTTGCCTGGAACCATAGTACGTACGTTACCTATCAAACCGTTTCGTCAGTGCGGCCACCACCAACTCCACCACAACCACCTGCTTCTCAGACTACCCCATGTCATCATCGCCGTCGCCGTCGCAGCAGCTTGGACTTATTCCACCTTCCAGGTCTCGGTCTCGGTCTTGGTCCTCCAACCTCCAAGCCCTCTCGTCCCGATGAATCGAGCCGCAGTACGGGCCTTCCGGACGACGTCGCTGTCCACCATCCGCGCCCTCTCTCGCACGACTCCTCGACGCGGCTTCTCCACGTCGCTCGCCCTCGCCCAGGCTAAAGCCAGCGCCCACGCAAAGGCCAGCGCTCAAGCCAACTCTTCTCAGGCCCAGGCCCATATCCGAGCCGGCGCCAGTCGACACTTCACCTCGGGCCATGAGCCGCTGAGATCCTCCATGTACTTTCGTCGCCTCCCCGTCGCCCTTGTATCCAGCATCGTCGTCGGCTACGGCGCCTGGTACTCGTACAACACCTCTGCAGCTGGCGCCCCTGGCCCCGCTGCCGTCTCCCACAGCCTCACCACGTCCAGTGCGGATGGCCTGCCTACCCGTACCGTCCTCGTTGTCGGCGCCGACGAGCTGAGACAGGGCACCATCGTTGGAGAGGGCCCCATCTCCAAGACCACCAGCGACGACGGTCGCCGCATCGTCGAGATGCTTACCCCTGCACAGGCCGATCACAAGCTGCGCAAGCTGGAGCAGTCCTACTCGGTCAACCGCGGCCAGGGCGTCATCCGTTACGACATCGTCCAATTGCCCAGCAACGACCCCATCGAAGACGACCATGCCGAGAAGATTGTCCAAGTCCCTAGCCGCTCCGCCAGCGCTGAGACCGATAACAGCGACTGGATGTTCTGGGGAGTCTTTGACGGCCACTCGTTAGTATACTTTGCCTGGCGCCAGAAGCCCGCGTACTGACCTAAACACAGTGGATGGACCACCTCTGCTACTCTGAGAGAGAGCCTCATCAGCTACGTTGCCCGGGAACTAAATAACACCTACAAGAAGGCCAAGGGTGCTGTCCCGCCCGAGGACGACGTCAGTGCAGCCATCAAGACTGGATTCAACAACTTGGACCACGAAATCGTCCACAAGAGCGTCGAGAAGGTCTTCAAAGCTAGTTCCAAGACCGTCGCCGCCGAGCTCCTCCAGCCTGCGCTGTCCGGATCCTGCGCCCTTCTCTCTTTCTACGACAGCCGGAGCAAGCTCCTGAGAGTCGCGTGCACTGGTGATTCCCGTGCTGTCCTCGGACGCCGATCAGACTCTGGAAAATGGACTGCCACGGCCCTCTCCGAGGACCAGACCGGCAACAGCCCCGCTGAAGCGGCTCGAATGCGCAAGGAGCATCCCGGAGAGGATCACGTTGTCCGAAACGGTCGCGTTCTTGGAGGCCTGGAGCCTACCCGTGCCTTTGGCGATGCCGTCTACAAGTGGAGCCGGGACGTTGCTTGGAAGCTGCGCGAGAATTTCTTTGGACGCAGCCCTTCACCTCTCCTAAAGACCCCCCCTTATGTCACGGCCGAGCCCGTCGTGACCACCACCAAGATTCAGCCCGAGAATGGCGACTTCCTCGTCTTAGCTACCGATGGCTTGTGGGAGATGTTGACCAACGAGGAAGTTGTTGGCCTCGTGGGCCAGTGGATCGAGACGCAGGCCACCGCCTCAGCTGGTTCCCAGTTCGACGCGGCTTGGTCTAAGATATTCGGCTCGTCAAAGTCTCCTCTCCCAGTCGAGGAGCGCAAGGAGGCGAGCCCCGATGGAAACAAGACTCCAATCCGCCTCGCGCAGTGGGGAATCGATCCTCAAGCCAAGGATCGCTTCCTGGTCAAGGACAAGAATGTGGCTACCCACCTTGTGCGCAACGCTCTTGGTGGCACCAACGATGAACAAGTTTGCGCTCTGCTCACCCTGCCATCTCCCTTCTCTAGACGCTATCGGTAAGCCCAACTTCGCATGTCCCCTTGCTTTTGTCGCCAAAGCTGATCTATTCTCCAGTGATGATTTGACTGTCCAGGTCATCTTCTTCGGCCACGGCGAGAAGACGGGCGAGGTGACGGTCAACATAGATGCAACAGCCGCCGAGGATTTGAGGGCCAAGCTATGAGGTTGAGAAACTGGTGGTCATCTAGCAAGTGATTGAGAAGCGCGTTTTAGTTTGGAGGCGTTGTGATTCTCTCGAGAACGGTCTTCGTGTTTGATTTCTCTCTGTACGAATAGATGGGTGCGGCAACAAAGACGACGTGGACACGCTTACACTAGACAAACTTGTGTCCTTGGTGTTTATTCTTTGAGAACAGTTGACATTTGAGACTTGTTGACTGACGAAGAGAAAGGTGGTTAAACTGAGCTGTGAACTAGGAGACAGACTTGGTGGCTTTATTAGTTTTCTTCTAATGCGCCATGCCACTCCGTATGCTCTACTTTCGAACTGTACTGATCGCCCAGCTGCCCTTCGAATCATTCAAATTCAACCCCCAACGCCACGACTAATGCGACCTGGTATATCCGTCACCTCTGCGTCTACCCCATCGCGGCAATAAGGAAAATCTAGAATATGAAAAGTTGCTGTGAAAATGTAAATGAGTTACCCGCGATGCATGCAATATGCGAACCAAGTTGATAATAATTGGAAGGAAGAGAAAAAAGATGAGTCTATGTGTCGCTTTTGGGCCACAAGAGCTTTCTCGTCTTGATGCCCCAGATCATTTTCACGAAGACACCAGCCCAGACGCACATGATAACGACAGTCATGGCACAGGCGAATATGTGCAGGCCGTTGCTTTCAAAGATGTCGCCCATGACACTAGTGGCTGTGACCTGCAGAGAGTACCTCATTAGCGGCGTATTCAACTACGAGAGCAAAGGGAGTGCAAGGAGGCTAGCATACCAGGGCGGTATTGGGAAAGACAAAGGACCACCAAGTCATCTGGAAGGGCATGCTGCTGCCGGGGCGGGCATACTTCCAGAGGGCACCGACGCAGACGATGAAGAACCACATGGCGAGGCCCCAAAGCCAGAGGCTCACGAGAACGCAAACAACCTTAATGATTGCGGCGACGTGGGGGGTGCCGAGCAGAGTGGGCGGCATGATGGACTCGGCTTGGTTGCCGAGTTGGGCTGGGAAAGGTTAGATGTGAGCCAGTAACGGAGCTGCGAGGGTTGACAAACCTATACCGGCAGCAGTGAATCCGTATGGACCAATAGACATAAACTATCAGTTTGTTAGCGACTCCGAGAAGGTATGTAATGTGGTCTTTTGTGGAGCTCACGATGCCTGGTCTCTGCGTATCACGGGGAAGCTTCTGCGTCATGAGTCGGTAGATGAAGGCGGCGGAGATCATGAAGGCGATGAGGCACCCGGTGCCCTGGAGGGTGGCTGCCCCCAGGGCCATGGCCGTGGGGTCGAGAGTGAGGTCGTCATCAGACTTCTGAGCGGCGGCGATGAGGTTTGCGGCAAAAGGTGCATTGAGTAGGAGCGGATAAGCCGGGAAGACCCAAGTTGGGGTCATGGTGTGGACGGGGAAGACGCTGGCGAGGAGTGTTAGTACTCATAATCACGCAGTAGCCATTATCTTAGTGGCGAAGCTCTGCCAGCAGCACAAGAGGGGACAGCGAATGCGGATATGACGTACAGCGTAGACCAGAGAACAAGGTAGAGGCCAGCGCTGGCGCAGACGCTTACGGCGGCGTGGATCCAGAACATAAACTCCATGACGCGGAGAAGCCAGGGGCCGGTGCTGGGGATGCCGTACTGGCAAATGTTGATCATGATGACGGCGATGCTAGACGATGCAGGTCAGCCTACTGAGACCGACAAACGTGGTTGGTCGATGCCAAGGAAGTGAACTCACGATACAAACTAAAAGACGAGAAGACTTATAAGCATGTCTCCAATTAAGGCTGAGCAATTTTGGAAGCGGGACTGGACTCACAAAGGCCGGGATGAAGAGAGACTCGAACTGGTCGGTGAATGAGCGGGTGAAGCTGTCGGGGCGAAGGCGGAACCTAATGGTGAGGAGCACGCAGTTGGTCAGGAAGAGGATGATGTTGAGGAGGACAAAGAAGACGCCGATGCCATGGATCCATGACGGTTTCCATTTCACTAGGCGATGGCCTGTCAGTTCTGGGCAAGATATGAGAGGAAAGTGACGACTTGGGCAGCTCTTACAGGCGTGAAGGATGTTGGCAATGCCGCCCGTGGACATGGTCTGTGAGATGTGAGTGTAAGCTGATGGGACGGCTTGAGTATCCCGGCGTAGGCATAGTAGGCGTACCATGGTAAAATAGGTCCATTGGTAACAAGCAATGCGGTCTCTGAAGCCGACTTTACGGTTCGAAGATGTCTTTTCCGAGCTGGCCATGACATGGTTCAGGCTAGAGGCCAAGCTGTGGCCGTGGCTCAAGCCATTGGACGCTCTTGAACTATTGCTATTCTCTGGGAGAAGATGAGGCGCAGTAGCAGCCGTGCAAAACGACGGCCGTTGGGCGAATTTGGGACGACGCGCAGCAGCAGAAGCAGCCGCTATGTGTGATTGTGCGTGTAATTGTGCTTGAGCGGCGGCGCTTGCGGGCGTGGCGGCGGTTGTGACACGCGAAGATGACGAGAAGAAAGGCGGGAGGTTGTCCTCGGACGGCGATTCGTAGCCCGTGCCGGCGCTTGTTGTCGCTCTTATTCCTGTTCCTATCCCTGTTCCTATTCCTGCTCCGGGGCTGACTCCGGCTTCAACTCCAACACCGGCATCGCCTTGGGGTCCGGACCCGAACTCCCGCATCATCACCAGTCTATCGCGGGCGGCGGCCATTCCGGCGGCGGGCCGTCGAGGTCCTCGAAGCGGCGGGCAAGCAGCTTGGAGACGCAGTACAGAACCACCAGCGCGGCTTCCTCCATGTGCGAGAAGGCGATGTGGAAGTACACCAGGTACGTGACGAAGATGATGTGGTGGAGTATGAGGGAGCCGAAGTTGGAGAGAGGCATGACTTGCGCGTTTGAGTGGCCCTTTGGCCTTTTGGGCCTGTGCCTCGTGCCTTGTGTCGCCTGGGCCGGAGGAGAAAATAAGAGCCCCCAAGCCGGGAGTAAGGCAAGGCGCCAAGGTGGGTTCTTCCCAGAATTGGTGGGTAGGGGTTGAGAGTGGGCGGTGGTGGTGGTGGCAATGGCCAGCGGGGGATGGATGGGTGACGATGGATGAACAAGAGGTTTGTTTCACCGAACGTGTTTTGGTGCCTGAGTGACACTGAGGTGAGAAGATGCCGTGACCGCCCTCTTACCCCTGAAGACGCCTAAACGCCCTCCCTCGCGGTCCAGGATCGCGGCTGTTTTACGGCTTCAACAAATCTTTGATCTTGGAGACAACTTGACGATTAGTCTTCCGCTAAAATCCCGCCAAATGGCCCCTCGTAGGCACCGAAGTCGCTCTCAGCACGTAAAGCCTCCTGCAAGTGTGCGACTCTAGGCGTTCCGCGGAGCCTGTCTACCACCCTTCCAACTCTTCTAAACTGAGATAACGACAACGCCCCCACTCTTTCCTGCAGTACCAAGAGCCCGGTGACGTCTTCGCTGGGGCTACATTGCTCTGACTAGGCCAAGGATGGATGGTAACTGGCAGCTTGAGCCGTCAATGTTCAGTTGTGATCTCTCTACGAGAAGCCCAACTATGCTTACTCCTCATCTAGTTAGCAAGACACTTTAACTTGGACCTGTCAACCCAACGCACCTACGCCCATCTCTTTAGTCGAAATGTTTTGGCTCTTTTTTCTCTCCGCTTTCCCCTCGTTCAATCCCAACCCCAACGTGCCATACCCCGGCCCATCAATTAATCTGGAGATGGACCCCACAAGCCCACAATCCGGCACCCCCCACCAATACCCGCATTCACGTGATTCTCGTGATGATGCCACTTGGAAGCTTTAGAGATGGGTCTGCTTCGCGTGCGAGCTCTCCCTAAGTAACGAACGTGCGCGACGGAAAGCAAGGCTACCTTCACTGCGACAATTCGGTTACCAGGGATTCGCAGCCTCTGTTTAGCCTTTGGGTCTGCCACAGGCTCACTACAACCCACTTGCGCCGCCCTCGCCCACGGAAGCTCCCATCGGCGCGGCTGGACCACGTTGACAAAACCGACATCACCTGGGACACCTCGCGGTCAAGCCCAACATACCGTCGTCGGCCTCCGCGCAGCATGAGCCGATAGATACGAGCCGCCAAGCCATTTTCGTATACAAAAAGAGGCCATGTCTTTCACGAACGCCCCGGTGACCCGGCTTGCGGTTATGGGCCTCGTCGCGGGTTCCATCCTGGCCAGCATCCTCGACATCAAGCACTACTTTTACATCCTCATCGACACCCACATATGGCGCTACCGGCAGTTCTGGCGGCTGATGGCCTATCAGCTCTGCTATTCTAACTCTTCCGAGGTGCTATTTGCGGCCATGTCCATCTACAACCTGCGCATCATTGAGCGCATGTGGGGGTCTCGCAAGTTCGCGGTGCGCAACTCCTATTCCATGCTGCTCGTCAACTGCTCATATGGACTGAATTGCTAATGGCTATGTGCCTGTAGTCTTTCCTCATTGTCGCCTACCTCCTCACCGCCGCTCTCCCGCCGCTCGTCATGGTCGTCATGCGGCCTCTGACTGCTGGGTGGTTCAACTACATGCCGGCCGGTCCGACACCCATCATCTTTGCTATGCTGGCGCAGTACCATGCCATGGTCCCGCACATGTACAAATACCGCGTCGCCACGTCCGAGGCGCCGCCGACGAACGAGCCATTCGTCGGGCTGACCTTTTCCGACAAGTCATACAAGTATGCCATCGCCGTCCACCTAGCGCTGCTACAATGGCCAGGCTCGCTGCTGGGGGCAGTCATTGGCTGGGTGGTAGGATACTCGTGGCGGGAGGGCTTGCTGCCGGCAGCGCTGGTCCGCTGGCGAGTGCCGGGCTGGGTGGTGGGGCTGAGCGCACAGAGGCGCAGCGCTGAGTTCGAGGGCTTGAGGCGAAGACTCGAGGGCGAGAGCTCGGCCGTGGCCACGGGTGCGCAGGGGAACCAGGGCACCGCGGATGGTCAGGCCGAGCGGAGAAGGACCATGGGGCAGCAGATTTATGATCAGATGCGAGAGGTGCTCTAGAGCTGGCTGGATCTTGTTTGGAGAGATGCCAGTCAGTACAAAGCTCTCACCATATCCGCAGAGGGTGTTCCCAGAAGAAGGGCCTGCCCAACTATTGGTTGTTCCGTCACACTACGGGAACCAAACATCCCAGGTGCGTCGCGTGTCCAGTCGCATGGTCAATCAGATGGAGGGACGGGAGGATTGTCTCAGACATCAAAAAGTCAGATGCTGAGAATGAATGGCCAATAGGTGGTCAAGAAGCCCTCAAGAACTACACGATCAAGAGAATTTGGCAGTTGACTTGACGCAACGAGGCAAGGCTGGTTGCTTTTATAGCTAGTGGCGTTCAGCCCTTCCAGCCGTATCACGCCCAGCGGCCCTCGTTAACTACTTGCAACTCTACAATTTTGTGAGGATTTTTGGCTGCCGCATGAGGAATCCAAGACGATGGGGGGTTTTAGTGGGCACTGCCCAGTTCATGCTAGTTGGGCCGTCAGCTGGCTTGACAGCAGCACACATTCATATCCCAGAGATAGGCAATGGCGGATGGACAGGAATAAATAGGCGAGCCTCAAGGGCTATAAATATCAGGCTTCTTAAATCAGATCCACGCTTGGGGAGTTGATGGAGGGTATATGACAATCGCCCATTCGGCTCATACGTAGCCGTCGACGTACAACATTAGCAGATGGACTCCGCCACGAAGATGGAATCTTAGAAGAGGGTCTGGGGAAGAGGATGTATTACACCACACACTACTGACCCCTTATTGAGCAATGCAGAGCGAGCGAACGATCAGTCTATAAGCCTACACCTTTATGGGGAAAAGGTCATTTTTAGCATCATTTTAACTGCGGCATTCACTCCCAAAGACACGGAGCGAGTTGGTATTTTGTGTTGTAAAGTGTTTTCTTCCACCCCTTGAAGAGGCCCCTTGAAGAGGCCCTTGGGGGTCCAACCCATGCCGAGGATCCATGATTTAGCTTAGCTGGCAGGTGCGTCGTAGGCGCCGCCCGCAGTGCGTGCCGCCCAATTCGAACCATCCCAGCGGATCTTCACCACACCCACTGTACGCATCCAGTTAGGCGTCGCTGATTCGAGCTCGTCCAGGCCTTCCAGGGGACTTGCCCCAGCCTCCAGCAGCGGGGTCCACTAATGACTAGGCACGAGCGCACAATCGCACTCCGTGCAGTTATACGTAGAGCTGATGCACCACTTACAGCGCCTAGTGGTAGAGGGCCAAGAGGGCGTCCGCTTCGCGCTCCATTAGTGATTGGGAGAGTCGACGCCGCCCGCCATTTTCGCACCTCCAAGAACGTGGGGATCCACTATCCACATATGGACTGCAATGGACCTCCTTTTCCCGTGGTTTCCTTTCCTGTTCCTAATTCTACTTTGCACACTCGCCCATCCCCGGTCTCTCCCTTTTCTCCCTCTGATTCCGTACCTCTACTGTAAATTTGATCGCCCTCTATTCCGCTCGAACCAGGCTGTTGCTGTGCATAATCGCAACCTTCTTACCCCCTGCTTCGCCCTCGTCGACATCCCAGCGCCTACCGGCCTCCTTTGTTCAACCCACGCCCCCGGACCCCCCGACCCAGCGCAAAGCCCTTCAGACATCCAGAGTCTCAGACTACGTACTCCGACCAGCCACCATCACCCATATGGCCCCTGAAGCGAGTTCCTGAACCAACGACTGCATTCTTTTTTTCCTTGTGTAATGTGTTCATGACTACGACAACGCGACATTGAGCTCCGCAGTCATGAACGGCTACGCGACCGCCGACACGGGTCCCTACGACTATGCCGACTCGCGCCTGTCGCCCTCAGCTCCGAGCCCCAACGGCAAGACACTCGTCGAGGGTTATCGAAAGGACATCCTCACGGGGTTCGAGCAGGACCCTCCGCGATTCAATCCGGTACGTTGGAGCTCGCCGTGCATCCCATCACATGAGCCCCCCGAGCGATCCCCCGAGCAAGCACTGACGCCTTCACAGATGAATCCCGATCGCACCCAAAGCTCGGCCCTTGTCGACCTCAAGGACCCCATCCAAGTCCACCTGCTCACCGAGACGGCCCTCTCCGACAGTAAGCAGTATGAGATCCTGTCGCAGGAGGAAGTGGACGACCTGAAGAAACAGACCCAGTCCCTCAGCCAGCGAGTGGACTCGACCCGGGCCAACCTGACGATCCAATCGAAATACCGCGATGCCGCCATCTCCATGGCCAGGCTGTACTCACCCGCCCGCATTGATGGGAAGAGGAGGAGCTTGCTGGGACGGCACAGCGGCGACCAGACCCGTGCCCGGGAAGCCGAAGCTGAGAGGGCGGCTAGCGAGCGAAAGTGTGAGGAGCTCGCATCTGAGCTGTTCAATCTCGAGAAGCGCTTGATGGAACCTCAACGGCGCCTGCTCGAGCACACGGCCGGTATCCTTCAACTGACGCACAAGGCTCCTAAAAAGAAAGATACTACTCCTCCTGGCCAACTCCTCAACGGCATGCCTGGCAGCCCCGAGAGCCTCTACGCCTACAGCCGTAATAGTATGGACCAGGCTGCCGAGGGCAACTATTTCGACGAAGGGCCGTATCAGCAATTCGACCCATTGGACGGACTTCAGACGAGAGGACAACCCCGTCAGAATCCCATTGAGATTCCCCTCAAGTCGCCCATCCGGGAACAGAACAACCAGCTCCGAGGGGAGATGGACCGAGTACGGGATGAAAACGTCCAGTTGCGCAACCAAACCGACGCTTTGGTCCGGTCCATCTCCGACATGGAGGTCAGGCTAGAAAACCTAAACGGCTCGCTACGGGATGCCATTGTTCGATTCAACCCTGCGAAAAACGACGACTACCTAGATCCTCCGTACGGAATGACACGAGACATGGAGCCCGGCGACTTGCTCAAGAGCCACATGGACTACCTCGAAACTGGTCTGTTTGCTATCCAAGCCGAACAGGAGGAATATGTTCGTGGTGACAGCGGTGTCGAGAACGTCAGCCAGCGCATCGAATCCTTAAACAGGCATGTCCAAGAGATTCTTGTGACTGTCGACCCGAACTATCCTGCGGCACCTCGCGGATCTGAAACCGATATCGAGGGACAATTTGCCTACCTGGAAGATTCGATGCGCGCCGTGGACTCGGAGCTAGAGCGGGCTTTGGATAGCTCCCATCTGGGCTCTATGAGGAATCAAGACAACGACCAGGTGGACACGGTCTTGAGGGGTTTGTGGGATGTCATACAAACAGGCTTCGCAAACATCAAGCAGCAAAAGGAAGAGCGCCGACGAGCTCGTATGGAGAAGGGCCTCGACGATGAAGAAGGCTCCGATGATGAGTTTGACACTGCCGAGCCATACACCCTGACCGGCTTTTCCACTCGAGTTCAGTGGCTGTACCGACAGGCCACCACCCTCAAGGACCAGAACACTGTGCTGAAGCGACAGATCAAGCAGCAACGCGAGCTGAACAACAAGTCCGATGCGGAGAAGGACGAGGAGCTTGCCAGAAAGCAGGAGGAGATCGAAGAGAGCCGACTGCTCGTATCCCGGGCCGAGAAGGATGCCATGACCGCCCAGGAGATGCTCTCCGATGCGCTTGAGGATCTCGAGCAAGCTCGAGAGGCGGCGGGTGCGTCCAACACCCGCGAAGAGATTGAAGCCCGCAATATCCAGATACATGAACGCAATGCCCAGATCGACAAGCACTCTGCGCTTCTCCAAGAGCGTGATGCTCAGCTTCAGGACCGCAATGCCCTGCTTCAGGAGCGCGACGCTCAACTCGAGGAGCGCAACGCTCAGATTGCTGAGCACACTTCTCTGCTCGAGCAATATGATGCAAAGATTAACGAGAATTCCGCTCTTCTCCTAGAACGTGAGGCCGAACTTCAAGAACGCAATGCCCAGATCAACGAACACGCCATGCTCTTACAGCAGCGTGATGCTAAGATCAATGAGAATTCCACTCGTCTCTTGGAATGCGAAGCTGAACTTCAGGAACGCAACGCTCTGATAAACGAGCACACTGCGCTACTGCAGCAGCGTGATGCTAAGATTAACGAGCATTCCATGCTTCTTCTAGAACGCGAAGCTGAGCTTCAAGAACGCAACGCTCAGGTTAACAACCACGCCGCGCTGCTTCAGCAACGTGATACCCAACTCCAGGAGCATTCTGCTCAAGCTGCAGAGCGCAATGCCAAGATTGCTGCTCTCGAGTCTGACTTGCAGGAGCTGCAATCCCATGTGGCCATGGCGGAGTCTACATCCCAAAGCAGTAGGAGTAAGCTGGCAGATGTGGATTCTACGATTTCAACCCTTAGGGCACAACTGGAAGAGGCTTCCCGATCTCGGGCGGCAGCTGAGGATTCTGTGCAGGGTCTACAGAAGACCTTGGACAATCAGAATGCAGAACTGAGGGACAAGAAAAAGATCATGAAGGCGAAGGAGGACGAACTGGAACTTCTCGAAATGAATTTCGCAGAGACCAAGACCGAACTGACCATCGCACAAGCCGAGCTGGACGCGGCCTTTGGAACCAGGGCAGAGCGTGCTGCCGATGTCGCCGCCATTAAGACAAGCGGCGAGATCGTCAAGCTGCAAAACCAAATCACCAGGCTCAAGAATGAGCTCTCTGGAACAGTCCAGGAGCTTGAGGACGTCACCAAGGAGACATTGGGTGCCGAGCGCGAGAAGATCGAGCTGGAAAGTAAGCTGGATGATGCCCTGGCGATGAAGGGCTCCCTGGAGGGCGAAGTGAATGGTTTGCGCGAGCGTTTCGAGGAGGAGACGAACAAGTCGCACGAGCGTATCACGAGGCTACAGGAGGAGCTTGATAGCGAGCGCCTCAAGGCCGTGCCCGGTCCTGGCGGCGTGGGTCGAGTGGGAGCTGGCGCGTCACTACTCAGCGAGCAGTTCAGGTCCACCATGAGAGAGGAGAGGAAGAAGTTCCAGGAAGAGATCAAGGTATGTTTCATCCCCAGGGCCAGCAATGTCACGTCAGGTTTGCTAACAACTACTACAGGAGGAGCGTTCACGAACTCGCAAACTCGAGGAAGAGCTCTCTCGACTGAAGCGCCAAGGCGCTGGCAAGGGTCCTTTGAGTCCCCGATAAGTCATGACGGCGCAGTCTACTTGCTCCTATTCTGGCAGATGGTCCTAGGAGCGAGGAGGTTCCTTGAGGACTGTATACTATTTCTTCCTCTCCCGTTGTTTTCAGCCGAGGCTCTTTGTTCCTTGTTTTCTTTTTTCTCTTCTCTAGGAACTGTGTGAGATACCATTTGCATGGAAAGGCAGCCTGATGCATCATCTTGGCGTCAAAGAAACGGGAAAGTAGCCCGGGGGAGTTGGTTTTCTTTTACTTCATTTTTTGTACTTTGGGGTGCATAACAATTACGTTGCGGGAGCTTTTGAACATGGGCGACGGACCACTAAAAGGACTTGGGGGGGAACATGAGTCGAAGCGATATGTTTCAGCATGGACGAGAATGATGGATGTTAGTTTTGATGGGCATGAGCATGCATGGTGGGGAATAGACATGACATTGTTTGTCATTATGGCTTGATTTTTTTTTTCAGCTTCAGCTTGGTATATCATTACTAAATGCAAACGTTGTCAAAGAATGCCATTACAACTCATGAGCCACGGCCTGAGGTCTCTTCGAAGTCGTCCCGTCAGTTTCAAATTTGTCATTACCTCGAAATGCAAAACGCTATCGAAGAATAAGTGTCAAACTTCACATGACACGCAGCTGAGTCTCCGATGTCTTGTTCAATCTTATCGATCTTTTGATTCTTGGCGTCGTGTAAGAGGAGAACTTTCCCGTGATTTGTCAAGCGACCGCGACAGACCTTGATGCCATGACGCAAAGTTATTTTGACTATGCCTAGGTCAATGATGATGCAGACTGGACCAAGCTAGAGACTTTGTACCGTTTAGACAATTACTTCCCCAGATCCAGAAAATGGGGTTTGAGCTTTCGGCGCGTTTGACTTCAAAGTCTGAACGAATGTGCATTGCGTTGCTGAACTTGCTGGGGCTAGTCCTTCCTCTAGATGCTTACAGATCCGTTCTGTCGGGTTTTGGTGCCTCTCGCCCACGAGAAGCGGCATGGAAGTGAGGAAGGGGAAAGCGATGAGAAAGTGAAGAAGAGAGAAGACGTAGGGAAAGGGAGAAAAAACAAGGAGGTAAGCAGCAGCCAACGTAAAAGCGCATGGTGGAGTTCAGCTGATGATGAATGGAGAGGGGGTTCGATTTGAGTTGTTTGACTCTGGATGCCTAGAAATAAGCACGAACGTCACTGAAACTCGGGAGCTGCAACCCGCGCCTGCCCATCATACCTGCTCATAGCTCGCACCTGCTTACCTACACCGTGTAAGTCAGACCTGCCTCCCTTATTTGCACCTCACACATGCCTTATTCACAACTCATCCCTGCCTCACTGCATTTGAATGTAACGACGCGCGCGCGCAGGAAAGCACGTCCAAGGCAAGGGCGCGCGGGTCATGCAATGCGAGGCTTCACTCACACGGCCACCTCTCGAGGGGGAAAAAAGGACTGCCACGCGCCACGGCTTACTCGGTGTGGGATCCTGAAACAAAGGACATTCACAGTGATGGAGTAATTGCGGTCGCGTTGTTTAGAACGGTAAATCTTCACAGGGGTCAGGAGACGGAAAGAAAAAGGAAGGAAAGGGGCAAGGGAAGGAGGGTAGCGGTCGATAAAGTCGATGCTAAGCGAGGGGCGGACATCATGATGGAGAGTGTGTGTATCTAATGTTGGTGGCGCGTCGGAGATGGTCTACTTAACTTCCCAACCACACGATGCTCGCCGACGTACATGATGATGACAGCATGACAACACTCATATCTCTCTCATCTCAAAGTGCAAGAAGAAAACATCCCACGGTGCCGAGGCTGACAACACCCTTCAGCCCATCAACCTTCCCAAAGCGGCCACCACCCGAACGCCTCCGACTCCGCCCCCGGTCTCCCATCCCCGTCACCGAGAGAAAGAATGCCCAGGGCCGCAATCGGAACGAAACTGCCTTCAACCCGTGGGAAAGGGGGGTAGGTTAAGAAATATAACGTTACGCTTTGTCGACGTGCATATTTGTATGTTCTGCCGTCGGAATGCCACGCGATGGAGGAGCGTAAAAAACGTTGACGACGCAGGGCAATGGCGTAGGGTCTGCATGTATGAAGCTTCTTTTTTCTATCTCTTCATAGAGAGCTTCCGTCCTACCTAGTAAAATTCGCAAGGGGCCGGCAGTGTTTCCCCCCGTTCACATTGCCGGTTCGCCGTCCGCATTGCCGGAGAGCACAGCGGCCGGGCCGGGAAAAGTGGGCATCGCTGGCTCAAGGTGTAGATCACCACACATCACGGCGCCGAGTCAAGCGACGAGGAAAGAGGACACAGGTCAGTCATATTGCCCTAGGTCCTAGTGCGTTCCGGCAATGAACCGGATCCGTCACATATCATATGTGCCCAGGGGCTGCATGGCACATATGTGTGTCGAGACCAACTGAGGTGGGGGGGGGGGAGTCCCATCGACTAAGTTTTGGTGGTTGCAGACGAAAACCCAGCACCAAGAACGAAAACATGAGTGGGTAAGTAGCGGCAGCAGTAGTGCATGGCAGCAACAGCAACGACAGGTCATGGTGGTAATGGCAATAATAGTTTGCTTTGTCTAATTCTGTCTCTAATGGGGCCCCATATATGTACAGAGTTGCAAGTATCTATGTGCGTGTGATAATGTTGAGTGTGACGGGCGGGTGCTAGTGTGATGCATGCTCGCGCGCGGGTGTGACTGTGTGTGAAGTGGGTGTGCCCAAAAAGCCCAAGAAAAACCTAATTCTTCACTCCACCGCAGCCCAATCCCAATCACCCCAAGACGAAAAAACAACGTCACCATCATGACTCAATCTTACAACGCAGAATGCCATGCGCCATGTATCAGGGGGGGGTCTCATTCTCCTGCCGTCCCCCAGCCGCCCAGTCCTGAACGCCGCCAAGGACAGGTTTTAAAAAATAAAATAAAAATAAAAAACCCCCAAGCAAGGAACCAAGTCGATAAAAAGCAACAAAATGTGGCGGCAGAGGGTGACCGAACCAGATAACAAAAAGCAAAGCCAACCGAACAGACAAATAATAAAAATAAATAAAAGAAGACACCCAAAAATGCAAAGCCATGAATGCAGGGGGCGACCCTGTCACAGTCGGTCTAATAATCTCCGCTTCTCCTTCTTTTGACTCCGTGTGCGAGGACAGCATGTAAAAAAACGAGTAAAAAACGCGGTGGTGTTGTGGGTGCATGTACCAGTATGTCGGTGTGAAGTCATAGTTCGGACCAGCCTGGTGGATGTGGTTCGATAGTCGAGTGCGGCCTCAAAAGATTGAGATCCGAGGGAATAGATAGGTTGGTGGCGTATGCGGCATGGGAGCCCTCCCAAAACGTCACCGCTTGGTGCCGGTAGACCACCCGAACCATTGCGTCGATATTAGAAGACTGGTGTTAGAGGAGAAGTAGGGGTTGAGAAGCGTAGTTGCGGGTGGAGTTGGTGCTGTCGGACCTGTCGCCATGCCTGATGTGACCCATCCCGGGGGACGTGCCCCAGCTTAGTCCATCGACATTTCGTCCTCGTCAACATAGGCCATTCGAGCCCAGATCCTCCAGTGCACAACGCCGACGTGGGCGATGCGGGTCGCAATGTCTTCGATGCCTCCTTCCTGCTGACCCACGCGAATCGCGGCATCCAAGTCTCGATCTCGTCCGGCATCCAGACCACGGCTGTTGCTGGGTACGCGGTTGCCAGTGGCGATGGAAAATAGGCAGACGCCAGAGAGTGATTTAAAGTAGCGGACCCGCGTGGAGAGCTCCGCTAGGAGTCGGATGCGATAGGCCTCCTCGATCTCCTGGAACATGGGCGATTTGATCTTGCATACGTTCTGCGTGAGCTTCTCCTCGAATTGGGGGAGCATCTCCGAAGGAGCGTTGGTGAATCGGAAGATCTGGAGTGCCATCGACGAGGCCATGGCACGCCAGCGGTCAAGGTGGTGATGGTCATGCGGAGCCTGCTGGAGGAGGGCCACGAGGGAGTCGCGGAGGTTGCGGGCCTTGGTCTTAGACTCGTTCATGTCGGGAACGATGTAGGAGGGCAAAACCATCGAGGATCGGGGGGATGAAGAAGCAGAGCCTGCAGAGCTGAGTGCGAGGCTGGAGGGTCTCGAATGTGACGGGGGAGTGTTGAAGTTGAACTCGTGGCTGATCATGGACGGCATCAAGGGATCATCTTCCGAGGCGTGGTTCGAGAAGGCAGGCGTCTTGCTAAACCTAGCTATCCTCTCCAAATCTTCGTACATGCGCATGCAAACGTCCAGATTAATGGCGTCGAGAATATCGGATCTCACTCGTCCCAAGCGGTCCTCATCAAAAAAGAAAGTGCCAGGAAGAGGCTTGTCACCTGCCGAGGGTAGCATAGATCTTGAGAGGCCCTCAAAGAAGATGCCCATGTCTCCAAAAGACGAGGAGCTCGTGGCTCCGTTGCCAGAGTACGTCCTGGCGGCGTCTCTGTACCAGGGCTTCGCGTCGTCGATGTCCATCTTCCGGTTGCGCAGCTTCTTCATCAGGAACTTTTGCTCGAATGCCGTTGTCTCCTCGATCAAAGCGGGACGAAGACATCTTATCTGGTGGTTCGCGACATCCAGCTTCATCGCCTCCAGTACACTTAGCAGACTGCGCATGCCGTTGACCAACTCGTCGACATCGTTGTTGCGGTTGCCGTTGCTGAGTTGGTTGTACATAGAATCCACCCACTCGTCCCGCATTGGTGCGCAGTGCGATTTGAGCACACGTGAGAGCCACAAAGCCAGTTTCTCAAGGTCAGCAATACCGCGGTAGAACTGCTGCATCAGGAGGTCGACGTTGAGGCCTTCATCTAGAAACTGTCGGTCCCGTTGAGGAACCAGGGTCTGAATGATGTCCTTGACGGCCTTGAGAAGTTTGGGAAGGCACCAGTCGTCCTCAGTGCCGTGCTTCTCATCAAAACTAGGTCGGTCCACGATAAACTCTACCAACTGCTCCTTTAGGGCGGTCCAAAAGTGGCTGGCTCGGTCATGTTTCCTTCGACCCTTGTCGCCCTCCACATTCGGTCTAAAGTGTAGCTCCGGATCGAAGTTGATATCGTGACGTAGCTTTGGGTTGTTGATAATTTTGGACACCTCTAGTTCACTCAGACTTGACCTGGTGACTGGAGGGTCAAGGGACTGCTGGTGAGTGGGCGGGGGAGGGGACGGTGAAGTGCCATCAGCGGAAGGATTCCGTGAGAGTGGTGCAGCTCCAGGGCCAGCGGTAGTTTGTGTGCGCGGTGAGTCTGACAGTGCTTGGGCCGCCTCGTCCTCGTCGTCCTTGGCGGGTTTTCTCTTGACCTCCTTCTCTGGTCTAGCGTCACCCTCTCCATTGGGTCCTGGGGCTGAAGTTGACAAATTCCTTCTCCTTCTCTCAACCGGTCCACCAAACCCCTGATCCGCCGTCATCTTGCGCACGACGACTCGATTTGAATAGCTGGCGTGAAAAGTCTGGACAACTGAGGCAGTGGTTTATGAGAGTGAGTTGACTTGCTTATTAGGCAGGTGAAGAGGAAGCGAAAGTAAATTCCGAAATGGTCAAGACAGAAGGTTTACTCGTCAGGAATGCAACTCGAAGGGAGTAAACTAAGTAGACTATGAGTAACAGTTAGCAACAGGGAGGGTTCTAGCATCCACCATGGCAAACTTCAAATTCGGTGGTGCGACAGGGCAAGAGTCACGAGCAGGCGGCGGCCTGCATGTACATTTGGTTATGGTATGCGGCGTCGGGCCTGTGCGGGTACGAAGTGGCGGGATGTATGGACCATCCGGGGCTTGTGCGATGGGGGGCAAAGATGTAGGGAAGCGTCAGGCTTGCTTACATGGATGCAATGCGAGGGGACGTGTCCAAGGGATTTGCAGCAGCTAGGAGGCGGGAGAGGCGGGCAACGTCGTGTTTGCCGTGGTTCCTACAGCGAAAGTTCGGAAACGCTCGAAGCCGGGTGTTCGCCGTCGATGTTCGCCCGAGGGCAGAGGCGTCGAAGACTTGTTTGCCTGCAGGGGAAAGCCGAAGAGGCTAGATCCGAAGTCGTGTTTATCGTGGGGGAAGAGTTCGCGAGGGCGTCTAGCGACAATGGGGTGGCGTTGAGGAACAGTGTGATGTGCGGATCCGGTTGTTCGCAGTTGGTGGTTCACGGCTGTGGTTGGTGTTGGTGTTTTGTTGTATGGATGTATTATATTCGGGAGCCGGGGTGAATGGCAGCGAAAGCGGTGCGGTACAGTGCGGTAGCGGTGCAGGTGCAAGAGCGAAAGTGCACAAACCAGACAGAGGCAAGATGGCGAAAGGACGACGGTCAATCTATGAGCCCAGACACAAAACCAAAACTCGGAAAAGGAGAGGGGGTGTATGAGAGCAAAGAAAGAGGATAGCAACAGGTCGCAAATGGTGTTTATTTTCCAGAGCGAGGAAAAGGGAAGAGGAAGGGGGGAAGAATGAAGGGAAGCAGGAAGGTGGGAAAGGGGGAAGACGAGATGGGATGGTCGATGGTCTAAGCAGAGCCAGCCCAGCGGGAAGTTAGATGGGTTGGATGCCCGTCCCCATCCCAGAACCCAAACATAACACAGACAGACCCCCAAGGACCGACCGAGGCGAGGCGAGTAAGGAAGGGCCTTTCCACACTGGCTTGGGGCCTTGGGCTTGGACGGGAGCAAAAAAAAAATTAGAGGGACCCGGCTCAGTCGTGGCATGACACAGGTTATCCCATGGATGGGTAAGGTATCGCCTTGCCCTTGGGACGAGCGGGAGACCCTTTCCAGGGCACGCGCAGGGCCGGCCGTCCAGGTACCTCGGGGGTACTCGGTACGCCTGACAAGGTCGGATTTCCAGTGCACGCTACCACGACACCCGCCCGTAGACCGGAGCATGCATGCAGTGATTGATTGGGGGGGGCAATGGGCCCTGAAAGGGGGGTGTGGGTAGCTGGTGTGTTTTAGTGGATTGTGGTGGTGTGTGGGGGGCGGCGGGTTGGTGGGTTACAGGGCGTTCCGGGTACCTTGAGTAGCTGGGTTCTAAGCGCAGGCGTGACCTGCAAAACCAGGGCGAGGCGTTGTGCAATGGGTGCTGAGTGCTTGGTGCTGTAGGTGCTGGCACCGCTGAGACGGCTGGCCGATGGCTGTTGGACCTCATTCGATGCCTGGCGAGTTGCTTCATCTTGCCGGCTGGCTGGGTCCCCGGAATTCCATGGACTCGTTCGCTAGATTCTAGTCATTCTAGTCCGTTCCTCCGGGTCCCTTTTGCAAGTTAGCATGACATGGCGCCGAGGGAGAGAAGGTGAAGGAAGCCATCGAAAAGTAGTTGGCCACCAATACCACCAAGACCACCGACCCCGAGGCGTACGGTAATGAGTAATCTAACACTGTAGCGCGCAGCGGCAAGCGGCAGCAGTACATACTGTACTATGGCCATTTCTCAGTCGGCAACGAGCAGGGAGGAGCAGAGACTCACTGCATTCTGCAGTCTGGCTCTCGCATTGCGTATTGCATCGCAGGGCGAAGGGAGGGAGGAGCATCGTCGGCTTGAACGGACTTGTTGACACTGGTCGGTCTGGCCTGGGTCTTTGGCTACTAAGGTACATCCAGCAAGGGAACGGACTGGCCGAGGCATTGCGTTGTCTTTGACCCTGCTATGCATTGATGCATCTGGCGGCACGAACGACTGATGATGCCCCAATTAAATGTTCGCCTGCCCATCTGCGTGCTGCGCATTGTACACACATAGTACGTAGGAGCCAAGCGTAGCACACATGCCGTTTCTTTGGACTCCGTGAACATGTGGACATGTGGGTATGCAAATGTCCTTGCGATAAGCACGTGTCTCTCATCGAATGGGGTCAGCATTAATGGCATGTCGATGGGCGATGGGCGATGGACGATGGCGATGGCCCATCTCCACAATGTGGTCCCAGCTTGTCCACAGTTGGAGTTGTCCCCAGCCAGTTCCCCTCCGAAAGAACGCCGCCAGGAGGTGCGGCATGGCATCCATGGAATTGGATGGCATGGCTCAAGCGTGCCCCTTGCATGCCTCCAAATAAAGAGAGGGTCGGCAGGTACCTGGGCTGACGAGGCGTCAAGGTCTCAAGGGGAAGTACCCCGCGAGTACTCCGTACCCTTCGATAGACTCCATTCACGTTGGGGGGGCCAAGACCGATGGTCGGGTTTGGATCAGTCACTCGGTACGGTAGCATTGGTTGGTAGCATTGGTTGGTAGCATTGGGTGGTACTCCAGTCCGGCAATGGCTGAGAACGAGATTTGTTGTGGCGGCGGCATCAGCGAGGGCGACAGCATTAGCAGCGAGCAACCAGCAACCAAAATCCAAGTGTCCAAGCATCCACGTACAGGAGCAGGGGAAACGCCACGGTGGGAGCAGCAAGATGGTATGGACCAGGAAATCGGAAATCCAGTGTCATCCAGGGGACCATTGGCCTTTTCGGGGCTTTCCTTCAGACCTCGAACCCTTCACTCTCGTCCAATCCAATTCCCAAGGAGCCCCAAAAGGGTCCAGGGGACGTCCCCAGGAGTCAAGGATCACCAGGGATGGACCCAGCGGTTCCAGGGGTGGGAACGTGCCGGGGTGGCAGAGAGGCAACTTGAGGGCCCATCAGCCGCCAGCGCTGATCTAGAAGCGGGCCAGAAGCGTGCAGAGAGCGGAGCCGTCGCGACTAATGAGCCGCCCCAGCTTCGGCCGCTACGTACGAGCCATTGCCCACCTGTGAGGTCACTCGGACGGCTTGACGACCAACCCAAAAGAGTCACAAAACGAGATTGCCGATGACGCTGGCTGTGTAGCAGGAGTGGGAAGAAACCGTCCGTGGGACCTAACCCGTCCCAAGACCGCGTGCATTGCCCGAATCGGAGATGGCGATGGGGGCGGCGGCACAAGACGCAAGACGACGTAATGACGGTTGGTAGGTTCCGAAGCGGAAGAGGATCTCGCCTCCTTCAAAGGAGATGCGAGAGGCTGCTTGATGATTCGGCTTTCCAGCGCATCCGGTTCTGCCGCCACAACCCCCCAGTGCCTACCACGTAACTCACCTCCTCCTCCACCATCACCGCCAGTGTCGCCCAAGCACCACATCAGTGTCTCTCCGGTGCACACCTGCCCTAACGAACGCGGAGCACGCAGCCTTTCGCCACGGCGCAGAGGTTCAGCGGTCGCATTCCGATGGGAGGAGGCAGCATGGGGACACGACCCCTGGGCCCGGAGGGGGGGGGAGGGGGGAGGGCCGGGGCGTCAATATGTCCAGGCGTCGTGCCACTTTGGCTCCTGAGACGAGACGCATCCCCAAGCAACACCAGAGCACAACTCGAACGAAGGGTGAAAACCTGGCCACCACCCAAGGGTTCTGGCCCAAACCAGCGGACGGAGTACCGTTGTAAGATGTGCCCTGGCTGCGCTACTACCGATGGGTGATGGGTGAGGGCCGAACCCGCCCATCGACCAGCGGGCCAGATCCCGGCCGCGTGGGAACTGGGAACTGGGAACTGGGAACTGAGAACTGGTTAGGTCCTTTGCAGCAGGTAGGTACGGTAGCTGGCCCAAGTTGACCCAGTTGACCCAGTTTACATATGGCCCCTCATGCCTCATTGCCTCGTGCCTCAATACCTCCCTCGTGCCTTTGTCAATGCCGCCTCGTGCCTCGTGCCTCGCCCTTGGTGCTGGCGTCGTGCTGGCGAGGGTCCTCACGATCTCGTGCTGGTAGGTAAGCGCCAGGTGTGTGGTGTGGAACCCTCTTGGTCAGGCTGGTCCCCTGTTTCTTTTTTGTTGGCGACGACAAGCGTCGTAGCGACCAAGGTGAAGCGTGCAACAGGTGGCGGATGTGGGAAGGGCATCCCCGATGAGCCATCAATGGGGGAGCGAAATGTTCAGGGCGGCCAGAGTCAGGCTCAGGATGTTTGGTGTCAGGGTAATCCAGGCTCTCTCTGTTAACCACGCTTCTTACCCATCCATCCATCCATCCATCCATCCATCACCGAGCGTCGGTGCCTCCACGCGCGTGCATGCCCGGGTCCCGACCAAGGTCCAGGTGCAGTGACAGCGACAGCGATAGTGGGCGGACAGCATCGTCAGACGGTGGTGGTGTCGTGGTGGTGTGGTTTTGGGTGCATTGGCGCATTGGTGCTTGGGTTCTGTAAGTTGCAGGTGGCACTCAAGTTGGAGCCTTGGGGGCCCTGTCTGTCAGGCGCATAGCAGGGAGACGTGGGATATTGCGAAAGACATTGGCTGGCTGGCTCCAAGACAAATCGAGCCTCGTCAGAGTGGGTTTTTTTCGTCTCTCGATCGTCGCTCTTGTCTCTGTTGGATTTCCGTTGTTTATTTGTTCATTTGTTGTGTCTATCTTTGCTCGCCCTGGGCCTAGAGTTTGGAATTCTGTGTGACGGCGCACCCAACAACGTCCACCAGGAGTCCCTCTCCAGGTCTAGAACTGGGTCATGTTCATGTCAACCAGCCAATCCCTTCTCGCGGGCCACTTTGTCTTCGACGATCCGTCCTGTCCTCACCGTCTTCTATCAAGACTCCCATTCAAGAACAGCCAGCGCATCGCTGCGACTTTCCGCCTGCACCTAGTCGACTTGGGCCGTAATTATCGTTGCTGCATTGCCCAAATGTGCGTCATTTGAGGCCCCCAGGCTCTTCTCTCCTTGGCTGTGACTCTTGCTTGGCCGCCGCCGTAACCGCAGCGCCAGCCAGCCGCATCAGCACCGCATTAATCGTACGCTCACGACACCATCACTCACACACGCCTCGTGCCATATGCCAGCACTAGCCAGCGCAAAGCCATGTCTCTCGTCACTCCCACGTACTGGGTACCTTTTGTATTATTATTTTTCTTGGTGATGCACCTCACCCCAACCACCCATCCCAACCCATCCATCCTTCTGTGGCTGAGGTTGACGTCTCATCGTCAACACCCTCCCTCCATGGTCGCAGACCAGTGCCAGACCGGCTGTATTGGCCTGACTATTCGTCTTGCATACACATACGTAGTGAGCATACACGGACGCACACCAAAGACACAAAGAAGAAAATGGGCACACTGTTGCAAACGGGCATCAACGAGACCATCTCATGCAGCACAGCCAGCAGCAGCAGCTAGCATCTGCGCCTCTGTCCGTCCCAACAAGACCTCATCTGCATCATACACACACGTCTCTCTGCGTCACCCAAAAATTGCACACGGATTCACATACGCATGTGAGTCCCAGCTGCTGAGGTGGATTGGCTTTACTAGCCTCTTACGTGCGAAATAATTACTCGCAAACGAGGCATGCTTCGTACTAACGGGTGCACGAGTAATTCGTACCCCCAAGTTCAGCGCTGATGACTCTGCCCTGTCTCGGTTTCACCTTTGACATAAACCTGGAACCCAAACCAACCACACTAACTTGATAAGTGTCGCTGCCAGTAATTACTTCGTTAGGTAGTGACGGGAGTGTCCCTCATTCTGGCTTTGGCCCCGGGCGTAGGTCTCGGGCTTCTCGACACAGACCCGAGCCGGCCCTGGAATGTTCCAATCTAATGACAATTGCGGCATCATACAATTACTTGGTGCCCAAAACTGAGTAACGATGGATGTGCCCTCCACCTCTGTCACGCTTATCCCATCCACCTTCGCGTCGTCCGTTCAGCAAGAGATTTTGTTGGCCTCGCCGCCGGGAGCTTCCTTTCAGCTCGGGCCTCCTCTCAGCCACGCATGCATGCGCTCTCCTACTCACACGCGCAAAGGCTCACGGATGCCGCTCACGCTCACACGCTCACACCTCGCAAAAGAATGACATGCCCGAAAACCCTCTTTTCGGACCTGCGCCGGGCTGAGGTCATTCCTGAACCTAAGGATCCGCTTCAGAGGACAAAAGGGACAAAAGGAACACCCCGTGACCCAACCGCTGCCACACTCTCCTTCGGCATCTCCATAAATCCCACACAAACCGGCATATTCCCATGCTTGCCCATGCCAGACTTGCCAGATTGGGCCCCCTCCAAGATCCATCTCCATCCCACCCCTAAGAATGTGGAGATAACGCCGTATTACGGCCTCCTCCCTCTTCTATTTTTGCCCCGAGCCTCAACAGACGCCACCGGCCGACCGCTTTCAGCCCCAATCCTTCGCTTGCCCGCCCGGTGAGGGTGAGTGAGGCTGAGGCTCACGTCGGGGTTCCCTGAGGGTATTTTGCATTTATAAGACGACGGAGGCCGGCTTTGGGGGCAAAAGCCGGCGCTCTTTTACTAAATTATCACACCCAACTTGCACTATTGCCGTGTCATGCATTTGCTGGGCAATAAAACAAAAAGTCCGTTCAACCCTACCGCCCCCGGGGGGAGGGGGACCCAATGGCGATTGCGCCAATGCAGGCCTAAATACGAAAGGGATCCCGTTTTTTATGATTTACTGGTAACCCTACCTCAATGCTGGCGCCTCACCTGTCAAAGCGTGTTTTTGACAACGTTCGCTCGGCTCGGAAGACAGGGCGGAAGAGAGAGAGATTGATGAGACAAGAAGGCCCGCCGTCCACAATTTGTGTGCATTCCTGGTCCCTGTTGCCCTGACGGTACGTGTAGTCCTAGTGTGATTCTGATGCTGGCCGAGGTGACCGATGCTGATGCTTGGACGAACCATCCGTCATGCTGAGTCTGCGATCCACCATCCATCGATCCCATTCAGCGATACCCCGGACGCACCTCTCACCACAGTCGGCTCATGCCTCATTCACAGGCCACGGAAGCACACATTTGCATCCATCCGATTTGGGGGCCGTCGCATCGCAATTTACTGTCTTACAGCACTGCATCATGAGGCACTGTACCGCACTTCTCTGTGGGAAGCCTTCCGGTTCGGATGCCACCCACCACCCGAAGGAAGCGGGGGGGAAAGAGGCTGCCTCGCCTTTCTTCCCTATTGCCGTTCACTCTCCCACCATCCGTGCATCTTGAGCCAACCACGCCTCTTCAGTGGCTCGCCGCTGGAGGGGGGCGCTTAGGTTTGGCAACTTGTCTCTCCGAAACTTCCCTCTCTTGTCTTTTAAAAATGTCAATTTTAACTTGGAGCCGTTGCGAGTCAGAAGACCGAGGTAGAGGGGGGCAAGAAGACTGGTGCCGTCAGTGGCGGGATTGCGGATGATGCATCTGGTTCCATCTGCGGCTCTCCGTCTCTCCGGCTCTCCGTATCTTGTTGACTTTCTCATCTCTCATTTTCTCTCCCCTCGCGCCCAGAGTCGGATCGCTCGCCAAGAGCCTAGACCCGGCTCCCCGCTGGCAACGATGCTGAAAAAGGTTTGCAGCAGCTTACTACGAAGCCGGTGCAAGACAGTCTCGGCCGTCGCAAAGTCCACACGCCCTCTACGGCAGGGGGCATGTAGGTACGTTGCCGGCTGTTGCTGCTCCTCATGCAAGTGCGCGTCTCGGTGTGTGAGCGCCAATCAATCTTTGTCCAACTTAGTACGAACAGGCGTAAAAACAAACCAACTGAGGTCTTTGTGTGTGACTGCATCAACCTGGTGCTTAGTTTCTTGGCCGCCTTGCCTCATTCCAATATCAACCCCGTCCCATTGGGTTCCATTGGCATGTAATACGAGTTCAGGACGCAGCAAGCGAGAAGGGTTACACCAGGGAGAATCATCATCTACAAGCCATCAGGGAACCGTGCCATCGATCCGTCCGTGAATCCCCAATCTCTCGCAAAGCACATAGCCGACCATTCCCAGCGCCCCAGCTGCCCTCACTTGAAACATACAATGCCTTTGCGTCCCTCGCCCTAAACTGATGCATCCAGGGCCACGCCCGTTAGTGATCCGTGGAAAGGAGGATCCCTTCCGTGGTTTCATCGCGTTCTATTTAGGGCTACGTCGATGGATAAGGGGTGCGGAATTAGAAAGAGATGTCAGACTGCCCCATCATGTCCTTCCTTGTCCATTCTTCATACAGACGTAGCAGGAGACAACTTCAGCTTGTTCGCCACGTGAGTCGCTTTCCGTTCTTTCTAGACAAACCCTTATTATATATTCCGGTTAATATCAACTTGTTCGCTTCTACACATGCTTTATAACATTTGTATTGCCTCGGTTACCTGGCTAGTGACGCGCGAGAGGTTCGCAAGTCAAGGGAGCCTCAAACAACACGATGTGACTATGAGGAGACACACGCCCCATGAGTGAGTCGCATTGACTCAAGACACGGCTCACAGATAATGGTTTGGGCAAGTCATTGGAGATATGTTATCGGTAGGACACACAGTCATACTTTGACATGTAAGAATCCTTTGTACCGCGGATAACGCACCCAAATGTCTATTATGTCAAGTCGTTACTGTCAAACTACATTCGAGCTTCCCGGTGGACGCAGCATCCCTTGGCCTGCTGATCACAAGTGGAATAGTCACAAAACGACCATAGATACAGCCTTCAGCCCCTAAAAAGAGTCCAGTCGATTCAGCCGTCCAGGCAATGACCAGCGGGACATGCATCATTCGGGTATTTCGGCCAGCCGTCGGAAAGCGGAGAGCGAAGCGCGGAGCGCATGCACACGCGCCGAAGTGAAGGAGACGTCGATTTGGTATTATTCGTATGACGTCGGCTCCAGGCACTTCCTCCTTGGGTTCGCGGCAGGCCGAGTGTGACGCAAACTTTCATCTCGCAGTCAGACTTGTGAGAGAAGCAGGTGGCTGAGCCGCCGTGAGTCAGCATTCTGAAATCCTCCCGCACATGCACATCCGCCGAAATGAGGGCGTCGGTGTTGAAAACAAATGTTCCTGAGCCATGTCGCAAACGCCTCGCAATCGCCGTCGCTTTCGCCCACCCAACTCCTCGTGTGTCGTGATATCTTAAGGAAACGTTTCGTAGGGGTTGTGGAATCTAACTCATGAGGATGGAGACCTAGATGTGTCAGTAAGCAAGTTAAGCAGAAAACCTGATATACGAGACCGGACATACAGCCATGAAGACACAACATATGCTTATGAAGGGACTTAGGCGCTCCCCTATCCTTGCGGCTTTCCAGAAGATGCCGCTCGCACTAGGCCGAGAGGTCAGTTGTTTGCGCCAGGTTACGAGAGGGGTTGCCATTTGGGAATGTCATACCCAGACTTCCTCGTGTCCATGAAACTTGGGGCGAAGTGGTGGATGTACGTGCTCGTGCAGATGAACAGCACGAGCACGAGGAGGAGCGACTGGAAGTTAAAGAGAGCCGTCTGCGAGAGCGTGTTAGAGCTTGTCAACTCGCCGGTAATAACAGAGAGCATACCATGTCGGCAACCAGAGGGCAATCGGTCAGTTGGATGATGATCGATCAGTGTCGTTTTCGTACGTGGCAGACAGCTTGTCGTCGCAAAGTCAAGGCAGCTCGCGCATAGGTAGGGTGCAGGGACCGGGCCCTTACCCAGCTGGCAGCCTTCCACCACAGGCAAGGTGTGCTTAGGGGTAAAGATTCGCCGAGCCGGGAGTTGCAAGGGGCGACATCTAAGCCCCCGCAGCCACATGCCGCTCCCCCCACCAGCCCGATTGAACCTCATCCATGACACTAAACGTCAACCCAAGTCTAACGGATTATTCACATCCTGGAGGCTCTTCGTCTACATATCAGGCTTGGAATTATTGAAGCGTCCTCCACAAAGGTCTCATTTTCTACATATCAGACGCGCCGCTCTTGCGACGCCTTCACCAAGTCAAGATGGAGCCTCGAGCGCGTGCCGGCAAGAATGTCGGCAAGATGAACTTTAGCCACAACGAGCGTACGTTTACCTCTTCGCCGAATTCATGCCAGGGCGTTGCTCGAGCTGACATATCTCTACAGTAGCGCAGCTGCTCTACGCTCATGGCGACGTACAGAACCCCCTCCCCGAGACGGTGCGCGTCCTCGACGAGATCCTCACCGATTTCATGCAATCAATCGCATTCGAGGCGACGCGCGCAGCCAACTACTCCGGGCGGCAGAAGATCAAGTACGAGGACTTTGAGTTCGCTTTCCGCAAGAACCCGGCGTTCCTTGGCAAGGTGCAGGAGGTCTTTGAGAAGCAGAAGGAGATCAAGAAGGCCCGTGAAATTCTACGCGACGGCGAGGACGAGATCATGAAGGACGCCGCCGACGAGGAGAAGCGCCGCGACAAGACGGACGTCCGGCCACCTAGGGTTGAGGAGGAGCTCGGCGAGGCTGATGACGATGTCGAAGCGGAGGCCGATGCCTTGGGGAAGAAGCGTTGAGTTCTTGGGGTAGATTTTGGTTCTCATGTGGTTTATGTGAGGGCATGGCTCAGGCGTTTATGGATGTTGAATTTTCAGGCGGGACACAACAAATGACCCAGATCGGCATGGAGTCATGGGTTATGGAGATTGCATCAGTGATGATGAGTAAAAAGGTCGAAACCCATTTGGTACAATTAAAGGCGCATCGCTCTTCGTTCGTCTTAATAGAAGGGAAGTGTCTGTCAAGTTCATGAGCCTGAGTTGAAGCAGCCTGAAATGCCTTCAACGTTGTCGGGTTGATGGTTGTCACTGCTTTACCTTCGCATGATGATGCCCTTCCCCCTCTGGGAAGAACACCACACACCAATTGCGCCTGTCTCACCAGCAAACTCAATCACCATCCGCTCGTGCTTAAGAATAAGCAAATGATGAAAATCTTGATATAACTGAATTATGCGATAAAACTAAACTGAAACAGACAGATGCTCTCATAAGTTAGTCTAAGAGTTTACAACGTGTTTATGTTCATCTCAATCCCCAGCAGTTACTTCAGCTCGAAAAGGGATTAGACGAGACCTGGCTAAACTGAGGGGAATAAGACGGAGATGGCCCCGCTCATCCGGAGGCGTGCGGCCGAACCGGAGGTGCGAGTTCGGAAGCTCATGCTCGTACCTCTCGCCACTTGGCGCTTTGCACTTCTTCTCGCATGCTCCAACACAGCTCAGCCAGCCAAGAGCTGCAAGCTTGTCTCGCCCAGTCACGCCTCAATTGCTCAACCCACCCTTCCCACCTTTTTTCCACGCGCCCTCTACCCAATACTTCGCTTCCATTGGTCTCGTCAGCCTTCTCTCGATCCTCCAACTGGTCAGCAGACAGGCCAGGCACGGCGAAACCGGGGACTCAAGAAGCCAGGGTAAAGTTTAGAGCCTCTGGGAGCTCTCGATGGGCAGAAAATGTGCAGAAAATGGGGTCCGCAACCTGGTCGAGCGAGGTCCGCCCCCGCTAATACCAGTTGGCTCGCGATGTGATGGCAGCCTGTGATAGAATCGCATGGCCGGCTGACGTTTCCACCGGCTACCGCTGCGGGGTCCGTACAGGAACGATGTGTGGTTGCAGCTCGATCTTCCAGTTGCTAGTGGTGCTCCTCTTCTTTCCTAACCTCTCACTCTTGGATTTTTTTCCTCCGTTACTCAGCTGAAGATCTTTCTTGTCGTTGATTCTATCATGTTCGCTGTGACGAGTCTCCAAGTCCTCTTCCGCTTCGATCATTGAACCCCTTGTAGATTCAAACGTCAATCTTTTCCATCCACAAAATTCCCACTCCCACGATTCCACTTCAACAATCCCAGCCCACTCGCAGCCATGGCTGGGGAACCTGAAACCCCAACGCCTTACCATGATATTCCCCAGACTCCTCTTGCGAAGTTAGCTCCTCATGAGTCTGGAGGCGAGTCTAGGGATCATCTGTTACCTCCAAATGCTCGATCTCCCAACATGGGGGCGTCGAAACTAAATGACTCGAGTTTCGATGACTTCCGCCGCTTATCGTTGAGTCCTGCCGCGAGCCCGCTCTTCGAACCGATTCCGATGGGACGTTTTGCTAGCCCCAGCACAGATGCCCAAGTCCAAGAACAGCCTTCCTGGTGGCAAAAGTTTTGGGTCAGAAACAAGCCTTCCATTTGCGTTGCCCTGTCACAGTTCTTCGGGTCTTTGATGAACCTGAGCGCTCGCCTCGTTGAGCTCGAGGGCAATGGCATGCACCCCGTTCAGGTCCTCCTCCTCAGACAGCTCATCACTTCGCTATGTTGCACAGCTTACATGTGGTGTATGAAAACGCCCGGCTTCCCCTTTGGCCCCCGGAACATTCAACATCTTCTGGTGTTCAGAGGCGTGTCTGGCTTCTTTGGAATCTTCGGAGTTTGGTACTCGATGATGTACATTCCGCTTGCGGATGCCACCGTCATCACCTTCCTTGCCCCTGGAGTTGCAGGGCTCATCTGTTACTTCGTGCTCAAAGAACCCTTCACTCGACTTGAACAGCTCGCGACCCTAGTTGCCCTCATGGGTGTGGTGTTGATTGCAAAACCAGGCTCATTTTTCTCCTCTCCAACCGACGAGGAGCCGGAGGCAGGTGATTCTTCAGATTCTGGTGTCCCTAGTGGCGGTCATGTTGCGACAGCTGAGGAACGTCTTATTGCGGTTGGTGTTGCCCTCTTCGGTGTCCTGGGGGCTGCTGGTGCCTTCACGGCTCTTCGAACTATTGGAAAGCGAGCACACCCCCTGATTTCGGTCAACTATTTTGGCATCATCTCCACCATCATCTCGATACTCGCCCTGGGACTCGCACCTGTTCTCAACATCGACCAGCCCGGGCTCAAGTGGATAACTCCGTCTACAGCCAAACAGTGGCTCCTTCTTCTGCCCCTGGGTCTGATGGGCTTCATCATGCAATACCTACTAACAACGGGGCTTGGATCCGACAAATCAAATCGAGCCAATGCCATGATCTACACGCATATGCTATTCGCAGTCAGCTTTGATCGGTGGGTGTTTGGGCATCGCATGGATTTAATGAGTGGTGCAGGATGCACACTGATTTTGGGGAGTGCTATTGGCGTTGTGTTGATGAAGAAAACTCCACCAGCGAAACCCCCGTCCGATGATGAGGAGAGACTAGGGAACTTACAAGGTGAGTTGGAGGGCTCGCCGATGCTTTTGGATCACATCATGACCTCTGAGGAATCGCGCGTTGCTCGATAGAAGAAAATATATATATCTCCATCGATTATAGAATCATAGTACAATCATAGATGGAATGTTGGCTGGTTTACGCCCGGTATGTTTGGAGACTAACTTTAGTTGATGGAAATTAGGGAATTATTGTTCTTTTAAGCAATATCTGTCATGGGAAAGAAGATCACTTGACTTCAATGTTGTGGCGTCATGGGCATGTTCTCATACTTCATGCCAAATATAATTTATGCAGCCTGTTGCGTCAAAACCGAGCTTAGTGGCCCAAACTGCAGAGAAACCATCGAAAACAAGAGACTTGAAAGAAAGAAATACTTGACCGTGACGATGGACTAATCGCGAAAGCTTGGTGTTGGCATGTGGAATCGGGATGGTCGAGGCCAAGCTGTAGGGTAGGCAAACCCAAATTTAGGAATTAGATAGAGTCACGTGCGATAGGAGGTAGCGCGAAGACGCGCATTGAAGGCGACTGCAGGCTGGACTGAGCTCCGATCGCAAATCTTTGGGTGTCCAAAAGCTGCAATTTCATCAACATCAACAACAAACCGTTCTTCAACATTATTTCGCCGAGAGTCGCCGAGATAAGCCAACATTCCGAGACCAAGCAGACGAACGCCTCCGTTTTCGACGACATCGGCAGCCTACCGACAAGATGGTCCAGATCAGCGAAGTCAAAGGCAACAAGCGAGACAATCGCACAGCTGCCCACAGTCACATCAAGGGCCTTGGCTTGAAATCCGATGGATTCTCAGAGAAGCAGTCCGGAGGCTTTGTCGGCCAAGCAGGTGCTCGTGAGGTAAGGCTTGAAGCGCCGATGGTTGCTAGTTGGATCGCTAACTCGGCTCTGCTAGTCTTGCGGTGTCATCGTGGATTTGATTCGAGCTCAAAAGATGGCCGGCCGAGGTGTCCTGCTGGCTGGAGGCCCTGGAACTGGAAAGACGGCGCTCGCCCTTGCGATTAGCCAGGAATTGGGAACCAAGATCCCCTTCTGCCCCATTGTCGGCAGCGAAATTTACTCGACCGAAGTCAAGAAGACGGAGATGTTGATGGAGAACTTTCGGAGAGCCATTGGCCTCAAGGTTCGCGAGACGAAGGAAGTGTACGAGGGAGAGGTCACAGAGCTCACGCCCGAGGAGGCCGAGAACCCCCTGGGGGGCTATGGTAAGACCATCAGCACACTACTGATTGGCCTGAAGAGCGCAAAGGGACAGAAGAAGCTTCGCCTGGATCCTAGCATCTACGAGGCCATCCAGAAGGAGGGCGTTGCCGTCGGAGACGTCATATACATCGAGGCAAACACCGGTGCATGCAAACGGGTCGGACGATCGGACGCCTATGCCACAGAGTTCGATCTCGAGGCGGAGGAGTACGTGCCCATCCCAAAGGGCGAGGTTCACAAGAAGAAGGAGATTGTGCAAGACGTCACGTTGCACGACCTGGACGTGGCCAACTCTCGACCCCAGGGTGGCCAGGATATCATGAGCATGATGGGCCAGCTGATGAAGCCCAAGATGACGGAGATTACAGAGAAGCTGCGCGCGGAAATCAACAAGGTTGTCAGCAAGTACATCGACCAAGGAGTGGCGGAGCTGGTACCTGGCGTATTGTTCATCGATGAGGTAATGTCGCGCTGTGTCGCGCTGTTCCACGCCGGGACGGCCAAAGATGGCTAACCAAGGATTGTTTGATAGGCGCACATGCTCGATGTGGAGTGCTTCACTTACCTGAACCGAGCCCTGGAATCGCCAATCTCCCCTATTGTCGTCCTGGCCTCCAACCGCGGAATGTGCACAATCAGAGGCACCGACGACATTGTCGCAGCTCACGGCATCCCCACCGATTTCCTCGCGCGCCTGCTCATCATCCCCACCACACCGTACGACGCCGACGAGATTAAGCGCATTGTGCGGATACGTGTTTCGACCGAGGGCGTTTCCATCACGGATGCCGCTATCGACAAGGTCGCTGAGCACGGCGTTCGCATCAGCCTGCGATACTGCCTGCAGTTGTTGACTCCCGCCAGGTAAGAAAAGCTTGAACAAGCCCAGCAAGGGCGAATTCCTCGAACCTCATCCTCCGAGACACGGTGACTGACCAGGCGCAAACAGCATTCTTGCAAAGGCCAACGGCCGCTCCCAGATTGACGTCCAGGACGTCACGGAGTGCGAGGAGCTCTTCCTCGACGCCGGCCGCAGCGCCGCGCTCCTCAGCACTGAGGCTGGGCGAGATTACCTCTCCTAAATCAACCTCCCCAGAAGAAAATACCGTGTTGATAGGTCAGGTCATACAACGGATGTTGGTCCGGTCTAGGCGGCGCTAGGGGGGAGGGAAGGACGTGTCATAATTACCATTTAAACCAAGGCTGCGAAAGGGACTTTTAGTGAAGAAAAGTGTTGTGTAATTTTGTTAGGAATACTACAGAGAGAGAGGTTCGGCGTCAGGCTGGGGAGCTAACTAGTTGTCTTCGTTGAACCGGCAAGAAATGCCATTGCAAGCTCCAGTTTCTTGAGTGTATCAGGGTCTCTTGCCGGCGTCTCTAACCAGCCACGGTGGCCAGTGTCTCATGCTTCTTGTCTTGAGTCTCTCTTTAAGCCTGTCTCCCTCCATGCGTCGCGACACGCCCCCGCAAGAGCCAAAGCTCTGGCTCGTTGTCTGACCCAGATATGACGATACAATCCGGCTTCCCGTGTACCATTTCCCACAACCCATAGTCCATAGCCGACAGCCTACAGCCCACACCAACGACACCATCAACTACCAACCACCAATCATTTGTCACTCAACATCACCGGACCTCGTCCGCCTCCCACAACTCATCCAACCAGATGGCTAGCATAGCCAAACCTCAAATAAAGCATGCTTGAGCTTGCATCACGTGAGAACCGCTAGCATCAATTTCGGCTTGGACATTGTCTTTGTCTCAGGGCGCCTATCATTCCAGCACCGGCACCCTTTAGCATTCCGACGGGCATTGTCGTTGTGAGAGGCTGGCTAGGGAGCGCGGTCCAGGCCACGGCACGAGCGCTGTCGTAGAGAAACAAAAGAGCCGATAGGAGCACGCGTGAGGCCCCAGAGGTCTTATATCATGGCCTGTGTGTACCAAGTTTCCGTTGTTCCCGGACGGCCTTGGGTTGGCCTCTCCCTGTCCCTTGTCCCCTCCCCCCCCATTTGGTTCGGTGTCGGTCATCGCGTGTTGCCTTTTGTTGTTGTGTTGTTGTTGTTCACCCATTTAATTAGCTCTGCGGACGGGCGGACGGATCAGCGAACGGTGCAACCACCAACAAAGCACCCTGTCCAGTGGCTGCAGCAACTTTGCCAGCAGACTCCCGAGACATGTAAGAGTGTTCTCCACGGCTCAAACGTCAATTAACCCCCGGCACATCGACCGCGCTGCCTAGCACCACCAACTCGACGTGAGTGAAAGAGGCGGAGCAGGAGACCGTGAAAGAGAGAAACGGAAAACAGAAACAGAAACATAAAGAGACAGAGACCAACGCAGGCGACAAAGGAAGAAAGAAGACGAAACAGCCTCCGGCTTCTGGGAATGGGTTGGGCCTTGATGTACTGCTCCTGGAAATGCTTGACCTTACGGCCGTATTTCATTGTCATCCGCCAACTCGTGTGAATGAGTAGCCAGTTTCTATCACAAAGACAACTGCAGCAACCCAAGACTAACCAGAGTATCGCCACGAAGGCGAACTTACAATTCTCGGCATCCTTTCACCAGACGTCGGGTACGATATTGCGGCTGTTTGGATCGACCTTCATATTTCCTTTCGTTGAATCCGGGCCCATCACTTTTCTTTTTCCCTCCACTCGCATTTATCACTCCCGTCGATAGCTTACTCTACAAGACGACCAGGGTGTGGTGTAAGTTTGGCGTTCGCCCTTGTCGATTCGCTCTTCGATTCGTTTGCCTGCCATTCAAAATGACACAAGTCATCTCCTTGGTTGCCCACCCCAAGGCAATGACCCCGGCCCACTCTTCTCCCATGGAGCTCGACGAACATGAAGGTCACGGTGCCTTTCGAATCGCTGCCGACACGCCTGACTCCCCAAGTCCTCGCACTGTTGACATGGCCCGAAAACGCGCTGCTTCCATCAACACCGTCGAAGCCAACCATGTCAGGTTCGAGCACCTCAAGCTCAACACGCCCACCAGCATGAATAGGGACAGCCCCCGAGGCCAAATGTGTCTCTGCATCCCCCGCCTAAAATCCCCAGACCTCGAAACGGTGAGTGAACAAACTTCTTTGTTGTTATTGTTGTCGTGGTGTTCATCGGCGGTGCCTTCGTACCATATGTTATGGGTAGCCAACAGGATGCTGGGACTCTGCCGCTGTGGCCGTCAACGCCAACTCAAATCGTGTTTGTGAAAACTGACTCCATGGCAGCATTCATCCTCTATCGTCAGCACCACCAAGCCCAAGTTGTCGCGCAGAACCCCAATCTTTCCAACCCCGAGATATCCAAAATCATCGGGGAACAGTGGAAGGAGGAACCTGAAGACATCAAGACCAACTGGAAGGGTTTGGCTGAGGAAGAGAAACTGCGCCATCAGCGCTTGTATCCCGACTACAGATACCAGCCCCGACGCGGTTCTCGTGCTCAAACAAACCGTCCAGGCTCAACTTCCGCTGACGACGCAGGACGCTGCCCAAAATGCAACGGACGCACCACGGCGACCCCCCGGACACCCTCCGGGACGTTTCCTACGTCAACCGTAGCAAAACAACCGATGAACCAATACCACCCTTCTCTCAGAGGTGACGAGACTGGACTAGTTCGCCGGGGAAGTTCGGGCAGCATGCCTCCAGCCAGACTGCGGCATCCCCAGCGACTGAACCCCTATGAAGTGGACGAATACGATCTTGAGTCGCCGGAAATGAAGAGACGTCGTTTCAACAGCAGCGGTAGCTACCATTCAGTTTCGTCACCAGGTATGGTCCCAGGGCAAGCGACGCGCACGCCGTCCATTGGGGGTCCACCAAGTGCAATGCAGCCTTATGCGGGTACTCCCTTGCCCGAGCCAGGGAGCCTGACGAGATCTAAGTCTGGTCCCATGCCTCCTCCTCCCAGACCATCTATATCAGGACCATGGCCTGAGCGGATTTACCACGGTAGTCGGAATCATTCGTTTGACGAGTCCCTCCGTCTACCCCCTTTGCAGACATCGGTTCCGATGTCTCCATCAGTGGCGGGTGAAGTCGATATCCGACAAATGGGCACGCCCGTCACTGGCCTTGACATATCGGCTGCACGGGATCCCCAAGCCAGAAGTATCGAGGCTATGGTCATGTCCATCCCTTTCACTCGAAAGCTGGCTGTCCTATCCAGGATCAGTCAGCCGCTCGCCCCGCCAAGGCCTGGAAGTCCCGGAATCGAGACCCGCGGTGCCATCATTGCAGTTGAAGGGCCCATGAACAGAATGGTCCAGCAAGTCGGACAGGCCGTCGAAAATGCCCTGTCGGCAACTGAGGACTTTGCCTTGAAAACGTGGGCGAATCACTCGACTCGAGAGCTTCAAGGTGATGGCTCCCAGTCTGACCAATATGGCGCATCATCAGAGTCGCAGAGTTTCTTCACGTCGTATTTCAAGACAATGCTACGCTGGCATGAGAAGTCGCGGGAAATTGTCAGACACATTACCAAGCCGAATGCTAGCGAAAGTCCCCGGCGAGGTTCTGCAGAGTCAAATTCCTCCACAGAGTCTCGAGGAAAACCGCCGTCCAACGTGCCCGTGGCCTTGCTCAAAGAGGGATTCAGCCTGACACTTTCGGACATGTTTGCTTGCGACACGCCAATTGCCGATGCGTATGCCCCGGTTGACCACTGGCAGTGGATGGCAACTCTTTGGAGAGGTGTCGTGGGTCCTGACATGGTGGTCTATGTCAAGCCCAGCGTGGAGGAAGAGATTGCCAAGCACGGATCTGTGCACGTTCAGAAGCGTCCGGGGTTGATGGTTGTCCAAGTACCGGTTGGAAGCGACCTTGACGAAGCCACAGAACGCAGAGTCGCGTTTGAGGTTGTTGAGTGGGTTCGAGGAGGCTCATACAGAGAAGGATTTGGCCAAGCGTAAATGATGACAGAGACGAGGAAAGATTAGGGAGGCGCTGATGAGCTCATGCTACTATGCGTCATGTACAGTACGCTGGGGAGTTGGGAAAATTGCTTTTAATTGAGAATCCGGATGATGGTTAGGATGGGGGTTGTGAGGGAAACCTGCCATTGGGATATGATTTTACTATGCACAAGTGATGCAAAGCGACGAACCTCACGAACCTGGCTACGAGACCTCGCTGCTCTTTCGAACGAATGGTTTTGATGACTTTGACGATGGTGGATAAAGCGGAGTTAGGGGGGGAGGTCACATTGTGACTGCCCTGCCTGGGCAGTTTGAGCTTAATGGGCATGTTTACCCGGAGTTTTAGTGACAGATGTTTGGAATGCAACGAGCGAATAAAGAAATTGATAGAATTGCCGATGTTTGCAAAGTCTTGATGTACATGGGTATTGTGTTGTGCGAAACGTCGTCGTTGTAGGTCAAGTTGCACAGGCCGTCCTTGCCTTATTTGCCTTGGATATGAGGCTCAATATACATGCCTCAGTAGCGTCCCCACTGCCCGTTGGCGGGAATTGGGATGGCCGCAACTGCCTAGGTACCTAGGTACCTAGGCAGGTACGTATTCTGTACCTCGCAACTTAGGTACCTAGGTACCTACCTTAGACAGTGCCGCCGTCGCGTTTATCCGAAAGGGAAACGCGTTTACGGGGGTTTATCAGAGACAACGGCAATGCCAATGGGGTTCAGGAGCTAAAGCTCCCGGATCACAGTGAACACCACGCTTTATCCGCCAACAACCCGACGACAAAGACGACCACCATTTTTTTCCTAGCTGCCGACGTCGGCACGATGCCCTACGACCTCAATCGTGATTCATAATGCCGGATTTCAAGCCTGGCCAGACGGTCCAGCTCTCCGATGGCCGCAAAGGCACCGTCCGCTTTGCGGGCCCGACGCACTTCCAGGTCGGAGAGTGGGTGGGCATCGAGCTCGACGAGAAGACGGGGAAGAACGATGGAAGCGTCCAGGGCGAGCGATACTTCGATTGTCCGGCAGGCTACGGCATGTTTGTCAAGCCCATGATGGCCACCATCCTTGCACAGGCCCCTGCGCCTCGGGCGGCATCGACGAGGAAGCCATCTCGACCGTCGAGTTTCAATCCGGCCGGCGGGAGGACCTCGAGTGCAGGGGATACGGGGTTGAATAGGCGAAAGAGTTTGAATGCACCCAGTCCAAGTCCTGTGCCTAGAGCGCGCCCGACAAGCATCGCAAGAGTAGGGAGCAGCCCATCACTTCGGTGCCACGGAGAATGCTAACTCTTGAACAGTCTCCTACAAAATCACCCACCAAACAACTCAGCGGACCCCCGAGTGCTGTACCTTCTCGAACGGGAACGCCTTCCAATGTCCGAGTACCGTCCGCAGGCGCCAAGACTCGTCCATCTTCGGGTGTTCGAACGTCAATGGGCCCCCCCGCCGCACCCGCTTCTCGAACACGACAAGCCTCAATGTCATCAGTAGTGTCAAGATCTGGCACATCCATGTCTCGAACTGCAAGTGGTCGCATGTCTCTCAGTGGGCCTCGCGCGACATCTCGACCGGAATCTGTCTCCAGACGGCCCTCGGGGGATTCAGCTGGTGGACCTGGCTCATCCGATAGGGACGATGACAAGACCGAGACCGAGATCCTATCCCCTCAACCAAGAAGCCCTGTTCTCGCGAGGACGAAAGCTCTAGAGAGACTCACCGCTGGCACTCAATCGCGTTCAACCACGCCAGCTGCAAAGAAGCCCGCCGCCCCGATAGCCTCTCGTACCACTGGAAGCACCGCCGCAAGCCGAGAAATTGAGGACCTGAAGGCTAAAATCAAAGTGTTGGAACGAAAACGGGTTGAAGACAGGGACAAGGTGAAGCAACTCGAGAAAGTTCAAGGGGAGAGGGACAAATTCGAAGCCATCATCCAAAAGCTCCAGCTGAAATATCAGCCCCAACAACAAGAGAACAACGAACTTCGAAAACTGGTGAAGGAGGCCGAACAGAGACTGGAGTCGGTCGAGGAGATCCAAGCTGAGCATGATACCGCGTTGGAATTGGCCACTCTCGATCGAGAAATGGCTGAGGAGACTGCCGAAGTTCTCAAGGTTGAGCTCGAAGCGCTGCAGCAAAAGACGGAAGAATTGGACCTGGAAGTTGAGATCCTCAGAGAGGAGAATGAAGAATACAGCAAGGGCATGTCTCCTGAAGAAAGAGCTAGTGCTGGATGGCTGCAAATGGAACGTACAAACGAGCGGTTACGAGAGGCGCTTTTACGACTGCGGGACTTGACGCAAGAGACGGAAGAGGAACTCAAAGATGAGATCAAAGGACTGGAGGACGAGTTGAAGGAGTTCAATTCTATAAAGGAAGAGCACTCTGCTGCTAAAGAGAAACTGGAACAATCAGAAACAGCCGTTGAAGATCTCCGCCAACAACTCGACAATGCGCTTGGCGCTGAGGATATGATTGAGGATCTCACGGAGCGAAACATGAGCATGGCTGAGCAGATTGAGGAGCTCAAGGCTGTCGTTGATGACCTCGAGAGCCTGAAGGAGATCAATGACGAGTTGGAAATTAACCACGTTCAGCACGAGAAGGAGATGCAGGAGGACCTCGACTTCAAGGACGCTGTCATTACGGAGCAAGCTCGACGAGCAGGTCAGCAAGAGGAGACACTCGAGGACATGGAGTATACCCTCTCAAGATTCCGCGAACTGGTGACGAACTTGCAAAATGACCTAGACGACATGAGGGCTTCCCAGGCTGTCACTGAGGGAGAGTCGGAGAAGCTCAACGATCGGTCGCGAGCCATGATGGATCTCAACATGAAGCTCCAAATATCGGCTTCCAAGGCGCAGGTCAAGACAATTGACCTGGAATTGCGAAGACTGGAGGCTCAGGAAGCAGAGCAGCATCTTGATATTGTCAAGCTGTTCCTGCCCGACACTTACAAGGAGGACCAGGACTCGGTTCTTGCGTTGCTCCGCTTCCGTCGGCTGGCTTTCAAGGCCAACCTTCTGAATGGCTTCATCCGGGAACGAATCAACGGACAGCCCCATCCTGGACACGAAGACGACGTCTTTGCTGGATGTGACGCTGTAGACAAGCTTGTATGGGTATCGAACATGTGCGACCGATTCGTCAACGACATGAGCCATTGCTCCATCGAACAGTTCTCCAAGTACCAGAACGCATTGCATGAACTGGAGCCGGTTGAGCGTGCATTGAACGTGTGGATCGATGGATTGCGCCGAGATGAGCTCAAGGAGAAGAAGTGTGCGGACGAGCTTCAACGTACCATCGCGTTGCTCTCTCATCTCGCCGAAGTCCACATCTCGGGTGACTTGTCCAACTATGCCGATGATGTGTATGTGAGGACGTTGGTCATGCAGAGCCACCTTGACTCGGCAGCATCTACATTCAACACCCTCCGAGGTCTGGTACAACGAGTGGTTCCCTGCGAGGGTGACGAGGAGGAGTTGGCACAATTTTTCTCAAAGAAGACGGATCTTGTTGTTACCCAGACTAGGGGTGCCAAGGTCATCGCCGGCAAGGCTGTGCGTGCACTCGAGGACCTCAAGACCCGATCGCTCTCGCTACTGCCGGAGACGATTGATGCATTTGAGCAATGCGGCAGTGCCACGAAAGAACTTGCACATTTGGCACGACAAATCGGTCTTGGTCTGCACGACCTGTTAACCTCAGACGAGAGCAGGACCGAGCCTTTTACTTTCGAAGAGGTGCAAGGCTCGATTCGGAAAACGGTTCTCGCTACGAGTTCATCCAACGAATCTGACCTCTTCTCTACTTATCTCGCCAAACTGAAGGCTCTGACAACTCAGATCACCGACCTCGCTTCGTTGGCTACCGATCTTGAACAAACTCAAGAGTTTGACGTTAACCCAGCGCCCTGGAAGATGCGATCCCAGGAGCTCAAGGCCCTCAAAACCATTCCCGTTGACGCCGAAGATGAACTGCGTCGCCTTAAAGAGGAGCACAGCGAGGCCCGTCGCACCATTGCTCAGCGCGACGAGCATCTCAGCACGGCGGTTCTCAAGATCGAGACGCTGGAGTCTAGGATGCGGGACGCTCAGTCTAATATTGAGCGCATCACCGAACTCCAGAGCCAGCTTGAGGCGGCCGGCCAGCAGCTTGGCAGCCTTAAGGAGGATATTGAGAAGCAAGACCGTGAGCTCAAGACGCTCGAGTCGGAGCGTGACAAGTGGAAGAAGATCGCCAGCGACAGCCGTGCCTTTGCTGACGGCGCTGACGCTGCTGGAGCCAAGGCTGGCCAAGAGCGCGCCGTCGCCACGGCCCGGGAGATGGACGCCCTCAAGGACGACATCGAGAGCCTGCAGTCGGCTGTGCGTTACCTCCGTGAGGACAACCGCCGGGCACGCATGGTAGAGCAGCCCAACTACGACTGGCTGGCCGAGCCTCTCAAGAAGCCTGCCAACATCGCTGAGCAGCGCAAGACTCTGATTGCGACCGAAGGCAAGGACGTCCTCAGCGAGCTCCTCAAGATGGCGTCCTCGGCCACGGTCTACGACTACGCCTCGATGCCGCTGAACCTGCTCGCCTGGAAGCCCGCCCGCTCTACGTCGCAGTACCACGCCGCCAAGCAGGCCGAGGACTTTGCTGCATGGGCCGGCTGGAAGGACTCGGTTCTGCAAAAGGCCAACGTGCTCCGGAAACAGACCGGCGCCGCAGACCGGCGCAAGACGGCAGGCTGCAGCAACCCGGTGGCAGCGGCGGCGGCCCGGCTCCGCATCAAGATGGCCGGCGCGGACGGCAAGGTGGTGCCCGGGACCGGACGGGAGGTGCAGATTGTGGGATCGCGCGAGTGGGAGGCTCTTCAGGGCCGCCGGGTGCAGGCTGTATGATGATAGATACACAGACGAGGAGCAGGCGTAGCGAGCCAGCGTAGCAGCTACACACACATACCCCGGGGTCTTTTTTATCGACTTGTACTTGTAGTGCTTGTTCTCTTTTTACTACATCTTTTCCCTACCTTACATGTCGTCTAAAAGCGAACAATGATTGATCCGTAGTAGAACGAAGCTTGTCCAAATACCCTCCGCAAATAGGGGGCCTTTTCCTGTCGAATTTCTCGGTTGGGTTTCTTCCTACGCACCCCCTTTCCCGCGCGCGGTGGCCATGTCCCGATCCATGGTATCCCTTGGCCCCAGAACCCGCGTGCGTCCGATGCCAGAATGTCTCACGATGTCTGCTCCTCGGTGTTGATATTGCTCTGCTCTGATAGATAGAGGCAGTAACAACAACGCTTTTTGCAACACCACATCACTAAAACGTCCTAGAGCCCCCCTATGCCCGGGCCTTGCCCTTCTTCTCCTTCTTCTTTTTGCCACCTCCGCCGGTGCTGCTGCTCTCCTCAGCGCCGGCGGCTTGGGCACCCATGAGGGCGGCCATGGGGTCGCCGCCGCCCTGCATCTCCTTCATCATGTCCTTGAAGAGGTTCTCGGAGACGCCGCCGCCGGTCATGGCGGCGCTGAGGTAGGGCACCAGCTCGCCCATCTTCCAGCCGCGCGGCACGGCGGGCTTGGGGTAGGGCTTGGCCGGGTCGGGCTGCAGGACGCCGCCGATGCGGACGCGCAGGCCCGGGCTGTCGGCCGTCGTGGGGTTCTCCTGCAGGTGCTCGGCGACGAGGCGATACAGGTGGTGCTTGTTGTTGATGGGGGTGCCGTGGGCCTTCTTCAGGCCGACCTTGACGCGGCCCGGGTTGGCCCAGTCCTTGGGGTGCACTTTTTCGGGCTCAAAGAGCGTGGGCAGCCGGAGCCGCGAGCAGGCGTTTGCGATCTCGCGGGCGAGGGGGTCCTTGACGGCCAGCTCGGCGGGCACGCGCCGGCCCTCGGCGCGGGAGCGCGCGGCGTCGAAGTAGACCGGATACAGGCACTGGAAGTCGGCGTAGGCGGAGCGGTCGGCCGTCTGGGGCAGCGTCGACGTCTGCGGCTGCGGCACGTTGGCCGGGTTGAGGATGTGGGACGCGGCGGCGGCGGGTTTCGCGGGGGCCGCATCGGGCACACGGCGCATGATGTCGGCATCGTCAAAGTCGTCAATGTCGGCCTCCTCGGGGTCGGTGTCGAGGTCGCTGTCTGAGACCTCTTCTATCCGTGGGTGGGACATGATTGGTGTGGCGGGGGGTGGGGATGGCGGACGAGGCGAGGCGAGATGGATTGCGGGCGTGTGGCTCGTAACGGATGGTGGAGAGGCGATGACAATGGCGGGAGAGTATGTGAGGTCGTTGAATAGATGGGGTTGAGGTGGAAGTCGAGGTGGTGAAGCAGGTGAGGAGGCGTTTGAATGCAGCTCGTGATCCCGTTGGCTTGAGCCTCAAGATGGGACGGGCCAGGTATTGGATTTCCGTCGCCATGGTGGGGTTGGTGGGCTGGCTCAAAAGGGTGGAGGAGGGTGGTGGGGGTTGGCAGGAATCTTGCCAAAACTGTGGGGTAACGTTTATCGATAAGACGGGCAAGTCCCTTAATTGAGGCATCCATGATCCATCCAGAAGAGACACAATGATGTTCCTCAAAAGTCAGACTGAGTGAGAGGCCACCATGTAGTTGTCTTGCAGAGACACACATTTTACAGTCAAGGTTTGCAGTCAAGAAAATCAATTACAAGATGGTATCTCATCTCCTTGGTCAACACCTGGTCGACCAAGTTGGAGCAATGAACGGACTGTGTCAGGTCATGATGCCCAACCGGAATAGGTCAAGCACAACAGCACTGTCAACACATGCGACCAAAATTCCTCAGATCCTATCCAAGTAAGCTCAGATCACCTCAAGTTAACCATCTCGTCTTTGCAGCCTCCCATAGATGCCCAACATATTCTGTCTGTTTGCGAAGCCCCCATACGCACCGTAAGATCTCTGCCCTGCTCTCTAACAACAGGGGACGAACCCCAAACCAGCGGTCGATTGCAAGGCAGAACGCATTCGACTCTCCCGAAACGTAACCCAATAAATACTAAAGCTATCTTTTATTATGTCCAAGGAGGCCGGTGGACATGTTGGTGTCCCGCTCCGCCATTAGTTATCGCGGATTTGCGAGTTCTTAAATTTGGTCCCCGGCGGATGCGCATCCACGGGGAACCTGCAATACGGGTGGCCGCACACACCGTCTCTGAAACTTGGGCACTGCGGTTCTCGTTAGCGAAGCCTCTAGAATACAGGGATATCCATCATGACTCACGTGGTGGCCGTAAATGCAGTCCTCCACTTCACATTCTTGGCCCCGCGTGCACGGGTTAAGCCTAGAGAGCATGGCCAGCGCGCGGATCTCTTCCTTGGTCGGCTTGTAGTTGTGCACGAAGCAGCATGTGTCGATCTTGGTGCATGGGCCACGGAGATAATGGTTGTTGCAAAGCTTGTTATGTTCCTTGCGACGCTTGATGCTATCCATCGCCAACTGGCCCACTGATATCGATTCGTCGTAGCCTCTCGGGCCAGGGTTCCACGTCGGGACCGGGGCCGGGATCGAGGCCTTTTTCGTGGGCTTCGGTGCCAAGGGGATCACCATTCGTGGTGGCGGGCTGGCAGTGGCCATGACGTTGGCGTAAGAAGATGTGCTAGCCGCGGGCGTTGGAGCAGCCGCCGTTGCGGTCACGGCTGGAGCGAGCGGAGGGGACAATGAAGCATTGCTTGCGGCGGGTGTCAAGACATCCGGGGCCGAGTTTGTCGGTTCGGGCTTGGGGAGCGAGATGCTCGCCGACCTATCCACAAGCTTGTTTTGGCGAAACAGGTCGTTGCTAAATCGTTGAATGTTGACATTTGTTGACTTGAGCTCGCGCACCGTGGGAGAACCCTCCAGCACAGAGACCCTCTGCCGGGAAGCATTGTCCGTCAAGATCTCGTCTAGGAAGGGTGCGTACCCGGCATCATGTGAGATACCTAATAGGATCTGTTTACAGTTATGGTTCTGCAAGTGCCATCGCGTGGTTTCTTCAAGACTGCGTCAGCATTCCGGGGCTCTTATTCGGGGAGCGTCGATGAGATGATTGACATCGCGACCGTGTCAAAATGCCGTGCTCAACACACACACCTTTGATCTTGGAGTCAGCTCGTTCCTTGCCGTAGCCGACATCAATAAAATCGAACGAGGCCTTGGCCTGCGTAAATCCTAATGTAAACTCCTTGAAGTCTGCTGAATTATCGAGGCAGCCATCGCGAAGCATGGCCTTGCCCAAACCGCTGACGTTGGCGAATACTCGAGCTACAATCTCAAGCTCGTCGGCCCGATCGCCGACATGTTCGGCTACTGCGGCTCGGAGAGCGTAGGCAGCCCTTTTGCCTCCTTCGACTCGTTCTCTGATCAAATGTTCCTGGAACTATCGGGGCGGAAACCAGTCAGCTGGCGGGCAGGTTTGAGTTGGAGGGTCGAGGACGCACCAAGAGGCCATCGCCATCTATCAGGATCAAAACGTAGGGGTTACGGTTCTAGTGCGCTTAGTCCTCTGACCCGAACAGAGCAGGGCAAAGACCCAGATCTACCTTCAGATTATCATTCAGGTTCGAGATGTATTGCATCTGAGATTCGTATTTCTGGACGCGCTGCTGAAGCTCACGTCTGGATTGTGTCGCATCGTCGAGGTCGAGCTCTGTATTGCGCAATCGCTCGGACAATCGCCGGTTTTCGTCTCGTAAGGTGGTCTCGATATCTTGAGCGTAGACTAGAATATCCTGCGGAGCAGCAAACAAGCCATGTTAGCAACTGCTAAGTTACGTATGAGGAGATGCGTCTCTAGACGGAGATGTATAAGGCTAGAGAGACAAGATGAAAGGACAGGGGGAGACTTGGAGCTGTGGGAAGGAGCCGATGGACAGACCAGCAGGCCGCCCGGGCGCTCGAGGGCATGGATGTGTGCGAGGGGAGCGGGCTTGTGCGAGGGGTGCATGCTGGGTGAAGCTGGGAGCAGGAAACAGGCACAAGAAAATCTGGCTGAAAGCAGGCTGAAGCCAACAAGGCAAGCAGGAAGCTTCACGCTGCAAAACTTACCTTGATCAGTTCGCCGCTGGTATCTTGATAGGCCTGCAACGTCTGACAACGCTGGACCAGGTCCATGAAGGGGGGCGTCATGATGAGGGCCGAGATAAGTCGAGAATCAAAGCTAGTTGTGCGTCGTGTGTTTTGGGTTCCGTAGGTAGGCGGGTAGGCGGAGGAGTGGGCGGTATCCCTCTTAGCAGCTCGTCCAGGCTACACACTAGCTAGGTAGAAGCAGGTGAAGATGGAAATAGAGATGGTGATGGAGATAGAATGAAAGAAGGGTTGGCGATTAAAGAGAACCCCCGGTCGGCGATGTAGGAGCAAAAGGTGGCACGCGCCGCGGTCGCGAGTGGACGGGTATGTTCAGGTTCAGGTTCAGGTTCCAGATTTAGGCCCAGGCTTAGTTAGGTCCAGGACCGATGGCGCTTGTGGGTGTGTTTGTTTGGGTTTTTACGTGGAATATGAGCGGACGGGCGGCGCTGCAGAACAGTGTATGTACTGCTGTGGGTGACTTGCAGGTAACCTTTCAAGCTCTGGTTGCACTAAGAAACCTGGTGCATTGTTGTCTAGGTACCTAGGTATTGGAGCTTTAACTGGGCTCTGCTGGCAATGAGAATGCCTCAGAGCAGAATCGGCACCTGTCCCGAGATAGCCTGATGCTGTGCTGCGCTTTGAGCGACGTCAGCCACGTCTCGACAAAAGACACTCGAGTGAAGGCAGTGGTGTCTTGAACAGCGCCAAGTGGTTAGAGAGCAAAACATACGTGTTAGTCGAGGCTGGCCAAAAAGAATAGCGTCTCTCTCATCAGTCGTGTCGGTGTGTCTCCAGCTTCTTTTTTTTTCTTTCCGTCCTCGTCGGGGTTTTTTTTTTGAATTATTTGTTTTTGAATCGAGGGCAGCCAGGCAAGGGCCAAGGGAGTTACACGAGGTATCTCACATGTACTGCGCTCCAAGTGCCGACGCTCCACTGCCAGCTGGGTGGATCAATCAGCTCGAGGCTGGACATCAATTGAAGTGATTGACTAGGGCCTCTTGCATTGAGTTGCACGGACGGCGGGCCTCGTTTCTTATGTCAGGGAAGTGGCAGAATATAGCAATTGTTTGAGCATATTGTTGAAATAAGACGGCCAGGATAAGGGTCTTTGGGGATTGAATGTCTAAACCAAGGCCCTCTAATTCTGGTCCATGGCATGGATTGGGTGCAATGCAACTTGGGACACTGGGGACTTGGGCGCTTACCAGGTACATGCACGATACATGCCAGCCATCCCACCTGGTCTCCCTTGGCGCTCTAAAATTGATGATCGTCTCAATTCAAAGAAAAGAAAGATCCCTGGGCCCACCAGTCCGTTTTCAGCAGCAGCATGGGCCTCAATCTGGAAGGACTGGATTCCGGGACGGGGGCCTTTAGTGGGACTGTTGTCTGCCATTCCATTTCACGACGTTCTGCGAGCTCTCTAGTGAACTACTTCAGTATTGAGATCCTAGGTGGGAAGACTGCGACGCGAACGGGATAGATGTCTGACGGCAGTTGGGCATGTACCGTGTTACAAACCTAAACACTCTGCAAAGTTGACAGAAATAAGGAAAGACAAAGCAGAAGCGACAGACTCGATTCTCAGGATGTGTGGGAGGCGCCCAAAATCAGATGATTTCTTAACCTGGGACAGCAATGCAACTCGGGCCCCTCCGACGCTGTGGCTCGTGCCCCATGGCCCCCGCCTCACCCGCTGGCCCGCCCTGTCTCAGCGGCCTCTCAGTGGTCTCAGCGCCTAAACACCTCAACCCTTGCCAACCTTCACCCACCCTGTTGGAGCTTCATCTGAAATCACATTTCCATCACAGCTTCATCACGCTCCGTCTCGGACTGACAGCAAACATGTCTCGAACGGAATGGTCCAGCGGCAGCACAAACACGGGCGCTTCGCCAGTACGGTTCCGTAACAGATGGAGCGTGGAGCAGTGAACATGAAGCATGCACACGCGTCGGGTGTGACCGTTTCTGCCGCACAGCTTCACTCTCACTCTCACTCTCACTCTGCACTCATACGCACACACGCACACTTCTCTCTCTCACTCACTCACTCAAGCACCCACTCTCTCATATTCTCGCTGCATCAACCAACCAACCATCAGCGACCACAACCCAAAGACGTCCGTCATCTGCTGCCTGCCATCCCTAGGTTACATCATCTTGCACGGCTTCGCTGTCAGACCGACTCTTTACCCACCCGACTCATTTGCTGAGGCCGCGCACATGCAGATGATCATTGTTCTTTCATTGGAGGAAGCCCGAGCATCCCGTCACAATGCATCGCCCCAAGCCCGACATTATTGTACTCCAACTTGCCCGTACCCTTCCCCCGCTTGTTGGTACTGGTTCAACATCTGCCACACAGTATCGTCCAAGTCACCTCCAAAAAGCCACCCAACATCGTTGTTTGTTTCCATTCCATCAGTTCCCTCAACCCCTCCTTCAACCACTGGCAGGGCCATGGTGTCATGCACTGCGTTTAGGTCGTTGTAGATGATGTCTCCCATTGGGAACATTGGTGCCAACATTGCTAGATTGTCCGTCGACGGCATCATCCGGCCGGTTGCCATGTCGGACGGCCCAGTCTGGGAGTACTCAAACGCCTCTCTGGGTTCCGACGCCGAGTTTTCTGGAGTCAATCCTGTAGTGGCTGACTTGCTGCGGGACATGCTGCGGGTAGTGCTGGGCTTCCTGCCAGTTGATGGTGTATCCGTGCTCCGGCTGTCTGCGGGATTAGAAATGGCCTTTTTGAACCGCGCCACGATGGCTCTAAGCACGCCCTGCGCAGCCTTGGCCAACGGATTGCGTTCCTGCATCGCCGAGAATCGCTCAATCGTCCATTGGAAGTGTTGTGAGACGCTCCCCGTAAGCTCCGGGTGTTCATGCGGAAATAGAATGTAGACGGACGCAATCAACACTATAGCATCAAAACTCCCAAAGAAGAGTAGGTAACTGCGAATTACAAGTTAGCGATTCGCAAACTTTGCATTTGAATCACTGCTGGGGCTTACTTTCTCCACGTATCAGGAGGTAGGCCTTGGAATGTCATCTTCTGAATCTCAAGCATGCGTAAGCTTGCTTGAATCGCCTCCGCCCGGCTCCGCTTGCGGTGGAAGACGTATGACCGGTGCAGTGCCATTAATCCAAACATGTGCAGCTGGGCGAAGTAAAATCTACACGCCTGGAGCCAACGCATGTCCGGTTCATCGTCCCATTGTGTATCTGGATCATCCAACCGGAACGCCGGGGGAATCCTATCGTGGAGGTCGAGGATACTTTGATGAAGCTGATCAACCTTGGGGAAGTCTTTAGGATTTGGCAACTCCATCTCCAGATTCCGGATAGCCTGCAATGGTTTGGCGAGTTCAACGTTCCAGAGGATTCGCGTAACTGGAGATGGCCGCTCAGTCTCGCCTCGAGGAACCACTGGCGTCTTGGACCGATTCGTTGGTATAGATGTATCAACAGGGGGTGTAGGGAGTGTTTGATTCCAGTCTATGGTTCCCGGACGTCCAAGAATAGTAGAACAGTTGAGGTCCCTAGAAGTTACACTCGTCAATCTTGCCACGCGCAAAGCTCGCTATGAGGCAGAAACTTACCAAACCGCGAGGAGAGTGTACATTCTCCTTCGCCGCTGAATGAACCACTGATTTTCAACGATGCTGTTCGCACTCCAGTCTTTGGGCTCGGGATCAAGACTGTCTTTATGCATTCCCAAGTCCTGCGCATCCCGAATTGCTACCGAGATCGCATGCCACTGCTGGAAGTCAGCGAGGACACGCACCACAAGTCTGAAGCCAAACCTACCGCTTCCGTAACCCTAGCCGTGTACTTGAAAAATGTAGCTCTCAAAAACTGTGCCTGCACGGTTTCTAGTGCCAGTTGCTTCTTTCCGAGAAGGTCGAGAATGGCCGCCCCGGCATCACTATACTCTACCGCCAGATCCTCAAATTTCATGCTTCCCATGTATTTGAGTGCATCAAATACTGGATCCGGCCGTTCCGGTAGTAGAAGCAGCGCCGACGCGATAACTTGGAATAGCACCGCTGGAAACACCCTCAGATTGGGTGAAAGCCCCCGCGGCCCGGCGGTGGACAGAACCGCAAAGGGGACATTATCCCACTCATCCAGTTGTTGGTAAAAGATGTCCGGGTCAATGGGATAATACTGCCAGTTGAAGCCGCGCATGTAAAGTTCGACGAGTTTGTCAATGTAGACCCTGGCTGGAAGCTGACGGATGAGGCTCTTGTATTTTTCTCTCACCGCGAAATCATCTTCTGGCGAGCCGCTAGTAGAGTTGTTGGCACTGATCGGAGAGGGATTGTCTCCGTTGGCTGTCTCAATCTGTTTTAGGAAGCCCATAGTCGAAACCACGTGTTGGCCATATCCCCAATCTGCGGCCCTGGTCGAGAGAGGCTCATCACTGTCGCCGCCTGGAGAATCCTGCGAATATGTTCGTAATGGCTTCCCTACCTGCTGTTGAAGTTTCTTCTGCTGCTCCCGCGGCAGCTGCTGTTGCTGTTGCTGTTGCTGTTGTTGATGTATACGGGCAGTCGGGGCCCCTGTCTCGTAGATACATTCCTTATCCCTTGCCTTGCAGTTCTGACAAGGCAGCTCACGATCGCACTAAGGAGAGACATCAGCACTACTTGGCCTACAGGAAGTTACTCGACGCATATGAGAAATGCCTTGCGAACCCTTTGCTTCCGTCGATGGCACTCCGTGCATGATATCACGATGCGCCGCCTCTTTCTTGGGGGTTGAGCACGAATGGCAGGGTCATTGCCAAGAAGGCCATCGGCGGCCATCACTAAGGTCTGTTGGAGTAGTTTTCCGAGTCAAAATGTCGGTGAGTATTTACATCATGTGATACTGGATTGATGAGCCGCAGGACTTGTCTGGGATTGCGAATGGGCCAGCTTTACGCCTCCGTTGGTCGTGAATGAGCGAAGGTCAACTTTGGATGAGGTCCACACGGAGATACCGGGGTTGAGCATAATTGGGTACGTACCCTGCGCAGAATTGAAAGGGGACAGGCGATTTAGCCTCCACGCCCAAGGTGGCCGGGCCACAGTGACGTCCTCGTGGGGCAGTGCGGCCAGAGGCTGAACAGCAGTTGTTGAACAACCCATTAGAGGCCACTCCTGCGAACATCTCGGATGCATGTCTCGAATGACTTGCCTTTTGGTATATAAGTAGACTGTCTACATAGAAAACGATCGTTCGCACAGGCGTTGGATCTCGTCCAAGTCTAACACCGCGAACACCCCACACGTCATATTTTCCTTCCCACGTATTAGATGAGATCTACGTGGGCTGTGGATGGGTATGGGAGTCAGCTTAGACAAGGGACACGGAGAGACCTCTGAAGCGCAGCCTACCAACCTAGCTTCCACTAAGCGAGAATCAGAAAGGGTAAGGAGATTTGAATCGAGCATCCGAGGCAGCGTCACTGAAGACGAGAAACCCCACGTTTCCATCTTCACAATGTTCCGCCCTCACTGTATGCCGCCCTCACTGTATGCCGCCCTCACTGTATGCCACCCTCACTGTATGCCGCCCTCACTGTATGCCACCCTCACTGTATGCCACCCTCGCTGTATGCCGCCCTCACTGTATGCCACCCTCACTGTATGCCACCCTCACAGGGCCAATGGCACGAACACCGCCAGGGACAAGGAACTTTTATCTGCCCTGTGGATCGTTTGTCCTTGCAGTGCAAGGCTCACGAGGATTGACGCGGGCACGTTAGAAACAATGGTAAGATGGGTTGATGGCGTGGCGTGCTGGTGTGTCCATGTTATAATTACCGGTGCAGTCTCGGTTCAACTGCAGACCAATGTGAGGCGTAGCTCAGAGCCCGCACATGCTACGATTGTGGCTCAAGGATGAAAGCAAAGGGGCCCGAGGTGATGATGCTGCTATCAGGGGACTGCTATCATGTTGCTGAAACATTGACTGCGAATGTACGGATAGGAGTTGCACGAGATCGATTGTTATCTCGACTCGGCCGGCCGCTAATGCATATCAATCAACCTCCTCAGGGCTTTATCTCTATCTTCGACTGGACTCGGCAGATGGGCTAGCTAACAGGTTGGCGCCAAGTCTGGTCAAGTGAGCGTCCTGCCCATCATTACCAGGTGCCATAATTGTCGACACTTGCAACGCACACACAGGTGTCCGCGTACTACTAACCACTCGCATCGTCTCCCTCACCCATCCCATTGTGTGGCATGTCCTAAATCGTACGTGGCGCCTCCAGCTGCATGCTGGCATTTGGAAGAAATCAGCCTCCCGAGTGGAGTCGCACCAGAGGGACCCCCAGTTGACAATTTGCCCCCAACCCAAGGGGTGAAGCGTCTACGAAGTACCGGGTCCCAACATGGTGTTGGACAGCCCTGCGGTTGCAGTGGTGAAAGTGGCAATCTCAGCAGCAACGTAATTACAGAGGTAACATACAGTGTGCTGTGGCAATCTGCACCCGTACGCCACGCAGCTAACACAGGTTGCAACTCCAGGCGGCCCGCTAGTCGTCCCGATTGTACCGAGCGCGATGCCTGCCCCTTCCTTGGCGGAGGCAGCACGTACGCAGTGACTTGGCGGAAATGGGAAAGGGACAAGCGCGTTTGCTGCCAGCTAGGCTCCTGGGCTCCTGCCTGTTAGTCCATGCTGTCCAGCTATCGCTCGCTCCTTCACGCTCAGGGCCAGCATCATCTTACTGCGACCAAGACTTTAGCCCACCATCCCGTCTCCGCCTCCACATTGCACACACTCAGCTTCTTCTTCCGTCCCTTTTCTTCCTACTTAGGCCCCTTCCCCTTCTTCCGTCTTCCTTCTTATCCGCTCCTTCACATCCCACACGCTTTTTTTCCTCACGCCTCGCGCCTGGCGACTCTCTTACTTTTTCAACTTCTCCTCGCCAGTCTAAACGACATCCCAGCAGCAGTCGCAGCCACCCGCAAGCCCCTGACCCTCCGCTGACGGCTCGCGACTATCTCGCCCAGCGGTGCAAGATAAGACTGATTAGCTATCGCGACACCAAAATCACCATCGCCAACCCCTCCAGGCCTCAGTCCTCCAGCAACATGTCTCAGCGACAGACCCGGCAACAGGCCGCCAAAGCCCGCGACACACCTGTCTCGTCGTCCGATGAAGAGCTGGACACCAAGGTCAACGGCAACGGCACCGCCCACCAGGCCCCGGAAGACTCGGACGACGCCCCTCGTGAGAACATCTTCCTCTTTTGGCCCAACATCATCGGTATGGCAGAATTGCATCTTCCCCAAGCTGCTCGCTTCTCGCTAATGGCATTTGTTCTCAGGCTACTTCCGAATCGTTCTCGCCATCGCCTCCCTCTACTACATGCCCCTCCACCCGCGCACATGCTCTGTGCTCTACAGTGTCTCCTGCCTCCTCGATGCACTCGATGGCTACGTTGCCCGTATCTTTGAGCAATCCACCCGCTTTGGTGCCGTCCTCGACATGGTCACTGATCGCTGCACCACCGCCTGCCTACTCGTCTTCCTCTCCTCCGCCTTCCCCCGTTGGGCCATCATCTTCCAGGGCCTAATTGCCCTCGACCTGGCGAGCCACTATATGCACATGTACGCTACCCTCGTTGTTTCTGGCTCAGATTCGAGCCACAAGAGCATCGACAAGAGCAAAAGCTTTATCCTGAACTTGTACTACACCAACAAGGTACGTGTATTTCTGTCAAATGCCTCCATGATTCCTTAAACGAGAATCTAACAATGTGCAGACCGTGTTGTTTATCTTCTGCGCCCTGAACGAAGTCTTCTTCATCGCCCTCTACCTCCTCTCTTTCTCATCTCCTCTGCTCTCGCCTCATCTGATTAAGACAGTCGAGAAAACCAGCGGCGAGACTCTCCAGCCTGGTGTTCAGGTCAATACCTCGATCCTGCGACAGATCTTTCCCGACCCCTTCAGCGCCGCTGCTCTCGAACTCGCCCGTGCCAACAAGATGGATTCGTTCGTGCCCTGGGTCATTGCTGGCATCAGCTTCCCCATCATGTTTGGCAAGCAGATTATCAATGTTGTCCAGCTCATCAACGCCAGCAAGGGCCTCGCTGAAGTCGACATCAAGGCTCGTAAGGCGCAAGGTCTTCCCAGGCCCAAGCCCAAGACAGCTTAGATGCCCTGCCACGGATCTCTTTGATCTATAGGCAACATGTCTCACAACTCACGGCAATTGAGAAGTAAGGCGACCGCACTTGAATTGACCTGCCCACGTTGCCTTCTTCCTTGAAGCTGCATCTTCAGGGGCTGGCGAAACAGGATGCAACTTTGCCAATCTTACATTTGAACCAATATTCGACCAACTTCCATTTTCGACAGGACACTACAATTAGGGACTTTGTCTGGGTGGACTTGGATCCCCTGGCTGCATGGAACGGCGCAAACGAGGAGAACTCTATGGGTAGAGCAAGGTAGGGGAGACGACAAAAATAACTCTCACTACTATGTAGTTGACGGAGACATTCCCGGATAATGGGGAAGGGAGTGCTGGAATGGAGGGTTATTAATCAAGGAAATCTTTTATCGGATTTAGCGGGTGACTTTAGACTTCACTGTACAGATAGTTTTGGTTCTTTTGTCTATATCGTATTTAATTGTAAACGACGGACGTCCCACACTCGCTAGAGCTGAAAAAAAAAACACCCTTTTACCACTTATACTGCTTCAATACGGTGATGTGGTTTGAGAGGATGTGATGAAAAAGGGAACATGGTTGCAAGGCGGCAAACATGTGGTATTATTAGAAGGCAAAACTAATCCTAAAGAGCCCCAGACTAGAAATCGAGGGTCATCCTTTTTTACCTTACCCGCGATCTCTGTCTCATCCTATCTGCGCGTTTCCACTACAACCGCGCTCTGTTCGTACCAGTGCCATCTGTCGGAGCGGTCGTGTCGTTCTGACCAGTGGTAGTCTCCTTTTGAGTCTCAGGGCCAGAGTCGGTATCGATGATACCGTGACCTAGGACGCCGGGCCCATCATCAGCTGGGGTGGCCATACCGTACCAGCCAACGACGCAAATACCGAGGATACCGGCGATGCAGCTGAAGACGAGGGCGACAATGCCGCGGGGGGTGAATCTGCACGGACGAGGTTAGTACTGGGTTTTTTTTTAAATAGGAGGAAGAGGTTACGAACCCGGCAGGAAGCTTGGGCGGGGGTACGTTCTCGCCGGTAAGGTCGAGGTAGTCCTCGGTGTTGCCAGCAGCGTTGCCCTTGGTGGCCATGCCGGCGGCCTTGCAGGCCTCGAGGTGGTTCTCCGGGATGGTCAAAGTCTTCTGCAGCTCGAGGGGATCCTCGACGAAGGTGGCGATGAGGCCTGAGACGACGTGCCACTCGATGTGGCAGTGGAACAGCCAGACACCTAAAGCAAGGGGTGAGGGTTGTTAGTGTTGGCGACTCAATAAAGGGGTAGTGGGGTTGGGATTGGTCTATCGTACCTGGGTTGTCGGCCTTGAAGCGCATGACGATGTTGCCGTTGGGGTAGATGACGAGGGTATCACGGCGCATGGGGGTGTCGGGGAGGTCTGACTCGGAGACACCGGCATCTTCCCAGAGGCCGGCCTCTTCCTCGGAGCGGTAGACGGCCTGGAAGGCGTGGCCGTGCAGATGGAAGGGGTGGCGACCAGAGTCGAGGTTGTTGACGACGAGCTGGACGATCTCGTCCTTCTTGAGGACGAAGGAGTGGGTGTAAGTGCCGTAGACGGCGGGGTTAGTAGCCTCGTCGCCGGCAGAGAGAACCGTGTACAACGTCGGGACGTCGGCGCCTTGGTAGGTGATGTTGTTGAACCAGGCGTAGTTCTGGCCGTCGCGGAGGTTGTCCATGGTGACGTCGAGCTCGACGATGCGGTCGGGCTCGCCCAGGCGCTCCATTTTGTCGTAGGGGACAAGCGTCATGTCGTCGAAGGGGTCGAGGGCGTCCACCGTGGCCGCCTGGGGCAGGTCCTTGGAGTCGTCATAGACGAGCCAGCCGGTGGCGTTGTAGTTGAGGTCATCGGGGAGGACATCAAAGAGGGTCTGTTAAAGGGGAGGGACGGATGTGTTAGCGTTATGTATTTCCTTTGAACCGGGGGACGACGAGGATTGGAGGAACTCACAGTGTCCATGCTGGCGACGATGGGGAAGTTCTCAGAGGTAGACTTTTTGGTGGTCAGGAGGAAGCTCACTCGCTGAGCAGCAGAAATGTAAATCATCTCGGCCTCGGCCTCCTTGGTGTAGATGCCGTCGACCTCAACGATGCGCATGGTGTGGCCCTCGAACCAGAGATATTGGCCGGCAAATGCTCCGATGTTGATGACGCGGAACAGGTAGGTGGTGTCGGGCTTGATGGAGATTGTGTGGTTGGTGGTCTCGTTCATGAGAGCGTTCTTAGGGACGGGCTCAGCGCCAGAGGGGTTGGACTTGACCATGAACTGCGTGTTGATGAGGTATTGCATCTCATCGTGGTACCAGTCGGAGAGGGTCAGGACGAGCTCCTCGTCGACCTTTTCCTTGTAGGGGAAGTCCTTGTCATGAATGATCAGGGGGCCGCGCAGACCGTCAGGGTACTGGGCGCTGGTATGGGAGTGATACCAGTAGGTACCGGGCTGAGTGATCTAGATGGGGGAGAGAAGTTAGTATCATTATACGACTGAAGGGTGAACACACAGCTCAAGGTTGGACACAGCTCAAGGCTGGACACAATGTTGAGCAATAGACACATGATGAAACTCACGGTAAAGTTGTAAGTAAACGAAGAGCCCGGAGCAATTGGGCACTGAGTAACACCAGCAGGGCCGTCCATATGGTTGGTGCCGTTCATGTAAAGGCCGTGAAAATGCAACGAAGTCGACTGGTTGCCCAAGTTGTTGTGGGCATGGACAATGACTTGATCGCCAATGGAGGCCTCAATAGTCGGAATGGGCCATTTTCCGTTGATGCCAATAACTGGACGCTCAAATGCCCCATCTGGGTTGGCGCGAACCCAGCCAATCTTGAAGTCGTAGGTGACGGTGGCAGCGGCCGCAAGCTGGGGGAGGGCAAGCAGTGAAGCTGCCACAACGGGCAGGAAGCTCAGCAGCATGGTGTTTTTGGGAGCAATTGGGAAAGGGACAGAGTTAAGGTGCCAACCTCATCAACATGGGTGGAGTGGAATGGGAAGAATGGGAAAGACAAGAAGAGATGGGACGAGGTGGGAGATGGTCGGATCAGATAAGATGGGAGAGAAAGAGGCGGGAGACACACAATGGGCCAGGGTAGGACAGGATCGGACAAGATAGATCAGGACAGGGCGGCAGCAAAAAAGGGTGGGACGATGGAGCAAAGAGGCGTCCATGATCCGGTGGCTACCTACCTACTGTCTGGGATGCAATTAGTGAAGATGGATCATGGGCTGGTGTTTTGTCGGTATTGCACGCACATGTACCTGTGACCTCGAAGATTCGATTGATAAAAAAGATCAACAGGCCGAGGAAAGCGCCATATGACGCCCCCCCATGTTGAAGGTTGTCATGGTTTATCCTAGCGCGGACTATGCTGGACAACCTAGCATATTAGTCTACACAGCATGTGAGTTAAACTGGGAGTCACTGGGAAGCCATTGGAGGAGGGGGTGGCGATGGGTGGGAATTGGGTTCGGGAACCGCGGTATTATGCCGGGTTCTCTTGGAGGGTTCCATCGTTGCTGTATTGAAGTAGGACGTATGGGATTGAAAAGGAAGAAGCCGAGATTTCCCAGGGTTCGAGGCATTGAGGCGTGGGGTTTGCCCTTTTGGACATGACATGGGAATAGGTGCTCCGTACTCCGTAGCTTTGGAAAGGTTCCAGGCAAGGAAGAAAGAAAAGACGGGTCGAGCTAAGACTCTCGAAGCGAGTCCGGTGCCAGGCGACGGCACGGAGGGTGGTCCCACGCGACAAGGCCCTCTTTTTTTCTTCTTCATCTTATCAATCGCAACCTCGTTTTGAGTGCGCTAGGAATCGCGGAACTAAGAGAAGCTTGGGAGAGAAACTTGGGGGAGGGGAGGGCGGGTGGGTGGATGGGCTTGGTCCCGGCAGGAGAAAATGTGGTGTCATGGAGGAAGGGCTGGTATCTCGAACTGATTCATTGCCTGAGGCCTTACTGTGTCGACCTACCGGTACCACAATGGAAGGTGCATCTCTCGAATCAGATAAAAACTGTGCTTCCTCCACACCCAATCATTACTAGGAAGCTTGCCGCCACAACAAGGCGTGTCGTTGCAAAACTTAGAAGCCCCAAACGGTTTGATGAGCCTATTCCATGCCAAGCCGGGACCACCCACCGAATGCCGCAGATGCAAGAGAGCTCTGACTGATCAGAGATGCCAGAGATTGCCCAGGCCGTAAAGCAAAGAAGCAAGCCTGGTCGATCCCCGGCGACCCGAGGATGTGGGTTTTCCTTCTTCTTCTTCCAGGGGTCCCTGCGGCTTCGGAATGGGGGCGATCCCTTGTACGTGGTAAAGGCTTTTTGGGAAGCTTTTTAGGGGCCTTTTTCGAAAAAGAGGGTCTTTTTACGGCACGTCAAAGCCGAGACAGCCCACATCTCCAAAGCGGGACCAAGCAACAAGGCGAGCTTGAACGAACGAATCCTTGCGAAACCGGCCAACACGAATACTAGTATCAGTCTGTCAACCCGAACAGCGAGGGATGCATGCATGCGTGGCTTTTTTACGGCTGGTCGCCGTCGCAGGGCAAGCGGGCGGTGCGGGCGGTGCGGGCGGGAGAGTTAATCCATGATAGCCTTCAACCTTTGGACTAAGGTTTTGCGCATACTGAAGAAGGTTGTCTGTCTGGTGGACCAGTTCAATTCAACTTGCAGGAGAAGAACACCCTGACTTCACATCTCAGACTGGAAATCATGAGTCAATGGGCAATTCCCACCCACAAGGAACTCGTCTCGTCTCTACACTCCCCACTCAATCAACAGTCACCAGTAAACACTCACTCACGCTGAACTGAGGCCAACCCAGCCAGCCAGCCATCGAGGTCTCGGCCGGTCTCTTCCTCCACTTTCACCGTGTCCCACTGTCCACTGAGCGAGCACGAGCCCCCCTCGGAAATCTCGACTCTTTCGGTGCTGTCAAGCGATGCCGTGAGTGGCTGGAGCCCATTTCGTATGTACTTCGTACCACTTGTACGGCTGCGGCTGAGTGAGACCACACGCTGCTCCTCCTCGACTCTGTCTCTCTCTGTAGGTACCAGGTCAGTATGCCCGTATTTGCTGCACTTTTGAAACCAACAGGCAAGCAAACCACTCAAGTGAACCGGCGGTAAACTGGCTCTATCCCTGCCCCATTCGCATTGATTCCGTCCTCCATCTGTTTTCCGTCCTCACACCACTTCTCTTCTCTTCTGGCTCCGCAGCCCAACTTGAACGCAACGCAACGCAGTATCCATGTCGTGGCTTCGTTCCTCCTCCCACATGCTCTCGGAGCTAAACAAGGGTCCAAGCCTTCAAGGTGACTCCCAAAAACCCCCGTTTCCGTCGCATGACCTCTCTCAGCGATCATCGTCTGCCCGCGTCGTTCGATCGGCGCGCCTCGATGGAGCCCCGTCTTGTGCTTGGTGTCTCATCTCGAACTATGGGCGCCACATTTGCTTCGTTTTCTTTTCGTGTTTTTTATACGCACTGCCTTTTTCGTCTTCGTCCATCCGCTAACACGGTTGTTGGCGAATCCGGGTCCTCGCCTGCTTCGGTTGCTCTCACATGTGCCATCTCCATCTCCATCTCCATTTCCCATCTCCGGTGCTCGCGATCCACTCGCCCGCCGTTCGCCGTCTGGATCTAAACGAGCCATGAACCATGACACAGACTTTTGCCTGCGGGAAATAACCAAAAGAGGAACAACAACAAACCAACAATCCAATGCCCTTGTCTTGCCCCTCCAACCCGTCGTCAGTCGGAATGTCCGCAGGCCCGTCCCTCACCATCATCAGAAGCAGCCGATCCAGGCCATCTAGACCATACCACGCCCTCGGCAAGGAATTGCCGAGTACTGCACTTATTGCCCAGTACTAGCGGTTGGTCCCAAAGCCACATCCCGAGCAGCTGAACGTTGATCGGTCGTTTCCCAAACCTGGTCAGCCCGTCGGAGTTCGCCCTAGCAGTAAGGCAGTCTAGCTCCATGTGCTTCATGTTGCTCCATAATGCTCCGTGGATGCTCCAATGAAGCTCCATGTGTGCTCCGATATGCTTCACATCGCTCCAAGGTCAAGCTCCCCCCTGTCCTGTGTACATGGCCATGTACCTGGTACAATGCCGCCTGGCTCGCCCCGAGAATCCTTGGCTCCGATTATCTGATCCGCCCTGTGCGCTGCTGTTGCCGAATTATCAGATCTTGAATGGTTCACCCGTTCAGCAAAAGCCATCTTCATCCTGCCATTTCTCCATTCATCAATTCATCCATCCATCCCTCTCTTCTTCTAACCCGTAATCGCACCTATCCCAGTGCCTCCTTCTCTCCCCTTCACAACACTTTCAGATTGAGCCAAGTCGACAACACTCTTCACCATGGCCGTCGACGTATTTGCAGTGCCTGTCTTCCTGGTCGTCTTCCGAGAGACCATTGAAACCGTCATCATCGTCTCCGTTCTACTTGCCTTCCTGAAGCAGACTCTCGATGGTCCCAATGGCGACCTCAAAACCTACAAGCGTCTGAGGCGTCAGGTGAGCTCCACTACCCTTCTCTTCCCTCTCGTGAACGCCTCCAGGCTAATCAGCGAAACCTCACCAGATCTGGCTCGGCGTCGCTGTTGGTTTCTTCATCTGCATGATCGTTGCCGCCGCCCTCATTGGCATCTTCTACACCGTCGGCACCGACCACTGGGGCCTGAAGGAGTTCTACTATGAGGGCGCCTTCAGTCTCTTCGCCGCCCTCATCATCACCGTCATGGGTGCCGCTCTCCTGCGCATTGGCAAAATGCAGAACAAGTGGCGCGTCAAGCTCGCCAAGGCCCTCGAGTCCCCCATGAAGGTTGGCTCGCGTGGATGGTTAAAGAATTTCTTTGAGCGCTACGCCATGTTCATGTTGCCCTTCATCACCGTCCTTCGTGAAGGTATCGAAGCCGTCGTCTTCGTCGCTGGTGTGTCCTTCTCCGCCACCGCCAAGTCCATCCCGCTGCCCACTTTCGTCGGTCTTATCTGCGGTTGTCTCGTCGGTTACATCCTGTACAAGTAAGTGGCCGCGAACCTACTAGAAGCAAGGCTTTCCCTCGCTAACAACACAACCAGGGGCGGTTCCACTGCCAAGCTCCAGGTCTTCCTCGTCGCCTCCACCTGCCTCCTGTACCTCGTCGCAGCCGGCCTCTTCTCCCGTTCCGTTTGGTACTTTGAGAATCAGAAGTGGAACGAGTATGTCGGTGGCGAAGCTGCCGAGTTCGGCGCCGGTGCTGGTTCATATGACATCGACCAGAGTGTCTGGCACGTCAACGTATGTGTTAACCTCAAAAACCCAAACTTACAGCCGATTCTAACAATGAGACAGTGCTGCTCGCCTTATGTTCCCAACAACGGCGGCTGGGGCATCTTCAACGCCATCCTCGGCTGGACCAACTCGGCTACCTACGGCTCCGTCATCTCGTACAACCTGTACTGGATCTGCGTCATGATTGGCTTCGTCATCATGCGATTCCACGAGGTCCACGGCCGCTATCCCCTGATGAAGGCCAAGTCTGCTGCTGCTGCCTCTGCCCCTGCCGATGATAGCAGCGAGAGCCAAGTCGGCGCGCAGACCAACAAGAATGGCACCAACGAGAAGGCCACCACTGTCTAAGCGTAGGCTAAAGCAATGACCAGAGGGTTGTTGGGGAAGGGTGGGTGAGAGGAGAAAATGGCGTGAAGCGCAAACACCTAGAATGGCCACCGTTTATATCTTCATGAGTCCATCTAGTCTATTTTTTGAATAATGCAACAGCAAGCAAGTCTTGTCTCCATCACGCCTCGGGGGTCCAATCCCATGCTTCAGCCATAAACATCGTCTTTGCCATCTTATCCGCGTACATTGCCCCGTCGTACCGGAGCCGTTGGTCGTTCGCAATAGCTCTTGTGAATGCAAAAGTTCCGGCCGAGCTGTCGCCGTCACGAACGTTGCTGTTCTCTTTCAACATCAGCCACGAGATTTCGGCCCGTCGCCTCGTCCAGTCAGCGTGGGCCATTGCAATGACGTTGGCCGACAGCATGGAACGCATATACCCCATGATAGGCTCCATCCGCACCCTCAGGCCGCAGTTCGTGTGGTTTTTGTCAATTTGATAGTTGGGGCATTGCTGCAGTGTCGATAACAGCTCTTCAACGTCGACCATGGCCGTGTCAGGGACCGAGTCAAGCGACGTGGGGCTAAAGTCGACAAGGAACAAGAGGTTCTTGGCGAGGAAGAACTTGAGCATCTGGCCCAGTTGGTACGAGTCACACGCACCGCTGGTGTCGTAGCCCAGCTTACACTGCCTCTCACGTGAGGTAAAGAGTCCAAGGAAATGGCGTTGCACCGACGCGATGGTGTTGAGGATACAGTCACGTCTGTATCGTAGTTCCTCTGCATTCTTGTCAATACAGTAACACCTGTGATAGGGCCGTCTGTCCTTACCCTCGATCCCATCTGGCAGGTTCCACCAAGCAGCCGTCATGCCCGGATCAGCATCGGCGTCGTGAAACTCACTCCACAGACAGGAGCCTCGCAGTATCAACTCCCGCGTCGCCTGCTGAAATCGCGCCGGCTGCCCCAGCAGCCACGCGACAAGGACCTTTTGGCGAAGCACTTGCTCCACGTCAGTCGGTTTGCTGTCTTCACTTCGAAGCGGCTTCCCCGTCGTCAGAGGCCACTTGAACTTAAAGTCAGTGTTGAGTGCACGGGCAACGCCACTGACACAGTCGAAGCGGTCAGCCACGATGGCCAATGTCATAACGTGCGACATGGTAACCCGGGCCGTCTTGGGCGGCCGCTGGTGGATAATGTTCAGAATATCCTCCATGACTTTCTCCCGGCCGGCCGCCTTGGTGGCCTCGTCATCATCAGCGATGGGGATCCAGGGCAGGTCGAGGATATCCGCCTGGCTCGGCTTGACGTTTCTCTCGGCAAGCTTTCCATGTGCGTCAGAGATGATCCTAGCTTCTCGGAACTGCGAGTTTGACAGCAGGTTAGAGAAGTATTTGGAATGCTTCTTGAGGGCCGCCAGACTGGTGCGGTATGCCACCCGGACCTTAGGCTTCAGGGCCGACGCAGGAGGCGGTGGTGTGCCGGCCTTCCTGCTGGCAGCGAGCACCGCTCTGCGCGTCCTATTCAGGGTAGCAGCAGAGGTTTCAAACGTCACATCCAAGACGATGTCGCCAGCAGGATCGACGTCTATGGTCCAGGGCAGATCGCTCATAGAAGGCTCGGAGGCATCCGCATCGGCAGGTGCAGCAGCTGCAGACTCGCCCATTTTTCAGGAGATGGAGATTTCATAGACATATAAAGGTCAGCCCAGACGCCGACCACGGGTGGTTCTGTGTGTGCCGCGGGCTGCGTTGGTCACGGCTTGTAGCAGGAGACGGCCGGTGTTGATATCGAGAGCATCATCGTCGCCTGCCTATCCTCATCAGCGACGTCCAGAGTCCACTTCGGACGGAAAATAATTCTCCACCGACATCCCGGGGTACGTACCTCCGCAGGGCAGGGACGGGAGGGAAGGCGGGAGGGCGATCAGGCAAGCCCTGGCAAGGAGTATCGGTGGGTCGCTCGCTGCCTATCCCCTCGGCTTCAGCTGTAGGCGAGCCTGTAAGTTGGATCATGTGCTGTAGGGTAATCACCTTGAAGGCCGGGAATACGGGTGTATCTACAGGGCATCTACCAGTATGGGGCACAATCATAAGCTCGCTACACGTCGTGCCCTGGAATTACGTAGCTTGCAGCTTCTTCCCAGCTACCAACTCACAAGTCACGGGGCGGGCATCAAGGTCAGCTGCAAGCGTTGGACCCAGCCTCAGCTGCAAGAATCGGGTTCAGCTTCAGCGACGGCACCGAGACGTCGGCCCCTGAATGCCGGACCCCGCGCCTGCAAAATCACCGCTCGGAGGCGCAAACAACGCTCATTGGCTGCTATACCGGCCCATCTGGGCTATCTTTGCGCTCCTTCAGCGCGTCCCCAAGACTCCCCTTCGCCTTCTGAGCTTAGCAGGGTATCCACTCAATGAAATCGCTGTCCATTGTCGTCACCTTCCAACTACAAGCGCCGCCAACCTCCTCTCCTCCACGGCGCTGCTCAGAGTGCTTCTGGAGGACCATCGCAGCGTTTGCAGAGGGCCTGAGACAGACTCTTTACTCCCATGTTGCCGTCTTTTCCCTGCAGCTTTCCTTTCCACCACACGCCGGTCAGCCCCAGAAGTTCGGGCTTCAACATACCCACGACAGCCCCTTGTCGATTCTCCGCTAAACGCCTCTCATCCCCAACAACTCGCCCTATGGCTCTGGATAGCGGCATTTGTGCAGCGCCTCCGTTTCCCCAGGGTCGCTAATGCCCGAGCATTCAGCTCTGCAGCTTCACGGCCCATCGATCTCCCGATAATGGCCCCGTTCGCGCGTCCTGTCGCCAGGTCTGCGACCATTCTTGCGGCTCGGCTTCCAAACCAGACAGCTCGACCCTGCACGACCTCCAACACCGTCAACGCCCGTTTGACCAGGCACTATGCTGGCCCTCGCGCGTTGGGCCGGTTACAAACCGTTTCGAAAGCGAGAAAACCCTCACTATCATCGATAACCCGTCTGAGACTCGCAGACTCGTCTGTTGAGGAATCCTGGTTACGAAGCTGGAAGCCATTATTCTCGTTGACCAACAGGCTCTCCCCACGATGCATTGCGCCGCAAATACGGCGGAATTTCCACACCTATTTTGTCACACATCTGCCGTCATCGTCTGTCCATCCCGATTCTCGTCTATCGCATGGCCCCGGCCACAAGTTGCCGCGCGATGCCTCAACCCCTCACACTCCGAGCCCGGGGTCCGCTCCCGCCGTCGCCCCACCTTATATCCCGTCCACCCGAGACCTCACCGTCGTTCGCATTCCCATGCGCCGAGCCAAACATCACCTTGGCGTTTCCACTGATCGGGGAAGCCGCCCATACAACGAGGATAGGGATCAGGCAGGCACAATTAGCCTCCCGGCCTTCGCCAAGAGAGCTCCCCGGAGTGTGCAGCAGAAACCCGGAGAGGCGACCCCTGCCGACAGCGCTCTTGGAGACCCTCAGGTTTTCTACTTCGGTGTCTTTGATGGCCATGGAGGAACCCAATGCGCTGATTTTATTCGGGATGAGTTGCCTGGATACATTGAGAATGCCTCTAAGGAGTTCGGTCTCCAAAGCAGCCTGCGGAAAACGAAACCGGGCAGGGAGCACCACCAATACCGGTCACCACCCAAGGCCCCGTCGAAAGAGGAGGCACCGAAACCCGTCAAAGCGGGGGATCCCGAGGAGGTAAAGAAAGACATGAACTTGTCGTCCACTTCCGGTGGTATCGTGGAGAAGCCAGTACATGGTGAGCCCATACACAGCGCTGCCTCGCCGCCCGCCGAAGTCAGGGATCACGCCAAAGCTATCCAGCTGGAGAAGGACCTAGTAAAGGAGTACAAGGACACCGTTGGCGGCTACTTTAGGCGCTTCTACCCCGAACACTTTGTGCTGTCTAAAGACGGCTCCAACGAAGACGGGGACATCACAATCGAGTCTGTTCTAACCTATGCCTTCCTGCGCGCCGATCTTGATTTCGTGTCGGCCCAGGCCCAAAAGGTAGATCCCGACGACTCTCGGGTGAGCGATATCCCGCTGAACAACGACGAGATCCTAGGTGTTCCCCACGCGGCACCGTCGGGACACGGCATCGGCGGCGTCACGCGCTTCAAGGGAGGCTCGACGGCGTCCATTGCCCTCATCTCGACGCCCACGGCCGCGCCGTTCTGGCACCCGGCCGCGCACTCGACCCTCCTCTGCGCCCACGTCGGCGATAGTCGCATCCTTCTCTGCGACACGGCCACCGGGCTCGCCCAACCGCTCACGTCAGACCACCACCCAAGCAACCCCACCGAGACGCGCCGCCTCCGCCGTTACGCCCCCGCCGGGTCCATGGTGTCGGGCGACAGCTTCGGCGAGGAGCGCATCGCCGGCCTCGCCAACAGCCGCGCCTTTGGCGACATGAAGAGCAAGCGCATCGGTGTCTCCGCCGAGCCCGAAATCACCCGCGTCGAGATGGGACCTGCCGAGTACTCCTTCATCGTCCTCATGTCGGACGGCATCTCCGGCACACTCAGCGACCAGGAGATCGTCGACGTTGTCAAGGAGGCCCGCACACCAGAGGAGGGCGCTCGGAGCGTCGTCTCCTACGCCACAGAGGTATCCTCCGACGGCGATAACGCGACGTGCCAGGTCGTCCGCCTCGGCGGTTGGGAGCGTCGCTCCGAAGGCGGTCTCGGCAGTCTGGGCACCAAGGAGCTTCGCGACATGCGCATAAGTGAGTCGCTGGACCCCAGACGCGGGAAGCGATGATGCGATAGACGTCAACTATTGGACGCCGCGTTTGGAGAACACAAGCCAAGAACCATTTTCACGTGGGTATTGCGATTTATCCGGACCACGAAACTCAGGGGATTTTCTGCGTGAGTATATAAGTTAGCATGTTTCGTATATTCTGACCAGATTCCTTTTGTCCCATTTCGTCTCTACTTGTTTGTATAGCATGGTATCGGGAGTTAGGAGCGCAAACCACAGCGAGCGGCCCAGGGGAGGATCGTGATCTTGCAGGAAGACCCGTCTGCCTATTTAGGTTTGGGAAAGGCATTCACCGGGCTAGGCATATTGCATTTGCATCATGTAGAAGGTGCTACTTGTTTCTTTCGCATAGACAAAACTTTGAAAATTGAATACCCTCTCCTCTGGACATATCTCTTTGTGCTGGGTATCGTAGAAGCCGTTTACTCACCATCCTGGATCCGACATCGACCTGTCGACCATGATACTCCTATGTGCCCAATGGCAAGACGAACTGGCGCACTTTACTCGAAGCCTATATACTAGGCATCTACGGCCTTGGCCAGCCAGGATATTGGTTCCAGTCTTGGTTCGGAGGCTGTTGTCCATGTGGAGGCTGCTGCCCATGCGGAGGCTGCTGTCCATACGGAGGTTGTTGTCCGTATTGTTGCTGCTGCCCGTATTGCCCCTGCTGCTGCCCGTATGGAGGTTGTTGCCCATATGATTGCTGTCCGTAAGGAGGGTTGTTGGGAGGAGGACCCCCATATCCTGGCCCTCCGTACTGCTGAGGTGGAGGAGGTCCCTGGGGTGCCCACTGTCCTGGCCGTGGCGCGCCGTAGCCTTGAGGGGGCCCTTGCGAAGGGCCGCCGTAGCCGCCGTATTGTTGCTGAGGAGGAGAGTTATATCTGCCTTGGGGAGGACCTTGCTGCGAATAGCCACCGTCAGAAGAGCCAAAGGAAGGGTTTTGGCCGTAGTCGTAGGATGCGTTGCTGGGCGGTGCAGGCTTGCTAGAGAGGTATCCTGCAGAGGCATCGCCATCCTTGCCCTCCATAGCGCTGAGGTCGCGGGTGCTGATCTGGGACCAGAGTCCGCCAGCAACCTTGCCATGGCCGCCAAATGTGCCGTGGGACCCACAGCCGTCGCCCGGGCCGCTTCGTTTCCCATTGCCTCCGCTAAGGATATGGTTCTTGTGGTTCTTGACGGACTCGGAGGAGAGAAGATGGGCGAGCTCGTGGCGGCGAGGGTGCTCATCGGCCCACTTCTTGACAGTGGAATACATGTCACGCTGAATCTCGACCTTGTTGTCTCGGGCAGCGGGGTGGTGGAACGCGCGGATCACATCGTTGACGACTTCGTCAACTGGGACCGACGTGTTCTCCCAGGCGTAGAGAACTCGACTAGTTGTGGTTAGCAATTACTTGTTGTCCAAGTCAGTGACACTGCGTGGTCAAACTCACGGGACAACGTATTGAAGGATCGTGGCCGCAATACGACCGGCGCAAGAGTTGAGGATGTTGGTGAAATGGTCCTTGGACAGCATGGAATGGGTAGGATCCGAACATCGAGGGTTCTCCCAAGGCTCCAACTGGGACTTGGCACTGGCACTGATGACGCCAGAGGAGCCATCCTTTAGGGACTTAGAGACCTGTGTAATGATAGGTCGGATGAAAGGGGCGAGGAGGCCGAGGATAAAGGCCGTCAGAGTCTCACTAATTTTCTCCAAAAGGCTGTCTAGACCAGGGACCTTGGCGATACCCCGGCTAATAGCTTTGACAACTTTGTCTCGGAACTCAAGGATGGGGTAGATCTGCCCTGCTACCTTGACGGGGTCGAAGTTGGGGCTCATGCCAGGAACCACATTGGCGTTGTCGCGGCTGAGGTCGCGGCTTGTTGAGCGCTGATTTCGCTGCTCCTGGGCTTCAGAGGCAGCCTGAAGGCTCCTCGCCTGAGAAGCAAAATCGCCGCCAACGCCGGGAAGGTTACCAACAAGCGAGACAAAGTTGGTTGGCGAGGGGAATCCAAAAAGGCCGCGGGAAGAGGAGCCGCCGCCAGAAGAGCCCTCGGCATTCTTGAGGGCGATGTCGACTTCATCGACTTCAGCCTGAGTGAAGGCGTCGGTCGCTTCTCCAATGACAGAGTGAAGGAAATCCACAGCCCCGAAAGTGCCAGTAACAAGGGGATAGACACGCTTGCCATGGAGATTGATCTCGGTTTTCGTTCCACAGTGAGTAAAGACGGAGCTATAGCCGAGCTCGCGCAGGGCAAGCTCGCAGTAGTTGCTATGGGCGCTGAAGTCCTCCATGCAGTGCAGAGCTTGTCCGAGGCATCTAAGCGCCTCGCAGAGATCCTCTTCACGTCCATGCTTAGACCCGCTGGTGTAGAGCCGACCAAAGTGGATGGCCCTGGCAAAGCTGTAGCGGAGATAGCCAGTGCTTGTCGCCCATTGGCCATTCTCGTTGGCAATGTAGTTCTTCATTCCAGTTCGGGAGTCAATCTCTGTTTCGATTGGTTCGACAGGGCCGCGGAGTCGAGGATCGAAGGTACGGGCATCGACGCCGTCTCCGTAGCCGAGGGGGTTGTCGATGTGTTCTTCCGGACGATAGACACCAAGACGCTCCTCAGTGACTTCAAATTCCTCGGTGGCATATCCGAAGGCCATGAATGACATGACCCAGACCTTGTTTTGGTTAGATTGACTAAATGGTCAAAGGCGCATTGAGGGTGGGAGAACATGGCCTCACCAGAATGCGAATAGTCGGAGCATTGACGCCCTTCAGACTGCCAATGTCGACAGCCTGAGAGTAGTCGCGCAACCAATTGCCAAAGTAGACGCGCTTTATGAGCATGGAAGTCCATTTCTTTCCGTGGAGAAACGCAATGGTCTCGAGAATGTCTTCGATATCTATCGCGGCGGGGCGTCAGCACGATGCGACTTTTGGGCGACAGAGTAGGTGGGGAGGGGGAGGGGTGATTGTTGAGATACGTACCTCCATGACGCCAGTTGTGGCCCTCGACCTATATCGCGCGCGCGTTAACAACAGAGAGCGCTATCGGTGAGCGCTGCGGTAAGAGACGAACCTGAGAGATGGAGGGAATGTTTCCAGCGCCAAAGGCTGTGGCTTTACCGGGCAGCAGAATGAGGCAGACTGCGAAGAGCAGTAGCCATGAGCCCCGCGGCAAGGAAAATGACGGCATGGCGCAGCCCTGTAAACTGTGGCACGGACAGCGGTAAAAGGGCAGCAAGCAAACGGGGTTGGAGTCTTTCAATCTTTTGAGTCGTTTGGTTTTCAGACGTTGCAGCAGTTGCAGGCAACGCGGCGCAAGGAGATTGGGGATCGAGAGGGTGAGAAGGAGGAAGAAGCTCAGCGTACTGAAGGGGGGAGAAGAGTAAACAAAAACACTCGGGCAGTCGCACGAGCAGCTAAAGAAAATCAGCGGGCTCCAGCTTAGGGTGGCTGCCACTTGATGACGGGATTGCTGTGGCTGATCTGCGCAGCAGCCAGTTTTGTGTTAGTTTCTTGGGCTGGAAGCCAGCGGTCATACATACCTAGGCAGGGCGCTTCTTGGCTGCCCCGCCAGGCCTCCAATGCCTCCAAGACTCAGAAGCTCAGTCAGTGGATCACAGGGCTAGTTAAACTCGGCATATGGCATATGGGATCCACGCGGGGCTTTTTTGGCTGCATCACATCAACTACCACCTACCTAGGTAGGTAGGTAGCTACCTGAGCTATCTACCTTAGGTAAGAGATAGGATGGGTTTTTAGCTTACCATCCGTCTTGTTTTGAAGTGAAGGCGCAAACAAACGTATGGTCCGATATCTGTATGGTTACTGCAAAAGCTAGGGCCATGGATGTTCGCCATAGGCGTCATTTTTCCTTGTCAGATTGGATCGCTGACGAGGCAAGGTTTGGGGTCGCCTCCATTGCCGCCTCTGGTTCTTTGGCCCTCAGTGGCGGACGTGACCTAAAGATGACTCGTGCTGATTCTGTACCGTCCGAGGCAGCCAATCACTGAGAGATCGGACGCTGACTGGAGTGACTGCTGCGAACGGTGGTAAGTGGCAATATCACAAGCTCAGGGGACATCCCTCAACCAAGCTCCAGTCAGGATATACGTGTGTAATAAGGGCGTCAAGTAATTAGTACCGAACGAGACCAGGTAGTTTGGTTGGTGGAAAACTAGCATGTGCTTGTAAAAGCGCGCTTGTCAAGCAGTTTTGATCGTCGTGGCTTGCGCCGTAGGTACGCAGTACGTTTGCGAGTCAATGTGCACTGCGCTGAGAGACCGAAACCATTGAGTCGATCCATGCATGCGCTCCGGCCTTCGAGGCATAAGAGGTGGGCTGATGTAGCCGACCCCAGGATCCCAAGGCAAGAATGGGCTCGGCGCAACATGTTTCTTCACCCTGTCCTGCCAACTGCCAATACATTTCACAGGTAACATGGAGTTTTTACCGTTGGTGGTTCAAAGACCGACCCGACACCTCCGAGAGACCCCCGGGGACCGATGCACGTCCCTAGACGGCTCCACCTTGACACTTCAACTTCTCTCGCCTCGACCTTTTGGATATCCTGACTCAGCGCCGCTCGGCTCTTGGGGTTTCCGATGGGGCCAGTTTTGTTACACTGGTTTATTTCATGTCGAATCCCGTTGGGCTTCTGGATTTGCTGACGCATGAATTTGAGACTGGATTGGAATTAATTGCAGTGGATATTTACGCAATCAACTGCCAAGTTCCAACACAGACCTCGAGCCCGAGCTAGCCACAAATGCATGCGCGGCCGCCCAATGGAAGACTCCCAATCAATGGAAGCCCTCTGAGCCTCCTGATGAGGAAGCGCCCCCTTTCGCCATGTCGTAGCCTAAAACCCATCTTATGCCAGATCCAAGCCTTCAAGTCTGCCACTTAGGTACGAATAGCTAGGACATGGGCCGTGACATCTCAAAGAAAACAATGAGGCCATCAGACCTAATCGTCCTCCTCTCATTGGAATACCTCGTTAACCACCCTGCTGCTCTTTCCGGCAATTCCCATACTCCCGGGCGCTTTCAACGCGTCGTCGCTATCCGTGTGGCCTGTTTGACGGTCATTGTAGCGCCACTTGGTCGCTAACACGGATGGGGAGGATCCTCATTAGAAAAAATCCCCCAGACCCCTGCCGACCGTCCCGCCCTTCCGCTCCCCTTCAATGTCCATCTTCATTATAAACTCGATCGTCTCAAAACAAGAGGGAGTGCCCGGTTTCTCCTCTTCTGTTTCAATCGCCACCTGCTCAGTGTCGTTCTGTCCTTCCTTGTCCGTGTGCGCATCATCCTTCCCCCGGTGCTGAAGTGTCAACTTCCCCCGGTCGCGTCCTGCTTCGCTTCAACGTCTCATGCAATCGCCTTTGCATCGCTCTCTCGCCGATTGATCCCGACCGACGCCCCTCCAAAGCTCCCACCGCCATCTCCATCTCAGCCATGCCTGCTCGAACGCTGCCAACCTTCACCCGCGCTCAGGTCGAGTCGCACAACTCCAAGAAATCGTGCTATGTCACCATCGGCACAAAGGTCTACGATGTTACAGACTTCGCCCAGGACCACCCGGGTGGCGCCGACCTCGTCTACGACTACGCTGGCAAAGACATCGATGACATTTTGAAGGACCCGATATCCCACTCTCACTCCGAGGTTGCATATGACATCCTCGACGACTCCATCGTCGGGTTCGTTCTCCCCGAAAAGTCCGTTGTTGCGAACGGCAATGGCAAGGCCAACGGAAACGGAGTTGCCAAACAGCCCAATGGCGACGCGGGACACACCCACCACGAGGACGAGCCGATCATCCATCCTCGAACGGGCATGTCTTGCGAGGAGGACTTGAGCAAGGATACCGACTACGACACCGACTACAAGAAACACAAGTTCCTCGACCTGAGCCGCCCCCTCTTCCCACAGATCTGGTTCGGCGGCCACACCAAGGCGTTTTACCTTGACCAGGTCCACCGTCCTCGACACTACAAGGGTGGTCAGTCCGCGCCTTTGTTTGGTAACTTCCTCGAGCCTCTTTCAAAGACTCCATGGTGGTTGATCCCCACCGTCTGGCTGCCTTGCGTTGCGTATGGCCTATACCTGTCCTCACAAGGCTACGACACAATCCTTTACCCCTTTGTCTACTGGGTATTGGGCAACCTCGCCTGGACTATCATCGAGTACGGCCTGCATCGATTCCTCTTCCACCTCGACTAGTACGCATTACCTCCCTGCTCTCTTGCTCCTCTGCGAACTTCATGCTAACGTATGACAGCTATCTCCCTGATAACCGTGTGGGCTTAACTCTCCACTTCTTGCTCCATGGCATCCATCATTACCTTCCTATGGACAAGTACCGACTTGTCATGCCGCCAACTCTCTTCATTGCGCTCGCGACCCCATTCTGGTACCTCGCCCATATCATCATTCCCTACAGCTGGCACGCTGCCACCGCCGTCTTCTGCGGCGGCATCTTTGGCTACGTCTGCTACGATCTCACACACTACTTCCTCCACCACCAGGACCTTCCCCTTTGGTACAAGGAGCTCAAGAGATACCACCTTGCTCACCACTTCCTCGACTACGAGCTCGGCTTTGGCGTCACGAGCAAGTTCTGGGACACTATGTTTGGCACTGAGCTCGAGCTCCAGGCGAAGAAGACGAACTGAGGCTGCCTGGAGTTTTTGCGTGGGCTTGGTCTGACTGCCAAGGGAGCTCTGACTTGAGAGCACAGGGGTACATACATTTGTTTCATCGTTAGGGTGCTTGATATTGGGAGTTGGGGCACCAAAGCAATCACGATTAAGGATAGTAACGAGCTTATGCCGGGTGCAGGGCATTTATGACCACATATCACTATCATACCTAGTTTTAATGCTCTAGATTGTACGCGTGGCGGGACAGCCGCTTTGGAGAGATCTAGTCTATACTTTACTCCGTAGAGCACCTAATAATCCCAACTTTGTTTCATTATATCACACTGGCCTCTATCCGCTATTCACATGCTTGCTGCCTGTTTCAACTCCTCTGTGTCCAAGCTCTGCATGAACTACAGGGATGACCGGGGCTTGTTGACTTACAAGCTTAGATTGAGCTGGGACCAGTTGGAACGAGGCAAACAAAGTCATGTCAGAAAGGGTACCAATCAGCCGAACCATTTATTTGCATGGCAGAGGAGCAAGAGCATGCAAACACATGCGGGTATTTCGTAATTCCCATTGCTACGCAAAATGCAGAGCATCAAAGTGATTTCAGCTCCTTACCAAATCCCCGAGTCCTATTTCTCTTTCTCCTTTGTATGCCACACCCCTTGTCACACTCCCGCGCAAATCATGATATTCCGCTTAGACATTTCGCCGCCCCCTTCTCTTAATACTATCCAACCCGTAAATCATCGAAGTCGCTCCGTGTACGCTTTCCAGGCTGCGGAACGATATCTCTCCGCCTCCTCCTCTGGGTCGCCAGCCTTGACAATACCGCGTCCAACAATCGCGATATCAGCACCAGCAATGCCAATAATTTTCTGTGGGGTGTTGTACTGCTGGCCCTTTCCGTCACCCTTGAGCTCGGCGTTCTCGTCCTCGCCCTCCGGGGGTAGTTGGCAACCAGGGGTCATGTGAATAAAGGCGTCGTCGGGCTGGGTGTTGAGGGTCTCCTGAGAGATGAATCCCATAACAAAGTCCTTGTGCTCTCGAGCAGCCTCGACGCAAGCCTGAGTGTATTCCTTGTTCATGAAATTACCCTGACTGGACATCTGTGCTAGGATGAGAAGACCCCTCTCGATGGGTGCTTCTTCAATGCCCGGGAACAGGTTATCGTCGCCCTCATTAATGGTCTTGACGAGTCGCGGTGAGTCGGCCGACTCATATTGTTGCGTGACTGTAGTCGTGGAGACAATACTGCCCTTGCGCCCGTTGTTGTCGAAAAGAGGAACATCTTTGTTCTCGTCTATCCTCTCGGCATCGGAACTCTCGCTGTCATCGTCGGCATTGCTAATTGTAGGGGTTCCAACGGTAATAGAGGTGTTCACCTCGTAGCAGCGTCGCTGGATCCACCTGCTGGCGGCGTTGGAGAGAGAGGTGACAGACGCCTTGCCAGGCACCATGTTGACGTTGGTGATGTGAGCCCACTCAATAATTCGGGCAGCGCCGCTGGTGTACTGCAATTCAACGGTGTTTCCAATGTCGCCAAATTTGCGATCCTCGAAGATCAAGAACCCGTGCTTTCGAGCGAGGGAGGCCAGCTTGGCACCAGTGCCGGTCTGGGGATGGAAATCCCAACCAGAGACCATGTCGTAGTGAGTCTTGAGGACAACGATAGAGGGACCGATCTTGTCGGCGAAGTAGAGCAGTTCGCGGGCAGTGGCAACATCGGCGCTGAGGCAGAGATTTGATGCCTTGAGGTCCATGAGCTTAAACAGATAGCTGTTGAGGGGGTGGGTGGCCGTCTCAGAACGGCTGGCGAAGGTCGCTTTGAGGGTGGGATGTGGCGACATGGCGAGAGCGATTGATGTGTGAATGGACAGCACGGGGAGGTTTAGGTTTAGAGAAGAGTGGAGGAGGAGGAGAATATATAGACAATGGGAGCAGAGCGGGAGGCAGAGCGGGAGGCAGAAGCTGAAAGACGGATCCGAATCGGTGAAGGGATGTCGCACTCGTCGGGCTGGTTGCAAACTCCGAACGAGGACACAGGGCGCGAGGTCAGAGGTGGAGGAGGGGTAGCTGAGCTGAAGGAGGCGACAGGCGACGGTTGAAACAAGACAAGACGAGACAGGACGGGACGAGACGCAGCGTCTTCGTTTGCGCTGCGGCTGAGTCGATCCCGATTGAGTCGATCCTAAAGAGACGATCCCGATCTGCAACGGCAGCGGCAGCTCGAAGAGGCGGAGAATTGGGCACGAACGGAGGATCCGATTTTAGGAGGGACGGTTCTAGGAGGGACGGCTCTTGGAGGGACGGCTCTTGGGAGGGACGATGAGGGTCAGGGCGACGAGGGCGAGGGTAATTGGTAAAGGCCGGGGGTGTGGATGAAACCCACCATCCGCGCCACCGGCAATGGGGGGATGGGTAAAAACTGAAAAGTGATGCTCCACCTCTGATCTGATGCCGGCGTGGCGCATCACGTGACCTCCGCTGTGGCTCAGTCCAAAACCCTGGTCGCGCATCAGGCATCATCATCCATAAAACCCCGTCACTCTCGGAACATCCCAACGCCGCTCAATCTCCGGTGAAACATCGCACATATCTTTCAGGCCGACCGACAGACTTGAAAGCCCTGCCAGGTGATTTCAACTCTGAGGATCTCAGCACTCACGCGACGGCACAGACAGACACTATGGCTACTCTGGATGTGGAGGCGCTCCTTGATGCCGCGGCCAAGGATACCGAACAGAAGACCAAGAGTCCCAAGGAGGACCAAACTAGAGATGACAAGTCCGACCGACGGGACAGGGACCGAGAACGCGATCGTGGCCGCGACGGCAGTCGACACCGAGATCGTGACCATGACCGTCGACGCCGCGATCGTCGAGACACGAGCCAAACCCGAAGCCGGAGAGGTACACCTGATGTTGGAACTCCTCGAAGCGACGCTGGCAGCCACAAAAGTAGGAGGAGAAGCAGAAGCCGTGATGACGATCGCCGCCACTCACGTCGAAACAGAGATGGTGATTACTACAGAGGCGGACGTCGACGGTCGAGATCTCGATCCCGCTCGCCACACGGACACTACCGCCCTCGTGACGACCGCGACCGACGAGATCGCCCTGACCGCCGTCCTCGCGACTTCGGCCGCGGCCGGGACGATGATCGCCGAGATCCAAAGCGTGAGGCCACACCCCAGCTTACTGAAGACGAACGCGATCGTCGCACTGTGTTTGTTCAGCAGCTTGCAGCCCGTCTGCGAACCCGTGAGCTGAAGGAATTCTTCGAAAAGGTCGGCCCCGTCAATGAGGCTCAGATCGTTAAGGACCGTATCAGCCAGAGATCCAAGGGGTAAGTCTATTTATAAACACATCACTCCGTTGTCTTGCTAACGCGTCTCATAGAGTTGGTTACGTCGAGTTCAAGAACGAAGAATCCGTTACTCAAGCCCTTCAACTCACCGGACAGAGACTCCTAGGTATTCCTGTCATCGTTCAGGTGACAGAGGCAGAGAAGAATCGACAGGCCCGCAACCCCGAAGCCGCCGGGCCTCACCCCAACTCCATTCCGTTCCACCGCCTCTACGTTGGCAACATCCACTTCAACGTCACCGAGCAGGATCTGCAAGCCGTATTCGAGCCCTTTGGCGAGCTCGAGTTTGTCCAACTACAGAAGGATGAGAACAACCGAAGCCGAGGTTACGGCTTTGTTCAGTATGTTTGCACTGCCCTAGTCTTCACCGAACAACCTAACACACCATTAGGTTCCGCGATGCAACTCAGGCGCGAGAGGCGCTGGAGAAGATGAATGGCTTCGATTTGGCTGGTCGTCCTATCCGCGTCGGTCTCGGAAACGATAAGTTCACCCCCGAAAGCACTGCCAACCTGTTGCAGAGATTTTCTGGCCAGAATCAACAGTTCCAGGGCTCAGCCTTTTCTGGCTCTGGTGGACGTGGCCCTCAATCTTCCGCGTTTGATCGAGCCGGAGGGCGAGACAGCGAGAAGACGGGCGGTGCCAGCGCCTTAGACGACACCGATGTCGCAGGTGTCAACTTTAACAACTATAGTCGCGATGCATTGATGAGAAAGCTTGCCAGGACCGACGATAGCAACACCAATGGCAACGACGAGCGACAGGTCCTCAAGCCCAAGACGGAGACCAAACCACTCCCCGTCAATGTCAACATGGCAAGCCGCTGTGTTGTGCTACACAACATGTTTGACCCTGAAGAGTAAGTAGCCAGTTGGCCCCGTGTTGGAGAATACTGCTGACACCTAATACAGGGAAGAAGGTGACGACTGGGTGAAAGAGCTCGAGGATGACGTTCGTCAGGAAGCCGAGACCAAGTATGGGCATGTCGTCCATATCTCAGTCGACCCGAACTCGAAGGGAGACATCTATCTCAAGTTTGACAAAGTCCAGGGCGGCGAAAATGCCATTAAGGGCCTCAACGGCCGATACTTTGGAGGACGGATGATCGACGCCGCGCCTGTTGTAGATGCCGTCTACAGCAGTTTGTTCTCTCGCACTCGGGCAATCTAAAGCTAATGCTGGCTTGTCGACATTGTTTTTTTTAGGACCCTTGCAGGTTAGGAGTGCCTGTTCCAACTGGCGGAGGCGTCTGACTAAGACTCGTGGTTCAATAGGCATGAAGCCTTTGCTTCTTTCAAGAGCACTCACTCTCTCTCACCACGACTTACCGACAGAACCGACCAAGACTCGGCACTCTCGCTGCACGGACACGGACACATTCGAGCATCTTCTTCTTAACACTTGGTGTCGCAGGTTTCCTCTCCAATCACACTGGACGCCAAACACGTATACCTGGAAGCGCACTCGAGCACTCAGGTCCAGCACTCGTTAAGTGCAATTTCCCCCTGCTGATATCTGTACCATAGGATGGCCCTCTCCACCTTTCACCGGAAATAAAGGGGCGAGTTCTCATAGCTCCGCCATGTTCGTCTAGATAGTCAGTCACTTGGTGCAAAATAGATTGTTGTGAGCAAGTTGTAATGTGTGTCCTGGGTACTAGTGATGTTATGATGCTTGTGTTGATGATTGCACAAGTAAACCTACGTTATGAGCTCCCCCAAAATTGATATCTGAGAGCAAATTGTGAGCGATGGCTCAGCGCAGTGGACACCTTGTTTACTCTGTCAGTTCAAAGGTCCCTTTGATGCACGAGTGGTGTACAGCATTAACGGCTGACAATTGTCATAACGAAAAATCAGTTGATTATAGGCCTAGGCACTGATTGATACTACGATGTGAGTTCAAAGGAGAGCCGTATTGTTAACTGTGTTAAAACTTGAGAGCGAGTTGTGCCAACTTGAACCGCTTGCTTGGTCTTGGAACCTACCTGCCTTGGAGTTTGCCTTAGTACCTGGCACGTGCGGGTCTTGACTCACAGTCAACTCCAAGTGCACGCGATTGTGCATGCGACTTGGGGAATAGTTATTTGCTTCCTCGTTCTGTCTTTTTCGGCCCCTCCCTTGTTGAATGGACTTTGATCATGGCGAGCACCGAGGCAGATGGAAGTGCGAGGGATTCGATTCATCATCACCCCGGATCGCGAGCATCAAGAGGGCTTTCTCTATATTCGATTTGGCCAGGGGCTTTCTGGGGCAGACTTGGTGTTGGTCGTATGCATGCCTCAACAAGCCTCCGAGTTCCAATCCTCTCGAGCTCTCCAGTCTACTCTCTCGACAAGCCTGTGCCAGCGAGTGTTTGTTCATTTGTACCGAGCCCAGCTCAACGCGCAACACTTCCAGCCCCAGCAGAAGACCCGTTTGCCGGCAGGCCAATCCAATCTGGGCCGTTTCCCAGTGATGCTGTTTGCACAATAGACTCGGTGAATTATGGGCCAGCCCTCTGTGGTTTTTTCTCAGAAGTATCTCGCACAGGAAAATGTGCATCCGATTTCTGCCTCTCATAAACGCATCTCGCCCTCTCACTTCCACCTCAATAACTCTCCTCCCTCCAAACCCAACACCCGCCGTTGGTTCTTGAAAGTTGGGTCCCCCATTCTCGCAGCTGCCTCTGGCATCTTTCATCTGGGACTAGAATGCGCGATAGGGATCGCGATCATTCTGAAAACAGTTCTAGAAAACCTCAGTTTCGGTCACGTTGCTCTTCGAGCCCTGACGACATCAACGGCGATCGCAACGACAACAACAATCTGACAAACAGCCCGACAGACACCATGCTGTCCATCAACTTCTCGACTCCTTTGGCGGGGGCAGCTCGATCTGAGAGAATCAAACAGATGACCAACAACCATGTAAGTACTGCTATCGCTTCGCAACTGTTCTCTCAACGCCTGGCTATGCTGACTATCTCCCTCTCCAATAGCCCGCCTTTGCCAAGGCACGAGTCTCGCAGGAGATCCTCGTCAAGGTCCAAACCTCTCTCCGCCGCATGCCGGGCGTCTCGTCCAAGGAGTCCAACGAGATCATCTCGCAGCTCCAGGAAGTCGGCCAGATCATCAGCCAGGAGACGAGCCAGCTTGTCGACGCTCTGATGAACCTGACTCTCGACCAGGAGGATACAGACAAGGCTATCGCGCGCATGAGCATCGAGGCGAATCTCACCAAGGCCGAGACTAACGACCAGGCTCAGACCATTGTCAACCTCCGCACTGAGCTCAGTGCCGAACGTGACAAGCGCAAGGATGCTGAGACCGAGGTCGCCAAGGTCATGGAGGACCTCCAGAGCCTCACTCGCGACTTCAAGTCCTATAAGGAGAAGCAGATCAAGACCGAAGATGGGACTTCCCCAAACCGAGAGGATATGATCAAGGTGAGCCGCAACATCGGCGAGCGAGCGCCCCTATCGGAAGCTGACCGGGGCGAAAAGCATCTCGAAGATACCATCAATCATCTCGAGGGCCAAGTCAACAACCGTCGATCTCTCTGGGTCATGAAGCATCCAAGTGCCGAGTCTGTTGTCCGTGCCATCGAGACCATTGCTGACTCGTGCCAAGACAAGGACGTTGTCCACAAGTCCCTTATGTCACTGCGAACTGAGCCTCGAGACGAACCGGAGCCACGCGAGTCCAAGAACCTCTCGCACGTCTTCACAGATATGACTATGCAGGCACACCGTCCTCCTACTAGCTTCCAGTCGACCCGTGCCAGCGCCTATGCTCCTCCACGATTCGGACCCCTGGCTTCCGGCCCCCCTCGAGCTGCTTCGACCATGCCCTATCGACGCCTTGCTCACTGGGCGCCTCCTGCTCCTGCTCAGTCTCGCTTTGGAAACCAAATTGGTTATGGAGCCGCACCAGGTGGCGCAGTAGGACGAGCCCCTTCGCGTCGGGGCTTCCAGTACAACGGATCCTATCGCGATCACTTCTCCCAGCACATGCCCTCTACTGACAAGAACTACAACAGACCCGAGAGTGCATTCGGACAAAGCAAGGATTATTACCCTACCACTCCATCCATTGTCCGAAACAAGTACGGCCGCTTCCGCGATGCTGTGTCTCCTGTCCAAGGCACCATGCAGTCCAACGCTCTGGCCGGCCGCAATGTCTTCCCTGGTCCTCTCATCCATCTCACCGAGGTGACCATTTCTGCGTGGAACGAGCACATGATGGAGCTTTACACCGTCATCCGTATGTTTGTCGAGAACAATGCCAACGAGCCCAGCTACGCCGCCTCTTCGGAGCTCGCCCTGACCCGCCTCTGGCCTGTCCTCCTGGCGACCTACTACCCTCTTTCCGAGGCCGAGGCAGTCTCCTATCTCGACTTCCACCTCAAGGATGAAAGCTCCAAGTCGTGCCTTGTTACCCGAGTCCTTGTTGATTTCATCGTCAACCGCGTCTGGGTTCCGCGTGCCTGGTGCGGCGCCGACAACGAGGCGACCTTCGGTCTCAATGAAATTGAGAAGGACCTAGATCAAACTCAAGGTTTGTCTGGCCCTCACTGATGCTCGCAACATTCTTAGACCACAGTTAACATGATAACCTCTAGGTCAGCCATCTTCGCACCGACAGCCTATCCTCGACCGCCAAGCCGGTGTTATCGACTCCATCCTGAAGCTTGACCACTACACCGAGTTCAGCAAGATGCGCGTCGGCGAAATCACCGACATGATCCTCAACATGATCAGCCCGCTGCTCAACAAGACGGCCACCCCATCCGTGACCTATCACGACCTCGAGCTCGTTTCCAGCACGGCCTGGGCGCTGTCGTCTCGCATCCTCAGCAGCCGCTTGACGTTCGACTTCCGTTTCCCCGAGGTCGGCTGTCGCTTCTCGTGCCAGTCCATGATCCCTATCTGGCCAAACATGGACCCCATGGAGTTGCAGGCCAAGCACTGGCGCGTTGCCCTCGTCACGACACCTGTTGTCACCTGCCGCAACGATACCGGCGCCAACATTTCGGCCCACTCGGTTGCTCTTGCAGATATGGTCTGCATGCAGTAGTGTGGACTGTCAATCTTACTACTTACTCTAAGATTCGGGATCTGACAAGACTTGGCGGCACGGCTTGACTAGACACCCATCATCTCTAGGCGTTATAATGTCGACAGCATCAATGGTCATACGCCTTCTCAACCAAGCAAAACCGGTTCGACTAGTTACGACTTCTCTGAGACTAGGCTCATTGGATTTTCGGATCACAGTGACTTTTTGGGATTATCTCTCCCATTCTACGTCGACTTGTCTGCGAAACTCAATCAAGGACAGCCAGGAGAAATGGGGATAGGAGTTTTTGCTTTCCTTCACATCGGTTGCGCGATCTCGCGCTTCAGCTCATCTTGTATCTGGCAGACGCGAATTTAATTGAGACCACACAATGAGTCAACGGCTTCGCATTTACGCGCTATTGGGAATTTCTACGGGTTTTTTCTTTCTTTCTCTTTATGCTTGGGAATAAGGATACGCCAACTCGCCGAGCACGCTTGCCAAAGGTTGACACGCCATTTTGGTTTCATCTTCGCTGATGGGAATTAAAGAACTGGAACTTCGTTATACGGGGACATCTCGAACGAACAACATGGGACGGCTTTCGAAAACTTCTTAATGGCAGTGGCGATCTTTTACTCATGGTGATAAGGGCTCTCTTTTCGGTTTGGGAGATTGGCAATGGTAAATAGTCAGTCATAGCAAATGAAGTCATTCGTGGAGCAGCTTCTTCGATATGAAAGTAGTATTGGTTGATGCTTAAAAATTCTGATTATCGATTGGAATTGCTTCCACTCTTATACTCCCGTGAGAGAGACACCTTTGTATTCTAGGCGAGTCTAAATTTACCTGAGAAGTGCCGACCGTAGAGTAAGGTGCCAGAGAAAGGCCCTTGGAAAATGAGTCCGCCAACGCCAGTCTAGTTGTACAGGCCCTCCTAAGTATTACAATGAAAGAAAGTAGAGACAAAGGTAGGAAAATCCATGCCCACTATGGGTCAGTTGCGGTTGCGAGATGGAGAGCGGCTGACAGATTTGCGGTCGATGCGGCGAACCACAGCGCCCAGGACGACTTTGAGGATACCATCGGCAGACAGTGACTTACTTCTGTTAGAAGTCGAGGTGCTCCAGGTGACGGTGTCAACCATGTCGCGGATGCCAAGGTCGGCCAGGTCATCGTCAAGTTCCTTCAGAGCAGCGCTCGCCCCTTGCTCGGTGCCAACCTGGAAGAATTGGATGCCGACCTGGTGAGGGGGCGCGTTGAGGACGTCTAGTCTGCGAGCGTGGTGGACGATGATGCTCTCTGGATCGTCGGTAGGGACGCCATCGGTGATGACGATGATGTTAACTGGCTTGATTGAATCCATGCTGTCTGGGTGACGGGTCATATTGGTAATGTAGGGGTTGAGAATGGACTGGAGACGGTTGCCCGTAGGAGTAGGACCGCTAGGCCGGACGGACTCAAAGAGGCGCTGGACCTCGGCCGCGCTGCGGATGTTGTTGTAGCCGTTGGGAGCTTGAGTAGCAGAGCCACGAGCGCCAGACTTGTGGTTGAGAAAGTAGACGTCGATACCATCGGGGTCGTGCGACGTGCAGATCGGAGCGATGGCGAGGAGGGCATCGCGAACCTCGCGCCAGGACCGACCCGCCATAGAGCCGGAGTCGTCGATAACGAAGACGGTATCAAAGGTGGACAGAAAGGCATACTTGTCCTCAGCGGAGGTGATGCTGGCCATGCTGGGCGTAGGCGAGACGCCACGGCGGCCAGCCGAGAGGTGGCTGGACGATGCAGAGGGGCCAACGGAGGCGGTATATGCAGGAGGGGCATCTGAGGCTGGGGAATTGAGTGTTGGTAAGTCGAGAAGCGCACCAGGAGCTTTGGAGTCAGACTCACGAGTCTCGATGCCGGGCTGAATGGCAGATGATGGGTCTAGGAACGGGTTGTTGGTGTTCCAAGTCGTTCCCGCCTCATTGATACCCCTCACATCGCGCCGCGAGATCCTCTTCTCTTCTTTTGAAGATGATGAGTTCTTGCGAGTAAACTTGTTCTTGATGCTTCCGAACATGGATTTGGACATGGCTGACGAGTGTGTTGACGAGGTTGTTGAGTGGTGGCTGTTTGAGTTGCAGATTCGAAACATGGTGGGCAAATGGCGATTCTGTACTTGCTGTCTTATGTAGGTGATTGCTCCTTCGATCAATTGACCCGGTTGGACACGGGAACAGCAGTGTTTGTCTGTTTCGGGTATCGGGCAAACCTTGAGAGTGTACTACCAAAGATGCGGGTGCAACAACGGAAGGGTTAAGTTTAGTTTTTTTGAAGAGGCTTCGTGTTGTTCAGAGTTCACAATGCGTATGCAGCTCTTTGTGTTATGGGCACCATTGAATCAATGGCCTTTGTGAGCTTTATATTTTTGGCAGTCTTGACTTTGAAGACACTGAGTCTTTGCTTTCAAAATCGATGAGCCTCACATTGTGCCTTACTCTAAGGCAGTTTCGCATGTTCATCTTGAAGTCTAGAAACACGGCTATGTTTCTTGTTATCAGGGGTTGAAGAGTGGATGTGTAAGAATGGACGAGGCTGTGGTTCGCATTGTGACTGGTTCGCGCGCCACCACAAGGCGCAGCTGCTTTGCTGCGCCTAGGCTGCCCCACGTTTATCGCCTTCCCGTCCTGAGGCGTCGAAAGTCTGATTTTGCCTTGTGATACGCCTAAAGCAAAATCAGGGTGCAGGTTTGTACACGTGATTGGCTGTCGGAGAGCCTGGCCTCAATACCAAGGCATTAATTTCGCCAGCCAAACTTGCCACTCAAATCAGATACGTGCCATCGAATGGTACCTACAGGCGAGTTACAGACATGAAGCTACAGCATATCTAGGCATGATGAGATGGCAACATCGGCCCTTTTATGTCATTGCCCCAGTGGCGACCACCAAGACGTATGCCATCCGGAACAACATCAACGTACTCCATTTCCAGACGGTGAGATGGGAGTCGTTGTGGCCCAGTGACTTGAAAGTCAACTCACAGCCATGGGGCTAGGTCTGACGTGTAGTGAAAAACGCCCAGACGTGGACAGAAACTAGCTAATGTTCAAGACTTCATCTGAGGCATACCGGTCGTATGTCTGCGAACGGTCACGGAAAGGCACCAAGGCTCTAACACACAGGACAAGGCACCCACTCGCATATGTACGTAGTCATAAGAACAGGGCAAAGTTTTTGGACTTGTGCATTGGTGCTCGTTTTGTGGTCCTTCGTGATCAGTTTTGGATCTGCCAAGTTATTCGGTGTGGATGGGGTCTTTAGGTGTTCATGTGGATAAAGTGGCTAAAAGTGGATTTGGGTTTTGGATTTGGATTTGGACGTTCCTGGGGTATCGCATCAGGCGATCGAGGTCACTCATCATTGAACTTGAATGGAGCAAACAGGATTCGGCTTCGGTGTGCCGCCGAGGCTTCAACAACTTGGCAATGTGGCCTTGAAGAGTGACCTTGAAGAGTGGCCGTGGCCTCTCTCCTCGCCCGTTCTCACCTTCTCACCTTCTCATCTGCACCCTAGTCTCCCCACAACTTGGCCCTCAACTGGAGACTTAACGGGTGACGGACAGGTCTAGGTGGAATGGTGGATCGCAGACCGACCTCGTCCTCCCCTCAGACCGCATCAGACCCCAAGTGCAATTTCGCATTGCGCGAATAAAACTCGACCGTGAGACCCCGGGCCCGGCGACACCGTTTGCGGCTTTTTCAAGGTGAGCACGGCGAGCGAGGCGAGCGAGGCTGGCTTCTGGAAACATTCCACCCGGGCGACGATGTGACGCCATCGCCAACACGACCAGGTACCGCAGCGTCAGGGAGTCTGGTGATTTATTGCCCCCGTCAGCACGTCGGACCCCCGTATGGCCCGCGACATCGGGTCCAACCGGGCTGCGTGTCATCCTGAAATTCTTGAGCCAGCAGCCCGCGGGTCGTTTCGTTGTCTGCTCCGGGTCTGGCCCAGGCCTGCGCAAGGGCTGTTCCAGAATATCCAGAAATCAGAAATCCCAGCGTCAGATATCTCTCCACTTTGGGGAGACGGGGTCGCCATACAAGGGCCATCAATTGCCAGTTCGGGGCACTCATTCGCCAGGACCGCTTCCGCGGGTCGCCCAAGGGCCTTCCAAGCTTGTCCAAGCATCCAATAGACGGACCACACAAGAGGAGCTTCCCCCCTCAATGGATCCCAGAGTTGGGGCCAAAAGGGGTTGTCGCGTCCGTCGTCGGCGAGAGACGGGAGGAGAGAGCCATGGCATTTATTTTCATGTATCATTATCATGGATTGCTGAAAATCGAGACTTCTAGAGGTTCGTGCGGCTTCCCAGTGTGGTCAAGAGGCCGGACCGGCACCCATGGCCCTGCCCCCGGGTTGGATTATGCGAGCTATCGTGGGATAATAGCTCCACCTAGGAACGTCCGCCGACTGGATAGGGCGACGTTGTGGATTTTGAAGATTTCGGCCACCGCGAGAGCGAGTCGTGTAGCTCTGTTGTTGGCTGAGAGCTTCTGGTCATTGCTGGGTTGGGTAACCGTGGAACTCAACGGCGTGAATATGGAGGAAGACAGATTACGAGAATGGTAATATTCTCATCCTCCCCTCTCTCAGTTCGCAACATGCAGTGGCGGTATGCATGAGCTTTTTTGCATGACGATGCTGTGCATTGGTGTTGCCGTGTATCCGCACACGTTTCTTGTAAGAGGTCGTTTGCTGGCTCGCCGTTGAATGGCCAAAGGCGCCAGCTAAATAAGGAGCCATCATTGTGTCCATGTCATGCCCGGATGTGATTGATGGGGCCGCGCAAGCAAAGACCAAGCCGGGTACGTCACTCGGTTGCCATCCGTAGGTCCCCCGTGAGAATGATAGATAGAATAGGGTTAGGCGTGTGGCCGTGTGAGAGGCGATCAGGAAGTTGCGGCATCATTTGGACGAGTGGTCCTAGGTGGCCAAAGCCTGCTGAGGTGTCGATTGCCTCAAATGCGTGGTTACATAGTACATCCTTGTGTTATCGTTGATGCTGTGGTCACACCTGGTTGTAACTGTGCTGTGGCCGGCGTCGGGCAGCTTGATACGAAACGACGAGTAACATGTCGAAACCCGGTTATTACGGTGAGGCCGGAAAAAGCTCAGCGCTGGCTCCTCCCCCCGCGCCAAGAAGATACGGATGCGTCTCGGTCAACGAAAGCTGAGGCCAGCCTCTGACAATCGCACCAGAGAGGTACATGTACGGGGGGTTGGGGGAGGCTAAAGGAGATATTCAGGGGATGTGCCCCAGGATTGCCGTTGCAGAGAGCGAGAGCGGGAGCGCGGGAAAGCGGGAGAAGTGGAAGCATCGGAATAGCGAGGTGTTTTGGGCGCCTGTGCTAGGCCTATAATGCCATCGACATGATGCATCCTGTCAGCTCAGCCCAATGTCATGGACATGGGAAAGACTCGCCTCTGTTGGAGATTTCCAAGTCGTTATGCAGCCCAATCAAGTTCAGTCCAGTTCAGCCCAGTCCAATTACAAACAGGCAGTGCTGTGATGGCTGCTTGCGGCATGGGGCTCACTGCTCTTCAGTGCTCAATATCAGTGCTCACTACTCGCTTCTTCACTACGTGCAGGACACCTCAGTAAAACTCACAGACCACCTAACAAACCCCCAGCGCTTCAGTGCACTCTGCACACTTTGCCAGGCGCCGTACTGGACCCATCCCCGTGCGACGCCGCCGACACCCATTTTGCACTTATATCCAACACCCCTTTCGACAAACCCAGACGCTTTTCCCTCTTCTCTCTCTCCCTCTCTGTGAACTCTCCCCAGTTCTATCTCGTTCCTACATCTCGTTGCTCCGTCTCTTCATCTCAGATCAAAGCCCTCGTTTGGCATGATCACCTCTCCCCGCTCCTGCTCCTCTCCCCTCAACAGTCTTATCTAAAGCATCTCTTGTCCTCGAGATACGCGAGACGAGATTTTTGTTCCACACGACCTCAGCGACAACTCCACCTCACACATATCCCGCCTTTCTCTCCATTGGCTTTGACCCCTCTCCATCATGTTTGGAGGTCGCAAGTTCTCCATCAACCGCCATACCGGCGCACCTAAGACGGGGCTCGGCGCCCGTCGCTTCAGCTCTGGCGAGCCCTCATCAAGCGGTCAGCCTCACTTTCTCCCGTTTCTCGTCTCCTTTTGCTTCCCTCTCCTCTTGCTCGCTCGTCTCCTGTTCCTGCCTCTTGTCTCATCTCCTTGCTGCGATATCCCCCCCTCCCCCACTTTCCCACTAGCGGGTCTAGCCGAGAATTATTGGGCATCATAAGACCTCATGGGGATATTCGACGCCCAACCTGACTGGCGAATATTCCCATCGGTCAGCTTTTCGCTCTCCGCCTTTTCGGCCTGCCCGCCTTACGCCTGCACCGGCCTGCCCTTACCCAGCTTCTGCCGGGGCTACTGTGCTTGGCAGCAGTGCCAGCTTTCTGGGGCGCGCCTGCTCTCACTTCCCCTGCACCACCTTCCCACCTTGGCAAGCTTGCCTGCAAGAACCCCTCCAGCTCAACCCCGCTCTTCCCAACTCTGTCCAACGAGCTTCATAGCTCTTTCTCCATAACGTCATCCTCGGCATCCAGCTCTCAGCCGCATATCGCGCCGACCAACACCACAACTGCACTTCACAACCCAAATGCGAAGCTTGACTTTGTTCTATTCCGATGCTGATGCTTTCCAATAGAGGTCCAATCCAAGGTCCATCGCCAGTTCCGTAACGCCCACGAGGGTCACCAACCCCACGCCGGCCTCGACGCCTCCCGATCATCCACCGGTGTCATCTGGTGCACTGAGCGCGCCTCCGAGTATGGCTTCCTCGAGGAGCCCGACCTGTGGGCCAACCTAGGCCAAGGCGCCCCGGAGGTCGAGGACGAGATCGCCGGTTGCTTTCCCCGCCCCACCACCGTCGATGTCTCCATGGCCGGCCGAGAGTACGGCCCAACTGCTGGCATCAAGCCTCTGAGAGAGGCAGTTGCTAACCTCTACAATGAGATGCACCGCAAGGGCAAGGACAGCCAGTACACCTGGGAGAACGTCGCCATTGTCCCCGGTGGCCGTGCTGGTCTCATCCGAATTGCCGCTGTCCTCGGTAACTCATACTTGAGTTTCTTCTTGCCCGACTACACAGCCTACAACGAAATGCTGAGTCTCTTCAAGAACGTGGGTTTGAGACTGGGTTGAATATGCTGGGGATGTTACCCCCTGCGACTAGAGTACTAATCAAACCACACAGTTCGCCGCCATCCCCGTCCCGCTGAACGAGAGCGACGGATATCACATCCACCCTGACAAGATTGCTGAGGAAATTGCCCGTGGTACCTCGGTCATCCTGACCTCAAACCCTCGCAACCCTACCGGCCGTGTTGTCGCCAACCCTGAGCTCTCCGAGATCCAGGACATCTGCCGTGGCCGCGCTACCTTCATCAGCGACGAGTTTTACTCTGGCTACAACTACACCAGCAACTGTGATGGCACCACTATTTCCGCTGCTGAGAACGTCGAGGACGTCGACGAGGATGATGTTCTCATCATTGATGGTCTCACCAAGCGCTTCCGACTTCCCGGATGGCGAATTGCCTGGATTCTTGGCCCCAAAGGTGAGATACTGCGACCCGTACCTGGCCATGAGACTATATGCTGACGATATCTGAATAGAGTACATCAATGCGTATGTTGTCGAGTTCCCGGTTTTTTTTTTGGAATTGCATGTGACTAATGACCCCTAAGCATTGGCTCCTGCGGTAGCTACCTCGATGGAGGTGCCTGCCATCCCTTCCAGGAGGCCGCCATCCCCATGCTTGAACCTAGCCTTGTGGCCACTGAGATGGCTCACCTCCAGGCTCACTTCCGGGTATGTGTTCACTCTAAAACTTGCTCAATGACTAGGCATGACTAACTGCTTCATAGGACAAGCGTGACTACGTCGTTCGACGCCTGCGCGAGATGGGTTTCGTCATCAAGTACGTGCCCGATTCGACATTTTACCTGTAAGTTTCCCTGCCGTTGATTCCGTGAAGGCGAGAACTAAACGCGTTGTAGCTGGTTGAACCTTGAGGGTCTTCCCGAGTCCATTGCCGATGGCCTAAACTTCTTCCAGGCCTGCCTGGAGGAGAAGGTTATTGTTGTGCCCGGTATCTTCTTCGACTTAAACCCTTCGCGTCGTCGTGATCTCTTCGACAGCCCCTGCCACCACTTCGTGCGCCTCTCATATGGCCCGAGAATGGACGTGCTGAAGATGGGCCTGGACGGTATCGAGCGTGTTGTCCACAAGTAAGTTTTCCATCCAGGCGATGCTTGGTCAACAACGAGGCGAACTGGCGGCTGACCCCCTCGTGTAGGCACAAGAAGACCCTGTAAACGGGTTCATACTTGACTCATGATTTTCGGACATGTATTGAGGCTTGACTGATGGATTTCGACGGTCTCTGGGCCCAAGTGTCGGCATCGAGTTGTCATGATTGAAGTGTCAGAGCGGAGATGTGAAAGGGGAGTCTATTTATGGGCAGAATCTGTGGGCAGTCACTTATGACTAGGACCATGTGGATGGCAGCCTCTTGTAAACTGAACCCCCTGGAAACAGATTACCAAGCTGGATGATGTTAGACGACATGGCTCTTTTGTTTTAGCAGCATTGCAGAGCAAGGAAATAGGGCGGGATTTCGAATTGAGCCGAGTATTGCTCCATTTTTTCGTCTTCGTGTTGTCTTTCGCCGTTCAAAGTGTGCCAAAGATGGAAGAATGGGCGTCTGTCCGAGGTCATCATTCACCCCTGCACATCTCGTCATCGCCCCGGATCGTGCTGAGCGGCCGTGGATGCATCCCATTACTTAAACCCATACTATGCACCTATCAACGGCGTCTGTTTCTGACGCCTGGCGATGGCATCATCCATCCCGCGCCGGAGATCTGGCCATGCATCCCGCGTCGATGCCACGGCTCCCACCCAATTCCCAATGTTCCCCCGCATCGTGCATATGTAATCACCCGTCGGCAGGGCCGTTTCCACATTGGGAGTGGAGTTTTTGCTCTTTTTTTCTTCTTCTCCCACTCTCTTCCCGCTCCCTCTCCACACAGCCGCCGATTGTGAGTTTCCGCATCGGGGTCTTTCTTCAGCATCTTTGGCATCCGCACGAGCAGGGGTCGCTGCAGGTTGTCGATTCGGAATTCGGAGCAGCGAAGGAGGCAGTTTGAAGTCGATACGTAGTCGTTATTACCTCAGCGTTGGGGAAGGCTTGGAACAACAGCTGCGGCGTTGATTGATATTGAGGCCAGCAAGCGGGCTCGAACAATGCTTGCGCGCATCCCACGCTGCTCCGTCCCTCTTAGGCGGTTCATGAGCACATCACGCACCACACCACCATTACCATCACCACCGCCACGGGGACACACAGCAGCTGCCACTTTGGGCTCGTCGACCGCCAAAATGGCCGAGCAAGGCGCAGCAGCAGCAGCAGCAGACGAGGCCCGAGCAGCCGCCGGCCACCAGCGGGACAAGGCGCTGCCGCTGGCTCTACCGCCGCTGGAGGAGGACAAGAACGGCGGCAGTGGCAGAGACAACAGCGGGAGCGGCGACGACAGCGGCCGGGGCGATGGCGTGACGACGCTACGCGTGGGAGAGTCGATCCGGCTGGACGCCATGGGCCCGCTCGTCGTCAACGCCGACGGGTCCATGGCGAGGGTGGCCAACTGGACCGGTATGACGGACGGCGAGCGCGAGGCCACGCTGCGGCTGCTGGGTAGAAGGAACAAGCAGCGGCTCGAGGCGCTCAAGGCGAAGCGGGATGTCAAGGGGGAGAAGGGGGCTGCTAGCAATGGAAAAGAGTGAATGGGTTCTGTTTCTCTAAGCAAGGAGAGACCGTGATGTTGTCTCGATAGGGGACTTCAGGAGGCACGATACATCATCAAAAGAAGAGAGTCGTTAAAAGTGAAGAGATGTTGGCTGAGTTGAGCGGCCTGTTGACGACAAGCTCAGTTCGACCTTGAAATACTAAATTGTACGATATATCGTATACCCATTGATATCATTGCAAACAAAACAAAAAAATGACAAGAACCTGCCGTGTCCCCCTGTCCTTCCACCATGACAGCTGTTTCTATCAAGTGCTCTCATGAATGCATTTAGATCCCCATCCGCCTCCTCCCAAGGTAATTCCTCCACGCCATCCTCATCTATGCATGATGTAGGCGAAGCCTTCGCGACCAGGCCCAGAGCACGTCCGCCTAGATTATCCAGGTCTTGGAATTCAATCAAACGCCCCAGCCCCCCTCCCCCGAGATCACAACCCAGATAGAAGAACGCCATCACCCCCCTCTCCGCGGGTCACAACACATTGGTCGTCGGAACGTTTCGCGTGTCGGTTCAGTGGAAAGCATCATAGCTCCTCCTTGAGGCTGTCGGCTTTTGCGTCGGCTTTGGCCTTGGACTTGGACTTGTCGCCAGTTGACTTGGATGCGGCGAACTCCTTCCATAGGGTGACAATCTCATCGTTGCCCTCGTTCTTCTCCACGAGGAGGTTCTTGAGCCACTTGTTCTCCATCTCGAGCTGTTGCACCTTACTCTCCAGGGCCGAGACCTTGTCAGTCATCTCCTTGGCCGACTTCTCGAGGGCCTGCTCGCGCTGCTTCTTCTTGATGCGGAAGCGGGCAGAGGCGGCAGTGTTGCGTCTCCGCTTGTCCTCCTCGGCGGCGTGGCGGGAGGCATCCTCAAAGTTCAGGGCGCGGCCGGAGCCGGAGTTGGAGCTTGCGTCGCTCTCCGACTTGCGCTTCTCGGCGGGCTGAGCAGCGGCAGACGGTGCATAGTGAGCCTGGTGGTGCTGGGTCTGAGGGACCTGAGGGTAGGCAGACGACGGGTTGGCCTGCATGGACTGGAAGTTTTGTCCGTTGTCCGGGAAGGCGCTCAAGGGGGTAGAAGGATAAGCGTTGGCGAAGTCGGGGAAACTAAAGTCACCTGCCATCGTGTGGTGGTCAGCGAGGGTCTTGAAGACACAACAGTCATGACCAGAAGTGAGTCTGATAGAGTTGACAATAGAGGACTAAAGAAGAGTCGACGTTTGGAGTAGCGGCCGTCGAGGGCCATGGAGACTGGGGAAGAGGCTTGGCCAACTTGGGAAGCGGAGCTGGTGAGGGACAGGGGAGCCATCGATGTCGTGATCGGTGTCGGCAAATCACGAGATATTGCACCATCGGCACCATCCACCCAGCCAGCCATTTAGGTTCAGCCTGGCACACCAGCAGGGCCACACACTCGAGTGAACCTGCATGCTGAGACAACTCTGTCCCAATGATAAAGGCCAGCACCGCACACCAAAGGACAGGGTGGTTTTGAGGGGTGGGGGGCGCAAACGGGTTAGCTAGAGCAGCGGGTGCGGTTCATTGCAGGTTCAAACCAGGCCAGGATGCACCCGAATCAACCGGCCACTTGGACGGCACTGGCGCACTGGGGTTACTGGGGAGAGCTGATGGAGGGTGCGGTGGAGGACAAGGCATAAGGCAGACCGCCGAAATAAGCGAATGCTGGCCGGTCCATCCATTGCACCGCAAATCACCTCGGGATGAATCATCCTCACGACCCTTGAGGTGGTAGCCAGTCTTTGGGTTGGCGATGACGCTCAAAAAGACCCTTGATAAGATGGTTCCTGGTCACTGACCAGGGGTACCAAAGAAACTTGATGGGCAGTCTGAAAGGAAAAAAAAACCGGCATGGTAACTCACCCTGGATGAAATCGAGGCTAGAAAGCTCTCCCATGGCTGATTGAGCGGGAGTCATGCCCTCGGACGGAGACGTGCTCGAGGTGGCAGGCTCACCACCGTCGGCCTTGACGGCCTGGGCCTGGTAGTCTGTATTTTGACCCGTCTCAAAGTCAAAGAACTGGGTGTTGGTGAACAGGGCGAGATCCTCCTCCATGTTGAAAGGCTCTTCCTGGCCCGTCTCCTGGCGGTTGATGGCGTTGAGGTCCCGGAGGTACTGCGACACGTTGGGGCCGCGGCGACCGTTGTAGCTGGCCATGATGATGAAATGAGGTGTTTCGAGGCGAGAATTCGTCCAGTTGGCGGCAATAATTTTCCACCTGGTAGAGCCCTCAAAGGAAAATGATTTCCCAGTCTGATTTTTCTCCACTTGAGCAAGGTGCAAAGTCAAGAATTTGTTGCACGTCGATGGTGGTTGAGGCCGGATATGGCAGCCAAGCACTCACACAAGGCCCGTCAGTGATGGGTGATGAGAGCGGGGTTTGTGTGTGGCCGTTTTTGCGGGACAAATTTATCGTCGAAGCGAGAAAAAAAAGTACCGTGACTCAAAAGGGCGACGTCGGCGACAGCGGGCGATGGGCGGCCACTGCAAGAAAAGTCGTCGAAAGGTCGTTGGTGTGTCGTCGATTTGTCGATGGGCGGGCTGATGATTCTCTACGGGACGGAGAGAAGTTCGAGTTTGGGCGTTGCAAGAAGTGGAGGGAAGAAAGGGAAGCGGTCCCCAAAGGCGAGTGCTGGGGCGGGTTTTCAGACAGTGGATGCTTGGTGTCGAAGACTCGAAGAGCCGATTGCCGCCGAAGGCATGGCGCAAGTTCTGGGTGCTACAGTGGGTAGTGACTTATTAGTGGGTAGAGGGTGGTGGGTTTAGGTAGTGGGTTAGTGGGGGTATGTTTTTTGCCCTTTTAGCAGGCAAAGGGTGCGTCGTCGTAGCGTCGTAGCGTCGTAGCATCGTAGCGTGGCTGCGTGGGTGGCTGTTGGGATGAGCAGTGCATGGCCGCCGACCACGGGTGGTGCAGCTGTAATAGTGGGTTCTAGTGGTGCGCGTTCTCCGTCGACATCCATGATCCCAGGGTATCTAGTGCCACCCAGTGTCGCCAATGTCGCCAGTGTCACCACACATAGTACAGTGCACTGCACAGTGTCATCCCCGGTTTGCTATCCCTCCATCCATTCATCCAGCCAGCCCCAGTGCGGTTCATCCCCAGTTCCCAGTCGCTGTTCATCATCCCCAGGCTCAATACCAATTCATCATCCCCCAGTGTACGTGCCATCCCTCCCTCTCGATGAAGAAAGAGAGGGGAACCCCCCAAACCCCCAAAAGCCGTTACGAGAAACAAGGGCTCAGAGACGCAGCCTACCTAAAAGCTGGGCCACCACCGCCCAATCACTTGCCTGGAGGCTTCTGGACCAGCGCTGATGCCAGTGAAGCGTCAGTGGGGTACGTCCGATGGACGGTGCGCGCCCCTCAGCTGGACTCGCTGGAGCGAATTACCAGTCCTCCATCCACCGAGCCGGCATCGTCCCGGCCTCTCGTCCAGGGCTGCTTAACAATCAATCCATGACACTCACTGCCTGGGATGGATCACACCCTCCATTGCTCTCCTCCATTGCTCTCCTCCATTGCTCTCCTTCATTGCTCTCCTTCATTGCTCCTCCATTGCTCCTCCATTGTCTACCCCCCACGTCTGTAGCACACACACGACCGGGCGGGTTATTACAAAGTCCAGGTCTCCGACGTAGGTGCTGCGACTCCCTGCGCCTGGTCAAAAGCAGTACCAAAGTTTCACCCCCGGCTGCGTCAACCTTCTGCAAGATGAGACTCTAGACCTGGGCATCCCGCGCACTCACTCGTACTACGTTACCGACAGTGTCAAGAGTGAATGAAGCACCTTCAACGTGACAGCGCGTCTGGCTAGGCTCAATTCTCTCTTTCATCGGTGTTCTTCCGAGGTCCAAGAGGCAACAAAGGGGTGCTCTCCACTTGGCTTCCAGGTCCTCCTGGCGGAGCCTGGAAACTCGGTCGCGGTTGGCCTGGCCTTCGACAAGTCAGTTCCGAACAAAGTCAGGGTCGTCCTCCAGCCGATCTGCGAACTGTCGGGCTAAGACTCTCCTGGTCATCTGAAAGGGGTATAAGTAAGCCTAATAGAGTGGCGACCACACTGCACGAAACCATGCAGCCGCGGTGAAGAGTGAACCCGATGTTCAAGAGATCAAGAGACGCTTCGTCCCAAGTGTAAGAATGACATGCTCCCTTTGTTGACATTATATCGTGAGAGTCACGGCTGTACTTGCCTTGCTGATGCTGCCACAAACCTTTTTACCTGCACCTTCAAAGTCGTTTTACTACGTGATCTTCCAACAAGTCAAAAAAGCCATCTTTCGGTGAACGATAAGTTCAGCCGTAGGGCCAACCAAGTCTAGGCGGGAATAGCGCATTCCCAGCGCTCGTGGCGAAATTCCTCCAAGCGACGACGAACTTTGCCTCTAACTCAATGACGCTTGGATTTCCGAGTTTCCGGTCCGACTACGAGCCCTGGAATCCTGGATCGGAGAGCCGGGAATTGTCGCGCACAATAACTCTCAGTGAAAATTTTACAACCTCATTTCGAGGCCTCCATCAGTCCATCAGTCCATCGTCTCATGTTTTAACGAGCTCTGTGAAACCCAGGACAAGACGTCAACGGGCGGCTGCGACCTCGCACAGTACGAAGTACTCACCATCACATCACCAAGAGGGAGTCAGTCACCAGACCCCCCGCCAGCGTAGGTACAAAGTAGACCCAGCAAGCTGGTGAATCACAATGAAATTGACCCAGCCCATGCACATGTATGTTCGTGACACCAGCCCCTTGTCCCAGGCGCATGAGAAGCCCGCTATGAGGAACACCCTCGTGGTGCCCAGTTGGCCAGAAGAGGTCTGGCTGCGTGGGCGGTGGCTTCGTCGTGCATCGCCTGGCGCTTTCATCCCCGTCTGATTGAAAGGGTACAGTCACTGCAGTGTGAAGTCTTGCCCCCCACTAGCCAATAACCATCGCCTGAGCCCTTCAACTCCCCGAAGAAATGGAGCGAATGGAGCCCCATGTTGAGCGTGGGTGGGCGTGGGCGTTCCATTGTCCTCAAAAGCAAGTCTCCCCGGCCTCTGGTTCCTCGCTTGCCCGTCTGGGGACCCGCCTCAGCATGGGAACTCCCCGGGTGGTTGCCACTTTGCCACTGTTTTGTCCATACGTACGTAGTACAATATTGCCCCCCAGCTTGCCCAGGTCAGAAATGTCAGAAATATTAGAGGTAATGGCATTCGTTCTTCATCCCGTGGGGCTGTCACCCACCATTCACACCACTTGCACACCACTCCCATCTTCTTCTTGGGCTAGCTGCAGCGGTCTCAGTCCCAGGCTGTCGATTTTCGCGCATCTGCCGGCCAGATCTGCACCTGATGGTTGAGAACGCCATCGCCCCTGTTACACGAGGCGTGGGGGGTTTCCGAGGTTCTCCCCCCCCAAGTCCCCGAAGGGATTGCTCGATGCGAACATCAATTCCCGCCTCGAGTCGTGAAGCTGTCACTGATTCGGCCTCATCGTCGGGGAGTTCATCACCAACAGCAAATGCGCCGTTGGACCCCTGGCCCGTCTCCGCCTAACCGTCTCGTTTATCCAAATTGTCGCTTTGAGGTTGCCAACGGGGTGGGGATGCTGACGACCAAGAGTCCAAGACGACGGGAGTGGTAGGGCCAGGAAATTCAGGATCAATCGAGTCCATAGCATGCTAAGCTATGCCATGTCTGTACCCAGGTCGTCCCATCAGCACAGCTGAGATGGGGTACGTAAAATCGGGCGTGGCCTGCTTCGTCACCATTTCCGCCCAGGCACAGGGTCCACGGGGAGTTCATATTTTGGGAGCCTTGCAACGTCAAAGCTGAAGTCAGGCTCTTCGTCACATGACTACTGCCAAGTGATATTCCAACTTATGTGTCGAGAGTCGAGTGGCCTGTGCGTCAAGTGAATCAGCCACTTAGGTAGGTGGACAGCCACTACGCTCAGCCACCCCAACCACGATCGGATTAAGCGCGGCTCAACTCTAACGCGTCTTCCTCAGTCGGCCATTTCGCGTGTGAATAAAGTGAATCTTGGGACGAAATTGTTACTGTTATAATTACTGTCAGCCCGCCCAAAACATCAAGCAGACTCAACTCCAGTCCGGCGGAGCAGCTTATTGTCCCGCCCATCGTCCCTGCATCACCAATTTTGCCCTCTCCGTTTCTCTAATACGATTGTTGCTGTGGCTTCCTCTCCACAATGGCGCGTATATCTGTTCCTACTGCTGCAAGGTTACCGTCTTCACTCCGCGTCGACTCGGCAAATATAGCCGTCCAGAAGAGCCTTTCTCGTCTATCGCGCGAGTCACTAATATCCTTGGTCCTGGACTGGCTCGACGATGGAAGCCTCCTCAATGCTATCCCCTATCTTCAGGCGGTAGACGACGAGGATGGGGATCCAGATGACATTTACCCTCCATGTCAATCTCCTGACGAAATTCATCAACTCTACCTGGAAATGCAGCAGCAGAAAGGCCCAAAGAGCGATGTGATTAGTCGCATACTCGAAGGCGACTGGCGACATGGCTTGACATTGTACCAACTAGCCATGGCCGACTTCGCATACTTTGATCAGAACCCTACCTCCCAGAGGTGGTCGGCATATCAAGTTCTGCCTCTGACTCCGCCGCCCAATAATGCCGATGGTGAGGCAACTCTCCAAGTTGATCGAAAGAGCCTCAGCATCCCTCGATTTCATCCATCAACGTTTCTCCAAAACCTCCAGGACCAGGTCCTTCCTGATGTAAAAACCCATTACCAGTTCCACCGACCCAAGGATTTACCTGTTTTGATCCTACGGATCTTTGTAATCGACTCACCATACACAACGAATTTGGCCTTTTTAAGCCGTGATGGATCTGGCAATACTGCAAACTTCGACTCATCTCGAACAATTTATATTGCTTTCCCTGACGGTTCTCCCGCCCTTTACATCACCAAGTCTCAAGGCACCGGCTCCACCAGCTCGGGCGAGTCTAAGAGTTTGCAGAGTCTGATTGTCGATGGAGTCCCCAAGGCACTTTCTCGTCCTCGAGAACGGTACACGGTCAAGAGTAGCAACCTTGCCAGTCGAAACCTGGAAGCCATTTTAGAGAAAAAGGGGTCACGACGGACAAATTCCGCCGCGGGAGGCTGGAGCATCTACAGCGATGAGAAGAAGAAGGAATCTCCATTGGACACAGTGCTCCCCATCCCGCCGGTCTCCAGACTATCATCTGATTCGGGTATTGGGCAAAAGCGGATGGCAGAGTTGACACCAGTCCAGAGGGCTGCAAAGCGTGCAAAAGTCATCGCAGAAGCACGTTTTGGCGACTCTGGCATCGTCACGGATGGGAAAGGGGTCGAGAAGGTGGACATTGTGATACAAGACGAATTTCTCTCCACACGTGTACCTGTTGATGAGGGCGACGAGGAGAGGAGTACAGGAGAGGCCGGTGACGTCAACAACAAAGCGAAGCGAAGACGCAGCAAGATTGATGTTGTCATACAAGAGGCGAACAGCCCCGATGATGATGATGGAACAGTGGGTGACACAGGGGGTTCACAGACATGGGTACCAACGGTCAAAATATCATTACAAGGCACACATGTGTGGGCTGGTGTGCGGCAACTCGTCGAAGCCGGCATAGTCGACGGTGAACGAATGCCGGGATGGATGACAGGGGAGGATGGAGTAACGACAGGAATTGTCAGACATGGCAGGATACGCGGTTACAAGGGCTCTGGTATGAAATGACGTGGCAACAGATCTGGGATGGCGTCTACTCTATACCCTTCTGTCTTCTAAGTTGATACCCCGTGACGGATCGTCTTCCCGTCCAAATTTCAGTCATCGTCGACTCTGAAAACGGCCACCGTGTTCCGCCACGACGCCTCGCATACTTCCTCGATGCTGACTTCTTTGATACCTGCTACGATCTTGGCCACGCGCTCAATGCTGCATGGCTCGTTGCGGCCCTTGACCATGGCACCCTCTTCCCACTTTTCTTTCTTGACCACCTTGAAGCGGTCGGGGACCTCAGGTTCCTTCTTCTGATTCTTGTTACCCTGTTTCTGCTTCTGCTTTTGTTTCTGTGGTTTCGGTGCCGCCTCGGGGGCAACAACAGATCCGTTCTGCTCTGCCTCTGCCTTTGCCACGGGCTTGTCCTTCTTCTCGATCAAGTACTTCCAGCCCTCGTGGCTCGGTCTGACCTCGCACCAGGGGCCATCCGTTTCAATCATGATCCGGTCCAGGCTGATCTCCTTGACAACGGCGCAGTTCTCCGCCGTCTTAAAGCTGCAGCCGTTGATGCCAATGTATAGCCCCAAATCCATCAGCTCCCGCATCTCCTCAGCGGTTCCGGTGAAGCTGTGAACAACTCCGCCCTTTTCCAGTTTCTCAAGTTCCTCGCCAAAGGCATCCTTGAGCGACCGAACAAAGTCGGCGTGGGCAGCTCTCGAGTGTAGGAACAGAGGCAGCTGAGGTTTCAGTGAAGCAGCCACTTGGAGCTGGGCGGCGAAGGAGTGCAACTGGATGGCCTTGGAACAATAATGCAGTCGGTCGTAATCAAGGCCAAATTCGCCCATGGCTACCAAGTGCTTCTTGTCTGAAGTCTGAGCTTCGGAGACAAAGGTGGTGAGGTCGGCAATGAGCTTCTTTGTCTTCTCGGCGTCCGGCGGATGCTCTTCTGAAACTGGTGCGTCCGGGTCCGGGTCACACGGAGTTGTGTGTTCAGACTCGTGAGAGGATCTGGCAGTGCTAAAGACTGCACTGCTGCATGGATGAATGCCAGCAGTCGAGAAGACAGTTCCAGCTATGCCCACGGGTTGTCAGTCGAGAGCCATTGGCAAGAACGAGTCGATGGCAATCAACTCACGATATTCATCCGCTAGCTCGAGGGCATGGCGAGAGCTGGCCATGTCAGAACCAGTGACTATGAGTTTCGAACAACCCACTTCCCGTGCTCTGCCGATAACACCAGCGAGATCGTCGGGATGCCGTTGCTTGCCATGGTATCGTCCTCGAAAGATGGGATCTGACAAGTTGATGCCAATCTACTGGACGGATCTCGCGTGTAAGTCAAGGTCTCCACACCTGGGGTTGGGTGTTAGTTGTAGGCACGCACATCGACATATCTGGGCCTGTAGCTTGTGGCGCTCACAGGCTCAGAGCCTGGAGGAACCGAAGCCATGGTTCTTGATCTCAAATTTGCAGCTTGGCGTTTGAACAAGAGATTGGTGATTGGGGCGTGCAGGAGAAGCCTTTTCAATGTCATGGGTTCAACTTGTAAGAGTGATCGCTTGTGAAAGTCGTAGCTAGCAGGCAGCAGAGCAACCAGGTCTGAAGAGTCACAGGCCTGGTCCAGATTCCCCGCCTATCATTGGTTGTCCCTTCAGGCACGTCTCCATTCCAGCCTCAGTCATTGATTACGAGATGTTGGCCCGCAGATTCGCCGCGGTGCCTGGTTCAATTAATAATTGCAGCTCCACGCACGTGATTCCGCGCCTCACCAGATCGGACCCCACCACGATCCATGCCCATTGACCAGGAGACGCAGGCAACGCGATATCGGAGCGGATTGCTGAGGAATGAGGATTCCAGCGCAGGAAGCAGGAGTTACGGCGTAATTCGATGCTCTCACCGGGTTTCTGAGCGAGGAATAAGCCCGGATTGGCCCGGCTTGGGCCGCAACCGGGAGATTGTTGCATTGGCGCGGGTGTTGCCTCAGGTTGCTGGCTGCGACTTTAATGGATTTCCCAATGCGTTAGGATGTTGTCGCGCTAAAAAATTGGCGTCGCGTTCTAAGACGCGACTCCCATAAAAACGACCTAGACCATCTTGTCAAACCTGCATCCCACATCCCCTCGACAAACTACTGCAAACCATCTTGAACGATACCCAGCTTGTCTCAAGCACCTCAAGTCCTCCTTCAACAGCCGTCTCATTGCCAGCTGTTCTATTAAGCAGGGAACAGAGCCTTGCATCAGCCTGCATCCGGTTCATCCCGTCCTCCCCGCTCCCTTCACATCCCTCCTATCCACCAGCCAACATGTTTGTCAGAAAGCGCGGTATGTATCCCCTAAGCCTGACCCTGCCTTGGCAATGCTGATGATTGTTCAGATGGGCGCCAGGAGCGTGTCCAGTTCGACAAGATCACCGCCCGTGTCTCTAGATTGTGTTACGGTCTAGACGTAGAACACGTTGACCCTGTTGCCATCACTCAGAAGGTCATCTCAGGTGTCTATGGCGGCGTGACCACTGTCCAACTAGACGATCTCGTAAGTTGTCTATCATCCCTCGACCTTGGCCCTTCAATCGACTAACAAGGATACCGCAGGCTGCCGAGACTGCTGCGTACATGACGGTTACGCACCCCGACTACGCCATCCTGGCGGCCCGCATTGCCGTCTCCAACCTCCACAAGCAGACAAAAAAGCAGTGGTCCGCTGTCGTCAGCGACCTCTACCACTACGTCAACGAGAAGAATGGCAAGCCGTCGCCCATGATCTCCCAAGATACTTATGAATGCGTCATGAGGCACAAGGAGGAGCTGGATTCGGCCATTGTCTATGACCGCGATTTCAACTACCAATACTTTGGCTTCAAGACTCTGGAGCGGTCATACCTCCTCAAGATTGATGGCAAGATCGTTGAGCGTCCCCAGCACATGATCATGCGTGTGTCTGTCGGGATCTGGGGTGATGACATTGAGCGTGTCCTGGAGACCTACAACCTCATGTCCAGCAAATTTTTTACACATGCTTCTCCTACTCTTTTCAACGCTGGTACCCCTCAGCCCCAGCTGTCTTCCTGCTTCCTGGTTGACATGAAGGAGGATAGTATTGAGGGTATCTATGACACTCTCAAGACGTGTGCTATGATCTCCAAGATGGCTGGTGGCATTGGCCTCAACGCTCATCGAATTCGCGCCACTGGCTCTTACATTGCCGGTACCAACGGTACCTCCAACGGCGTCATTCCCATGCTGCGTGTGTTCAATAACACTGCCCGATACGTCGACCAGGGTGGCAACAAGCGACCTGGTGCTTTCGCTATCTACCTGGAGCCCTGGCACGCGGATGTCTTTGAGTTCCTTGATCTGCGCAAGAACCACGGAAAGGAAGAGGTCCGCGCCCGCGATCTTTTCTTGGCCCTGTGGATCCCCGATCTGTTCATGAAGCGTGTTGAGAAGAACGGCGATTGGACTCTGATGTGCCCCAACGAGTGCCCTGGTCTTGCCGATTGTTACGGCGAGGAGTTTGAGGCTCTGTACGAGCAGTATGAGAAGGCTGGTAAGGGTCGGAAGACCATGAAGGCCCAGAAGCTGTGGTATGCCATCCTCGAGGCTCAGACCGAGACTGGAAACCCCTTCATGCTGTACAAGGATGCCTGCAACCGCAAGAGTAATCAGAAGAATCTTGGCACCATCCGCAGCTCCAATCTCTGCACTGAGATCATCGAGTACTGTGCCCCAGATGAGGTCGCTGTGTGCAACCTTGCTTCCTTGGCTCTGCCTTCGTTTGTCGACTACAACGAGGGTTGCTATGACTTCAAGAAGCTGCACGAGGTTACCCGGGTTGTCGTCCGCAACCTGAACAAGATCATTGATGTCAACCACTACCCCGTCATTGAGGCTCGCAACAGCAACATGCGCCACCGCCCCATAGGTGTCGGTGTTCAGGGTCTTGCCGATGCATTCCTTGCTCTTCGCATGCCCTTTGAATCCCCGGAAGCTCGTGAGCTGAACAAGCAAATCTTTGAGACCATCTACCACGCTGCCCTTACTGCGTCTGTGGACCTCGCCAAGGAGCAAGGTCCCTACTCTACCTTCAAGGGCTCCCCTGCCTCCGAGGGCATCCTTCAATTCGACATGTGGAACGTGAAGCCCTCTGACCTTTGGGACTGGGAGACTCTCCGTGAGCAGGTTAAGGAGCATGGTATGCGCAACAGCTTGCTTCTCGCCCCCATGCCGACTGCCAGTACTTCGCAGATCCTTGGCAACAACGAGTGCTTCGAACCCTACACTTCCAACATCTACCAGCGCCGCGTACTGGCCGGCGAGTTCCAAGTCGTCAACCCCTGGCTCCTCAAGGACCTAGTCGACATGGGTCTGTGGTCGGATGCCATGAAGAACCGAATCATTGCCGAGGGTGGTTCCATTCAGAACATCCCCAACATCCCCGCCGACATCAAGTCTCTGTACAAGACTGTGTGGGAGATATCCCAGCGCCAGGTCATCCAGATGTCTGCTGACCGAGGTGCCTTCATCGATCAGTCCCAGTCCCTCAACATCCACATGAAGGATCCCACAATGGGCAAGATCACCAGCATGCACTTTGCAGGTTGGAAGCTTGGCCTGAAGACGGGCATGTACTACCTGCGCACGACGGCCGCCGCCGCTCCCATCCAGTTCACTGTTGACCAGGAAGCGCTCAAAATTGCCGATAGCAACGTTGGCCAACCCCGGACACTGAAGAAGCGGGCTCCTCCCTCTGGAACTAGTTACATGTCATCCCTGTCGGCGGTTCCCCGTGGCGTGGCTGCTGGAAGAAAAGAAGGCCCTGCTGGTAACTCCCTCAGCTCGAGTGGCATGCCCACCCCTACTGCCACCCCTCCCCCAGGACAGGCGCCTATCATCAAGGCCGATGTTGAGGAGGGTGACAGCCCTAAGACCCTCCCTACTGAGCCAGCCGAGAAGATCAAGGATGAGGAGCTGAGCCTCAAGAAGAGCAACCAATCCGAGGATCAAGACGAAGACAGCGAAGAGCGCGAGCGTGACATCTACTCCGATGCTGTGCTAGCTTGTAAGTTAAAAAAACCCACGTTTGCCATCTGATGAGACAGACTCTAATCACTATCCGTAGGCTCAATTGAGAACCCTGAGTCATGCGTTATGTGCAGCGGCTAAGTAGCATCAGTGCTGCCGTTGAGGCGAAGAGTGCGTAATGATGCTCGATGAGATGAACACGATGACATGGGTCAAGAAGCATAGAGTGAAAGGGTACAGAGAGATAATATGGTCTGGTATTTTGTTTTCCTGTTGAGGCATATCGGGTTGGTACAGACTCCACATGGAGATACTTGTGCTGGAGTATTTGTTAGGATAGGCCTGGTCGTTTCCCGGGCTCGATGGATTTGTGGCATTCGGAATGTCGTGTTACTTTAGATATTGATTAGTATTGATGCTTGCGCGTCTCCCAACTGACAACCTTTGTTAAACGCATGTCGCGTCATTCAGTGTACAGGTGCAGGTTAGGCGGTTTCGCCGATGGGTTACCTCCCAACTTCTAGAACAGTGAAACCTAAGCTTCTCAGCCGCCTCAGACTGAAAGGGATGGCCATTTGACAAGTCCAGGACTGTGACGTGGACGAGGTTATCGGAGGAGTTGAAGAGGTGAGACACGCATTAGGCGGTAGCGGCCCGTCGGGCGAGCGAGGTCTCGGCCGTTCTTCCGCCATGGTGTGGACCTGGATGCTGCATGCGTGCCGTTTTGGTGCAGCAGTCTATCGAGGCTGGCGCCTAGCCGACCTGGACCTGTCGAGCTGAAAACAATGACCCAGCCTGAGGCTAGCCTTGCTCCCGATATAAGTCCAATCTCCCTAGGTTAACCCTTACCTCGACTTAGTTAACCATCCAAACACAGAACCCGCCTCTTTTAATGAGCGCCGGCCAGTGCCAAAATGAAAAGATCATGGGCAATGGGCGGGGTCACCAATAAAGAGGCAACTATGAAAAAGCTGGCAATTAAGTGTGGGACAGGCGTATAGGTAGGCGAAAGAGACATGGCAAGCAGTTGGACCTCCGGCATAGACACTATGGAGAGAGTGGTAAGGTGGCTTGGTGGGTAGGTAGGTAGGTAGTACAACGGTGAAAGTGATGACCAGAATCGCTTGCAGAGAGGTTACACGGAGGAGACGTCCAAAACTCGTGGCACAGTTGCATCTCTAAAAAGTTAGAGATGGTTGCTTTGTGTGAGGACGAGATGACGGCTCTGTTTCAGAAAGACAAGCGTCCACCCTTCATCGATAAGTGGCCGCAGTGGCGAGACGGGGTCAAAGAGAGTCAAAGAAGGATTCAGCCACATTGTTTGAGCGGAATGGGCTGCCAATGCGCTCTAGGTCGGCGTGGCGATCACAACCCGTGCACATGAGAGTGCACACGCACTGTATCACACCTGTGGATGAGGTGGCTCCAATGCTTGACGGCGGCATGACGACGAAAGATGTGAAGGTTCAAGGCCAGCAAGATTTCCAATGGTTCTTGGTTGATTTCGACAAATGCCAACTGGATTCAGCTTTTCCAGAGACGAACAACGTAATGGTGCAGATCGGAATAATGCTGAGTGGGTGTGTGGGTTGAAAACAGGCGGACCAGGTGCACTGGCTTGGCTGCCGTCGATGGACTGGACAAGACAAAAAATTTCACGGTGAGTCCAGAGTTCCGTAGCGTTGTTGCGTCTTGGTCCAAGTCGGTCTGGTGTGTGAACGGGATCATGATGGAGGATAATGGGACCACGGACGACCCGATGACATCAACCTCTGCCAGCTGGCCCGACGCCCAAGCCCCTGTCTCTCTTGGCCTCAGTGGCCCTCAGGTCTCCTCAATGGCTCCCTTGCCCTGGCAAAGCCACCTGCCACCAGCTGAGCAGGGGAAAGGATGGCCCAAGGGAGGAGGGGTAGGGTGGGTCTGGTTGTGGGGTAGGTTGGAGCCATAAAGCTACCTACTACGGTCAGTAGATGCCAGCAGTATCTACTAACATTTGGATCGCGGCCGGCAGCAGCTTGTTCTCGGACAGAGGAAACAAACCCCATCGACTCCACATAGGCCAGGATTGCTTCCATCTGCGAGGCATATTGATGGAGCGGCCAGGCAGGTAAGCAAGAAAATTCAAATGATGCGAACTGCCAAGGGCCGTTACAACCGAGAAGCCACTATGAGCGATTACGTCGGAGGTTGGTTGAAGATGGGGCACAAGCATGGATGAAATCTTGGATCGAGGATAAGCCAGTGGTCAAAGCGAATCGAGGCGGTCGGTGGCCAGGGAACCGGAAAGGGTGGGTCCGGGACGGCAAGGTCAGTGGACGTCCAAGCAAAATGAAAAATTGGCCCATTGTCCAATCGGACAACGCCGTGCCTTCATCGGCCGACAACAACTGACCTCATCGCTGGAGCTCGCTGCACTTGAGCTTGGTTGGTGCTGGTAATGTGCTGGGTCCCCCCGGGTTCTTGGCCTGGATTGATCGACGCCCATAAATGCATCCCGTCAGTTCTGCTCCGCGTACTTCGTATGCCCTATTCCCCTGCCCTACACGTGTTTTCGGCTGGCAAAGGCCGGAAGCGGGTGGGTTGGTGAGGAGAAAGGTTGGCTGCAACCAGGCTGGGTTTCCTGCACCTGGCGACTGGTTGCTGTGGCAGGAATCACACTTCTGGCCTTGCAGTGTGGCCTTATACGGCCTTGTATTATTGGCCTTGCCATGGCCAGTGTGCTCGTCATGCCCTTCCTTCGCTTCTTTCATGTGGTCATTGTCGGGTCGCAAAAAAACTGGGTTGCCATGCCAAGCAAGCAACTCTTGCCAACGATGTTGAAACAAGCAGCCCCGGGCGTTAGCAACCATCCTCTCCGGCGACCTCTCTCCCTCGGACATGGCACAATGGGACAATGGGCAATTAATCACCGGCTTGTAAATAAAAATAAATAAAAAATCAGACTAAGAGGCACTTATTTGTTTGTTGTACACCGCCAGCAAGCCGTCGGTTGATCCAGACTAAGCTCCGAAGCTTCCCACAGGGCCGCCCGAAGAGAATGCGCTACCAGAGTTCTACTATGGCTTGGGGCCGAAGTTCAGACAAGCCCAGAACAGGAAAGGCCTGGTGTTCCGTAGTGGCACTTCCGTCTAGCGTCCGGTGGCTGGCGGGGTCCGATTTGGCGATCTAGTGTGGTAGCATCAGAACTGCAGGTGCATATCGATCCAGCTCGCTTTGTCTCTGTCTCTGCCGTCTGATTCCTTGCTACCGGCTGCTTTCCTCGACAGCCGGACATTGGAAAACGTGCATGGCTTGCGCGGATTTTTTGCATGGCTTTCTGCAACTCAGAAGAAAGAGGCCGCCCTGCGTCATATCATGAAACCCTCTGCGTGCATATCAGCCTACGTAGTTAGGTAGGACGCAATGCAATCCCGGCAGGGGCAATGTCTTCTGTAGTACGAACTGCTTACACCACCTGACTGTGTGTTGCTGCTGGTGGAACAGAGATTCGAAGTGTTCCATGCAAGCCCTTGGCCGCAGCTCTTGACCTGAACTTGGTTTCTATCCCCTCCCCAAATCTATCATGGCCAGACATCATCCACCCCAGCCTCTGCGCTATCTATCTTCCCCAGTAACCGAACACGTTTGCGTGGAGTACACACATGGCCTTAGTGTGCGTCCGCAGCTGGGCAGGCATCGTCCACTCTCATCATGCCATGGCCGTGTTGTGGAGATGCAACTCTAGCGTGTAGCTTCCCGAATCCCAGGGACGTCTTGCTACCTGAGCGTTGGGCTGCCCACTCCCGCGCCTCCCTGCACCTGCTAGCAGACGACGGCGGTGATGCAGCTGCAGCTGCTGAGAGCCATGACGGCCCATCCCATATCGTGCCTTCCCTGGCAGACCGCAAAACCAGGTACCTGCCAATGGTACCCTGGCTTGACTCCCAGCTGGGCAGCTAAGGCACGCGTAGTTGGCAGGTGGCAACCAGCCGCCGCTCGTCACCAATTGGCCTTACCAGCCGGTTGCTGTGCTGCACCTTCTCCATGCCTTTAAAGCACCTCGCTCGCCCTGATTCATTTCGACCTCTCCCACTTCAGGATTTTCTCCCTTCACCTCCACAACTCACCTTCTCAACACTCCAAGCCTCGCCTCCAGCTAGCCTCACTTCCTCTCGCTCAGGAACAACCTCCCTCGTTGTCGCGCATCAATATCAGGTAAGCCTCTACCGTCGCCCAGGCTCCAACTATCCCTTGAGTCCTTCCTGCCCTGCTCCCAAGACTATCCCTCGATCTCCCGTTTCTTTTCCTGCCTCAACCCTAGGAATGTCGACGCTCGGGCAATCTCGTGGATCACTTCGTGCTCCTAGTCCTTGAGCGTCATTCCCCGTTCTACTCATCTCTCGACCCTACTGTGGAACCACCACCTTGCTTGTCTCACGCAAACACGGTTGTGCCTACAAATTGCAGGCCTCCTACCTTCCATTTCCTTGCTACTTCATCTCACCTGGCTCTGATTCACCACCACTCTCTTTTATCATTCCAGTCCCTTCTCCGCGGGACTACCCTCCTTCATTTCTCCCTCCCAATCACACCACTTGTTCACATCAACGCCCCTTCCACAAGACTAACTCGACCTCCAACTAGATTTTGCACTTTCAAGTCAACGAACTCACTCATCAACATGAAGTCCGTTCTGTTCGCCGTTGCCAGCCTGGCTACTGCCGCGATGGCCCAGAGCATCTCTGACCTTCCTGCTTGTGGCGTTAGTTTCTCCCCTCCCGTTCATTACAACCGCTAATCTTTCGTTCAGCAAACCTGCGCCAACAACATGCTCAGCGCTGAGAAGTCCAGCGAGCTTGGATGCGACACCAGTGATATTGCCTGCCTGTGCACCAACAAGAACTTCGTCTACGGCCTCCGAGACTGTTCCGGTGCTATCTGCAGCGCGAGCGAGGCGTCTCAAGTCGTCGAGTATGGAATCGCCGTTTGCTCCAGTAATACCCCACCGACCCCAAAAACCCCCGCCGAACTAGATGGCTAATACTTATGACAGGTGTTGGAGTCGCCATTACCACCAAGACTGTTTCTGGAGACAGCACTACTGTAAGTCCAAAGCATTGATGTACGGTAATCACACTCTAATATTGACATTTCAGAAGACTGTGTCTGGCAGCTCCGCGACTGGATCTGACAGCTCTGAGACTGGCTCGGTAAGGAATTCAATTATCATGGCCTTTCGTTGCCTCTAATCCAAGTGATAGGCTACCGTATCCACCATTTTCCGCACCATCACCACTGACGGATCTACCATCACCTCGGCCGTTTCCACCACTACCCTTGGCGCTGGTGGCAGCGATAGCACCGATGACGACAGCTCCAAGACTGGAGGTAACAGCTCCGGCAAGGTCTCTACTTTCACCAGTGTCATCACCAACAGCGATGGTGATGTCGTCACCACAGTTGGCAAGACCACCGTAGGTGGCTCCGGCAAAGTCTCTACTTTCACCAGTGTCATCACCAACAGCGATGGCGACGTCGTTACCACAGTTGGCGAGACAACCTTGGGTGGTTCCGGTTCCGGTTCTAAGTCTGTCGTTGTCACCACTGTGACCTCTGGTGGCACTGAGATCGTCAAGACCGTCATCGCGACTGGCGCGACTGAGACTGGATCGTCTGCCTCTGATGCCTCGGCAACCGGTAGCGAATCTACTTCCGGATCTGGTAGCGACTCTACCGCTACGACTGCTTCAAGCGCCACCGGAACTGGCAGCTCTGACTCTGCCAGCACTTCCGATGCCGCCAGCACATCTGACAATGCTGTAAGTGTTGCTTCATAATCATGCAGTTGTCAATTACTAACACCGTAGCAGGGTGTGCCCCAGATGACTGCGGCTCCCGCTGGCATCCTCGCCGCTGCTGGCCTCGCCATCCTCCTCCTCTAAATGATGAATGAGGTTGCGGTCACCAACGTTTGATGTTTTTAAGTTGCACATGTTTGATACATAATACCCGCCTGTGCCTCGATATGAAACCCTTCTCCCAAATTCCTCGATGCAGGGGCCTGGTATACGGATAATCTTCGGCGCATGGAATGCGGAAAATGAGGCGAACGGACATGGAAGGTCTGGTTCTTTGAGGGTTAATGATGCATATGGTTTATCTTTCGTCTTTAATGGAAAATGATGAAACTCATGACAGTGGACGGGGATCTTTTGGGAGAGATTTTTTTTCGATGAGGTATTCACTCACATGAGGATTGTCCAGAGGCAACTCTTGGCGGCGTCGTTCTGGCATTCGCTCGTTCTCATGTCTCGTGGAAAGGGGTGGTACCGGATCTGTTTTATGGTCGCGGTGGTGGATTCTACTTCTTCGCTCTCATTGAAGCACATTAATAGATAATTTGGAACATAACTAATTCAAATTTTTAGTGACTCTAGCAATTGTATGACGAGTGTTTGGCACACATAATGAATGCATCACACTGGGCTTACATCCACTTTCATCTTGCATGTCTTCCTGGACGCAAAACAATTATGTACACGGTTGCATAACATGTATGATTTTAGATAACTAAATGTCAAAGCTCAGTCTCAAGCTTGATATCTCCGCGCAGATTTTTCAAAGAAGACTCCCCGTTAATAAATACGAATACAATCCAAGCACATTTTCCCACCCGGGTTCAACGCCGACGATACACACACGAGCTACCCAGGGTTTAGTCCCTCATTGACTTTCCAATCTCACTCTCCCAATGCTTGGCGCGCTCGAAACCATTGACGTGGCTCTGGTAGTCGTACAATGCCTTGGCAACGTCCTCCTTGGAGTTTAGGACAAAGGGACCATACTGGACAATAGGCTGGTCGAGAGGAGTACCGGCAATGAGAGCAAGTCGAGCTGGTTTGGAGGCGCCAGCGTCGACTGCAAAGTGGACAACGTCACCCTCCTGCTCAAAGACAATGTTGTTGTACTGCTCGATGACACGACTCTGGCCGTCGTTGCCGACGATGACTTCGCCCTCAAGGGTATAAGCGAAGGCGTTCCAGTTCTTGGGGAGCGGCTGGGTGATCTTGCCGCCAGGGCGAATGGTGATGTCGAGGATCCAAACGGGGGTGTAGGCGAGGTCCTTCACTGAGTCGATGCCATGGCTCTGGCCCGAAATGACCTTGACGGTGACCTTGGAGTCGTCAACGTCGACGACTGGAATCTCGGAGGCGCGGAGGTCACGGTAGCGAGGCTCACAAGCCTTCAGTTCCGTGGGAAGATCGACCCAGAGCTGCAGACCGATGTTGGCGCTGCCGTCGGCGTTCTGGCGGGGCATTTCGGCGTGGACGATACCGCGGCCGGCTGTCATGAACTGCAAGTCGCCGGCGGACAGAGAACCCTTGTTGCCTGCAAAATCCTCGTGATCAACACCACCCTCAAGGAGGTAAGTGATGGTCTCTTGGCCACGGTGGGGACTGCAAAATGAGTTGGTTAGCCTCTGGTTTCACAATGATAGGGCCCAGTAGCTTTGGGAATGGGGACTTACTGGTCAGGAAAGCCGGCACCGGGCTTAATGGAAAAGTGGTCGAGCATAAGGAAGGGCGAGAAGTGTCGTAGCTGGGGAGTGCCGATGGAGCGGCGGACACGAGCGCCAGCGCCTTCGGACTGCTCGATGGCCAATATGACCTTGCGGATAGCTCGCTGGGTAGACATTTCGGTTGCGAAGAGGTGAGGATTTGGGTGCTGGTCCTGGTTTGGATGGTTTGAGTCGACGACCTTGTCGGTTTGCGCGGTCGAGGAGAAGAGTTTGTCGAGGTTTGTGTAGTCCTTTGCAAGCTCAATGACAGTAGTCGCGGTGTCTCTAAGCTGATGCTGGAAGAGGAGTGCGGCAGCTAAAGCAAGGAGGGCGGTGGTGATGATGTTTCTGAAAGGCGACATGGGAAATCTGACCGTGGCGTCAATGGTGATTATATACGGGTTGGAGGGTTCGCAATTGAGGGGGTGAGGGGCTAGAGCGATGCAGGGCGGTTACTGGAGGAGGGAGAGTTCTGGAAGAGAAAAGGCCTGGCGTTAGAAATAGTACGAAGCCAGACTTGGCCTGGCCAGTGGAGCGCCAACGCGAGAAGAAAGGTTTGAGGAGCCACATTTGGTGGTGATAATGGCGGGGTGGAGGTTTAGTCACTTTTACATCAGCAGTGATGTAAGTTAGCAATGCAATGTGGCTCGAGCTTCTTGCTCTTTCGGGCGCTGCGGAGGCTGATTAAACAGTGGCTAATAGGGCGCTAGTGTTGAAACGGGGATGGTGGTGGGCAATTACTAAGGGTGACGAAATGGTTGGCTGTGTGTGCTTACTTCATCCTTTGGTGGTTGTGCGGAATCGAATTCTCTCGACGGTGAGATTTGAATGTACAATGCTTTAATAGGAATTTGTTAATCTAAAGTTTTTATCCTATTCAGTTTTAGAAGCCAATAAATGCATACAATGATGTATTTGGTAAGATTTCAAGAGACATTGTCAAAATTGATGCTGGATTTGTGACATGAGTTGAGGTGGTGAAACCTACCCAGCTTGCCCACGCCAACCTAAGGTATAATATCTCATCGTCGCAAGCATTCGAAAGTTCGGATTTGCCATGACGTGCCTTTCGCCATAGCACCCTGGCGTTACATACTTCGCAGGTACAAGAGGTACATGAGCTCAGTGAGCTCACCCTCGACATATTTTACTGAAGGTATGACAGCCGACTTCACAGCCACCTAACCTGTACACTAACCACGAGCAAATGTATAAATCAACTGGTACGCAAGACAGAACGCAAAAACGAAATCACAAGATCATCCTTATTTTAGCTACTCTACAATGACCCATATAATGGCGATCGCGCTTTAGGATATCGTCTTATCGTTATCGGCACCTGCCAGTTGCCAGCCGGCTTAGGTGGAGGTACGTGGCAACCTCAGTCACGACCTTTGGGTTTGAGCTCTGTTACTCCTTCAACACCACGTTCGAGCGAACGTCATCTATTCCTCATCATCATCCATGCCTACCCACACTCACCATGGCCCTGAATAGCACCATCCAATGGACTTAGCCAAGTACCAGCCCAGTTCTCACGAATTTTTCTGGCTTCCCGCGAGATTCGCCTGGTCCAACTAGCATTACTTTACTACGATGCGTATTTCAACTCATAGTCACACATCAGGAATTCTGTGCACTCGACTCGCTATCTAGTGCGCTCGCGCACAAGCTGAGAATGCGATCATCATATGCTGGAACAAGAACCCGCGGCTCTCTGGCATTGGCTTACCCATTCATCCGGCTAGCCTCGAGCTGTGCCACCACATATTCTTGTGATGAGAAGATCAGGCGTCATAAGTGCAGAAGCATGTGTCGAGGCCCTCTCTATGTCGTGGACATGCAAACCTCGGCTCGGTCGATGTGCCAGCTATAAGTAAACACGGGGGCCTCGCCGATATCATATCGGCGAAGCATACCGCATTGCACATTAGTACGCAAGCAGGGATCCTTCCCTATAAGGGAACTCCCAGGTTCCCTCAATAAACGCTACCAACGAAGTCATCGCCGGAAGCGCATACCTCCGAAGACCCGGTACAGATGTCCCTAGGACTCTCCATCACACGGCCCCAGAAATGCGGTGCCCGAAGCCCGCATGAGACCAGGTCGGATATTAAACAGGGGTAGTTAGAAGGAGCGTCACCTCATCGCAGAACGAATATTCCTCGCCTTTGCGATGGACTGGGACGTCGTAAGAAAGCAAGAATCGCTAAAACTGCAGGCCATAGCCAGGGGAGTGATTATTGCGAGCAAATTCTGGTGGACGGTTGAGATCGCAGAAAGTACACGTAACTGTACGAATGCATGGCTAACTTTGGATACTCACGAAGTGACTGATCAGCGAGTGCCCGCTTCGAGTACAACTCAACAACATCAACGACGCTGTTGCTTTCGGTTGGATGTCGTGCCGGCTCAGAGGTCGGACTTCCGGCGTGATATCGAAACGCCTTCATATTCCTGTCGGCAAATAGAACGACAGCTCCGACTGCATCAATCCCCTTACCCCGCTATGATTCTATGAGGAAGGGGGGATGGGGGTGGTCATCGTTTTCTGCAGATATTCAATGGTCTTACATGTGCGGAAGTATGCTTAACCCACCTTCTAGGCGTCTTTGGCCACAGAGAAAAGTCCAATAGCGCCGACATGTGCATCTTTTTGGTTTTAACAATGTGTGGTAAGATGGAACATGAGCACCAGCTCCCAAAGATGCATCCAGCTATAACGTACCACAGAGGTTCAACAGCCACGGCACTCAAATCACCTGTCCGAGACAAAGCATGACGACGGGGCTTCGGTATCTCGTTGCATTACACCTGTGACAATGGCAGAGCAGCACGGTTGGTGGGCTACAAAGCATACACCAGAGCCTAAAATAAGGTGTCTTCCACTTGCGATCTTTGCTTTCTCGGCATCAACATGTCGGAAATGAGGAATGTTGGCGTCGTCAAAGACGCCCAAGAGAGATTCGGATAAACCCAATCTCTCATCAATCCAGCAAGGGAGCCTAATCCCAGACCAACTACAGCATGGCCTTGGCTAGTACGAGGCTTGAGATGGAAGATACGTAGAAACCGACGAAGGGTGGGTGTTCAATATGGGCTGTCTCGGATCGGACCCTACTTGCTCGGATTGGATGCGGCGATCGAATCAACGAGCTCGGGACGACGCTGAATAATTGGAGGCAGGGCCCTTTTGTTGAGTCCCATCGCCTCACTGTGATATGTTGCGGATGCAGCACTGGAGAGACGAGCCAATGCGCGGGGCCGAAACTGGCAGAGAGTAGCAATGGCTCCGTATCTGGCGAGCAAAGGCGGGATGGATGGGTGGATGCGACGACAACTCGCCCAACATGCCACTATTATTATATGATCCAAGTCGGGTCTATTGCATCTGCTGCAACGGCATGGAGGATCCAGTGCTGGGCTTTCAGGCATTGAGCGGCACAGCGGAGGTCCCATTGGTTTCTCCAAAGGGGCTCTTGAGGGGACAAGCTTGATCCCTTGGCATGGCGATCAATTCGAGTCTTTTGACATGTGAATGTGGCTGGTGAGTACACGAGTGGAACCAGGACTGACTTTCGACAGGGAATATTAGCTGCGTCTGCCACGCTAACAGGGGAAGGACGATCCGCACACCGGCTGACGGGCATCGTGGCCCTTGTTAGGCAATGGAGCGATTCGATGAAGGTGATGCGGCAATGGGAAAAAACATTAGACGGGAGTTCGTGGCCCTTGGCACGGCAGACCAACGAGATCCAGAACGACGCGACGCCCCGGGGACACTTCCCTATTTTCTTCTGTTTTCTTCGTTTCTTCCCCTTCCGCTCAATCTTCCGAGGCCATGTGCTTGAGCTCGTGTCTCTCTCGGTCAAGTGAACCGCGGCAGAGGGGCATCGCCAAGTGGCAAGGGGGATGTGTTTCTCTTATCAGTAGTTTAGACTCACCTCGCCTCAAGACCCAAGCCAACCAGTGCGGGCGGCTCTCGACGACAGGCAGAGCACGGACCGGCAAAGAGGGCAAAGGAATCCGGCCGGTTTTCGTCTTCTCTCGTACCGGGCAAGCTTGGCCAGGCAAGAGGTTGAGCGGCAGCTTGTCGCAAGCGATGAGGGCCTTTATCCTCCGGGATCTCCTCGGTCCCGTTGGGCATCAGGGTATGAACGCTACAGTTCGAAATGCAGCACGAAGTGCAGAGTAACAGTCCATGCATGGTATGCGCCATATTATACCCATTCGAGTGGACCGGCGAGGGAATGTCCTTCAGAACGAGCGGGTGCGGGCGGCATGAAAGATAAGCCGTAGACTGGAGGCGCCTTGGACAGCCACTGATCTTGCTCGGCGCACACACGCCCACGCATGCGCAAGTGGACATGCATTCTTAAAGTTGTAATAATGACGATAGATGAAGGAGCAAGCCCGCATGCTAGCAGCCATACTGAGATACTGACTGGTCGCCTCCATTAAGCTACTTGAGCCCACGGGCCAAGGGGGTGTCCCAGGAGAGAGACGACGGCATGGAGTAATATTGCGAAAGGTAGTCTGTAGGTACGTTCGGGGGTGCGAGAGCCATGGCAGATGGTGGCATGGGACTTGGTGGTGGTGCTATCCTCCGACTCAGAAGCCCGCGCCACCCTGAATGGGGGCAGAATCAGAGAAGCGGCGACAAGGTACCATCCAACATATTTGACATTACTTGAGAAGAATCCGACAGCCGGGTAAGGAAGCAAGGGCGAGGTTCGTGGGTTGTCTGCCAAGGAGCGGAGCGTGGCAGCCAGTCGACGAGGAGATGCGGCTGACAATGAAAATCAGGAGCCAACCGGGGATGAGATGGGATACGATGGGAGAGGAGGATATGGAAGCATCATGGAGGACGACGACGACGCAATGCAATGCAATGTGTGCCCATGCCCACATGGGATTGAGAGAAGAGGGTCACTGGAAGAGCTCACGCACGAGCCACTGCAGAAAAGCCCTGAGAGCGAGAGGTACTCAAAGCTAGAGTGCCGCTGATGAAAAACCACCCAGAGCCAGAGAGTGCCACTTTCACATGCTAGGCCAACAGGGGGGTTCGTTCTGCTTGAGGCTTGGGATGCTCTGGCTTGTCTAGGTCCTCTGGAATGGTGCGGCTGAGTGGGCCCACGCTGCTCCGGCGCCGATGGTGTCACGGCGGGCCAACAGCACCCCACCACGACCGCTATCTGCATCATCATGATCCGTGGGCCGGGGCGTTTTGTCCAGGGTTCCAGATGGGATGGATGGATGTCATTCTCTTTGTCTGTGTAAAAGAAACTTGCCTCTGACCAGAGACGGTGAGTAGACCATCACAGGCCAAAGAGGCGAGAGCGACAAAGAGGCACAGCCCGCTGTCACAGGCACAAGGCACAGGCACGCCGCAACAACTTGGCATGCTCCGCTCCGCTCTCGCCTCACCTCAACTCCACCATCACCCACCAACAACACCCAGGTAGCCACACCAACATCTACGAATACACGCGCAGCGCGCTCTCACTCCCACAGGTACCGATGCCGCCACATGCACATGCAACGCACATGCACATGCTAGAGGGAGGGCCCCCAGTACCCAAGAACCAAAAGACCAGGGCCAGTGCCATGACCAAAGACCAAGCAAGACCCAAAGACCCTCCCCCCCCGGCATGGGGGGCCATCTTCAAGATACCCACGCGCCAAAACACACTGCGACGGCTTCCACGGGCAAGGTTTCCCTTGATAGGAATACGTAGATTCTCTTGCTTGGCCCGTGTAGCCGGTCTGGCTGTGGCGCACCACCACATCACTTCAAACAAACTTCCCAAGTCTCGTTCCCTTTTTAGCCTCTGCTGGACCCCATCTCTGACCACCATCCCATCTTCCCTCCTGCAACTCCGTTCTTGCTCTGCTCCCTTCTACTCCGTCCTACCTTACTCTAGGTCGAGCTTGCCCCTTCCCATCGAAGACTTCATCTACCTCCCATCCTACCTCTACCTACCGACCAACCAACCGTTCATCCATCTGACATCGTATCAATCATCTTGTCGTTATCGCACACAGACAATCCGTTACCCAGCTCCTCGCTCAGCAGCGCATTAAGCTTATCTCGAGCTCCTCCCATCTCTTCTCTCACGCAACCCCATCGCCAACACTCACACTCTTTACCATGTCGTCTCCCCAAGTTAATGGCGATGTCCCGAGCTCTGCTCCCTCCTCTGCCTTCTTTCAGGTACCACCCTCCCAGCCGCCAATGCGCGATTCACATTTGACATCGCAATGCTAATCAGTCCCTCTCCTCTAGCACCTGTTGAACTACCCCGTCATCAGTGACAGCGTCGACACCTTCAAGTCCAACGAGTACGGCCAAAAGTCCATCAAGCTCGGCGACGTTGCTTACCAGACCTTTGCCGCCCCTGTCATCCCATGGTTCGCCAAGCCTTACCAGTACGTCTCGCCTTACGTTTCCAAGGTCGACAACCTCGGCGACAAGACCCTCGATCGCATCGATGAGAAGTTCCCCGTCGTCAAGAAGCCCACCAACGACCTCTACAATGAGACCAAGGATTTGATCCTTCTCCCCTACAACAAGGGCCTCGAGGGCAAGGAGCATGTCCTCCAGGTGTATACCAGCGAGTACAAGAAGAACGAACAGGCCGGACTTGTCGCCCACGGAAAGGCCGCTGTCACCACCGTCCTCGTCGTCAGCAACGAAACTCTGTCGTGGCTCGGCAGCTTCCTCCATGCCAAGAAGACGGAGGCCAGTCAGACCGTCAACGACAAGATCAACCAGTGAGGAACTGCTGCTTTCGACAGCTGTATTTGGTTTTAATGGCGGCGCCCATTGAAAGATATACACTTATACCCTCGCTTTTCCTTTGTACTCCATTTTCTTGGGCTTTCCGTGCCCCCTTCCCATTACCCCATCTCAACGTGAGCTCCCGCCAGGCGATTTCACTAATTTCCGGCGAGATGCCATCAGCCTTTCTTGAATGGAAGGCAACAGGCCTGGGACTCTTCAATCGGAGGTTTCGTTCTCTCCTGAGCTCCTGTGTTTCTTTGCTCGTCTTCCGCTCATAGCGTTCGAGAATCTTCATCTGCTCCCATTGGGCACTCTATTGCAAGTCTCGTCTCGCGCCGTGCCGTCATCCGCAGCTTCGTGGACAACGACGGTGGAGGCGTGCACTTAATATCTTGCGTACGTGCTAGTGCTAGCGCGGCGACGAATATCGGTTTTCTGGGGAGATATTGGTTTTTTCTTTTGGGCCGTGTTTGATGCCAGACGTGTCGAACGGAGCTGTGTTTCTCTTTGTTCTGGCTCTATTGTGGCTGCATTGTTGGGGATGTACTGATGATGAGAGCCGAGATTGGCAGACGATGGGGGTGACGAAAGACTTAAAACGAGAGTTGATAGATTTCTTGAATTGTTCTGGCGTTTTTGCCTATCCTCTTCTCCCTAAGTGCGTTTACCATGCGACTGACAGCCTTGCCAATGTTCAGCCGGTAACCTGAAGACATGTGGTCATCAAACCAGGGGAGCATGTACTGGTCGATCTTCAGGCAAGTCTCGATCCAGTGGCAGAACCCCAAACATAGTAGTGTCGCCAGTCAAGATCATTGCAGACATACGCATTGTGTTCATGAGGGAGGGTAAATGGGTGGCCAAGGAAGCACTTGCTAGGTCTACGTACATATCGTTGACTTTCCAACGCAATCAGTTGGTCACTTCTAGGGTAAAGTTAGGGGGGTCAGTGGTAGAACCAAGTCGAGGGGCTTTTTGGAGGCATTACCTCGCTTTTGGGTTGCTAATGGTAGTGGCTGTCTTTGGTCTCTCTTTTTCGTCTTGCGTGAATCGAGCATGAGAAAAGCGTTTTGGCTCCTGGTACATCAGTTCAATGTAGCAACATAATACCAAGTTGTCTAGGCGATTGTGTTAATTTGTTAACGCGGCGTTATTGCTATTATCGAATACGAAAAAAGACCGAGCGAAGTTGGTGGTCCCAATCCTGTGCGATATGATATGTTAAGACTGTCATGCTTATCGTGCTTGGACAAATCGTGAACGGATTTAAACCATCAACTCCCAAGCGCCTTGTCATTATCGGGAAACCGACAGTTTATTACTGACCGGAGACAACCCTATATTATCACCGGGTGCTCTTAGATTTAATGATAACATGGACCCATGATTTCACTGCGTACGTACTATTAACTAATGTAGGTACTCGAGCAAGCCTACCCTGCAGTACACCGACCAACTCAGCCAGAGCAGGGTATCAAGAGACCAGCAGGCAGGAGTAACATGGCCACGGCCGTTTTGCAACCCCAGACCAATAATTGACAGTCCGATTCGTGAGGACGGGGGGCAATAAACCGAATGATGATAGGACATGGAATTGTCCGGCCGGTATTTGTCGCTACCACAAGACGTGATACACCGCGGAGCGTATCGGCCGTTTGCAAGGAGAGGGGTATGGCCTGGATGTAGTTGTCGGAAGCGTACAGGGCCGAGACCGCGGTGGATTACAGAAGAGACTTGTGTTAAAACTCTGGAACAGATTTAAAGACAAGGACACAGTTTAGACAGTCAATCGGAAACACACGTTGTCTGTATGGGCCGGGAGCCAGATGTAAGACAAGGATGGGCTGTGAGACATGTAAATATGTAGGGATGGCTGTCGGGTAGCTGGTGCCTGAGCCGTCGACTTGACTTGTCAAATATCAAATGCTCAACAACGAAGCCAATCCGAGCGTCAATGCGGACACACAGGGACTCGCATCCGGATGTCAGCAACTAGACAAGCAAGGAGGCAAAGGGTGGATGACGAGAAGAGTCTAGAGGCGAAAGGAGAAGAAGGGTTGATGATTGAGACGGCAATGACGAACTCGCCACAGTAATAAGCGAGGTCCTCTCCCTCCGACAGGGACGGGCGTCGGCCATGGCGGTTTTGGACGAGCAAAGGCCCGATGGATCGATACGCGCACATGGAGAGAACGGGGCTTGACTGCGTCGAGCGAGCAGTGCAACGTTGAGCTGTCGGAGAGAGTCCACTGATCCGCGTGTTAATCAAACGGTCAGCTCGGGGGGGAGGGGGGTTTATTGGACAGGGCAGAACAGAACAGAGGGACCAAAGAAAGGCATGTCAAATGACCATCATCCGGGCCTACGAGATAGCTACTTATTAGTTAGCGTCGGCGACAGGTCGCGAAACCGCCCATGTGGCTTGCCCCATGAGCGACCTGGTTCCTCATAGCCCCGATCTTTACATGTCTCTCCAACCAGAGATTTGATCTTTTTTCTTTCTTTCTTCTCCCCAGCCCGATGACGATCCCCACGGTAGAGAGAAGGGGGAGGGGGAGGGCAATGGAGGAGGTTGGTGTTGGGTGCTGACACAGCTTGAATGTGATGGGATGCGCGGGTGGAGGACATTTGATGTGGCATCTTGTTTTTTTTGATGGAGACGCGCGGGCGCCATCTCAGTTCTGAAACGCGCCGGGGCGAGGGAATAAATCTGGGTTGGTATGTACGGAGTATCCTGTACCATGTACCGGCAGCAGTGGTTTGCAGTCGGACAATTTTTGCAGCTTCTGATTAGTTGTGCTGTGCATGCGCTGCGTGCAACCGAATCTCACAGGCAGATCACAAACAGGATGCGTCTTGCACCAAGCCATGTTTTGGTTTTCCATCTCCAGAGGTAACAAGAGGTCGTAATTATCTCCAGATAACGACTATATCACGGGGGGACGCTGGCATGGATCATGGGACGGGGGAAAAGTCCACATCGTGAGTCGACGAGTCGGGGACATGCATAGTGTACGGGAACAGGGCTCGACAAGTTTGGGGTTTCCCCGAGGAGGACAGGGAAGACGACCATGAACTGGTGGCGTTGGCGGGTTGCAGAACATGATGCATTCACTCACAGACTCACCCCACGGACAATATCAACCATCTAGTGCGTGCCACTCCGTACGTACTGTAGCAGCTGGGCTATAATACCGCCATTATTGATGGATGGCGAAGCTAGCCCCGGAGTCGAGATGCCGGGTGTCACGATTTGTGTTGGATCATGGATAAGCCATGCACGAAGTATTATGGTCTGTAGTACTCCGTACACGTTGCATCGTCACAAGTAATGGCTACCTACGGACATGTACTACTAATTACGATATTACCGTACTACGCACGCAAAAGTAATAATTAGTCCATAGCCTAACAGCCACAAGGATTATCACAATAATGCGCATGGAACATTGGGCCTTGCCGATCAAGCCCGCCAGTTCAACGCAATCGCATCTTCTCCATCCTATCTCCGCCTCGCCTTCTCTCTCCTTTCCCACCCTTCCCTTGTTCGCTATGGCCTGGTGAGAAAAGCGTCAGTCCACTGCAATGGAGATTCTGAGGCCCCTGCGAGCGGGAAACATGTCACTCGTCCATGCCTGTCACATCCCACTCGTGGGAACTTTTCGCCGTCCACCACAACTGCCCGACGGATACGGGACATCCATGGATGAATACCCATGGCACAGAGAATACCCTGGGAAGTAATCAACAGATGAATGACCCTTGACAATCCAGTCCCTGCTCTCAGTGCTCTGCACCGAGCATACCAGGTACGTACTGTGCATATAGCCGACCCGTACCTAACTTATTAGCACGGTCCCAACGTCCATGCTACGCTCAGTAGTGCCGCGCGCAGGAACGACTTGGCCGCAAGCCCATGGTCCGATTCTCGATAGATGGCGGCGCCTTCACATCCACAAACAAGTAACTAAGTACTCTGTACGGAGTGGGCATGCATTAGGTAGTGACGATACGTACGTAGTGCCTTTACTGTGTGTCTTGACTGCCCCCAAGCACATGGGCCGCCCGACTGCTGTGGCTTTCGGAACGGCCTAAAATAACCAGACATTGCGCTTGTTCTCCCCATCTGTCCCTCGCCTATCAAAAGGGCCTTCTATTCTCATGAAAAGGCGTCAATGGCGGCTGACGGGCTTGCATGTTTCCTGCCGCGCGCACGGCCAATCGACGGCGGGCGATGTCGTGCTGATTGATGACCCAGAGCCTAGTTCAATGGTGCATGCATGCATAATCGCCGAGCTGGGAGTCCCTTACAGACAGGCTTCGTAGATGTGCATTCGGATGAATGGCAGGTGTTTCTCTCTCATCTCATCACAGGTGCCGCCTCGAATCATGTGTCTTGTGTCCTGTCCCCGGCTGTGTGATTCCCTTTGTTGGGCGAAGCAGACAATGCAACGGCGCCCACGTTGGTCGCGCTGACTTCCTGTTTCGTTTCTTGCCCCCTCCAAGGGACCCTGGCCGATCGTGTCCGACGACAGGACCAGGACGGCAAGCCGAGAGTCAGTGGGGTGGAGGACCAACTGGGTCAGACTTCAATTGATCAGTTGTTGGCGTCTGAGACCTACTACGTACAACTGCTTAGACAACTACGGAGTACGACATATACAACTAGGCATAAGGCTTGCCAAGAGGGTGCCTTCACGGGCATGGCGGTATAGAGAGTAAAGCCGGACGAGAATCGAGCGGAGAGAAAAGAACGCAGCCACGTTGCGGACGGTTTCTGTCAATCTCGTTGGCGCGTTTCTTTTTCCCTTCAACTTGTTTCCTTGGCAAAGTTGGGATGTCTCGTGTCGGGTAGTGGCAGTTGAAGACGTTGTTGTCTTGGCTTCACCGCCAACAAGGGCACTGGATCTCATGCAGAGACAAGTTGGGAAGGTACCTTTTTTTTCTTTCCCTTCCCTTTCTTTTCTTCTTCTGCGTGTTCGCCCTCAAGCCGGCGCCCAGCCATGGCGGCGATGCTTTCTTTTTCCTCCTTTGCGCGCCACCAGGATGTCTTGGGTCAGTCACAGAGCCAACACAAGGTCTTTCCAGTGTCCCCTCCCCTCTCTCTTTGGCCCACCACCAGCTCACCTGGCTGCATCATCGGCAGAGACAATTTCCCCCGTTGGGGACTGGGTCGTGCGATACAGGGCTGTGATTGGTTAAAGCTGGACCACAATTTGGAAGCAGGGGTTATTACATGGGGGCTAGGCACATTGACCCCTGTAGCTTCTAGTGCAGCCCGAGCTGGAGAGAGAGGGGAGATCAAACACAACAAATGACGACGATAGTCGACGAGATGGAGAGGGCTGCGATGAGAAGAATGTTGAATAATTCGAGAGGCTGGCGAGTAGACAATCATGATGTCAGGCTAGAATTAACCCCGAGTTGAGTTCAGAACAAATTCCCGATACGGAGTCCATGGTTTCGCCTCCGTGCCAACAGCCAAACAAACCAGGCACTGGGCGACTTGCTCTCGGAAGTGGTAGCATCCATCCACACAAGCCCAAAAGCCGGAGAGGTCAGAGGTGCTGATGCTCCCAGAAAACGTGGCCCCGGGAAAAGGGAACCAATCCCCGCCCCGGCCATAGAAACCTTAGGTCTAGCGGACGCCGACCAATCAGCGACGCCGAATCGACGCAAATGGTCGCCCACGGACCCAGTGGAATAGGAAAAGCCCCGCTACAGAGGCCCCGGCCCAGGGGCGGGTGCGGCGGGTGCATGGACCCTTGCCTACGCCGCGAAGGGGAGGTACCGAAGCTGCTAAGGTACCTGCACTGAGGCCGGCTAGTAGGTACCTGTATTAAGGTCGGATGCCCTGGGGATGCCCCTGGGGATGTCCATCGCAGGTACACACAGCACTGTACAGCTACGGGCCTACCACGTAGAAGGTGGGTTGGAGGGGGAAGCTCTGATAGAGAAGCCAATGCAGCTTTTGCACACGGGTATCGAGGACCGCTCCACATGCGGGATCAACGTGCAGCCCGCCGGGTATCCGCTACCCGCTTTATTTCCTCCTTCCTTCTTTCTCTTGGCCCCCCCTTGCAGTGCTATTTCCCCTGAGATGGGCCATCCTCATCCTCCCTCCAGGAGTCTCCTCTGCTCACGCCGCCGCTCGCCGCTCTCGGTGGACACTCTGCGGGCATTCAGCTTCCCACCGTCAAGCCCCCCTGGGATACCATGAGCAGCGCCGGGTCTGCCATCATAATACTCCGTATCGTGTGCGCATTTCGCTCGGCGTACCCGGCGCGGCGTTGTTTGGTTGATGATGCTCTCGTTTACTTGTTAGTGGTCATGCAGCTAGTGCTGGGGGTGGGGGGCAGTGGCGCGGCATATGTTGTTGCGAAATGGGGCATTTGTCGACATAGCTGTAGGTACGCGTCGCTTGTACAGCAACTTGCCGGCCAAACGGTTGGACTGAGGGCTAACTAATTGTTGCGATGTGTCCGTGGTGGTCAGCGGCCAGCTCTCCTGTAGGAACACTCGCGTCTACCTATTCGAACGGCCGGTTCTCGCCCGCTGTGCTTTGGTCACCCACCAATTTGGGCCATCCGCCCCCTCGTAAATGCGCAATGTGCCCCTGATGGCCCCTGAGAGACCCCTTGACAGTGTAGTCCACGGCCTAGTGAGGATTTACAGGCCATGCATCTGTCGGTACCTGCTTCTCCAATGCTGCGTGCGGTACTCTGGACCCCCTAGGCCGGAGGCAGCTGATGGAGGGACCCGTTTCTCAGGGAAGGAATCTGCTAATGTAGGTACCTGCGGCTTAGCTGCCTCCGTATGCTGTTCGCCTGCATCTGGGTACCGCATCTGCCGAGTCTTTTCTCCAAGTGAGTCTGCGCGCCGCTGGCTGGCCCTTCGTTCGCAATTCATCGCGCAGAGCGGCGCGCACTAATTAATTGCGTGGGAACATCCCTCGTGGTTCCCTCGGGTCTGGGCCCGACTTGAGATCCAGCAGTACCCAGCAAGAACCCCGGCAAAGAACCCAAGCTGGAGACGGAGAGCACAAGAGGCGAAATCGTGAGGATCCAGGACCCAGGCACAGGGAACATGGGCACTTGTACCATCGTCACTTGCAAGTACAAGGACCACGCCCCCCTGGCTGTCCCTTTTTATTGTCTAAATTGTCTCTCGCCCGACGTCCGTCTCACCTTGTCGCAAGGCAGGTCCACCCGCTGTAATGGTTCCATCCGTCACTGGGCTTTTCGCCCATTGTCTCATTCATCACTGCCCACTCGCTTGTCCACTTGCCCGCTAATACCCATTCCCTACTCTGTCGCTCCAGGGCTTGCTGGCCTACCCAATACGTACCTACCCAGTATTAGTTAACTTTCGCTAGGCCTCTCGACCACCTGCTCCGAGACCAGAGGTACCCCCCCCCCCCCCCCCCCCCCTGGTCCCTAGCCCGTACCGGCCCTACAACTGGCCTTCCTTGCCTTCGCCGTCGCCTTGCGTCTCATCTTGTCTCGCATTTCTTGCTGCCGCATCCCGTCCTCTGTTCCTCCTCCCCACTCCCCCCTTCGTCTTTAGGTGCCTCTCCTACTCACGAGCTGCTACCCTCTTCATCCCCCCCCTCACTCCCTCACCTTCGTCCCGTTTCCTTTTCCTCTCTTCCCTCACTGTTCGAGGTTGGTCAAGTTGCGAATGGGCCCCTTGAGTATAGAGTGAACGACTTCTAGAGATTCGTTCCCAGAAGGAACACTAGGAATCACCAAGATCGCGACTCCAGGCTCGGCTCTAAGAGAATACGACGCCACCGCCAGCAACTGCGGTCTCCCATCGACAAACAGCTGACTGCTGCGACGACGAAACCGACGACGAGGCACCTAACTCCCAGTTGCCCAACATGCCTCCCTCTTTGAACACCCATCCCTCCTTTACTCGTCCTCGGACTAGCGATCGTGACGGCCGGCCCAGCACCCGCGACCAAGGAGCCGATCAGAACCTCCTGATCCCGAGCCGTACCTCATCATTGCACTCGCGCATCACCCAGCCCATTCCCTCCACCCTCAACATCAAGCCGCAGGCTCGCACTCCCAAGACTCTTACCCATGCGTACATGGTATGCGGTGTTGGCCGCGAGCCCTCCCAATGGGTGAAGGCTCCAGCTCCCGCTCAGGGAAAGATTGGTCACATGAAGGGTGCTGTCGGCCAGTTCTGGCTCCCCGAGATCTTGGGCAGCAGCCCCCGTCTGGAACAGGATAATGAGATTGCGCGTGCTCTTCATGCCGCTATGCGCGTATGTCTTGACTTGTGTCCACTTGTTCCGTCGCAAAGTCGCTGACCCATTTTCATTTAGGCCTGCTTCCCTCACGATGTCGAAATCTGCACCGGTCGAAGTCAGCCCCATTGCGTTCACCATGCTTTTGTCCTCCAGCAAGATTCTTCCCACACTCTCTACGGTATCTGTCTTCGCGTCTGGTCCCGAGCCGACGAGAAGAGAGCCGAAACAATTCGTGATCTTCGAAAGCGCACGGAGAGCGACTTTTACGACAATCCTGACGAGACCTACTGGATTCCCTACTGTTTGTCTTTCCTCTCCCGCTACCCTCTCTACAACCTCCTGGGTGATTATCTTCGGGGAATGTGGATTCACTGGAACAAGGCTACCAACCTGTTCCACGCTGAAGAGGTGTCCCGCATCCTGAGCTTCCCGGCTCCTCGCCTCAACGATCTCGTTCGAATTGACATGAAGGATTATGCACTGTGCTACCAGTTCCCTTCATCGCCCACCGGCTTCCAGAACTTCGCCATGTGGCCCCTCTTCAACTGTCTGTCGATTCCTAATATTGTCGGTGTCATTGAGGCCGCCATCTCTCCCACTCGCCGCATCATCTTCGTCAGCCACTACCCAGCCATGCTGACCATGGCTGCCGAGACGGTCCGATATTGTGTTCGAGTCTACGAGTGGAGTGGCCTCTATGTTCCTGTTGTCCACGCTCGCCACGCCAAGGAACTGGTCCAAGAGCCTGGCCCATATATCCTCGGTATCACGGTCGAGTGTCGCTCCCTGTTCACTGCCCCTACCGATGCCTTGGTCGTTGACCTCGACCGCAACTTCGTCCTGACCTCCAGCCCTCCCACTGCCTTGTCTCCTGGCCAGCGCAACAAGTTCGTCACCCGTCTCACCCAGGCCCTTAACGGTGATGTCACCCCCACTGGTGTTCCTCCTCACCTTCGATCCGCCTACGGCGGAGGCAAGCTTGTCCCCGCTGGCCAGATCATTGTCATGCGCGGCGAGGTTGAGTCCACTCAGGACCCTGAGTGGTGGAACCAGGACTCTGTCATGGCTGTCATGGACCACGTTTGTGAGAAGCTCGGCCGCAACACAGGCATCAAGGCCGTCTTCGGCGGATCTGTGAAGAAGCCCCTCATGACCAAGGTCTCTATGCGTCATCTCAACGAGATTGTTCGTGAGAGGAACCAGTATTCTCGGGATGCTCTCGAGGCTTGGCAGGACTTCATCAACCTCAAGGGCCGCATGGACACCGAGCTCAGCAAGGTCACCAAGCGCAACAACTACCTCGTCGAGGAGCTCGAGAGCTGGAAGCAGCAGTTCCTCAAGTTCCAGGCGTTTGCTGAGCAGCTTACCAAGGAAACGCAGGATCTCAAGGGCAAGATTGAGAACCACAAGAGGGAGAACCGTCGCCTCGCCGGCCTCATTGATCAGCAGAAGGACGACAACGCTCGATTGTCCGTCCGCCTCACTGGCACCGAGAAGCAGCGTGATGACGCCCTCGAGGCTCTCGTTCTTCAGCAGGAGATTGCTGAGGAGCTTGAGCGTGAGCGCAAGAGGAACAAGAAGGAGCTTTCTCAGCTCCAGCACACCAATGTCACCATTCTCCGACAACGTGACGAGGCTCGTCGGGTGGTTCTGCACCTCCGCAGCCTCATTGGTGGCCAGAGCCACCACATGGAGCATCTCATCCACTCTCTCACCAAGCCGGATGACTTGAGCCAGGAGATTGAGGAGGGCTATGACGAGGGTGAAGTTGAGGAGGAGGACGTCATCCCCGAGAACGACAACCGCATGCACAATGACAACCGCATGCTGAAGGCCTCGCCTAACCGCAACAAGCGACACTCAGCGTCGAGCTTCCGAGATGTTGCTGATCGCCACCTGAAGGACAAGACCGACGCCATTGCCCACATTGTGCGCAACATTGCCGAGCAGTGCCAGGCTGCTGTTGAGGGCCTCCAGCTAGCTCAGGATGCTGAGTTTCGTGGGAGTAGACGGAATTCTAGCCTCTCTACCGCCCAGAGCGATGACGGCCACTCCGCCGCCACGTCCGAGACAGGTGATGACAGCCTCCTCCAGCCTGCGTCTGGGAGGGCGTCCAGTATCCCTCCCACCCCGGATCTCATCCCCAACCGCAGCAGCACGGCGATGTCTTACGCCTCCACTGCCACTACGCCTGAGCGTTCAAGTCAGCAATACAACCTCCGAGACGAGATCCCTACCAAGATTGTCGAGGATGATGAGGAGGACTTCGATGGCCGAAGTGACCACGGTGGCATCCCGCACGAGACCAGTGTCGTTTCCAAACACGCACAGTCCCTGATGCACCGCCCGTCTGGCGCGAGGATCAGCGCCCTCGGTGGCACCCGGTAAGGGTTGTGCTAGTTTCAACCACGACGGGAGGATCCATCCCAAAGACTTATGACGATGTCACAGAAGACATCCCCCTCTCCTTCCGATATGTTGACTGTTGAAGCGGTCAATCTACCTCTCGGACATGACGTCCTCCATCTCACTTATCGTTTCATCTTTCTCTATCTTCTGTCTTTGGCGGTGGCTTGGATTAAAATCTGCGGACTACGGCGTTGATCTGTTTCTTTGTTGTCTCTACCATTGTTGTTATTACTATTTCTCGCAGTGTCATTTGTGGGCGGGCTCGCTCAAATAGCCTAAAGCCAGGCACACTATTCCCCCGTCATGTTAGCCTATTGTGTTGAGGAAGATATGGTGGTTCAATTCACGTCCCTCCTTTGCTCGGCTTAAAGAGCAGTGAGTCAAAAAGAACTCTTGTTAAAAAACTACGAACCATGTTTCCCGGTTACTGTACAACGTGATCTGCTTTTCTGGTGAACACTGGACGAGGACGACTGGATCTTGGTTTCCTAGGTTGAAGTATGCGCCTTTAGGCAAAGTATGTTTACAGGTACTGAATATGACATCTCTTCGCTCTGTACCCATGCTTGACATGCCAGTGTTTGCTTTGCTCCTATAATGGCTGCTTGTAGTCTAGGCCTCTACAGTTGAGATACCTTAGGTCACTAGACTTGCTGTACCACAGCGTCATCATGACCCACTATGCCAGTGGGACTCGGCTTCGCTGATAAGATAAGGTGCCCCAGAAAAAAGTTCATGGCTCGGGTCGCAGAACGCGAGAGTGCAGTTTCTCCAACACCAACTTTCATACATCCATCGATTGTGTAATATTCACCCAACATGGCTGATCCACTATTGACATCCCTCTGCGCCATCTGCCACATCTCGGCGCCGAAATACAAATGTCCCCGCTGCGACATTCGTACTTGCTCCCTCGCCTGCATCAAGAAGCACAAAGCCTGGTCTGAATGTACAGGCGAGCGCGATGCCACGGCTTACGTTCGTTCTTCGAAACTTCGCACACCCGCCGGTATCGATCACGACTATAACTTCCTCCATGGCATCGAGATGTCCGTGGAACGCTCCGAAAAGCAGCTCGTCAACGAGCGCGCGCTGATACAGGAGGAGGAGCTGCGGCCGATAACAGTCCAAGAAGTCAAGTGGAAGCCCGGGCGCGACGGTCGCAAGCGCAAAGTGCTCGTGACGAGAGTATTGAAGGAGTCAAAGGGGAGGGCTTTCGAGAGGCTCTTGGCGCAGCGGCTGAAGAAACTGAACATCAACATTGTGTGTGCGCCTACTGGGATGGCGAGGCAGAAGGACAACCACACCACATTGAATCGACGAACCGGGCGCATCAATTGGCAGGTGGAATGGATGACCTTTGAGGCCCAGGGCGAGGGCAATGAGGGGGATATGGGCGAAGATAACGAGGAAGAGGGGCCAAAGAAGGTACGCGCCTTGTCCAAAGTCATGGACGATGTGCAGCTCTACAAGGCATACCATGCAATGCTGGAGGACCAGCAGAGGGCCAAGGGCCAGCAGCCCAAGCGGTTGGCGCGAGGTGGTCAGGATCCATCAGACTCGACTTGGTCTGGGGCGCTGTACACGTTGCAGGACCCCTTCACTGGTACCTGGGCGTCCTGCCAGGATATAGAGACGGCGATGTGGCCTTCAGAGAGGGATGCCGCCCAGAAACGGCGTTTTCAGTTCTTCCTGGGCAAGCATCGGACACGATCGGACCTCCCGTCGAGCGTGACGCCTCTCAAGGCAGAGGATTGCCTGCGCGAAATTCTGAGCAACTGTCGAGTCCTCGAGTTTCCCACCATCTATGTGCTGAACGAAGACGAAACGCTGCCCGCAGGCTTTGTATTGGGGCCCAAGGACGCCGTCCCTCTGGGACCCAACAAAAGGAAGAATCCATCCGGCAAAAATGTTCCCGGGAAGTCAGCGAAGCGGAGAAAGAATGGCGGAAAGGCTCTGGAAGAAGGGGAAGTGAAGAGCGATGAAGAGGGAGTGCAATCAGATGAGGATGACTTCAGTGGCCCGAAGGGTGTTGCGCTGGAGGCAGGCGATGTGATTGCGGAGCAAAGTCTGGGCGAAGACGATGATGACGACGACACTACGAGCAGCTCGGGAAGCGATAGCGAATGAGTCGGGCAAAAGATGTGAGCCAGACTGGTCTAGAGGGTTGAGGACTTAAATTGCCGTGGAATCGGAGCTTGATATCGGTACCTATGATGAAGCGGATAGACTGGCCGAGATGCCAAAGTAGCATGATACCCATTGTATTGTAGAGTCACGCATATAATAGAGAAGCAGCTAAATTAGGGAGTTGGTTGAGCTTTGGATCTGGATTTCTGTTTTGGCTATACATGCCTTATTGAGGTTGGTCTCTTTCCGTTGCTGAAGATGGCTGTCTATGGGGTTTTGGTTGGGGTCAGTGGCTGTGCTGCACGTGGTTGGCGGGGGAGGTTGGGCTGAAGCTGCGTCAGCCACAGGCATGAGCACAACCTATTGCCTCCCTGATGCTCCAAAGTGTCCCTGCATCCCACTACGACACATCACAATCCGCAACATCACCTCGACATACCCGACGCTCTAACCCATTTCAAAGACGGATTCATAGCTGTCTACACGGAAACGAAAGAGGTGGAATACCCTATTTGAGGCATCGCCGCATCATGATCTGATTGGCGCTTCCTTTGCACCGTCGCATGGTTCACGATTCCCCGCCGCCGACGCCGCCACAATGGACGACACACCCGTACCCAAGCTCGCGGAGCTGCTGCGGCACCCGGAAGACCTCGACAAGATCCCCGCACTGAAGCTCGAGTTCTCACGCAAGAAGGGCGCCGTCGACAGCCAACTGCGCAGCGGGTTGCGGGAGCAGCTCGAGACGACGCAGTCAGGCATGACGGGGCTGAGCGACGGCCAGAAGACGGTCCAGGCCATCAAAGACGAGATGATGAAGATTGACAAGCTGTGCTCTGAATCCCAGAACATGATCAAGGACTTTGCCAGCATCAACCTCGTCTCCCAGGCCCACCGCAACTTCGGCGCCGTCGAGGCCATGCGCCGCAACCTCGAGACCTTTGACGAGCGCGTGTCCGTCGTCGAGAATATGCTGAGGCAGGACGACGAAGACAACGAGAACATGCCGAACCTGCTGCCGTGCCACTACGAGCTGACGCAGCTGCGGAACATCCGAGACGATGCCATGGAGCAGATCCAGCGGGCCGACGACAGCAGCCTCGAGTCGACGCTCGAGGACTATTTTGCCCGACTCGACGAGACCATCGACTGGTTTGACGAGCACGTCGGCATCCTGGCGCTCAACCTCATCAACCTGGTCGTCAACGACAACAACGGCCTCGTGGTGCGGTTCGCCGTGGTGATGGAGGCCGAAGAGAAGAGCGATCTCCGGGTGCTGGCACTGCAGGAGGCGCTCAAGGACCACAAGGAGATGGCGACGCGGTTCCAGAGCATCACAGACGGCGCCAAGAAGGTGCGCGGGTACAAGGACAAGTTCCTGCAGGCCATCCGGCTAAGCGCCGAGCAGCAGTTCGATCAAGCGCGGGACGAGTTCCTCGACGACCCGAGCAAGCTGGAGAAGATTATGAAGTGGTACTTTAACGACCTCAACGCCGTCAAGATCGGTATGACGCCCCTGATGCCCAAGAAGTGGCATATTGGCAAGACGTACGCCGACGTGTACCACCAGCTCATGCACGACTTCCTCGTCGACATGGTGGACGGGTCCGAGGCGTCGTCGGCGCACACGCTCGAGATCGTCGGCTTCCCGGACAAGTACTACCGCAAGATGGCCAAGCTAGGCTTTCGCCAGGAGGAGCTGGCGCCGCACGTCGTCGACAACCGCGAGGCGGAGCTGGTACGCGACTTCCGAGAGCTCATCATCAAGTTCCTCGACGAGTGGATCGACCGCATCTTCGCCCAGGAGACGAAGGACTTTGCCGACCGCAACATCGAGGGCTCCAACCTGGACCAGGACGAGTACGGCTACTTCCGCACCAAGAACCTGGTGGCCCTGTGGCGCATGCTGCGCGAGCAGGTTGACGCGGCCGCCAACTCGCAGCGCGCCGACGTTGTCGAGGGCGTTATCGACGCCATGTTCACGCGCCTGCGCACCCGCCAGCAGGCCTGGCAGACGATGCTTGAGGACGAGGCGGTGCGCTTCGAGACGAGCAAGGTGACCGAGCTCGACGGCTTCCAGGCCCTCCAGGACTGGCTCGTCGCCACCGCCAACGACCAGATCGCCTGCATCGACGACAACGAGGATGAGGGCCGCCTCTCGTATCTGTCGAGCTTCCGCCGCCTGTTCGAGGTCAGCGTCACGCCCGCCTACATCGACCGCGCTGACAACGAGGTGACGGCCCTGCGCGATGGCTACGTCGACTTTAGCACCTGGTGCATCAACCGCTTCGCCCAACTCATCTTCTCCGTCGACTTCGCCTCCGTCATGCCCGACTTTTTCACCCCCAAGTGGTACACCAGCACCGCCATGAAGCAGATGGTCGTCACCTTTGAGGAGTACGTCAACGACTACCGCCACGTGCTGCACCACTCGCTCGTCGACATCTTCATCGAGATCTTCGCCGACGAGCTGCTGGTGCGCTACCTCTCCGCCGTCCGCAACAAGGGCGTCAAGTTCCGCCGTACCGACCCCTTCCAGGACAAGCTCTTTAACGACATCGCCACCGCCTTCGAGCTCTTTAGCAGCCTGCCTTCGCCCGAGATCGGCGCCTCCATCAAGGAGACATGGCGCGTCACCGAGAACTTCCTGCGCCTGCTCACCTCGGACCGCGACGCCATCGCCGACACCTTCCAGGACTTCAAGGAGACCTACTGGGACCTGCAGATCAGCTGGGTCGAGGCCGCCCTCCGCTCCCGCGACGACTTTGAGCGCAGCATGCTCAACGCCGTCAAGGCAAGGGCCGCCCAGATGGGTGTCATTCGCGGGCCCGAAACCATCATGGGACGAGTCAAATAGGCAAAGAATTTTGAAACTACCAAAAAAAAAAAAAAAAAAAAAAAAAAAGGACAAAGACTACATAGAAGAGCGTTTATCATCACCATTGATTTAGGAGAGGAAGAGACAGAGAGAAATGAGACGTGAAATGGAAATAGGGACATGTATGTATGATACGCAAATGCGCCTCCTTTAGCGACGACAGGTCTTGATGTTCTTGCGAGGGAGAAAAAAAGGCTAAAACATCATACAATCTCGTCTTCATCTCCTTCTAGTCCCAACAAAGGGTGCTCGGTTATATTTACCAACATTCTCCCACTATCACCTCTCCCAGGTACACGAATCGGATTACATAGAAGATACATGGAGGAAACAAAGCTCATTCCTCAAGGACAACACAAAACAGGAAACCCTAGGGGGCAATAACATAACAAAGGGGCTTTGGGAGTGAATCAAGAAGATGTGGTTTCGCTGGCCCAAATACTATCGAACAAGGGTGGCCTTCATCGACATGCAGACAAGACAGAAAAAGGAAATTGTATGAGATATGTAAAAGTAGTCCCTGCCCTCCCCTCCACGGTGACGGGGCTTCCAAGGGCAACTGTTCATTAAGAGTGGCTAGCCAAATAGTTTGCGGCCTACAGAGGGAGAATGGTTAGCTTCACTTTCGACCCAGAGAGACAGTGCAGAAAAGCCACATACCTTGTTAACATCGTAGTCGTACTTCTCCAGTGCGTCCAGGGCACTTTGCCGTTCGTAGCCCATGCTGGTGAGTCTCTTCAGAATAGGATCATCGGTTTGGAACTCCTCTTGCGGCTGGGCAGGACTGGCCGTTTGCTTTTCAGCGGGCGCAGGGGCTGTGGCCGCGGCACTTCCAGAGTCGAATCCAGAGAAGATGGCGTCCCAATCATGGGCCTCAGCTGCCTTGGATTGGGTTGCAGAGGCTGGGGGGCACCAGTCGAGCTGGCCGAGACAAAGTCGAAGCTGCTCTCGTTGCCAAACGCTGTCGACTCACTCTTGGCCTGGCTAGCAGGGGGGCTGCTGTCAAATACGGGGTTGAAATCTTCCAGGCCCGATCGAGAAATATTGGCAAATTCTTCATCTCCAGATCCCTCCTTGGCATCTTCCAGGCCCTCAAAGTCGGACTCGACATCTTCAAAGGCACCCTTTGCTTGGGGAGGGTTTGGGGGAACCGTCTGTTTTGGAGCCGCGGGGGTTTCGGTGGCTGAGCCAAAGATATCATCAACGTTTGTCCTCTGGGCATCCGTCACCGTTGCTGGCGACGCCGGTTGCTCAGTGCTGAAGAGAATTAGCATTCATCTTGGGGAAAGTTATAAATGGGAACTTGCGTACCTTTCATTGGGATCAGATGAGAAGGCCGTCTCCTTGACGGGTGCGAAAGGAATCGGCTTTGGGTCGTCGGCGCCCAGCATAGCTCCCCCTTCGGATGTATCCGTCTCGCCGCTCAGCTTGTTTGGGGGGGAAACAGGAGCAAAGTCGTCTTCGAATCCTCCCCGCTCACTAGCCGAGTCAGAGTCAGAGTCATCACGTTCCAGCTCCGAAATGGGAGGGAACTCGGAATCGAAAGCCGAGCTGGATTTCGCGGCCTCCGGGACTGGCTTGGACTGAGTCTTGGCTGTAGTGAAGGCGGCAAAGGCATTTTCGAAATCTGCCTTGGCCTTGGCCTCGTCCACGGTTCCGAAGGGATCCGCAGTCTCAGCAGTACTGGTGGCAACTGCTGGAGGGCTCAGTGCACTATCGACGTGGGCCTCGCGCGAAGCATCAACGGGGGCGGCATTTCCGGGCTTGCTCTCCGGCTCCTCTTCGTCCTCGACAGTTGAAATACCCAGGGGGCTGTTCACAGAGGCAGCTAGGTCGCCAGGGATCGGGGTTGACGAGCCATGAAGCGGGTCGTCAACACGCGACGCGGGAGGTGACACTTGACGGGAAGACGACAAGGATTCCGTGTTGTCCCCGAAAGGCAGGAAACTAGAACTGATCTGTCTCGACTCCGGGGGCGCGGGAGGATCGATAGAGACAGTTGGCTGGCGACTGATAACAGGAGACGAAGTAGGAGGGGTCGAGTACGAGCCGACACTAGTAGAAGAGGCGCCGGTGTTCTGCGGCTTGAAGACGGCGGGGGGCGGGGGAGTGCCAGAGGTGCTACCGGGGAACGAAGGGCCAAAGAGGTCGTCAAATGACTTGTCCGAGATGTTCTTGGCCGGAGGAGATGCGAAGGCACCCATGATGTCTGTGCTAGCCGTACGCCGGAAGAAAGGGTTGTTTCCACTAGAAGTCGAGGCCGCAGGGCTTGCGACTTGAGCCGACACAGAAGCCGGGGAGCTAGCGTTGACCTGGCGAGACAGTTCTTCGTTACTCTTGACCAGATCCTCAGCCTCAGCCTTCAACTTGTCGCGCTCGCCCTCAGTGGTAGACAGCTGCTTCTTGTTGATGGCCACAAGTCCCTTTTGCTGCCGGGCTTCTGACTTCAACTTCTCGATCTGAGGTTTGATCTGGGCAATCTCGCCATTGACAACCCGGATGCGTTCCCTCAAGTTACCGTTCTCCTTCTGATCTTCCTGTAAGGATGCCAGAACCTGCTGGTGCTGGGTCTGGATATCTCGATAGGTTCCATCAAGAGCCATACATTCGCTTTGCAATTTCTGCGTCTCAGTACGAGCGGCCTTCAACTGCTCTTCAAGAGCGCGGGTATCTTGGGCCTCCTTTTCGTAAAGTGTCCGCAGCTGGGCAAGTCGCTGCTCAAAGTTCTGTTTCTGCGAGTTTGCCTGGGTCAGCTCATTCTGGGTAGTTGTCCTCTTGGCTTGAACATCCTGCATTTGAGTTGACAGAGAACTGATTTGGTTTGACAGATTAGCAAGTTCCGTAGTCTCTCCAGACAAGTTTCTGCTAGCTTCGGGATCATTGTCGGCAAGGAGATCCTCGGATGCTGACGCCAGATGTGGCTGTCGTGGACCTGAACCACTTGAGCCTCCCGTAGGCGTCGTGGTCAAGCCTCGGCCAAACGAGGATGACGGGACAAATGGCTTAAATGACGATGTACCGGTAGTTGCGGCCCGGATTGGGGAAGATGGAGTGAGCACATTGGAGCCGGCGCCAAAGGGATCGTTGGCGTTGGATCCGCCAGTGGACATAGGAGCCTGGGGCTGAGCTGGAGGTGCCGGGCTCGGCGCGGCAGAATCTAGGCCAAACAAGTCTTCCAGGGCGGACTTGGGCTGTGGAGGGGGCGGTTGTACTATAGGCGGCGGAGCGTCAAAAGCTGAGGTTGCGGTGGGCGGGCGAACATGGTTTCGGAAGCTGGGAGGGACCAGATTGAGCGGCAGGGCGCTTGGCAAAGGAACCGAGCGGCCTCCCCTCTGTTGTCGGATCAAATACATGGCAACAGCAAACTGGTCGCGGTTAAGTTGTCCCTGAGAATTGATGTCTGAGAGATCCCAGATCTGGGCGAGGGTGTCCTCAGGCAGATTTGACTGGCTGAGGAAAGGAACCGCCTCCTCGCCGGTGATGTAGCCCTTATTTGTCTTGTCCAGGTCGGCATAAATCTGATCGAACCTGGCTTTGTCGGCGAGGGTCACTACCCAGTCGTTCGCCCCGGTGGCTTGAGGAGACATGGTAGGGGGGCCAAGAGGACTTGCTCCGGTGCCTTGAGGAGACATTGGAGGGCGTCCGAGGGGGCTGCCAGTGCGCATCTGTGCAGAGCCGCTCACTTGGCGTGGAATGGCAGAGATGGCAGGGCCAGTGGAGGATTGGCGGGAGGCGGGTCGTCGTGACGCGGCTTCGTAGAGTCCGGCGGGGAGGATGCTGGGCAGAGCTCGGAGAGCACCAGTCTTCATAGAGGTGAGCAAGTGCATGGCGATGACGAACTCTGTGAGAATCAGTGCACCACGCTGTTCTGTATCAGCAAGCTGCCAAATCCGTCCCAGGGCTTCGTTGGGCAGGCCCGACTTCTCGAAGATCTGCTTGGCCTGGTCTCCAGGAAGCTGGCTCCCAGCTTGGAGGCCCTGGCGCTCGAAGAGACCCGCATACTGAGCAACCTTCTCGGGTGTCAGCGGGGGGATTCGAATGGGGCCGCCGGTACTTTGGGCCTGGAGGGCGGCGGGAGGCGGCGGCGAGCTCATCGGCACGGGAGGGGGAGGAGGAATGCCCGCAGGGACGCCAGCAGGAACGCCTGCGGCCGGGACGGGCGGACCGAAGCCATCGAATCGCGGGAGGGGACCTTGCTGGAGAGCTATTTCGCGGGTAGGTTCGCGACCAGCCTGAGCGTGGCCGATGAGTCGAAGGACGATGCCAAAGCCGGCCGGGGTGAGGAAACCCCGATTCTCCCGGTCAGCAATCTGCCAGATCTGTGACGAGCTTGGTTAGTTCAGGGGGCCCAGCGAGGATGAGCTATAACGTGGACGAACCTCGCCAAGGATGTGAGAGTTTAGTCGCGTCTTGTCGAAGAACTTGACGGCGACCTCGCCGGTGACGACGCCGACATTATCGGTGTCGGCTTGTCGGAAGAGTTGGCCGTAAGCTCGCTTCTCCTCGGAGGAGAGGTTCAAGTTCGGCGCAGCTGGAAGAATCGATGGTTAGCCATGCAGCAGGAGGGAGAGGTAGGATCAATTAGATAAGTAGGGGTGAAGTACCAGGCTCAGAAACTGCTTCGGCCGCCATTGTCGCGCATACGAGCTCTATGTATGCTCAGGACAAGTTGTCTGGGCCCAGGGGCGTGAGGTAGGGAATGGGTCGATACGCAGGAAGTGTCGGGATATGGAAGGGGTCGCAGGCCGTGGGCGATGAGCAGCGCTGAGACGGGCGCTGGGCGAGGGCAAGGGACAAGGCGGCGCGTGGAAGCTTGATGGTGCAAGATGGGGATGAAGTCAAGTCTCGAAAATGGAGATCACCAGCCTGGTCGTTTGGGGGGGTTGGTGTTGTTACCTGGGGACAACCGACAATCAATGGACCAACCAGGAGCTAGAGCTGGCGCAGATGGCGGGTGGGCCTCGACGCCGGGGTCTGCTGGACCGAGCTCTGAAGCTGCAGCAACCAACCCACTGAAGCATCACTGAGAGATTACTGGACGAAGCACCTGGGCGAGCTCCTAATGAAGCTCGCTAATGAATCACAGCGATGACCACAGCGGTTGCGCAGGTACACCAACCAACTAGAGACACTGCTGTCAGCTCGTGTCAGTCAATCATTGATCCCCTTTCCCCAACTTCCAAGCCTCATAAGACTCAAATGAAGTCAAGCCACACAACAGCCCCCCCGCCCTCACAAGCGGGATCTCCACCATCCCGCGCAGTGTGGCAGCTTTGTTAAGGCGACGTCATCATCCATATTTGACGAGAAAGGTCGTCCCCGAATGCTATGACCAAGGGCACGCAAAGATAACTAGACTAACAGTACACCGTGGATGGTCCATTCATTAGGTACACGTTGAAGCCTTCTAAGTCTTACGGCGGGGGGACAACAGCATGGCAGGTGACAGATGCATGAACTGACACAACCTGCATCGTCTTGTCTCATTAATGTCCAGACATGCAAGCTCGGCCCGTGTCACGCTCGTCCAGAAATCAATCCCTTTGCCACACCAGTCATCATGATGGATTGAGCACAGGCACACGAGGGAAGCGGCATCTGCTCTGTAATCAAGGCCTCTTGGGACGATATCGTCAGCACCTCACTCAACGATGAATTCCAAATAACCTAAGTCTAGAATAGAGCTAAGAGGGCCAGTGTAGTCATGACTACCTACCTACATGTCTAGGCAGTGCGCGTACGGAGTAGTACATTTTAAGAGGGGAAATAGATAACTCAACAACCCTTCATTGGCAACAGTGTTATTTGATTTGGACCCTTAGGAAACCATTACGGGCATCAGGTGTGAATGCCCAACTGCACCATCGACCACCTCTATGGTGTGACATTGTGATCCACCAAGAAACTCAATCGACTGGATTATTTTCCAGATACACGATTTTCCGATGTCCGTCTCGTAGGTCGAGTGGGAGGCCACAAGCTAGATACGATTCCCATTGTTGGTGAATTTACCCATGGATAGATTCCAACCCAGTACCTTCGGCGACGATGCCGAGCTGCGTCGGTGATGGTCGCCGGCCTCGGGCCTCTTTTGGAAAGTGTGGGCATACAGCATTCAAGGATTCCGGACAGGATGATTCGATAGATTGCTAATGAACAAAATGATTCCATGCAATGCTTGACACCCTCATACATTTGCACATGCTTTAACTGCCAGCAGTGGATCTAAATAGACTTGTGGCTCGGCAACGGCAACCACAACCTCCCACGCAACCCAAAAATGGCCCAAAGCGGAAAAGAACCAAAACTCCCCGTCGCCGAGGTGGATTTCAAATCGTCCTCTGCAGCTCTCGTTCGCGGCCACTGATTACTCAATCGCCTCAATCCCTCAATCACGCCCCTCGAACCACGCAATTAGAACCCATTCGATCTACCGGTCTGTCGGTCTGTCTCTTGATCCCGTCTCTCCCGTGCTCTAGATCAGGAAGTCCGGGCCGTTCCCGACATCGGATTCGTCGACTTGCCCCTCCAAAACCCAAACTCGAATCCGAGCTGCCCTCATTCTTCTGCAGGATACGCGGCACTTAAAAAGACGTCATCCCTCCCCTCCCCCGCCAACGCGCTCTCTCCTCCGCTTGCAGCACATACTTAATACGAGGCTTTGTCCATGCAAGCCCTCACCCACCTCTCGCGCACATCCTCTCTGTCGTCGACTTCGAGAACGGCCCCGCTGCGAATAGCTTCCTTTTCCCGCCATTTGTCTGCATCCGCCCGCACCATGGCTCCCATTCACAAAGAGACCGACTACCTGGTCATTGGCGGTGGTAGCGGTGGCCTCGCCTCCGCCCGCATGGCCAGCAGCAAGTATGGCATCAAGGCCACGATTATCGAGAACAAGCGCCTCGGTGGAACATGTGTCAATGTTGGGTGAGTCCAAACAACCTAAACCCAGTTGCCAGTTGTGCTCCGTACCCGCCGGCATCCAAACATTGAGGAATATAGCAGAGTTGACTGACACGTTTATTACTGTGCAATAGCTGCGTGCCCAAGAAGGTAACCTACAACGCCGCCGCCCTCGCCGAGGCCATCCACGACTCCAAGTCGTACGGCTTCTCCGTCCAAGAGACCGCCCCCTTCGACTGGTCGACCTTCAAGACCAAGCGCGACGCCTACATCAAGCGCCTCAACGGCATCTACGAGCGCAACCTGGGCAACGACAAGGTCGACTACCTGCACGGCTGGGCCCGCCTGCTGTCCAAGGACCAGGCCGAGGTCACCCTCGATGACGGCTCCAAAGTCGTCATCAACGCAAAGAAGATCCTCATCGCCGTCGGCGGCAAGCCCACTCCTCCGCCCAAGATCCCCGGCGCCGAGTTTGGCATCAACAGCGACGGCTTCTTCGATATCGACACGCAGCCCAAGAAGGTCGCCATCGTCGGTGCTGGCTACATCGCCGTCGAATTCGCCGGCATGTTCAATGCGCTCGGCACGGAGACTCACCTATTTATCCGCTACGACACCTTCCTCCGCAGCTTTGACCCCATGGTCCAGGAATCTGTAACCAAGGAGTATGAGCGACTCGGTGTGAACCTGCACAAGAAATCCCAGGCCAGCAAGGTCGAGAAGGACGCCAACGGCAAGCTCACCATCACTTACAAGGATGAGAGTGGCAACGAAAGTGTGGTCACTGACGTTGACCACCTCATCTGGGCAATCGGCCGCACTCCTGAGACTAACGGCATTGGTTTGGAGGAGGCCGGTGTCAAGCTCCGCGAGTCGGGCCACATCGTTGTCGATGAGTACCAAAATACCGCTGTCGATAATATCTACGCTCTCGGTGACGTTACTGGTGAGGCTGAACTCACCCCCGTTGCCATCGCTGCCGGCCGCCGCCTCTCGCATCGCCTCTTTGGGCCCTCCGAGTTCTCCAACCTCAAGCTCAGCTACGACAACATCCCCTCGGTCGTCTTCGCTCACCCAGAGGTCGGGAGCGTCGGCTTGACTGAGCCCGAGGCCATTGAGAAGTATGGCAAGGACAACATCAAGGTCTACAAGACCGGCTTCACTGCCATGTACTACGCCATGATGGAGCCCGACCAAAAGGGGCCCACCAACTACAAGCTCATCACCAGCGGGCCCGATGAGAAGGTCGTCGGCCTGCACATCATGGGCCAAGGCAGCGGAGAGATGCTCCAGGGCTTCGGTGTCGCAATCAAGATGGGTGCCACCAAGGCTGACTTCGACAGCTGCGTGGCCATCCACCCCACGAGCGCTGAGGAGCTGGTAACGCTGAAATAGACAAAAGGCGGGATACATGATGAATAGATGGAGTTTGCTGGTTGTATATTGCTAAGGTCATTTTTTTGTGAGGACTAGTGACATGACGGAGAAGATGTCAGTCAAATGAACACTGTTCACAGAGATTCTTGCCCTTCTGGGAGTGTTTTACTAAACTCATCCATCTAATTCACAGAGAGTTTTACCCTTCTGGGAGTGTTCTATCAAATTCATCCATCTAGTTCACAAAGGTTCACAACCAGACTGATGTTTTGTTGAAGAGAAGTCTTGTTGATGAAACATCAGATATCTGGGTGAGCTTGGTAGCACATTCCTGGAAGGGGGACCAAAACAAAACGTTATGACAAGAGAACCTGCCTTGATGAGATATCAAATTGAGGAAACTTCACATTGATGAGATGTCACGTCTTAATGGTCTCAATGGTGTCTGAGAAGCTGGAGTAGAAGCAATGTGAAGAAGTTACGAAGTTGTTTCTCGCAGCAACACACAGCGTCTCCGGTAGCCTCACGAGTCGATGTACGGCATCACCCGGGCCACTGTGACTGCTTTGGTCTGCCCAACAGACCTCACTCGACCTACGGTGAGAATCCAGCTTTGGGTCTTGTTCTGTGGTGTTGACTCCAACATTTGGTCTCAAGACTAGGTGTTCCGGTAGGTGCTGGGATGAAGCAGACCAGAGGAGAGGTGTGAGCCATGGCGCAATGGCATTCATCGATATCAATGTCTTACATTTTGGCCATACCATACATAGTGCACAGGAATTGTTCGGTTTGCCTTCATCTTGCATATACGATATGGACTCGCAAGCTTTCCAACAATTGAACTCTGCCGTGACGTCGCTCAATGGGGGCCAGCCATGACTCCGAGGCAGTGATGGATACAACTCAGCATTCGCAAGCGTCACTGGCATCGCATCAGTGTAACCCAGCGAACTCCCGTGATAACCAAATACCACCCACTTGTGACCCCGTGAATCCCCCATTCCATCCCATCGTCATATCCACCAAAGGCCTACCGAAACACCCCCACATCTCACTTGTCATTCGGTTTCATTCTACCCCGTCGATACAATGGCAACACGTCATCTCCTCCCAACATGCCACTCGGCCCATCGCTACCGTCGCACGACCGCCCCAACCACGCAACCTGCCAACTCTTTTGCTCTCTCAGAGCCTAAGGGCGCTTCTAGCCGGTCCTTTCCGGACGACCCTGCTGCATTCCACTGACTCGAGGCAGAGAGAGGCAAAGGCAACATGTGTTTGCCTCCAGGAGGCTCGCAGAGTCGCTCTACCGGGGACGGTGTGCAGGCTTGGGTTCAGGCGTCGGTGACACACGAGAGAGAGAGGTTATGTCGGGCAAGGTCACTCGCGCGTGGGGAGGCACGGCTTGATGGCGCGCACGACAAAGTGTTTCCGTACAACGAAGACCGTGATGGCCGCTTTCTGTCGGGTGTGATACCCACGTCGAGGTGCAGCTATAGGGGCAATGTTTCGAATGCTGTGGTTGGAGTCTCGGCGGCTTCACTGGTATTGATTGGGTGGAGATGCAGCTCGATTCTACCCTGACAAGAACCAGCGAGTTCTAACGTTGTGGCTAGTCCAATTTTGGTTTCTGAAAAGTAGTATAATTTCCACTATGTACCTGTGTAATGGTACTGCTGGGTAAGTGGTAGTGGTGTACATTGTAGTCTATCATGTGACGTCAAATTCCACTCGAGAAATCATGGCCGACAGTTGCGGAACACATCGAATACAAGTCTACCGGCGAGAGACAACGACAAGAGAATGAATATTTTGTCACCCATCGTACACAATCTAGTGCAACGAGAAACTTCAATGCAGACGAAAAGACTCCAGTCGCATAATCGGATGGGTGCTTGCAAAAAGACGAGCTTGTCACCGATGGCTTATCACCTACCCTGGAATACAATAAACAACATCTACACTCAGATACAACACAACACACAGAGCACATACGCGAGAGACGGATCATGTGAATAAGAGAAGAGACAGCTTCTAGGGAGGTCTAGGTATGATGGCTATTCTTGCTCTTGGACCCTTGGTAATCTCCCACCCCAGGTCAGCACTATGGTCCCGTGAGCCATCATCACATCGCCCATCCCGTCTCGTTACCCACGGCCAAAGTCCCTGCCGAAAAAAGGACACGCTTGTGATGGAAAGAGGTGGAAAGAGGGGGGGGCGTTTGCACGTTAGCTCGGCGCTTTGCATGTCATCACAATCCCTGTCCCCTCGAGCACTAGAAGGCTGGGCTCACGAGTTCCTGCAGGAGTTGCCTGTCTTGGTCAAAAGACGGGTCACATGGAGAGGCAGCGCCCACAACCGAGACAATTAGCGCAACAGCCAGGCGCCACCTCCGCATTTTTCTCCAGGAAAAGCCCGAGGACCCAAGGATCCAGCACGACTCGCGCCAAGGGCTCTTCCCCCAAGACCCCAAAGGCCAGTCCCGCTGTCATTGCTCAGGCGCCCAACTCCATGGGCTTTCCGGGGAGCGGCTGGGTTACACCAACATGCAAATGGGTTGTATTACCACAGACGGTGTTGCCAATCACACCGAGCCGCTCGTGACCCCTACGACGTGGGACCGGACCAAAAGGGTGTTGGCGGCGCAACACGGGCGAGAGGTGAGGGTGTCTGGAACATGAGATTTGTCGACATGGCTGGCAAGTGAGGGGAAAGACGATGCGAAAGGATCAAGGAGGATGGGGGTACAGCTGCACAGCTGCACAGCTGCACATCTGCACAGCAGCGTCAGATGCCGTCACAGAGCAGGGCAGGCCGCCTGGATTCGGGGTCCCAGCCGCTGGAGACAGACTGCCGCTTCAGCAGGATGGCGCCCCCCCCAAACAAATGGTTGTTTGTTGGGTTACGTCGGCAACTTGCCACGACAAGTCCTTGACGATGGACAGAGGGAGAGGCTTGAGAGGTAAGCGCCCCAGCGGAACGGACTTGGGTTGGTTCCATGCTGGCGGGTCAGTCCAGCAGAAGACCTAGATACGTAGGTACCAAGTAGTCTATGCGAGACATTCCAAGCATCCAAAAGGTTGGGAAGAAACAAAAGTTCGACCACCGGAGGGAGAGGTGAGACGGCTTGAGGGCCTCGTGGTCCTCCTTTCAAAGCAAGACGCCTTCACGCTGTTGGTGTCGGCGACCGAAGAGACGGGATTCAAGCCACCACCAAAGACACCCGGCGCTATGTAAACATCCCGACGCCGTGGTCCATGAGAACCCCGAACAAAGAAGACCGATTCCGCAGAGTCGCTGCCCATTCGCGGTGCTTTGGAGTAGCGCACAGCACTAGACTAGACGGGTCAGGTAATTGATCTGACGGCACGCAAATGAGCTCATCATCACTTGGGGATTTTTGCATCCTTCGTTCATACGCCTTTTCTCAAAGTGTGCCACCAACCCCACGGGCATGGGCATGATGCAGAGGAGAGGGGAAAGGCCAGGTCGGCGGCCAAGGGCAAAACCTCCGTCTAGCGTCGGTTACAGTGGAGTTTATGGAGAGGGTCAATCTGGGGAACATGGCTGTCGTTGATGATTGGCCTGTCACTCCATTGAGAGCCGGACCATGTCAAATCATTTGCATGGCGACGGGACGGGAAAGACGAAAAGACCTTGCCATGGGGGTAACGTAAGTTACTGGACGGCATGCAAAATATGGTACGGTGCCACGGAAACACGGCGCTGCTTGGTTGCACCCCAAAGGGCCAGACAGACCAGACAGACCAGACAAATGACCTGGATACGGGCCTGGTGTGCTGCGATGCGACTCCAGCGTTGCGGCGCTGCCTCTTGCAGTCCTGACTCCTGCTCGCCAAAGCACGTTGGCCAAATGAGGCGGTTGTGCAACCTGACGAGTCTCTTTTCAGTCGCTCAGCCCCCCTCCAACGAGGGTCCGGGGCGTCTTGGGCGTGGCATCGTGGGACGCGGCCTGTCATGTTACACGCTCATCAGCCGACGCAAGCCATGGCGCAGAGCGGCTCTGGAGGAGGAAGAGAATCCAGAGACCAATATGCGATAGCGTCGACAATTCCCAGTCGTGGCAACGGGGTCTCGTTGTTGTTGTCGACCATGATGAGGCGAAACCAAACCAGGCCAGGGAAGCCCGAGCCTGGGAGGCGGCAAGCCCCTGAAGCCTGTATTCTGTAGCCTGTACGGATAGCCAGAAGCCTGTAACCTAGGCAGTCTGTACCACCTAGAGTGAGTGCCCGCACGCCCTTTTCCCCCCAGAACGTGCAGGTGCAGCAAACAAATTCCAGGCCAAGGTAGCGCACAGACATGACCTGAAGCCCCTAGCGCCCACTGGCAGTGAGAGCCTGCGGCATCGACCTCGGCCAGTGAATGCACCGTACCGTACCTTACTGTATGTGGTGCTGTAGGCTGTCCCCTACTCATGACACCCATGCCCGCCTCCCCTGCGACCAAAGGAGGTTTCGTTTGTCTAGCTGTCTAGCGTCAAGGGACCCTCCATCCATGATCCATCTTCCGATCCCTTGTGTCCCCCTATCCTCCCCATTGACGAGGGAGTGCGTCTGCCCAGGAAGGGGCCGGCAACCTGCACAATGTGTTCAGCGGCACCGACGCCTGCTCGGCTACCTATCAACCCATGTTGCCATGAACGGTTTGGGCCATGGGCGAGATAATGGCAGGCAAGCCCCCCCGCTGTAGTCGCACCGTTGCGAGAGAAATGCGGGGGAGGGTTATGACATGTCGAATCCGCTAAGCAGCGACAGCGTGGGTTGAAATGACACGATGCGACGCTATAGCCGGCAAGAGGCAAAGCGTCGCGGCAGGAACAGAGAGACAGGAAGAAGTGAAAGAAAAAAAAAGAATCCCCCGTTCCTTAGTACTTACAGACTAACAACGGACTGCGCCTAGAGTCCCGAACCCCCCGATGCCCCAGTAAGCCCCCTCCCCCCGGTGAGAGACGGACCAAAGTGTACTGGTCGTGGTTCTGTGGCCATGAGTTAGTACTGTAATTAGTGCTAGATGTGTATGGTAGGTAAGCAACCACAGTAACGGGGAGAGGCGCTCCGGTGAAGTAGGTTTAAGTGCAACCACTGAACGCAAAACTGCAGAGGCAAAACCAAACCAATTGCAGAGCATGCTGGCCAGAGTCTAGACTCTTGAGCTTCGGAGTCCATTGACCAACCCAAGCGCCCCCCCTGTTCTTGCGAGACACCTACCGAAGATAGGCACCCATCACCCATGGCATTCTTCCCGCCCATCGCCCGCCCGTCGCTCGCCCGCCCGTCGCTCGCCCGCCCGTCGCTCGCCCGTCGCTGCTCTGGTGGGATCTTCCCCTGAAGCCGAACAAGCGCAAGGCCAGCCCGGAGATCAAGGTGTACATGGTAGCACGCAGTGGGCCAACAGCGGCCCGGTCAGCAACCTACGCCCAAGGTCAGAGCATTACCCGGGGCCTACTGTGGAAGCGAGCCGTGAGCCCGCAAAACCCACACACAGCACCCAGCGTTGCACTAAGCCGGGGCTTGCAGGCTACGTACGCAGGCTGCAATTTTTCTCTTCACCAAGAGTTGGATTTGTTGGGCTGTCCCTGCCAGGCCGCGCCAACGCGAGGCGGAGCGAAGAGCAGAGCGGAGCGGAGCGGAGCGATGTGCGAGGGAGCATCTCTATCTCCCTCCCTCCCGCTCCTGCGCTACCGCTACTGCTACCGCTACCGGCCGGCTATCTCAGGGGCACATCGAAGGTGACCATGGTTGCGAAAGGGCTGCGGAGGCAAGCGAAAAACATCCCGACCCAGGTGGCAAACGGTCAATGCAAGGACCATGGTTAGAAAAAAAACTTCTTTCTTGTCGCCCAGTGACTCAGCCCAATCCGTGAACGGCCGCGGAACCACGAGGAAGAAGCTAGGGAATAGCCATCGTGTTCAAACAAGTAAAAACCTTGGGAAGGGATCCGCACCTTAAAAAAACCTTCTCCTCGTGGAGTCGTGGGCCGTGGCTCATCGCTCAAGTCGATGATGTCGTTGCTGTCGGGGGCTCCAATCCTCGTCTGACACGGCACTTGGAGGCGCATGTAAGCCAATCAAGAGCCCCATGCACCCCGGCTTCGTCGGAACCATGCGGCTGCTGAAGAGCCCAGGGCACATGGGTAACCAGGGCGAAAGAAGACTTTGCGAGCCATGGGTTCTCGAAACGTGCTCTCTGCGATCCGAACCCGTCAATCAATCACTCAATCAAACGCAATTCGAGACAATCATTCCGGGCTACCCGGCGACCACGGCGTCAGCGCTTCGCCTCATTGTGCGAGGTTTACCATCATCCATCCGCAATTCGCGATTCGTTGTCAGGATGATGAAAAATCTCATCGCCATGTCATGATGCCGCACGCTGGCGTGCGATGCCCCACTGCCATGGAATTTGCTCACCATAGCACAACCCAATCTCACGATGGCATCATATCACCTTCTTTGGTGTTACCTCGACCACTCCCCGTAGCTCCACTTTTCAAACTCCCCACCTCTCAGCTCCCAGTCGCTGGCAATGTGTTGGTTAGCTCTGCCCTGCCAAATGTCGTCACTCCAATCGGCCGATCCGTCTCCGAGTCCCCATCCGTCGTATCTGTGCTTCGCTCCACTGTCCACGCCTCCAAACTGAAATGAAGCTTGGCTTCAACTGGCGTCTTCAACCTTTGGGGCAAGCGTCCTGCAGCGCAGCAGGGCGACAGGGGAAAGCTGAGGAAGAAAATTCAGCTGGCGGCCTGAAGCCTTGTCCAAAGGCTAAGGCTGAATTGGGAGGGTGTGCCATTAGATGAGGAAATGCTAGACCCCAGTCAAGGGTCCCAGACTCGGCCACAGCAGACTATTTGTCGATCATGCCAAATTGGGCACAGCGCTAGTCCGTCAATGGGTCGGTAGCCTTGGGCTGGACCCTGTCCAGGAGGCACTCTGGGGATATCTCTTGGCGCCCTCGATAACGGCAGGGCCAATTGTTGGTTGTGGGCCTTTGTTGAACAAGGGCAGCACGGAGGTTAAAAAATCAAAAGGAAAGAAAATTTCTGTTGGCCCTAGGGGTTGACCATGTCTGGATCTCACTGTCAGATCATGGGTGGTGTTGTTCAGCGAATGAGACCTACAGAGCAAACGGACGGCCAACAACTAGCGACCACACCACCACCTCCCGAATCAGGCTGTGAACCACACTCTTGTCAAAAGCGGCTGGCTGACAGTTTCGATGATTGGTTGCCTCTTGTCTCCGGTTGAAAGAAAAAAAAAGTTTCCCGTCGTGTGACTTGCATGAGCCGTTTGCCGACACTGACAACATCCGTGGTTCGCAGTTAGCCATGCAAGGTACCAGCAAGTGAATACACGGATCCCGATCAGAATTTCTCTTCATGTCGACCTGACATCGGAAGTGACCCGCTAGCATCGATGATAGCTGGACATGCACTGTTAGCGGCATGCTGGCTGTTGGGGTTTCCGTCGATGACGATGTTCTGCGGAGCGGCATCTCACCGATCTGCTTGGATACCTTTTTTCATTCTTTTTCTTTGCTTGTTTTTCGCTTTGCTTTTGCGGCGTCCCTCAGCTTTAGCGCCAGCGTCGAAGACAACTAAATTTGGTAGTCCATTGTCTGCTAGCGCAGCCTCATCCTGCTGGCGAACCAGCCCGTTCGGCGCGTCCCTGTATGGAGTTCATTTCGACTTGTCTCGGCCTGGCCAGCTTCACCTTAAAGCCGCCACCTTTTAGCTCGCAATTGCATGGTAACGAATAGGGGCTGGGGCCTACTACGTACCGATGTGCCACAGGTGACTTGGTTGGAGGGTGAGGTGATCAGTGAGCCCACCACCACCAGACGACCAGCTGCCTCTCACAGCCCACCACCAGACGAGCCCCGCATGATCGTATCCGGACCTTTCCCGTGCCTCGAACTCTCCTGGCTGTACTGGTTCGTCCCGTTGCATACGCCTCTCAATAATCTGTCCCTTTGAGGGTGCACTCCATCGGGCAGTCCGGGGGAAGACCCTGTCCGCTAGCTCTGTCGGCGTACTACGCAGCTGAGAGAACCTATTCCTTTCGTGACAGTGTTGACGACCAGGGCTCAACAAACGATGAAAGATATTTCTTTCTGCATGTCGAAAGCCTTGTCATCTCCTTTCGGAATTAAAGGCTTACGCTTGTGGACGAATTGAGCCCCAAAGGTCGACTGCTGAGGTCAGCGCCCCATCCACACCACCTACATACTAGGTCGCGTGCTTGGGGTGGTTTCGGATCATCAACGCAGTCAGCTGCTGCAGGTTCACCAGATCGTCTTGAGATGTGCCCTTTGTGTTCCCAGTTGCAAACCCTTCTTTCACACATGCACTAAGGCAAGTAGACATGCCGATGCTCCCGAGCTTGCTACCAAGAGTTTAATAATCCCAGCTCCTCCTGACTAGACCGCGGGAAATGGATCTGAGCCAAAGACTGTTGAGTGCGTACATAGTATTGGACCGGATGGCTTATTGATGAGAAAGCTCCCTGGTTCCCGCGTGGCCAGTGCGTCTGACAAGCCGCGTTGTAGCTGGATGCATACCCTGCCAGGTTCTCGCATGTTGGTGGTTCCAAGCCATAGAACCAACAAACAATGTGCTTCCCAGCGCTTAGAACAAGTAACCCATGGCTCGCATTTTCTTGATCCTAGTATATTGGTCAAATTGGACGGTTAAACGAGGCTTGACATGGTCAAGACAGTAAATATCTAGCCTGACTATGAGCGGCATGGTCAGAGATGCTATGTGTCGTAGTTTTGTTCCTATAGTCCGGCCCGAGTATGTAGCACAGACTATAATAGTTTCGGCCGAGGGCCCTGCTGAGCTTTGATATGGGAGGACTTCCTATCTTGGAGCGGTCGTCCGAAGGGGAACCAATCTATTCCCAAAGTGAGATGTACGTATCTGGGAAATCTTAATGACCTGATTAGGGAGCGTGGGGGGCCGTCTTACTGTGGGTGTTCGGCTGCCCAGCCGATGAATCCTGCTGACATTAGCCGATGCGCACCATCTCTGCCGGCTTGCTTGCGGGCGCAGTGGTCCTGGAGAGCCCAGGCTTCGCTGGTTTTGGGCCCGCGCTGCTACCAGACGTCACCCTTGACTTTTGACCAGTTGATCTGAGTGTGGGGGCGCACGCGAGTCCCGTTTCTCCCTTCGGGCAAGGGGCCACTTCTGACAAGACAATCATAGCCATCATGCCCAGTGGCATTGGGGTTCTAACCACGGCAATGCCGTCTCACGTTGCCGTCTTAGGCTCAGCCTTGCGCGGCATGCCTCTCAAAGCCGTCTCGGAGGTGTGTCCTTCTCGGATTAGTTGAGACATCGAATTCTGAACGAGCCTGCAGAACAGGCTCGGGGCAAGGATCGGGGGCACTCGGGCGAACGCACAGTTTGAGATCAAGGAGCTCTGGCAGATCTTATCGCCCGGCGCCAGCGAGTTTATGGAGGATCGTATTTACCTTATTTCGGACGAACGCGAATGTATTAGTCGCCGCAGCTTGGGTGGCCTCTATTAGCGTCAACAGTCCCTGGAGTATTCGACTTCGGCCGAATGCAGCAGCACCAACGTAGTCTGCAGTCTGCCTCCCACGTTTCGGTCATGATATAGCTCAGGTGAAACCCGGGTTTGGCGCCCACGTTGGTGGAGGTAATTAACTACCAGCGTAAGTGATGCCATTGGTCTGGTGTTGCGTCTGTACCCGTCGTTCGTCAATCTAACCCGCCCCTCTTCCCGAGCGAGTGGATGGTAGGATGATATCTTGGACCGCGGCGACCTGCGTTCCAGATGACGTTACAAAGTAGCGCTCTTGAATCAGATAGCCTGAGGTGGTACAGACACCCTACATCAAGACATTTGGCCCTGGGCGGCCGCTCTAAAGGTGCGATATTCAGCGACACCCATGCGCAACAAACGCCATTCGAGGCAATGGTAAATGTCGTGAGAGAATGCAGTTGAAGTTGCCAAGCACGCACGTTTCATGGTGTAAGGCGAAGTGTCCGTCTCCGCGCAAGCTGAGTAAAGAGAGCCATGTGCGCGATACGTAGTCCGTATACATAGTAGTAGAGGCCATTCTGACTGCCCACTTGCTGCAGTGCCATGCAACAGTTCAATCCTCCTCCCACATGCGCTATCAGATCAGGGCCCTGGCAGGGGATGATGTCGGTTGGTGGTGTGCTCTGGGACCTGGTGCGAAAAGTCCTTTTGATGCCGGTCGATTTACGTAGTAGCGGGCTTTTGCCTGCCAAGGCAAGCGAATGCTCATAGCAAGCAGTGAGAAGGGTGCGAACTAACTGCCAGGTTGTTGACTTGCTCCAAGGTGGTTGGAAGTTGAGGTCAGGTGGCAATGTTTGGGACTAAGGAGCTGAGGGTGTGGAGAGGCGAGGACAGGCGAATGCCCTCTATCATTTGTCTAGCGTCTTCCGTGCCCCCGCCTCCAAAGCAGGTGTAAGTGAAAGCAGACTAGCTCATGGGCCTAGCCCTCTCCAACAATCACCACCATGTCTTGTCATCGGCCGTCGTCGTGATAGAGACAGAGTTGAGAGGCTGGCTTTGCAGGGCTCCCACGCTCCCACGCCACAGAGACAGTAGGCTAGAAGTTTGATGCACAATATTGTCCGTTAGAGCAGGGGCCGAGAGAGTGGTCTTCTATCTGACACACGAGTGAGGTGGCGTGAGTCGCCAGTGTATGATGCATCCATTGATCCATTGATCTCTTGACCAGGCTCATGAAGCTGAGCTCCGAAGCACAACAACGGTGCAGCACAGATGTTCTAACCGAGCCCCGGGTGGTTGGCCATTGATGTCACGAACATGCGCGTCCTTGTCGACATGTCTCAATTGTGTGATAAGACCTGTAGAGAATTTATGGGGTAGCTTTAATAGACTGTTCGAGGCTGGTAGAACGTTTTTGGCTTTGATGTCATGTCAGGCCATCTCATCTTTTGCTTCATCCTTGGGACAAGCAGAACCTGGGAGGCCCATCAACAAGAACCGTACGGGTCTCATAGTAAAAGAAGAAGTGGCGATATGAAAGATTTTCCCTTCCATGGCAGGGAGTAAGATCGTGGCACAGCCCCGGGTCGGGTATCATTCATCTTCCTAGGGGATCGTCAAGATATGCCTCTGGTGGCGAGGACGGCTGTAAGTGGAGGCTTTTGGTTATCAGTCCGGGGTCTTGGAAGGTAAAGAGGGTGTAACGATTGCCACTGGGGAATGGAGGATGGGGGATGGGATGGTGGCTGGCGTTGCGGACCATCTTTAGTAGGACGATTGTTTACAGGACATTGGTTGTTTGGTTTGGGGTGCAGGACGGCCACCAATGAAGCGAAGGCAGCTGCTGCAGGAGAAGTCAGAGGGTTGTACTGCATCTACATTAGGCGGTTTGATCTTGCCCCCTCTCGGAATTCATTTCTAGGGAGGAGGTCCACACAGCCCCCCAGATTGTGTACGTGATGGAAGTATGCAAGTGTGCAATTCTGCTGCGCAGTTGCGAAAATGGCGTCACTGCAACGTTCTTTGCCTCAGTCTTGAATCCGGCGCGTGCGTGCTGTTGGGGGCGCAAAGTGTGCAGTGCAGAACCGAACACTACGTAGTGAGGAGCTGAGCCGGCAGAAGACACAGCCTGCCAAGGAGATGCGTATCCTGCCGTGTTTGAACATCTGGGACTCTCCCTGTGGGGGTTGAATGTCTCCGGAGTTGGGCGGCATCGCAACAGGACGGACGGCAAAGCTGGGACCTGTGGATTGGCCTTGGTCCCTTAGGATCCGGAGACACACGATGGACCTTGCAGCTGAGGATGATGCCGTGTCCGTGTCCGTATCTGTGCCTCGCAGGGCCGCTCTCGTATACCGGCTGGCCTCGCTCCAGATGGTTGACGATATGCTCGGTATTCCCCTTGCGCTGAGATGGCCATATTCATCAAATTCATCAGGGAGAGACAGGCTTTGAGTCGCGAGGTGGATCATGAACACAGATCATGGTGGCCTCAACGACACACAAGCACCTGGCCGCAGTGGACACTTGCGTGCTCGTGTGGAGTAGAGAGAGTGGAGTCCTTCCAAGGATGAATGATAGTGACAAGGAGAGGGGCTATGGGGAGTGATGGGGGAGCTGGAGACCATTCCACAAAGCGTCTAGGTCGACTCGAGAAGGCCACTAAACCTGATGCGTGCCGGATGGGCCGTTCCTGTCCTGTGCCTCTGCCTCAGGCCGTCACAGCTCAGCCAGTGAGCCAACGTGCAGGTGGCAGGCTTCGATCGGCGTCCATTCCAGGCGAACAGAGCTTGGGGCCTTGGGCCGCAATATAGCATTGTGCAGTGCAGTGTGCAGTGAGCGAGCAGAATCCGGAGCAGCAGCATCGTAGCAAGACAGTGCAGTCCAGTGCAGGCCAGCGCAGCACAGCGAAGCGCCTGTGCATCATCAAATCAGACTTCAACAACTTACCTACCACCTAGCGAGAAGGAATTGCACTGCGGCACAGCAGTACTGCGGCTGCTGGTGAATGAGGTGTGTCGCAGCTGGATGCCGGGCCCTAGCAGAGGGGAAAGGTCACACTCGTTGAAGAAAACGCAAGCAGCACCTCTGGTCCGACGATGAAAGATTGGCAGTGGACACAGGAGCAGGCCACTGGAGCGCGAGGCTCACACCACGGCCGTGGGAGCGTGGGAGGCACAGAGGCGGGGGCTCACACCCTTTGTGCAGTGCACAGCGCAGCGCAGTGCGAGCTCTTACGGGCTCTTGCGAGCTCTGCCGTGCAAAATTGCACGGGCGGGTGAGGCAGCAGAGGCAAATATCTGCCCACCACCGATGTCGCTGTGGTGTTCATCAGCCCAGGCCCCAGCCGAAATCTCGGCTGATGCCCTCGCGGTGGAATCCGGACCCTCAGGGCCCTCAGAGCATTCACTCAGCATTCGTCTGAGTCACCTCATCGTTCTCGCTTGAAATGGGTGAGTCGTCACGGACTGGACTGAGCAGAGAGGGTCGGAGTGTCAGAAAATTTTTCTCTTCATCTCGGAACTCGTTCTTTCCAGTGGCAGCCAGCCAACCGCCATGCCACCGAGCCCACCCGGCCTAGAGCACATCACACGGCAGTGTCTGGTGTCTGCTTGTCTTGCTCTTTGTCTCTGCCTCTTTGCCCGCTGCACCTCACACACCTTCGCTCGCACGTCTTTGGTCTCTTGGATCCACGCCAGGCCCCATGTCCTCACACGCACACCCTCGCTCATGCACCCCCACCCCTCAGATGCCTGAGACACCCAGGCTTGCTTGCCGGCACGCCCTCCCATCCTGCTCACGCACCCACCGGCCCCGCCCTCCCCCATGAGCCACCCAGAGGGCGTGAAGGCGTCAACAGGCTTGTGCCGCACGTACTTTGTACCTAGTTGACGGGCTGCGTGGATAGAGATACGTACCTCGCTTTGCACCCAAATACACCCCTGCTGGAGCTAGTATCGCTGCAGGGCATGGGTGGGGCCAGGCCCATCCTTGCCGCCCTCTCTGTTCTGTCTGAGCAGCTACGCTGCTTCGGGCGGGCGTGGGTGGGCGAGGTACCCTCCTCCACATTTTATTAGGCAATGTACAACTTAGCGCCATGGCATTCTCGCAACTGATCATCCACCAGGCTGTGCGTGCCCGGTGTCGTGAGCAGAATATACATAACCCTCCTCTGCCCTCGACCCTCATCCTCCTCTTCTGCACCATCATCACCCTGACTCCTTTTTGCCTCTGCAAATACCTCTTTCTCTTTTCGAGCTGCTGGCCTGCCTGGATACGAGACTTCCTGAAGTTCTACAACACTGCCTCTGCTCTAATCCCCTTCACACTTTCGTCCCCCGCCTGTCTGCCTCTTTCGACTTGGCCAACGAGACGACCAATTCTGCCTCTGCCTGTCCACCTCGGCTTTGCTTAGGCCCACTACTCAACAAGAGACACAAGATCTTCTTGTTTCCGACTCACCCTCACTCCTCACAACCATCCTCCGCAGCCATGGATGACTGGACTCACTCCTTCTGCCTTGCTTGTGACAAGCAGGTTCACACTGCCAGCGATGCCTACTGCTCCGAGTCTTGCAGACTAGCCGACTTCGAGAAGACGTCGACCCCGAGCTCTCAAGCCAGCTCTCCCGGCTTCACTCCTCCCGGCTACCCGTGGACGACTCGATCGGCTTCCAACGCTGGCTTCTTCCTCTCTCCGGCCTACGACTTCACCAACGCAAAGCCTTATGGTACCACCCTGCACCAACAATCCGCCAAGCCTACTGAACACTCTGCTCGGGTCCTCACTCCCTCGAGCTCTCACAGCAGCCTTTGCTCCATGCAGAGCACATCGACAACCGGCGAATCCGGCCAGCTGTCAGACAAGACAAAGCGAGAACTCCGAGCCTACGCTGTCTCCTTCGAGCAAGTGAGGATGCAGCGAAGACGATCATACTAAATAACAAACCCATCACACCTCGATCGACCCTACACACATACACACACACGCCTCCTGACATTCGATCGACCTGATTCTCAAAGACTCGTAACGCAACTCACTTCATCCATGACGCATGGACATTACACATTTTTCTTTTGAACAATCTGTTGTATCAAGAAGGGCATTATACCGGAGCACTGCATACCAAAAAAAGTTTGTTTTTCTATTTTTCATTACGACTCCTATCTGTCGACTCGTTGGGATCATCTGGGCGGGTTTTTCGTCCATTATGGGTTGACGGACTACGGGAGCCACAATGGGCATCTTGTACCAAATACAGGCTGGAGTTGATCGCATGTTGGTTCAGAGCATGGATTATGGGAATTGGAGCTATGGGGGAACATCATGATATCTGGGACACGACATTGCCTGGCACCCACTGAGGGCGGCACGGGATGCACACTGTTTGGGAAACTTGAGAATGGCGCACAGGACGACCAGGCACAGCTGCCGGTCTATGGGACGTCTTTGGACGACGATGCTGCACAGCTTTGGGGCCACGCCTACGGGTGATTGGCCATTGACAGGAACCACGGAAGACTGCATAGCATCGCATAGCATTAGCATAGTACACTATAGTCAAAGACTTTTTCACCCCCCCAACGAAACAATGACCCCTTTGCCGTCATGTCTCCTTCCTTCGCTTCTTGCCACCTAGTCATTGCTTAGCTTCCATCCATGCGTCTTAGCTGGCAGTGGGTTCTTTTTTTCAGAAGCAGTCACGGCACTTGGAGACACGGCCTTCTGAGGGAGTGTGACTGGGATTGACTCTCGCCGGGTTCGGAGGGTACCAAGTAACGCACGCACACCAGGCCCAGCGACGGCAGCCAGCCGTTGTGGTTCCACGACCCCCGACCCACGACCTACGAATCGGTAGAGATGGCAGCCTGAGGCAAGCTGAGGGTAGACAAGTTTCATGGTCTCCATAAAAGAGTGTTTAGCGATGGCAACCCGAAGAGGCGATGTGAGCTAGCGGCTTGAAACCTAGTTTCGCAATCCGTCTCCAGATGAGGCAAACTGACCACTTCAGTGCTAAAAGACGAGTGAGCAATGCACCATCGGGGCTAATTATTGACCGATCCAACACGCAAGGGACTACCGCAGCCTGGGGAATTGAGTTAGCAAGAGCAAAAGAATGGAGGTGTCACGCCTTTGGCTCTTGGCTCGCGCTCATGGATCCTCGGCCCATGATCCATCTGCTCCTCTGAGCCATCGTTGGACTTACGTACGTAGTAGCATTCAGACCCGTCTCCAGCAGAGTCGTTCCTCCGGTGTTTGGCCACCTGATACCGAAAGGGCCCATGGCTGTTGATGGGCCATTGATGGGATATGGACGGGCCATTGCACCACCAGCCGCGGGCAATGGGCCCACGCAATTCCCGCAGCGCCATCAGGGACGTGCCATGATGCCACCCGCGAGCGACAGGACGATAACCGGCCCCCAACCCGCCCGTCCCTTGTTCGCTGGGAACTCCGGCCGGCATTGCATGCAACCCTGAGCCCTGGGGCCTTCAGCGCAATTGGGCCAGGACCTGGGCCGCATCTCTAAAGCCGCCCTCTCGGCTGCGAGTGTGTATCTGGCTTCCCCATCAATTGCCATCTACACAGTACAACTTGGATACTGTTGCCCAAATTGAAAGGCCAGCGGTTCTGGGCGATGCGGCGACGGCCATCGTAACTCTCCGTGCGTGGATCCTTGGATCCTAACCACGCAACCCAACGCAACGCGACGCAACTCGACACACACCCCATTTCGCACGCTGCCCCCCCGGGCACACGTTCCGTCGTGCCCTGGAAGCGCTGAAGCATTGAACTATAGCGCCATGCTAATAAAGGAGCAAGGAATAAGAGGGGCCATCGTCTCCTCTGCTGCCAACGCAACTTTTTTTTGTTTGGGAGATCAGCATTGCTGACTTGGCCACTAGGTTGTTTGCTAATAAATGTGGATATAACGCCCGCCTGGCGAACCACAGACTCGGCACACCGGGCAGGCTCCTGACCATTTAGCACTGACACTGACACTGACACTTCACAATGGCACTGACAAGGGAAGAGTTTTCGGAGGGGCAACGCTACGCATTGGATGAGCACGGGAAAGGAGACGGAGATTGGACATGCTTGCGATGCATCCTGACGATCGGGCGGTAATCGCTACCGCGACGCTGAGATGCAATTGCGACGGTAGGCCTTGATTGAAGCACAAGCGTGGGCGTGACGTGCCCGTTAGGTAGCTCTGGCTGGTCGTCAGTTGGGTCGGCCCAGAACGATGTCATCGTCGGCGGCATCCGTCGCTCGGAGAAAAAAAAGAAGGAAAACGAAAGAGAACTGCTACTCCCTGACCACACGACATTGTTCCCCAACCCGGGGCCGCTAATAGCAGCACCCCAGAGAGAGACACACAATGGCAGTTTCGGCAGATCCTCAGAGCTCGCTCGGCAGTCGGAGGAAACTCGAGTGGGCTGTTTCAGCTGGAGGGGCCCCTAAAGTGAATATCTGCCCATGGTTGACGAGATCGATGTGGCTCCTTCGCGATGCTACTGTGTCCGTCCATCCCGAGAGGGCTCCAGGGCAGTCGTCAACAACTCACTGCCGGCATCGATTGCTAGGCTCCTGACGCTGCAAGCCATCCATTCACCGAGGGCTGTTATTGTTGGGTGACTTTCCCGATGGATGCGATACCATCATGCCACGTCCCCATTGGATTTTCCTACCACCATCGCGTGCTCCCTTTGTTGCACACAATCGCATCATTCTCGTTGTTTGATCAGCTCCTCTGCAGCTAGCTCGGCTGAGCACAATATTCGTCATTCAAAGACAATGTTCCAGATTTAGGCCCGAGGAAGGAAAGAGAGAAAAAAGTTTTCGTCTACCATTCCAGGACCAGCCCGCTTTCGCCACGAGAGACGTCTCATAAATCCATTGCCAGCAGAAGGCTCCGCTCCCAACTTTCCCATTGCTTCTGCGTATGGCAGTTGTCCAGGGAGAGATTCCTCACGAGCTGTGTAACCCACGGCATCCTGGATCGACGAGGGAGTCGAAAAAACCGGGACATTCGTTGATGGTGGTTTCGAAACACAGCACGCCCCACGGCATCTCCACCCTCATCAGCGCTCCCTTTGGGTCCCTTTGGCCCTTTGGGTACTCTGAGTCTGACTTTTGAGGGATTGATTGTTTGGCAGCTCACCCCTCTCTGACAGCAATCTCAATGCATTGACGGCCTTCGGCTCCCCTGCAACATCAGCGAGGGAGCTCTGCCGGGCTCAATGGGCTTCGCCGTGGTTTCACCACGTGGAACGTCCCCTCCACCACTACCCACGGCTCGAGACCCGAATGGTCAGGTTTTAACGCCTTCTTCCCTCACAGTCTTGTTTTGCGCTTTATGAACAAAAGCATAACGATGATACAGTACCTTTCCATCCTACCAGGCCTCACTTTGTTCTTCGCGTTGGATGTGATACCCACTTTGATAACTTAGGAACCTGACGCACGAGACCGTCTAAAACCGGACCTCCCAGTATATGCAAAAGCCCCTACAGCTTAATGTTAGTGACGACGGCATGTTCTCATTCCCCTTTGGAGCGGCCCAATAGCGTCCTGCTCGTCGACGACTTACACCCCCTCCATCGACCCATTGCGGAGCGACAGGTTGCCAATCACAACACATGCCGGAGGTGAGCCGTGATGGCCGATTCACTCCGTACCTCACTTCTCACCTCGCAAGTTCAACTGTACAACAAGAAAAGTGCAAAATTTGCCTCGTTTCTTCGACTACTATCGGCCATTGGATTGTGGAAACAGAAAACTACCGCTCGCCTGAGGTGCGGAAATTTGTCACGCTCGATGTCTCGAACCGTTCCGCGAAGGGATGCTCCCTAGCATCCGCGTCCTCGGGATGTGTCAGCCACGATACTCTGTGGCCATACAGGAGCAAGTCTACGACGTTCCTGGCCGCCACTGAAATTCCTGTCGACAGTTATGCTACCTCTCACGGCCCAATGATATCTCCTTGGGTGGAAAGAACTGTCGTCTGCTAAGCGTCAAAGCCGCCAACATCGCTCGTGGCGAAGCCGGCCACGTTGTATGTTCACTCATGTCCGAAAGTTCCAAACACCGCACAGCCTATTACTAAAAAAAGACTGCGGTTGTGTCGGCAACGATGGCGTTAACAAACAACTGCCATGACCACCACATTGGCCTCATTGCTCCAGCATACGTCGGGTTTTGAGCGAGTATTTCTTTGTTGCTTTGTCTCGGGGCTTGGACATATATTAAGTAGCGACCCGCCCGCTCGCGGCATCCCGGCACCAAGGAGCCGAAGCGCACCCGTCCAGTGCAGGCGTTGATAACTTGATGGCTGTGCCTTTGGTTTGAGTATCATCCCGGATCCCGGTGTTATGCGATCTAGAACTTAGCGAATAGGCAGGCCTGCCTCTGCTTGTAGATCTTGCTGCGCGCCTAAGTTTTTTTTTTGCTTCTTCTCTGACTGTTGGGACCAGCTGCACAGGGGTTCACGTTTGGGGCTCTTGTGTGTTACTATTGTGAAAAATTGCGGCCCCTCTCGGTGAGCATTGATGAAAACGAACTCAAGGCAGACTTGAGTGAATTGAGTGAATAGGCTGCAAGGCAGCTTGGACAAGGCAGACGAGAGCCTCTCATTCTAGCTGCGTGGGGTTCCATGTCTTGCTGGTAAGCCTCAGGTCTCATTAGGCGTGGGCAGTGGAAGCGTGAGGCTGGCTTAAAGACTGATTTTGGATAGTTATGGCTCAACGTTTGCCAAGCAGGAACAAATTGGGATGTGTTTTATTTGTTTGAAAACAACAATAACAACGGGGCAATGGAGTCGGTGACGCTCAAGGTAACTGTTACTTACATCTTTATGACGCCTACCTTCTTTTTTATGCGTGTTGACGTGATGTCTCATGTGCGTATTGATGCATCAAGCAGGTCCCGCATTGTCTTAGACGGCCTGGGCTGGTAACGCACGCCCAGCCTTTGGGAGGTGATTCACGGTGTCCACTGAGCATACCGCGGCTGGTCCACACAAGTACTTTGTAAGAAGCTCAACAATAGCGTGGCGTGGAAAGCAGAGGCGGTTGGTAGGCTTTTTGGGACTTGAGGCTGACGAGAGAGGGTCGAGGGGCCCCGTGAATCTCACGCCCGGAACTGAGAAGGCTCATCAGAGTCTCAGACAGCGCAAGGAGGGAGTGCAGTAACACCTCCCGTTCCACTTCGGATGAATACGCCCGACTAAACAGATGCCTTGTTGGGCACCCGCGGCCCGGCCAATGCCGTCGCTCCGTCTTCTGGGTAGTGCGACGGAGCAGCTGGGATCGCGATGGGGGACAAGAGCCTCGGCCGGACGGCGCCGACTGGGGGCGGGACACGAAGCGGACGCTGCGGTGCTGCCCGGCCCTTTTCCTTTGATGGATCCTTTGACGGACCGTGGGCCGCAAGCCGAAGGTAGAATACGGGGGACAATAGGGCATCCAACATTGGTCTTCCCCACGGAGGCGAATTGGGGGCGTTTCACTCCGTCGACGGGCGTCCGTTGTGTTGGCAAAGAAGGGGGGGTGTCCTGCTTGATTCATTCACCTCAAGGCGTATTTGCCGACCCGATGGGCTGTTCATACGAGGACGCCCGTAGCCGGAACCGGGCGAGGTGAGTTTTCTTCTTCTCATCAGGGTGGCAATGAGACGGTTTCTGAGCCGGAGGTCTCACTGTCGCACCAGCGCCAGGGACGAAGAGAATTTTACTCTCTCGCTTCAAGGCTGCCGCTCCCTGGGGCTTCCCTTCCTGGGGACCGGCCCATCCCCAGGTTTCTGGTACAGAGGCGCGAGGGCCGGCGCTTGCGGGAGTCATCGCGGAGGGACATGGACTAATTGACGGGTTGGCCGTATTTGGTTACGATCGGAGAGGGAGGCGAACAATGAAAAAGAAAGACAAAAAAACTACAAAAAAGGGCCAATGTTAGGGTGTGAAAAACAACGTTGGGGCGCCTATTGAACCCCATCCATCCATCTCAGGTGGATTAGGGTTTGACAGGCAAAGGCCTAGGCCCGGGGCTCCGAGACTAGCATGCCTGGCTTGCAAACTGGTGATGATCCTAGGCCGGGGCGAACATCTAACCGTGTGTGCGGGAGGACATGCAGTTAATACTGGCTGCTGCAAATGTTCCTATCCGGGCTGAAGCGAACGATGTTGATGGTGGTGGTACAAGTGGTGTTGGTTTTGAAAGCTGGCGTTCTGCTCGCTCACCTCGTTTCCAAGAGTTTCCAGCGCTATGCATGCATACTCTGCTACTGAATGGAGCATGAAGCATGGAGCCTGCAAGCCTGACGGCCGAGCCCCCCCCCCCCCTCAGCACGAATGGGTAAACAGAGGCTTGACGGATGTGCATCGCGATCAACCCGCATTTGAAGGCTGCAGTCTAAAACTGCTGTTGATTTGCTGATTCGGCCCCCTCCACCCGGGGTCGCCTTTATTCACTGATGGGGGAGGATGCCCAATGTTCCGCGGCGATGGTAGCCGTGGGCCAACTAAGGCAAGCCTGCAAGCAGAAGTGCCCGAAGGAAGGAGAGAAAAAGGCCTCGTACATACATTGTGCATCGTCATCAACACCAGCCGATATTGCGGGTTGATGCCAGTGGCCGGACCTGTGAAGGAGGGGTAGGTGCACACGGACAGAATACGCAGGCTGGTTTATCTCATGACGAGTCGGCTACAATAGGGAAGAAATGTGAGGGGCAGGGCTGTTCCCCTGCAAGGACCTCGAAAGAACAATGCCGTTTCACGATGGGCGCTGACGTGGACGTGATGGTATCCAAGCAGCGTGAGAACTGGGTGGGAATGGATGAGTGGATGAGTGGATGAGTGGACGAGTGGACGGGTATACGAGTGGGGTACTCCGTAGTTGAGAGAGAGCTATCGAGGTGTGTTGGCCTGCGATTCGACCATGAGGAGAGTGGATGTAGGAGTGGACGAAGTGAGAGCGAGTGGATGAAGCGAGTGGACGGAGAGGGTTGAAAGTGCGCTGCACAGTAGGTACCTAGGTAGGTAGGTAGGTAGGTAGGTATGGGTGTGAGTGGGCTCCGACGTCCTTCGGCAAGAAAATCTCTGCATCCTGCGGCCTTGCACAGGCTGCCTCAGCTAGGTAGCAAACCGGAGGTTTCTCTTGGAGCATGGAGGAGGTGCAGGAGGAGCCAGCGATGCATCTCAATGCTGATGCTGGGAACTAGAAACAAGGAAGGGCCAGCCAAAACAGGGCCAGGCACCCGTCGACAATGCAATGGACCCCTCCGAAAAAGTCGAAAAAGTCATGGGAATACCCTCGTCGTGACGGCGCGGGAGGCCGGGGCCGGGAATCCGATTGGATCTGTTTGCTAGCGGGATCTACCCGTGCGATCCGCTGGGTTGGATTTGTCAACGTAAAAGATGGCTAGATGGCAACCCATGTAACCCATGCAACCACCTCCAACTCGGTCAGTTGGCACCAGTCTCTAGAGTGGCTCCAGATGACACCAAAACGGGTTCGAGTAGCCGGCGCTGGCAACTGGGCAGTGGGCACCTTGTAAGCGTTGCAGTAGAGCTACATGCGCAGTGCAGGCACACTTTCATCGGGGATGCGGACAAGTCTTCGCCTGATGCGCCAAGCTGATCGGGCTTTCGCATGTGCGCAACGCTTGCACTGCGCTGTGATGGAGAATGGGCTTGCCGGGAATCAAGCCGAGGGCACCGATGATTGCACCATGTGGGTGTAGAAGAGGCACCGGCATGGTACTGAAGAATTCGCCCGGGTCCGTCTCCCACGGTGCAGGCGGCTTTCACCCAGCTAAACTAGGGCTGTGACGAGACCCTCTCTCCTCCACGCACTCCCTCAGCTCGTCCTTGGCGTCTTGTGGGGATGGAAAATGGATATGATGAGTCTTTGCTCACAAGCGCTGAAACGCCGGAGAGAAGGCCTCGCTCCGAGGATCGGCGACATCCAACACCATCGCAGTCATCGCGATACATCACGGGCCTCAGTGTGAACCCATCTAGCGCTGGTGGACCGCCGGACAGTTTGCCAGCAGACTTGCAACTGTTGCCGAAACGGCCTGAAAATTTGCTTGCAAAAAGCCAGTTGGGACAGGGGAACGAATGAACGAGTGGGTGCGGGGAATGTACGCGCAACGGAGTGAGACGAAAAGTGCAATTTGCTCGTCCGCTTGTGCCTAAGAATAGGTAACTGTTGCGAGCTTAGGCGGGTTGATTTAGGACTATTTGGTTGGTAGGTATGTTGAGTTAGGTGTTTGGCGTTTGGGATGTTGCGCTGGATGCTTCGTAGCAGCACCTAACTGCCCTCGTGAGTCAATGCTTTCGATGATTCTCTCACTCCCGCTCAACCGTGATTGTTCCGGTGCGATACTAGACTCGATTTCTGAGCATCGCTCACATCATCTCGGGACTTTGAGAACCTACAGAATCGTAATCACGTAGCAAAGAAAAGGCGAGAAAGGGCAGATGGGCCTAGGTGTTGCAGTCTACCTTCATCACTCGCGATGGACCGAGTGGCCGAGTTGCGAATATTGCGATGCGACTGTTGACTCCGCGCTCTTTTCCCATCTAACGCAAGTGAACCGCGAAAGATACCCTGAATGTCACGGGCGCCATCCAAAACCCGGAAGTATTGAACTACACAAGTCCTGATTTGATCGTTAGGTGATTGTCGCCTCAATGTGAGTTCGTTCTGAAGATTATTGGCTGCACTGTGTGGGCAGCGTTTGTAGTTCACGGCGCCATTCCGAAAAACAGCCAAGATTCATATCCCTTCTCTTGACGAGGCTGACAAACACGAGGGTATTGATTGAAGAACATCAAGGCAAGCAGCACACACGAACTCGAAAACTTTGCAACTACCTAGGTACACCCTTGCATTCACCAAAGAGGCGAGGAAGGCGAAAACGCCCCTGTATCTCATCATCAAACACTCTGTTCTTTGCTTCCAACCTCGTCACAAACCTCACCACCTTCATCTCCGATACAAGAATCTTCCGCTACCATGTCAAAAAATACCAAGGGCGGCAAGCGAGGCCTCTCACACGACCGGGCCGACGAACTCAGCAATCCCAAGAGAGGCAGAGTCATCGCAGCGACCGAGTCTCCAGGTGGGACAACTCTAAGAGAGAAGTCTCCTCCTAGACTTCATCGAACATGTGCCCAGCCGATCAGCGCCTCCGCTAAGACCATGTCGAGCCAAGCCTATGGCAGCAGTAGCAGCAGCAGTGCCCGTTCACAGCTCCAGGATGAGCTCAGTCGACTGACTATCAAGGAGAAGCTCCACAAGGGCATCACTATGAGCTTCGCGAGGGAACGAAAATACGGAAACGATGTTATCCAGGGAATTGGGAGCCATCCTCTAATCCCGTGCAACGAGCTCCAATACCTCCGGCACGGGTTATTCACTGTCAAGGGCATGCAGAAGATTGCCGAATTTACCTCCCACGTGGACGCCTGTTTCGATCCAATTCTGCTCGAAACCCCGGAAAACCGTGCTGCGAGATTGTTTCAACAAGGGTTAAACGTCCCTATGTGGACATTGGGACTTAGAGGACCTCAGATTCTGGGAACTTGGCGAAATCAACATATGCGCTGGAGGCACCTCATCTCCCTGTGAGGCTACTTTCGACGGTAACGACCTTGGAGTAGCAAGCTAACATTGGTTACCAGGAGAGAATCGAATCAACGACTTCAATCTATTACAGGAGTTGTCAATTCCAACCCTTTTATGCCATTTCACCCGGGTTTAAAAGTTCAATCAGCCGAGAAGCCACATTCCGCAAGGCCATTGCCAGAGGGCAACCGTTCGCTCTCGCCACCCGAAAATCTCCTTGCCTTCCTCGAGCATTCAGCTCGGAAGAACGGATACAGGAAGCTCGGGCTGGACTCGCTGGTTTTCAAAGAGCTACTGCAGCCTCACATGCTTGACCTGGACGACATCGAGATTCCGCCGATTGGAAGCATGAGTGAGATAGGGCCGATCGAGGTAGACGAGGCTGAAATGCTTGTGAGCCTTGACGCCAAGAAGGGATCCATCACTCTGTATCAGACCAACCTGTAAGTCAAGCGGACTGTGGCAGGAGGGAAAGAAAGTTGCTTACGAATAAATAGAGTTGATCAGACGACGGGCCATTTTGGAACATGGATGTGGTTCAAGATAGTCAAGCCTCTCCTTTCGATCAATGGGATGGCGCCTCCTGAATTTAGTCCCATGCCAGAATCCCAGCTAGCTTTTGCCATTCCAACCTTGCAGGTGATGAGGATCAAGGAAGAATAGGATCCTCCTCTATCCATCTCAAGACCAGGAGTCGCCGAGTCTCGACCTGCAACACTAACAAGCTTCGGTTTACTTGAAAGCCTACAGCACCAATCTTTCCCAGGTGCGGCCCATCAGCTCTCTCTCTCCTTTATATTCAGCAAAGACGGGACTCCAAGCTTGTGGTCCTCGTATAAGCCGAAAGTGGCCAGGGGAAGATCGTTGCCCAACATTTTCCTGTGCTTGGATAATGTGGAATCTTTTGTTGGGGACCCGGAGCCGTGGTGGGGCATGCTGAGAGATCGCGCAGCGGGGGGTCAATTTATCTGGTCCAGAGTCATTGAGGCCATGTCCGAGTTCAGCTGCTTGGTGGAAGCGAAATCAAAGCCCGGGGTTGGGTGGGTTACCGTGCCTGCCGAGAAAGAGGACAGGCAAAGCGCGGAGTTTGTTCATGCCCAGGGTCTGAGCAAGGGGCCTAGAGGAGGCAAAGGACAAAGGAAGGGCAAGACAATATCGTCTGGATCTGGTCTTCGATATGAGGTTGAGAATCACTGAACCAAGAGCCGGGGCGGTTAGAAGCCATAATTGATGCCGGGCTACGCGACTGAGGAGACACATATGGCTCAGGAGTTGGCACATGAGCATACAGCCGAGACTCAGGAACAATGTGTCTCGGATTTCATTCATCTCTTTGCGGCATCTTATGTCGTGATATATTAAACTAGATCACTTCTATTGTGACTGGTGGCTTTCAAGAAATCATGAATACTCAAGTAAGGGAAGTCCTAAAGTCCTGGAATGAAAGGTGTCTCACTTGGTGAGCTAATGAGGTCTATATGAGAACTATTTAATGTCGCGCTCATGATGGGTTACCACAACACACATCATATCACAATGAGAAGAGTGTCAAGAACCAAGAGGGGATACCATCCGAAAAATGCTGTTTGGGACAGCCGGGTATACTATCAACGGCCACGACTGACTTCCTTCGACTTTGCGTTGACTGGCGTAGACCCGAACCTTTCGTACGGCACCGTCCCTTGACTTGACTCCCATGGATTTTTCCATGCCTGTTAGACCGTGGACGGGCCCTCGACGTCAATGCCGGGGTTGACTCGCCTCTCCGGCCTAAAAAGAATTGGTATGTCTCCAAGAGCAAATATACCTCGCTGTCTGCTAATGCATGGCACTTCGTTCAATATTGCCGAGTGTTGGTGTATACGGTATGGACAGGCATCGTTGACTTATCAGCCGCAAGTGGCCGCATCGGACGACCGAATCAACTCAGTTGGCGCGCATTTAAATCAATAGCCAGGGCTTCTTATTGTGCGCTGCATGTTTTGTGTGGTCATTTCCGTGACACTGGTAGTCTTCTGTATGATCGACTCTAGATGGTCGATTTAGCACATGACATGTGGGTGCTAGTTAAAATCAGACTTGATCCGATGTATATCGCTTGTATGCGTAAGTTAACACAAATGAATAATGGCCCGTTACCAAGGCCAAGAGCAAGTCATTTTTCTACTCGACCATGTGTTTAGTCACGATAGGTACCGAGTCAAGCCCGTACCCCGAGAGGACTTGTACGCCATCAACTGAATAGAGGGTTTAATCTTGCTGAACAGAACACGAACCTAGGACTTGGCAACGTGAGCACGTGTCAGTTAGTTGAGATGCTTATACTTTGTACGTTTCCAGGAGGGGTGTTGAGCATCGCCACAGTGTCTACAACTCGAGTACGACGACTGCAACAAGTATCTCTTTAGCTGTGGTAAGGCAAATAATTTAGCTGGAGTCTCTGCAGAGGCTTAGGAGCTCAGCGGTACGCTGTTTGACTTCAAAAGGCTAGGTACCTACCTATATAGCTACAGGAAATTTTATGTACTGCGATGTAGATCCCTAAGAGCTATGACTTCTGGCACCATATAACCTACGTGGGACCTCATGCACCTCGTCTTTCTCTCGCTTTCGTTGGTTTGAATCACTGTATCAGCGTAAGTGATGCCTAACCACAGTCTAAGGGATAGGTATCATGTCGAGGCGTAGTGGGCGATGCTGACGATGGTAGTAATCTATTTAAGTCCTTGGCGAAAGAGAGAGGTTCGAACATGGAAGCAACTAGAAAGAAATACCGCCGAAGGATCAAGGAGCCAGGGAGTCAGGGAGTGAGCGGCGCGGCAGTATCCGGGCGGTGGCGAGATGAAGGGCGCTATGATTGGGGATTTTGTGGGTGCCTAGATGTGGGAACAGGCTCCCGTGGTGTCATCGTGACATTCGGTATTGAGTATTGGGTATTGAGTATCTGTCAGGTGGATGAGATGATGAGTGAGAGCATTTTCAGCTCGGGGAGAAAGCAACGAAGAGAGCAAGAGAGGAAGAAGGGAATGGCTGACTGGTGGCTCGGGATCCGATGAGCGGAGCTAACGGAGGTGGAGCTGTTCAGAAGGAGCCGGAGGTTCGGGGGCCGAGAGCCACGGGGCCTAGGGAAGGTACGGTGACAAGGACGACGACAGAGGCAGGGAAGGGACGGGCAGGAAGCTAAAGACCTCCCACCCGCCATATCGCGGAGGTGAGACGAGTGTAAAATGCGCCCAGTCTCCCTTACTGCTAAATATAACTCCAATGCTGCAACGCCATCGGCCATTGGTGCACACAAGTTACTGCATGCCATCTGCGACATGCTTAAAGTACCTGCCGAGGTATCCCTTTCGAGCGTCGACAATCCCATCACGAACATCCCTAATTAGCAAGTCCGTCATCAACAGCGCGAGTCTGTGTGCTGTGGGGGACTGCAAGCTTCCAGTTAGTTCGCAGGTACGTGCCCTCTACCGTGCCTAAAGGTACAAAGTACCACCTAATCTGGCCCAACTGGGCAAGCGGTGATCATGGATTAAGTTGGCTTGCTTGGCTGGTGGCTCACCTTTTTGGGGCGGCGGCGGGTTAACATTCCACCAGCCGAAGGCCGAGCAGGGCCAGCAACTTGGAGCCTCCCCGCCAAAAACCCCATCCACCACTGAACTTTTCTGGTGTGCGCCCCTCAACAGTCCCAGTCCCTTCTCCACGCCGCCCCGAAATCTGAATATCCGAAATAATCGTCCATTCTCGACTTGACTGCCCCGCGGCCCGAGTCGCCATTGCGTTCCCCCAGCTTCCGGTTCAGCTTCAGGCCCATCTCCTCCAAGAGTCGAAAGCTCCAACGCGACTTCGCCCATCATGCAGGCTCCGGTGGTGGTTATGAGTGCGTCCATCTTGCCCCTGCGCCCTTGCTCCTCCAAGCTCCCGCCTCAGGGCATCAAGGCCATCAAGCCCAAAACTTGACGACGCAATCACCGAATACTGACAAGCTCTGCCTAATAGACACAGGCGCCGGTGAGAGACAGACCGGCCGAAAAGCTCAGCTGTCCAACATCGCCGCTGCCAAAACGTGAGTCTCCCGCTATCCCCTTTCTACCCCTCTCATCGCGTGCCTCGCCCAGCTAACCAGCTTCCAGTGTCGCCGATATCATTCGATCATGCCTCGGTCCCAAGGCCATGCTCAAGATGCTGCTCGACCCCATGGGTGGCATCGTCCTCACAAACGACGGCCACGCCATTCTCCGAGAAATCGAGGTGTCGCACCCCGCCGCCAAGAGCATGATCGAGCTCAGCCGGACACAGGACGAGGAAGTCGGTGACGGAACTACCACCGTCATCATCCTAGGTAAGAGATAGCTCCGCCTCTACCCTCTCCCAGCCTGAGGATACCTGTTGACACCTCCCAGCCGGTGAGATCTTGGCCCAGGCTTTGCCTCAACTCGACCGCAACATCCATCCCGTCGTCATCATCTCCGCCTTCAAGCGTGCCCTGAAAGATGCTCTCGCCATCATTAACGAAATCTCCCAGCCAATCGACGTCAATGACGACAAGGCCATGTACCAGCTTATCTCCTCGTCCATCGGCACCAAGTTTGTTTCACGGTGGATGGACCAAATGTGCGAGCTCGCGCTCAAGGCCGTCCGAACGGTGACGTGGGAGGCTGGCAATGGCAAGACCGAGGTCGACATCAAGCGATATGCCCGAGTCGAGAAGGTCCCCGGTGGCGAGATTGAGGACAGCAAGGTCCTTGATGGTCTGATGCTGAACAAGGACATCACACACCCCAAGATGCGCCGGCGCATCGAGAACCCCAGGATCGTGCTCCTCGACTGCCCCTTGGAGTACAAGAAGGGCGAGTCGCAAACCAACATTGAGATCACAAAGGAGGACGACTGGAACCGCATTCTTCAAATTGAGGAGGAGCAGGTCAAGGCTCTGTGCGAATCCATCATCGCCGTCAAGCCCGATCTGGTCATCACCGAGAAGGGCGTTTCTGGTGAGTGATCCCCTCATCCCCATCATATTCACCCCCTTCATTACTAATGCAACCCAGACCTTGCTCAACACTACTTCATGAAGGCCAACATCACAGCTCTCCGCCGAGTGCGCAAGACCGACAACAACAGAATAGCCCGTGCCACTGGCGCCACTATTGTGAACCGCGTCGAGGACCTCCAGGACTCCGACGTTGGTACTCAGTGCGGCCTGTTCGAGATTGAGAAGATTGGAGACGAGTATTTCACCTTCCTTACCAAGTGCAAGGACCCCAAGGCCTGCACCATCCTCCTCCGAGGCCCCTCCAAGGACATCCTCAACGAGATCGAGCGAAACCTCCAAGACGCCATGGGCGTGGCACGAAACGTCATGTTCGAGCCCAGATTATCCCCCGGTGGCGGTGCCACTGAGATGGCCGTATCGGTGAGGTTGAGCCAGATGGCCAAAAGCATCGAGGGTGTGCAGCAGTGGCCCTACAAGGCCGTGGCTGAGGCCCTCGAGGTTATCCCCCGCACACTTGTCCAGAACGCTGGCAAGAGCCCCGTCCGCGTGTTGACGGATCTGCGTGCCAAGCAAGCCGAGGGCAAGAGCTCGTGGGGTATCAACGGCGACACTGGTGCCATTGCCGATATGACGGAGTACGGAGTCTGGGAGCCCCAGGCCATCAAGCTGCAGAGTCTCAAGACGGCTATCGAGGTACGTCTTCCCCTTAACGAGGGATCAACCCTCTCCCCCCTTTCCCTTCCCTCGCCTTGTTATTTGGGACTACGAGGTACTGACCGATACCTTAGGCTGCCTGCCTCCTCCTCCGAGTAGACGACATTTGCAGCGCCAAGAAGATGCAGGGCGGTGCGCCCGGCGTCGGCGGCGGCGATGATTAGAGAGATAGAGAGGCGAGAATGAGAGGGAGCTGAGCTGTGAGCATGGTGACGAGCATCGGGACGGTTTAGATGTGTGTGTTGGGACCAGTCATACCCCCTGTACTAGCCGAAGAAGCAGAACAAGATAGACAAAAGGGCCTGGGGCGACAGCCCTGGGGTTTCCATCTGCCAAGATGTAGAAATGGGTATCATTGAAATTACCTCCCGAATCAACAGTTTGCCTGTTCGGCATAGTCTCCTCCTCATGGCCTGTTTTTACATGTATTCTATGTGGTGACTTTTATGCGTGAGTTTGAATGTGAGAGTGAATGTGAGTAAGCGTGAGTGAGTGCATATGGTTAATCTTCGTCATCATGAATGACGAGACCTGCCGGTTCTACAGTCACTGCAGACACAGGATTCTGGTCGCCTTCCTTTGTCTTGTGGTTCGTAGAGGCAGTGTCCGTCTCATTTGCACCCTCTCCAGTGCCGCTGCCCGGCCGTTCGCCATCGCAGGCGGGAGTTGATGTAGATGCCTTCTTGCTGGCGCTTGGGGCGGGACCCTTTCCCTTGTTGGCCTTGCGAGCCTTCATCTTCTCTCGCTTCTCGCGGTTCTTCTTGGTGCGCTCCTCGTCCTTGCGCTCGCGCTCCGTCTTTTCCCGCTCGAACTGGACCTGGTCCTTGTCGCGCTTGAGGTCGTCGTCCATCTCGCGCAGGCGCTCATACTCGCGCCGGCGGCTAGCCTTGTAGACATGGAACTCACCGGAGCCGGCGCCGGCGGAGGAGCCCTGGACGTTGGTGACGATCTCGGGGGGCGCGGCGCGGCCGGGGCCGAGGAGCGCGCCGGCCGACGACTCCGGGACGCGGATGTGCTGGTCGGGCTTCGCGAAGAGGGCGTCGACGTTGGCAGCCTGGGAGGAGACGGGTGTCAAGGCGCGCTTCTTGGTGGGACGGTGCGAGCGAGGGTCGGCTGAGGTTGGTATCGATTCGGGGCCCGGAACGGACATGGCGTGAGGGCAGCGGGAGATGGCCGGGAGGAGGCCGGGAAAGGGTGTCTTTGGGATGGGTGGACGAGGATGGGCGATCTGGCGAGAATGGGGTGAGACGCGGGTGAGGCCTGGAGCGGAGGCGTGCGTGGGAGTTGGACGCAGACGGGAAGGATTGGCAAGATGGGCGCACCAGCGTGCAGCGCGTGATGGTGTTATCTAATGAGGTGTGCTGTGAAAAGACTGCGTACTGTGTACGTGCGGGGTGTCGGCCCAAGGTTGGTGGTGTCGGGTTACGCTGGACAGTCGGCAGACGTGAAAGAAGTTGGTGTTGAGAGGGTTGCACGTGAAGGCGTGAGGGAGCAGGGCGAAAAGAGGATATGTGATTGGGCCCAAAGCTAAGCGCGCGGTAGTTAAAGTTAGTGCCAGGCACGAGTTACAGCGAGCGATGTCCAAGACACAGTCACCACCATCACAGGGGACTGACAACCACCACAGGGGGAGGACTGAGACTCTGCTCTCTAGCACACGCGCCCCTCACCCTGTCACTGAGAAACGAAACAAATGGCGTGCGCTGGGAAACGTTTTCCTATAGTAGACGAAACATTAAGACGATGGTTTCGATCTGCGTGCATGTATGTGTACTTGCGTGTTTGGGTGACAATTCTCCGATGTTTGGAGGGGATGATGATTTGGGAAATTCAGCAAAAGAAGCACGCAACCAATCAATAATTGAGTCATCATACTATGATGACGAAACCAGGAGTCAGGCGCTGGATTCTGTGGTACGTGTGTGAAAACATTCGTCAGAGAAGCGTCATGGAAACGGCAAAGGATGGAAGCATCTGGTGAGCCCCTCATGATCAGAAGAGAAAAAAGAGGTGACATGGCGCGGAGCTGTTTGCTGCTTTGAGCACTGCTGCACCCCAGGATTGGGTGAGACATGGTCACGGACACTATAGTAGCTGCTAGGTGCCGTGGAGATACTTGACAGGTAGGTGTAGAACACGCAGCAGCCACGAGAGGGACAGGAGAGAGACGCACAAGATACGGGCCAGATGATGCGATTCCGGAGTTGAAAGGAACAGATTCCCTCGTGGCACGGCCCTGAGTCCCGAATAGATGCAACGATGGACATCCATCTCCGAGGCTATCGCGTAGATCGCCAGATGGTCCGTCAGCCGATGGACCCTTTTCGACCCTTTCTGATACTTTAACCCAATGGACCTGTGCTGGGCGGTCAGTCCAAGACAAGGCGTCCAGGGGGTGCGCAGATGCCCTAGATGCCAAGCGATGCAAGCATGGGCCCATTCGGCCATGGTTCCATTCGTTGATGGCTCCATCGGTTCATGGCTCCATATCACGTTTTCTTTCAGTCTTTCAGTCTAGTCACTTTCTTGGAGTCTTGTCCCCCAGGTTCGTCGAGTCCTCGCGTGTCCCGGTGACGGATGGCATTGCCCCAGATAAGCCCATTTTCTCCATGTAAGCTCATTCGAACCCATAAGTCCCCTCATGTCATGCAGACACCCACCGCCAGATGAAGATGATTACTACAGTACGAAGCATGTGCGCGTACTATATGTACTGTACGTACCGGGTAGGGTTAAAGTAGGTACCTACCTAGGTACGCAGGATTGTTCTCAAGTGAGGCGGATCGGAGCGTATCATTGGCTGTTTCTGCGAAGCGCCGGGGGTAAGGGGAGAGCTGAACGGGACTCTTTCGGAAACATGGCAACAATACCGACATGGATGACGGCGTTTTACCCTTTGCACCGGGAGTGAATGGCCTATGGGCGGCCTTGAACGCATGCTCCCAAGGCGAACAATCTGCACGGTGTGAATATCGATTGCAGGGCACTGCCGGGTTAGTCAAGGACTCGAGGGCCAAGGGGTGGCGGCCAACGAGCGACGTCGGGATTACACAAGCAGGCCTTCGCAGAGTCTAGAGGTAGGTACTTCACTTAGTCTACGGATACCTAAGGTACCTACCTACCTCAAGTCCTTCAACCACAAGAATCACCTCCATCCCGCATCATCTCGCCCTCAACACTTCGCACCCTGCTGTTCCTGCGCACCTCCAACCAGACCAGCAGCCGCCTGCGCATCCTTAAATCGCACTCTTTCTCGCATCCGTGCATCATTGCCTTTTGCGAAACAATTACCACCTACCCCGCCACTGCCCCACGAAGTTCCAAAGATTGAAACACCCGTCTCTCTGTCAACCCGCATACAGAGTACATATACCGACATTATCCTCCCGTTTCCTCTCACGTCTCGTCTCCCATCCTCCACTGCCGCCCTGCCGCCCTGTCGCTCTCACTGAGCTGAAGAAACTCCACTGCCGACCAAGAAACACACCTTGACCCGCAACCCAACCATTCGCCTTCGCCCACCATGACAAAACCGCGGTTGATAATCTTGATTCGCCATGGACAATCCGAAGGAAATAGTACGTCTCGCTCTGTCTCGTTCTGCTTCCCTTTTAGCCTCTACCGTCATTTCGACTCTCCTCCCTCCCAGATTTTCCTACCACTCGACCTTTCCCGTCGACTCCTGCCTCGACTTCTTTTTGCCACTCGACTAACTTCTGCTCCCTACAGAAAACAAGGACATTCACCAGTCTATCCCCGATCACAGGGTCAAGCTCACCCCCGAGGGTTGGAACCAAGCCCACGATGCTGGCCGCCGCCTTCGCAAACTCCTCCGCCCCGACGACACCCTCCAAATCTTCACATCTCCCTACCGTCGCACCCGGGAGACCACCGAAGGCATCCTCTCCACCCTGACCTCTGACGAACCCGACCCCTCTCCCTTCCGCCGCTCCAATATCAAGGTCTACGAGGAGCCTCGCCTGCGCGAGCAGGACTTTGGCAACTTCCAGCCTTGCAGTGCCGAGATGGAGCGCATGTGGCAAGAGCGTGCCGACTATGGCCACTTCTTCTATCGCATCCCTAATGGCGAGAGCGCTGCCGACGCATACGACCGCATCAGCGGTTTTAACGAGAGTCTATGGCGCCAGTTTGGCGAGGATGACTTTGCTAGTGTCTGTGTCCTCGGTATGTGGTCATGTCCTGATTCACCCCATTTCATCGTATATACTCATTCAGAGTTCTTTCGCAGTGACTCACGGCCTCATGTCTCGCGTCTTCCTCATGAAATGGTATCACTTCACCGTCGAATATTTTGAAGATCTGCGCAACATCAATCACTGCGAGTTTCTCAACATGCGCAAACAGGATAACGGCAAATATATCCTTGAGAACAAACTCCGAACCTGGTCCGAGCTACGCCGGGAACGCAAGGATAAAGAGGACCGGGAGAAGACAAGCGCGAAGCTCCCACGCACAAAAACCTTTGTCGCCACCCGTCGCTGGGGCGGCTGTCCGAACGGGTGCAACCATAACGGCCACTATATCAAACGCGATGACCTCGAAGTTCTACGCCAAAAGGACCATGAGACGGCCGCTCCTGGTAACGTAGAGGCCGCTCCCAACGGGGCCCGCAGGTCACGGCTGCATCAGTCCACGCCCGCTGCGACCCAAGACGACCGCATACAACAAAGAGATGAGGTCAAGAGAGCTCCCCCTATAGACGCCAGCAAGCTTCACAATAGCGAAGCCTGTCACAAACTCGATGGCAGATCTCCATCTGTAGATCTTGATCAGGGCGCCGCGTCCCCTTACCTCCACATCGGCCGTGACGGAGGCGGCACCTACTCCGGGCACACTTCTGCCGCCGAGACAGACACCGACGCCTCCGAGGACGAGGAACTCAACCTTCACCGCGTCGCCTCCCTCAATACCCATCAGAAGAGCATCGAAGGCGCCGCCACCTCAGAGCAGAACGGCAACGAACTAAACAACCACATGGACAAGTTAACTTACGCCGATGAAAACGGCACCAGCAAGCCCCGTCGATCCAACCGCCTTGGAGACGCTTCCCCCGAGTCTTCGGAAGGTGACCCCGACGACATCGACCAGGCTGAGAAGGACGACCGGAGCATTCAAGGCAGCGTCTACTGACATGCCGCTCTTTAATGAAGGAACGGATTCCTTGTAGGAACATGCTGATGACTCTCATGTTTTTTTTCTTGCTTTTTTTGGTTTCTTTTTTGGTTCTTGGTCTTGTTCTCTACGAGGAAATGGAATTGGAAATCCTCTCAAAAGGGAATGTGAGATAGACTGTGCAGGCATGGTTTGGGCGCAGCTTCTTGGTAGTACCCCCAATTGGCGTTTATTGTCTTCGCTCTACAAAAGTGACAACGTACCTAGATCACAACCATAGATATTGATGACCTTTATGACAAAGTGGCATTAACTGATAATCCATTCAATGCCGCCCGCTTCCGTGACCTCTATCTAATAAGAGAGAATCTTATCTCGTCGCCATTCCCGCCCCCAAGTCCAGCCGAGGGATGATACCCTGCTACCCGCCTGCATTCAAAAAGGCGGAAAGCCTCCTTGGCGCTCCAAAATATACAAAAGTAGCTCCAAAACACCTTCCAATTTCACTTGAACCGTATGCTCTGCCCTGTAGACAAAGCACAGCTCAGCAGCCATGATGCTGCAGAAATGTAAAGAGTCGATTGTGATCCCTGGGGCCACCAATGAAGTCCCCACCCTTGGGTGTCTTATTCTCCATAATATGCAAAATTCAACAATGTAACACTGAATCAAATCGTGGTAACAAGATGAAACGAAGAGAAGGGGTTAATACAAGGTGTGTATCGTAGCGCGTAGGAGGAATAATTAGCCACATTAAGGGTCAAGGGAAGTCCAGCGAACGAGGTGTGGCTTGCACGTTCGCTCCGAATCGGACTTCCTTGCAATCATTTCCTCGCTTGGTCGTAATCCGTTTGAGTGTGTTCTAAAGTCACCGTTTCCCTCGATCAAAAAAAAAAAAAAAAGGGTGGAAGGACGTCGTGCTGGGTATAAAAGTGTCGAGGGAGCGACTGACGGCCCGCGAAACAATAAAGGAATAAGAGCAGAAAGGAGTAAGTGGGAGGATAGAGCGGAACTAGCCATGGCTCTCGATGAATAGTATTCTTAGAAGAATTTCGACATGGCTCTGCTGAGATCGATGAAATCGACCGGTTTCGTGACGTAGTCACTGAAGCCCGCCGCGACACACTTGTCTTGCACGTCTGACATGACGTTGGCTGACAGTGCGATGATGGGCATTTTGGGGAACCGAGCAACTTGCTCCCACTGTCTGATTTCGCGGCATGCTTGGTATCCATCCTTGCGAGGCATATGGAGATCACACTGAAATAGATTTGGTTAGCGTCCTGCGACCCTGAAGGATTGAAACACGATATCAGGATGGCTCACCAGAATAAGGGAGTAGGTTTGATGCGGCTTGGACAGGACCATTTCCGTACACTCCGCGCCATCTACCGCAATCTCCACGTCAACCCCAATCTTCTTTAGATACTTCATGAGCACCTTCTGGTTGACAGGGTTATCCTCGACCAGGAGCACCCTGTACCCCTTGTTGCCCATGCGCCTTTCAATTTCCAGGTAGCTAGCCTTCTGGTTTTCAACCATCTGCTGTGCTGTAGAGCGATTTCGGTCGATGCTCAGGTCTCGCATTTTGTTTGGATCGAAGATGACGGCAAATCGTGACGGCTTGACCGGCTTGTAAATGAAGGTCACCATACTCTCGGAAAGAAGGCGCTGGTCTTTGGTATCGGCCGCCAGCTTCAAAACAGACTGCCGTTGCACCGAGTCAGAAAGGACCACGATTGTCGTCTTGTCAATCGACTGTGTCTTGGTGATTTCTTGCATCAAAGAGATGATCGCGGCAGCTGAGGGCAGATTAATAACAATGTGTGTAAACCTGATTGGATCTTCCCCTCCGATCAACGTTTCAGCCTCCTCCACTGTCGCCAGTGCAGTGAGTTGATGCGGCACATCCTTTGGTAGCGTCATCTCGATGTGTTGGGTCGTGGCTTCGCGACTGTGGAATTGGGGGCAAATAATGAGAATTGAATACATCGGCGGGCGGAAGTCTTCGGATAGTGCATGGTCCGCGGCCCCAGGCGCAAGATGGGAGCCAGGGGAGCTTCGGCCTGACGGCATCTCCAGCTTCATCTGAGACAAGTCTTGTCCACTCGCCTTAGCAGCCTCACTAAATCGAGCTAGGCCTGTGTTGATGGACGTCGCGGATGACCGGTCGGTAGCCTGCGACCGAGTAGAGTGAAGTGACGGGTTTGAGCTACCCGTTGACGCAACAGGGGAGACGAACTCGGTATCAGGGTTGGGAGTTGAGGCCCCGGCGATTTGCGGGTGCTTGGGTGGCGGCAACGGCTTAATGTTTCTAGGAACATTGAACGTCATCTCTGGCCTCGGAGTGAAAACCGATGTTGGCTGAGGACTGTTCGGGAGATTTGGTCGATCATCTGCTGTCGGTAGCGCAAACTTTGCCGTGAACGTAAATGTCGATCCCTTTCCAGGGATAGCTTTGCCCTCCATCGTACCGCCATGGAGCTCTACGAGCTGTCTCGAAATGACCAGGCCCAGGCCACTACCACCATGTTGGCGGGTGCTGCTCCCGTCAATTTGGCTAAATGGCTTGAACATCAGTTCAGCCTCTTCCTCGGAGAATCCACGCCCGGTGTCGGTAATTGCAAATTCAAGCATCATCTCATTTTCGTTCACACCCGTCATCTCTTCACGGTACACCCTGCATCGACTGAAGACCTCTCCCTCGGAGGTGAACTTAATGGCGTTTCCAATAACGTTGAGCAACACTTGGCGTATCCGGACCTTATCTCCCTTAACCCAAGCGGGCACATCAGCTTCCACAAGGTAATTCAGCTCTAGACGTTTAGCAATCGCCATTGTCGAAACAAGTTCGTTAACATCTTCAATGAGAGACCGTGTATGAAACCACTCATATTTTAGCTTCATCATGCCCGCATCAACCTTTGACAGGTCCAGAATGTCATTGATGATCATGATCAAACTGTTGGCACTCGTCTGGATAGTGTTCGTGTAATCGAGTTGTTCTTCATTCAAGGTGGTGTCCTGGAGGAAGCTGACCATTCCCGAGATTCCAATGAGAGGCGTTCGAATTTCGTGAGACATGTTGCTTAGGAATCTGCTCTTGGTCTCCATGGCTTCTTTTAACTTCGCCTCGAGGAGCTTGTGATCATTGATGTCAGTGGCCGACCCAAAATAAGAACTGGCACCTCGGCCAAAGTCAATGGTATCGATCTCTACACATCGAATAAGGTGCCACCTATATTCTCCAGCTTTAGATAACAGCCGGACCTCAGTGGTGTATGAAACTCTTCCGGCGCTGTCGTTCGCGACCTTGATCACGCCCTTGCGAGCGAGCTCAGTGAGATCAGCAGGCCACTCGTAGACAGAACTGCTACCAGAGCTGCTATTTCGGGAGAGCGATTGGTGAATGGAGGGTAGAGCGTCGTGGGCAGTATGGGAACTCTGCGCATGGATTGTACTGGTCGAGGTCGCCTCGGAAGACGCTGGTTCTCGGAAGACACTGGTGCTGTCGCGCTTTCGGTGAAGTGAGGTATGGGGATGTGTGGTAGGGATTCTGCATCTCGCCAGATCATCCGGATGGACATAATCCATAAATCCAAGGCCAAGTGAGTCGGTAAAGGTTTGCCCTGCGTATAAGAGCCACTGCTCGTTGGCAAAGGTTATTCCCTCGTCCTCAGTAGCGGTGAAAATGATTTGTGGGATCAAGTTGGCCAACAACCGGTGCTTAGCCTCGGAGGCCTCAATTTCTTCCTGGCGTGCAGCCTTCAACTCTGCAATGTGCTGATCATGGATGTCCATATACGATCCCAAGAACTGCATAATGACACCTCGTTTGTCCTTTGATGCGACTGCTCTGGCATAAAACCAACGATACGCGCCGTCAAAGCGTTTGATGCGAACAGTCCTGGAAAACTGCTCCCCGGTCCGAGCGGAATGGCTCCAGGCTTTCAGGTACTCATCGCGATCATCGTTATGAAGGCTCCCCCAGGGGTCCGCTGCAAGATCGGTTGCCGTCTGTCCTCGATAAGATAGGTAGCGACTATTCACCCAAACTATTTCGCCTGTCTGCGGCAGAGCAACGAAAACATGTGCTGGGAGCGAATCGAGAATGAGACCCTTCAGCCTGTCGGATGGCGGTGGCATGTCCCCTGCTCCGGTTGTGATGGAGCCAGTCCGAGTCAGTTGAGAGACTGGCTGTGGCCTATTACTTAGGGTCGAGCTCGGAGGCAGTGACTGGAAGGTGGAAGCGAAATCTGCTCCGTAGGAGTGCAGCATCGTGTGTCCGTGACGAGAACGTCCCTGGTCTGGCCTGGCTGAGTCCGCCGAATTTCTGGCAGCTCCTTCGGTGCTAGGGCTTGTTGTGTTTTTGCTCGCTTGTTGCGAGTCTGGTTGCAATATCGTCTTGCCCGAACTGCTCGCGAGCTCCTCAGTGCTGCGGACAGCCTTGTCAACAGTTATCGCAGCATCAAACACGTTTTGGAATGATGACGAGTTAACCAAACGAGATTGCCGCTTTTCAGGGGGTGAGTTCTCTTTGGACCCTCTCCGAGGTCGTTGAACGGCTGTGCCAAAAGACTCTGGCCGGGGAGGCACTGACCTTTGCCTGGCACTGAAATATCCTTCGCCTTGCGAGAGTCCGCCTGGGCTTGGGGTTGGGTGTTGTCGTTTGTCTGTCAGGTAGTTCATCGACCCTTGCTCCCACCCGGGCGTGCCAAGAGGCGACACGGTTGCACTCTTGGATACGGTCGAATAATCGCTCGGGCTTGTCAAGCTTCCAGCCAAAGATTGGTGGGGAACGAGGTCGTCGGTTGGTAGGAAAGACAGGCTCTCCAGTGCTCGTCCATCAGCAGTCACTGCACCAAACCCAGCCGTCTGTGGCCTTTTGCGTTGCATTCCTGCCAATTCTGTCTCCAGGTTGGTGTAGTGGCGGCAAAGGGAGAAGCTCGTGGCCATGTGTGGCGCCAAATGCTCAAGAGAATGGCGCAAGTTTGAGGGATACGGGATAATCGGGCTTAGAATCGATAGAATGGCGATGGGGGCAGCCTTGTCCTTCTTTGCACTCTCTGGCGTGTGGCGACCATCTTTTCCAGTGCTGGGAGGACATTCGTACTTTTCCCAAGAGTTGAGTTTCTCCTCAAATGCGGTGCTATCAAGTTTGAAAGAATGAGTCGGTTTTGACAGGAGAACGTGGGTTAATGGGATGTGAAGCACCGTCCACGAGTTGTCCACTCCAATTGCTTCTGGAGGAGGCATCCCCCTGTAGTCACTCGTGCCTGTGGCGGGGTTGAAAGAATCCTCGTCTACCATGGCGTCCGTGAAGAATGGGTTGTCTTTCGGGTCAGCACGGATAGCAGGCGAAGGTGCCGGGGATTGTGACCAAGGCGATGGGGGTGCTTGTTCGAACTCCTCGTATTTCGGAGTTGGGGGCCTCGGCCTGTCTTCTTCCAAACGACTTTCTAGGCGCGAAGCCATTACCTTTGCTCTCTCTCCTGAATGGGTTTTGCTTCGAGTGGGCACACGGGAGGCAGACACCACACTGAAAATGGACGATAGTTTCGAGAAAGATTCGGACCGCGGCCGGTGGATTGGTTTGCTGGACGAGTCGGAAGCGTTCTCCATGGGAGTAGACCTTGGTTGGCTAGGTTGCTCTGATACGTGGTCGGCGAGATAGGGATACGTCCGGGTAAGTGCAATTGTCTTGCCTCGTTCAAGAACTCGCATAACGCCGCTGTGGTCAATGAGGGGGTCTGCTTCGTAGTCAAGGGCCTGCAAGACAGGTAGCATACGGCCTTCGCCCTGCTTCTCGGCGATGAGAGGAGCCTCCCAGCTCGGGATGTGTTGTTCGTTGGCATCGTGCTCGTCAAGAGCGGTCTTGTTGAGCGGGGCATAGCCATGCGGCAAGGCTTTGGCAAACTGGCTCGGCGGCAAATTGCTCTGACTCCGCTTCAAATAAGAGGGCCGACGAGACGGTGCAGGTGATCTATCTTGGGATTTCTCCTTGTTCTCCTCGTAAGATGTAAAGGAGTGGCGGCTATATAGTCCGGGTCGTGCAGCAGAGCTGACTTTGAGTGTATCGACGGGGGGCGATGTGATTCCTTCGGACTGGCCCTGGTCGCTGGTAAGGATAGTGTTCTCATAACCCTGCCTTGCCATGTATCCGAGACTCAAGTCATCTTCCTTGTGTTCGTTGTACGTGGCTTTCTGGCCCCATGGAACATTTTCGATGTCTGTCGTATCAGCAGGTACGGCCAAGGTGACACGTTCGGCCTTGTAGACATCCTTCATGATCTGAACAACCGTATTCCACCACGCATCTAAGCCGGGTTCGGCACTGAGCATCAAAGATAGGTCGTAGAGATTAGGATTAGGAAAATTAACGTTGTCTGGTTGGGGCGACATGAAGGAAGGGTTGAAAGTGAAGGCGGAAGCGGGTGTCGAGTTTCCAGAAAGAACCTTGTCTTGAGCACCCATTCCCATTGATTCGAACGAGGGAAAGTTAGGGGTACCGGTAGGGGAGAGGGTAGTGAAGGGTTTGTGCAGATATGTAGGCACGAAGCCGGCGGGTGCCATCCTAGGGAATGGGTAGGATGGTGTACCAGCAATAGGTGCAGGGGTAAAACCACGAATGGTAGCGGCAGACTCGGTGGACGTGGTCAATAAGGAACCCTGAGTAGGCGGGCTTGATAGTGTTTCTTCGGGGATGGGTGATACTCGGGACTTGTCTGCTAGAGTTGGCGACAATCCTCGAGAAGATAATTCCCGCTGCTCCAGGTCCCTAGCCAGTTTTGCTCGATAATCGATGAGCTGCTGCTGTGAAAAAGTTAGATCAGGGGCCGCAACGCTCCCGTCGTCTGGCCGTAGGGGACTTGGCGGGTCCTCGTGTACGGCAACGGGTGATTTCTCTGTGGTTGTAGTCCACTCTGGTTCCTGGGTGGCGGAGAAAGAGCTCTCCTCGGTGGGTGGTGTCTCTCTTGTCATCACGGCGAGCGGTGGAGCTCCTAGAACCTCCAGAGGCGAAGTCGGGAGGTGGCTGGAGTGGCGATCCATCATTGCATGGCGCGCCGTGACCGTCGCATTCGCAGGCGAGATTGAAGTCGTCCCTGGCACTACACATCCATCTCTGACGACAATCGAGAACGGTTTCTGCGTAGTTAGGAACAACGGGTGGTTTGCGTTGTGGTTAGTGAGGCGAGTCGGCGAACCGAATTGGCGTGTCGAAGCCGAAGCAGAAGGAGCCTGGTGGTCTTCGGAAGGTGAGATGGGACGTTGATGCCTCATTCAGGGAAAATGAGAGCAGTGACGAGGCAGACAGGGAGATGACGCTCGGGCGAGGATGAAGCTGGCTGCATGCGAGGCGGAGCGTAGGCAATTCGGAGCGTCAGGCGTTGAGCGACGGGACGGGTGGAAAACGAAGGTGGGCCGGAGAGGGCAAGTGAATGGGACCAAGCAAATGGGACCAAACAGCGAAAAAAGGCTCTTTCCCTTTTTCCCTTTTACTTTTTGACTTTCCTTTCGCTTTCCTTTTGGTCGGAGGCAGGTTCGACGCGGTGGTCGTGATGTACTTTGGATAGGCAGGTCCGGGGAGCCTGTGGCGGTTGACACGGCCAACAACAGTCACACAGAGGCGGTTCGAGGTGGGGGGGAATAGTCGGCAATGTTCGGTATCGGAGGTTGGCTTTCCGATCTTCTTGTCTCTATCCCTGTGTCCCTTGGAGGGATCCCGCAGAGAATGAGAAGGTGGTGGTGGTGGTGGTGGGCGTGGATGTCGTCGACGTTGTCGTCCTGGATGTGGTGGGCGAAAGTTGGCTGGCTTAGGTTAAGACGGAGCCAGCCCTGTTCGGTCGAATGGTGCTAGGTTTGGAATCCCACAGGGGTTGGTAGAGGCTCTCACAGAAGGCACAGGAGGTACAGAAGGAAACAAGTAGTACACAGGGAGACTCTTGGAGTCCAAGTAGGCAAGCGTCAAGTTCCCTTTTGGCAGCAGGGCAGTCGCGCAGAGAGAAGGCAAACGCAGAGACAGGCCAATCTTGGACGGTCCATTGTTAGAGGCAGCCCCCGTTGCCCCCCATGATGGGCAAATGGCCCATGCTCGTGGGAAAAGCGGACAGGGATAGCCATTGGCCACAGAAATGGTAGGACAGGACTGGGCGCAACAGGGCCTGCGATGACGTAGGTGAAGGGGGCCACCGAAAAGCCACCCCGGGGCCGAAACCACCCCGGCCAGGTTAGCAGTTAGCAGTTAGCCAGGATTAGCCCACTTGCCCACCAAGGCCAACCCAGTCAGTCGCCAAACTGTAGCCAACCAGCCAACCCAGTTGCAGGCTTGCAGCAGCCAGTTCAGCTAATATGGAGTCGTGCGTTCACTGTCACCGTCACGCACGTCACTCTGCTCTGACTGTGCCTCACCCTCTGCAACGGAAAACCAACTCTTGTCGCGATCCTGAGTCGCACAATAAAGGGGGCCCACCGCCCTTTCTCCATCCCTCGGGTCCTCCCTCTCACTCTCTCTGGCTCTGACAGAACAACAAGACACTGACAAACGAGCACAAGCACCCCGGTTGGGGGCTGAATTGCCCTCCCCAAAAAGACCGCTGTGTTGGATTAATTGGATATTACCTAGCCTGCAGATTCGACGACTGTGGTGTCCGGTGTGGAGGCTTGTCGACTAGGCCAGTAGACTGTTCCTTGCGATTCGCCCCGTGGCCCCTGGCACCTGTATCCGTCCGGGGCATTTTCGATCTCGCACTCCTCTTCCTGCACTGTGACTGAGAAATGACAACGGCGCGGCCTGGTAATAGGCGGCTACTATTAAGGCAGTAACAAGAACAAGTACGACGAGTTCGAACTCATTGAGACCAACAGCAATGGAGCCGGGTCAAAAGATGGTGCTACAACGAACAGCAGCCGTTAACATTCGGAACAATGGACAGAAATCGCATTGCGTCAACACCACTTTCTAACTATCGCAATGCTAGTTTTAATTAGACAGCTTGCTGGTCGCCCGGCTGGTCCCTGAATGCCTGACGTAGGTCGACAGCGCCCTCCCCTGCCTGCCTGACAGGTTCTGCCAACCCGGTTCAACCCTCGAACGCCTCCTTTGCAACACTTCGGGTTCCATGCCAACTCCACCAAAGCCCGCCCTATTACCCTATGGCTTATGTACAACACTGGCCCCAGCATGACACAATCCGCCTGCAACAGTCCCTGAAAGTCCCTGAGAGTCCCCGAGGGGCCCCTGACAAATGCCGTTGCACTCCTCACCTAGTCTATACATAGCTTAATTACAGGAACCAAGGGTCTAACCAACAGTGCGCCAGTAACTGCTTCGTCCATATGGACACTGTAAAGCCATCACACAGGTTGCTTATGTGTGCCGTAGACAATTGTACAAACGTCCAAGGTCCATTCTTAGTGCATTGGTTCGGCTTTTGCACCCATCCGGCCGTAGCCCCGGAACTTGGTTGTTGTCGCAGAAGCCAAGGCGGCGATCGGCAGACGGGCTGCACCGCTGAATGAAGGCTCCCCTCGGGCCCTCGTCCATCCCCTCCACCCACCTGCCAAGCTGCCGACCCTCCTAGGGTTCCCCCGTATTTGTGCCTCATTTTGAAAGTCCGTCTCCCAACGCTACACTCGTCCGTGGTAATAATGCGGCATCAACCATGGAACACAAATAAACATCCCTCCGATGATAACCCAGGGCCACTCTTCCTTCTCTCCCTCTCCCTCGCCATGGGTTCCCCTGCTACGTGGGACGCTAGAAGCTAGAACCCGCTGAGGCGTCCCATTCACCTTCCCTTCCAGATCGCCGATCCCTCTTGATCATCGGCTCTCCCACCGCCCACCGCAACACAGATTTCGATAGACAAACACTGCAAAGCGTGCTGCAATATACCCTCAAGCCCTTGAGCCCCCTTGAGTTATTGAGCCCTCGGACTCTCAGGCCCTCGGGCTCGCAAGCCCTCAGGCGCAGTGGCACAGGTCTCTCATAGCCGGGTCATGAGCGTCATAAGTAGCATTGACGTCGGCCACTGGGATTCTCATTCGTTCCTGGCTCTGCCAAGCTGAGGCGGGCTGTTGTCGACGCCCAATTGACATCATGCTCCTTCAGCGGCCGGGGCCTATTCCCTCCGTTATTCGTCAAATCAAATTACATCCTGGCCCGAGCGGGTGTTGAGCCGGGCGAGATTTAAAAAAAACTAAAACTGCTATTGTTCTCCCCCTCACCGTCGCCTTCGCCTTGGTTCTTGCCCTTCATCCTCGCCCTCGCTCTGGCTGACAACAACAACAACAATCGCGCACCGCAATGTAGACATGGCATCTCGGAAGCAGGCATTTTTCCTCGGGGCCAACTCTCCTGTTCATTTTCTCAAGTACGGATGTAGCACAGATTGGGTCTCGGCGTCTCAGCATGGCGCATGGCACGCGCCTTCGTGGACCGTGGAAGAGACGGAATGGGGCCGGGGAAGCGACCTGCCCCTGCTCGTTATCTGACCCATTTGTTCCAATTTGCTTCCCTGCTGCTCACACTTACAGACCTGGCATCCCGTGTTGTTTTGACGCTTCTCCACCGTGGCCTGGTAGTCTACCGTGTTATAATTACACACGAACTGTAATACAGTGCCACTGTATCGTAGTGTTCGGGACTAGCGAGGAGCACCAATAAGTAACCAAAAGGGTTGATGTTGGTCGGCAAAACAACAGGCCAGGACACGGCGCGTGGAACGTCCGTCCCGCAACGGGCACCGCACGATGGAGGGATTTCTCTGCTTCCTCCGCTTCCTCAGCTTCCTCCACCCCCTCCGGCCCCCACACACTTTGACGGGCCCAAGAGTGACGCTGCCAGCGCCGGTTTGATTCGTTTACAAACATTTCGTAAATTGGTGTGTTGGCTGAAGAAACTGTCGATGCTGCCTGGGGAGCTAACAAGTCAGACATGAACGGGATGAACGGGATGAAACGCTGCATGGCCGGGCCCCTCTGCCATCAGCAACGGGTTTCGGTTTCAATGTCTCGCGTCGTTGCGCTCGCTCTCGTGCCTTGTGCCTCGTGCCTCATGCGCCCACCGTCGCCTGAAGCAGCCGCCAGTTTTGGAGTCGCCCCCATGCATGACGTCTTTGTGCCCTCAGGATGCGACGTGACGTCAGTGGCGCGCCACCAAGATCCCGGCCAGATCCAAGTTGGGAAGCGGTCACGCTGGGCGACACGTGTCCGGCCCTACCAGTAAATCCAAGGGCGGGTGTCCCGACAGATGACTCTGCGTCGCTTCGCCTAGGTAGGTGTAGGGTAACTCGACTTGCTTGAGTCAAACAAGAAGAGGATGAGACCGCGCACCGACAAAACTTCAACGACATCCACACATATGACAGGGGGTCCAGTGGACGATTGTCGCCTCCGACCTGCCATACGCGGCTCTGCTCACTGGCATCTTCCTGGAGTCCGTGGCTTGAAAAAGGGGCCGAAAGCAAGGTTGTTGAGCGGAGCCTGTGTTCGCCCATCCTTCACTTCGGGCTCGACGGAACAGGGACAATGAAGAAATCTCACAATATGCTTGGAAGAAACCATGATTCCCTCACCCAAGGCTCCCAATAAGCCCCCGCACCCGCATTTGACACTCGTCTACCCTGGACTGGCCACTTGCTACATTTGGATCCCGCAGGTGGGTTATCGACTGACTGTCCACCCTCTTGCAGCCTCGATGAACATGGGCAAACGCCGTTGTCGCCGACTGTTCTGACTTCTACTTTTTTCTGTTGTCTCTGTGTATCCACCTCACCAGTAGGCTCGGCATTTTGAACCAAGCTCGTAATAGTGCAATTGTATTACATCGTGCTTCCTTCACATTTACTCGCCAGCCTCATCTCGGCCCATCTGCCTGCTCAGTCTTGTCCCTCCGGCACAGTGTCAGGTTGCTTCTCCTTCCTCTTGCCCTCGCCATCTTTCGACTTGTCGTCCGCCTTGACTGGTGTCTCCTTCTTCTTGGCAAGCTTATACGAATAGGTCGGGTCGTCTCCGAGCAGCTGGTAGAACCGTTCGTTGCCCCAGACTCTGCACATCCTTTCAGATTTGGTCGGCTTACAGCCAAAGGCCTCATTCCAGGCCCTTGAGTTCTTCAGCGTCTCCGAGGACCCGATTCGCCAGGGTGGGCGACTGCTTGTACTTAGCTTTTGGGCGAGCACTCTGGGCTGCTCTAAGGTGCAGTATCGCATCGATCGAAGGATCCAAAACATCTTTTCAGGAGAATAGAACCCCCAACCGGGTAGCCTCTTGTCCCTATTGCTCCCCGTATAGTTCTTCCAAGCGTTGAATGCCACTTCGTGTCCGTAAATGTCTGCAATGACCTCGTCCGAAACCCGCTTGCCGTCGAGGCTGAGGACCTCGCCGTCACCCGTCGTTACGTTGAGCGCGCTGTATTTGGTTTCGAAACACTTCTGGCGGTCGTCATATCGTTTGATGTCTGCGCTCGTCATCCAGCTGTCGAGCGTGCCGTCTCGCGCGAACATTCTGCCCTGGGCGTCGATCCCGTGTGCCATCACCTGGGCAATGAGGGTACCGAAGCCGGCGAAGACGGCGTATAATGGAAGTTTAGTATCCAGCAAAGGATACTGCATTATACCCGCTGGAGCAACTACTGTGTTCAGTTGTTGTGAGTAGTAGGGCTCCATGCTCAGGGCATTTACGTCCCACTTGAACTTGTTTGGCGGCTCGTGAAGCTCCTTTTGCCACGCCTTTCGTGCATACCACGCCTCCATCTCGAAATAGTCGTCCGCGTGATACCAACCCCACGAATCATTTTTCGTTAGGTTTGTTGGGGCGCCTTCAAAGAAGCCTTCGATCTCGCTCCATTTAGTCAAGTCGGGGTTCTATACACATAAGGGGTTAGTATGCCTGAGACGTGGGGCCTGCTCGTCTACTTACCTGTTTCGTGTATCCATGCATGATACTCATGTTCCTCATCTTTGATATGGCATTCCCTCTTGTCGAGGGATCCATCCACGGCGTGTCCTGGATTAGCTTGATGTACGTTCGCTTGAGTTCTTCGAAGACGGGCTTGGCAACTATATCGTTGTAGATGAGCCACGTGGTGTTGACATATAACGAACTCACAATGGGCCCATAATGCTTGAATGTTTGCTCTAAGCAGTTCTTTCCAGGCCGCCAGGAATGCTTCTGTCGGTTCCGTTAGCAATGTGTCATCATATAGGGGGTCGCGTTTTACATACCGTGCCTATGATTTCGCCCATGAGGTTGCGATAATCATCCACCACCTTATGTTTGAGGATTTCTTGCGTCTGAACGAACGCCTTCCAGATCATGTAAGCTCTGATGGCGTTCTTTGAAGTGCGTTGGATGATGCCTTGCAGGTCTTTCCAATACTGGGGGAACATGACTTCGAGTTCATCGACGTGTTGTTCACGTAGGCCTGGCTGGTGGCTTACAACCCCTCCTACCCGAAGTTCTGGAACTAGCGATGAAAGCTCATCGACTGACATCTGGACGGTATTTTCCTACAATCATAGGTTAGTGGGCCTAAGCCATGCCGTCTTGGGGGTTGGGGTTGGGAGAAATTAAGGAGGAGAAAAAAATGACGCAAAATCCCATACCTTGATCCTTTGCCAGGCCTGGGAATGAGGTGCGATATCCAAAATTTGGCGTTCAAGGGTGATAACCTGCTTGGCGAACTCCAAGTAATCGTCCTCTTGCCACTTCTCCTTGTATGCTTGCCTGAGGAATCTAGCAATGAGGTTTGTGTATGTTTCCTCGATGACTACATCGTCATATAATCCCCTTCGCGGCAATCCATTACCTATATAGGGTACCACGCTGATTCTCATGGTAGACTAAGTCACATTCTGTTAGTGACCTCTCAGCGGTAACCACCCAGGTACGCCCATGACTTACAGAATTGAAAAGAGATTGTTGTGGCGTGAGCTTAGCAAAGCTCCATATCCGGTATTGACTCATTGCAAAAGATGCGTCCTGAATAAGGGCACCGTCAAAAGCATCCACGAACGTGGATGTGTCTACCATCGGTTCGGGCTTGCTGTCCTTTGAGTGCACGACGCGAGCGTCATATTTGTTGAAGGCGGCGTGGATCTTGTCGATAATCTTTTGGAGAGGCTTCAGTCCGGCCCACTCAGAATAATGGTAATCCATGCAGCTCTCATAGTATGTCTGCACGCGGCTGTAGTAAGTTTTGTTCATATATTCAGGTCTTTTGGCGATCGACTATTGTTTACACGTTAGTATGTATGCCCACACAAATGTGTACGGGAGAAAGATCTCTCACTATTGGTGCACCCTTGACAAGGTAGGTAGCAAGCAACGCGTTGCTTTGACGGGGTATCATTGTAGCCAGGTTGACTTCTTGATCCCACTCACGTAGCGTTGGGAAATCGTCAGTTGGAGCAAAGTTGTTCTTCACACCATGCTCTCCACACACGTCTATGCACAGCCTGGGTAAGCAATCGTCAAAACATATTCGAGAGGGGACACCACTTACATTCATCCCAATCTTCGCAAGGGTCGACCTCCTCGGTTTTCTTTGTTACATAGAGTGTCAACTTTTCCGCGAGGGCGATGCAGTCTACCGTCAGACAGTACGGTGACCGCATAAATTGGTCGAAAGATTTTCGAGCATCTGTAGATCCTGTAGATTCTGTAAATTTCTTAGATTCTCTAGACGCTCCTAGGGCTAAGACAGGTCGGAAGAAGAGCGGTAGCACCCAGACAAGACTCTTGACGAGCATGGTTGGCAACTGGCTATACATAGATATCAAGATGGTAGTGAGTGCGTATGGGAAAGCGAATCGACCTGTGGAATGGCGAGATGTGTGATAAGGGAATCGAGATATGGGCTGTGTATGATTTGATAGAAAGCTGGAAGAGAACAACTAATGGGCGAGAGCGGGCGGGACTTTTTGATCCAAGAGTCTGAAATTTAAGTTGAATTTTTTTTTTTGGCTAGATGTATCTCCAAAGACCAGTCCAACACCCTGAGAAGTGGCCCATGGCAATCTTGTGGAATCAGCAAAGCATCGGGATAAGAGACGAGGGGCAATAACGAGAATCTAGTGGCTGTTCTGCCGAGCTCCTGTCAAACCCATAAAGGGAAAATAAGACTTTTGCAATTTTCTTTTTAGAGTTGTACAAAAGTGGGAGTGATGTTTATAGTTTCCTCTGGTGAGGGGGTGAAGTTTACCTCAAGGGTGCGCCTTGAACCCAAGCTTTTGCTTCTGAACACGGGGGAAGATGCCGATGAGAACCAGGAGGGACAGCAATGCGACCGCCCACAGCTTCAGTTTGAGGACGTTCTTGTTGTAGTCTGTGTCAACAGCGCTAACGACGGTGCCCAAGAGCAAGACGAGCACCAAGTAGCCACTGTAGCGATGGTACTTCCATAGAGACTTGGCGTTGTGCTCGCCGCCGTACAGCGCGGGGGTTGCCCACATGGTGAAGCCGACAAAGTACTGGAGCAGGAGGACGATGGAAGAAATGACACCAAGGTATCCATGGAGCGAATGGAAGTGGGCACCGTGATTGGCAATCTTATTGTACTCGATAATAGTGACGCCAGTCACCAATAGAAGAAAGGCGAGCAAGTTGAGCGACGCATGGATACGCTGGCCGATTCGCTTCTGCTCCGCGGTATGAGTTGGCTGCAGGGCCAGGGTGGACTGGACCAGCGTGAGGATGGCGAGAGACTGGGCAAGCGGGTGACCCGAGAAGAGGATCAAGGGCTTGGTCAGCACGCTGGCCCAGATGAGGACGACGAGAAGCACGATGCCCAGCTGGGCGAGAATGCCCGTTCCTAAATTCGAAGGAGGAAGCGTTAGTTGTGCAGGTCTCAGATGCTTCAACTTGTCAACCGTTCGACACCCGGGCTCAACCTACCGAGTACTAGATTTCTAAACATTGAGACGCCTTCTTCTTGGGCAGCATCGCCGGGTCGTCCGAGTAACGGTTCGGTCTCACGTTGCTGGATGCCGTCAGACTCGAAGTCTGAAGGCCGACGTTCGGGGATGCCTGTCGCGCTGGCCATTTTGTTGAGGTCGCGAGGGCCTGAAACCTCAGTAGCTGCCGGGGTCGAAGGTAAAGACTTCTTGGCCTGCGAAGCTGTGGCTTCGGTTGTATCGATGAGAGGCGTGGGCGCAAGACAGAAGCTAATTTTAGCGACAATGTCCGCAAGATACAGGTCAAGCAAGTGGTGGCCGTGTGCTTGGAGTCAGAGGCGACTGTAGCTGAACGGTGGTGACGAGGGTAGAGATGGATTTCAGGCAGTGGGATGGATGGATTCTAGGCAGTGTCCTTGAGAACTACGAGATGACAAATGCCGCCCCCCGGCAACAGAGCAAGACATGATGAGTTCCAGTAGCTGCTGGTGCTAAGTGCCACAACTTCTTTGAATTCGTCAGGTACGTCAGTGATGGCTGGGGACTCAGACAAGCTTCAACCTATCAGGAGCTCCCGTTTGCAATCAGCGACAGCGAGCGCGGGGTAATAGCGTCCCAAAACCGAGCATTCCTGGCATTCATCATGACGCCGGATAATTACGCCACAAATCGAGCTGGAAAATTGATTACTCGATAGTATCGAGCACTGTTTTTGTCCATATCGATAAGGGAACTTTGCTCAGGACTCTCATGACCCTAGGCAATGGGTCACGCGAGTCAAAATGCACGGCGGTTGGCTTGTTGTTCTTGACCGCGGTCTCTCGTGATTCGTTGGCCGTGGAAGGGACGCTCCGACAAATGCCTCGCGCAGTCGGGTTCGGGTTTCCCAGGTTTCTTCATCGCGAGGAAGCAAGGATGCCAAGAGGGGGACTTTATACTTTACGAATCTCTGGCGCATCCAATAGCAGCCGCAATTTGAGGCTCGTCCGAGTTAGCATCTGTCATAGAAACCGTCCATCATGGTCATGAATACTGACTGGGTACCGGCGGCGATGCGCGGCATTGTCATGGGCGCCGCCGGCCACCGGAAATGGCCGAGATCCCCTCCCTCCTCTCCGGCGCCGGCCTCTAACAGCACGATGCTGCGAGTAATATTTACGGGTTAAAAGATAAGGACTCACTTCTGAAGTCCGTCGTTTTCTTCGAGCGTTGTTACATTGCGGATCGTGCTAGTCTAAACTGTTTAAGAATATACGGACGCCCAGTTTCCTGAATCATCCAAATCTCATCGCATCCCACTACATTGTGCACCTACCTTATCTACTGGATAGACTCACGCACCATGGCTTCAATTGCAGACGAAATTGAGTACAAGCTTGACTTTGTCAAGGTATCGTCTCTTACACCCGACGAAATTGACCCAACATTTCGATCGACATGTATTGGTGAGCCACTCGCATGGGGGAGCTTTAGTCAACAACACTGATGGAGGGTGGCATTTACAGATTTGATTTCTGGCACTTTGGGAGGCAAGATCCTTGGCTTCTCAGATCAATGGTTCGCCGAGGCTGCAAACCTCTTGACTCCTACCCCGCCGATCCGGCAACCAGGCAAGATGGTCTTCACGGGTGCTTGGTACGATGGCTGGGAGACGCGACGACACAACTCCGAGCCCTTCGACTGGGTCATCATTCGCTTGGGCGTGGCCTCGGGGACTGTCGAGGGAATCGAGGTCGACACGGCGTTTTTCTCGGGAAACCATGCGCCCGCCGTTTCTGTCGAGGGCGTCTTCAGCCAGGATGACGACGAGGTTGTGTCATGGCAAGGAGGCAGGGGGAAGTGGGAGACGATTCTTGGGGTTCAAGAGGGTGGCCCGTCACAGCGCTTCGGCTGGAAGCTCGATACGCCGACTCAAAAGCAGTACACGCACGTGAGGCTCAACATGTACCCGGATGGCGGCATTGCTCGGTTCCGGCTGTTTGGACATGCGGTACCTGTCTTCCCAGACGACAAAGAGGCCGTCTTTGACCTCGCGGCAGCTCAGAACGGCGGTGTTGCCGTCTCCTGCAGCGACCAGCACTTTGGAACCAAGGACAACTTGCTTCTGCCTGGACGGGGCAAAGACATGGGCGACGGCTGGGAGACGGCACGGTCACGTAGCAAGGGCCACGTTGACTGGACCATCATCAAGCTCGGAGCTCCTGGCTACGTCGAGAGGTTTGTGGTGGACACTGCGCATTTCCGAGGAAACTTCCCGCAAAAGGTGGCGGTTGAGGCTATCGAGTGGAAGGCTGAGGGAAATCCGTTAGCGGATGCCGAGGGCTGGAATGAGGTGGTGCCGCCCAGCAAGACGGGTCCAGACCAAGAGCATGATTTCACCAGCTCAGCCAAGGACTCAGTGGCAACACATGTCAAGCTCATTATGATTCCTGATGGCGGAGTCAAGAGATTGAGGGCATTTGGGAAGCGAGCTGTGTAGAAGCTTGCCTAGGTAGCCAATGCGTCCTTCGCCCCTCAATCTGGGTGCTTAACAGTGGTGCGTCCAAAGTTAGTAGGGGCTAGTTAGTATACCTGAATACCTGACGCATTTGGCGAAACAAAACACGGAGGTTCATTTCCCAACGATGAAACTGATTCGCTCTGGAGAGACACAATGCATCGCAAATATACCTGGATCAAATTGACCTTGATCATGTTCGTGTACCTCGTCATCAATTTCAAACTTCACCAGGTACCTCAGCAATTTAATCTTGACGACACAAAACAGGGCGCTGAAAGAAGCCAGGATCGTTGTCGCACAGTTGGCTCACTGTTCTTACAGTGGGACTCGGGACTTGGAACCTGGCTTGGGAGGGATGAGAGGAGCGATGACGCACGGGCCCATTGTGGCTTCGCTGCGCCCAGCATGCAACCAAGGGAGGCGCCAGCTCTGAGCATCCATCACACAGGTTAGGTACCCGGAACGTCTATTTCTCCATATCGGACAAGTGGGTAGGTCGCCCTCGACGACAACCTCGCACGACACCAACAACATCTCCGTTCCTCCACCAAACCACATTTCTCGAGTCGTAAAGCCTCCGCTTCCTGCATCCCTCCGCCCGCGACTCTCGGAAGCCTCCCTCACGCGCGAAGTTCCATGTGCCAGACCCGGCGTCTGGCTTTGCCCCTCCTTCCAACATGGATCTAGGCGATTCTATTGGCGACGACGGACAACTGGAGAAGCCCCGCGTCCTGCCTTCAGATCTTCCCAAGTCCTTGGACGACCGCCGGCATGTTCCAGTCGACCTCGTCCCCGAGACGGAGATGTACGATGGCTGGCAAGGTAAGTGTGCAGCGTCGCCACGGCTCCCACCTTTTGCGTACATCCACTGACGTAGCCGATTGTCCAGGCCAGTCCCAATTCCTCACAACGCCCGCCCCTGCGAAACCCCTCAACTTTGGCAATCTATCGCTCAACGACAACTTCGATGATGATATTCCCAGAGGGCCCAAGGATAGCGACGCGCGACTGCTTGAAATGCTTGCCGCCCAGGCCGCGCATCAAGCCGGCCCTGGTTTTGACGACGAAGACGAGATCGCCAACAGCGAAACACTGACCGACTCGGAGAAGAAGGATAAGCTCCAAAAGGCCCTGAACATGGCTGCAAGCAATGGGGATGTCGAAAGGATCAAGAGGCTCTTGGGTGGAAGGGCCAAGGAGTACATCAATGTTAACGCCGAGGATGAGGATGGAACGCCGCCCCTTATTTATGCCAGCTGCTTCGTTGGTTCCCCCCCGACCTTGCCCACCAAGTCATATGCTGATATAACGGACAGGGTCATGAGACCGTCGTACGTGCGTTGATAGAAGCTGGCGCAGATGTCAACAAGCAAGACCGGAATCAATGGACCGCACTCATGTGGGCCATGACAAATCGACACAAAGGCATCGCGAAGCTACTTTTGGATAACAACGCATCTTCAGACCAAAAGACATCGTCGGGGCGGACGGCATTCGATTTTGTCCCCCCGACAGCGAAATGTCATACTATCTCCACGACAACGGTTATAATATTGGAAACGCGGGGGTTGTCGACGACTTCTACAATCCCGGCTTCTCCCAGGACCGCTTTGAGGAAGAAATGGCGGAAAACGAGATGCGAAGACGTTTGATGATGGAGAGCGCCCGAGATCTTGAGGTTGACCTGGGCAACGTGGGCATGGATGACCAACCTGAGGTGCGTCCCAACCCGACCCGTTTTCACTCCGGATGAGTTGGGGCGAATTAAAACTGACATAACCAGCCGGTCGACGAGTTCGAGGAGGAGCAACAAGAATTCGATTGGACCCGGTGCTTGCACGACCAAATGTTTGTCTTCCAGGAACACGAGCTGGATCGGATCCTAGACATCATCATCACAAAAATGACGCCCCAACGATCCCCATCGCAAAAGCCAGTACCCGCAAATATGATTTTCTTGAGTGCGAGGTATGCGCATTATCATTCAAGCCCAGAGCTGTTGGAGAGACTCCTAGTTTCAGCCATGGACTGTATCAACGATGTGGTCGAAAGGTTCCAGTGGGATATGACGATACTGGCTTTTTGGATATCAAACGCAACTCTTCTCCTTCACTATCTCAAGAAAGATGCAGGGCTTCTTGAGGCCACCTCCGAATTTCAGGCGCAACTGGCCGAGCTGATCAACGAGATCTTCATCCTGATTGTCCGGGATGCAGAGCGACGTCTGGACAAGGTGCTAGATGTGGCCATGCTCGACCATGAGACTATCCCTGGTTTCGAAGACATTACGTTTCAGAACGAGTGGAAGCTGTTTAAGCGAAAGGCACAAGTCAAAGAAGAGCCGATAGAGAAGCGATTCCGTCCTCCGTCGCCAAAGCAGCGAGCGAAGCCAGCGCCGCGAAACGTTACCTCACTCCTCTCCTCTACTTTGTTTGTGCTTGATTTGTACGACATTCACTCAGTGATTACGACACAAATCATCTCCCAGCTGCTCTACTGGATTGGAGCAGAACTCTTCAATCGAATCATGTCAAACCGGAAGTATTTGGCGAGAACCAAAGCCATGCAGATCCGGATGAACATGTCAATATTGGAGGACTGGGCTCGGACGAATAATAGGCAAGCTGAGCATTTCGAGGGCGGAGAGACTCGTTCGTCGGGAGAGACCACGATGGAGGCGGCTCGGAGACACCTGGCCCCCGTCATCCAACTGTTGCAATGGCTCCAATGTTTCTCCTCGCTGGACACGGACGACCTGGAAGCGTTGGTGGGCACACTCCAACAGCTGAAGAGGCTCAGCCCACAACAGCTCATGCACACGGCCGATCACTACAGGCCCGAGGTGGGCGAAAAGGGGCTTCCCAAGAGCGCTATGAAATACCTCGTGGCCATTCAAAAGGAAGCGACGCTTAAGCGAGATCGACGACGCAGTGGAATGGCGTCACCGCTGCCAAAGTCGGGCCAGGACAGTAGCCCCGTCACGCCCGTCAAGAGTCGATCAAACGGCAACGGCTTAGAGACGCCTGGCAGCGTTCCTGGCTCCGGAAGCCCTCAAGAAGATGATTACTCAGAAGACGACGATGCACCAGAGCATCTTCTATTGGACCCGGCGCTGATGCTTCCATTTATCCTACCCTCCGTGACCGACATGCTCGTGTCATACGGGGCCGGTTTTGGAGGTCTGAACCGAGAGCGGGAGCGGAAATACATTCCGACGGTGCCGCCAGAATTTCTCGAGAAGCTGGAGGTGAATGGCGGGCGGAAGGGGCCCATGTTTGGAGAAGCCGACTGGGAGAATGAGGAGGTGTGACAGGGAAGCCTGAGAAGCAATGGAGATAGTGGCCATGAGATGTTGCCCAATCCAGGGAGTCCCCGTAGATGGCGCTGAGAAAAAAAGACGCGAATCGGCCTGACACCTGACAGCCTCCATCCAGCCGGGACTCGAATCGCTGTCAGCCACGAGCACAAAGGGAACAGCGGAGGTGCATGGAACAAAATTGAGCAGGGCTGGCCGGGCGAGGATACCTAGGCGGTATCACGGTGAGGCGACTTGACAGGCCCGCCAAAGTCACGATGCATGCTGCAAGGGACCATGACTTTGGCAACAAGCAAGCCAGGCCAGCTGGGTGATGCATAAGCAAATTTGTCAAGGCGGCAGGGTACTGCAGGAACGGAAGCGCAGGTCCGAGGCAGATGGGATTGGACAGATGGAGCACGGACGAAGCGAGGCAAAAGCGAAGCAGAAGCAGGACACATAGTGCGAGGCTGGTGGCTAAGACTGAACACCCTTCACAAGCGTATTTTGAGGGGAATATCTGGCTTTCGATGCCATTTCCACCCCGGCCGACCTGTCCTAGAGATCCTTTTTTGGTGACAACGATGCATTGGTGAGTTTCAGGACAGCAGCTACAGAGGTACAGGACGTTGTGATGAAAGTGCTGGAGGTGCTAGATATGACAGGAAAGTCATTGTTGGAGGATCCGCGCCGTGCCCACAACGGACGCGATTCCCGGCAGCTAACGCATGCACTCAAGAGTTGGCGTTGTCTCTGGACTCCCTGCTGGGGCATAACAGGCAACGGGCAACGGAAGACGACGGAAGACGACGGGAGACAACAGCGCTGGTTCTGCACGGGGCCGTCTCCCCCCTTCCCGAGATGCCCTAATCCATGCTGCTTTCCCTTCCATCATCCATGGGCAATCCGGGCAATTCCCAAGTACCTAGTGATTGGTACTGGCAGCACTGGGAATGGCGTCCCCAAAAGAGCTCGCTCGCTTGTGCAGGGCATGGGGGGAGAGGGAGAGAGAGAGGCAAAAAGAGAGATCTCACCGCCCCTCCCACCCCTTTCAAAGTCGACAAAAACTCCACTACCACGCGATGGGTGGGTGAACGGGGGAAGAACCGGGGATGGCACCAATGCCAGGGCAGTGTTCACGGGGATGTGTTGGCGTTGCCACGTCAGGCCCCTGTCAGTTTCTTTTCTTCTCTTTTCTTACCCTGGCATTGGCATTGGCATTGGCATTGGGGTGTTTGGCCTGATAACCCTGGTCCCAATACGAGATCTAGAGAGAGAACAGGAATGGCAAGTTGAGGCATTCTGTAATGTGTTGTAGCAGCCGAACGCGAAGGATTGTAGACGCAGAACTAGAGACCGCAGTGGTTAAGATCTGGTCATGGAGGCGTCATTCTTTCAATCAATGGCTTCACGTCTCAACGTTGACGAGTTGAGTGTTTTTTTCTTGGTGCTATGCTATTTCCTTTTTTTTTTCTCTTTTTTTTTACTCCCTTTCATGATCCCTGATCACTTCCCCGGTCTAGCCCATCTGTCCAATCTATCCTGGGCGCGAGAAGAAGGGTCAGCCCGTGTGAAATCTTGCTTCTCATTGTCTTCGTCCCAATTGCGTCTTCTCCATCGTGTTAGTCTAAGGTACTAAGGCTCAATATGGTAAAGCTGCGTAGGAATTATGGAAGATCCTTTGTTAGGTTGGTAAGGCGGTTGGTTGCAAGGCGTAGCGCGGGCTGTTAGTGTCGCATAGTCTATCGTAGATGTCCGCCGGACCGACTCCTTTGCCTTGATGAGGTCTCGTAATCGAAGACAGTAAGATAAGCAGAGGGCGGATAAGGTCTTTCTTGGTGTGCGGTTGGGGCACGAACCAACCCGATTGTGCACCTACTTACACCTACCCTATTGTATGTACTCCGTATGTGGTACTCGGTGATCTGCCAGGTCTGCCCAGTCTTGTGGGGAAGATCGAGATCTACATCGTAGATAACGTAGGGAGGGTAATAAGAGCAAGAACATGTTGGGGATTTGTGTCTTTTTCGCCCACCGGTTTAAGAACATGCGCAGTGTCATGGGCAAATGGCGCCAATGGAGAAAATATCTAGTGGGGGAGATTGTCTCGATTCCAACAGTCTCAGAACGAGGAATGAGAATGAGAGTCATGATGACGATAGCGAGCAAACAATGCTACGCAGCGAGTACTAAAAAAAGCAAAAGCGCTTTGACACGGAGAAAAAAGAGAATGGTCAGAAGAAACTTTGCGGGAAAAATAGTTCAATGTGGCATGTAAGACCTTAGCTACCTTACCCTTCACAAGGATCGAAGGCCAAAAAGAAGCAAGACGAGAAAGAAAAAAAAGAGTTTTGCAAGGTTGTTTGGTCAGCTTTTTCCTTTGGCTTGTAGCTATTTGGCCGCTGTAGTTTCCTTTAGTGCCCGGAGACTCTCACACCTCGTAGCTTACAAGATGCTATCTGGAGTAGCCCAACCAGGAGGCATGATGTAAACATGACACGCAGCCGTCGATGGGCTCATGGCTTGTCATGTGTGCATGACACGGGCAAACAAACAAACAGACGAAACGTGCCTACCGGAGAATTCCCCCTTGGCTGTTTTGCCATGCGGCAGCGGCAGCGGGAGCAAGCTCATCCATCCGTTTGTACAGTACTCTATCTGCCTACCTGAGTATGTGCTCATGTACCTATGTGATGGCCTTGCGTTTTTTTGCCCGTGCCAGCTATTATGTGTGCGTGCTTGTCCTGACTGTTTTGGAGATGGTGTGCCCAAAGGTGCGGGTACCTTGCAGACCCTCCCCCCTTTCCAAGCCTTCCCCCTGTGCCGCATTCTGCAGACCTCCCTCATCAATTGTCGAGTCGTGATAGGCCAGAGATGTGGCAGAAGCGGGCCACTGGCACTTGAGAGACATTGTCTAACAACGATTGCCATGGGCTAAGGCAAGGCGGGAAGATAAACGCCAACGGGATTACGGATAGAGGGAGAGAAAAAAAGACGAGGCTGGGCTGGCTCAAGTGCCGACCCCAGGAAAATGTTTGTTGGGTCTAGGACTGGGGGCTTTCGAATTGGTTGCGCCGAAAAGCCTCAGACAACACAACACTGGCATCTACTTTTACCAATGAATTATGATCAAAATGATTAAAGAAGGAGCGCCAGTTCTGTAAGAGATAAATATTGGTAATAACATCATATGCAAAAGGGAAATCCCCATCCTTGTTACATGTAAGTCAAGTTGTCGGTTACGATGATCAACGTGTTGGTGCATGTTTTGTGGGAGAGATGCCCAAGATTTTTGGGACTTGCGACCCACAAGGCTCAGGGCCAAGACGGGTAGGGTATGATGGACCCACCTCTTTCCTTTTTTCCACGAGACCTCTCATGACTCCTCCATTTCAAGCTGAGGAAGGCGCTTCTCCCTTACAGAGCCGGGGGGAACGGAAGCAAGCAATGGAGAATTTTTCTTTCTTTTTCTCTTTCTTCGTTCTATTCCTAGGTAGTCTTCAAAGTTTTCCATTGGTGTGATCGGGCCGTCTACAATGTACACTTTTACGCTAATCGGTCCCTTAGCAGGCTATAGGCGTTTCCCGTTTGGTTGGGTGGTGCTGTATTGGCACATGCTGTGTGAGGTAGTGAGGTTGTAGTGAGTAAGAGTGTGAGTGTCACTTTGCGTGTGTGTGTGTGTGTGTTCGTGCGCGAGGCTTGCATCTATCCGTTCACCTGAGATGGACCGTTGGACACACACTTCTCGTATTGACATTCGATAGAGTCATCTCCCTCACTCTACGTGTTCCTGCCGTCAGTCTCCCACGCCCCACGTCCCACGTCGCATGTAAAAGAAGAATAGAAAAAAAGTACGTATTTCCCCTTTCCCTTTCCCTCCCCCATCATCCGCAATCCAGGAGACTCGGGCTTTCCCTCACCCCTGGTTGGGTTTCGATGCGGTCTGATCATTGATGTGTGCTGTCCTGTGCTATCTGTACTGTGTCGTGTTCGATGGCGTGTGAGTGGTGGCCGGGAGTGGGGACCGGGCTGGCGCTGCGGTCTGCCGGCCGGCCGGCCGCCCTGTCCTGCACATGGTGCTGTAACCGTTGGTCTCTTCCTTCTTAGCTGCAAATGCCTCTTGTCCAGCGGTATGGCGTCGTATGTATCAAGGCGAGTTTTTTTGCCCTCCCCCGAATGAGCGTGGGTGGTGCCTGAGAAACCCTGGTCCGAGGCCATGAGACATGCGTTGCTCTGTGTGTGTTGCGTTGTGTGCGTGTGTGTGTGCATCGATGTGTTGTAACTCGCACCAGCAACTTCTCTCGGTAGGCGTCATCCAATTGTGAGGTTGCGCGCGGTTTTGTGTAGCCCCCCCAGGGCCACCGTTTTCCTGTCCAGTACAGACTCCGTACATACAGACACCGACCTGTGATAGGCAAGGAGGTACCCATTTGTCTGATATGATGGTTGTTGGACGCGGTGAGAGGGCCCGGGCAGACGTCACATCCCCAGTCTGCCGGACCTACCTGGTTATCAAAACTACCAATGTAACTAATAGGCGGCCACAAACGGCCAACGGCCACAACGGCCATCACAACATGCACTCTGCCCCGGCCGGCATCGTCGATGATTGCGCGTTGTTTGTGTGGGCGTTGGGTCGGTTTGCCGATATTGTCAAACGACTCGAGCGCGAGGCCCTTTCACCGTCTGTCTCGTCTCATGTGTTCCCCGTCGATGCCGCTCTCCTCGCCTCTACAGCAGATATCCACTCGCAGTCGACCTGACCCAGTCGCAGTCGACCGGCTGGCCTACTGGGGCCGGACTAACAACCGATACCCTGTTCAAGGGCCTAAAGAGCCTGTTCAACCCATGGGGGCAAAATGGACTAAATGGAGCGGTGGGTGATGTGGCTGTTGCTGGATGGGTGCGCCTCGTTCGTCACGCCCGGGTTTCCGTTTGCCAGTCCACACTGCTTCCGCTTCCGCAATCCACATGCGCATCCACACCTCGCTCGGCCTTGTGGGATTATGGGGGATGTTGGTCGAGACTAACCTGGGCTGGGCTGGGCCGGCCTGCGCTTTTTGCAGCTTCTGCAGGTCTGCAGCTTTGCAATTGGCATGTCCCAAGTCGATAGGTAGGGTATTGACGAAAAAAAATCAGGTAGCAAAATGGTTTGGCGGTATATGTATAAGGCACGCTCGGCCGTCGCGCGCTCCACCACCTCTTGGACCCCGTCTCTACCCAATCTTCCTTTTCTGCCTCATCTTTCTTGTATTACCTTGCTTTCGGCGTGCCTGGTTGTGATTCCCCTTCTGGAAGCGAGTGCTGCGAGTTGGTGTTCAATGTTGCCTCACCTCTTTGATTCAGGTTCACTTTCAGATTCACCTTCACCTTCAAATTCACTTCTGGGCCATCCATCAGCCGCAACCGCCGCCTCACCCGCCAGTCTGTTTCTCGGCCGAACACTACAAGATTGTCTTGTCTCATCCCAGGTCTTTCTGTCTCTCTTCATCTACCGAGAAACTTGGCAGTACGCTTGTCCAAGAATCCCCTTCTCAACTTGGGATTCATCCACGTCACCGCTCAGCCCCACTTCTAGACGTCTTGCAACTCCTTCCAACAAAGAAAGGAGCACCCGCCTTGACTCTTTCCTGAGACTTGTGGACCAGAGGCTGCTCACGAGTGACTCAGATTCTACTTAAACATCCCTGGGCTCGCTTTCTCCATTTCTTGCATCCAATCCCCCGCCTTATTTTCTTCTCGTCTATTCTTGTTGGCGTGTTTTTGTTTGCGGCAACGTTGCAGTCCTCTCGTTCAGCTTCGCAGTGCAACACCTCCCGGGGTCTCACCGACTCACTTACACGATCCTTCGACGTCGCCTCAACCACGACGACGAACAAGCACCACTGGCCATTCAATCCACATTCGATCGCTTTGGTCCACTGTTGGTTTACTGGCCCCAATTACACAATCCACACATAGCTAAAGGGACACCATGTTGCCCACCAAGCTGTCCAGTTCGCGACGAGGGAGCCAGACAACGGTACGCAGAGCCACTTTTGGCAGCGACGCCGGCCTGGTGGCGCTGCGTTACGAGAAGACGGTGCAGGCTGAACCCCCCATCCCGTTTGTCTCGCGAAGCTCGATCCGATCGTCGCGTCGACCATCGACCTCGTCGACTGCGTCTTACAACTCGCACCACCCCATTGTGGTGGCGCCGCCTCTGTCCCCAGTGCCGCCGCCCACCGAGGAGCACCCAGCTCTACGCACCTCGGCGCCACCTTCGCCCGCGCTGTCGCTGTCGCCGTCACCTTCACCACGAGTCTCGCCCACGATTTCGGAGGAGTGGAAGCGCGACTCGGGCGTTGCACGAACCAATTCGACGTCAACGTCGACTATTCACGAAGAGGACGACGAGGACGAGTGCTGCCAGCCGGAGCGCAGCAAACCCTGCAAAAACGTGAGCTCGGCGACCCTGGTCATGCTGCCGTCGCTTGTGTCGCCCGTATTGTCCAAGGCGCAACGACTGGACCACCCGCTGGAGGACCCGTTTATGAGGGACGAGAATAGCAACTCGGCAGCACTGACATCTGTGTGCTCCATGTCAAGTGTATCATCGAGTACTGTGGCCAGCGTTCGCAGTTCTACGCCGCCGCCGCCAGCGTCTCACCCTGCTCCTGCTGCTGCTGCCACGGCGACTTCGTCTCCTCGCGTGTCCGAGTCCAAGACCAGGGACGCAGGTCAATCGGCCGCTACGTCGTTGCCGTTGCCCTCTTCACCGTTGTCGCCGCGATCGTCGTTCTCGTCTTCCCCCCGCAAGATGAAGGGTATCAGCTTGCGGTCAGCGTCGCGCTTCAGGACACCAAGCTTGACGCAGGTCCTAGCGCCCATACAGCCCCTGTGGCGGGGCTCAGAGCCCCAATCGCAGGGTACTCAGGAGGGCTGCTCAGAGGGTTTAGGCCCCTCATCAACCGCTACCACCGCTGCCCCCGGCGCTTTGCCGACCGCTAGCGCCATGCGCTTTAGTGAAGAGGCTCCTAAGGCTTCCACTACCGCCCCCGCTGCCGCCACAACTCGGTCCAAGCTCACCAAACAGAAGCAGAAACACGCGCTATCGTCGTCCCCCAAATCCCCATCCCGCTTTTGGCACAGGCGTGATTCCTCTTCCACCTCCACCACGTCCCACTCGAGCGACCTTCAACCTTTTATTCCCCTCGACATCTCCATCCCCAGCGACAACCTGCTTGACCATGATTATTTCCTAACTTCCGTCTCCTTTTCCAACCGCGGTAGCATCATGTTTGGTGCCAACGACGCTCCGGCACTCGACGCCACCGATGTAAAGACGACCACGCACGACTCTTCCCCTGCCAGCAGCCAAAACAACAACAACCAAGGACGCACTACTCCTACTCCCACCGCGCCCTCGCTCACGCCCACTCCTACAACGCCTGCTACTCCCGCGTCGCAATCTCTGGCTCGCCCCAGCGTCGACACGGTCAACACCGACACCGACGCCGATGAAAAACATACCGAGGCCTCTGCGCCTCAGGGCGGCTTGATGTCGCCCCCCGACATTCGCGTCTTGGCCGCCGACGTGGAGAAGGAATCTCAAAAGGTGAGATCGCTCTATGATGTTGGCGACGGCCCCTTTGGCGAGCCCGGCTCAAGACGCTCGTACTGCGAGCGCCTCGAACCCACTCCCGAGGTGCCGTCTGAAGACTGCGACAATGACCCGTATGGTTTCCTTACTGTCCCGTATTGCATCCCCGGAATTTATTCATGCTGACTCCCAATTTCATCCGTAGCGCTCCCGAAAGTCTAGCCGCTCAGGCTGTTCCCGTATCTGGAAGTTCTTCGTCCCTTCACTACGATCTGCCCAAGTCGCAGCTTGAATACACTAATGGCCTGGAAGATTGGAATGACTTAGAGGGCGCTCGCATTGATCGATATGGCTTTATAACCCTGCCTCCACCTCCTGCTTCCAACTCGGAAGTCAGATCGCTACCAGGCACGCCTAGAAAGAAGCGCAGCGTCCTCCAGAGGCGAGACCCTACCAGTCTCTCTGTTAGGCGCACCCCAACGAGGAAGATGTCCGCCCGGTCGCTCAACACACAGGGGTCCGAGCTGTCGATATCGCCGTCGCTAAGGTCGTCTAGATCAGTCATTCGCCAGGCCAGCAACCTATTGCCGCACAATCGTGATCGGCGATGGATGGATGAGGCGGGAGAAATGCTCAACACGTCCCCGAGCTTGCAAGATATTGTTGATGAAGTTAAGGCGGAGAGGCTTAACGATGTTATGAAGCGAAAGGAATTGGAAAGGTCTGAAAAGTGGAGGAGAATGGCTAAGGTCGTCAACAAGGACGGCAAGGGCCAAGGCATGGGATTCGAGTTTGATGTTCAGAACCCGAAGCTCATTGAGAGAACGTGGAAAGGCATTCCCGACCGGTGGCGGGGAGCTGCTTGGTGGTCTTTCCTTGCCACGAGTGCCAAGGAAGACCAGGACTCTGCAACCGAGGAGCGGATCATTGCCGACTTTCACAAGCTTCAGTTACGGAGCTCGCCAGATGATGTGCAAATCGACTTGGACGTCCCGCGGACGATCAACCGGCACATTATGTTCCGACGACGATACCGAGGAGGACAGCGACTTATGTTTCGCGTCCTTCACGCCATCTCCATATATTTTCCGGAGACTGGCTACGTCCAGGGAATGGCGTCTTTGGTAGCGACGCTCTTGTGCTACTTTGATGAAGAGAAATGTTTTGTCATGGTTGTGCGCTTGTGGCAACTACGCGGGCTCGCTCGACTCTACCGGCCGGGTTTCGAGGAGCTCATGGCTGCCATGAAAGATTTCAATGACAATTGGCTCAACAAGGATGTCGCCAAAAAGCTGGTATGTGGTAGCAGTATGTCCGATCCCCAAGAGCCAAATATGCTAACATATTCACAGGACGAGTTGTGTATCGACACCACTGCGTACGGGACCCGATGGTATCTGACGCTGTTTAACCTGTCGATCCCCTTCGCGGCTCAGTTACGAGTGTGGGATGTGTTCCTGCTAATAGGGAACTCCTTCACCACTGACGGCTCCGCTTCAGAGCCTACAAAGTCCGAGGCCACTACCACGTCAAGAGCGGGCGAGTACGACGTTTTGCACGCAACGAGTGCAGCTCTCGCTCAGGCACTGCGTGAGGTGCTGATGGACTCGGACTTTGAAAACGCCATGAAGGCGTTGACCTCCTCAATTTCAATCAAAGACGAAGATCTCCTATTGAAGGTGATGAAGGCAGAGTGGAAGACTCACCACGGCAAGAAGAGGGGCTAGCAAGCCTTCCTGCCATCTATTACACCCTGACGGGCACGACTTATCTATTTTTCCTTTGTACATGATCTACGAAGCGGCTTCACGAGAAACATACCCTTACGAGGTGCTTTGTTGTTATTTTTGCGATCCGCTCGATACCCCCTCAAAATTTCCCCTCAAGCTACGGCCTCTGAGAAATCACTTGCCTCGACAGGCGTTCTTTTCTTTGTCAGCCTGGCTGAAAGCCAGGCCATGGGTGTGAGAGTGAAGGAGTTTTTTTTTTTTGTTGTTGGGCGGTTATCGTTTGGGGCCATGGAACCTAATTCTATATACCCCCCTCCTGGCATGATGATTTTATTTGTTACCCCCAGTATCGTTTTTTGTTTTGGGTTTTGTGAGTTAGGACGACTTGATGTGACTGGCTAGTACACAAATGTGCAGCGTCACGGGGTCCGATACACACACTGAGATGTAATGGGGAATTGTTGATTGTTTTACACTCGATTCTGACGACAGGGTCAGAAACACCATGTCAAGAACTTACTTGTACTGGTGTGGGAGTTGAGAGAGCAGGCCCAGATTGGCCTGGAGTACATACCTACACAGTAGTACATAGTGCACATCGCATACCTACCTAGGTACCTACCTACCCACTACTTCGTACCTACCTACGTCTTTACCAACCTGACATGACCTCTGCTGAGGAGTGAAAATAACTCAAGCCAACAAGTTTTTCGATGAAGACTCAACGCACAGTGGTGTGAAGTTGGCCGGACGTGACCTTGATTTAGCGAAATGTTGGGAAGTCAACAAACAAGTTTGCGGTAGCATCGTTTGAAGGATGGCTTGAGATGCAACACAAGAAAGGAAATGGGTCGATCGGAATAGCTTCATCGGAATTAGTCCAGGGACAATTCGAAATGACTACATCGACATGACTTCATCGACATGACTCCATCAAGAACCGGAGCTGCCGAGGAGAGAATAGCCTCATATGTTCGGCAGTTACTGGAATGCCACATTTGGACAGGGGAAAGGGCTCAGGGATCTCTAGACCTAGGCAGATAAGGAATCCCGGGGTGGAGGGAGGAAGGGAGAAGGGGGTGAGAAAGGAGGGGAGGGATTGTCACTTTCGGCCCATGACCGGAGCCGCAAACACCCACCCCCCTTTCCCTTTTCCTTTCCCCATGGTCTGGTCCCCGTGCTCCGGGGGTCCGCTTTTGCCGACCGGGGCCCGGAGCGTCTCGGGGGGGGGCATGGCGTGACGAGGGGAGCGGCGACTGGCTGGGTTCGATGCATGCAGGAACACGCTCTCCCGCGCGGGTTGTACTTCATTTTCCTTCTCTTTCTTTGAAACCTTCTTTTCTTTTCTTTTTTTGCTTGAGCCGTCTCCAGTTTCGTTCTCTCCGTGGTTCGCGTTTGCCTATTTGGGACAACCCGCCTAGTCCTCGGGCTTGAGATGTGTGGTGTGTGATACAGGTTGTGGCGTCTTTGCTGCGTGCGCGCATGTTTGGGCTGGGCTGGAATGGGGTGTGTGAGTGAGTGAGGAGAGAGAAAGAGAGAAGAGGCGAGAAAGAGGGCGTTCCAGGAGAGGGGTTAGGTGGGCACACGTGTTGGTCGCAAGGAAGAGTTGCAAAATGGCCGCATCCAAGGCGTCCATCGAGGATTCTAGGTAGCCAAGGCGTCCAACCAAGGCGCCCAGCCAAGCTCTTCTCTTGATCGGTACGGAGCACTGGCTGTCTTGTTACGTCGTCTGCCTGCGCTTGTGCATGCGTGTGCGTATGCGTATGCGGCTGCGTGGTCTCGCGTATGCGATGCAACGGCTTGGCGATGGACGTGATAAGTGAGAGAGTGAGTGTTTCTCTCCTTTTTGGGGCCGAGTGGCCGGGTCACACACCCCCTCAACTTCGGAGCGACCGTCCCGTTTGGGAAAGCTGGGAAAAGGTTGGGAAGAGAAGGCGGGACGGGATGGCCATGTAACTCTGGATTGCGTGTGGCTCAACTACCTCATAATGCCTTGGTATTATTGCTTCTCGCTAGAAGACTACCTATCTAAGCTGGGCTTGGACGCTTGTTGATACTGGTGCGAAATGGATGGGCCTTGCTTGGGGACCGGCATGGCTGGGATCCGGTCGTCGATGAAACGGCTTATGACGCGATTCTGACAAGTGTCATTCAGTCCATCATCATCTTGACAGGATTTTATTCAGACTAGGTGCATACGAAAAGAGTACAGAAGTTGAGCAGCTCGAATTGCACCACCACCACCATCTCATGACACCTCGTTCTTTACACCAATGATATTGCTGGCTCAGGATAGCAGTTGGTTCATCCACTCAAACACACACACACACACACACACACACACACTCTCTCTCTCTCTCTCTGCCTAGTACTACACACACACAAACATGCTCATAGATATTCGCACATATGTGATGTCCCGAAGCCCGTCATCCCCAGCCATCTCTCGGCATATCACAGACTACTGCAATTACTTGACAGCTTAATTGCCTATCAAAACCCGCTCCGTCAGCGTCACCCACACTCACACGCCACACTTTCCCCATTGCATCCATCATATATCCAACGTGGAGACGATTGCTACTACTGCCTGTACTGTCTCGAGGAGCTTATGAGTGTGGCGGGGGTTTTCCCAACACACAAACTACGGCTGAACACAGTACTCCATGCAGAGAGGGTCGTAGACCAACCACAACCAAAATTTGATACGCCTAGCATCTGATTTCAACCTCACATCTGATTCCGTTCTCATCCCGTCCCATCCTAGTCCTCATTCATATGGTATCCCTTGCCCATCAATCAATGGCTTCGGAGCCTTGCCTTGTCACAGTGCTGCCACCTCCGCCGCCGACGCCACCAAGCCTCCTCACGCGTGGTTTCTTACTCATGGTCCTTTTGTAGATGCACCAGTACCATGCTTGCCACTACCATGCTTGTTCGTTGAATGAATCAATTGTGTGTGTGGGCTGGCATCCCCGACTAAGTCAATGTATATACGTGAGAACCAGAATCCACCTCAGATGCCACCATCCACAACGCCAAGTACATACCATACACATGCACAACATTCAGTGCCCGACACTCGCCTCGTCAGTCATCACACCGGCCAGCCCCAGCCACTTTTGCACCCCTCTCGAGACGGTATTTCCAGTCCATTGCCTACCAGTACTACTCAGTATGCACAAGACCCCATTCGGTTACTATAAACCTGTGTGGCTTGCGTGTGGGCGCTAAACATGCGCCGTCACCTTTTGTTCTGTCGAGGAGCCATTGGCTGGGGCAAAAAGATATACTGGCAGTCATGTATCGAGGCATACAACCGTCCAAAACCAACCGCTACCGATGCGACCTGGTCGCCTATCTCGAAACATGCCGGCATACGCGGTTGGCTCTCCCAAGTACACATCCGTCTCGGCGACTAGTAAATCAACGTATCGAGAGACTCACAGCACTCCCTCGTTGCATGGGAAGTTATCTTGTTGGTACACCGCCTAAATGAAGTATCATTCCCCCAAAAGCTGAAACGCCTCTCTTTGCTTCTTTGCCCATCCAGGTCTTGCCTGCAGGGTATCTTGTCCTAGTTGTTCATGGAACCGTTCCAGCCGACTCTCTCTCTCCCTCTCTCCCTCTCTCTATATCAATGCCCATGTCCCAAGTCTCACCAACTGCTCTTTTCGTCGTGTCATATGCCAATACCGGATCCGTATCCATGTCTCTTTCTTGTCCTTTCCCCCCAATATGCTCCATCTCCCTGATGGGCAAATGTATATATCCACAACAAAAACAAAAGTAATAGTAAAGACCCCTGCAGCCTCACTCGCCAACTTCTGGCTTTCAGCCAAGTCATAGAGGGCCGTCTCGAATGAACAAATAGCAGTCCCATGTCCCCTACCCTCCTACAATGTGCGCCCGCCGTCTCTAGCGTGTAAATAAAGGGCCAATAACAATACAGATTTGGTTCAGAATCGAAGTTTTGGTGTCAATCAGCAACAGCTGAAGTTGCCTCAAGGTTCCACACGGGCCCGACAAAGTGCCGTCCACGGTGCGCGCTGTGTATCCCAGGATATAACCCCCTGGCGTGGTTCGAAATGGGGCACTGAAAACTAAATGGTTTCAAAATGTACCCGAGGCATGCTACATCTCTCTCTCTCTCTCTCTCTCTCTTTCTTTCTCATAGAGGTGTTGTAGGCGCTCAATCGTAGTGATGGGGGTCTCAGATGATTGCCCACATTTGAACTTGTGAGGGTACAAGTACGTTGCGTGGGGCTGAGTAATAATTGAACGCGTTGTGAAATTGAAATTACGCTCCTGCGCCATCCCCTGCGCCGTAGCGCGATGGGGCCGTTTCCTCAACCCCAGCATGCCCCTTGGACTCGGTCGGGGGTGTCCGTCGAGGTCGGTTCTCACCTTCTTCGGCGCCATGTGTAGGAAGCGAGTGTCGCGATGGAGGCCGGGGTTCCTCTGACAGCATCGAAGAGACCGAGTGTTTCTGAGATTCGCTGCGGTCGCTGCCCACGCGTTCCTGCAGTAGCCCCGGGGTTGAGCTACGCATCGGCGACATGCGACGCAGGGGGCCCCCGAAGCTCTCCCGGCGAGCGCGCCCTGGGCCTGAGGATCGGTAGGGCGAGAAGTCGCTTCTCTGGCGTGTATGGCCGCGGCGTCCGCGCTGGGGAGGGTTCGACATGCCGCTCTGGACAAAGGGTGGTGGTGATCGAAGTCGTGACTCGCCTCGAGGTGGAGAAGGAGCTGGCTGGTGCTGCCCTATGGCCTTGCGCTTTCTAGGAGTCTCCCCTATGGCCACAGTGCCACGTTAGCCTATAGAGAATCTCGCTTTCTCTTGGTCTTGGACGAACCGGAAGGGCTTCCCGGTCGGTTTGTGCTGCTACTGCCGCCGACTTGCGACGTTGGCGGCTGCCAGTGGTGGAAGTATATTGACGGACTTGCTTGCGTCTCTGCCAGAGGCGGCTGAGCCTGTTGCATGTGCGGGTGGGCTGCCATCGGAGGACCTGCGCCGTGGGTCGGCTGTGACATATTGGTGTTGAGGCTCGGGAGGTTTGATCCTATTGCTACGGGACGGCCAACGGTCCCGACCACCGTCTGGCCTCTTGGTCTCGCCGGTGATCCGGGATACGCATATCCGGGCTGTGCAGGCGGAGGAACCGGCGGAAGGTTGTGGTACTGGCCGGGCGGTGCAGGCGCGGGCTGCACGTCTCGCTGGTGCTCTGGAGACACGGCTCCTTGGGGGGGCATTAGTTGAGCTCGGGGGGGTTGCGATTGAGGCATGAACTGCTGCGTCCATTCGAGGGCCGCCTGTGAAAGGGCTCCTCCGTTTCCCAAGCCAGCGAAGACCAAGGGGACCATGGCGGGAGGGATGCCGCCGGACAGCGAAGTTCGCAACATGTCCATCTCAACCTTTCGCTGCTCCAAGCGTAGGCTCTCCTGCCTCGTGCGCTCCTCCTCCTGCTTCCGCTTGTCCTCCTCGGCCCTGGCGAGAAGCCAATGCTTCATCGGCTCCTCGGCTCCCTGCCATTGCTGAGGCGGGGCTGGGAGCTGAGCCCAGGACTCTCTCTGCTGGTGACTGGGACCCAATGAAGGAGGCGGCGGTGGAGGTGGAGGCGGTACATGATGCGTGGGCGGAGGCCCACCGGTGTTCGGAGGCTGCTGCGGAGGAAGAGTCATGGCAGCCGGAGGAGGCAGGCCACGGTGAGGAGCCGACATGGGCTGGTTTGGCGGGCTATGGCTCCTATATGTGACCGGCAACGACTTGGGGATTGCTTCCTGGTAAATCAAGGGGGGAGAAGGTCGAGAGGTGGATGGCGGAGTCGGCAGGTCATGGACGGACTTGTAGCCGTAAGTTGGTGGCTGCTTGACGGTAAGCATCGTTATGTGGCAGCTTGGGCTACACCAGTGGGGACATGTGTGGCGAGCGAGGAATTTTAATCTTTATTCACGGTGCGAGGATGGGGTTTATGAAGTCTCTTTCTGGTCCCTTGGTCGAGTCGCCGAGCAGGGCAACACAGATTCAACAGAACTGCTTTGGAGAGGATGACGATAGTCAAAATGAAATGAGATGAAGGTGGGATGGTGAGGGTGGTAGGTTGTGTTGAGATGAGAGGCGGAAATGATGATGAGTAAGGGTGGTGTTGATGATGATGGTGGTGGATGAAAGGAATTGGGGAGCAGCGTGCATCGGAGAGGGGGAAGACAACAGACGGGGAAGGAAGAGGGTGACCATACGAGGTGGATGCGGATGCGGATGCAAGCTTTGTATAAGACGATGAGATGCGAGCTGGATGTGACGGCCAACTCCAGAGTTGTGGCGGCAGAACGAGCGGGGCGGATGAAACCAGTCGACAAGCAAGGCCAAGCTCATTTCATGGATGCCTCTGCCACATGGCTCCGAACATGGGCAAAGGAAGCGTGGGCGTGAGCGTCGACGAAGGCGAGGGCGTGGGCGAGAAGAATGAGCCAACGGTAGCGGTAGCGGGAGCGACAAGAGCCCAGCCACAACAAGCAAAGACGCAATGGGAAGCAGGAGTGGCAGAGGAGTGGCAGAGAGAGGGAGGGCAAAGGAACAAGTGGCAGTGTCAGTGGTCGAGAGCCTAGAGGCAGGCACACCTCAGTGACCTCACACCTCACTCAGACAACCTGGAAGAGGCACAGACACAGGCACCCACTCCAACGCAGGTACCACCGGCGTGTATAAACGAGAGTCTGTGATGTCGATGGGGACGCAAGCTTGACCTGTCCTGTCCTGCCCTAGAGTAGATGAGCCCTGGGTACACTCCCTCACCCTAACCAGGACGACGGCGGAACGAGGACAAGGACGACGACGAAAGACGAAAGACGGGGATGGCAATGGTAATAGTTACGGAGGGCCAGGGTTGAGGCGTCGACCAACCGCTTGTTGGTAAGTTGAAGGACCCGGCGAGCGAATGAGGCGGGCGAGGCGGAGGAAGAGGATGAGGTATGTATGGAGTATATGTGGGAAGAAGGAGGGAAGTGGAAGAGAGAAGAAAAAGACTGGGGAGGAAGGGAAGCTGAGGATCAGCAGAAGTACTATGTAAGGTGTATGGAGTACAGACACTCACTCGCAGACGCCCACACACGCCCACATGCATCATCGAGGGCCGCCGGCGGCCGAGACGTCGTCTCCGCTTGCGTCTTGTCTGGGTTTTGACGAGTGCCGCCAGCCCAGGACTGGCTGGGGGGAAGAGATCAAAGGCCAGACGGCCAGAAAGCCAGAGAGGGCCAATGGGCCAAGTAAGAGCCGAGGACACACAAGGGCCCCCAGTATGAGGGCCGCCACAACAACAACACAATGGCCAAGGGCCACCGGGATAAAAACCAAAAACCCGGGACCAGGCTTGAAAAAGGTGGCCGATAGAAGATTCAGGCAAGGACCCGGTGCGGAAATCGTGCCAGTGTGGAGAAGCGAGTGTGCCTGGATTATTTCACTAGGGTGCTGGATGGAAAGCGTGTATCAGAAGAGATTGACAGATTGGGCACGGTACGGCCAATAACAGCAACCAGGAAGCGTGTCATGGCCGGCCGAGTGGCTGGATTTGCGAGGCCTGCCCGATACATGTACAGTACAATCGGCGAGGGCGAAGGGTGCACAACATAACGGGAATTAGTAGCTCGAACTAGAGGTAGCAAGGCAAAGGCACGATCATAGTGGCTGAAAATGAACAAGAACCCAGTCCCCGAGAAGCGCGTGTGTGAGAGAAAGTAACGAACAAGGGATGTGGGACTGAAGGTGGGAAGTGGAGGGGCCACGATGGGCCGGGGGGGAGGGTGTGTGTTAGAGGTGCAAGTGGTGTAAGAGAAGTGTGAGTGAGTCTGTGTGCGAAAAAGTGTCTGAATGGGCTATACACGTCGTGATGCGTGTCGTGTGAGTGCGGCAACGGCTGCTGCCAGGGCATCAATGTTTGACGAGTGCAGAGGCGTACCTACAGAGTATGCAAGTTTTCGAGTCTAAACGGGGACAGAAGGCAGCAGGAAGAAGGAGAAGAAAAGAGTACGAGGGCGGGTGGAAGTGCTTACTGGCTGGCTACAACTATTGATCTTGTGAAAAGAAGCTGAAGTCTTTGTCTGAGTGGCTCGCGTGTCCAGTCTCCCTTCCCTAGCCTGCAATGATCGAAGGAGGCTCCTCGGTCCGGCAGATTCAGTAGATCATGATCGATTCAGAGCGTCGTCAATGGCGTCGTCCGGTCGAGATGGAGGGGAGCACAAAAAGTCTGGCAAACACTGATCCCCGTCATCATGACCCAAAATTGCAATCCAGCCACACGTTCCCAACGGCCAACAGGATGACGCATGCCCTAAGAGGAGCGAAGAAAATGAGCCGCTTGTTCACATGCTCTCTAGCTGCTCGTATTCATCTGTGCTTGGTTGATTGAATTTTTCTTTTTCCCTTCTCGAATCCAGCAACACCAAGCTAGTCGGTCCTCTCTGCCAGCCAGGGTCTGCACGAGCACTGGTCTGGGGTGAGCGAGAATTTGGGCTGCGCGGGATTGGACGCTGGGCCAGGACTTGGACTGGTTCGAAAGAAGGAAGAGACCAGACCCATCGCTCCTGGTTCTTAGGCCATGTAGTCGAGAGCCTGTTGGCCAGGGTCGTGGTTAATCGCCGCGCGGGAAGTGGGTGTTGATCTCGAGAGCCACCCAAAACGTTCTCGTTAGGGCCCGCCTCCATGGCACGTTAAGCTCTTTGTGGAGCTGGAAGGGGTGTGAGCGCGTCCGTGAGTGGATTGCTGGTTTGCATTCGACCGTCCTGCAAGTCGCCAACAATGAGGCGTGCAGCATGGGTGTGAGTGAAGACAGTGAACAACGTGCCGTGTACGTAAGGTGTAGCTCTGGTACTGTGTGTGCAAGGTATGGGTATGAGCGTGGCGGACGAAGGTGTGGATAAGAGCGTGTGGGAGTGGCCGAGCAAGGCAAGCAAGCACATGGATAGTACGCCATGATATGTGGCTGGGCTCTTTTGGTATCGTTCCTTCCTTATTCCTTCTTTCTTTCTCTGCACCCGCCTCCACTCGCACCTACCTCTCATCTTATCTCGCCTCTTGGCCATCACTCCCTGGCTGGTTTGCTCCCTGGCGCATATGAGCATTGCACAGAGTGCTAGGCAGGTGCCTTACAGGCAACGGAAGTTACCTACCTACTGCCAACCCAATGCATCAGTTCAACTCGCTCGCCTTATGAGGCACCAAGGTACCTGAGGCTGCGACCTGATGATCCCCATGCGGTGTCTCTTCTATCACTGACTGTCCACAAACCCAATGCTTTATCTATTCATCATCCGTCCATCCATCGCCGACCAGCAACGACGACGGCCACCAATCCCCCATGCCTGTCTGTGCCGCCCATTTGGAAAGAAAAGAAAAAAGGAAGGGGAAAAAGCGCATCGTTCTATGAATCACATGAATAAGCACTGGCTCATGGTTTGCCCTGCCCAAAAGCTCATCAGCAGCATCATCCGTCGTCATGGCCCATGATCCTGCGCCACAAGTCACTCTCGCCCAGCTGGATCGACTGCTGGCCCCTCGTCTATGGTGGACCAAGGCCCGGCTTGTCCAAAAGATGCTTCCCGAGAAGCCCTTCACCCCTCCCGCGCTAACACTAAACAGAGGTAAGCTTCTGGCGGCTGAAGGGACCCAGACAAGGTTAGCCCCTCCCAGACGATAATCTAACAATAACGAACGGGACGTGGCCAGCCAGCCTGATCGTCGAACCAGGGCCCCAGGTCAAAACTGCTGAACATAGGCCCTTGAGCGAGATGGACTACGGCGCCCCACGCAGCCCTGGCCCCACGATGGTAACTACCCGTCCATCTAACGGAAACGGGTGCGCGTGGCCAAGGAGATGACCGAAACTCTTGTGCCTCATTTGTGGCTTTGGCTGGCCGTCGTAGCTGACGCCTCCCTCGTTTGCTGCTGGCTCGCGTGGTCTGGGAATTACAAACGTACTTCGCCTTTCTAAACCTGGCACCATCCTCTGCTTTCTGTCAGTCCTCCTGGCAACTGTCCTCGTCGCTCATTACACTAGTCTTGAATCTCCCGTCATCTGTAGGTACGGAGTATCAGGCCCTTTGGTTCCCCCAACCGAGTCGTCGTCATCGTCATCACTTGGCAGGATGAGCCAAGCCGACGACTCCCCACCACCCTTTCTGCAGCTGCCAAGGTCGCTGGAGCTCCTCGACTGTACCCGCCGAAATGGCCCCCGTGCCACGCAAACCGTTGAAGCTGGGAGGCGCCAAGATAATCTTGACTAACGGAGCTGTGATGAAGATGCTGTGGCTTGATTCGGTAAGCTGCCACAGAGCCTTTGCAACCACCGCCCCATATCCTAGCCCTAGATCCTGGCCCATGACCCTTCAAAAGCTCTTTCAGCTCAGTCTTGATGAGAGGCAGGCACCGTGGCATTGGCTCATCGTTGTGTTTGACCATCTGCAAGGATTGTGGGCTAAGGCGCGATGGCGGTTGGTCATTCCGGGACGGGCCTAACTAACAAGAGATAAATTGGGCCTTTAGAGGGTATCGATCAGACACGGGCGCGGATGAGCACGATCTCCCCGGAGAGAAACCAAGTCGATAGGAGATATGTCTGAGACCTGCTCCAATTCAGTTGACGCGACTTTGCGGCAGGCGTTAAAAAGGGGATTCCCTTTGGCAGCAGGGCGATGTACCTGACCCAGCTGCCGGACCCGAGAGTGTCGCACGAGAGGAATGCCGACACAACAACAGTCGTTCTGCCTTTTTGTCTTAACTCGTCCTTGTCAGTCCCACACGCCTCCGGTTCCGGGTCAACAGGCAATGTTCAACCGTATTATGCACAGGTGTAAGCGCTCTCACCCGAACACGCCGGCCACATACACGTGTACTCCGTTACACATCTATCCCATTCAATCATGGTCATTTTTCGCTGTATGGTTCACGAGTCTAGCACCCCGAATCCTGTCGGCGGTTGAGACTTCAGAGCAACACAGCGCCCGCGGCAGCCCTAAAGATCACTAACCTTCACCATGTGCTTTGTGGGCTTGGCCAGGCATGCTGGGCCTCTATGTGTACCACACACTATATACAACAACAGCAACTAACAACATGGGGCTAGCCGTTCGACCTGCTTTGCTTAGGCCAAATCCGTCTACCTGTGTCGTGTGTCGGACAACGTAGTTCAAGATCACTTATGTATATACTATCCACCCGGTGCAATTCGTTGACCAAATACACAAACGGATCTTTGAGATGCCTTGTAGGTCTTCTCCATGGGTAAAAAAAAATGGGGGCAAAGCTGACATTACATTCATTAGCGCACAAGCACGACGAGTAAAATGTTGGCCAACGCCCAAAACTAAGAGATTTCGCCTTCTCGGTCTGTCTTGAAATCAAGGTCAAAGACAGCGTTGAGCCAACACCGAACTGCAGAAAACCGTCTTCGTAGCAATGTCTTGTTTGTCAGACCTTGAGTGGCCTGTCTATGCTAACATTGAAGAAACGTTTTGTCTTGGCTCAACTCACAACAATATAATTAGGCCAACGGCACATTTTAACAGCCGTTCACTCACTGGGTCTGGAGTATATCAAGTCGTTACAACCGAATACTTTGTGCCTCGTTGGCCTGCGCTCGACATCTCAACAGTGAACCGCCTCTACTCACCTTGTACTCAGCAACAGCCATGTTTGATGGGACGCAGTCAGCAAGCACTCTTGGTCTCGGTTCGGCATCGGTGTCAACCCCAACTCACTCGTTGTATGGTAACGATGTGTACATGCAATACATAGCCTCCAAACCGGGATGCCCTGTCCTGCCGGATAAGCACTTGCTGGCCAGTCATGTACTAGGCACGATCCAGCCACTGGATTACCGGATTCTTTTCGCTGGTCGGAGCCGCAGAAAGCTGGCATTAGCATCAACTAATATGCCGGACCCGACTTGCAACGTCCACATGGCTCTTGGCGCTTGAGTGTTCATATCCGTAGTAGACTCGGGGGTGATGCGGGCACACCCCACCCATATGAAGTTTCTCTTGAGGATTCACCTCGCCTTAGTTGCTTGGGACGGGATAGCTTCTGAGCACGTCGAAAGTCACTTGGCCCCAACTGCCGGCCCAAAAGTTATCACCAACAGGCGCAACTAGCGTTCACAAACATGTGGGATGGACCCATGGCTCGATTGGACCAAAGCAACGCACAAACACAAGCACAAACGACCAGAGCCCCTACGTACATGGTTCAGCATCTCAGGACGTATTATGTTACAGTACAGAGTGCGCCCTGTGGCGATATTCAAGGCAAGCTATCCACATCAAGCCACCTCATCAGTCCGCTGGGTCAGCCTAGCAGCCACAGTTCAGAAATGGAAGTCCAAGGAAAGCAACAGGGATTGAGGGTGGGTGGCCAATCAATCAAAACTTGAAAGGCAGTCATGGGTAAGACGCACCTGCCCTGCTAACTTACGCATAGCCGGGGGAAGGGGTACCAGATACGTGCCTCCCTCACCCACCTAGCAGCAGGTGGCAAGAACCGAGCAAGCCCGGCTGAATCACCCCCATGTCGAAATTGGGACATCTGAAACACGATCCCAACCCCTCTTCTTTCTTCTTTGGTCTGTTCGGGTCTGGTTCGACGAGTGATCGTTGTTGAGGCCGTACATCGTATGCTTCGTACTGTACCTCATCCTTCAAACTCCTCTTCTCTGTGTGGACCTCGTCGGTTTGTTGCCCAACGCAGCCGCAACCGCAGATGCAGCCATAGCCCCAACCCAGGCCTCAGACCCCATCCTCGCCTCCAAAGCCTGCCGTCGAAGGGGGTCATTTATGATGCTATGAACCACCATCGTCTCCCCGCTCTTACTCCACGCAGTCTTCGAGGACTGGCCTAGGAAAGGAAAAAGGAAGAAGGAAAGGTTTGCGGGCCACTTGTCGACTTAGGACCAGCCGAACAGGCGGGCTCCAGTGTCCCACTTGTTGGCTTCGGGTCATCCACCACTCGGAATTGTTCATCCCTGGTCGCCCTGGAGTCTGGTTGCTGATGATCTGGCACGCGAGATACCCTTGCCTCTGCTACGGCATACTACGTCTGCAGGACATTTTAGTTCCCTGTTGTGCCCCAATGGCATAGAGCACCACTCGATAATTTGGGAACTTGTTCGTCACACCAGCCTCATTCTCACAATCGCCCACCCACTCGCTCACTCGCTCGCCACAAACAGTACTCTCCGTACATTATGTAACGTCAGCTGCACTTGCCCCCTCCCTTTGTTCGGGCCCAATCGCTCCGACAACCGACTTTGGCACCGACTCGTCCGCTCCTCAACCCGTCCAGTCTGGTGGGCTGGATGCGAAAGCGAAGACTTGTTCGCACTCCGCAACCTGGATGCTTCCAGGGTATTTCAAGTCCCCGATCCTCCGTCGCCTTCTTCCTCCGGGACCCGTCGTTGGTCGTCCCTTCCCCCGCTTCGCCCTTGCTCGAAGGAGCGTGTCACGCGGTCTTCTGATGCTTCGCTGTCCCGAGCCGAGAAGCCATAGGCTCTGTCATTGTTGTGCCCACGGAAACTTTGTCTCGCTCGACTCGAATGGTGGTGCACAACACCTCGCCTCGGGAACACCCACCCCTCTCTTCTTAGGGTCCTCCAGCCGTTTAAGATGCACTGAAGTTAGTTTCCTACCGGCCCCATCATTTTCTAACCCACTGCAGTAATTCGACTCAACGGGCGGCTTGGTTTTGTGGCTGGCGTGGCCATGCAGGCCACCACACCCCCTCCCCGCTCAACTTCCGCCCCATGCTCTGGCTTTCCATCTACGACAAGGACATGTTGTCTTGTGCCGCGTTGTGCTAGAGTGCGATGGGCAAGTGTCAATATGCCTCTAGTACCAACCAACAGCCTGCCGTTTGTTGAGCGGTGAGCCAGGCATCTCTTCGTTGTGATGACGGTTCTGGGCAGCCATGGCCTTCATCCCCCTCCAGCCGTGCTGCATTCAATTTCTCCTCACGCTTAGCCAGCATCCCATTTCAGATGTTTACCACATCTCGACGAAGAATATGGATACTAACTCCAAAAAGCCTCGCCAAACCACTTCCCGTTTAAAATGCAAATCGACGGCGCCACCAATAGAATGGGCATCACTTGGGTCGCCAACTCGCCAGCCACACGCCTCCAGCACGTACGATTTCACAATGCACCGACGCCCAACCCGCCGCTTGGCTTTGGTTGGTATCCGTCCAAGGCGATAGATCGGCAACTAGCCTTAGCGACTAACCCTCGTGGTCGGCCCAAACCAGTGGTGCCCTTGTCGACTCTGGATCTAACTCTTCCGATCTTGGTGCGGGTCCAGACTCAACCTCACTAAAGACCGTAGCGCCTTCAATCCACCGAGTTGGAGGAAATGAAAAAGGTCAATTCCGCTCTGTCCAACCTAGAGCGAGGTAAACCGCCACAGTACGAGGCTCGTGCTGCATGCCTTCTCCAGCTCGTCTCCAGCCCGTCCCTCAGCTCGTCTCCAACTCATCTCGTCAATGCTAGTGTACATGGTACGCATCGTCCACGACACTACCCTCATCACAACTCTGAATGGTGTTTTCTCAGTTCATGTCTTAGCGTCTCGGAATAGCTTACTGCAACCTCCCGTCACGAGAATTCCCCAGACCAATTAGGGAATCTTCTGCATATGGTGCTACATGAGCCTCACAGGGCGGGCAGCACGACATGCACACGGGATATGTAATGTTTCAGCGAACCATGGGATGGGTCGTTGCCTCCCGTCGAAGTACGGGACCGCGTCGCCTAGAGAGCCTGCTACATGCCGATTTCCTTTTCTTCGCTCGCAACCTCATGTCCTGTTCACGTATTATGCGACGAGGAACGAGACTGTCTATCATTACAAGTTCCGACAGCCTCTCCGTTGCGGTTGAATGGAGTCATCTGAAGGACACACACGGCTTGAGTGGGTAAGGGGGATTTCATTATACTCATGACTAATATACATCGCAGGCAACGGAGTGCGCATCGTATCTTCTCTTAAACACCAATGCCGTGATTCAGCTCCGTTCGGGAGCGGGAGCCGTTGCATCACAATCGTCCACGAGTTGTGGCACGACCAACATACCCTGCAAGTTACGGTGGGACAACTACCCTACACCACAGAGCCTCTTCGCAAGCTGTGCCGTGAGAATGTAACCCTACACTGGGCTGGTGAGGATCAACGCCTGTTAGTGCGATGACCAACGCCTGGGGGTTTCCGTCAATCGAAGTTATGTCAGGGCCTGCCCAATTATCTGGTCGAGCCTCTCATCGAATCGTGCCTAGTCGATCGAGATCAGCATCCCCCCTGCTAGGCCCCCATCATTCTTCAATTCACCTGCCCATCACCCGAAAACCCACGAGGAGCGGCATTTCAAAACTGCTCTATCACGTAGTGATCGACACTCGAGGCTGCACTGTGCTACGGCCTGTTGACGAGACTCCTCTTGCGCCGCGGTCGGTCCCTATTCACAAGAGGCACTGGCAGTTCACCTTGTCCAGACATGGGGAAGGATGGTGATAGCATTAGGAGTGGCAGGGGCTCGCGTGCGACAGGAGATGGAGCTGCATTGCTGACGCTTTGTGATGCTGATAGCATCGGAGTTCCGATCCATCCCATCATCAGATGATCAGCCAAGCATTGCCTTCGCCCATGCATCTGTGTTTCCCATAGCCTGCTTCGATCGTGGAACCCCGCAGGGAACCACTCGGGATACACGAGATACTGTTTCGAGATGGATCTATTGCATTTGCATTGCATCAACCACCAAGCCCTGCGGCGTAACGGAACCAAGGAGAAGAAAGCAACTGAGCAAAAGCAAAGAGCCAAGGCGAGGCCGTTGCTCGTCAAAGACGTATCTTCTTCGCCATTACTTCATATACCCTGGTAATTTCCGGCATTGCCTGTTCTCATCCTAGCGCCTGATGTCAATTACCGCACTTGGAAGCTCTCTACGCAGGCACATGTTGCGTAAAAGTGACGGGACCCCACGGATCGCTCACGGACTGTCCACGGACGGCTCACGGACTCTTCGCTGCCTCCAATTGGCAGACACACGGGGCCGAAACGGCTCGAGGTTGACGTTCGGATGCTATTGCAACCTTGTAAACCGCCTTGCCAGATTCAGATGCCCTACATCTGTGGCTCCGGCTACGGCTTGTTGGCTTTGAGAATTTTCCGGTCTGAAACCTCGCCAACCCTGTTAGCCTCGCCGAGTTTGTTGGTTCCCTCGGTCCTGTGGTCCTCTTTGTGTGGTCTACGGATCCCTCTCCGACCTGGCTGGGCCCTTGTCGCTGGGCTTGTCAGTCTTCAGCTGAAGAGCCCGCATTCTCCACATGGCAATTGACCAGGACCCAGCTTCCCAAGCCTTCCCAAGCCTCATCAAGCCTCATCAAGCCTACGAAGTACCTGACAAGCCTTCCCAACTGGCCCCATGAAGATTCCACCAACCCTCACCCCCGTCAGCCAGGGATCCAGCATCTAGTCCGTACTGACCAGTTGTCCAGCTTTGCCCGCATCTGAAAAAACTCGCTCGACGCTTCCCGCCCCCCCCCAGTCGGCTTGCCTCCTAGACTGCCACATCTCTTCCTTCATCTAATCTCGGTCACAAAGTATGCAACTGGTGTGCGCTGACTGACAAATCCAGGCACGCGAAACGGCCGCTAGCGCCCCACCTACCACGCGGGTGTTTCAACCTTCTTCGTCTAGCTGCTGGGGCAGCCGGGCTGGTCAACCACGGCTCCAACCCATCTCCCGCGGTACCCAGCGAGTTATATCGAGAATTCAAGATATGGACGTGCAGCCGGGCGCTGAGGACGGGCGTCAGTCAGTGCAGACCCCACTCAGCCGGACCCGTTGGTCTAAGGCAGTCGACCACGAATGACTGCAGGCGAAGACCGGAGACCAAACTTCAGCCCATCCCTGTGGTCGGTAACTGTTACCACGTGCTTACTGTGCTTTAGTGCCTTCAGTAGGTTTACAGGTTCATGCGCGTAGAGATATGTGCGCGCTTTCCACGAGTTAGCATGTGAAAAGGGTTTTTGGAAGCTCCAAAATTTCATCAACAAGCCCGGAATGTGGGAAAAAAAAAAGAAGATGCTCCTATTTCCGAGTGCTGCTGCGTTTGCCAGCAACGCGTTCTATGCTAAATCCTTCCTAGAAAAAGAGGTATCTTGCGTGCCATGCCCAAAAGGCTCCGTCCAAATCATAATTGTTCCTCTAACATGCTTGTTCTCGTAAGGCGTCTCTGTATATGTCTGCATGCTGAAAGTGACAAGAGCATGCCGTGGTAGAATAAGTACTGCATGAAACGAAAACACTATATCCGACCCTTCTAGTTGTCCCCCTCACCATCGCCATGCCTTCATTGCCAACAGAAGAATCTGTGAGCCATAACCACCATACCCGTTCATTTGGTCATCTTCTCCTTTTTACCCACTGGTCTGAGCATCGATGCTGGGTTTGCCGATCCAGAGGCCTCATCGATCTTGGCGGCTCGACACCACTGTTGGTCCCACGTCGATAAAACTGTAGTCGTAGTGATTGATGGAAACCGACACGAGCCCTAGACACCACGTCAAATCATTTTAGCCACTTAATGTGGAAATATCCTGTCTCTAAAGGATGAGCTCTGAGAGGTCAGGCTGTTGCGCTTGTTATCTTCTTTGCTGGGCCCGTACGACGTGTTTTCCAATTTTTGAGCATCTTCGGCAAGGCTGGCTGAGCTTTGTCGGTGTGGCCCCTTCTTGGTGAGCAAGGCCCTAGTTGTTCCACATCCCGCTCTATCTCCTCCGACTGAGGGTTTCTCGGCACTGGAGTCGCTGTTCCCCCGGGTCTTGGTCAGCTTCCGAGGCAGTCGTTTGAACGGATTCGATGACGAGCCATCCGTGATAGAGCTCGCTTCCACCGAGTGATTTTCGCTCGAGGCGCGGCTTGGAGTGAAGTCGTTCGTCGAAGACATGCTGTAGGATGAAGCGTCTCGGATTGGAATCGGTGGTGACCCCGGGTGGTCTCTGCTATATATAGGGCTGTCATTCGCCCGCATCGACTCTGGGTCGAGGGGTTGATTGAAAACCGTAGACTCTTGCATCGGATCTAGAATCTTCTGAGTCTGCTGGGGTTTCGCAACTGGATGCGCGACAAGTGGTGGACGTGTGACCGGGGGACTAGGTCCGTTGGCTTGAGCCCGAGGAGTCGGCCTGGAGGCTGGAGGAGTTTGCACAGAGTCTTGAACACCCACTGGTGACTGTGGCAGTGAAGTTAGCTCGGTTCCTAGTTCGCTAATGTGAGGGGCATGCTTACTTCAGGGCTGAGATACGCATCCAGTTTCCTCTTCAACACGTCCGACCTGACAGGTTTGGCGAGATAGTCATTCATGCCAGCTGCAAGACACTTCTCCCGGTCACCTTGGATTGCCGAAGCCGTCATGGCAATGACTAAGATGTTTCGCACTGCGTCCAAGGGATCTTTCCGAATCAGCTTCGTTGCCTCATAGCCATCCAGAACAGGCATTTGAACGTCCATGAGGACGATGTGGTATGGCTTCCCCTCATTGGCCTTCTGGCGAAGGCCTTCGACTGCTTTGAGACCGTTTTCATACGCGACCACACCGGAGTATCCCAGCCGTTGCACATACTGAATGGCAATCTTTTGGTTGATGGGATTATCTTCAGCCACGCAGATGCGGATCTCTTCTTTGGGAACTCTGGAAAAGTCGAAGTATGGATTCGATGAGCTGACCTGATCCAAGTGAGACGTCGCAATCGTATATCGGTCAATCGGAGGAGGAGACTTGGACTGCGCATCTCCCGCAGCAACATCCGACTTGGCCTTTTCAAAAGTTACAGTGAACCAAGCCGTTGTGCCCACAGTCTCCTCGCTCTCAAGCCGAATCTTGCCCTTCATCATCACTTCGATAAGGGACTTGCAGATGCTGAGACCCAAACCGCTTCCACCATACTTTCTTGCCGTGCTGGCATCAGCTTGGCTGAATGGCTGGAACAGCTTTGCTAGCTGTTGAGGGGGAATGCCGATACCGGTATCTCGGACCCAGAATGTGAGTGTCGCGTGCTCGTTCGTCTCCTTGTCCAAACGAGAGCCAATGGTGATAGAGCCATCTTCCGTGAACTTGAGGCTGTTTCCAATGAGATTGCCCATTACCTGATGCAGTCGAATCGGGTCGCCATAGATGAGCAAGGGCGGCAGCTTGATGTCCTGGATGATCTTGACGTTCTTCTTGGAAGTCTTTTCGCGGTTGCTATAGGATACCGCCCGTACAACCTCTCGAACCATATCCTCGGGGTTGAAGGCAATGATGTAGAGTTTCATCTTGTCAGCTTCCATTTTCGAAAAGTCCAGAATGTCGTTGATGACTGTCAACAATAGGTCGGCAGAGACGCGAATGGAATCAGCCATATCGAGTTGTTCCCTGTCTAGTCTACTATCTCGGAGAAGCTCCGAGTTTCCGATTACACCGTTCAACGGGGTTCGGAGTTCGTGTGAAACATTGGCGAGGAAGATGGACTTAGCCTTGGCAGCTTCCTCAGCCAACTTGACGTTCCGTTTTGCCTCCGTTTCAGCTTTCTTCGCCTTGTTTTCTGCTTCGAGAGCTTTAGCAAGAGCGCGCTTCTGCACCGCCACCATAGATCGGTTCTCGGCTGAGATCTTCTCGACATTCTTCATCGACAGCGCATTCGAGTAACTGATGCCGATTTGATTGACCAGAAGCTGCAAGACAGTGACATTGCGGTCTGTAAATGCACCAGGCTCACCCTCCAGGTACAAGACACCGAGGAGTGACTTCTTGCCATGAGAAATGGGAATGGCGATGATGCCCTTGCCAACAGGATTCCTCTGGAGCCAGGACCCATTGACATTGCCAAACCTTTCATCAGTAACTAGGTCAGGGACGAAGACTGTTTCCAAGAAGCGTGTGCAGTATAAAACAACATTTTCGGCGATCAACGAAGTCCCAGACAATGGCAGCCCTGGGATGTGTGCTGAAGCACCTTTCTCTGGATCGCCGCTGGCTGCCACACACCAAGAATCCGAGTCATTCTCCTGAACGACGAGTGCAGCAAGTGTTGCTGAGCCGCCACATGTCTGCAGGATGACATCGCACATGGTCTTCAGAAGCTCATTGACTTGAAGAACGGATGAGATGACTTGCGATGAAACCAGAATGGCATGCAAGTCGATCATATCGAGAGCGGGCAATCCTACCCCGGCTTCAGTTTGCATATTCATAGATCCCCGCCATGCCCCAATACGATCTCCTCTGAGGTCAATCATGGCGTTGGATGGTACTTGGGCCAAATCGGCACCGTCCTCAGCATCTGCAGTCCGATACTGAACAGGGCCTGTGTCAGCGACAAAGTCGGTTTGCACACCCGCATCCATCGTTCGGTGAATTCGAGTCGGCCCATGCAACAGTAAACTGTGCTCTTCCTCAATTGCCTTAGAGACGCCGTTGGCCCCGAGCTGTCGGAACAGCCCAACAGCCTCCAGGAGTGCTGCACGAGCAGACCGACGTCCCTTTCGGCGGATGAATAGGCCTGCCATAAGATAGTTGCCGAGCGCCTCATCGAAGACGGCATCGTGCTCGGCCGTGTGATCTAGCGCATGCTCGTAGTGCTGAATAGCGGCTCCGTGGTCGTTGGAGAGCTCTGCAACCTGGGCATGCAGAAGCGTCGACCATGCAAAGTAGTTGATGTCGGAAACAGTCGACCACTCGTCAATCATCTTGATGAAGGTTTGTAGCTCCTTGGCCACCTCTCCAACCTGCGAGGTCAGTTCCTTGGGGTCAGTGAATGGGTCCTGCGTCTTCCGAAGTAGCTGGCCAGCCTGAGCCAATCCGTAGAAAAACAGGATCATCCTGCTGTTGCGAGCTGACCAGACCATTTCTAATTGAGCAACACAGCCCTTCCCAATTTCGATGGCGCGCTCATAATGACCAAAGAGGAAGAGAGGGATAATCTCGAAACTTTCATAGAATATGATTGATCGGTTGCTTTCCTTTTTGCAGCCCAGCAACCACTTCTTGTATGCCAAGGCATTGTGTGCCTCGTCATTCATGACTTCCAGCGGATTCTTCGTCTGCGTTTTGCCTTGGAGTGCACGAGAGAGTTGTCGAACAGCAATTAAGACCGAGCCGCCCCTGGAATCGAAGAACCAATTAGGAATCTCTTCACATCCGTACTGGCAGAAGCCCTCGAGGTCTGCAAAGTTCTCGCCGTTGTAGAACTTGAAGACAGCGAAAATTCCATAGCTGAGGATGGTTGACATCCGATCACCGGCAACAGAAGCATACTCCACAGCATCTTCCATCTGTGCTATTATCACGGGCATCGGCAGGTGAACGTGTCCAATGCACATCGGATAGAGCATCAGGCCCCGAGCTAGGCAAAACGAATCCCGGGACTGATAAAGCATCTCCTGAGACATTGAGCCCAGGTCCACAGCGAATTGTGTCATATTGAAGCGGGACATGGCGATCATGGAAAAATAGAGGAAGGCCATGCCAGATTGGGGATATGGACCTCGAGTTAGATGCATTTCTATCATCATGAGTGTGAGGTGATAGTATCGTAGACCATCACTCCACCATGCGGCGCTGATGGTCTCAGATAGGACAGCGCCGATAGATGAGATGCCAGGGTCGTTCGAGAGTTTATCGGTGACTATATCTGACCGTTCCATTGTTTGGATTTGAACAGATAGTGCTTCGAACTTTTCATCACATTTTTGAATCGTCGGGCTGTCATCGATGGTGACGCCGAGAGAGACTAAGCAGTCCTTGAGGGCAACCTGCGCGGCTGGAGAGTCTCCATTTTGGGTGAAGATCCTCGACTGCAAAACAAACGCTGGTGCTTTATCGATTGGAGTTCTGGCGTTGTTAAGGATAATGCCCAGCGCTTCGTTGGCGCCAGTGTAGTTCCCCATGAACAAGTAGCATTCGGCGGCTCGAAGATACAGCTGCATCGTTTCGTCATACGATGTGTCTTCCGCCTCATCGGACCAAGGATTCTCTTGAAGCAGCGCAATTGCGGTGCTATAGAACTTCGCAGCACTCGGTCGGGCACCATTCTCTGTAGCTGCCTCCGCGCAGTCTGATAGCAACTCGCGGAAGTGACGGCGGATCGGTACGCGCCGCTTGATGATATTGACAGCCTCACAAATGTGAGACGCAGTGCTGGTTCTTTGCTTCGCCTCAACAGCGTAGTACTTATGCAGGGTTTGTGCAATGATGAAATGCATCTTCTGAGAGTTGCATTCCTTCAAAGCAGCGGAAGCGTGGATGTAGCGGTCGTGTGCAAACCGGAAGCGATCATCGGTCTCGCTGGGTACAAGGATGTATGCCTGAATGGCGGCCTGGAGGCCGGCGATGGTCTCCCCTTGTGTGTAGTTCTTTGTCGACATGAGTGAACACGCGCGCTGTTCATCGTCGTCGTAGTCGAACTCTCCACTCATCAAATGGGATACTACTTCAAAAGAAAATGAGCCGCCAATGAGGCCTGCCCACGCAAGTAAGGCCCGAGATGCAGGAGGCAGCTCATTGAGCCGATGAGTGATGAAACCAGTGTCGAGGACATCGTAATCCTTCTCACCCTTAAACTGCTCAAACAACCTGTCTAGGTCAAAGTGCCACTGGCTGTCTCGGTAATCGTACCGAATACACCGCTTTCGATGGCACGCACTCAGCATCTCTCGCATGTAAAACGGGTTTCCTGCTGTCTTGGATTGGATGACTAGAGCGAGCGAGTAGATTTCTTCCTTCGGTCGACAAAGGGTTGTCGAGACATACTGGACAATGTCATCTTCGGAGAGTGGTGACAATGGTATGTGAGTGACCCTCGGGCTGCTCGCACGGGGGAACTCTGAGAATTTGGTTAGTGAAAGATATCAATGAGAAACTTATTACTTGACGTACCATCCGACTCGACAGGGTTGATGATGCTCTGTACTTTCTCGGGCGAGAGTTCCTCCGGTCGATACGTTACTATCATGACCATTTTCATCCTCGACGCGATGATTTGAGAGATGAGCTCCAGGGACTCATCATCAGCAAAATGTAGATCGTCGAGGCAGAAACAGATGAATTTGTGTGCCGTGAAAACCCGGAGGACATCCAGAAATATGTTCATCAAGCGCACGGTGGTTTTCGTAGAAGATCCAGAGCGAAGGTAATCCTGAGAAGACTGAGAGGCGATGCTTGGATTTCGAGCAACCGGTGGTCCTGGGGAGCTTCCAGGGGATGAACCACGGCGCTTGCTTCCGGGTCGACTGCCGCCCCTGTGCGCGAAATGCTGCGAAGAGGAGATTGACCGGCCAACTGTCACCTCTGGCGGACCAAGCAGGAATTCGGGGAGGCCCAAAACGCGGTGCAGCATTGGCCATACTGGGCGAATAAATTGCTTTAGGGTCTGGTGAAAAGGCGTCTCCGTGTTCCTCTCGCCCCAAACTTGCTTGAATAGGGACGACAGCAACTTGAGGAGTGGCCCAAAGGCCGTTCTTCTCGCAGTGTCGAATTTTGCGGTTGCACAGTACCCTCGTCTCCGAGCTTCTGCTAGAACACTTTGGACGAGGAAGCTCTTTCCAAGACCCCCAGTACCAGCAATTGTAACAACCTCGCAATAGTCGCGACGACGGAACTTGGCAGAGCCCAGCTGTCTTGATAGGCTTGAAGCTGAAGACTCAACCACGCTGTGGCGGGCTGGGTCGGTGGCCACGCTTTCGACAAGGCTGCGAGTTTCTATTGAAATGGACTGATGTCTTTCCCAAGGCCGGGCTGGTCGAGGGAAGACACCTGATGGCGAGGATGCAATTGTATCACTTGAAATCGTCTGAGTGTCCGAAAAGAAGGGATGGAGGACGCTCTTTGCCGGTTTTGGATCGGACGCTACAGTTTGGGTGAAGGATCCGCTTCGGCGATTCGTTCCGTCCAAGGAGCTCGCTCCCTCGCTGGACATATCGTCAAAGGGCGTCATGTCATTAGATAAACTAGAGCCGTCGGAGAATCGATTTGCTGCCCCTTTGAGGTTTATATAGTGACCCTTCGCAACGCGCTCGACAACCTTGACAAGTTCCGCTCGCTCGCGTTGTCGACCTATCATCATGTTAGGGAGCATGAAGAAAGAGGAGACATCGTTACTCCCAATCTTCCACTGATTCAGGGCAAGCAAATCTCCGTCGGCGAGGAATTGGTGAACTTTAACCAGGTCATGACGAAGTCCACTTGCAGAGTGATACCGCTCAGACACATTCTTGGCTGTGCACTTCTGAATGATTCTTCCGATAACGTCTGGGACATCGATTCGCACGGTGGACACATTAGGTATCCTACGGCCAAGTACACCCTGAACAATGTCAAGGGGGGTGTCGCCATCAAAGACAGGTCTCTGAGTTAGCAAGGTCCAGAACAAAACACCGAGGGAGTAAATATCCGTTCGGCTATCGGGCTCTGCGGGCATTCTGCCAGTCTGTTCGGGGCTGATATATAGCAGCTTCGTTTTAGCGCCTAGTTCCTTTGACAGTGTTGACCAACCGGTGCTGGTGAGGCCATGCTCAAAGGATCGGACTCCAGCACCAAATGTCATAATCTTGACCCTGTTTTCGTCTGCATTGAAGTGGAAGGCATCACCTCGAATTTCTCCATGAATCATTCCAAGGTTGTGGTGAAGAATCTCGAGACATTGACTGGCGCCAATAGCGAAGTCGAGGAAGAGCTGCAAAGAGATCGGCTCGTGCAATGTGGGCTCGTTTTTCCGCCCATGTGCGAATGTCTCTCCAACCTTGCGTGCCCGGTAGAAGGCTGGGCCCATGTCGAGCACGTCGAGGAGATGGTTGTGGCCAAGGTACTGGTAGATGGCAACGATGACGTTTGCGCGGTCACCCGGAGCTGGATTCAGCCTGATGAGGTCCACAGGCTTCACGATATGTTCTCCCTTGGGGTCAGACGAAGTGGACATGTTTTTGGCGATATAAAAGGCACGCTCCTCGCGGAGGGCATGATAAGAGATGCGAGCAACGACGTACTCCTCCACGTAGGGGGTGTCGGATAGACTAGAGGTTGACGGGGCCGCAGGGATTATGTTTGGTACGTCGATGCCCACGCCATTTGGTATAATTCCAACGGTGCCCATGGTCTCAGAGGGAGACGGACGCCCGGAGGGCGTCTTAGTGACGGAGCCGGGACTGGAGGCATTGTGTGACGAGGTGGACGAGGCAGAAAACGGAGACACGAAGCGAGTGCCAAAGACATACCTAATACATCCGAATATATCAGCAAGGTTAAGTCGCAAAGAAGGTTCCGCAAGAAGAAGACTCACCAAAAATCGTAGGTGGAGTGGAAGGGGAGTTTGGATTCGTCCCAGGTATAGCCAGCTATCTGGCGAAGGCGCTCATGGAGCCGAGGCGGCGGATCGAGGAGGTCATCGGATAGAAGCACCGCGCCTTCCATATTGAGGCGCGAGCAGCGAACGGCGGAGCAATGGGCGTCTGCGTCAGCGTCGGCAGCAGGGCTGGGGGCGCTCTAGGGCGCGGGCATTCGCATTCAATCAAGCGTTATCCAGCCTGGTTTGAAGCGCCCATGCTGGGAGGTCGTTCGGTTCGAGTCGAGAGGGTCGTGGTGGACGGTTGTCGGAGGAGGAATCGAAAAGCGGAGGGGCGGACCCAGAAAGGATGCCTTGGACCTGGGGCGTTGGACGTTGTACGCGGTAGCGGAGGAAGCTCTCGTGAGGCCAGATGCGTGATAGAGGGCGAGGTGGGAATAAGATGGTGGCTCAGTATACAGCGGATCGAGTACGAGGGGCGGAAGAAGAAGTGAAGCCTGTGGTGAACCGGAGTGGTCGTGGTCGTGGAACCTAAGTGGTGACTGCACGTTCGTGATGGTCCGGTGGATTGGCCGGCGGAACCGGTCGAGTCGGTGGATAGGCGGCGTGCTGGTGGAGTCTTTCGTAGGCTCTGGTGGCGGGTTGGGCTTGGTGCTGCTGGTGCTGGTCTTTGTGGTGCAGAACTGATTGCTTGACGTTACTTGACCGGCTTGTTTGAACTCGGTGCAACTGTGTACTACGTGGGTGAGGTAGGTTGGCATTGGCGTAGGAGGCGTAAGAGTTGGGGTGTGGACGTGGGCAGGGTGGCATGGCAAGTGGGAGCCCACGACGGTACAGCTGCAGGGGCATCCCACTGTTGACGGCTCATCCGTTCTGTCCCACGTCTCTCATGGTCCCAAACTACGACATCAACCAGGGACTTTTTTACCCCCACACTGCGTCTTCGTCTAATCCAAGGCATTTCCATCTACTACGTAGTACTCGGGCACAATCCAACGTGTTGGGCACGACGAGGAAATGGACCTGGAGAGTCCGCGAGCGACTTTCTTAAATTTACGCGTGCTCGTCTCTCAGGTACCAACCAGGGCGGCTGCCCCATCCCCCCCGCGCGACAGGTGATGAAATGGTGGTTTGCACTCCGAAAATAAAATTATTACCATTGCTGTAAAATCGACACCAAGAACACAGCGGGCAAGCTTCCAAGCACGGGCCGAGTCTCCATGTCCCGTCATAATAACAGAACCTGGTAATACTACGAGACGAAGGCACGCCAATAAGGATCCCCCCCCTTCACGACTACCTTCCCACAGGCCTTTGCAAAAAATAAAAAATATTTTTTTTTACTACATGTGGTGGGCCTCGCCGAAGATGGCGATCTGATCACCCGCTGACCAAGCGGTTTTGTCACCCTCGGCTGGACTTACTGCCCCCTCTGCTGGTTTTATACCAGTTCTGGGAACGCTGGGGATGCTAACAACTTTGTCATGTTTCTGGCGCAATCAGAAACCCGTTCATGAATCACTGGGTTTTGGCTGACCGCCCAAACCGCGACGCACCCCGCTTGCCTCCTTTTGGGTTGGCCTACCCAGGGACCCGACGGGCTTACTACGTACCTACTCGCAAAGTATCCGGGAGCGGGATGATTTCAATTTCGGCTGCTGGATGCTGTGGCGCTGCTGTCCGTTGACGGGGCGCTTGCCTTTGTTGCTGCCTCTTTCCTTCTTTGCATCCTTTTCGTGAGCGGCTCTCCGTTTCCTAGTGTGTCGACAGTAACATTTGTGACGTAGCAAGCCAAAATGCTCATCACATCTCTGGCTTGAAGAGCAGGAGTTGGTGCATCTGCTTTGCTGCACTATGCTTCCAGCCTCACCATCCAGAAGGGCTCTTACCAATCGGGCTGTCCCTGCAGAATGCTGTCCATAGAAAATGATGTAAGTGGAGGCAGGGGTCACACATCCGAGAGCGACCCTTGCCGGCCGAACCTATTTCCGATACCATTAACGCTCATTAACGTAGCCGCCTTCACCACCATGTTTCGCAAAACCGTGAAACAAATATCGAGCAAGGAATCATGATTCAGGCCGTATGCAACTGGGCAGCATCCCGACGGATCTAGTAATTACATTATTCCCAAATATATATTTAATATTTAGTAGGATAATCCGTTCATTCGTCTAATCGCAAACGAGGGGACCCGGCTCTATCCTCTATCATGACCCCTTTCTTGGACCACATGTATCTATCTTGCCCGCTGGGATTCCGTCCCAACAGCGATTCTTCTCCATTTCAATTCAAAGTCCTAACCCGTCATGTGCTATACAGCATATGTGCTTCTCATGTAGACCGCTTATACACATAAGCCCTCGCAAAGTACTCCGTAACACTAGATTGCCTCCATGTTCATCACGCTCCTTCGTCCTACTCATCCCTTACTTGGGGTGGCTGGGAAGGTCCTGGGGAGCGGGGAAGACGAAGTTGTGCAGCAGGCGCTTCTCCTTGTTCTGGCGGCTATTGACAAAGTCAGGGTAGTTCAGAGTCAGCTCGACAGCTCCGCTGTGGATGGCATCAACAGCCTCCACACCGAGCATGAACGAGTGGTCCTGGTTGCCGACCTCGTATCGCCAGCTGCCGAATCGGCCACGGGAGTAGATGTCCATATCCTGGAGCTTGGGCAGGAGCTGCTTGAGGACACCCTCACGCTCCAGGGTAGGGGTGGGGTAGCCGTGGTCGAAAGCACGGTGGTAGGTGGAGACAATCTCGTCCTCGGGGAGGATCATCTCAGTGTTGATGAGACCCTGGATGCTGTCCTTGAGGATGTTCTCAACATCGACGGGCTTCAGCTCAGACTGGGAAATCTCCAGCATGATGGACCAGTAGGGACCCTCCTTGGGCTCATCAGAGGCAGCCTTCTCACCGTTGGCCAGGTAGAGGGTAGGCAGCTTGACATCAGACTGGGGCTGGTTGAAGGGGGAGTAGTTGGAGAAGATGGTAGCTCGGTAGAAGTTACAGTTGTCCTCAGGGAAGTACAACTAAAGGTCGAATTAGCATTACTGTCACCATGGGAGGACCCAAGGTTTTCTGTTGCTTACCCAGCACTTGTCACCGATACGCTCGGGGCGCACGCCGCGTAGACCAACACCAATGACGTGGGTTGTGGAGTAGAAGAGACCCTTGGTGAGGGTGACGAGCTCCTCGTTGCCCATCTTCTCAGCAAGGTGGTCAACAGCCATGGTGTTGACGAGCTTGTTGTATCCAACGGTGGTGCCGTCGGCAAAGGAGACAATCTTCTTCTCAGCGTCGACCTTGGTGACCTCACCGCTCTTGCCGAAGCGCTTCTTCTCCTTGGGGATGGTGTCGGCGACGGCGATCCAGATACCACCAGTTCCGTCACGGGCAGGGAACTTGAAGGTGGAGTTGGGGCCCCAGCCGCCAGCGACCTTGTTCAGGATGACGTTCTTGGTGACGTTCTTGACATCAGGAGCGGCGACACGCTCACCGAGCCACTCGGCTTGCATCTAAGAGGAGTTGTTAGTGTTTGGTTGTAGACGCAGTTTTTGGTTCTAGGCGCGGGTTTACCTTGGTGGTGGGAACAGCCCAGACCTTGTAGTTGTAGGGACGCATGAAGATGTTGGCAACACCCTCACCAGTCATACGCAGAATCCACTCGTCGAAGTTCTTGGGCTTGGTGTTGGCAACACGGCACTCCAGGGCAGAGTCAATGAGGCCATCAATGCAGGTGACCTGGTCCTCCTTGGGGAGCATGGAGATGTTGTTTTGGAAGGGGTAGGGAACCCAGAGGCCCTTGTAGCGGACATAGGAGATACGCTGGTGGGTGTACCAGTCGTCCTCCTTGGGGAGAGCCTCCTCGATGCAGTCGTCGAAGTACTTGTAGTGGGAGAAGATAACGTGGCCGCCGACATCGTAGAGCTGTAGGACACCTAGTTAGCTTGTGTTTCGACAGCAATGGAACGAGCAGAAGATGAGTCGACTTACGAAACCCTCAGGGGTGACATCAGTGCTAGCAAGACCACCAGCCTTGTCGGAGGAGTCGACAATGAGCCAAGAAGGGCCGTTCTGAATAAGCGGTTAGCATTGCCCTGGCAGCAATTGGAGCTGGCGGTGAAGGCGTACAATGTGGTTCAGTCGCTTGGCAGCACCGAGACCAGTAGGTCCCATGCCAATGACGAGCACATCAACGTTACTGAAGAGAAGAGCATGGTCAGCAAGTGCCGCAGAGAGCTATGTGGTGTTTTTTCACGAGTTTTGGCCAGCCATGATCTGGCGAGATCAGAAGACGAGGGGGGACTCACACGTCGGCCATGGTGGGGGAGGTGATGGAGGAGTTCTGGGGAGGAGATCTGAGGAGCAAGTGTAAGCAGAGAGAAGACGCAGGCACCGAAAATGGAGCGGGGGAGGAGGTGAGAAAGAAAGGTGAAGCTTTACGAGACGGCAGAGAGACGGCGAGAGGATCGGAGTCTTGTGGTTGCTGTAAATATTGTTTCAGTCGCAGGTGCTTCCGAGAGGCTGGCGGGAAAAGGAGACGGCGATGGATGGCGGGGCCAAAATTATTTTGGAGCCGTCAGGGGAGGGTTGGGAAGGGTTGCGAAAGCCGCCCCACCCACTTGGCTCAGGGCACTTGCACCATCGCGGGTTGGTTTGTTCCTGTATCCCACCCGAAAAAGCAGCCAAAGCACCTACCTAACCATTGAGACCCAAGGTACCTTACTCAGAAGCCACCCACCCTTTGCGCGACCGCCCCTCCTGCTTCAGGGGTTCTAACATTGCATCGCTCTCTGGTGGCTGGTTGTCGGTGGTTGATGACCGGCGGTGGGTGGACTCACTGGACTGTGACACCTTGTGTGGTCGAGTCAATCTAACCGGGTACGAAAGTGCCTCCTTTAATCCTGCCCTATATCATGAGGGGGGATTGCGCCAGCAGGACCGGGAGATGGCCGGGTTTGGCGGGGGATCAAACCTCCATTCTGTTGCCCCTCCAGCACCCCCTCCAACAGCCTCTCAAGCCTCCTGTCCCGATACTAAGTATGCTATGTTGCCTGTGGCACGTAGTCTACGTAGCAGCACCCATTCGCAAGGGGAGACGGTTGCTAGGTGCCTTGCCTGCCCTGAGAACGGCAAGCGTTACAGTGTCATGGCCATGGACTGGACGCGAGGACCCTTCAGGCCATGGGGGTGCGCAGAACAGGCTCTCGAGGGGCGGTGGAGGGGCTAAAGCTCCGGCCATCATCGCCCGAACACTGGGGCGCCAGCGGACAAAGGACACTGACACAGACGAGAAGCTTGGCCTTTTTAGTGTCAATGTGGCTTTCGTTGGCCAGTCGCTGTCGGCGGTTCCCTGGTCTCTCGGATATCTCAGGGCGCTCACAAGGCGCATAATTGCCGTGCCAGCCAACTTCTGGTTGATGCGACCAGGACGCCCCTCCAAAGCGTGGGATATAAGCCAAGAAAATTGCTCGCCAGCGACCAATCTGGTTCGTCGCACGTGTCGCTGACGGCTTATCACACACATTCCTGAAATGACGATATCGCTCAGCCGCTCGCGGCTACTCGGGAGGCTTGCGCGACGGACCGGGTTGATAGCCACTCGGCCTCCACAGAGAGGCTGCCGCAATTTCCTAAGATGAGGGCCAATTCCAGCCCTGACAGGGCTAATACGAATATGCTACGCCTTGCCACCGGAGGCTATGTGTTTCATGCGAGCCTAGGTATCAGTATCTGTAGGTTGGCAAACATCTAATACCCTGCCTGTCTTGGCTACCTACTCCGTACATCAACCAGAACTACGAATGGCCATTGACTCGCCACAAGTGACAATCGTGGGGCCCGAGTTTAACTTTCCAGGACCAAAGAGTCATGCTGAAAGCCACCTTGTTGGTCTTGAGGATCTGGCAATGTGGTTGAGGTTCATGTCTTGTTCATTGGCGTATGCTTGTGTTCAACTTTGCCAACCATGGACTCGCACGAAGTGCGTCAACCCAACCCAACCCAAGCCGATAGAAACCAATATAAACCAAAAAGAGACCAGAAAAGTCAAATTGTTCTTAACCAGTCCTTTCCCAGGGCGATTGTGTCCCCAACGTGCTGACCGTCATCCTGGAAATCACCTCTAAGTGGACGGCGGAATAGGAGTGGATGGCAATGGCTCCTCTCACCTAATGCTGGGAAGCCCAATCTAGGGGGCGAGTAGCTGAGTAGGTGGAGAGGTGTAAGAATGAGGTAGACCTAGTAAGCTAGTTGCTGAAGTCCCAGAGTTTTAGTGCTAGCGACTAGTAGCGCTTTTTCTCTAAGACAGACCATTGAACGCCATACATGATTAGAGAATTTCAACAGCCCTGGTTATCCACGCCGCCCTCGTTACCGCCTCCCTCGCGCAGGGGCATTCGTGATTGAAGCCGTCTTTGCCCCAACACGTTGGGTGAAAACCTCATCGGCCATAATTACCTAACATGAGCAACAAGCACAAGCAACAAGCCCGAGATTGACTGCACCGAAGCTTCGTCAGCACCGTTCGATAGACATCAGAAATGCAGGGGTTCACGGAGGGATCAACTGGGCTTCATCATCTTGAAGCAACCAGACCCACCGCTTGTTTAGCAGAAGGCAAATGCTTCAGGTCTGAAACGCACAGGTAGATCAAAGACCACCCAATCGTTGGCTGTTGGCTGTGCAAGCACCAGCATCATCCACGACCGCGCACATGGCTGGGCGCGGCAAGGCTTCGTAGGCTTCATGGGTTTGGGATTCAGCGCTCGTGGCCTTGAGGACACGGTTCCGCTTTCAACAGCTAGTGGTAGGGTATGGATGACATGGCGCAGTACGAATAGGAATTCGATATTTTACATCTGACAAACACAGCCTTGTCTCATGCTGTCTCATGCTACTTCGTACAGGTATGGGTGGTTCTTACGTGGACTACCCACCTGAGCGACAGGGCGGGCCTAAATATCCACAGCGGGCGGGACGAGAGAGGGAGGGTATCTCACGGAAGGTACTAGTACCTCAACGTTAGTCCCCAGCAACGTGGTGTGTGTGAGTTGCCGTGGGAATCAATCATCCGAATATCCGCTCTCAGGGCGGATGAGATGAGACAGCCCAACGCTCTCCAAGGCTTGTGCTCGTGGGTGTCCTTCAAACCATCGCTGGAAGGAAGCTGAGAATATCAGGGTCGGCCATCAGGATGGGGAACGGCAGTGGTCGCGGGAGCAGTGTCCACAGCCTAGCATTTGCGGAGAGAGATGGACCATGCTTTTGAGATCTGAGATTTCTCGACACGGTGCAGCCAAGATGCTGCATATCAGATACTTGCCGGGTCGTAACTGGCCTGCTGTGCTTGGTCCAACCTCGACCTCGCTTCCATCTACAGTAGGATAAGGATAAGACAACGACAGACGATACATAGCTGTACATTATCGTAGACTCGGGAGTCTTGCAAGTCACGCTTGTCCTTCCTTGGAAAGGTACTTTGACGCGGGTGATGGATCTCACTCGCAGGGAGCCCTCATGATGGAGGTGCTGGGTTGTCATCCTCCCTACAGCGCGCATCACGGCCCTGTCCCTGGCGCCCCCGAGCGAATGGACGAGAGAGCCCCAGAAGTGCAGTACGAAGTACTTCGTAAGACTGATGCTCAGTTGGGCCGCTCTTACGAGGCTGGCCCAGCGACCTTCAACAATCCAGCCTGTGGCCAGGTGGGCTTTATACAGTCGTACTGCACTTGGATCCTGCTCCGTCGATGGTAAAACGTACACGACTGCTTCTCCACAAATACGAGTCCAACCATGACTGTGGGGGTTTCCGTCCAAGTTGCACGTAGGTAGGTAGGTACCTCTAGGTAGGTAGGTAGGTACCTACTTAGATAGTAAGGCAGCACGAAGTATGCACTTGTACGAGGTATGCTTTTAGTGAGTGTTTCCTTTTAGCACATCACATCATCGGGGAGTCCGTGAGCAAGGCTTGCTTTGGATAAGGTATGGACATATTCGACCAAAAAAGGGGTTCTCAAGCAGTGACAAAGCCATCTGCATTCCGGACCTCACAAGCTGTCAAGCCCGTCAGCCAAAGTGCTGAGTGGCACACACACTCCAGGTCTCACCAGCCGCCAGCTGCTTCCAGCTGAACGCATGAGAGACAGTACATGTACAAACTCCAATACTCCCGCTAGTATTATGGGGTCTTGAATAGGGGACGGGGAGCCAGTACGCCGGTTCTGTGAGTTGAGAGCTTCTTCCCATGGCAATTCTGCTTATCTGACGACCAGGCAGAGGATCTCCAAACGTGGGTGGATTGATTCGCCAGGCTTGGATGCTGGCCAAGGGTTCCCCTGAATGGGATCAGGTATATTCTGTATTCTGCATGGCTTGAGGGCCCAAGTAATCTGGTCACAGCTGGCTGGAGCATCTCGGAGTACCCATACGCCGTGCGGACGTGCCAATAGATACCTGTCCTCAACAGCCATAATCCCCTCCCCCTTGACGCTCCCGCCATCCCCCTTGTCAGCAGCCCCCTGCACGCGCGTCCAGCGGCTGGTCTTGTCAACGGCCCTAGGAGTAGGGGCGTTGGTAGTGTGCTGAACCTGTGCCTGTACCCGTCCCTACACCCATACCAGTACCTGTACCTTTACCTGCAACCAGTCAGTGTCCGTAATGGCGATGCCCGAGTGCCTGCGCTCCTCCCTCGCGTCCATCCGTCTCCTAAGGGAGGTGGGATGCGCCTTGCGTTTGCCTGGAGAGGTCAAATGGCTCCTCCATCCCATGGCCTAATTTCCAAAGAAAACCCTTTTGTTTTTTAATTGCCGCTTCTCACCTCCCCCTTGGCCCTCTCCTCTCACCCTCCTTCTCTTCCTTCTTCTCCCTCTTCCAGAACCAGGGACAGTGTCTTGATCTCTTGTTTCCTTTCACATCGGCTCTTGCCCCTTGCAAACTGTCCAGCCAAGCTTTTTGCTCGCAAGATCGTTCTTTTCCTTTCTTGGGACGCAGTCTCACCAGGGCCCCGCCAATTGCATATTCCGGCACCCCTCTCTTTTTTTCTGCCCCCCCTGTTAGGACTCGGCTGTCCGTCCGCTCGTTTGCGCGTCCCCCTAAAATCTGTCTTCAGATCTTCCTATCACGACCCTAATTGTTCAACAACTTCCACCTTCACCACCTCGCCATTTCCAGCAAAGCAATCGAGATGAATGACGAAAAGATCCGAATCTCCGGTGAGACGCCGCGCGCCACCACGCCGGTTCTTCCCACAGTCAACCCCGGCCTCGAGAAGCCCAAGGCATACTCTGGCATTCACCCATCTCTCTATGTGATGTGAGTACAGCATGGCCTCAATCTCGCCCTTGGCATTTGGCTAACCACTTCGTCTTCAGTTGCTGGATTGGCTTCAGCTCGTCCGTCATTCTCTTTAACAAATGGCTTCTCGATACCCTCAACTTCCGTACGCACGCTCGATCCCCGAATTCGTCCTCTCAATACTGACCCCCGAACCAGGTTACCCTGTCATCCTGACGACCTACCACTTGACTTTCGCTACCGTCGTCACCCAAATCATGGCTCGATGGACCACTCTTCTTGATGGTCGAAAAACTGTCAAGATGAACAGCCGCGTCTACGTGCGCGCCATCGTCCCCATCGGCATCTTCTTCAGCTTGAGCTTGATTTGTGGCAACCTGACCTACCTCTACCTCTCGGTCGCTTTCATTCAGATGCTCAAGGCCACCACCCCTGTTGCTGTTCTCATCTCTGGCTGGGCCCTTGGTGTTTCACAGCCCAACCTCAGGCAGTTTCTCAATGTCTCGGCAATTGTCGTTGGAGTCATCATCGCTTCCATTGGAGAAATCCACTTCGTCGTCATTGGTGTTATGTACCAGATCGGCGGTGTCATTTTCGAGGCTCTGCGACTTACCATGGTTCAGCGTCTCCTGAGCTCGGCTGACTACAAGATGGACCCCTTGGTCTCTCTCTACTACTTTGCACCCATTTGCGCCGTCATGAACGGTGTTGTTGCCCTCATCTGGGAGGTTCCCCACTGCACCATGGACCAGGTCTACAACGTCGGCCTGTTCACTTTCTTCCTGAACGGTCTCTGTGCCTTCATGCTAAACGTTTCCGTTGTCTTCCTTGTACGTTCAAGTCCACCATTCAAAATGCGCCACTTGTGAACTAACGCGTCCCCACAGATTGGCAAGACTTCCGCCGTTGTTCTCACTCTCTGCGGTGTCCTCAAGGACATCATGCTGGTTGCTGCCTCTATGGCCATCTGGGGCACCCAGGTCACCGGTCTTCAGTTCTTCGGCTACTCCATTGCTCTCGGTGGTATGGTCTACTACAAGCTCGGTTACGAGCAGCTGAAGGGTCATATCATGGACGCCAACCGACAGTGGGCTGAGTTCGGCGCTCGCAAGCCCGTCCTTCGCAAGCTTACAATAATTGTCGCGACTGCGTTCTTGATCTTCACCATGTTTGGTGGACTGGCTCCCAGCTACGCTCCCGAGTATGACCCCTCCAAGATTCATAACGAAGTTGCCAGTCGTTTCGGAATTAACGACCCTGTGCAGCACAACTAGACCTTGAATAATACGGAACCGACGAAATCTGGATTCTTTCAGTTACGCCATCGAGGCGTTGTCTACTGGGCGAACGGCGATCTAGGGACTTTTTTCTTTTCCTTTATCAAAACCTTGGACCGGCTTGATCGCGTGCACTTTTACGTTGACTAGTCGCACTTTCTGATCGATTGGAGACTTTGAAACATTCTGCTTGACGGAAGGGTGGGGGATAACGACTGTAAAGCCATAGAGCTGGTTCGCAGCGTGCGAGGGTCTGGGTGCATGCAAGGACTTGCATCACGAGGTCTAATCTGATGTGTTGTACTTTAGAAGGCGTTTGGCCATAGACATGTAGAAACGAAATGGGCAAAACAATGACGAACCCCGTATGCTTTCACAGTAATTAACGGAATAATTGATTCATGAAATTTGCATTGGAGTGAGTACGTAGTAAACGTTGTGTGTTCATAGGCCCCCAGGCCGTCCTACTCGTGACCTCTGGGGAAACGCTCACAAAGCAAATCCACCGTTGTCCTATTTTTCCCACTGGGGGACAACCAGTTACATCCGCGTCGACTTTCTGATACCAACAGTCACGCGGCGAGGGATCAGATTTTTAAGAAACATTTCATATTGATTCCCAAAAACCGGGGTTCCTTAATGCCGATCGATGCTCTTTACATCCCGCCAACTCCCTAACCGTAATGGAGAAACGTTTTTTTTGTTAAAACTCTGTGGTCAATAGTTAGCTAATGTCCGCACACACAACCAATTCGTGAACGACCCGTGGCCGACACTCCGGGACAGGAGATGACATACTGAGAGGGGTGAAGAACCATCGGTTCTTGCCGCTGGTGTATCGGTCCTCGAGCACCTTCTTGACAGTCTTCTTGGCGTCCTCGCGCTGAGACACCTCCTTGAAGGTATCGTTGGAGATGGTGCCCTTAAGGCCCTCAAGCTCCAGGGTGTAGCGGGTGGGCATCAGGTGGTTGTAGTTGACGACCTTGATGAAGGGCTTGATCTTGGATCGCTTCTCCTGGCGAGTCTTGGACATGCGGCGGGTGATCTTGGAGGGGTAGCGCTCAATGCCGGCAACCAGGGCGTGGCCGAAAGGGTGAGGCTTGTTGCCGTTGTCAACGGGCTGGATGATGACAACCTACAGAGCAATTCGAGTCAGCGTTTGTGTCCTTCAGCAACTGGTGTCAAAGCAAAATCCCGTCTCCTGCCCAGAGTGCCATCTCACGAGGCACACACAAATATCCGCCAACACTATATTGCCGGGAGGCGTGCCAACTCGACGGGATCAGGAATGTCGCAAGCGTCGTACCTTCTTTCCGGCGTATCTGCCGCGGGTGATGATGGCGACTCGGCCGACCTTGAGGAACTTCATCTTGTCCGGCGGTTCTTGTCGGGATGTGCTGGGTGAAGTTTGCGTCGTCGTGAACCGTGATCTGGAATTTGGTGCAAAATTTGGGGTTTGTGGGTTGGCAATTTGGGGCAAGCGAGTCGCATGCGTGGGGTCACGTGCAGCGCTAGCTGTTGGGTGGGCCGTGCGCAGACCCTCACCACGGTCGTCTCGAAGCTGTCCGCGACCCATCGGCAACTGCAGATGAATTGGCTGCTTTCTAACGATCCAAAATACGCCCGTTCAAGTTAATTCCTCCTTGTCTTTTGCTTCTCCCGAAATCATGCCTGCCGCTCCTACATACATTATTTCCCGTGTCGCGGATCCCATCTTTGGGGTACTCATCGGTCTCTCTGCGGCCGTGACGAGAATCAACCGCGAGGAGAAGGAGAAGGAGAAGGGCCGAACTACTGATCAGACAATCAAGGTCGGGCTACGGTGGGTGGATTTTAGTCTAAGCATATGAATTGGAACTATTGAACCAGTCACTGATTCTTTGGGGTTTCTAGACGTGCTGGCCTAGCATCCAAATCTACCTAGCTTAGATACCGTTCAAAGCTGAGTGCATGAATCAATCACTCTGTGATTGATTCCAGCACGGCGCTTCGTAACACACTTCTATACATCTGCGCAACCGATCCGCCTATTCGCCAAAGGATGGCCCATACTCCTTCTTCATCGCCTCTCGAACGATCTGCCCACATAGCTTCGCGGTGGGGTTTACACTCACGGCGAGCCCTTTCGCAATTGGGTTACCATATCGGCCACCGAGTGCGAGGTCTTTTGATGCAGCCTCCTCAAAGTCCAACTTGTTCCACTTTGATTCTGGCAGGCTGTCGTCAACGTCCAGGGAGTGATACAATAATAGCTTGGCCGTCTTCAGATACACTGCCGCCTTCTGTGTATGTGCCATGGACAAAGTCCGGGCGGCTTGGGGCGAGATGGGACTAACCAATGTTGGCGGTGACAGGAGTGTGATCGAGGTATCCATATCCGTGAGCGCTGTTGCTGCCACTTGCTTCTTTTCTGCCCCCTCCAGGTTCTCGACCAATGACATAGAATTGTCTGAGGTTTCGGAGAGGAGGATGGCATCTCCATAAAGCCGTCTAAATATTTGGACTCGATTATTCCTGGCACTTGCATAGTTGGGGTGCTCAGAAATGATGCCTTCGATGGCGGAAAGGCATTGTTTGTATCCCTCTATGGCGATATCCTTGCCTTGGTCGGGGCCAACCCGCATCAGTTGCGATTCGATCTCCTGGATGGACTGGATGATTTCTCGCTCCTTTGCAATTACCCTCTCATATACACCAGTGTCTGTGATGTGGGGGTCGCGAGGCAACGAGGAGTCTAGAACGATTCCCGTGAGAGGGTTTGATTCCGGGTCCTTGATCTTCTCAAGAATGTTGATATCATGCTTGCTCAATGATACGCTCGTCATGATGCTATTCGGGGCGTTGGTGGCGATTCAGACTCAAGTTTAATGAAGAGGATGATCTTTCTCGATATCCACTGAACAAAGGAGGAGTCTGTTCTGGCTGAAGCTTTCTTTTGATCAGATATGTTTCGTGGAGGATCTGGCTGTGGCTTGTGATTAGACGGTTACCTGTCGAGGTGACAGGGCGCGGCTAGATATTGGTCTTGATCGCCCAAGTGTGCAACTCGGCACCCGCGTGTAAGGCTTCGGTCTACAGCGGGCCCCAAGCTCATCTCTGTAATCGGGTTGCCGGCCATACCAGATTATTTACAGTTCCGCAGTTCGTCATAGGGTCTGCCGCTGGAAGACGTCGACAAAGCCGTGGTGGCAACGCACGGCCATTGCCGGCTTCCCTCGGATAGCGCCGCCACAAGAGGCTCGGCCGGGGCCTTTCCGCCTCAACGGCCTGGCACAGCGTTCGGCACTGCACCAGCCTCCCATCCATCAAGATCAATTCCTGGGCACGACGAGCGGCCTAAGATGCTTTACGATGATGCAGACAGGGGGCCATCGTCTGACGCAGATCCCCGCTCAGTTGGTCTGCCTATTCAGCAATTGGACGTCCGGGAGAGGCGGAAAGGGCGCCAGATGCCCCCTTTGTCGATGATGTTATTGGGCCGCGCAAGGGATACTCTCGCCAAAGCAAGCGGCATACGGGAACTTGTTGGGACCACAGCCGCTCGATGAGACTCGGCCGTTGGCTGCCTTCCATAGCGGAGGCTTTCCGGGCACGCTGGCAGCCCGTGGTTGCGGGAAGGGTATCGCAACGTGATGCTTAAGCCGGCCTTGCTGAAGGCTTTATTAATAGCCCAGATGTCTACGCTTGCAAAGGCTTGATGTCTCACATCACCACTTTTCCCAGTCACTTCCACCTTTGAAAGATTACACTCCCTCAAGGCGAATACATCCTGATCCCTCCGATCCTCTTATCCAAAACTTCAACAACACCCTTTGTTTGGAGATTGATATCCACAAGACCATTTTGTGTCAATGACCCCTTCTGCCACCACAGACTCTCCTCCCCATCGGGCCGCCCTCCCGGTAACCACAGATTCTCATCAAGTCAGTCTCGCCGTCCAACCCCAAGGAAACTTCTCCGGCTACGACCATGTGACTTGGTGGGTTGGCAACGCAAAGCAAGCGGCGTCGTACTACACGACCCTCTTTGGCTTCAAGGCCATTGCCTACAGAGGGCTCGAGACGGGCAGCCGCTACTTCGCGTCATACGTCGTAACCAACAATGACGTTCGCTTCGTCTTCACCTCGCCCCTGCGCTCCGAGACGCACTTCCCGGACGATGAACCCATATCCTTCTCGGACCGCAAGCTCCTGAAGCAGATGCATGCCCACCTCGAGCGACACGGCGACGCCGTCAAGGATGTGGCCTTTGAGGTCGACAACGTCGAGGGCGTCTACTACAAGGCCGTCGAGCAGGGTGCCATCGCCGTCCAAGGTCCCACGGCCGCCAAGGACGCCGAGCACGGCTCCGTCACCACGGCCGTCATCTGCACCTACGGCGATACCACGCACACGCTCATCTCGCGCCAGAACTACACCGGGCCCTTCCTCCCAGGCTTCCGCTCTGTGAACAAGCAGACGGCCTCGATCGCCCTCCCAGAGGTTCCCCTGGCCCGCATCGATCACTGCGTCGGCAACCAGTCGTGGAACGAGATGGTGTCGGCCTGCGCCTTCTACGAGCAGTGCCTCTCGTTCCACCGCTTCTGGTCCGTGGACGATTCGCAGATCTGCACTGAGTTCTCGGCCCTGAGCTCCATCGTCATGGCCTCGTCCAACAACATCGTCAAGATGCCCATCAACGAGCCCGCGCCGGGCAAGAAGAAGTCGCAGATTGAGGAGTACGTCATCTTCAATTCGGGCGCCGGCGTCCAGCACATTGCCCTTCAGACGCCCGACATCATCGCCTCGGTGTCGGCCCTGCGCGCCCGCGGCGTCGAGTTCATCAACGTGCCCTCGACCTACTACGATACCATGCGCCAGCGCCTCAAGACGGACCGCCGCAACTGGGAGCTCAAGGAGGAGTTCGCCACCCTCGAGCGCCTCAACATCCTCATCGACTACGACGAGGGCGGCTACCTCCTGCAGCTCTTCACAAAGCCGCTCATGGATCGCCCCACCGTCTTCATCGAGATCATCCAGCGCAACGACTTTGACGGCTTCGGCGCCGGCAACTTCAAGAGCTTGTTCGAAGCGATTGAGCGTGAGCAGGCCGAGAGGGGCAACCTGTAAGATCGCTGCGGGTGTTGCAGTCGTAGCCAGCGTCTGAGCCCCCCAAAAATGGTGGTTAATGTTCTCCATAACTCGATCAGACAGACACAGCAGAGGAGAAGATTGTTCCGTGACGACTCATGATAAGATGCGATTACACTGCTCGGCCATGAATATCCAAGCTAGGCATTGGGAATGCCGTACGCCCCCAAGAAAAGAAATTTAAATTAAAAAAAAGGTTCCCCATATACGCCTTGTGGCAGCCGTCTCCTAGATACGCTGCGTGACATGATAGTTTGTTCGTTACAGGCTGGTTACAAAATTCCAAGCCCCAATTAGTAATAATGCATTTCCCGGGTATCCTGTCTCCATTCCCCCTTCTCCATATATGCTCAGGCCCGTACCATATTCCAAAATCTCCGTCGTCTCCATCCCTGGCTTCTACGTCATGACAACGTCGCCATTGGTGTGGCCGTTGCCATTCACCTCGGTCAACGCGGCAGGCGCAATCTGGACCTTGCTCTGACACCCGGGGCAGTTGTGGATGACCTCATGAGCGAAGACGTCGCAGTCGATGCAGAAGTGCTCATCGCACACCTCGCAGGCGTACCGCCCGCTCTCGCTGACGCCCTTGGCGGCCGGGCGAACAGCTTCGTCCTTGGTCTTGTCCCTAATCTTGTCCTTGTCGGGGGCTCTGCTCTTGGGCGACTCCGGAAACGGCGCCAGGCAGGAGAAGCAAGCGGCGGACTTGACGGCCTTGGGCCACGGGACCTCGACCCAGTTGCGCAGCGGGAACAGGTGGTGGTAGGAGCGCGCCAAGTGGGTGGACAGGATGAGAGTGAGGCCGCACGCGGGACACTCGGCGGGCAGGCGGCACACGCGAGTGCTGCAGCGGGTGCAGAGATAGCCCTCGCGGCAGGGCTTGTTGTGACAGGCGCAATAGCTCGTCGTGCCGTCGGGCGCCAGCGTGCGAGACGGGAAACCCATCATGAGCAGGCTGGCGGTGCTGTGCTTCTCGGTGCGAGTGACGGGGGGCGTCGTGGCGGCCAAGAAGAGCTCGCGATAGTGTACCTCGTCCATGGCAATATTGTACTGCGACTCGTCGCCAGCGTTGGTGCGTGAGCATAGCTCGGCGCAGATGGCCACCTGGGCGGACAGGCCAACTATGGACACGCGCATTCGGTCGTTGATGAGGTTGCCAATCGTCTCGTGGATGTCACCGGGATCGCTGGACAGCAGGGCGCCGTAGATGATGAGGACTTCTCGCGTGCCGTGGGACGGCGCATGGCTACGTAGGCAGTCTGGTCAGTACGCATGTACGAATGGTTAAATCTCCAGATCTGAGGCGAATGGGGGACGTACAATAGCGCACCGCGACACATCTCGAGTGCGTTCTGTAGACTCGGGTTCCCCTGGGGATCCTGGTTCTCCAGGCCCTTTAGCCTCTCCAGGTGCTCGCTCGGGTTACCTCCCACGTCGCTGATGCGGACGGCGACACCGTCACGCATGCCGATGATGCCCAGCTGGGAGATGGGGTTCTGCTCGAAGAACTCGCGGACAAAGGCGGCGGCGTACTTGAGTGTGAGGCGGTACCGCGTGGGCAGCAGGTCCTTCTCGGCCATGGCGAACGACATGTCCAGCACGAGGACCAGGTGGCGGATGATGCCTCGCTGCAGCGGCGTCGTGTCGCGCAGCAGCCGCTTGCGCTTCTCGGCCTCGAGCGTCGCGAGGTTGAGGATGCCGTCCTGGTCCTCCTCTGGCAGGTTCGTCTCCCACGTGCGCTTCGACGTCTCCCAAGACCGCGCCGCGTTACGGTCGGCCTTGCGCCCCTTGCCGTTGCCCGCCTGGGCGTCGTCCTTGGTGACTCGGTGGTCCATGAGGTCGTCGTCCGACATGTCGTTCTCGACATACTCGCCATCCGAGTCAGCCATGGTGAGGCTTGAGGCGTGTCGCAACTTTCAGTTTCGGTTTCGAGGAGTGCAGAAGCGACTGAGGAGGGAGATAGGGGGTATTAGGGGCTTGCCTGTTAAAGAGTGTTCAGTTGGCTGGCGTGTGCAGGTTGTGGGAGCAAAAAGAGAGGTGGTGACGGAATAAACTGACGAGGCTGTGATGGGTATTTCGCAGCCTCGTGGTGGGTGATCCACTCCCGCAGGTGATCTGTGCAGACGCAACCAATAGTGGGTTGCCTAATGAATTTAACACACGAGAGGCATCAACGGCGACTACGGTAATGGTAACAAATGGGCCCGAAAAGCCGTATCTGATTATAATCACATTTTAAAATTCACGTCATGACTAGACAAGAGATAGATTTGCAACTTCGTTTTTGAATTACTCGAATCTATCTTCGACTTCCATATGCATTAGTCGCTCAACCAGGGTATACTACGAAGTCATGTCTAAGCTAAATCACCCAATATGTACAGGCCAGCGGGTGACAAGCCCGTTCCAGCATGTAGAACACAGTCCAACAAGACATCTTCCAATGGATCCCTCCACAAGGGCCATATCCATCTCACCATCCCAACAATAATAGTCGTATGCAACCACCCTCGCACGATTACCCAATCGGCCTTGTTGTAAGAAGGCCTGCAGGTACCAAAAGCGAAAAGAATGCCACCCCGTTATGCTCCTTCAAATCATTTCCGTCAACATATGTCGTCGTTCGACTGTGAAAAGTCGCCGAGCAAGAGAGTGATATCGAAACCAAATAAACATACGCCACCATCCCAAACGCCGCTCCCAAAAGACTGACAGTTCAATACAGCTTTTCAAGGATATGTGCTGGTCTGCATTGGCCAGTCATCCTCGGTGATGCTAGACCAGAAGATCCAGATCATGACAACGGATAGCAGGGTGAAGAGCGTTTGAAACAGGGATCCGTCGATCTTTCCGTTGGTGCCGTCGCAAATGTACTTGCTGATGACATAGTTGAAGACCTGGCCGATGGCGAAGAGCACAGCAGCGGCCGTCAGGTAGATCATGGGGCGGGTCTCGCCGAGGACTCGGACGACGAGAATGGCCTCGAGGACGAAGAAGGCGACGAGCAGCACCAGAGGAGCCAGCTGATACAAGACGTAGAGGGCAATGTTTCGGTTCGGAGTCTCGTAACTGCTATTCCAGTAACCGGTGAAATCGAGACCGGTGTCGAGAGCGATGTAACCAGTGCCAATCAGCAAGGCAGCGGCGGAGACAACAATCAGACCTAGAGATAGAGGGGTGCCGTCGTCAATGATCTGGTACCCAACAACAGCATTCAGCATTAGGATCCAAAGGGTAGCGATAATCATGCCGAGGTGGATGGCAGAGAAGGCCTATAATGGGAGTGGTCAGCGTGTGAGGCGATAGCAGGTGGATGGATGCAGAAGACATACAACTCGAACGGTTTTGTCCAGAGGAATTCCTCCAACGGAAAAGATTTCACAGATGCTAATGATGATGTAGCCGATGAGGAACAATTGCATTTCCCTGCAGTTCTTGTCAGTCGGAATGAACATCCCAGAGGGGTGGAGAGATGCGCATACCTTCGTCCGACAGCGGCTCGCTTCCTCTCCGACCTCAACACAAGGAAAATGGAAGCGGCGATGGCAAGGCCGCAGAGGACAATGGAGCCGATGTTGGCCAGACGGCGTTCACCGCTCAGGGAGATGCCGGTGAGCTCGCATCCTCCCCATGGTCCGGTCTGGCTGTGGCTGGGGTTGCTCAGAAGCTGCGAGGTTCAGTCAGTCGGTCATCCCAGGTCAGGTGGTCCATTGTGTCCCGTTCGACCATTACGGGTTCGGGGCGCACGTACATTACAGACTGGGAGAGTCGAGTCCTTACAAAAGTTCTGTGACACAGACGGACTGTTAGCAGACGACATTGGAACGCAGGTGTCAGTAGGTAGCGTCGATGGAAGGCGTACCTCAAAATTACCAAAGTCAGTGGACCCCATTGTGATTGCAGATGCTTATTCGCAGGTCGAAAAGAAGCAGGGTTGATCGAGTTTTGCAACCACAATTGATGAGGAGCGAGAGTAGCAGCGCCGTCAAGTCCAGTCGAGTCCGGGTGAGGCACAGGGCCGGGGACAATTGAAGCAGGAAAATGCAAATGCGCGTATTCCGGTTGCGCGTCGCAAAGTCAGAGGATGCAGTTGCAGATGTAGATGCAGTTGAGGTTTTCTTTTTGCGCTGCGAGCCGTTGCGTTGCTGGGCCGTCGTTGGGGGGGGTGGTTGGTTGCGACCGAAGCGAGGGCGTAATTTGGCGGCTCGAGGTGCCCGTCACTCGTCAGGCAGCTTTTCGCTTCGCTAGCAGAAATTCCCACGTCCGTCCGTCTGTCCCGCCTTTTTTCGTCCACGTCGTGATTCGAGAACCCAAGGTGCGATGCGATGCGAGTCGATTCGAGTCGGAATTCGAAGAGGTGAAGAGTTGGAGCAGTTGAAGCAAATGGCAGGCGTGGGAAAGGTGAGGTGAGGAGAGTTCGATAGTGGCTGCGGGTGGGTGGGTTGACGAACCACACAGCGAGAGGTCTGAGGTTACAGAGGGCGAGGTTGGGTGCGTTTTTGCCGTGGGCGCTCAGCAGCAGCTAAGCTACCTTTTACATGCTGCAAGAGAAGCTGCGGCAAGGCTTTGAGCCCTTTGAGCACCTGGAACTGGTCTGGGGCTGGGGTTTGCCCGAAGGCGGCTGGCCAATATGACAATGAGCGTTCAGCACCACCCATTACCCACCCACCCCCCTTCGGGGAATCGCAAGGATCTCCGGGGGGTCCCCTGGTAGCAACACCCCCTGTAACGCTCGCTGGCCGATGGTGGTCCTCGGGTACCTTGGACGGTTGCTCTGCGGCGCTTTTGGGTGCTTTCGGGTGCCCTGCACTGGGGGCCAGGTACCTCGGACGGGTCTCAAGAGGCCCCATGCAGAGAAACCTGGAGGCCCTGAAGCAGTGGCCCCACGCCCTGGGAAGCTCTGGATCCCCTAAGGCAGGAACCAGGGCGCTGAATGGCTGCGGTGGCGGGCCTGCCGGCCAACGCTAGTTAAGAGACACTCGCTGATTGGTTAGGTTCCCTGATTGCGACGGCCCACGCCTGATGAAGCCGGGCTGCGTGAGATTGCTGTTGCGGGCATGAATTGATTGAGACACAGCAGCCTCTTTGATTTTCTGTTCCCGTCGCCAAAAGCAGGCCAAAGCAGGTCATCGTGCGTCTCTCACACCCTAGAAACGACCCGTTCCTGCGCCGGGTCGACGCCTTGGCTTTCTGGCCCTGTCGATGGGTTCGACTCTTTCTAGGGAGGGGTTAGAACCTCCAACTTGGAAAGCTGGCTACCCGGTCATGGCATGATGTGTCGCCAACGAACGACGACTGCCCGGAACGATGGCTACGGACGACCATATTAGGTAGACGACAGACGGTGACGGTGACAACGCAACACTGAGCGCTGTCATGAGCTAAACGTGACACCCCCATGGGGCGGTGCGTGGTCTACACAGTACCTCACTGTACTACGTACATACAGCACTTCGTACAATTGCTTTTCCCTGGGGGGGCTGCGTCGCAAGCCAGTTTTCCATCCCGCGTCAACACTCGAGGTGTGTCCCAAGTTCCCTCTCCGCCAGTAAGAAGCCGTCGCCAGGGTTGGCAGACAAGGTTGGGAACCCGGTTATGCAGGTAATTTTTGGTGTGTTTATGCATGATGAGCTGGAAGGGATGAATGGACAGTGGACTCGACGGCTCGAACTCGATTCGAGGAATGGCCACGGGCTGGCGGCACTTTCTGGGCTTCTTGGCCTTCGAACAAGGTCCCCCAACAGCCTGTGACGACTCATCCCGGTGCATCCATATTCCATTACCCATGCGCTCCGCTCCCTTCCATGCAGACGGAGCCCTGCCAACCCTGCCGGTGCATCACCGGCCGCAGCCTGTTCCGCCTCATGGTGTTCGTGGCTCTCCTGCGCGGCTTGCTTCTGCTGCTACAGCGCGTGCTTGCTCCCGCAAAGTCGTCATCTCGGCCAGCAAACCAAGACCTCGACTAGAACCAAGCCCATTGCTCGAGAGCGCGTCTCAGAGCGAACCCGCAGTAGGCGATGGGTGTGTGGGCGCGCGCGGGACGTGGCGTTGCCGTTTCGTTTCAGCATCCAATTGCGGATATTATGCCAAATTGCAATATCAATTCTTGGTCTCATGGCCTTGGCAGGGCACCCAAACGTTCAACCCATCCCTACTCAACTTTGTCCAGGAACAGGCTGCTTTCATCCGATCCCGCTCTCTCTTTCTTCCCGCCCCCCTGGTCTTCCATCCCCTCATCACCAGTTGTGTAACTATGTCAACTTGGGCTTTAAATGAGTCGCCCTCCCTCGGCTCGAGACGGGTGAATCAAACCCGCGTCCAGGCCTCGTCCCAAGTATGCTCGATTGTTCAATTGCCTCGCTACCGTTACATCGGCCATGGCAAGCCCAGTTTTCTTCTCACATGCCCTTCGTCTTCTCTAGATTAGATTCGTCCCAAAAACTCGTCCCACTCATGTCCGCATCTTGCCTCATCCAACCCCTCGTAATGTTAACGCGATCTCTGCTGATGTGCGAGACAGAGATTATTATGCGGAGAACAGCGTCATGTATGTGCGTTTCTACCGTCTGTCCAAGCTCCCACGTCTAACAACGGCAACGCAACAGGGAATCCCCTGGATGGATGTCGAGACTGCTAACCAATTACTCTGCTCACCTGTGTCATCTCAAGCTGAGAACATCGGCCGCCTGAAACCCGACTTCTCCGCTCCAGCAGCTACTTCGTAGCTCTGCGTGTGTTCATATTCTCTTCGTGTTGGTCTTCAATGTACACAAGATTCAGCCCAGACAGCTCTTTCTTTGGGCATTGCACAAGATACAGGGACGCACGCAGAACGTTGCACGACAGATCCATGTTGATTCTGGCAACTTTGCACTCGCCCCGTAATCAGCACACTATTCGCCGTTTGCACTGAAGTCGTTGAACCATGATCAGCATTCGCCAGCCACGTCGCCGGCCCACCTTTCTATTAATTGCACCCTTTCTGCTAAATGAGCTAAACCCGTTGGACATCAAGCCCAGCCCCGCGCCTTGCTCGCCGACTGCTCTGATATTAGCGAAGCATTGCCAGGTTTTTCCTGTCCAGTTGATGTCAGTATCGCAGGCCGCACATCATAGCATGCAGCAGGGGTGGCTAGGATGGATGTGAGGGGATCTCAGAACTGGCCGCCTTGCCGCCCGCCCCATTGCTGCCGATCTCCATGTTATCAAACCAGTGGCACCAAACAAGCGGCACCTTTTTCTTTTCGTGCTTGCATCGCGTCTCACGTCTCAGCAAGCACACCGTTTCAGCCACCATTGTTGACTATTTCGACTCTTCTGTTGGCTGACTGACTGGCACCATACGCACCATCTCAATGCTTCCCTTGGCGCCTACATGGTCTAACAAATCTTGCCTCGCCTGAGATCGTGGCCGTTGCATCTCACAAATACGCGTTCGAGAATAAAAGCAAGATTTCACCCACAATGGCGTTGGCATTGGCAAAGCTATGGTAGCAGCCCACCAATTCACAGTGTAAAGTTGAAGTTCATCATCATTACCTACCTCCCTATCGTACTAAGACCAACTCCAAGATGATAATAAAGTGACAACGGGCGTCCGTGGTGCAAGCCCTCTCCGAAATCAATGCTATCCCTATGACATATGTGGCTGTGCTCTGCAGATGGGCAGAATTAGCAACGATTAACAAGGTCATGCACCACCTCAGCCAATGTCCATCACGACTCCAAGCTCACTTTCTGTAAACGACGCGTGGGTGGACCAGCGATGTGTTGGCCAATGTGGCCAAGTGATACCAAAGTTGCCACCTTGGCCGTGTGGCGCGATAGGGCAAACGGCCGGTCATCATCGATTGCCACATCTCAGACGCCACTGTAGTGATTGATTGTCCCGCTCAATTCGCCTTGGAGGCCTCGCTTCTAGATTGGCAGAGGTGAGACCGTCTCGGGGGTTATGGAGGAGGCGGGTTGACAGTGCGTCAATGGCATTCCAGCCTTATTATTTTTCCCATTTCGTCTCAGACACGCAGAAATTTGGGGGGTGTCTTTTGTAGGACGATCGTTCACCGTCCACCAATTCGGCGTCCAATGTAACAAGACAAACGCCCATCGATACAAGACCGTACTCAATTAACATCCGCATTCATATGTGCGTGTTGATCTCACTGCCACAGTGTTCATTGCTGTGTTACAATGTCTCTGATTGCGGATAGACAGAATCATCCACCGATTGATCAACCATGATACCAAGCAGTGTAAGGGCGGGCATCAGTGCACAAGCTCCTAAGATATCTCCAAAATGAGTCTCGGATGAGAAAGGACGGAGTGTGTATATTCAGTGTGATGCATCCGGATTCTCGTCTCGATTGTTCGCGATCATGCCAGAAGACACTGGCTCAATAGGGTCATACAAGCCGAACCAAGCACTACCTACATCAGTCATCGTCGGTAGACTAGATTCGGGAACAAATTGATATGGGCATCTTGGATCAACCAACTCAAATAGAACGATCGTCAAACCTGTTCAACTCCTTGAAAAGTCTCCGCTGCCTTCTTCAGTGAACTCTCTTCACTCTCTGGCCTATCTTCCCGCAAGGCATAATCTTAAGCCCAGCTAGCAATGTCTCTCAACCCGCATAAGTTGCTGATATCATCGACGAGGTTGGCTCTTCCTATTTGTGCCTTATGTATGGGAAAGAGCCCCGGTACATCGGGTGGCTCATTCCAAGGGTTAGGGTTAGTAGGTATAGCAGATTGCATCTGCGCACTCGCGGCTTCACTGTGATGTATGCGGTTCGAGAGGCATGTTACTGTCGTATTGCTCTGAGATTGGTATCATCTACATCTTGGGGCTCTAATAACCCGGATGCATGAAACCCCAGGAAATAAGGTGTAGCAATGTCTTGGTGTTGTCGACATAAAGACAAATCAGGTAGCTGCCATCTTGAATTCGTTCTCGATCCTCTCTATTGCTTTGGCATCCATCATCGTCGTGTTTCTTTTTCTTCACCCCGTCTATCCTCTGTTTTCTACTAGCCTCTCGCTTGACTTTACGTGAAAACAGAATCGGATATTGTCCTCGGTCAGTGGAGTCCCACACCTAGCCATGATCAGGAGAGCGAAGCGAGTAATGTGTCAAATATATGATGTGCCGCTAACATGTCACTCAGTTTAATATGACACACCCTCATGTGTCCTTTTGCGAGTAGGGAGTTGAATTGTACATCACTCGGTTTTCCAATATATAAGATGTCATGCGGTTATAGCACCTGTTTAGTTTACTAAATCCATTCCATATCGCTATGCCTATTAATCAGTAGAGTCACAACGACTATAAGAGATGGATGTGAAGTGGCACAGTCAGTGCCGCGTGATTGATTGACTCGGCTGCAAAACCTGTGACATATTTGTTTGTGGAAGCAACTAGGTGTTCAGAAGTCGGGGAGATAACAACAAACCCTACTCAGCATCCATGCCCGAGGCGAATTAGCACAGTTGGGCCTCGCACAACTGTATATTGATATCAGGCACTTGCAGGTTCGTTGGGGCGGCTCCAGCTTGATTAATCCGACGATGTCGGGAGATGGCCTAACTCCTCAAACCCGGGCATCAATTCCCGGTTGTGTCACTGAGTTATGACGTTCAACTAATAGCAAGTTTGAGCTGTCCGACTACTTCAGACCAGTATTCTTATTCGATTGCGTGTTTTTGTTAGACTTACCCTATTGGTTAAGTGAGTTGACCCTGTTATGTGGGAGCAAACGTAAGGTGTATCGCTTCGTTGAGGTACCCGGCTCAGTCATAAAGAGACAACCTCACCGACCCGCCCTGGAACACACCCATCCTCACAAAGTGTACTCTAAGTTATTCGAAATTCATCTCTACCAACTAGAGACTTTGTTCCCCAGGTTTTGTCTCAATTGTGTTATCCACATGATGAATCTGGTCATGGTCCAGGGTAGGCTGCGGGAGGTCACATTGGGCAGCTAAGCCCCGGATAACCAGGGTTCTCTAGTCTTGTGAGTATGCAGGCTGCTGCAGAGCAGCATGAACCACGTAACGTGACAGCGGGTTAAGACAGATGATTGGTTACCAAGTCATTCTAATGGTTGAAATGATTTTCTCACCAGCTCATTTGACGCGAGTAATGAGTTGTTGTGTGGGGATACATTGTTAAGTTTCTCGGATTTTCTCCGTTAGTTTACTCCCGCAGTGCATCGAATAGGGAATAGCCGAGGGTCGAGATGAATGCGATGAAACGTGCTTCAACAACGGAAGGATTTTGACTCTCCAAATGCCTGACAATCACCAAATTCTTGCGGCTTGGCGTAACGTTATGTCATTGTGGAGACAGCGCTGAATTGATTTACCTACTACGTACATCATGGCTCTGTGGTTGGCCCTTGGAATGTGGTAAAAGAGTTTACTGCTCCAGCGCGATAAGAGAGCGCAAGGGGGGGCAGGGCGGAAAACAGGGAATCCAGTGAGTTAAACCAGCCGTCCTCGACCGCTATTCTTTCTTCCTCGTCCGTCATCCGCCCGAAGACCGCCTAGCCGCCTGGTCTCAAGCATGGCCCATGCCATGAGAGCATTCACAATCAGTCGCTTCCGGCGCCTGGACCATAACCCTACCCCTCTGACGTAGCCGTTCCCACCCAAGATTCTCTGCCCCGCTGCCGGAGGTGGTTTCGGACGCGGCGATAGGCGGGCAACGGAAGGGCGGGTGAAGGGATGGGCGCCTGGAAGACCCGCCAACCGGGGTTGCGCCGCCCGTTCTTTAACCCGTTCGTTGCGTTGCGTTGCGTTGCGTTGCGTTGGGGCTCCTTTGGATTCGGTCGAGTATTTTTGTTGGATATGAGTGGTACTTTGGAGTGACTTGTGTCCGCGATAGCGGCGTGTTACTGTGCTTCATCGTGGGGTTTTCCGGGGCGTGGGTGGTTGCTCTGAAAGGGTCTTGGACCTGGAGAAGTTCAAGCCTGGATGGATTCTGGGTTGGTGAGGCCTATTGCAATGCGACGAGTTTCGAACATCAACCAAGGAGGGCCTGTTTTGAAATGCTCGAGTTACATAGCACGCAATATGGTCATTGGCGCCAGGCCTCGAGGGAGGAATATTTCCCGACGCTGGCTCTTCTCTTGTCCGACTCTTATCGCCTCTCAAACATGGCTATTCTCACTTCGAAACCAACTGATAGAAGAAGATAATGGCTTAGGAGACCCTGGGTTGTAAGTATTTTCAACATTGAGACCTCGCCTTGAATGAATAACGCATCGAGTGGGTGGCCCTGCCTTTCATCCTCACATCCTTCTTTTGTTTGTCCTGGACATGCAAAATATCATGTGAATTGGGAAACCCAAGGCAACCCACCCCACACTGATGCTGCTGCGCTGGGGCCCCGGCCCTCCACCATACTACGTAAGTTAGCTGGTGGAGCCCATCAGCAACTTGATGGCTGGAGGATGACGGGGAAATATTAGCGGGCTTTCAGCAACCCGTAAAGTGCGTGTTGGTTATCAGTCAGTATCAGCTGCGTGAGCCCCTGGAACCAGAAATTACGAGCGCCGGCGTGAGAAAAAGGTACTGTGGTAGAGAGAATAGATTGGTTGATTTCAGGTGCCCCTGAACTCTGCTGCGAGCGCCCTTTGGTGGCTTTCCTGGTGGCTTGGCTTAGCTGGGCTGGCATTTCTACTGTGGTGTTTCTCGTTGACTGAGAGCTAGGACGCGTATTCGTAGGTAGCGACCCCTAAATCTGACGCGGGCGCCGCGCTGCTGAATCCCTAATACCCGACCCGTCGTCATCTGTAGGGAGGTACTTCGTAACTGTTTGTGGTTGACCTGTCCTGTCCCGTTCGATCCTGCAACTTCATCTTCGCATCTCTCGTTCTCACCTCGCTCTCTCTTTCGGCTCCTCACCCTTCAGTCAATCCTTTGCTGCCTAGCCGCGATATCCGCCTCAGCTTGTGCATCCCGTCGCCTTCGCGCGTCTCCTGACCTCGGCATCACCTTGCGCATCCCCCCAGCGTCCAGCGTCCAACCCCACGGCGAGTCGTCCACTCATCGGTGATCAAAGACCCGGCCCTGAAGCTTGTGTCATTCCCGCCCGTGGTCATCTGCGTGCCCTGCCCGGTCCCAGGACCAGTCCCAGCCGCGTCTAGCCTGCTTGGATTGCCGGCCGAGAAAACGACCTATCTCGTTGCGCTTTGCTCTCCAGAAGCGACCTCTCTCGGAGCGACAAGGCCTGACCTGTATCACAGAAGCCTGATCTGATAGAACAACAACCACTTGCTATCCGCTCATTGGATTGGATCGCATTGGAGCCCATCCCCATCCCGCATCTCGCAGCCCGTATTCCCGCGAACGGCGCCACTACCGCGGCACTCCAAACGCCCGCCCCGGAGGTCACTGCCAGGTACCTACTGACGTTGCTGGCCTAGACTGATCTACTTGCGTGCCTGTCTGTGCCTCTATCTCTCGCCCTGGTGACACGCCCGCCTAGAAGCCATTCAACCACCACAACCTGGCTTGTCTCATCAACTGACTAAAAGGCCGTAAGGTACATACACACACCTGCCTCGCCTTGCCTCAGCTAGGCTCTGCCGTCAGCCAGACTCCATAGAGTCACAGTCCCTGATTTAGGACCTTTTCGGCCTCCCCCCGTCCCCGGTCCATGGTCCGTCACCCGACCCCATCTTTTGCCCTGTCTCTTGTGAGCGTCCAGGTGCCGATGACCTCGCCTTCTCGCTGCCCTTCCTTATTTTTCTCTGTATCCTTCACATCTTGTGCAGACGGGCGCTGGTGCTTAACAGCCCCAAACCTCCAAAATTCCTCCCCCAAAGCCTTCTCGTCTTCCCTCCAACATTCCCCTGCGGACCCTCCCCTCACGCCCTGAGCGCGACGACCATCCTTACGACTCCGACTCTGAATCGACGTCATCGCTCTCGTCCCGCAACGAAGCCGACCACGATCACACTCGCGATAACCTCCTCCGCGCCTCGTCATCTCGGTCCCACCACCGTCGCCGTCGCTCCGGGTCCGGCTCCGAGTCGTCCTGGACCGACACGGGTGATATTGGCGAGCAGTTGGCCGACGACGACCCCCTCCGTCTACAGCTTTCCAACGAAATCGAGCAGGAGTTGCTGGCTGGCGTCGACCTTCGACACAAAAAGCACCAGCACAAAAGGGTGAGGATCCAAGACGATTCCCACCATCATCGTCGCTCCCACTCGCGACCCCCCGTCATCGACAAGGAGGCCATTGAGGTCCCCGACTTTACTCCTCGACGTCCTTCGCGCGGCGAACGCTGCCTCGGCGCCATCATGTCGGGTGGTTCAGGCTCTATCCATGGTCTTACAGGCAAACCCCTGATGTAAGGACTATACTCACCCGTCCCGCCTGTCTCGTAGCCGCCTTGCTGATTAGTGGCCCCCACCCAGATACTTTACCAGTATATTTGTATCACTGGGTGTTTTTCTCTTCGGATATGACCAGGGAGTCATGTCGGGCATCATCACGTACGCCGTCGTCTCCCCCCACCTAGTTGGAAGTGATTGTTACTGATCCATAATTCTAGCGGCTCATACTTCATGGATTACTTCCACCACCCCTCCAAGGCCTATGTAGGCACCATGGTTGCTATCCTCGAAATTGGTGCCTTTATCTCGTCGTTGATTGTCGGCCGCGTTGGAGACATTATCGGGCGTCGGAAAACCATTCTCTATGGCTCGTGCATCTTTTTCGTTGGGGGTTTTCTTCAGACTGTGGCCTACTCTATGCCCATCATGATGCTTGGCCGTATCATTGCCGGTCTCGGAGTTGGTATGCTCTCCACCATCGTGCCTGTCTACCAGTCTGAAATCTCACCTCCACACAACCGAGGAAAGCTTGCTTGCATCGAGTTCACTGGAAACATCGTTGGCTACACGACCTCCGTCTGGGTCGATTATGGGTGCGGTTTCATCCAGAGTGACCTTTCGTGGCGTGTCCCTCTGGGTATGCAGTGCATAATGGGTGCCCTCCTGGGCCTAGGCAGCCTTGTCATTGTCGAGTCCCCTCGGTTAGTAGATCCCAGATATCATTCGGTACCCACGAACTAACGTGCCCAGATGGTTGCTGGACAATGACCATGATGAAGAAGGCATGGTTGTCATCGCCAACCTGTACGGAGGCGGTGATATCCACAACGCCAAGGCCCGTGACGAGTATCGTGAGATCAAGATGGACGTACTTCTCCAGCGCCAGGAAGGCGAGCGATCTTACGCCGAGATGTTCCGCCGGTATAAGACTCGCGTCTTGATCGCCATGTCTGCTCAGGGCCTGGCGCAGCTCAACGGCATCAACGTCATTTCATACTATGCTCCATACGTGTTCGAGTCTGCCGGCTGGGTGGGCCACGACGCCGTTCTCATGACGGGCTTCAACGGACTCACGTACCTAATGTCAACGATCCCGCCGTGGTACTTGGTGGATCGATGGGGTCGTCGACCTATTCTCCTCTCGGGTGCCTTGGCCATGGCCATCTCGCTTTCTTGCATCTCGTACTTCCTCTATTTGGACATCAAGTGGACACCTCGGCTGGTCGTTTTGTTCGTCATGATTTACAATGCAGCGTTTGGCTACTCGTGGGGTCCCATTCCCTGGCTGTACCCCCCGGAGATTCTCCCCTTGAGCATTCGATCCAAGGGTGCCAGTCTTTCGACTGCTACCAATTGGGCCGCAAACTGGCTGGTTGGTGAAATGACGCCTATTCTCCAGGAGTGGATTAAGTGGCGCATGTATCTTGTTCATGCATTCTTCTGCGTGGCTAGTTTTATCATTGGTAAGTGTTGTCGAACTCGTCTGAGATAGACATGCAACTGACAGCTTGTTAGTTTACTTCATCTACCCAGAGACTTGTGGTGTCCGCCTCGAAGAAATGGGTTCCCTCTTTGGCGACTCCAGCACCGTCATGGGCACTCCCTCGCTGCATGGAGATACAGGATCGTTGTTGAGAGCTGGTTCACCCATCGGATCTTCACGAGGACTTCTAGCACCTGCGGCCTCGATCCCCCGCCTGTCTCTCGACCCCGCCATCGACGACGACAACAAGTCTGGGATCCAGGGCAATGATGGTGATGATCGAAGTGTACGCGGGTGGCTATCCCGAGTTGTTGGGCGAAACCGGTCGGATAGCAGCGGCAGTGGGCAAGGCCGATATGCACCGCTTGGACAACAAGAGGATGGCCGTCGCGGTGATTGATGGTGTTATCTTTGCGTTTGGGTGGAATAGAGAGAAACTTTGCATATAGATGGCGCACGAGACGTCCAATGTGCTGCCACTGTGGGATCAAGGTACACGCAGTGGCGGGTTGGATTATGCGGGCGTGTCGACAAAGACACACGCTGTTGGAGATAGAAACGGACAGACGGAGCCTTGGATAGGCGGTGCTCTATGATAACTTGTGGTAAGTCGGCCGGTTTATGGAGGATATCATTATTAGACTGCGTTTGGGCCTCTGAGAGGGCAAGGGGCTAGTGCTTGCTGGTGTTTATACAAATAACGAAAGTCTCTCAGCGGGATGTAGACACATGGCTTATTTGAAATTTGAGGATTTATGACCGACTCAACTACTGCGACTGGTTCACGGAGTAATGAATGCTTGATGATTGGGGTTGACAGCTTAGGGAGGTCGAGCATATCGGGGTGGTCTGTGCTTTTTTCTTTCTTTCAAATCCATCTTCAATTCAATTACCTACCTCTACCTAGGTATACAGCTGTTTCATACCTACCTAGGTAGGTAGGTAAGCAACTCACCACCCGCAACCATCAACGCATTTCAATACAGTTATGGCGACCAGATTAGAAGTCTTGCATGCATACAGGCACATGTACCGAGAGGTGGCTAAGGCTGTGCTACACGCGAGGCCCGCGCGGGATATTGCGCGCCGCCAGGTGCGCGCCGCGTTTTGCGAGGAGGGTGCCGTGCTTGACAAGGAGGGCATTCGTCGCACAACTTGGTTCCTCCAGTGCGCACGAAGGGAGAGAGGCTTCGAGCATATGATCCTCAAGAACCTCATAAGGGTGCATGAGAGGCGGGCGTATTCGCGAAAGCCCTGGAAGCAATCCTATAGTGAGAGCAGGAGGCCGTGAGTCTGAACCCAGTTTTCTTCCCCTTGAGTATTGGCGAATCGAGGAATGCGATGTCGTGTTGGCGTATTTTTGATTCCTGAAGAAACAATGGCGTAGATATTGACTGACTTGACTTGCAGCTCCCCCTTCGAATTTGAGAGGCAGACACGATACTTGCATTATGACATGACAATCGCAATGCTTAACAAAACCATGGGACTATGCCTGCGCTGAATACGAATCGCCTCTTCATATCGTGCTCATTGAGGATTGAGACGAATCGAAAAATACTTCGACTTTTAATCTGGAGGATGAACCTACTCCTCGACAATTGGGATGCCCTGGGTGCTTGTGTCTGTGAGTAAAGATTTAAGACCCGTCCTCTATTACAAGGCGAATGAGCCAGAAAGACGAGGATCGGGGCCACATTGGCCGCTATCAACTGTACATCAGCTGTATCAGCAATGTGAAGGGGGATATCGAATGGACTTGACACGAGAAGGAAGACGCCCAAGACGCCATGTCGACATGTATGGTTGGGGCTAGAATACAATTTGAGCCTGGAGTTTCTCTCTTCTCCTTGGGGCTATGGTTCTGCATCCGCAGGATATGAAGTCACAGGGCAAAGGGACAAGCCAAAAGTACATTAGAAGCGCCGTGAAGCCGCAGAACGCCCCAAAGAATCACAAATCGTACACCACTCCACCCAATGTTTCCTTGATCTTTCGGCCTCTAAAGAAAACCTACTCTACTTCGTTGGGCGATTCGACGTCGACACCGAGCTCATTGAGGAAGATGTTGCTCAGACTGCTACCATCTCTTCCGTAGATCCAGTTGCCCTGGGCGGTGCCCTCCTTGTCGCCCTGGCCTTCGCCGATGAGGCACCAGTCGTAGCGCTTTGGACCGGAGAGAGGGGACGACAACCAAATCTGCTTGTTGGGGGGCTGCTTGTTGATGACGTAGGTGCCCTGCTCGGGGAAGCTGATGGTGAGGACGCCGGCCTATTTTGCGGCGCTGGTTAGCCGAGGGGGAAACAACGTGAAGGAGGAAGAAGATTCACGAACCGAGAACTCGACATCAATGTCCTCCCGCGAATCCTGAAGCTCCTCAAACTTTCCGACGACAGTATCCAGGTACTGGTCGGCAATCTCATGGTACTCGGCGTCGGACAGCTCGACGGCGGTAAAAGCGGTCGTCTCGGGTTTGGGCGTGGCTTTGGGCGGGTTCTCCGTGTCTGGCATGATGCCTTTCTTGCTGGAGGGCGACGTCGAGAAGAAGCTCCGGAAGTAGACGGTAGCGCGGGGTGCTAGAGCGCGCGAAGCAGCGGGAGCAAGGCGCGAGGCCAGAGGCGAGCGGCAGAGAGTGGTGGAGGAGCCTCGGAGGGCTCTTGAAGCCATTCGGGAGGCCTGGGTTGCGGCGTAGCGGGACATGGCGGGCGTGGAGATGGAATATCTGATAGACTAATGGTGCGAAAACGAAGCAATTCGAGGGGAGAACGTTTACAAGTCTCTGGATCTCGTTTGATGGAGGCGTCAAAGATGCTGAATCGTCGTCATCATAAACAAGAGAGGAGAGGACGGAACTCGACCAAGCTCCACGCTGGATGGAACTCCTTCCATGAGGTGCAGCGCGGTTGCAACAGGGCCGCCTGTGACTGGCCTGAACGTCCCGTCACAGCGACAAATTACAGGGCATTGGATTCAATCATCCAGTGGCACAGGGCATGGAAGGTACGTACCACCCCGCGGGAGTCATGTGCTGTCACTGCTGTGTGCTCATCGCCCAAAAGCTGCCCCACCATCGCCATCACCAAATCCTCCCCGTCCTTCGTATTGTCGCTCACTAAACCGCGAGCGACTCCTGGTAAGTCAAAACTGGAGGAGGACGAACTTCGCTCCTCCATCATGATTAATGCTTTCCTGGTCTTCAATGGCCAAGGTCAGCCTCGCCTCACGAAGTTCTACACTCAGCTGGTGAGTCTCACGGCTCCGATGTCTTCCCCGTCTCCCGCACCTAACCGCTGCGTCTTAGGAAACGAGCATCCAGCAGCGCCTCATCTCTGAGATATTCACTCTCGTCTCCAACCGCCCTGCGGGATCTTGCAACTTCCTTCCTCTGCCCCCCCTGCTCGCCGCCTCGGGCACTTCCCACACCTCGTCGGAGGAGCAGAACGATGTCCCCTCGCTGGTGACGTACCGCCATTATGCGACGCTCTTCTTCATCGTCATTTCCACCTCGACCGAGTCCCCTCTTGCGCTCATCGACCTGATCCAAGTCTACGTCGAGGCCCTAGACAAGCTCTTCGAGAACGTTTGCGAACTCGACCTCATCTTCAACTTTGAGACGCTACACTCTACCCTGTCGGAAATGATTATAGGAGGTGTGGTGATAGAAACCAACCTCGATCGCATCGTGTCTGGTGTCAAGGCTCAAGGAACGGTCGCCAAACGACCTGTTAACGAAGGACGAGGACCGTCGGGTCTGGGATCGGGCCTCGGCATGGGCGCTAACTTTGCCTGGTCAGGGAGGTGACAGGTGTCGGCGATGGACGACGACATGATCACGAAAATAGAGTAGCTGCTCAGAAGAACGGATAAGATGGCCTATGAAGCGAGATTCCCATACAAGTTGCGCCATCAGGGGTATAACACCAGACTCCAAGTTTTGACAGTAATATACACATAGAGTTTTTCTTATTTCGAGTCCCCTCCATCTTTCGCTGGAGGCGGCGGAGGGGCGTCCTTTCGTCGCTCGTATCGCTTTTCCGGGTCGAGGACTCCCCAGAGGTAGTTTGTTTTGTTACGGATCTGTATAGCTGTTAGAGTCATGCCCACCAGGCTTCTCAGTGAAAGTACTGACTTCTTCCGAGGGCTTATACTTCTGCCCCCACCATTCAAACTCCGAGAAGAACAAGATCCAGACGAGCGCCGCTACACATCTGTCAGCCGAGGCAACCGAGGGACTGCGTTACAGGGGTAAATACTGACCGACAATGGTCAAGAGCTGCGCAAACTTGACACCCTTCTCCCATCTCGGAGATCGGCTCGCGAGCATGATGCGCCGCTTGTACTTCTTCTCAAACCGCAGCTGCTGCTGGACGGTGAGCACCTTGAAGTTGGGCGGCCACACCTTTCGCGCCTTGTATGGGTTGTTGGCCACTGAGATGGGCGCCCCCCGCAGAAGGGGTTCCTTGGCCGACGCGGCCATGCGTCGAACGAGTGTCGGAAACATGGCAGTTCGAGTTTCTGCTTTTTCTCTGACTCAATGGCAAGGTGAAGCGGCAGAGAGTCCTCCTTCGAGAAGGTCGTTTGTGACGCAACGAGCATGGAAAAGTGACCCACGACGGTTGCGACGCCACAAAATCGCCTCATCCATAAGGGCACTAGCCACATGTAGCGCACATCCCACGCCTGCACATGTTGCCCCGCGATTTTCACCCCTCCTCTGAGTCCCCGGCTCTGACTCCCAATCGTGACACAAAATTTCCCAGGGCGGAATTCCAAGGTATTTAACCAGATCCTCGTCTTCTTGTTCTTGGCGGTCTATGCTAGACCGAAGCTAATGACAACATACTCGCAGCACCGCAGATTTGTCGGTTCTTGAAGCAATTCCGGTTACGGCGCACCGAGACCCCCAATCATGGCTTCGACAGACGCCGTTCCCCAGGCCTTGGAGGCTCTGACGATTTCCAAGACCAAGGAGCTCAAGGGTGTTCGTGATGCTACTCAACACGTTTCGATGGACAATGATTCATAAGCTGACCATTGCCTGCAGACCGAGAAGCGCGACTCTTTGATCGCCATCGAAAAAAAGTACCAGCAGCAGTGGCAGGATGATGGCGTCTTCGAGCCCAATGCCCCCTCGACCACCGAGATTCCCCTGCACTCCATCTCCGCCGCCGAGGTCCGAGAAAAACACCCCAAGTTCTTCGGATGTATGGCATACCCCTACATGAACGGCACTCTACACGCCGGCCACTCCTTCTCCGTTAGCAAGGTCGAGTTCGCTGCTGGTGTCGCGCGGATGCAGGGCAAGCGGACCCTGTTCCCCATGGGCTTCCATTGTACTGGTATGCCCATCAAGGCCTGTGCCGACAAGCTGGTCAACGAGATCAAGCTGTTCGGCCAGAATTTCGAGAACTACAACCCGGGCGAAGAGGTCGTTGAAGAGAAGCCCGCGGCGAAGCAGGTCAAGGAGGACCCTACCAAGTTTACTGCGAAGAAGGGCAAGGCTGCTGCCAAGACTGTCAAGATGAAGTATCAGTTCCAAATCATGCAAGCAATTGGTATTCCGACGGATGAAATTCACCAGTTCGCCGACTCCCAGCACTGGCTCAAGTACTTCCCTCCCCTGGCCAAGCGAGATCTGACGAACTTCGGTTGCCGTATTGACTGGCGCCGATCTTTCGTCACCACCGACGCCAACCCTTACTACGATGCCTTTGTTCGATGGCAGATGAACCGCCTGAAAGAGTTGGAGAAGATCAAGTTCGGAAAGCGATACACGATCTACTCGATCAAGGATGGCCAGCCTTGCATGGACCACGACCGAGCCGAGGGTGAGGCTGTCATGCCGCAAGAGTACACTGCGCTGAAGTTGAAGGTCCTCGAGTGGGCTCCTAAGGCGGCCGAGGTCGTCCAGGGTAAGGTGCCCGAGGGCTCCAACTTCTTCCTGGTTCCCGCGACCCTGCGACCCGAGACCATGTACGGTCAGACTTGCTGCTTTGTCGGCCCCAAGATCACCTATGGTGTCTTCAAGGTCAACGAGACCGACTACTACGTGATCACCGACCGAGCCGCTCGCAACATGGCTTACCAGGGCATCTTTGCCACCGAAGGTGTCATTGAGAAGGTTGCTGAGATTACTGGTACTGACATTGTTGGTACCCTGATCAACGCGCCACTGTCTATGCACACCGAGGGTGTCCGTGTCTTGCCCATGGAGACAGTCCTGCCCACCAAGGGCACTGGTGTCGTTACCTCGGTGCCATCCGATAGCCCTGATGACTTCGCGACCGTCACTGATCTGGCCAAGAAGGCTGACTACTACGGCATCAAGAAGGAGTGGGCCGAGCTGGAAATTTTCCCCATCATTGAGACCCCCTCATATGGAGATCTCTGCGCACCATTCCTGGTCAAGAAGCTCAAGATTGCTTCGCCCAAGGATACCAAGCAGCTTGAGGAGGCCAAGGAGCTGGCTTACAAGGAAGGATTCTACCAGGGTATCCTGAAGGTTGGCGAGTTCAAGGGCGAGAAGGTCGAAGTCGCTAAGCCCAAGGTCCGGCAGCAGCTAGTTGATGCTGGCCAGGCATTTGCCTACTCGGAACCCGAGCGCAAGGTTGTCAGCCGATCCGGCGACGATTGTATTGTGTCCCTCATGGACCAGTGGTACCTGGACTATGGCGAGGAGAAGTGGAAGCAGACTGCCCTGAAGTGGGTCGAGAACGCCGACGGAAAGGGTCTGGAGACCTACACGCAGGAGACCAAGAACGGCTTTGAGAGTGTCCTGAACTGGCTGAACCAGTGGGCGTGCGCCCGCAGCTTTGGTCTGGGTTCAAGGCTGCCTTGGGACCCCCAGTTCTTGGTTGAGAGTCTGAGTGACTCGACCATCTACATGGCGTACTACACCGTTGCTCACTACCTACACAAGGACCTGTTTGGCCGCACCAAGGGTGTCGGTAACGTTGGCCCCGAGCAGATGACTGACGACGTTTGGGACTACGTCTTCTGCCGCCGCGACCTGAGCGACGACATACTCAACGATTGCAAGATCCCCAAGGAGACTCTGGAGAGCATGCGACGCGAATTCGAGTACTTCTATCCCCTAGATGTGCGAGTTTCCGGCAAGGACCTGATCCCTAACCACTTGACGTTCTTCTTGTACGTCCACTTGGCCGTCTTCCCTCCGGAGTACTGGCCTCGCAGCATCCGAGCGAACGGCCACTTGATGTTGAACGGCGAGAAGATGAGCAAGAGCACAGGAAACTTCATGACCCTGAACGACCTAACGGCCAAGTACGGTGCTGATGCATCCCGCATCGCCCTGGCCGATTCTGGCGACGGTGTCAGCGATGCCAACTTCGAGGAAGACGTTGCCGACAACAATATCCTGCGTCTATTCAACCTGCGTGAATGGTGCGAGGAGATGGTGCGCGACCAAGATCAGCTCCGGTCTGGAGAGACCAACCCGTTCCAAGATGCCCTGTTCAACAACGAGATGAACGAGCATGCGCATGAGGCGATTGAGCAATACGTCAACACCAACTATAAGCTGGCCCTGAAAGCGGCTTTGTACGAGCTGACTAGCGCCCGTGACTTCTACCGTGAAGCGTGCGCTGCCGCCAGTATTAAGATGCACAAGGATCTCATCCTCCGATACATCGAGCTGCAAGCGCTGTTGTTGGCTGTCGTCGCCCCTCACTGGTCCGAGTACATCTGGCTGGAAGTCCTGAAGAAGGAGAACACCATCCACAACGCTGTATTCCCCCAAGTCGGTGCCATTGACGCTGCCCTGTCCGCCAAGCGAGACTACGTCCGCAACACTGCTTCCAATGTCAACTCGGCTGAAGGTCAGCAGCTGAAGAAGAAGGCCAAGGGAAAGGAGACGTCGTTTGACCCCAAGAAGCCCAAGAAGCTAACCATCTTCATGACGGACAAGTTCCCTGCATGGCAGGCCAAGTATATTGACTTACTCAAGGAGATGTGGGAGCCCGCAACCAAGTCGGTCAACGACAAGGTGCTCAACGGCAAGATTGGCAAGATGGGCGAGATGAAGAAGGCGATGCCCTATGTCCAGGGTCTGAAGAAGCGTCTGCAAGCCGGCGAGCCCGCCAACGCCGTTCTGGAGCAGAAGCTTGCTTTCGAGGAGAGGGAGACCCTCTTGCAGATGGTGCCTGGCCTGACGCGAACTGGTGGGCTTGTAGCCTGCGACATCCTGGCGGTCGAGGAGGGTGGCAAGAAGGCCGTGAACCTGGTGGACGGCAAGGAGGTTGAGGTTTCGGCACCTACAGCGGCTAACGCAGTGCCTGGGCAGCCGACCTTCTTCTTTGAGAACGTGGACGCTTAAGGGGTACGGAAATGAGAGATATTGTAGTTAGACCTATTCGTACACACATGAACGGTAGATGAGACGAAAATGGGCATGTATGACGAAGTAGACAAGGGTTTGATATGACATAGTACTATGAAGAGAAGGTTTTGAGATTGCCAAATTGCAAAGTGCCAGGGCCTGGTGGTGTGACTGAGCATGTCTGGCCGCCTCGCTCTTCTGGATGCGACGTGGAGGTTGGAGTTGAAATGAGCTGCATGTAACAGAGGTGGTCGGCACACCCACGCGCCTGGTGCACAATTGGGTAGCTGGCTGACGATCGTTTACTTGGAACTGTTTGATATGTCCTTTAACACCCTCTTTGCCTTGAGGAACGCTTTCCTTGTTGAGACAGCTAGAAATGGTCGGCGCTTACGGGTATTAGGAAGATCAAGTGAACAATTGGTTCTTGAAACGCAAAGTAACGGGTTTATCTTCATTAAGGGTATCTACTAATTATTATTATTAATGATTTTGAAGCAATGCTGCCTCGCGAATTAGAATCCTGTTCCAGCATCCTCAGTCATGCACGTGTGACCATGTTCGCATGCTCTTGCATACCGCTGTCCGGGCACGGCTCCTCGTGTGTCCTGGACAACCATCCATTACTTCTTGCATCCCATCAAATCCCGTGATAAAGCCATTACAAGGCCATGAGACCTGCGGCAACGACAACCATGAGAGCGGCCAGAGAGCCCTGCATCTGCTTCGGAGCAGCGCCGCCAGTGACGGCGGGTGGTTCCGAAGAGGTGGAGGTCGGGGTGGTGCTCGGGACAGTAGGAGTGGTCTCGTTGGGGTAGTGAACTGTTTGTTGTTAGTTACTTTTGAAATCCGAGAAAGAAGAGGAGATTGCTCTTTGGGGATTGGCTTACCCTTTGTGGTGGGGATGATGGCGTAGACTGTGGTGGTGGCGGTGGTGTAGTTGTGGTGGGCTGGAGTGGTGACAGGCTCAACGGGAACAGCGTAGCCGTAGGCGACACCAGCAAGAGCGAGGACGTGAGAGACACGCATGATGAATAGTTGGCGTTGAGAGGGAGGTTTTTAATGGAGATTGCTTTTCCGTGGTATTGTGGTGTTGAGTTGATGTATTGATGTGAAGTAGCGAGAGTGTATCTTCTGGTTGTTTGAAAACGAGGGACGAGACCAAGAGGACGGGTTCTTGATGTCTGGAGCGGACAATGTTTGAAGAGCTGGAAAGACAAGAGTGATGGGAAGCAACTGAAAACCAAAGAGAAGAGTGACTGCAAAGCTATATACATGGGCGGCCCAGGCCTCGGAGCACGACATGGCGGACCTCTCGAGTCACACCAAAGTGGCCGAGATGATAAGTCCGAGATACACGATTGCCGGGGGTGGCTTGCGTCATGCGAACCTAGCCCCAGCCACCCGACTGTCCTGTATGACTGAGAGTGAGATACCACCGAGGTACCTATATTTGGAACTAAACATGCAGAGTAAAAGACGTTTTTAGTATGTAGCACACAGAAAAGCCACTCCCCTCTGCCCCTCCCGAACTCGCCGGTCCCGAGCTCCGAAGGCCCAATAACGTGGGCGGATGCGGGCGAGCGGCCTCGTCCGAGAGTGTGGCTTGGCTGACACTATCGTTATGCGCTTGATCAGCGACAGGTCTCGGGCCAGAACGAAAAGGACGAGAAAAGTGCAAATGTGCGTCATTGGTCCAGCCTTGCGCTTATTTTTGTTCTGAGGCAGCCCATTCAAGTTTTGCCCCTCCAAGTTTGCCTCTCAACCTCTCAACCCCTCCGTGCCCCTCCAAGTTGCCCCTCCAAGTTGCCCCTCCAAGTTGCCCATCCGCTTCAACTAGCAAGCAACCATCTTTTCAATGACAACCTCTTTTCGAAAACTCTCTCTCTCTTTGATAAAAGAGGGGCTGGATTTACTGACTTAAACACCTGCCTAGGGTGGTTGGGCTAATGTCGACGTCTGGACTTGATGTCGCACTATGCGATAGAACATGACCCAACCGCCATGTTGCGTCATAGCACCCCGGCAATTCGAGGTTTGCCAATGGGCTCTAGCCTCGAGTCACTCTAGTCTCGCCGAGCCTTTGCACGCACCCGCCAATGAAATGAGTTTGATAGATGCCCTGATCAAGATAAACACCCGGTTCATTGGGGAGTTGGCTTCCAAGTTGGGCCCAGGCGAGACAGATTCAGCCCTAAATCCGTTTAGCCTGGGGGCAATTCGGGATTCAAGCACTGCTTCGCTTACAGCGGTATCCGTATCCCGTCTCAAAAATCAAGATAAAAAAATGAACAAGGAAAAGATAGCGTCACCGCCTTTACAGAATGCACCATATCTAGAACAAGGAGCACAAGCTCATGGGTAGCGCCAGAGAAGATGGGACATGTACTTTTGTGCTCCGTATAGCATCGCGGGCTCAGGACCTGGGGTGGTAAGCCTCCCCAGCCACCTTTGGCACTAATACGACCGCCACACTGCGAGACGCAGACATAACCGCATGCACTCCGTAAGCCACCATTCATCGGTGATTCATGTAACCTCGAGTATCCTCCGCCTGTTCCATAATTACTGTGTGCCGTGCATGCAGTATGCAGGTGCCGTCGCGCCTGGAGGCCATCTAGCCGGCTGCCGAGTTTGATGATTTGCTTCGTGCTCATTGGTTCGATTCTAAGCACCAAGTGCCGGAACACATAGACCAAGGCTCTCCCACCACGCCTCATATGGCAATTGCAGATTGGCGACGCTTGTGACTTGTGATTTGTAGCAGCGAGACAAGGCCGCGCAATGGATGGTACGTTATTCCTTGCTCAGACTGAGAAGGTCAAGTCTTAGTAGGTACATTTAAGTGATGGACGCTGCGAAATCTATGGTGATTGGGTGTGCCTAGATGCTGTTTCACGCCAGTTTTCAAGGTAAATAAGCCTACTGACCTGGGCGACATCGTCTATAATTTGATACAGATGCTGATCTAGCCCTGCAAATGTTTGTCCACGGCGATGGATTCTACTCGGGTTTCACGCCATGGAGCAGGTACGTTGATATGCGGCTGTGCGTACACCAACCAATGTTGGAACCAACTACGGAACCAACCATCAACAACCAACTGCAGCCAAACAAACCCAAGTTATTCACCACTTTCCATTTTCTTTAATTTTCCTCCTCCCACACATAACAGAAGATCAGATAGCAACCAAGGGTTATCTCATCCTCGTGCAATGCGTCGCAAATTGTGGCTCCTCGCAGTACCTGTTACGCTCTCCCTCTTCTTAGCACTCAGCCTATATTTCGACAGCGACCAGCTTCGTCGCATCCTGCTGCCTTTCTTTGCGGGTGACAGCTCGATATTGGCCACGAATCTTGCCCAGGATGCTAGCATCACCAACCTGGATACTGGGAACATTACCCAGGATCAGGATGCCGGTGGCATCATAGAATCCAGCAATCCGCTGGAAGGCCATGTCGTCAAAGATGGTATGATGAACTCCTTTCTCTCTCATTCCGAGCCTCACCATGGAACTCACATCACTCAAAGGCATCATATTGAAAGGCGCTACTATCGCGTCCTGCATCAACGCCATTGTGGACAGTCAGAGCCCACAACCTTTCGCGACTCGAATGTCCATATTTGAACTCGACAAGATACGGCAACCTAAAGGCCATCGATGAGGGCTCTTCAATCGAGTACTTTTTTGCCCTGGACCTGCGTCAATGCTTGGCTCTTTTGCCCACTCTTTTAGGCAGCATTCTCGAGGCGATGCGCTTCCTCGGTCCTGAGCGATGTGCGCTATCTATCGTCGAAGGTTTCTCTCCAGATGGAACCTACGACATTCTGACCGCGATAAAACAAAACCTTGAAGAGGTCGGCGCCAGTTACCACTTCCAAGCGTCTCGAATAGACACCTCCAAGGGCGACCGCATCCAGAAGCTTGCCGACCTTCGCAACATGGCCCTGAAACCGCTGATTGACCAACCCGATAGAGTCACTGAAACGACAACAATTCTCTTTCTTAACGACGTTGCTATCTGTACCTAGGATATCCTGGAACTTCTCTACCAGCGCCACGGCCTGGGCGCGACCATGGCTTGCGCCATGGACTGGACTACGTTGGCCAGGACCCAACCTTTTACGACGTTTGAGTCGCGCGAGGCATCAACGGCGACTCGTTTTTTGAGATACCCCCCGACGGAAACTGGGACTCGGCCTGGAAACTCTTCGGACACGCCGAGGAGACCCGGGGCCGGTTCTCCAGGACCCTCCCCTTCCAAGCCTTCTCTTGCTGGAACGGGGCCGTCACCTTCGCCGCCAGGCTCCTCACCAAGGAGGGCTTGCGATTTCGGAGAGCGGACCGAGGTAGGGACAAGTGCGAACAGGGCGAGCCACAGCTGTGTTGCAAAGACATGTGGTTCCACGGCCTAGGTAAGATTGCCGTGATACCGACTGTGAACCTGGGGTATTCCGTAGAGAAGGGCAAGATGATAAAGGAAGCCAAGGGTTTCGTGTCGGATCACGTTGCAAAGCAGCATCATGCCGACGACATGTTTGAGTGGGCTGTTCAGCCACCCGCACGTGTCAAGCGTATGCCAACTTGGGATCATCAATTCAGGAAGGCGTGGAATCAAAGTCTATTAAGAAGAAAAAAGTGAGTAATAATCTATACACCCAAGCCTGCCTAAATATAGTGCTGGCCCAGGCGGAATTTGAACTTTTCATTTCAAATAGCCAAGTAATGGATTCAAAACTCCGAGGACAAGTCCTCACATGGTTGGGACATGTTATAGGTAGGTAGCTAATCACTGTCGTAGTGAACAGCAACTAAAACCAGGCGACACGACGGGGATGAGTCGCTTCGAAAAAGAGATGGTGAAGAGTGCTCCGTCAAATAAATAGATGATTAATTCTGGACACTACAGGCGGGATGTGCAATTCTGTATAACAGAGCCCCAACACCAGCTCCTCCATCCTACACTCTCTCAGCTGCGCCTCGGATCTGTCTTATGGAATTGGAACTGTATGCCTACGTCGACTCGGCGCTGCACTTTATGTCCCACATTCGTCGTAGATTCTGCATGAAGTGATACGAAATCATCTTCATGTGCTTCTTCGAAGGGTTGCCGTGCCCGGTATCATACAGGCCAGCGTTTCGCTCTTTGGAATTGGACCAGCCACAGAGGTGGCTCCCAGGGTTGTTGGCGGATGATAAGGTGTGTCCCAGTTGACGGACTGAGTATTGAATCCCATGGGGACCTACTACAAATTTGTTCCACGCAGCCCGGACTCGTCCAGAACAAGCTTCTCAGGGTATGCATAGGATCTCCATGCGTGTATTCTCCCGGTTTTGAAGTCAAATACAATGAGATCCAAGACTTTGCCGAGTCGTAGTAATGCCAGGGGCTTGGCGAGAGTGTGCGAGGTCGATCGTGTGCGTGTTGGAGTCATCAGGCAGCGATGGGGACATGGCCGCCGGATGGGCCAGAAGAAGGAGGCTGTGGCAGGTCGTCCTAAAGGCTGTCAAATTTGATACATATGGAGGTAGAGGATAAAATCTTACTAGATCAAAAATGACGCGGATCATGAGGCTGCAGCTGGGGCAGACGGCAATGTCCTGCTCGTCGAGCAAATCGTCAAGGGCAATGGAGAACTTGTCGCCACAAGGACAGGGGTAGTGGTAGACCTGCATGGCCTCATCCCAGGTCATGTCCTCGATCTCGATCTCATCGTAGATGGAGAGGTTCTCGTCGTCGGACATTTCGACTGCGGGATGTGGAAAGCGGAGAGTTGCGTTGTAGAGGCTTGTAGTTGGAAGTTGGAAGCGAGAAATGGTCAAATTAATTGCCCCGCGATGCGACAGAGGAAAAAAACCCCGAGCCTTCCCCACCGGGTGTGGCGGAGGGGACGAAATGTGGCTGGTGCACTTATGGGGTTTGGGAAAGTGGTGGCTGGTGAATATCCGGGGCAGGTCCTCCACGGCCCATGGCCCACTCTCAAGTGTCAATCACATGCCGACGGGAAGGAGGTTCAGTGTGGGGAGGCGCTGCCATGACCTGCCCCGGATTCGCTTCGGCCGAGGAGCTTTTGGCAGTCGACTTGACTCGACTCGACTCGACTCCCCGAGACCAGGACCACAACCTTGACCACACCTACAGCCATGTAATCGCCCAAGCATCTTCCCCCCTTACCGACCGTCCGCTCGGAATCACCAGATCTCGCAACCACGGCCCCTCGTCGTTTCTTCCTCGCTGGAACCTGGGGAATCGACGCCTTTCAATGCAGCGCTCGTGACGTGACGTCGTTGCCGCCCCCCGGTCTCTAAGGTCTCCGAGATCTCCAACTGTCTCAAACCACCACAACTTCTACCGCCTACAACACCTAACATCACCAACGTCGCGTCTGTCTTCCGCTTTCAACTGCGCGACTCCGCGACCTCCCGGGTCTCTTTCGCACCCGCGGCGGCGCCATGGCCTCCCAGTCGAAACTCCTCCTGCCCGGAGATCGCACCCTCCGCGGCCTTATCTCGCGCCTCACCGGGCTCTACGCCTCCAACCGCATCCGCATCACCCGCGCCGTCTGGATCACCCTCTTCCTCGCTCTCGCAAATCGCATCCGCTATGCCATCTCCGAACAGAAGGCCGCGTCCGTCCGCGAAGCCGCCAATCGCGCCGCCCGTCGCGGTACTACATCCAGCGGCAGCGAGGAGACGCCCCGGAAAAAGGTCGAGCTAAATCGCGAATTCTTCCGCTCGCTCTTGCGCCTCTTGCGCATCGTCGTCCCGGGCTGGCGCAGTAAAGAGGCGAGGCTGCTGATGAGCCACAGCTTCTTCTTGGTGGTGCGCACGCTCATCAGCTTGCGCGTCGCTGAGATGGATGGTGCTATTGTCAAGGCGCTGGTCAAGGGCAATGGCAAAGAATTTCTAAAGCGTATCGTCTGGTGGATGCTAATTGCTGTGCCGGCCACATTTACCAACTCCATGGTGAGTATCATAACTGGCGCATCTTATTTTTGCACGGACTAACACTCCTACCAGCTATCATATCACCAAGCAGAGCTGTCGCTCAAGTACCGAACACGTCTCACCCAGAACATTCACGACAAGTACCTCTCTAACTTGACTTTTTACGGCATCTCCGCGCTAGATGACCGAATAAAGAACCCTGATCAGTTGATTGCCGTCGATGTATCTAAGTTCTCCAACAGTCTCGCAGAGCTGTACAGTAACCTGGCAAAGCCCATACTAGACATGGTGAGTGGGCTTTGTCACCGCTCTGCGTCCCCCCTGCTAATTTTTGGTAGACCATCTATACCTACTCCCTCTCCAAGAGCGTCGGTAGTGAGGGTGTCGTCTTCATGTCGCTCCTTGTGCAACTCTCGGCAAACGTCATGAGAGCGCTGACTCCTCCGTTCGGCAAGTACGTCGCCGACGAGGCCCGGCTTGAAGGAGAATTTCGCTTCCAGCACTCGCGCCTCATCGACTACAGCGAGGAGATTGCCCTCTATGGCGGCCACAAGGCCGAAAAGGACACGCTGGACAAGGGCTACTTCACCCTCATCAAGCACGTCAACCACATTCTCCGACGGCGCTTTTACCATGGCTTTATGGAGGATTTCGTCATCAAGTACTTCTGGGGCGCCCTTGGTCTGCTGCTTTGCAGTGCCCCCGTGTTCATCAAGATGCCCGGACATATCGTCCTGAATATGGGTGACCGAACCGAGGCTTTTGTGACCAACAGACGCATGCTCCTTTCCGCCTCGGATGCCTTTGGTCGTATCATGTTTTCTTACAGGGAAGTCATGGAACTGGCAGGATACACGTCTCGGGTCGCTACTCTCCTGGATGTCATGGACGACGTGCAGTCTGGTCACTTTGAGAAGAAGCTAGTCTCATCATCGGGCATCGAGGGCAACGAGGCGGTCCTCAAAGGGCGGGGCACTGTCATTGAGAGCAAAGACGTTACCTTTAGCAACGTGTAAGTGAAATTTCAAGCGACTTGACCGCTCAGGCTAACCTCAGCTCGCCAGGCCTATCATCTCTCCGAACGGCGACGTGCTGATCAAGGCCCTGTCCTTCTCCCTCAAGCACGGCGACCATCTCCTCGTCGTCGGCCCTAACGGCTGCGGCAAGTCGTCTCTTTTCCGCATCCTCGGCGGCCTGTGGCCTGTCTACGGCGGGACTGTTCATAAGCCACCTTTCCACGCCATCTTCTACATTCCCCAGCGGCCCTATCTATCCCGCGGATCGCTTCGCCAGCAGATTATCTACCCCGACTCCCTACGCCAGATGCGCGCCCGCGGGGTCACCGACGCCGATCTCTTCTCCATCCTCAAGACGCTTGGCCTTGATCACCTCACCGACCTCTACGAGGAGGGCTGGGATGCCGAGGCCGAATGGCGCGACGTTCTCTCGGGCGGTCTCCAGCAGCGTGTTGCCATGGCCCGCCTCTTTTACCACCGCCCCAACTACGCCATCCTCGACGAGTGCACCAGCAGCGTCACGCTCGACACGGAGAAGGTCATGTACGACACGGCAAAGGCCCTTGGAATCACCCTCATGACTGTCAGCCACCGCCGCAGCTTGTGGAAATACCACACCCACATCCTGCAGTTTGACGGCCAAGGCAACTATATCTTCACCCGCCTCGATGCTGACCGCCGCCTCAAGCTTGAGGATGAGCGCGAGGAGCTCGAGGTTCGCCTGCGACAGGTGCCTGAGCTGGAGCGCCGAGTTGCCGAGCTGACGGCTGCCTAAGGAATGACAGCCATCTGCCGGTTCACAATATGTCTAGAGATATGGAGAGAACAAGAGGCACCCGTAGGACGTGCCATGGATTGCCACGCCATCTGTACCAGTGTAGAATAATGATTTACCCTAGTTTCTAAAGCAAAGCGATGTCATCCACCCTACCATCCTCGCCCAAGTCTCCCGGTGAGATGATTCGACTGTACTGACAAGAAGCACTGGTGACCCCTGGCCTTGTCTACGTATCGATGAAGAAGATAATTTAGACATGTGTGCTTTGTTGTATAGAGTCTTTCCCCATCTATTCCACAGAATCACCTCGAGCCACTGGCTTCCACCTACGCCATTTCAATCTGAAGGGTATCCCAAATAAAAAAAGGAAATAATACAACTGTGTAAATACACTACAGCAGTATTCCGTACCCCAAACACCTAACAACCAAAATAGCATATCCTACGTCTGTCATCATCCATTATTCAGTTCCATTCCATATTGTCAGGATGGAACTTGCAAGATTCCCTGTGCGCGGTGTTATCGCCAGCCATGATTTTCCGGTGGTTTGCTCCACACTCGTAGCAGAACTGATATTGGCAGCTCGGGCCTGCGGAGAGTCAGTTACCCTCTTGCTCCTTGCGTTCATTACACGGCCAACGGTCTGATTAGCGGCCGCCCGTGCAGTTGATGTTGTGACGCCTGGTCCAAGAGTTGTAACAGGACCAGCACCACTCTGTCCGACATCTGATGCCTGTAATTGTTGGTTTGATGTCCTTGATATGATTGAATGAAGAAGCTGACGAGAACCCACCATTTGAGACGGGGCAGGCTTCGGGGCGCAAAAAGGGTAGGACTCGGAGGAAAACAGAAAAGAAAACTTACAAGTCATGTGGGAACTTGAGTCAATGTTAGCGCACCGTTCAACAGCCGAAATATGAAGGACAAACTCACCAGCCGTCGTTCTTCTCAATTGCCCATCCGCATCCAGGACACGGCTTCGTCGTCGAGCTGACAGTTGCCTCACTTTGTTGCTCCTCTCTCTTTCGTCTGGCTGCAATCTTGCGAACCAAGTCAGCCGCCTTTCTCGCCTGCTCTCTTTCTTTTCGGGCCCTCTCCTCCCGACGTTGCATCTCGGCGTGCTCGTCGGCCAGCATGTTTTGGGCCATGGCTCTGTCGGCTTCCAATTGAGCTCGCTGGGACTCGGACCAGGCCTCATTATCTAGCTCAAGCCGAGAGCGGAAGTTTTCAGGGTTAGCAAGCAACCGATCATACTCTTCGCACGAGAGATTTTCATGCCACGGGACTCTGTGATGGAAGCAAGAACGGTGGCTGCAGTGCAGGCAAGTGACGATGGGCTGGTCTTCACCCGACTCATGGATCTGGCCTGAACCGCAGCTTGACGTACACCAAACAAAGTTATCGGCTTCAGACATGGCCGCACGAAGGGCCAATATCTCGTACCTATGAGGTAGTTAGTCCCGATTCACATTTCAGTTGTCGAATGTTTGTGCATACCTCACAAACGTTTGCTTGTTGGCAAAGCGCTGGATGTCAGCATACTCTAGCAGTTCTCGGCACTCGGGACATCTAATCTCGGTCCAGAGTTTGCTGCTCAGGTCTGACTCAATAGACAACTGGATGCATTCTAAGCACGTAGTGGGAGGATGAGTGCACGAGCCGGTTATCGAGAAGCGAGGGAAAGACCCCATGCCCTTAGTCTCGGTGCAGACTACGCAGTCCAAGTCGCCCACAACAGTTGTGGCAGGTACTCGTTGACGTGTCACTATGACATCCGGCGTATCTAGGGCCTTTTGATACCGTTGACCAAAGCTGAGAAAGAGAAGAATCTTAGTATCATTGTATGAGATAAACTTATGCAAGCAGGACAGGGTGAGACCAGCAAAAGTACGAAGAATCTACGAGGGTATAAATGCAATCAAGGTGAAACACAGGACAAGAAAAAATACATGTCAAAGATCCTCAACTAAAAGGTCCCTGGCATAATCGAGACTTGGTTTTGGGGGGCTTCTGAGGACCTACCGGAAATCATCAGCTACTTCGTCATCAGGCTGGTCCAGCCGGCGGAGGTATGCCACTGTCATGGCATCGTCCCGCTGCTCAAGGAGGGCAACGTACGGATTAACATGGTTCGAAGAGGAGGCGGGAGGTGTGATGTGGTGGTGGACGGTCTCGTCCCGCGGCTTGAGGGCCTCCTTGGGAGGCTCCTCCAAGTCGTCGACATCCATGTTGGTGAGGTTGAGGATGGCGGCTGAGATGGGAGCATAGCCACGCCGGCGCGCAGGTGTCGGCTCCGGGGGTGGCGTTTCGGGTGTCGTTGTGCTGAGAGAGGCGAACTCGTCGTCATCTAGGAGTGTCGGAACGCTGTAACGAAAGGACGGGGCTGCGGTTTCCGCAGACGGAGCGGAGGGAGCTTGCTCCTGTATGACTTGTGGCGGAGCTCCATCGATAGGCATACCTTCACGGGATGACCTGTGGGATCTTTGAGATTGTTGTGACCTCTGGGAGCGGTGAGATGCAGTCTCGGGCCGGGTATCAGAGTTGCGCTGAGACCGAGTGTCTGCCAGGGTCTCTCGTGGCACCTCGCTGTCGTCATTCTCTTGGCGCCGGTCTTCTTCGTCGGTTTCCTCGTCGTCGACGAGCCATAGGGAATCATCGTCGCCACCGAAGCCAGTCATGATGTCCGGGTTGATGCGCCCATAAAAGCCCCCGTTGATCACCATGTTGTTACTTGGTGGTGGAGAGTCGGGGTTAGGAACGTTTCTCGAGTAAGAAATGTCTGAGCCCAGGGTGTTGGGGGTTGTAACCGATGGCACCTCGACTGGGGGCGATGGCCTGCGTTGGTACAATGGGGGAGAAGGAGGAGGCGGTGGAGCTGGAGGAGCTGGAGGGACAATGGTTTGATCTCTGGTGTTTGTGGAGGCAGTTGTTGTTGTTCTTGCTGTTGTCGTAGAGGTGTCGAATGTAGTGATTGAATCGTAGTCGGGAGGGTGATCCGTTACTGTCGCAGGCGTTTTCGTCTTGCGGAATACAGTGATCGCCCTCTTCTTGAGATTCCGGAACATGTCTTGGCTGGGCTACCAAGGCGAGGAAAGAGGGAGGAAGAGGTAGAGATGGGGGAAAGAGAAGGAAAGAAGGAGAGGAGCAACGACAAGGAAGGAGTAGGAGCGACAGAGTGAAGTAGGTGGGCGATGATAGGCAGGGACGCGACCCAGCTACAGTCCCATAGAAGCTACGGCCCAGATACAAGCCTGTGCCGTGGGGCTATAGCGAGTGGGAGAAGAGGTGTAAGCCAGGCTGCGAGAGGTCAAGGTGAAACGCCGTGGTAGGAAGAGCCAGGGATTGATTCACTGAACAATAGAAAGCCAAGAAAAGGCCTGGAAGCGCAGGATCTTGGGGCGAGAGTCAGCTTGGCCAAAACAAAAAGGCAATTGAGTGAGCAGGAAGAGGAGGGTTGAACAATGTCACCACCATGCGCAGGACATGCGAACTGGAAGTGTTTGGGGTGCGAAAACAGCCTCGGGGCTAATGTTAGCTGCCTGGCTCAACAACAAACAGCGCCCAACAACGCATGATAGGTACATTGCCTCGGTAGGCACTGATGGGCTTGCGCAGGACTCTGGGCAGGCTCTTTCAAGCCCTACCGGTCCGAAGTACCCTCGCAGCCTCTCAGCCTTTAAAAAAGCCTACCAACCTAGCAGACATGGAGGGAGCTTGGCCAACAATCTACTGAACTGCTCCCTGCATCCCCGCTCTTGGGCTGACTGGTCTGTTGTCCAATTAGTGGACGAACGGCAATCGATAACACGCAGAGCGCTTCTTCCCCTCGGCTTCCAGTGGGGGCGGGCGAACCACGCTCTCCACTGTTTGAGTTGTCTGCTCGCCTGGCCATTGTGGACGGACGCCGTACGCAGTCGTCTGTACAGAGCACAGCACAAACCAGCCACTGCGCCCCCCTTCAAAGCTCAGTGCCATGCAGGCTGCAGGGCACAATTGGTGTGTTTTCCTACGCTTACGCCCACTGACACGCCCCCCTAAATGGAGATCCTGTAGCGCGGTGGCACCATGACTCCACAACCCGAGACAACCTGGAACTTAAGCCCTGTAATGTACCGGTACTTCAGTCAAGTTTGGAGTTTCGAGCTCCAGTGGGCTTGGACCCCGCGCCTCCTCCCCCCACCAGCGGGCGTTCATGTCATGACTTCTCGTCCGCCGCAAGATGCAAAAACGCTGTGCGAGTCGCGACCCAGTTCGCCCAGCACTGGTTTGAAGCGGCCAGACGGTCCAGGAATTAAGTTTCTACTATACCTTGTCTACTCGGAAGTTCCAAGGAGTGATGACATCACAGCATGCATAATCATATTCGTGAATCTATGAGCTTCATGGGCCTTGACATGTAATTCAAGACCTCCGCGTTTACGAACACCGAGCCATGACCACAAACACGGCAAGTGGAGGAACGTGACCGTTTAGTCAAGGCAGTGCGTAGCTTTTCTAGCTCTCCTATCGTTGATTTCAATTTCTAGGGAAAACAACGCGGTCTTTCTTTCGGCCCAAGTTCCGATCCTTCACAAGGGAGTTCCAAACGTTGAGTTGAAAGCAGAGTGGGCAGACAACAAGAACAAATGGCCTCTGCCTCTGGTGGTAGCAGCTCTAATCACTTCATAAATTTCCAGCCCAGATCCCGTCTTATGAGGGAATTAAACACAAGTAAACATCGTCCGCTGGTCTGCTGTGACTTGTAACGCAGTAAAACAAAACCAAAATCGTAAGAATTCATTGCCATGTACCAACACAACCAGCATCGCCATTAACGTTTCCAGGGACGCTTCTTCAACCCCCCCAACGGAATTGCGCTGTCCAGCCCTCTGGTGCGCGCTCGCTCTTGGCATGGAAGAGGTGCGACACAATCGTTCTCTCTCCCTTGTCAATGAAGGCCCGCCGCTTGTCCTCATCTCCCCAAGCAACAAGCATCTGCTGCTTACGCACCACAATAGGCTCTTTGATAGAGTCCCTCTGCCCGATCTGCCGCATGTGAAGTGATGGCACAACCGTGCACACGTTGAGAAGTCGGTGGTAAAGTTCCTTCTTAGACGGGGGCGGGTCCAACTTGGTCAGGTTAAACTGCTTGCGGTTCTGCAATACGTTGCGGCAATCAAGGTTCTTGATCGAGTCAATGAACTCGGGTGAAGCGTTGAGGTCGCCTCCAGAGCTCCACATGATATATGGGTTGATGTCGAGATAGAAATGGTGCGTCGACACCTGCAACTTCTCGTACAGCTTCATGGCCGGAAACACGCAGTTGTCGTCCATTTGTTCATAGAACCAGCTCATCTTCTCTTTCTTACAGAAAACCTTGAGGATTCCGCAAAGCTCGACCGTCATGTCTTTGCGTCGCCGATCTCGCACTGATCTAAAGGGTGGTGAGCTTAGCAAGGCATTGTACGCCTCAGCTGTCCAGGTTCGGACGGAAAATAGATCTGCATCGAATCAGCATGGGGAGTTCTTCAAACATTTGCTAGGCAAAGATGCAAGGGAACAAACCTCTCTTGGGTTCGACAGACATCTGCATGCTGTTCTCGATGAAGCTTACGACTTCGGTGTATTTGGGGATATCGCTGTATAGGATGGCCTGAAAGATGTTGTCATGGAGATATCTCAGGATAATTGAAGCGATGATATCCTCATCTGTCTCAGGGTACGACGAGGCGTGGACGAGATCGGGGTATTGGTGGAGGGTCCTCTTGAACTTATTCGCGTCTACGGTTCGCTTTCGCGCGATGGTCATGATGCCCTCCACGCCTTCAGCGTGGTCCTCCAGCCATGGATCCATGAACTTTTGAACCCAGTCTTGGATCTGTTCAACTAGGGCATCGTATTCCTATTTCGGGGAGTTAGCTCCAACCACGAATGCGGCATGTATCAGAAAGACTTACTCGACCAATCTCCTCGGAAGTTTGGTCTTTACGATAGGGCTGCAGACTGAAAATGTGCGATTGGGCATCGTTGAGCTGCTCCCTAAGGGCGCGGTTCTCCTCTCTCGACCTCTCCAAGTCGCGAGCGAGGGACTCGGTGTCGCGCTCGATATCCGTCATGCCAGAGTTCATGGTTTGCTTCATCTCACTTATGCGCTCAGTGGCACGCTCGGCTTTTTCTTCGGCAATCTGCTTCTCCGTGATGAGAATGTTGATTTTTCTAGAGAGGTCCTGGGCGTGGCGGCGCAGTCGGGTATTCTCGTCGTGCATCTTGGAGTTGGGGTCCTTGCGCCGGGAGAAGCTAGGCTTTTCGTAACCAGCTGGCAAGTCCTCTTGCTCATCCTCCTCGACAGTTGGCGAGAGGGTCGCGTTCTTAGCCGAGGTCTCTTGATGTGTGAGAGCATCGCCAAACGTCTCCATCGATGAGAGGTCGAGGACACTAGTGCTGGCGGTTGGGTCCAAGTCCATCATCATATCTCTGTCGGTGTCCTTGTCGTTGCTTCCCCCGAGATCCTTCTCGGAGAGACTCCTAGCCTTGGACTTGCTCCTAGTGGGGGGGCCCGTCTCCTTCTCCTCAAAGCCCGTGACGGCATCTTTGTAAATTCCTGGTCTGGATCGCATGTCGTCAAGCGGGATCTGACCTTGGCTTGAACCACCTGCCATCTCGTCCCTTGAGCTCGGCACGGGAGTATCTGTGGGTTTCGCGCCGGATTGGGGATCGAGTTTGGTCGTGGACTCGGCAGCAGTGTCGGGGTTTTCTTGCTTGTCAATAGGCTCTTTGGCAGGAACAGCAGGAGGAGGGCTGTTCTTGTTCTCGGATTCTGCCATGGGGAGGGATGTAATCGTGGCGGGCAGAATGTAGGGAGGGAAGGTGGATGGGCAAACAGCAAGGTAGGCGCACTTCAAGGACCAAACTGGGGGGACAACCTAGCGACAAAGCAAGTCACGAGCTGAGCCAGTTGAAGGATGTGTGCACTGTGGATGTTCTTGGGGAGTGTGCTTTAAGAAGATGGTGTTTGCAGGTGACGCGGGGGATGATAAGCTGCTCCTTCCATTGCAAGAACTAGAAGTAAGTACCTCGATATTGAACTGCGCTGTTGGCTGCCCCTCACTTTCACAACCAATGTCATGTACAGGCTCAATGTCGCTGGTGGCGGCCTCAGCCGCGGAAGGTTTTCTGGGGGGCAGCTGGCTGCTAATTACGGGGGCAGTGCAGTGGGCAGAATTACAGACTGCCAGAGAGCCTTGTTCAGGGCCTGCCGGTGCCCTGGAGGGGTCATGATAGTGGCTGTATGTAAGTGGGCTCAGGGACAAGCTGGGCGGCAAGAGTATTCACTGGAACGGTCGCGGTAAAAGTCCCTCTGCCAAACAGCCAAACAAGAGGAGTTTCCGGTCCAGGCGACCATGGCCTACCTAAGATACCACAGTTAAGGTAGGCTGTCGGAAGGCAACCTTCCATCTCGTGATTCAGAGGCGGGATTATGGAGTACAAGCCTGGAAGCTTGCTTGGCGCGTGCTCGAGCTACCTTGTCGTGTAGGTACCTGTACACTGACCTCCCCTCCAAGTCGATTGTGGGGTTGCAGACGATGGCTGCCTGCCGTAGCATCGCTTGCTAACACTGGAGCGACAGGCGTGGAACTACTGTATGTGCCACGGAAGCATGTGTTTGGATGGATGTCAACAAATGTCTAAAATTATCGTCCCAACCCCCAACATTGATGCCGAGATGCGATATTGGAGCGTACGCTGGAGTCATATGCAGAAGCTGGAGTAGCATTTACAGCACAGCTGCATTGGTAAGATCTCGGGAGGTTGAACAAACTCAACGGTCCTCAGTAGCCGCCCAGATGAATCGGGCGTCCTCTCCAAGGTGGGGTAGAAGTCGCCCGGCAATTGTGGTTGCCGCAGGCTGGAGCCGCTGCCCGGATGGCGGTGCTACAGTGGGTTCATCCCCCGTTTTGCCTCCCATAGCTTCATGCAACTCATAAATGCCCCGCCAAGATGCCTCTTCAAACACCTATTCCGCTCCGGGTCTGGTTTGGAGATGCGAAGCGAGAACAAGTGAGCCGAGCCATCGTTCTACTACTTACCTAGGAACGTAGGCTTGCAGATTGCCGTTTCACTGGGGAGTCAACTATCGTCTCGATTGGCGAACCAAGACGAATTGTCCCATGTTGTTGCAGGCTTAGACCGCGCCGGCCAAGTGTGTCAGACCCGGCTGGCGACCTATCAAACATCCAACAGCCATCATCAACCTCTAACCACGGGATGGCTACGAGGAAGCCATCCAGTCACACGTACAGCTCGGTCTGCTTGGTTTCCGTGGTTGCCTGGTGTCACAGTAGAAAGGCAGCCAAACTAGCCCTCTTCCTGCTCCGACCACCGATATCCAGTTCGCGGGCACATGACGGATTCCTTCAGGATGGGGCTGTTTAATACCAAACTGACTCGCTGATTTCAGGTCGCAACCCGGATTTGGAAGATCCGTCTATTCTGTATCAGTGGCGACGGCGGGTCTAAACGCGTTCCCTTCCGCCATGATCAGGTCAATCCCAATCCATGCCTCTCGGTGTTCCATTCATCCTTATTCCCTTGGGCTGACACCGACACCCCTCTAGGTCCATCCCCACACCCTCCCGCTCGTGGGTTCTGCTAGCAGGGGGGCACGCTCAGCCGCAACCGCAACCACAGCATCGGTCGGACCCAGGGTGAACTAGCTCAACTTGGGATACCTAGGTAGGTATCCAGATGCCCCCTTTGAGGCGGAATCCATAGGTACTTGCTCCATGTAAATAGTAGGATACCCTACCTACCGTAGGTGGCTTGCAGCTACCGAGAGCTACCTGCTATGTAGGACAATGGCACAACAAGTCCTGGCCTCGTCCTACTCCAGACTGTTCTCACGGAGCATGCTGCTCATGGATCCATGGCACCGGAGCCCAAGCGAGCGCCTGAGTAACCAGCGCATCCCAAAATGTGCAACCAGGCAGGATTTAGGCTTGCAATCGCCAATCCCCAGACCATGGTTGCCTTGCCTAGGTAGGTAGTTTTGGTAGCTTTGTCTGCTAGGAACCCTGGCCCTGGCTTCGCCTCGCTCTACAGGCCTGTTCGGAGGTATCTTGGAGGCTGAAGTTTGGTTGGCACCACCTGCTATGGACGCACCCAATCCCATCCCACTCACACAAGCTGGCCTGCATACGCCCCCGCGTTGCGCCTTCCAGGGCGTCCGCGATTGCACCACACGCATGTGAATGCCCTGTACTTTTCTGTTATGGGTGCTTTCCTACCTCACCTGGTACTAGGTAATTGAGTTCCAGGTATCCGTGGGAGGGGAAAGCACCAAAGTACCTCGACCTTTCGCCTTGAAAGATACCTCAGGCTGGAAACTCGGATACTTTCATCGTCAGCCTCCCCCATCGGTTTTACACATCCACCTTCAGGCGGCCTGGGCTGCCTTGTCATTCTCACAATCCTTTTAAGCGCCAATGCATTTCCACATCTGGAATCTCTCTTGAACCATCTCTTCCACCTCTGCTTTCCCGATCCCCAAACCGCCCCTGTTTCCTATCTCTAGGGCTTCGCTTGACGATTCGGCCACTGCTCTGCCAGCTAAACGACAACAGCCTGGACCAACCTGAGCTTGACACAGACAAAGGCTTTAAAGGCTGCCTGCGCCAATCCTTACCTCTCCCCGCGTTTTGTCCCCCCACCATCGTCCGCGTCTCATCCGAATCATCAGCCAAGATGGAGTTCGAGAAGCTCAACATCACTGATCGCAAAATCATCGTCGGCATCGACTTTGGTACCACCTACTCTGGCGTTGCCTGGGCCGAAACCCAACGCCCCGATCGTCGCACTGCCATCACCACTTGGCCTGTAAGCAAGACCATCCGTGAGGGAGAGTCCTCGGACAAGGTCCCCACCCAGATCCGATATAATGGAAACGACATCGAATGGGGTTTCGCTATCCCCATGACCGCTCCCCCGGAGGAGACGCTCAAGTGGTTCAAGCTGTATGTTACTCTTGACCCCAACTGGAACTCACATACTAACTCTTCCCCCCAGAGACCTTGACCCTTCCTTCCAGTCCTTGGCTCAGGGCGTGGGCCAGGCGATTGGCGCTGACGGTGCCCGTGGAGGTCGCAGTGTTGACACGCTCGTTAGTGACTACATATCTGCACTTGGTGACCACCTTATGTACACCCTTCGCGAGAAGCTTGGCGACAACATCGTCAAGAGCACTCCTCTCGAGTTCGTTGTCACTGTCCCAGCTATTTGGAGTGATCTCGCCAAGGACAAGACCAAGAAGGCCTGCCAAGCCGCTGCTGCCCTCTCCTCATCTGAGCAGCCCGTTCACTTGGTCTCCGAGCCCGAGGCAGCCGCCATCTACGCCCTCCACGGCCTAGATCCTCATGGTCTCAAGGTTGGCGACACTTTTGTTGTTGTCGACGCTGGTGGTGGCACTGTCGATCTCATCTCTTACACCATCACCGGCCTCAAGCCCATTCTCGAAGTGCAGGAGGCTGCGCCCGGATCTGGTGCTTTGTGCGGTTCTACCTTCCTTGATATGCGCTTCAAGAAGTATCTCAAAGCGAAGCTAGGCAAGGAGGAAGGCTTTGACGATGAGGTCTTAGCCGAGGCCACCGATGTGTTTGAGAAAAAGGTAACTTGAACAATTAACCACACCAACCCCAGCTTAAAACTGACTAACATGTTTTCTAGATCAAACGCCAGTTCGCATTGAATGTGGGACCTGACGAGACATACACTATCCCCATGGGTGGCCTCGCCAACAACAAGGCTCTTGGTATCAACCGTGGCCGCTTCTCCCTCAAGGCTTCTGATCTTCAGGGTATCTTTGAGCCAGTTGTCCTGGAAGTCATCTCACTTGTCAAGGAGCAGATCTCGTCGAGCAATGTACCCATCCGAGCCGTCCTCCTGGTTGGTGGTTTTGGTGCATCCAACTATCTCAAGGAGCGCCTCCGCAACGCCATCGACAAGAACATTCAGGTCATGCAGCCTCCCAACGCTTGGCAGGCGGTCGTTCAGGGCGCTGTCATGAAGGGATTGGCCAATAGCGCTCCAGATGATCTTACCATGGTGAAAATCAAGAACCGCAAGGCGCGAAAGCACTATGGCACCGAGTGGCGATCTCGATACGACGAAAAGATTCATTCGCACCTCAAGAGCAAGCGCCAGTGGTGCGGTCTGGATGGGTGCTACAAGATCCACGCCATGGAGTGGTTCATCCAAAGGGTAAGGATTTACGTTAACATCTCTTTGAAACAGTCCCACTAACAACACTCACAGAGCGATCAAGTGTCCGAAAACGAGCCGTTCTATACTTCCTTTGTATGGACTGGTCTGGTCAGCCAAGGTCGCATCCGCAAAATCAAGATGACCATATACAGCGACCAGACGATGCGTGAGGCTCCCGTGGTCCGCGATGATAATGTCAAAGTTCTGTCCAACGTCGAGGCCGACGTCAGCCATATTCCCGAGAACCTGCTGGCGCGCCGGCAAGGCTCTGATGGCCAGTGGTACTATGAGCTTAGCTGCAAGATTGAGGCGGTTTACCTCTCGGCGTCGACTACCTATACGCTTCTATACAACAGTAAGCCCCCAGTTCGTACCGAGGTGTTTACCGATAGCGGTGCTAACACCAGATAGACCAACGATACAACACAGTGACTTGCGAATACGTCTAGACAGAGTGTCGGTGTTTGAAGATTTAGTGGTTCATTGGAGTTTTCGAGTTTGTTCAGTTAGATTGACAGCTCTGTGTAGAGTCTTGACGTGTGCTTTAATGTAGTTATGAGTCAAATGATACCAAATATTTCAGACCAGTTTCTGCGCACAATAACCATCATCATCATCCTCGTCAGTCACCAACTGCAACCAACCATATAACCTGGTTAGAGAGTGTGACAGCTGACAGTCTGAGTAAACCTCGTGGACCAGGACTCCATCGCTTACACTTGGCCATTTTCACTTTGGAGGCGTAATAGAGTGGATGCATGAAGCTATTCGTAATTCGAGCATTCATTCACCGGGCTTGGCCAAGTTAACGGGTTCTATCTTGTCTTCAGTTCTCGAGGGGACTAGTCCATCTAGGCTTTTCCTGGCCGGTCGGTCGTAGTCCGTCGAAATATGATTTTGATTTTGCTCGTCCTTGCGACGTCTACTCTCGTGTGAGTGGGTAGTAAACCTTGATAACCGCAACGCCGCCTCTTCTGCATTTACCTCCATCAGACTCGCCCATGTAAGACGGCACGAAACGAAGCCAAACCCATAACATAAGGTGTTTTGTTTGTTTTTTTCGAGACAATGCTCGCCTCCAAAGACTAGGTATACACAATATCGCAGGTATCCAGAACACCGAGCTGCGGGAACAAAGCAAAACAAAATAGAGAGTACAAGAAAATGCCAGCCCGTGTCCGTCATCGAGGGCGGCGAGGTATCAACACATCCCGTAGCCCCTCCCTTTTTCTCCGTCAGGGGGGGCAAAAGGCGACCAACTTCTCGTCAACCAAACGTTTGCCTCACGCCTTGTCCCTGGCGCTTCCTCGTCCCCTTTTGTCGTCTGGACAAGTCTACCCCTCCGTTGCAAACTAACATGCAAAGCGTTGTTGCCTTGCCATCCTCAAAATGTTTCAAACAAAAGGAATTAAAAAAAAAGAAAAAGAGAATAGAGCCACGTCTAGAAGCGAAGATGAAGTGAATGAAATCCGGCAGGGGTCCCCGCCCGCCGTCATCGAGAAGAGCTGTGGGATCTTGCCTCGATTATGCCCGAACCCGTGGTAGTCGCGGCTTCGAAGCCGACATTATATCGCCCAAAGTAAGCCCGAAAGTAGTCCTACTCCTCATCCAGGCTACCCATCATCTCGTTGCCCTTGCTGGTCTTCCTCCCTAACTTGAGCATGCTGAATCTCTTCCTCACACTGTTCTTCTTGGTCAGCCCTCCGCCAGCCTTTTCGGCCGACTTTTCGTCCACTGCTCCGACAACCTCGAAGCTTCCTCGGCTTGTGAAGCCATCGGTTTGGTCGTCTTGCCGCTGGTCTTCAAGAGACTGGGTTCGGAAAAAGCTTTGCCGGCGGTTGTCTCTGCATTGCGTCTGGCTGAGGCTGCGGCTGCGACTGCTCACTGTTTCTATATCGACAACACTCTCCTCCGGCTCGGGAGGCAGATCAAGTTGCATCTTCTTCCCACCCAGGAAGCTCATCCTTGTCCCTTTTTGCCGTACAGACACTGGCCTAATGACAGATGCCTCTTCGGTGGTGGCCCCCGTGATTGTTGTTGCCATGATTGCCTGCCTGGGGCTCTGGTCCGAGTGCGACGCTCGTTTCCAAGTGGGCGAGGGTGTATTCGTCTCCCGTACCGGCTGTGGAGGGGTAAAGTACGCGATCTCGGATGCAAATGTGCTTTCGAAGTCTGGCTTAGTGGTTAGTTGGGTCATGCCTAGCTCTAATATGTCTCAAAACGTACATATTTGCAGTTCCTCCTGGCTGAGATTGAGGATCTCATTTGAACTTCGAGAAAACATTGCGAGGCACCTCTTGATCATGAGGGCATGGTCAACGAGTGCCATCTTAATAGCGCTGTCCTGCGGGCTCAATTGAACCTTTTCTATTTCCTCCTCTTCATCGTCATCATCGTGCTCAGAGTTTTCCCTGGGTTCTGGGAGCAAGTGGCGATAGCTTGCAATACTGTTGTCCGAGGCGGGGCTAACCGATACGGTCACAGCATCGATCAGTAGCTGCGCGTTATCATGGTCGCCATCGGCCACACGACGTTCAAGTGCTGCCATTTCTTGCGTCTTGCGCACAATCCGTTCCAGAGCCGTGTCGTGGGCATCGAGCCTAACCTCCTGGGTGTCGACAATCTCGCTCCGTCGAAGGATCGTCGGGAACGGATCAGCAGTGGTAAACACGAGCTTCTCGGCGTAATGATCCTTGACAGGGCCCGTCGTGTTGCGCCTTGTTGAAACGGAGAAACTCTGTGGGTGCGAAGATAGGAGGTAGTCTCTGATCACTTGCGGGACCCGTGCTCGCTGGAATACATGGTGAGATGGATCACGGTGAGGAGTGATGACAGAGATGACCAAAAATTGTCCCTCTACGTCGTCCACATCGCCAGCAGTAACAATTTTGGCGGAAGGATACTGCTCTTGCATGCGGTCGGTGAAAGCAGAGGCCCGCTCAGTCGGCGACCCCTCGTAGACATACTCCTTGTCTCGAACGTTGCCAGGGAAGCCCAAGCCCTTATAAGCAACCCTGAAGTACTTGGGAATGAGCTTATCGCTCTTGGAAAGCTTCTCGTGAATGGTCGCGATGGCCCGTTCAGTCCTAGCCAGCTTGGCGAAGTCGTAGATGTTGGTCTCGTATTGTACTTGCAATTCTTTGTAGGATGACAAAGCATTGCTCCAAGATTCACCATCCTCGAAGTGTTTGATCATGTCGAAGTATATCCTCTCCTTGCGCTCAAACTGGGTTTGTGCGGGGAACGAAGGAGCACGAAGGGCAGGAGTCTGGCTAATAGGATCCCATTCGTAAAGATCAGCATGAAGATGCAGGGCTAACCCAGCCTCCGTATGGTTCCTTGACTCGGCCTGAAGGTCTGCAAGTTGATGCACATAGCGGACAAAGATCTCCTCCTTTTGCATGTCGCGGAGGAACTCCATGAGTCGTAGTCGGTTGATGAGGTGTGTTGCTTCGCCAATGCCGTCGCTGCTGTGAACGGCGACGAGAAGATCAAGGAACTCGTCGAAAGTCCCGATGAGTTCGCGCACAGCAGTGTACAGTGGCTCGTCGGGAATATCTGCAAGTGGGTCAAAGCGATCCAAAAGCTCGCCAATGAATAGCTTCTGTAGAATGCTTTCAGTCAACGGCTTTTCTTTGAAGAAGACATCCAAGCAGTCGATAGTTTCGGTCTGGATGACGGACAGATCCTCGCTTAGAGTCCACTCGCTGACAATCATGGTTTGGAGAACCTCGACAGCCATGCGCCGGAGGCCTTCATGCACACTCAAACAGAGCTCGACAATCGGTCCCACGAGTGTTGGGACGTACTGAACTTGGTATCCTCCCATCTTCACAAGGCTATACCGAGATCGCTCATCCGGAGTAGTCTCCCAGCCAATAGCCTCCCATGTTCTACGGAGTAGGTCCGCACCATGCTCTCGAACGTCACCAGCAATCTTCCATACTGCTCTTCGCTTCTGTTCGGGGAATGTCTCTAGTGCTAAAGATGTACTACCCACAAGCTTAAGCAGGGTTGTGAAGAAGAGTTTCCATAGCTCAGTGTTGAAGCTCTCCGCTTCATCAGGATCCGGAAGGAACGAAACCAACATGATGCTGGCTAGGTATTGGAGGGTACGCATAATCGACTTGTGGTGATGTATATGCACACTGAGCCATTCCGCAGGGTATGCCTCTCCTTTTAGAATGCTCATCTGCACTCGTAAGAGGTTCTCTAGAATCATAGTGAGGTCGTCATCGGCCATCTCAACTTGCATTCCAGAAGGGGAGTTGGATATAGCGGATAAAACAGCGGAAAGCTCGACCAACGCTTCGTCGAAAGGAACGTCATCGGTGATGGGTTTGGTAGGGAATGGGTAGGTAGAGGGGAACAGAAGAGATAGACGGCCCGTTGGCTTAGGAGGCGAATCGAGTATTGACAAGTAAGAGTCAATAATCTTGGGGATGTGGTCGGGAATATTGGAGCCAAGATAGTCAATCTGGCTGGCAAGCACGGAGCAACACAAGCGGATCTGGTCTCTCCACTGATCAGTTAGCTCAGCAGCGTGACCCCAGTGAGGAGTGATCCATCGAACGGTGTTGGTGCTCAAAGCAGACTTCTGGTCAGGATGGGCAAACAGTGCCAGTTTGCCATAATTCATAATCAGGACCAGCTTATACAAGATAAGTTTGCCCTTCACATCGGTACAGGAGTCCATGAAATCGATGGCAATGTGAAGAATTTCCTCCGTCGTCAGGAGGCCGGCGAGCTCTGGAAGCCATTGATGAAAGTGCTGCACAGCCAAAGTCTGGCTGCCCACGAGGGCTGGGGCTGGGTTGCGCATCATTGCATCGAGGGCCTTGAAGATTGCTCGCAGGTCGCGCGTAAAGCCAGTGGTGTTGGAGGTGATTCCTATTCCAGCCTCCTTTTCCTTTTGCTGGCCTCGAGCGTGTGTAATGAATTTGAGAATATGCCTGACAACCTTGAACGTGGCTCTCAGCTTCCGGGCAGTTTCTGGGTGGGTGGGATTTTGGAGAAGCCGGGTGAATGATCGAACCAGACAGGAGGTGGCAAAGGGGTAGTTGAACTGGTTCTCGGCGTAGTAGTCAACGAGGGGGCCTAGGTTGAATCTTCGGTCGTGAACAATGCCCAATACCCTGACTAAAGCTGTAAAGACCAGGTCTTCGTACTCATCGTTGCCGGTAAACTCGACCAGGACACCGAAGAGGCTGTCTAAAACGTCGCTGAGCAACTTGACAACCTCGATTTCAGGAACAAAGATGAGCTGTCGCAACACTGAAGGGACTTCCTCCCGAGGCATCTGCTTCCATTTCAAAAGCCCCAAGATGATCCTGTCCTGGGAGAATCGTGTACTGCATAGGTATGTCTCCACACGGAGGACGGCAAGTGGACCGGTAACATCAGCCGAATGCTCACCCTTACCCCGGGGGCTCCATTGAAGAGACAGATATCCTCCCTTTCCAGATGGGCCGGGTTGTGTCGTTGAGGTGTTCTCGTCTATCTTATAGAGCAAGAGACCATGTAGACCATCACGAATAAATGCCTGGTGATCCCAGAGTGGAATATGAGCAACGGCGAACGGGGGGTTGGGCATATCGGAAAGAAACATGACCACATGGCAGCTGGAAACGTCGGACGGTGTCAACGACAGGCGCAACGTCTGACCCCAGTTTCTGCCCCGCTCTGTTGCCAGCGACTTGAAAGTGGTCAACGCCTCGGTGTTAGATGATGTATGGATGCAGTTTTCGATCCTCTCTCCAGATGTTTTCCTGACCTCGAGGGTAATCTGTAAATTGGCTCCGCTGAGACTGGATGGCATGGATGTCGCGCTCCCACCATATCGAGAGAGGAGGTTCTGCTTGGCGAGAACTGCGTCGTTGAGGGTCAGGTATATGTCTGAACGAGGCCTCGTTGGCGCCCCAGAAAACCCTATTTTGCTCGTTTTTGAAATTCCGGAGAGTAGGGTTGGTGTGGTCTTAATCAAAGTGTCTGCGTCGCCATGATTGAATCCTCTGAGCTGAACCTGCAAACGCTCCCCTCCCCTCGACTTCTCAAAGTGTCCCGCCGGGTTATCCAGCAATTCCTTGATCAGGGGTTCCCAATCATCGCCTGGCTCTTTCTCAAGTGCAAACCTAGGCGATTCTGCCCAAATGCTCACAACATGCTCAACCTCGTCTTGTAGCTTCATAATGGAGTTAAGTCTCAAAACACCGACCCCAAGGGTGTGTTGTGACATCTGGACGGTTTCTGCTGGGAAGCCATTCTTCGAGCCGGCGGTGCCTGGAGGCATATTCCCTTCTCGGCTCTCCATGCCGTTCTGAGGTAGCCGATCGTCGTCTTCCGTCAACGAGTCCAGCCGTCCTACCCCAGGGGAACCCCTAGAGAAACCAGAGCGCGAGCTCTTGCCACCCCACATCATGCTTCTCCTAGAAGACTTGCCTCCGCCAGAAGACGTTGGCTTAATGGGGGAACTTTGGTACCCAGTCTGGGAATTGGTCCCTGATCGGGAGAGAGGCTTGGTAGCTGCAACCGGGTGGGAAGCAATGATCTTTACCACCAAGTAGAGTTCGGATTCCGCAGATGGTGTGTCGCCGACATCCTGCGAGGACAGGTCGGTGAAAAGGGTCCGGGTCTGGATGTTCTTTGCCAAGCTTCCAATGGAACCTCCGGGGGGGATCGCGATAGAAAAGGACTCGGACAGGGAGAAGGGCTTGCCATGTGAGGGCTTGCTCACAAGGTAGATAAGCAGGGAGGTTTCGTCGACTGAAGCTCCAGCGAAGCCCTTGATGTCAACCATAAGGTGATGTAAAGCTGTCAGCTCGACGGCTGGTTGAGGAGGCTCGTCCAGGAGGCTCATAATTGACTGCAATTTTGTGACTTTAACAATGCAGTCATCGGCCGTGAGGATTCGACCACGGGCCTCAGGGTCCCTGACTATAACTTCGCCTCCACATAACTTGTTCACCCGGACCAGGTCCCAAACGGTTTGTTCTCGTAATCGATCGTATTCGTACGCGGTAAGGACATTGTAGAGAAATTGTTGGCGGTGGAGGTTGAGGTTGCTGATGAGTTGTGAAAGCTGATCCAGGCGAGAGTACTGCCGGGAAAGGAGAAGCTGGTGCAGATTGGTCGAGTGCCATTCTCGCAAGCATGATGCGATTTCGTCTATTAAGGGTTCCGACACAGAGGTCGGGGTCTCATCTCCAATCTTCAGCATGGGAACAGGGGCGGCAGGTCGGGGTGCATCGGGGTCTCGCTTGATGGGGATGGACAAGCTTCCCAATGTGCCGTTGGGAAGTTCTCTGAGGGGGGTTCTGCCCTTGCTCGAACCTGTTAACCGGTCGCCATCCTTTCTCTTCTTACGGCTCGAGCCGTTGGTGACTCCGCTCTTGGCAGAGTCGCTTGCGGGACGGACGTCACCTGTGGTGGCGGTAGTGGCAGCGCCGTCGCTCATCAGGTCGTCGTCGTCATCGTCGTCGTCGCCATCTTCGGATTCGCCAAGCATCTCGCGGACCTCGACACAACTCCTAGGAAAAATGCCACTAAAGACGCGAGCCTCCAGAGTCTGGCCCTTGACAGAGGTCAGACCGGCAAGCAGACTAGGGGGTGCCACCAGGTAGCCTCGTAGCCAGTTGCCGTCTGGCGTCTCCTCGATGATGTACAGCTCATCGCCAATTTCGAGTGGGAGGTCGGCCGGACCCGAGGCTGGGAACGGGTAGGTCGCAACGGCGAACGCGATGCGGGGGAGAGGCTGCCAGGGCATTGAAATGCACAGAAACCGACCTCAGTTCGGCGCGGATTCTTTTGACGGACGAGTTGAGCCCCCGCAGTGGGCGTGGCCGAAAGGCGCGGCGAGGAAGAAGATGGGGTACGTCGGGGCGCGACTCGATACGGCAGAAGGACGAGATGCTTAATGTAGGAGTTGAAGCGTTCGTCGGGGTGAGATTCGGAGCGATCGTCGGGTACGCAGGAGAGAAGTCGTTGGAATTTGGGTTTGTGCAAGAAGTCGCGAGGGAGGGACGTGGAGGATTCGACGATGCATCAAGGGTCGTGGCGCGATGGATACAGAGGGGCGGCGATAGCCAATTGCGGGAGCATGGACGGGGGAATTTCGCAGCGGGCAAGTTCGAGTCGGAGGAGAAGAAAAAAGACCTGGTACAAGGAGAAAGTAGACAGAAATGGCGAGCCGGGCAAAGGAGGAAAATGTCGAGGCTCGAGTGTTGAGCTCGGAGGACGTTGAACCTAAGGGTCGGCAGAAATTCCAAACACAAGTCCTCTCTCTCTGCTTGGCTGGCTGCTTGCTGGTCACGGCAAAACCCAAAAAAAACCCCTGAGCAAACGCGCGAGAGCTAGCTGGATGGCGCTGGCGCTGGCACTGACTGGTGACTGGCTAGGTAGTCGTCTAGGTACTGGCTAATGACTACTGGCTGGTGGCGCTGGTGACTGTTGACTGGCTCTAGCACTGGGCTCTCTGCACCAAGTCTGGACAAGGGTGCTCTAGATCGAGGGGTGGCCTCAGCCTTTCTTCTGCTCTGATCTCTGGGCTTGAAGGACAAACGGGCACGGGATCGGACAGGGCCTCAGGGCAAGATTTGCGCCGGCGCCAGTGGCTGGATTAAAGCAAGGGATGGATGATTGATGATGAATGGGCCTGTACGTAGTATGCGGGCATAGACCGAAACACACAACAGAGGGAGAAGAAAACACTCTCTTTTGCGGCTTGCCAGCCCCGAGTCTGAGTGTCTGAATCTGAATCACGGCTGGAGGCCAACTCGAGACGTTGGCATGGCAAGATCGACGACAAGGTATGATACGGAGTACATGCGAAGTAATTTGCCCCAATGCGTCTGCTCATGCGACGTCAACGAAATCTGCGACGACGGGACGAAAGTGAAATTTCCACGGCCTTGTCTTGGCTCCTGAGGTGATGGCTCCTTGTCTTGCTTGCTTTCTTGGCCCTCCCAGCACGCTTGTCCTGTGAATTACTTTTCCGTGTTCTGGGATGAAGGGGCGACGAAACACTCACACGCCGAGTGATTACCTACCTACTACTGATGAAAGTAATTACTTGTCACAGGAGGCGATATTAATGAGATGCAGAGAACCCTACTTCTGGAGATACAGAGAGCCACCTGGCATGTAATTAAAAGTCCCCGGCGCAGCCCAGACCAGACAGAACCTTGCAGATTGGCAGCGGCCCGCGAAGCACACTGGCAAAAACGGCCATGATCCATGCTCTGCGGAGTCTGCGCTGCGTGTTTTGCGCATCCTTGCGTTGGCGACCCATGGAACCCATGATAACCCTTGAGAGCTATGAGAATCCACTGTGCTGTAACGTGCACCATTGCACCAAAAAGAGTGTGCTGGAGGCCTGAAACCAGCCCAACGCGGTGCTTCATCTGCTCTACGGAACCCGGTATCGCGGCACGCCAGCACGTCCTTGACTTGGCCCCAGTAGATCAATCCCCTCCCCCTCCCTCTCTCTCTCTCCACCTCTCCCTGGTTTAACTGATATCGTACTTGATAGCCTCCCTATTATGTACTCAAGGCATGACAAGTGGCTAACTGGAGATGGATCAAAGCCAGCACATCAACGGGATCATCCAGGGTGAAAGAAGACAATAAGACGGGACAAGCCGCATCCAAAGCCGCGTCCAATCCGCATCATCACCAGTCCGTTAGTTGCAGACGGGAGAGGCTGGAACGGTAGGCGGGAGGCGGAAGGCGGGAAACTTATATAATCTTATTCATGATTTTTTTGCTACGTACGGAGCAGTCAACGTAACTTTCATACCAGCCCGTATTGCCCTCACCCGCCTCCATTCGCAAGCTGCTCACTTTTAAGACCCTGGTCACCGAATCTCTCCAGCCACATAACCATGACTGGTCCAGAGCCACGGCTGGTCCACAATCATGACCATAATATCCGCTCCCCGGAAATACTTGCATCCTCTCCCCATCTCCCATTCCCCAGTCGCGGATGCATGCCTCGTCAGCATGTCTGTACCTGCATACGGAGCATATATATCCCCAATTCCGATGTCTCATTGGTAAGTGCCTACGTGAGATAGCTAGGTAGGTAAGCCAGGAGGTTCCCGTATGCAGCTCCATCATCGAGAGCTGGTATCTCTGTAGGGATCGTCAAGAACAAAAAACGAAAGAAAAAAAGGTTGGGCATAATCCGTCACCAGCATCACCCACCAAAGAGTCCCAGCCCAGTGCAACCCAGCCGCCCAGACCAACCACCTCAACCCTTTAGAGCCCTTCCAATCAAACAATTACCCTGCGATGTGCCTCGCACCTGCGAAACCCAAACTACAACATCCTCGCTGCACGTGCGCCAACATATCGGGATCTTCGTTTCCCCTCAAACGGAACAAAGAGCAGGGAAATTTGACCCCTTGCAACATTGCCGCTAAGAGGCTTGTTTGCACTTATTCTCCACCCGCTGTCATGGCTCGCTCGTGCTGGTCAACCCGAGTGCTCTAGGTAGAGTAATTGCGTGCAACTGCGCTGACCTAAACCTGTATCATCACGCCCAGACGCATACTCGCATACTGAGACTCGCCACACATTTCTTCCATCCCACTTTCAAACCATCGTATTCCGAATTATTTGTCTTTCCCCGTGGTGGAATTTCCAGGACTGCGTGATTGATACCTCTACATGCCTTCCTACAGTACAGACTATTCCCAACGAGTTCCCAATTCACTCACACGGAGGCAAAGCGCCGCCACGCTCCACCACCAACCCCGCGACTCAAAGAGTCAGTAACGTAGTACTAGGTCTATCCTGCCCCATACCTACCCTACGTACCTAGGCACCATGTGAGGTCAAAGGTGCGGGGTTGCTCGCCAGAGGTAAGATTTCTGTCTCTTTGTGGGAGCTGTTGCAACTTGCAAGGGGCTCCACTGGTGTCTTCGGAGAGTTGCCTGTTTCAGGGCCACCTATATCACGCCCTTTTGGCCTCTTTTGCCCGAGCTTCGCGGGTTATCTGCCAGATATGCAGGGGACTCATACCACTTTCTGAACTAAATTCCATCAAGTCCTTGAAATCCTCGTATCTTTCGCATTGTTTAGAGAGCAATGCGCTTATATCAATCATGCTGGTGATTTGCTCTGCCTATCCTTCGGAGCTGGATACAAACTCTATCAACTACCCTCTCTCGCCTACCTAAGGTATACGAAAGTGCTCTTAAGAACCCCACTGCCGACGCTCTACCATATTCTGAACCATTACCGCTCGTTTAGTTAATCAAAGCCCGCCATCAGTCCATAAACGGACGTTTCCAGACCATCACGGCTCTTGGCCTCGTGGGAAACCCCACACACACCGCGTGTTACATCGTGGGCTCTAGCTACCGGTCCAACGTTCCCAATTGGGAACCTACACACACCGCGGCCCGAAGCCATTCAAGATCCGCCAATCCGTGGCCGTGATATCTTCATGTCCACCGCATTTGCTCAGGGGGAATGACCCAATAACACCATAAGATATGACCACGGTCCAGACTATAAGGCGGCCATCTCTCCCAAGTCCCGAGTTGTTTCTGTATTCGTTCACCGACATCGCGGCATCTAGTCGATACGGCTTCTTTATAAACCCGCTCAAGTCCAAAAAGCTTCCTTAAAATCCTAAGAAGACAGTCACCTTCAACTTGATATCCTTCATCGTTCCGGTTTCAATTAGCCCTTCCTTCGCCATCATGGTTCTCGTTGCTCGACTCATCTCTGGTCTGGCTTTTGCCGCCACGACTGTCTCCGGTGCTGCCATTCAAAAACGCGCAGTCATCAACCATGATGCGGTTGTCGGTTTCGCCGAGGCTGTTCCCTCCACCACTGCTGGTGCGCTGTACCTAAAGTACAAGCCATACCTCAAGGTCTTCAATGGCTGCGTGCCTTTCCCCGCTGTCGATGCGGCTGGCAACACTGGGTAAAAACAACTCTGGAATGCATCGCCAATCAATGCTAACAAAACTTTGTATAGTGGCGGTCTGGCGACAACCGGGAGCTCATCTGGAGGTTGTTCCTCCAGCACCGGCCAGGTGTATGCCCGCGGAGCCACTTACAACGGCAAGTATGCCATCATGTACTCATGGTACATGCCCAAGGACTCACCTGCCTCGGGTCTGGGTCATCGTCACGATTGGGAGAATGCCGTTGTGTGGCTGTCCAGCCTGAGCACATCTGCTAGTGTTGTCGGCATGTCTGTTTCCCAGCATGGTGGTTACGATACTTCAAGCTCTGGCACCTTCTCTGGCAACAACCCATTGGTCGGGTACATAAGCTACGTTGTTGTCAACCATCAGTTGATCTTCACGGACACCAAGGGCGGCGTCCAGCCTCTGATTGCCTGGGAGAGCTTGACCGATGCGGCACGGACTGCTCTGACCAACACCGACTTTGGTTCCGCCAACGTTCCCTTCAAGGACGCAAACTTTTTGACAAACTTGGCCGCCGCTGAGGTCTAGAGGCAAATCCTCTCGCAAGCGATGACAATAAAGAACTGAGCTGTTTGTCGGCCATGGGTTGATGATGTGGTGCAATTCAAGTGGCTTGGGTTTTTGTTTTATTTCTCTGGTTTATCTCTCACGAGGTTGTGAGGTTTGGAAGTTGATGAGTGACGGATGTTTCCACCTTGAACAAACGAAGTATTGAGCTGCTTGGGTGACGGTGTGTTGATACCGTGTTTGGTTCGAGCGCGCCGGCTCTGCCGAGTGAATGGCTACCTAGGTATTGTTCAATTGAATGATCCCTGTTGTGTATGCTCCAAGTGCGTGACTGGGAACGAAGTACTGGGTTGTCATTTCTACGTAACATGGTTGAGGCTGGGGTTCATGATATCACTAAGACTAAACCCTGCATGTGACATGGAAACGGACGCTGTTATTGGAAACCAATTGTTGGAACTTTTTGCAGTCAGCGTGTCAGATTTATTTGGCCCTCGCTGACGTGAGGGACGTTTATGGACAATGAGTCGAGGTTAGGCGCAGAGTAAAGTGACACTTGGTTAGGCTTCCTCTTTGGGAAGAGACACACCGATTTGCCCGTTTCTCTTAAACCCAGCCCATTCACTTCTCTGAATAAGCAATAAGCGAAATCATAAGACACAACTAACCCACGGGAGGCAAAGTATCTACTAAAGTAGTCTAGATCTACATTATCTATAATATGTCGTCATTTCATCTGCGAAGCTAAGTTTGGTGATGAGCGGCTAGGCACCTACCCTGAACTAAAGGGCTCGCCTCCTTGGCGATTGTCACCACGATAGCAACTGTGTATCCATGCGCATCACACGTTTAGCCAAAAAGAAAACGCTCGACAACAGTGTTCGCCACATTGGAGGTGAATAGGGACCTCGTTGGCCCCGTATTATAATATACCGGGGCGTCGTTGTACAAACACTTGAACCCTGAGCGTTGCTTAATCCTGCCTCATCCTAGCATTTGACAGTTTCCGTTTGCATGAAATACCACTCTTGTCCAACACAGCCGCCTTAGGCAGAATATTTAAGTGACTATCGAGCCCAGCATTCTCAACCTTCCCCCTTCACCGCACCTCTCACCTCAACGGGATACAGATACCAAAACCCTACAGCCTCAACCCCACCCACCCATCCAGCCACCATGGGCACCCCGTTTATCAAGTTCATCGGGCCTAGCAAGCTCGATGGATTCAAGCGAGGCGCTTCCGCCGAGGCGCAACCTGCCACGATCCCCCAAACCTTTGTCGACGCCATGGAGGTCCGAGAGGGTGTCTTCGTTAAAGAGCAGGGAGTTCCCTCGGAGAATGAGTTCGACGTTGACGACCCGCGATGCTGCCACTGGGTCATCTACGCCAGCGTCAACAAGACGGAAGAGGCCGCGGTCCGCGACGAGCAGGGCAACGTGGTGCAGCCGCGACGAAGCTCAACTCGCACCACTCCCATCGGCACCATTCGCGTCGTCCCTTTCCCTCAGGATCCGCATCCCAAAAAGCGCGGAGATTACTGGAACGGTATTCTCAAGGGCGAAGAAGTGAAGCCGGATCCCAACAGCAAGGCCCCTTTGGTTGCGCCTCCTAAGAAGTTTATCATTGACCGACCAACAACTTTTCATGATGGCCAGGAGCCATATGTCAAGCTAGGCCGTCTTGCCGTCATCAAGGACTTCCGAGGCCATAACATTGGCGGACAGCTTGTCAAGTCAGCTATGAAGTGGCTCAAGGAAAACCCGTCCTTTTTCGACCCCAGCATCCTGGAGATGGGTCTCGAACAGATGGGCGCCTCCAACGAAACGGAAGTTCCGAAGTGGATGGGTCTTGTGTGTGTTCATGCACAGAAGGGTGCTATCGGTGCCTGGGAGAAATGGGGATTCAAGATTGACGAGAACATGGGTGAGTGGTCAGAAGAGGGCATTGTCCATGTTGGCATGTTCCAGCGGGTTCAGATCGGGGACAAGATGATCCGCATCTAAATGTCTGCATGCCGTTGATGAGTTACGGTGTCATGAGCTTTACGAAAACCCAGGAGGGGATATGCATACCTGGGACGCATGCAACGCTAGGTACCTATATGAGATATGAACATTCAACAGGAGAAATGAACACGCATGCAATGCCAGGTCTATGACATACAGTACCAAAGTGCCCCCCCCCCATTAAGTCTATGTCGTCTGTGTGACGGAATGTCTTCCAGTTTATCTAATCATGCATGCGAAGTGGTCGAAGACATTAATTGATTGAACCCTCAGGGAGCCTGACTTTTTTTATTGAGACTCTAGAGCCACCTAAGACAATCCAGCCGCGTTCCCAGACCCGATGAACGCAAAATGCAATTCTGAAAGATTCCGGAACCACGCCAAAGCCGCAACCACTCCTGTCATGAAACCTCCATTGCACCTTTTATCGGTTGCTCTTGGCCACACGCTCCAACTCGTCCTTCTTCTTGATAGCGTAAGAGTTGCTGGAACCCTTGGCAGCGTTGATCAGCTCCTCAGCGAGGCACTCGGCAATCGACTTGACGTTGCGGAAAGAGGCCTCGCGGGCACCAGTGGTGAGGAGAGCGATGGCCTGGTTGACTCGGCGGAGAGGAGAAACATCAACGGCTTGTCGTCGGACGGTACCGGCAGAACCAATTCGGGTAGAGTCTTCGCGGGGGCCGCAGTTGACAATGGCGTCGACGGCGATCTGGATGGGGTTCTGGTCGGTCATGAGGTGGATCTAGCCCTAAGTATCAGCGCGATGCCACAAAGTTTCCGGGTATTCACAGTTTCGGGTCAACGTACGATCTCGAAGGCGTGGGCAACAATTCGGACAGCCATGAGCTTCTTTCCGTTGTTGCGGCCGTGCATCATCAGCGAGTTGGTCAATCGCTCGATGATGGGGCAGTTGGCCTTGCGGAATCGCTTGGTGGCATATCGGCCAGCGGTGTGGGTGACGTAGACGGGGTTTCGCAGGGAAATGTAGTCACTGTCGCATCGATTTCAGTCAGCAAAGGCTCGTCACTCCGAGGGTATTCTGGTTTCCAACGTACGTCAGGGAGATGTCGCGGACCTCGACATCGTAGTCCCACTTGTTGAACAACTTGACGTTGCCAACCTCCTTAACAACGTCCTTGGGGAGCACCTCGTAGAGGGCGGCGTTCTCGACCTCGATCTCACCGGCGTCAGACATGTTTGCTGTTGCAGTCGTGGATGCTGAGACTGACGGGGGCTGCGGTTAGTACTGGATGGCGAGATGGTATTTTCGTGAAGTTGAAGGTGGGCTCGGGTTAGGAAGGTTGAAATTTTGGTGGTGTCCCCACTGAGCGAATCAGAAAGCGCCAAAAACCAGAGACGGACCCACCACACCGAATCTTAGGGCTCGGCTGCCCTGGGCGAACTCCGGCTGGGGGGCTAAGGTGGGAGGTTCTCAGCATCGCAACATCACACTTTCCTGTCTTGCACACTCCCGTCGACGACATCACATCAGAGACAAAATGGTATGTGCCCGGATGCCCTCACGGAAGGCGCGCGATGAGCATTTGATTGACCTTGATTGCAGGCGCCCGCTGCTGGAGCAAAGAAGCAAAAGAAGAAGTGGTAAGTACGGTCGCACCGTCGTCGCCGACACGAAGACTCACGCGCAACGAAAAGGTCCAAGGGAAAGGTCAAGGATAAGGCCCAACACGCCGTCATCCTCGACAAGACCACCTCTGAGAAGCTCTACAAGGATGTCCCGTCCTACCGCCTCGTCACCATCGCCACTCTCGTCGACCGAATGAAGATCAATGGCTCTCTGGCCCGCAAGTGCCTTGAGGACCTCGAGGAGAAGGGTATCATCAAGCCTGTTGTCACCCACAGCAAGATGAAGATCTACAGTATGACCGCCCTCCCACGCCCTGTCGGTATTACGTTGTCAGGATACTAACGCAGATGTAGCCCGTGCTGTTGGTGGAACCGACTAAACGCCATGAACGAAAAGATTTGAGTCTCACGATTTTGCGTCTGGGTGGTCTGGACGATAGACAGATCACAGGGTCGGCGGGTGTTGAAAGGCAAAACAAAGCCTGGTTGGGACGCTTTTCATGTTCGGTTAACAAAGGGACCGGAATTGCTTTAGCATATGGCAACGGAATGGAAGATCTTCAAATGACCACCGCCCTGTGCCCTTCTATGCCTATGATTGTTGATGTCTGCCCTCCTCGAGCCGTACTTTTGACCCTGTCCCTTGCTGCCATCCACTCATATGTTGGCTGAAAACAAAGGCTACGCGATTCCATGTCACACGTACTGTCTCCCGAAGGCTCTCCCACGGGGCGACATACAGCTCTGGGAGGTATCAACTGGCGGGTTATGCTTACCTGCGCTGTCTCACTGCAACGGTTTTAAGCATCATTCCCCACTGCCATCGAGCACTTTGAGAAGTAACCTATGACGACCGAGGTTTTGTACCATCGAGAAGCCTAGACTCCGTCCCTGGAAAACTTTCTGCCACATGCTATTCAACGTAGGACACACACCTGTCTGCGACTATGGTCATTGTTTCTGATGACGAAAGTGAAGCATCGGCACAATTCTAGTTTTCCCCTTTTAGATCCGTGATGGGTGCTGACGAACATGGTCGTTAAGACACAAAACGTCCCAGCGCCAAACTCTCCGCGAGTTGTCCCATGCTTCAAAAAACTTGCCGGGAGCCTCAGCGAGAGGACATAGGCAAATCATGTACGTCATTTGTGGTGGTATCTATGGCTTGCGTTGATGACTTGTTACATTTCTCCCTCAACTTGTGATAATCCATCTTTTACGATGTGATTCCACCAGTGGAACCAATGTTGCTCGTGGCTGGACTCTTTGGGGGCCATCATGCCCTGGTGGGAGGATAAGTATTCCCAGGAGAACTGGGAACTCGGCCCCGAAAACCAAAGGGCGTCACACTTTGGAGCTGCTTAGTCGGCGAATATCTTTGCACTTCTAATCCTCCTGACTACTGCCCTTGTACTTGATATCGTTGCCATTCAAGGCCATGCTTCCGCATGTCCTGTGCTGCCCATGTTACTCCTCACAGCTGACTCAGTTGTGCCCAACAAATGAGCAATACCGAGCAGGTAAGCCGACTGTAGGAAATGTATTGGTAGCAAGACCTGACCCTCCTGATGCTCAATTCGTGTCCATCCACAGTGAACTAGTCAGTCACTGGTATGTCTCGGATGGGCAAGACGAATACAATCTCTAGTGACCACAGGGAATTCGGTATAGCACCCTAAATATGATGCTGCATCTAAGTAAACATGCGTTCCAAGATGGTTCGGTGTCACCTTTGTGTCAAAGTCGCTCCTTATATATAGGTACCGCCACGGTCTGGAAGACTATTAGTCCCAATTGTCTACCAACAAATAGCCCATTCTTTGTGTTCTTTGCCACGACTTTGAGCATCACCAAATCACTCCAAGTTCCACACCGAGAATGTGATTCTTCAAGGGCCATGAACATTCGTCAGAAGTGTGGGCCAAAACCTCTAGAGAATCACCCTAGAGTCCAGACTCCCCAAACTAACACTTCAGTGGATGTCGCCGCGTTCAGCCCCGTCGTTAATAACCTCTATGATATCATCATCTAAATCTGGTGGTTTAATTGCGAAAGGAAAATAGACAGGCTGGTTTTTGTTCGCATCTTCGGTCGGCGTCGAGATTCGACTTTCAGGTCGTAACCTTGGGTGGTGCTAGTCCTGATAGATAGACACACATACCTATATCACGAAGGTACTGAGGAAGCCGCCGGAACACTTGTTCTTTTAGACAATACCATCGATCTCACATTAAAAACAGATCTTTTCGGTAGTGAGATTACCTTCTCTTATGTTGGCAATCTGAGTGCGATGTGGTTCAACAATCCATTCCTACCTGTGGTACGTACCTCCTTGTTTTGTTGACGCCTCAGGCTGAACATCTCGGGGAGTTGCAGAATCCAGAGAGTCAACCCTAAGGTCCAAGGGCCTCAAGCTAAGCATTCAGCCAGACTGGACTCATAGCTATTGTTGCGAGACGAAGAATAGGTGCATTCACCACAAGTAGTTAGGTAGTGTTTATAATCAGAATGCTAAAGTCCTGAGAATTAGAAGGTTGGGTAGTGGTGGCCCATTAATACCCTGTGCATGCATATGGCCAACTTTTGTTCCGATGTGGCTCCGAAAAGAGAGCGCATGCTAAGATGCACGATGTGTACTCTAGTCTTGGCAGGCTCTGGGATACCCACCTGGTATCCGAACTTATGTCGGTTATCCGAGCGGCAAATAGCTCACCACATGGCAAAAGGCGATATCAATTGGAGATCAGACTGTCTCAAGGAACTTTGCATCAGCCTAGACGCTCTGATTGATGAATCCTGGAAGATGAAAACTTGAAAGTGGATACGGAATTGGCGACGAGGGCGTACCCTCATAGGCCAATTGCAGATCGGTACAATCTTCACGGCGCAGGGATTGGAAGCCATGGAGATCCTCAAATGCGATGGATCGTATTGAGAAGTCTGACTATGTAGAAAGAACTTCATACAGCGCTAGGCCGGCAAACAAGGGCTCTGCTATATCTCTCTTGTTGTTCGAAGAGTTCTAGCAAGTCAATTACATCAGATCTTCAAGAGACAATCTGTTCATTGATAAACGCTATTTTCGGGCTCGGAAGTCCCGAAGTCGGTAGAGATAAGCCCAAGGACATAAAAAACTTACCCGATACGTATGCTGTGCGACAACACTTCTTGTCGTACAGTACGGGCACAGGGCATGCGTCTCTTACCGAGGCCAACAGCAACGAGTAGATTACGAAGGGTACATCCGTACATGGCGCATTTCAGGGAACACGAAGTGAGCCGCGCCGGCGGTGGCGGATTTTGACTCGGTTCAAAGGACGGGTATGGGGGCGTTAAAAGGGCTAGAGAGGCATGGACAAGCAGGCTTGCTGTGGCATTTTGTCAGGACAGGCCGCGTCGGCCGTGAAATGTCCCCCGAACCCCCCTGAAGGCTGACGGAGAAGAGCGTTTTAGCTCGGCTCCTGTCTCCTCTCCCTTGCCGCCGGTGGACCCTAGCAGAGGCGATGGCGCAGGATGGAAGGCTTGGAAGCGCTGGACCGGAACGCTGGCGATGGGCATCAAATTTTTTGCATGTCGGTCTTCCAGTTGTATCCACTCTCCATGACAGCCTGGCGGGAACACTTGCTCTAGGCTGGCTGGGTCTGCCGGGGACAGATTTAACCCTTGATTGTAAGGAGAAGCGGCTACTGTTTTCGTGGGATAGACCGACGGAGCGATGAATCTGACTGACATGGGGACAACCTACAGTTGAGCTTTTTTGTGTGTGGTTACTTGCTTTGCCTAGGTTCGTTGCTTGTTTGATGGCCGCGGTCTAGCAAGACGAAAAAAAAAGAGCGACGATGGACGGTGAGACACCTACCTTACCTTATTGCCGGGGGCGAACGGGACCAGATAGATCCAAATGACGCACGCACTGTGGGAAGAACCCCAAACGGTGGGTGTGGGTGGGTGCGTTGCCCAGGGAGGGCGCTGTGACCGTTGCTGAGACCGCTGCGAGCACAGTGGGTTTTTGTTCTTTCTTGGGGAGACCCCAATGGATGGATGTTGGCTGGGGGCTCAGAGATGGAGATATCAGGAAAAGCGCCGGGGGTGTGTCAGCGACGTTGGACTCGGCGGTGGATGCTGTATGGAGACGCATGCGATATATTGGGCTGTGTGAGTTTGAGGATGATGGCAGAGGTAGACGGACGGACAGACCGAGCAAGTAACTCATCTAGTGGATGGCAAAACGAATAACAGGATTGTCCCGATAGGATTGGGAGGTAGGCTATCATTTTGCCCCTTTGAAGAAGGGTGTCACAGTGTGCGATCGTCGCCGTTTGCCCTCAGCGCTTCTTGCCCTCTGCCCGTCCTGCCCAATCCAGTTCCCGGTGCAGTGACCAGTCCAGTGCTTCAGGCTTCACTCTTCAGGCATGACCGACGGGTCTAGGTCTCGGCGAGCGACAAAAAATCGGGGTGAACCGGCATCTCTCATCTCGCAGCCGGCTGGCGGCGCTGGTCCAGGTTTGATCCAGGATGGACAGGCTGGCCCCAGGCTTGGTTGGTCCTCCGGGGCTCCACCCACGCAACCTCCGTGGGTTCTCACAGGCCTCTCACGGGGCGCTGGCCGGCTGCCACAGGCTCACGTACCCTGAGGCCTGAGGCGCACCCCCCTGTGAAGCGGCAGCCTGAGGCCGCCACAGCACTGTTGCCGTGGGACAACTGGAGAGAGGCTGGGGGCCCCAGCTCCCTTTAGCGCGAGCCGGGAAGATTCGCTCTCAAAAGCGCCTCTCCTCCAGATCCGCCGCAATTTTTTTCCCTCCCCCCAAATACCGCCCACCCCCCGTCGGCGCTGATTTATTTCGCTCGCCTTTCCCACTCCTTCCTTCTTCATTTCTCATCTCTCCATCTCCCCTCACTTCTTTCTTTTCAAGGGAAAGCACCTGCACAGCCGTCATCATGTCTGAGCAACAGAAGCCTACGGTTTTGGGCATGCCGGTAAGTTGAGATCCAATCCCCCACCACAATCTCAGTCCTCCACCGCAACGCCGCCAAATGCCGCGTCCGCGATAGCTGTTCACCCATCGACTGGGGCCTGCTCGACTTGATTGCAAGGTCAATTGGCCTTGCTTGACCAGTCTGAGCTGTTCCCTCGACCTCGGAGCCTGTTATGGGCTCGTAGGGCAGTTATCGTGACGTCGCTTTTTAGCCGAGCATAAATGGAGCTTGAAACAGGTTTCTTCTTCTTCAGGTCAATAGCTAACGTATCTCTTCACAGCCCTTCGTGGCCGACTTCCTGAGTATGTCCCATCACACATGAGCATTGCAACCCCCCGCGAGAACGACACATGTCGCATCACGTTGGGCTTTTGCAATGATGAACACTACAACACGATACTAACGCACTCAATAGTGGGTGGTGTCTCCGCCGCCGTCTCGAAGACCGCCGCCGCTCCCATCGAGCGTGTCAAGCTCCTGATCCAGAACCAGGTTAGTTGCACCTCCCGGTGCCTCGTATTGATGAGCCTCGTGGCATTTGCCAGTCGCTGAGAGACGTCACATTTTCTCTCGACTGTCACGTGCCTACAAGCTTCACACTGCGTGCATAAATACCCGACAGTCGATCAATTCTAACGACCCGGACAGGATGAGATGCTCAAGCAGGGTCGTCTGGACCGCAAGTACAACGGCATCGGTGACTGCTTCAAGCGCACCATCGCCGATGAGGGTGTCATGTCCCTGTGGCGAGGCAACACTGCCAACGTCATCCGATACTTCCCTACCCAGGCCCTGAACTTTGCTTTCCGCGACAAGTTCAAGAAGATGTTCGGCTACAAGAAGGACAAGGATGGCTACGCGCTGTGGATGGCCGGTAACCTTGCCTCCGGTGGTGCTGCCGGTGCCACCTCCCTCCTCTTCGTCTACTCCCTGGACTACGCCCGTACCCGTCTTGCCAACGATGCCAAGAACGCCAAGGGTGGAGGTGACCGTCAGTTCAACGGTCTCGTTGATGTCTACCGCAAGACCCTCGCTTCCGACGGTATTGCTGGTCTCTACCGTGGCTTCATGCCCTCCGTTGCTGGTATCATCGTCTACCGTGGTCTCTACTTCGGCATGTACGACTCCCTCAAGCCCGTCGTTCTCGTCGGCAACCTGGCCAACAACTTCCTTGCCTCTTTCGCTCTCGGATGGATCGTCACCACTGGTGCCGGTATCGCCTCGTACCCTCTTGACACTATCCGACGACGCATGATGATGACCTCTGGTCAGGCCGTCAAGTACAAGAACACTCTCGATGCCGCCCAGCAGATCGTTGCCAAGGAGGGTGTCAAGTCCCTCTTCAAGGGTGCCGGTGCCAACATCCTCCGTGGTGTTGCCGGTGCTGGTGTTCTGTCCATCTACGATCAGCTCCAGGTCATCCTCTTCGGCAAGGCCTTCAAATAAGCGCCTTCGCTCTCACTGTATAGAATCGGTGTGTATCGGAGAGACGGGGACGGGAGAGATTTCAGTCTGCGGGCGTGACATGGTGTCCGCTTGTTGGCAAAAAAGGGCGAGATCGATGTGCAGGAAGAGGGAAGTTGTCATAGATACCCACATGTGGTCTCGACATTAGTAGCTCTTCGCGGGTTAGACTGGCATAGGCATGGCGTCTTTATCATTTTGCGATGCCTACCATTCTAGGTCGCTGTAATTTATACACCTAAGCAATTTCCCTTGCGACCGTTCCAAATCCCGTAGTGTTATGAACCATGATGTGTGTCGCTCTTTACCTATCGTCCGTGGTTAATAGTAACCCGGTGTTGGACAGTCGAGGTTATCATCAAGAACCTACGGCCGGGTTGAAGATTCGTTGATGACTAAGCCTGGCTGGACCCCTCCAACAAGTCGCGACGAGACAGATTGCGCATGCCGCGAACGAAACTCAAGAATACCGTGAGCTCATATCTACATTAAAGTATTTGCCGATCTACTACTATGCCGCCAAAGAAGACGTCAACTGCGGGCCGTGGTCGCCCCAAGGCTACGAGCAAGAAGGTGTCAACTCCTGTGGAGCCTCAATCCAGTAATCCTTTTGAGTCGTCGGACGATCAAGACCAACAGGAAGCCACGCCTTCGCGAGAGGTGCACATGGTGGAGGAGGAAGAACCGGAGGCGGAGAAGTCGATCCCACGGGACCTGCTCACGCGCCTGCTGCATGAATTCTTCACCAAAGATGCGACCCGGATATCCAGGGATGCGAACGCGGCCGCGGGCAAGTATTTTGACGTCTTCGTGAGGGAGGCAATCGCGCGGGCAGCAGCGGAGAAAGACGGCGGGTTCTTGGAGGTTAGTGACGTACAATATTCACGACTGGAGTCGAGACTGATTTTTGTGCTGTAGGTTGAGGATCTAGAGAAGATCTCTCCCCAGTTGCTTCTGGACCTTTGAACTTTGAGTGCAAGGGAAAGCAGGTTCTAAGAGCCGAGTTCCGTGATGGATTGCGTGGACAATTATACTATTGGTACGAGCACTGGGTAGGCGACACTTTCTGTGTTTGGGATGCTGATGTTTTATACAGATGGTGCTTTAGAAAGCCACGATTCAAAACGCGGGTGAGGCCGAGAAGGTCGCCTTGCATTTGATGAGCAATACCAAAAGCTCCGACATGATCTAGATCCGTTTACGGAGGCCAAGTTTCGGGGGGATCAACATGCAGACACATCGGCCAACTGGCCGGCACCAGGGCTGATGTCTTGTTTCGTGCATGGAGGCATTTGACAGTTGGGGATCCTCCAATGAGTGGCATACACAGACAGACAATTCTCAAGGCAATTTCGGAGAAGGGCGGATGAAACAAGAGTGACGGGTTGGTTCACGCCCTCAGCTTAGTCTTTGAGAGAGCTATCTGATAGCGGAGACTGAGAGCGTAATGGTCAAGTTTTGGTAGATGTTGGTATTCTAAAAGCCTCTTTTCGTCATAAAAAGCTTTCTCTTCGCACTATGGAGCGATCAGGCGGACTTTGAGTTGGTTGGTCTACGTCGAATGGGCTTGAGAGATGCAATGTTTGTATAGGTAGTTGGAACATGGCGCGCCTGTCACACAGATATAAACAAATCTGCGTAATTGATGTAAATCATGTAACTTGGCGAGAAGTGAGTGCAGCAGTGATAATCAGTCGGGATGCACATCATGAATGAGTGAGTAGTGGGGCATGGCATGAAGGTTCATCCGAGCCCTTGGCACATCTGTTCGCATGCAACCAGGTGAAACCAGGTTGAGGACCGATTCGGGGGAGCTGAGCTGTGGCGAGATGGGATGAAACTAGTGACTCTCTGAACTTGTTTGGAGGGGTTGTGACAAGTGATTGAAGCCAAGTTACAAACTAGGGAGGTTGCATCGCGCTGTTTCTAAAAAGTGTGAGAAGGGTTTTCGCTCATTACCCGAGTTGGTTGAGACTTTCGCCAAGGCAACGCTTGCAGAGCTGGCCGTTGCTACGCTTCACCTGAGCTGCTGAGGTAACAGGGCAACATCGATCAAATAAGGCAAGGTAATTAAGGTAGTCGGTCTGGCCGGCCGATGCAGGCCCAAGCGATGTCGCATTCAACGAATGAATTATAGACTAGGCAACGCAAAGAATTGGCAAAATCTGAGGACTGCTGCATCCGAGGACTGTGTGACCCCTGGAATCGATGGGAGGCTGTCCAATGAGGTTGGGGTCGGTTGCGTTACGAAACCCGGCACGTCTCGGTCGTGTGCGAGGCTCGGGACTGAGGCACATCCGAGAAGCCATGCTGCGCCCCTGGCTCGCCGGCCGAGACGAGATCCGAGCGATGCCTCAACTGGGATTTTAATGAGATTTTATTGGGACTCTTGCTGAGGAGTTTTTGTTTTCGGGTGTCACTTCGTCCGGGCTGCGTCAGTGGCCAGCGGCAACGAAGCCGTAATGACTTGGCGGGCAGAGGGCTGGTGACAGATGCGGATGTCGAGGTAGCCGGTGTCTAATTTGGCAGCCAGGCACAGGCAGGCTAGACTGCCCCAGCTCTTAGCAGCCTACCTTAGATAGATCCCTGCACGGGTTCTATATCGAGATGGCGATGCGATATTGTAAGGCAGATTTACAGGGCAGATGTTGTTGTTAGTCAATTCGGGGAAAGAGGCATGCATCATCGGTCCTGCCCATTGGCGATAACTGCTATTCGGGCAAGAGCCCAGAGGCTCAAACGCCCTTGACATGACTCGATTTGGTGGAATTATCTAGTTCAAAATTTCTCCAACAGTTCCAAAACACCCAAGAGCATCACCATCATCCCTCCCACGAGCGCAGCCGCCGTGTCTCGTCGCCTCCCCCGCCCCAAACAGTGGCCGAAGCCGACCATGGCGATCTTTCAGCAAGCGTTTCACAACTTTTGCTGGCCCCCCCCCCGACCTCTAACCTCCAACCTCCAAGCCCTCCAGTGTCGCAGGATTCCGTTCCAAGGTGACAGCCGCCCAGAGCTGGCCCTGGTCTGGAGGCACACCCAGCCGAGACGGCAACTCCATCTTCCATCTCATGGCCTCCGTGGGCCAGGTTTCGTGCTTCAGATTCGCTTCGCAGCCTGTCGCCGGACCCTCGACCAATGTCTGTTGCTGGCTTAGGCGATCATGCTGCTGGTTTAAATTCATGGCGTTTCCTGTTGTTATCATCTTGGATCTCCCCATTCTCCAAACACTCTCATACCACCGCGTCGATTTCCTTGTCGTCTTCTCTCATTTAATTCTCTTCTCCATTCACTTTCTTTTTCTGTTCTTTTCGAACACACACAAGGCTAGTCCTTGAGAGCGCGAGTCGCCTTATTATTTGCACATTCTAGTTTAAGAGGCTGTCACTGGTGACGGAATTGTTGATCAAGCCCCCTCTTCCACCATCATCGTCAAGATACCCAAAAACAAGCATCATGTACTTCTCCTCACTCTTTGCCATGGCCCTGGTTGGCGTCGCTCAAGGTACGTTGATAATGATGCGCATTCGATCCCAACTCCGCCGTACTAACAATCGCGCAGCCGTCGATGTCCAGGTCGTCTCGGTTGGAAAGTCAGCGACCAACGCAACTGGCCTCAAGTTCTGGCCTGAAACTATCACGGCGGCAGTAGGGACCATGGTGCAGTTCCAGTTTTGGGTCGGCAACCACACAGTCACGCAGTCCAACTTCGACAACCCCTGTGTCCCCATCTCCAACATCAACTCGAGCATCCAGGGCATTTACTCGGGCTACCAACCCGTGGCAGCGAGTGCAGGCGACAACATGATCCCGACTTACACTATCACCATCTCAGACGAAAAGCCCATCTGGATTTTCTGCAGTCAGGCTACCCACTGCCAGGGTGGAATGTCCATGGTGATCAACGAGAAGTAAGTCGACATGTGATGCCCAAGCGTCTCGTAAGACATGATAACTAATAACCGAACAGCACTGCTGCCAACTCTTCCCGGTCTCTGTCAAACTACAAGACCCTCGCCGAGTCCGCCACTGGCTCCAACATCGTGCCCGGCGAGACCTCAGGCGATGACAGTAGCTCAGGAGGCAACGGTGACAGCACCAGCGGCGGCGGTGACAGTACCAGCGGCTCCGGCTCTGATAATGCTATCCAAACCCCTGGTACAACGCCAACCGCCGGAAGCCCTGCTGCTACCGATTCTACCATCATTGGTGGTGCCTCAACGCTCTCCTCTCCTACGACGTTGTTGCTGGCCATTGCGGCGGCCTTCTTGATTCTGTAATGTGTGGGCTACGAACACGGGATTCTGCTAGAGCGGGCTCGGGAAATGACCCGTTAATAATACTTTGCCATTTTTGTCTATATGTACAGCTGTTCGCAGCACTTTATTTTGTATTGGGATGGTCACAGACACTCTGCGCGGGGAGCAGCCGCCGAGGTCTCGGGAAAACACCCAGATGTTACTGAGGTGGGACGTGGTGTACTGGATTAGTCTTTGCATTGGATTTAGAAGAACCAGACTAGAAGAACCAGCATGAGTCTTCTCCAATAAATCGCATATAACTTGCTGAAACCTTTTGCATACCCTTTGGGTCTTACCTGTCGCTCGCTTCAGTGTATGTGTTGGGAAAGGGAAATCGGGCTAGTGGGGAGAAGAATCAAACGGAGCAGATTGGCTCCTAAAGATATCTTGAAACGCATCGCTTAAAGCCTACGAGGCCAATTGTGGGGGGATAGTCATCCTCCAGCTTAGACAGAGGGGACGGTCCTCTTCTTTCTGCCGTTTTGCGCCGGGGCACACAGCTCCCTGGGCTCCTCTTTCTCCAACCAACCATCCTCCCTAACGATGTAGCCGACCTTCTTGTACTTCCTGCTGTTGGAGAAGAACCTGACCCAGTGGTCCAGCGCGTTGAAGGCCTTCTGCTTGGCCGTCTTCAGCTCGGAGACGCGCATGATTTCGAGCTCCTTCTCGGTCCAGTGAGCATCTGTCTCCGGGTCGTCCAGGGGCATGTACATGAGCTCGATGCCGCGCAAGTCGGCGGTGCGATCGTCGGCGAAGCAGCCCGTCACGAAGGCGCGAGCGGCGTCGCAGCCTGCGAAGCCATGGTAGGAACCACCAGGCCCGTAGATGCGGCGGCCGTTGGAGACGTCGTAGATGGTGCCGTTGAGGCCGATGTAGAGGGGCTTCTCCTCGTCGGTGCCGTCGTAGGTGGCTAGCTCGTCAAGGGTGAGGTAGATGGGCGCATCCTGTAGAAGGGGAGAAGACGGTGTTAGCCATTGAACCTATGAGTGCTACCAATCGCAGAATAACTCAACTGGTCCCTTGAGCAATTCCTTCCAATAGTCGACCGTCATGTAGGTGGGTTTCTGCTTCAGTCCCCACCACAGACTGTCCCCTCCGCTGATGACATAGCTGAGTCCGAGAGAGGCGACGAGGAGGAACGTCAGTACCCGAAGAACATCAACCCAGGGGCCGTATTCATCGGCGTCCTCATCGTTGATATTCCTGGGCTTCTTGGCCTTTGTGACAGGGGTCTGCTCTCGTTCTGGGGTTTCCTCCCTCTCCGGGGTCTCGTCCCTGGCAGGTTTGTCTGCAGGCACAAGCTTGCGCTGTCGTAAATTGGCGTCGGCCATGGCGTAACAAGTTGGATTTTTGACAGTATGGAAGAAGATGGAAAAGAAGAAAAAAAGTAAGCCTAAATCCTGGTGTAAAGGGGAAAATATCGAGACGCCCGGATCAAGTGATGAAAAGGCGAAGTGGCGTGCCTGTTACGGTGGCTCCTGTGTCGTGTCTTGTCGGGGAGCTTCGCTCGAATATTCCGTGTCAAAAGCTTATCGGGGGTTCGAAGCTCCTTATCAATCCATACGCTCCACGGCAGCCGTGTCAGCGCAATTGGAAGCAGGTGGTTGGATGCTGACCAATATACTCACGGCCGCCGTGTTCGCGCAATGTCCAGCGGGCATGTCATGGGTTGGCGTGGCGTCACATGACGCCGCGTCACCACAGCAACTAGCCATCGCCTCATGGTTGGCTTAGCGGCGGGAGGGTGTAAACAGCCAGCATTAGTCCACAGGCACTGCACCATCTCAACCGCCTCAACACGACGAAGAAACCTCACGCATCGTTGCAACCCTCACTTTTGTTAGGTTCCCAACGCGCATAAGCGATACTCATCACCAAATCGCACCAGATCGATCTTCATCACAATGTCAAACAGCCCGAGCCTGCCTGGCTCTCCAGGCGGCCCCCTCCAAGCCGTGACGGCTGAGCGCGTGAACCAGCAACGCGAATCCATTTTCTCCCACGGCCGCAGTGAATCCCGCGACAGCACAGTGCATGAAAAGATCAGCCAGTTCAACAACCTTAGCGTCTCATTGCAATCGAAGCAACTCGAGCGTAAAACAGCCGATGCCGCTCTCAAGCGAGCCATGCTTGGGCGCGAGGAGGCTGAAACGGAGATGAGGAGGTACAAAGAAGAGGTCAAAGCCTTGCAAAGGGCCATCGAGGAAGGAAAAGACCGCGAACGAAGAGTTGGCGAGCGTCTGGAGACGCTAATGGTGAGTTGCGCCAGTTTGCGTCTATCGAGCCGACCCTGATATTAACCTATGCGAAGGAAAACTACGGCCGAGCCAAGGAGACGCATGCACACACACAAGCCCTATGGGAGAAGGAAATCCGACGGGCACGAAAAGAGACGTTCAAGACGCAATCATCCATTGTGAAGCTGCAGGAGGAACTCAAGTCGTCCCGCGGCACAGCTAAGATGAACGATGAGAATCTCAAGCGCGAAAAGGAGAGGAGCAAGATTCGTGAGCAGGAGGCATTCACAGCGCGCTACCAGATTGTCGGGGTCCAAGAGCAGCTCGATCAAGCCCTGGAGCGCATCAAGGTTGCAGAACAGGAGCGTGACGCTTACAAGACGGCTGCTCAGAACGAGGAGGTCGCCCGTATCGCTGCTGAAGGACGGATCCCGCTCCCCCTGTCCAAAAACGCCGATGACGAGTTTGCCTCTCCCAAGAAGAAGAAGCAGCCTCGCGTATCACTATCAACAATGGACATTTTGTCCTCGGCAGCCAGCGAGGCGGAAATCGAAGAGCTCACCACCCAGCTGCTATTTGAGCGCCAAAGAGCGGATCGTGCTCAGGACATGGTCGAGTTTCTACAGCTCGAGTGCCAACTGGGCTGCTGCCCGTGTGTCAAGTCAAAGTCCCCTTCTCGCCGAAAGCGACGCAGCTCCATAGGTCTCGAGGGTCCAAACGACAAGCTACAAAGGCTGGACAACCCGGAGCGCGAGGAGCGTGCCCCAACCCCTCCCCAGATTGAAGAGCCTGAGACTCAGCAAGAGGATGAGACCGAGGTTGAACCTCAGCCTCAAGAAGAAGCTCCTGAGTACCTGGCCCCCAGATCCAGAAAGGAGCCCCGGCGGAGCACCATCTTCTGCCCCAAGGAGGGCATCTTCCGTACCGTCTCTGAACAGGAAGCGGAAGCTCTAGAGGCGCAGAAGCGAACCGAAGTTGAAGAGCAAGCGAATGTGGAACGGGAGACGCCCCGGGATCTCCACTCTGAAGTCGAGGCTGGTGCCATCCCTGAGCCCGTGGACCAGGAGAATGTCGACGCGTTGCCACCATCGCCATATGAGAGGGAGCGCTATGCCAGGACGCCCTCAGTAGAGCCGCCGTCTTTTGCGCTTCTAGCCCAGGAACGACTCTCGCTTGCTTCGCTGCTCAACGCTCCCCACAGTGACTCGAATGATGAGATCCTCGCTGCGTCTCTCGCATCCATCCCCACCATGCCCGACGTTGTTCCCAACGCCGACACCCCCGCCGAAGCCGGTCCGGACACCCGGCCCCACACCTCCGCATCCTTCTACACCGTCACCACAACAACCTCAGTGCCCCTTCATGACGGTGCTTCTCGCCCAGACTCGTCTTTCTACGAGCGCCTTCGCACGCCTACTCACGGGAACGCTAGTTTCGACCTGTCCAACCCTGCACTGACGCCAACCATGACCCGTGAGCAGGCTCTCGCTAAGATCCGTGAGCGTCGTGGCCGCGCGCGATCCATGGCCCAGGGCACCATGACTCCACGCCGGAAAATGGTCGAGGGCGTCGACCGCAGGCAGATGAGCGCCCCGACGACTACCATTACTGCCGCTAAGAAGCGGTAGAACCTCGAGGACTCGCTGGATGACGCCCTGGACATGATGTGACGAACACTACCTTTCAACCCTCACCTCCTTTTCTTTGCGTTGGGAGCACACGCCTAAAAGATGGTGGCAACTTTCTTGTTTTGCTCCAGTTGGAACCCTTTTCTTACCCTCTCTCTTTCACCGTCTTGCATTGTTTTGCGCTTTTGGGGGCTCGGCGAAGGGGCGCTTTTTGATTTTCGATTTCCTCGAACCCGTTCTTGTTGGGAAAAAAGCTCATCCGAGCTCGAGAGGGCAAGGATGGCTTGGTGCATCGCTGAACGGCGATAGTTTCTTGCCTTATGGATGGATGATGCATTTGATGTATGAAAGCTCGAGTTTTGTCTCTTGGGCCACGACGTAATGGTGGTGGTGGCCTTTTGTATAATTTCCGTTTATTATGGCATGCAGGGTACATACATGAATTTTACTTGGGACCTTTTCGACACTTGACAAGCCTGTCATGTGCCAGTGATACCTGTGAGGATGGACACGTTTGGCAGTTGAGCATGTGTAAGAAGAATGGTATCGAATTCGAAAAGGACGTCCTATATCGTAGCTATATAAATGCTATGCCCATGACCCTCCAACTCCTATATGACTACTTCCGTGTCCCCAAACACCCCTTGGCCGGCGCAACAAATGCCCAATGAATCGAGCTGGGGAGCGAGCACCTCAGGTGCCGAGGAACGGCCTCGTGAGGTTACGTCCCAACTGCGAGCTCACGGCGTCGAGCTTGACGGCGACGAGGACGCACTCAACGCCTCCCTTTGCGCCCTTTGCGCCCTGGATGCGGAGCCGCCACTGGCCCGTCATGACGGTCCACTCGTCGTCGCCGGGGCCGACACTGCCGTCGGTGCGCCGGCGCTTCCGCGGGTTCGCCGTCAGGGTCATCATGGTGGTGTTGGTCATGGCGCCGCCGATGCTGCTGGCGGGCGAGTCGCCGCCGCCCGAGGCCGAGTTGGCGACGGGCTCCTCGACGTGCTCCTTGCCGTCGAGGATGACGGCTGACTCGTGGTCTAGGACGATACGGACTAGGTCGTCGCTGAGTGGTGTGTTGCCCGGAGTCGGCGGTTGCGAGCCGGCGCCGCCCGAGGCCATGAGCAGGCCGAGCGGCTGGGTGGTTGGCGGCAAATTCAGCTTGGTGGCGATAACCTCAAACAGCTTGGCGACGCGGGCCTTGGTGTCCTTGAAGAACTCGGCGCGCGGGACGCCGGCGATGAAGTGGATCTTGGTCGTCTCGCCGCCAATCTCCAGGACCAGCTCGGCCGGCTTCTCGTCGACGTAGGGCCGAGCGTACTGGACCCAGCCGCCAGCGCCGGGCTCCGGGCCCTCGTGAAGGACGCTGATGCCGCTCTTCTGGATGTTCTCGAGGCGCAGCAGGATCTCCTCGCGGCGGCGGGCCTGGTTATAGGCGATGGCGTGCGGAATCAGGCGCTGCTCCAGCCCTTTGAAGTGAAAGTAGCGGGCGTCGCGCAGCAGCTCTTGGCGGTGCACCTCGTCGCGGATGTGCACCGGGTAGCCGCGCAGCAGGCTCAGCAGCTCGGCGAAGGTGTCGGCGCTCCGGTTCGGCACAGCCGGCGGCAGGATCGACGGCGGCCGGATGAGGCCCTCGCGCTCAAGGCCCGGGAAGAGGTCGTCGGGCCGCGTGAAGAAGACGGCGAAGCCGAGCGAGAAGTAGTTGGGCGAGTTGCCCGGGTCGGTAAAGATGTCGCGGGGGATCTGGAACTCGCGGTGGCCGATGGAGATGAAGATGCTCTCCTCATAAAGCTGCGAGATGAGCTTGGGCACTGTCGTCCGGGAAAGCTCGGGATTAGTTTGACGTCCCTTTGAGAAATGGGACAAGATGAGGGGCAAGATATAAGGATAGACAAACAGCTATAGAATTGCGCATCGGAGAACAATCGCACAAAGTGCGTGCCGTCGCGCGGTGAGACGTGGTAGCCCTGGAGATGCAGCGAAATGTCGCGAAAGATAACGGGGTCGCGATCGATGTAGAGCGTCCGCAACGAGCTGCCGGCCTCGTCGCCATTCTCCGCGGCGGCGCGAAGCTGGCACAGGAAGTATTGGGAGAAGTAGGACGGGGCTTAATGAGATCGAGGCGGAGGATTGTCAGCGCATTTGCGTTGATATTGTTGTCGCGGTCGCGATCGCGATCGCATCGTTTGGTACCACACGGGCGGCGGCCGAAGTGGATCGTCGATGGTCGAGGAGGAGGAGGAGGACTCACCGTCGGAGGACAGAGAGGCGCCCGAGAGCTTGAACAGCTCGCTGCCGATCTGGATGGGGAAGACGCGCTCGTGCGGGAGGATATGCGGGATTCGGGCGACGGTGGACTCGGAGAGCGGCTCAACGGACGGCTCGACGGACGGCGCCGCCCCGGCCTCGGAGGAGGCTACGGACTCCATCTCCTGGGCAGGAACGAACTGGTTTCGGGGGGGGAGGGGAGGAAGGAGGCTGCGATCCGCAATGGGAAGGAAGAAAGGAAGACAAGGCTACCTTCTTTTTTTTTCCGTCGTCCCCTCTTTGTCACCCAATCTCTCCGGGAGGGCCTTTTTTCTCTCTTTCGCTGCTAGATTATTTCACGGCCGCATCTGCTGCGGTTGCGTGGAGCCGCATTTCTCAGGCGGCGTGCCTTGTTCGTGTAGACGGAGGTGAAATGGCGGATGGATGGTCCGCTATCAGCTAGCCAAACTTATAGTGGCAGTAGTGGGTTTCGGGTCTGCAAGGCTTACGAGGATCTAGCCAAATCGCCGCTGGATAAAATAGAAATCGCAGCCCGAGCGCCACAAACCCTGCGCCCGTGGCTGGTGGAATAATTTGTCATGCACCAATGGTCCTCGGATGTGGCTACCGAGGATGCAGTAACCTCCGGCGGCGTAGCAACCATTTAATTATTATCATCGTTGATAAGATCAGTATATTGACAACTTTATGATGATAATAGCACAAATCCCTTCCATCTTCCAGTATCCACCATCACTGGTGAGTGCGGTGTCATGGGTCTCATCGTGTAATATTCATTCGCCCATGGACAGCGCTTCATGCAAGGATCCTCTACCATCTCAACAGCTTCCATGCCCTCACGTCTTTAGGTAGCGTCTTCCTTTGGTATATCCACCGTCCCACATCCGCCAGTAGCTCGGTCTGTCCTTTGAATCTAGCTTCGGGTCCTCTCAAGCCCTCCGTTTCTCGGTGACGCGCAGTCATTCGTTCTCATTCCCCTCCTTCACCTATCCATGAGCCGTTCACCCGCTCATCAACTCAACGCCGCCCCGAACAATGCCCACCACCGCACCTGTCTGGATGACCTCGCTTGCACCGCCAGCGACTCTATGCTCGATGTCTGCAAGGCCATCCAGCCACGTGATCATCACTTCCGGGCCCACCTCCAGCTTGACCAACTCCTCCGACAGCGCGGTAATGATGTCAGCCAGCGCCAGGCCTTGAGACACCTTCAAGGCGTTGATTGTGTTCAAGCAGCTCGTCACGTCGGACGTGTTGAGTAGTGTCGACACAATCTCCTTGATGGAGTCCGGCGGAGGTGCCGCGATGCATGTGTAGATGGTTTCCGTCGTAATGGTGTCCCGTTGGATCTCGCTCTCTGAGATCTTGGGGGCGTCCTTCGGCCGTAGTGGGGTACCTGAACAGACGGTTAGCAAGATGATAACGAGTAGTCGTTGTAGCTTTTAGACTTACTCGACGCGTGGCACGCCTGCAGCACATTCAAGGCTCTTCGCATATCTCCCTTACTCAGCCTCACTAGGGCATCCACAGCCTCGCTACCAATGTTGACCTTCTCCTCCTCGACGACCTTGTCCACCAGGACTCGGATATCAGCCTCCTTGAGCGGACTGAAGCGGAACCGCGTGCAGCGGCTCAGCAGCGCGGGACTCAGCTTGTGTGCGTAGTTGGCGATGATGCAGAAACGCGTGTTGACCGTGTACTTCTCCATAATGCGGCGTAGCGCCATCTGCGCCGTGCTCGTCATAGCATCCGCCTCGTCGAGCACGATGAGCTTGAAGCCCGCCAGGGTGCCTGACTTGCCGGCGGGGCCACCCATTGAAAAGATCTGCTTGGTGCTCGCAAACGTCTTGATCTGCTCACGCACCACGTCGATGCCGCGGTCGTCCGAGGCGTTCAGCTCGAGCACCATCTGGCGGACATTAGCAACGCCATATATGCGTCGCGCGAGCGCCAGAATGGTCGACGTCTTGCCGGTGCCCGGCGGCCCGTAGAGGAGAAGGTGGGGGAGGCGGTTGGAGTCGACGAATTTGTTGATGGTGGCAAGGATGTCTTGGTGACCCGAAACGTCGTCGAGGGTGTTGGGGCGGTACTTTTCGATCCTGCGAGAGAGTTAGCATGGGGGAACTAAGTCATCATCTCTCTGCATCTGGCTCTCTCAATATCTCTCCACCTCTCATTCTCTCCCTCCTCTTACCAAGGTAGGCTGTCTTCAGCCTCGACCGGCAGGTTGGCGGCGCTCCGCTTCCCCTTGGTTGCTGCAGCGGAAAATACAATGTCCTTGGACGGCCCAGGGCCGTCGACGTCCATCTCATCCTCAAAATCCGACATTGTGGCTTCTGCAATGCCCGTGGCGGTAAAAACTTTGTTTGGGGAATAGAGACGGGATTTTTTCGGAGGGGGGCAAGTGACTGTGCGGTCAATTGACAGTGGCAGAGTTAAGGTGAGGTCATGGGTATGGTTGAAGACGCGCCGGATCGCGTCCGAATCGTGTTCATCAATTTAGCCCCCTGTACGGGAGTAATTAGGTCAGGTCGACACCTAAGGTACTTACATTAGACAGGTACCTACATGCGGAAGTTCAGTTCTAACCCACCTAAGTTAGTATGTGTCTACCAGCGGAAGGGGTAATAACAAAGCAGAGTATCTTAGGAAAAGAGCGGTAAAAAGCTATAGTAAAGCAGTAATAGTAATATAGATATCTAACCATTAGCTAGCTCGTTCTTGCGGAGATGCAAAGGGTTAGAAATGGGTTAGTTCCAAGTTTGTGGTTCTTAATAGGAACAATGCCCGAGAATCAGTCGGCGGGATAATTAACGCCTGTGAAAGACACCAAGCCACTGCTATTCGTAACTCTGCATCTGCAGCCATGTCCAAAAAATCACAATCATCATAACCACCACCACATGCAACGCCTGTCGTCATAACCCTATATGTGCATGAATTAGAACGTCTAAGCATCATGTCCGCAAGACGGCCAGAATTGGAAGAAGAAAGATGACACAGCGCCGTCCCATTCAAAAATGGTTCGTCTCATTTCGCTTCAAGCTGAAAGTGGTTTGTACCCAAGCCCACGAGCTCAAATAAGATGGGAATGATAGCCACAGCAAACCAAGCAATTCCTGTAAACATTTAGCACCGACACGAAAATCTTCGACCGTCGAATAGCTCTTACCGGTGTAGATGATGAGTTTCGTCACCACCTCAACATCATATCTTACGCGGGGTTTCACCAGCAAGGAGAACATCTCCTTCTCACCAAGGCCGTCCTCCTCGGTCACGAGAATCTCGATAGAATCATCCTCAACCACCGGTGATGCAGTAATATCTCCATTACCCACCATCCTCTCGTACTCGGTCACATGAGGATGCTGTGAACCAGATGCAAGGGCACCCTTGCCTGAATGATCCTCGTGGGTGGTCTGAAGCTCCAAATTACTGGACATGCTCTTTAGGCTGCGGTTGCTGCCAACACTCTCGCGCCGTCTACGCTCACGATACGCGAGCGTCTCGTACGCGTCGGCAGCGCTCTGGGGGCCAATCGACACTGAACGACCTCGAGTAGTGGGGTACCGAATACTTTCAACCATACGAGGGAAATCTGAAGCCGTAGGAATAAGGGTGTCCAAGCGGGATCCCGGCGGCACAGACTCGTATTTACTGGCGGGTGTAAAGAAGCGCCGAGGCATGTTCACTCCGACCTGCTCGAATATGCGGAAAAGATGAGGGAGAAGCTTCAGAAGAAGAGGCTTCATCGTCTCACGCCATGCGAAGATGACGAAAACGCCGAAGACGAGCCTCGCCATGTAGGTGGTCCAGTCCAGGTGCGAAATAACGACAGGGCTTCCGCCATGCGCGTGCGTCTCCCAGGGGTCTACAGCAATCTTTCCATACGTCCAGGTGCCAAATTCAAGGCCAATTACGACACCAGCAAAAGCAACGCTATCGTCGTAGCAAGGACAGTCATCTGCGGGCTCCGGATGGATGCGCACGAGAACCAAAATGATGAGCCCCGCCACGACAGGCGCCAGCCAACTACTCTCATGCATGTACTGATCCAGCGGAGGACCCCAGTAGAATTCGAGCCAAGCAATGGCAGCACCCATAATGGAGCCAACAATAACATCAAGGAAGCCATGCATACCACAGTAAAGGCGACCGAATATGATGGAGATGGCGTAGAAGTAGGAGAGAAGCTCGAGGGCCAGCGTCGTAGTGGGTGGGAGGGTGTTGTCGGGGCTGCGCAAGTTGAGGATTGCCAACAAGGCAACGGAAACGGCATTGGCGCTATGGGTCGATGGGAAACCATACTCGAGGGCAGCGGACCCGGACATGGTGATGCGGTGAAGAGGCGGGGAGAGCGGGCGGGGGAGTGAGTAGAAGTCTTTGATGAAGCCGGTCCAAAAGACGCCGAATGCCAGAATGTGCACGAGTCTAGAGGAACAATCATCAGTTTCATTGCCATCAAACTGATTCAAACGACATAGCCACGGGCGGTGTGTAGTGGTGCAGCACAGAGCATCAAATCGCAAGATCAGGAGAAGGACGGGGTGGCCTACCCCTTGCCAAAGGCGGCATGCCCACACCAGAAGCATATGGGCAAGCCTATCATGAAGAAAGTATGGGTTCCGAGGTTGGCTGTAATGGCAAAGTAACTATCGAGGGCGGGTGTTCGTATTTTGTCCTGCATCCAGGCGAGGTATGGCGTCTCCATTCGGATCAGGGGCAGCAACTGCTGGCGCAACGAGTATCGCCATTTTGGCAAGGCGCGCTTGTCTGCGAGGGAGGGCGACGCATGGCATTAACAAAAGCGCATTTGCGTAGAGCGGATCCTAACGTGTAGGGAGAAAATAACGGTTGCACTCACAGTGATCGAGACTCCTCAACCCAGCGTCAGGGACCGCCTCACCATCCTTAGCCGTTGGAGCTGCTGGCGGGAGGGTCGCCGTAGTGGTAGTGGCACTGGCGACGGACGACTTGGGGTCGCCTTGCGGGTCGCTCATGGTGGACGGGGCTGGAGCGACGCAGAGGAGGACGCGAGACAAGGCGAGACGACGTCAATGGCGAAGATGAAGGAGAGACGCAGCACAGATTCGACGAGGGAACATTGAAGTTCCAGAACACCGAGGTAGGTGGGGGCAAAGCGGACGCTTGAATGTGTGGATGAGGAAGGCGGATAGGTGGTGGGCTGGCGACAGGAGCGGCAGCAGCGGGTGGAACCAGGTGCGCGAACCGGCAGGCGCGAACGGCGTCCAGAGAAGGTTCCCACGGGCAGGCACGGCGGGCGGAGGTTTAAACCTAAATTATGCGGTAGTTTCCATGTTACTTCCAGTCGCACAGCCTAGCATTGCCTAAGGTACCTATGGAGTACCTGGGTAAAGTTGCACCGCCTACGATTCACACTGCCTCTGCCAACTAAGAACACACGCACACATCACCATAACTCGTACCAATTCCTTTGTCAACTGGTTGAGATCGAGATTGGAGCACCACGCTAATTAAGCTGCTCAAGGGACAACACAGCAGGTTCAAGCCAGGTTGGACTTGCTGACCATCCCGTCTTACCAGGCGGGGCGGACTTTACTGATCAAGCGACATGTCCGTGTCGTCGGCCAGCGCGGTCTTGGCACTAGTAATACATACGCGCTTTCCGCTCGCTCTTCGCTACCTACGGTACCTACCTACCTAGGTAGGTAGGTAGGCACGTATACTAGGTACGTGTATGTACCGAGTATTCGCTAATTGCAATACATTGCTGTTCTCTACCTAGGTAGTCTCATGGGGCTCGCTCCTCCAGAAAAATCCAGCAGCTGACCAGACCACTCACATCCCAGGCCAAGCCCAGCCATTACTAGTGGAAGATTCAGCGACTTGCTGCGTCCAAAGTGCCCATCCAGTCATCGTATGTATGCCCTATCAGCCTCGAGAGGCGGCCCACTTACAACCCGGTCCAGAAGAGAGGAAAGCGGTATTTAATACCACTCATGGCCAACAACTCGGCGGTGTCAGACACAAGGGTTTGAGGGCAGCAGGCTAAAGGATGACACCAAGGTCCACCCATAGCATTTCAAGATGCCGTGTAATTACAGGGGCAAAACTGGCAGCTCGACGCGGATATTCACCAAATCGGGCATTGTCTAATCAGGACGACAGACCACAAGACCATGCACGAAGACGCATTGAGACACGTTTGCAGAAAGGATAGCGAGTCCAGGTATCCGCACCTGACAGCGGCCGATCCAGTTATAGAGCCCTGTTCAAGACATTGGGACCGGGGCAAGGCATCATGGTCTTGTGCCATGCAATTGCTGCACCTGTCTCGATAGATCTCTGGTAACTCATCCCGCCGCTACCTACGTGTAGGGAACGCAGGTACCCAGCGTTAGGGCAGTTAGTGGACTCCCCCGGGCGATCCCCCACTGACAAGGCCTGCTAACTTGCAGGCTAACCGCTAGCAGCCTCTGTTTCAGACTCCCCCCTCCCAAAACCGTCTCGCACTCAATCCATCTCGCACTCAACCCAGCTCGCACTCGCAACTCAACCAACCCTGTCAACTCGGCTTTCCCCTACGTAGTGTGCATACCATCTCTCAAACCTCCCGCCAGCACGTCGCCGCATCACAGGATTCTATCCTCCAGTTCCAATTCCTCCATCCCTACAGGCTACAGTCCCCCGAAGCCAATGGCTCTCGCTGGCAAACACTGCGCCGTGGTTGGGGCCACAGGCATCATCGGCTCTCATATCGCCCGCGCATTCGCCGGCCAGGGTGCTGTTCTCTCACTTCTCGGTCGCTCCGCCGTCGAGTCTCGTCCTCGGCTCGAGCCCCTCCTGGCACCTTATCGCCCTCCGCCCTCCTCTCCGTCACCTGAAGCAGTTCAGAGTCGGTCCAACAGCAGTGTACCGTCACAGCATCGCTTTATTCGCCTTGATGTCTCCCAGGGCGAGAGCATAAAGGATGTATTTGTAGCACGGGATCAAAACAGCGTGAGTTGCCTTTCTTTTTATTAGCCAAGACATCATTCTCTCAAACATCAGTGAAGTCATCATTTACAAGATTAGGACCAAGATGCTACAGTTGGCCCGGTTGACATTCTCGTCAACTGTGCTGGCATCTCTCAAACCTCCTTCCTCAAGAGAACATCGGAGCAAGAACTTGGAAACATCCTCAACACAAACTTGATGGCCACTATGCTCGTTTGCAAGCATGCCAAAGTCCGCCCTCATGGTAGGACACCCCTCGTTTCTTCGCTCCAAACATCAACTGACTACACACCCTCAACAGGCTGCATCATTAACATCTCCAGCCTCATGGCCACCAAGGGCGGAGCCGGAGCCACAGCATATGCCGCCTCCAAGGCAGGCGTGGTTGGTATGTGAAATGTGCTTCATAAATCGTCCCTATTCTCCTTTTGATGTGATTGTTCACATGTGTACTGTACAATGGCAATAGAAGCCTCTAACATCCTCCCAGGTTTCACTCGTGCTCTTTGCCGTGAGCTTGGTCCCCGATCCATCCGCGTGAATGCTCTGCTTCCCGGCTGGGTAGCCAGCCCAATGTGGGATCGTGAGTCTGCACCGCCCCCTCATGACTGAGCTCTCATGACTCCCCAAACCTCTTCATCCTGAAGGACCGATATTAATACAACACGCCGTTTTAGATCTCAAGCCAGAATTGAAAGCAGCCTTTCTCAAGGATACTCCCCTAAACCGCGTGGGCGATCCAGAGGAAATCGCCGATGCTGCCGTCTTTCTCGCCTTAAACGCCTTTGCCAATAACTGCATCCTCAATCTCGACGGTGGATTGAGTGCAGCATGATGCATCTATCCAGGAATAGCGCAATGACCGTATGCTCTGGGTAAGTCAATTAGTCGTCAATGACGATTGCTCCCCCGGCATCCTCCACTACTACCACATCCACGGTGGATTCGGCAATCTTGGCCTTCTTCAATGGTTGCTCAGTGTCACCTGGGTGAGATCGCTTGAGAGTCCTTGGCTCAACATCGATGACGACATCATCGTCAGCACTGTGTTGGCCGTTCTGTTGTCCGTTGCCGTTTGCTGCAATAGGGTCCGGCTTCTTGGGCTTTCGTGGGATCTGAGGAGTATCCGTGAATGTGACTTCAAAAGGCTTCTTGTCGGCGTCGATTGTCCTACTCTGGTTAGCCGCCAATGCTTGCTTGTTAAAATTGCACACGAACCCTTCTTGAATATTAATGACAATGTTGACGAACGTGTCATCGTCATCATCATCAATGACAGTCAGAAATGAGTCCTTCTGGATACCTGTATCATAGTCAGACGAAGAAGACAGATGAATGTGGCTATCATAATTCTCACCCAGGTCGCTCAGTTTCTTGGGAAGATTATCGGTCTCGTCAAGGTCGTACAAGATACCAACATCGTTGCTAACGACGAATTCCTTTTCTCCATATCCCAACTTAGCCTTGATTAAATCTTCGACGATGTCTTTCAGGGTCGCCCGAGATAGGTCCACAACAATGTGAGTGTTGTAGACACTGCAAACTGGGCAGTCGGGGTTCGGTTCTCGAGACCTGTCAGGGGCGAGGAGACGGGCTGGAGCGAACGGAGTCAAGAAAATCTGTATTGAGTTAGATGGAAAACTCGATGATGCCTGGAACTACGGGAAATCAAACTGACCTCCTTGGACTGGGCATACTCGCCCCTCAGGACCTTGAAGGACTGTAACACACAGAGACCTGCCACTATAGCATTGGTGGTGGCGATGGCAGGGATGATATTGCCAGCCATCTGTTTGATGTCGAATCGCGACTTACTCTCGATGCCAAAGATTGTGGAGCGAATATTGGCACTGGCGGCAACGAAATCGAGTGTATCGATATCATCCTTATCGAAGGTGATGATGGGCTCCGGGTCCTCGGGGCGTTTGTTCTTTTTGAGCTCGATAATTCGCTTGCTCAGCCGATTGAGACTGTCGTTGAAGACCACCAGGCTCTCCTCGAGAGACCACGTTCGCTGGTCATCGCCAAGGACAGCATCTTTGGACGCAAGAGCCTCGCTGGCGTCCGACAAAACCTTGACGTACTTCAAAGGCTCCGGCGCCTTTCGCGACTTCCACATGTCTTCAACAGAACGCAGTCTTTCAATGTCGGCGTCGAACACCTTGTCAAAAAGCATTTGAGGGAACTGGGGTGTGCCGACAGCCTCGCGGATCTTCTTTAGAGCATCAGACTCCTTCTTGAGTTCCTCAATCTCTTGGGCTACTTCCACTTAGTTGCTTGTGCAAGCGAGCGAAGGCAATAAACTCACCATTATCACCGTCAGAGGTGTGGTCAAAAGCAGACTGGTCTTCACTGGTGCCGAATATCTCGCTGGAAGGTCTTGTCAGTAAACGCCTCTGTGGATCCTTAGGGACTGGGTACGTACTTGAGTAGGTAGCTCTTCCCCCAGACGATGCAGTGGATAGCCTGGCTGGGCGTGCTTCGGATGGTACAAACAGGGAACGACTTGGGCGTCTCCTTGGGCGTACAGTCGTAGCACGCCGTGATTCCCTTCTTGATCACCTGCACTTGGCCGTTGAAGCCGGTTGTACCACTCTCGATGAGTGGAACATCGGCAGCCAAGCACATTTTGTTCACATGTCGTCTCGCCTCCAAGTTGTCGAGAGCATTAAAGGCGATGCAAAATTCGCGGAACCACGAAACGGAGAACTCTGCGTCCTTGATGTTGGCGTGATGGGCCACGATCTTGACATTCGGGTTGAATCGCCGGGCTACTTCTTTGGCGACCTATGACTTGTTAACAACCTAGGCAAATCATATGGGTCCTAGTATGTCGGACGCACCAAAGCTTTGGACTTCTTGATATGCTCGTGTCCGAAGAGGAACTGTCGGTTCAGATTGGAGAGATCGATAGTGTCGAGGTCAACAATGTGGATTTCGCCGAAGCCGGTCAGCACCAGGTTCTTGAGAAGTTCACAACCGATGCCACCAGCACCAACCATCAACACGCGGGCCTATGCAAGCAACGTTAGCCCAGGGACGGAGAGATATTTTGGTCGGACAGATATTCTGATCGGGTACGTCATCAGATCGAAGAATCGGGATCGAAGACCAGGATCGTCGAGAAGGTTATTGGGAAAGGTCTCGTGTTGGACTCGAAGGAGACTCGATCCGGGTGGGCGGCTCGCGGCTGTTGCACGTACCTGCTTGACAGAGGTGTTCAAAGACGCGCCGAGCGACTGGTGGTTGAAACCATCGCGCTTTATAACGGTCGATCGTTTCTGAGGGGTTTGGCCGGTCGCGACAGGCTGCGAGGGTTGTTGTTCGGGTTGTTGTTCGGGTTGTTGAGGAGATTGTTCATGCTGCTGTTGCTGTTGCGGCGCCATAACCGCAGGTGCAGCCTGGTCCTGGTTCGCAGCGCTCGTCGCATCCATCATGAACGTAGTAGTCGTTGTCGCTGTCACACGATGGACGCAAATGTCGGGTATGAAGAGGGCAGCAGGATGGTTCAAAGGCTGCGCGCATGTGGTCGCGAGAATATGCAGGCAGGAGGTGCAGCTGTTGGGCCTGGTCCTTGTTGCGCTCGCTGGATGGAGATGGGAATTAGTGACCTACAGGTAGGTCGGCGCAGTGGAAGCAGTGGATGCTCTTTCCAGTGACCTAAAAGACGGCTGGGAGACATGCAGCGACCAATGACATTCACGCACAGTGCTGCAGATCGACCAACCGGGGACAAATCGTAGTGAATGCGACGCGCTGGTTGGTGGCCTTGTCAGTCGGTCTGATCGCTGCACCATTCACTCAAGGACCCTTCCAGCACCAGTCGACAGGTGAGTGTGGGCTGGCTGGCTGGCTGCTGGTAATAAGCTGGGAGCAATCGAGCCCAGAACCTGAACACAACAATGCAGGTACCACAGATGACGCCATGGGCCAATTGGCCTCCTTGTAGATCGTTTGGGCAAGGTAGGTACGGTCTTTGTTTTTTTCTTCACTTCCCGTCCAGGCAGGTTGTGCCCAGGAATTCACTCTGCTCGTTCCCGTTCAAGGAAGGTCTACCGGCGCTTCTGCCTTCCAGAACTTACGCCCTCCTGATTAGATGCCCTAGCCACCTCGCTCTAAATAAATAAAAACCCGGGGCTGCCCTGTAATCTTTGCGCGTTGGTACTTTCGAGCCCCACGGCAAGATATTTCTGAGTCAAACAGTAACAACCACCAATTCTTTCAGTCTCGATCAACAAACTCGCCCCCGCCACCACTCATTGTCATAATTTCTTGATTGCTGTCTCTTTTCCACATCTCTCGTAGTTACACCGCAGGCCCGGAATTCATCAAAAATGTCCGACGACGAGGCGGATCCTGAGCTCCTTGAGCTTCTCCGTCAGCACCTCCAAGGGAAAATCGATATCAAGACCGAGCCTGAGACAGGCGTCCTCAAAACTGTCGAGCACGTCTACGACACCTGCATCGATGTGGCTATTGACATGCGTGCCTCAAAGAACGCTGCTGAGTCCATCTACTCCCAGATGCAAAAGAAGGGCTACTCCACCGCTACCTGGTCGGACCACGAGCTGCACCCAAAGGTCAAGGATGAGAGCACTGTCGCATTCATCTTCACCATGGACCTGTTGAACTTCTCTTTCTGGTCCGAGTTACCCGATGATGAGAGGTTTGCCGTCGAGTATCGCGGAAAGAGGTGGACTGGATATTGGAGCCTAGTTGCATCGCTTCAAAGAGCTCTAGACGAAGGTCAGTCGCTTGCTCATTTCCATCATAAATCGTCATCATGGTTAACATGGACTTCTATTCTGGACTCAAGGTATCCCCATTACCGATCCTCAATACTGGCAAAATGAAAATGAGTGCAACCTGGAATCTCTGAGTCATGTGTTCCGATCATGCACTGAAGAGAATATGCCTTTGTTACAAGAACGACTCGACTGTCTCCGTGAGGCCGCCCAGGTTCTTGACGAGGTAAATCCCCTGAGTGATTTTTGCAATCTTATTTGAAGCACACTGACATCTAGACCCAGCGCTACAACTTCTCCATCGCGGACCTGGTGACTGCTGCCGACGGCTCAGCTGCACAACTCGTCAACCTTCTCGCCGAAGACTTTGACTGCTTCCGTGATGAGCACCGCTTCGAGGATGGCAAGATGATTCGGTTCCTCAAGCGCGCCCAGATCCTGGTTGCCGACCTCTGGGCTTGCTTCAATGGAGAGTCCTATGGCGAATTCTACGATATTGACAAAATCACCATGTTTGCCGACTACCGCATCCCCCAAATCCTCATCTCTCTTGGCGCATTATACTGCTGTCCGGGCATTGCAACAGCCATAAAGGACAAGAAGATGATAGCAAGCGGGTCGACATGGGAAGTGCAGCTGCGTGGTAAGTGAATAGTCGCAATGCACCACATGAGGTCGCTAATACGTAACAGCTTGCAGCGTTTGGTGCGTTGAGTTGATACGGCGCGAGATCAAGCGAAACCATCCTGATGCCCACGTCAATGCCATATTGATTGATTTCTTTCTCTACGATACCGCGAAAGAACAGGAGGCTGCCGGCACAGAATCAACTCCGCACCATCGAACGAGAAGCATATGGTACTAAAAACGGGTGGGTGCGCAAGGATTGAACCCTCGATACACAACGCCGGTGGCGTATGTTTTGCCATATAGACACGATGCTTTAGTTCAGCAGCATAGGTGGATAGAATAGTTTAGCACAAAGACAAAGAGCCTCGCAGGCAAATCAAAGACGCCACGACTCCCCGGATCCAACCAACCCATGATTATCCCACCAAAGAAAATCATTGACCAACAGTTGACGAGTTGAGAATCTCATCCATATGCGCAGTATTGATATTCTTGACACCTTTATTTTCTTCATTGAGCAAAACAGCCAGAACCTCGACAGGGGGGTTGAGGCCTAGGCGCTCCGCTCTCTGCCATCTCTTTATTCGAGGCGTTCCGATACAAGGCTTTGACGTTAGACGACACAGCAATTGTGTAAACAAAGAATGACTTACCCCATATTGTGAGCTCACATCAAAATATCTCAACACCTTCTCTTGCAGCGACAAGCCTTGCTGGTGGACTCGCGGGGATTTCCATTGATCCTCGATGGCCTTCCAATACTTCTTGATCTGGGCGTCGGTGATCTGCTCCGCTCGCAGCTCTGCCTCCGACGTCGCGGGTGCTTCCTCTACTTCAGGGACAGCCTCGTGCTCGTCCTCTTCGTCGACTTCCTGTTCTTCGGGATCCTTGGCCTCAGGCTCGTCGATGATCACCGTTGCAGGCTCCTCCTCCTTGGCTGGTGCAGGGACTTTAACTTTGGCGACTGTCGGTGACATGATGGCATTCTTGGTGTCCTTGGGCACACTCTTCGTCACCTTGTTCGAAAAGCTGAGAAGGGTCGATTGGCCTTTCTCAGGCACCCCACGGGCACCGCCAATGGATCTCCGAGTCGTAGGCATCTTGATCACAAAGGTGGGGTATGAATTGATGGAGAATGGAGCAGGACGTGAAGATCGATTGTATGGTCCAACTTCAGGGGAGGTTAGGAATAGTGGGTATAGAAATAATCTTGCCGGAAGAGAGATTGTTGATATTGGACCTGGGGATAATTCTGATGGAACATTGACAGCCTGTGATGATGAACGCTATGGTCAGCAACATTGAATGACGGTGTAGTGCCATTACTTTGACGGGGCAACGCGAGATTGGAGCGGGGTCACGTGAAAGTTCACGCTTCTGTCCACTCAACTCAAACTGCACTCCACAAGATACAGGTCTGCCTTAAGTAGGAACGAATGTGTCAAACGATTCCGTGTAGGGATTGGATTATTTATTCGAACGAAGCCGCTCATGATGTCTTCTGCCCATAGTGTACCTTCAATTCCCGGTGGCCTCCCGATAGAATGAAAGGCTCCGGTTCGCTCCCGCTGCCACAAACATCTCGCTTCTCACTGTCTTTGGAAGCCATTTCACTGTCCAGAGCGCCTTGTCCGTCTCGCTATGCGTGGCAACACAAGCACTTCTCTCAATCGACCAAACTTTGACCTTTCCATCCATCGATCCACTGAGAAGGAACTCGCCGGTGTCACTCCAGTCAACAGCGGTGATCCATGAGGAGTGGCCGGTCAGATTTCCGATGTGCTCTCCGTGCTTCATATCATAGAGTGCGATAATTCCAGCGTCACCGGCGGCAGCCAGACGAGAGTTTCCGGGTGAAAATGCTACTGTGCGCACCGGTTTCGCAAGGCCTGAAGAAGCTGTTTAGTTGTCATCCATCAACGGCAAGAGGGCAATGTGCAGCTTACCTGACAGTGAATATAGGACTCGTCCTGTGTCGTTGTTGAATATGTAAACAGCTCCATTCTGGTGCCCGCTGGCAGTGTATTTGCCGTCTCGGCTCAAATCCACGCACATCCCAAAGCTTCCAGAGCCAGGGCTTCCGGTTTCGTACTCCCGAATCTTGGATTTGTTCTCGTCCTGGATGTTCCAGACGTTGACTCGCCCGTCGTTGGTCGTCGTAGCCAAGTACTTGCCATCCTCACTCAACGCCAACGCCCACGCCTCACCGGGCTTGGCTGAGGGCCCAGTGATCTCCCCTTCTAGACTCCATTCTCCAGTGTCTTTGTCCACGATCCAGATCTTCACCTCACCCCCGAAGCCAGCGCTGGCAGCAACGTTGCCGCTGCGAGAGGTGCAGACATGGTGGCAGCCGAGCTTGTGAGCATCGGAGATGGACTGCTTCAGGGGGAACGAGGGATCAGTAGAGTCATGGATGTGCAACGTCGAAGATCCGCTGCCCGAAATCACAGCTTTTGGGGTCGTTGCCACGGCAAAAATGTCCGTAATGTGAGCTGCGTGCTCTCAGTAAGTTTCCCTTCAGGCACTACTCTCCCCGCGGCGGGGTATTAAGGAAGACCGACCATTATCCACGGTGTGCGTGGTCAAATATTGTTTGGACTGAAAAATGATGAGATGGTGATATCAAATCCGAGCTGTGCGCGCTTACCATCGTGTATGTCTACAAGGGACTTCGAGTCATGACGTTGTGTTGGAGTGAGAGATTCAAGATGCGATGGATTTGGTGGGGCATTTTTGAGGCTACCATTCTTTCACAAACAAAAGTGAGCAACAACGAATCACAACCTACAACCTACAACTTAGGTACACATTCCTAGAAGCTCAACGACAATGAAGCCACTAACATGGCACTTTTTATTACTTTCGTTCAAACATGTCACGGGAAGAGCCCATGGTTTCAGGGAGAGTCATAAGCAAGTGTGTGCGTCACGCGAGAAGAGAATGACACTCATAGCAAACGTTTAATTAGGTAGGACACAGTTCTGAATTGACATCAATTACTTTTTTATTTGACAGTATTCATACAAGGCCCAAAAGAGCCCAAACGCCCATGGTATGCACGATCCGTGGAGACTATACAGACTGCTTGATACAGGTGTTGGTAGAACTTCGGAGTCCCTTTCGCTCTCTCACTTAAAACGGCTTATCAGTCGGGTAATCCTGGCGCCAGATTCTCTTCATTTCTATACAATATGTCAGTGTTGGTACCAAAGACAGCATGCTGGCAAGGTCAAAAGTTACCTTCTAGACAGGTTTGGCATAATCGATGTGTTCGCTTGATCTCACCGCAACCAGGACATTTGCAAAGGTGGTTCACATCCTTCAGCGCCTTGCCAGCCATCTGCCTGTGTCGCTTCCTTGAGTGTGAGACCTTGTTCTTCGGCACGGCCCGGAGAAGGCCCTCCCAGATATCATCGATAGTTGGTAGGTTCAACGACAAGCCGGGGATCGCGATCGACAGCGCGGGGAAGAGCTTCTGGGTGAACTGGCGAAATGAGATGCTGGCCCACCTTGAGGAGGCGAGGAGGGTCGGGGTCGAGAGTCGAGGGATAAGGGAGGCTGAAACGGCGGCCATGGTGACGGTAGCAAGGAAGCAAAGAATTGCTCTGCGGTATTGCGAGATTTGCGATCGATTCGGGGCAGGCGCGCGGGCACAGGTTGGAGACTGAAGACAATTGGAGACTTCCGGGTCGCTAGGTCAGTGCCTCGGTGGCCGATTGCGTGGTTGATGAGCAGGGGGGATATTCAATTCCTCCGTCGTCGAGTCTCGATGTTCTGTCCGCATGAGGCGTTCCAGTTGTCAAAAGTCTGAAGGGCTGGCTGGCTCCATTTCGTCAAAGTGCCGGCGGGCCAATCAAGAGCTACTTCGTGCACAGACAGCAACTGGCCAATGGGCAGCTCCAACCGCGCCTTCCCCCTTTCTTCCGCCCCCTGTACCTCCCTTCTAGCACGGAAATTGTTGTCTGCTGGTGGCAGGAACAGTCCAGTGCCCGAAAAGTTCCCCTAGGATCCATTTGACGCCGTCTCTCCCATCTTTCAACTTGCACCTTGCTGCTCTTTAACAACGTCGCCCTGACCCAGCAACTCCTTGCGATCGCGTGTTCCTGCTGCATCGACTACCAGTCTTTCTTGGAATACACGAAGACCTTCGCTTCTGAGCTACTGTTTCATCCCGGCCGCTTACTACACCGACCCGACCAAACACCTACCAACAGCTCGCTCAAGATGGCCACCGTTCCCCCCAGCACCATCGCCCCTAAGAGCCATGTCGGTTTCGACAGCATCACGTCCCAGATCGAGCGCAAGCTGTTGAAGCGTGGCTTCCAGTTCAACGTCATCTGCGTTGGTAAGTCAACACGTTGTCGTGCTCGCCCACTGCCACAGCTATCAGCCCATCACCAAACTGGCCGCGTGTTCTCACCCGTGTACTGACTTGAGTTCGCGCTTCCAGGCCAGACTGGTATGGGAAAGTCGACTCTGATCAACACCATTTTCGCCTCCCACCTCATCGACTCCAAGGGTCGCCTTCAGCCTGAGGAGCCCATCCGCTCCACCACCGAGATCCAGGCCGTGTCCCACATCATCGAGGAGAACGGCGTCCGCTTGAGGCTCAACATCGTCGACACCCCCGGATATGGCGACCTGGTCAACAACGACCGCTGCTGGGACCCCATCGTCAAGTATATCAAGGATCAGCACTCCGCGTACTTGCGCAAGGAGCTCACTGCACAGCGAGAGCGCTACATCCAGGATACCCGTATCCACTGCTGCCTCTTCTTCATCCACCCCTCGGGCCACTCCCTGAAGCCCATCGACATTGTCGTCCTGAAGAAGCTCTCTGACGTCGTCAACGTCGTTCCCGTCATCGCCAAGGCTGACTCTTTGACCTCAGAGGAGCGCCTGGCCTTCAAGGAGCGCATCAAGGAGGAGTTTGCTTTCCACAACCTCAAGATGTTCCCCTACGACAACGACGAGTTTGACGATGAGGAGCGAGCCCTGAACAGCCAGATCAAGGTACGTCTTGACAAAATTCCTAGGAGTGATGTATTTCTAACGTGATACCAGAGCCTCGTCCCCTTCGCTGTTGTTGGATCTGAGAAGTCGATCATTGTCAATGGCAAGCAGGTCCGGGGCCGCCAAAACCGGTGGGGTGTCATCAACGTGGAGGATGAGACTCACTGCGAATTCGTTTACCTACGCAACTTCCTCCTCCGGACACACCTCCAGGACCTCATCGAGACCACCTCCCAGATCCACTACGAGACTTTCCGTGCCAAGCAACTGCTGGCCCTGAAGGAGAGCAGCGCCCATGGTGGCGCCAGCAGCAGGCCCATCAGCCCCGCTGCTGACCGAGAGATGAGCCGAAGCTCGCAAAGAATGACGATGAACGGCTACTAGGTCGACGGTTGTGCTTGAACTTGTGCTGGCGAGGGAGCAATGGCGTCTCTAGGCAGCAGGGTAGCCCTCAATTCTTACGACTCTCTTCATCTCTCACGGCCTCAATTGCAACAAGAAGCACCTGCCCTTGTCGGTGACCCCGCCAGTCGTCTCTCCTGGCGGGAGGAACTGATTAGGGTGCCTTATACCCACAATGGAGTGCGTTCTGAGGCAACACGGCAGGAGTAAGTTATCTGAAAAGGGAGAAAAACGGGTTGGTGGTGCCAGTAAAGTCACACATGGTCTGCGCCTGGGTAAACCGGGCAAGTGGCGTGTCACCTAGCGGCATTCTTGACCACCTCTTTCAGCAGGACGCCTTTACTTTTTTGATTTGTTTTAGTGTTACCCCCAGAGAGATCTTTTTTTCCACTTTCTATGCTTTAATCAGATCGGTTACCCCATACTCTGATAGAGTATTAGTTTCATTAGAATGCCTTTAATTCCTCTGAAGGGCATAATGGGCAAGCGTTTTAGTGTCAGTCAGTTATGGTTCCCAGTGACTAACCTATGCCATGATGTGATGAGCTGAAGTTGTGCTTTCGTGCTGTGTGACTTACTGAATGGCCACAGCCCGGGTTTGAAGGGACGTAAAGTTAGTGATGTGCGGCCGGGATAGTAACGAAAGTTGAACCCCGCTGTCTCCATCTTTGATGTGCTGATTGAACCTGCTAGAGCAGCATAGGGGTGCCAGCGATGGTAGAGTTCTCGGGGCCGACATGAGAGCCTGCGAAGGTGCATACGAGTGAGCAAATCATGCTATCCAAATTTATGTGCTGTAGGGTAGTGCCAATGTTTACTATATTCGCATGATGATGTATTCTCCTCGATGTTGTTTTGGTTTGTGACTCGGACAAAATCGGTTGAATACTGCGCACGAGGTCATTGGTTTCCAACCTTTCGGGTAGCTCGACGAAGCGCGCTCAATTGCTCGTGTGCGCCACTGTAAGTCAGTCATCATCTTCACCGAGCCGTGATGGGGCTAACGCAAACCCCACAGGCAGATGGACCTCAGACAATTCCAGCAAAGACTCGTCAAGTGTGGCTGACTCCATACACTTTTCCATTCATTGCTAGATCCACCAGTATCTTAGCCCAATAACACGTTGGTAGGTTCCCGTTGTAAGAAATGTTGGCGCTTCAAAGGGCTTGGTTGGCTTTCCGTTGGTGGTACAGAGACCGGCGCGTGTTAGTGTCAGTGGGGCATTTTGATGGGCTTCATCAACCTCAGACGCAGGAATTAGGACTACTCGAAGCTTGTTCAGAAGGCGAATGAATAGTATTGCCGAGATAATATGTAGACAAATGAATCGGATAGTCATCCCTGTAGCGTATTGTTTCAACATGATTGAGAGAGGGACTGTAACGATGGTGTGGAGATCAGCACACACTCGCCATTATTCTCCATGCGTGGTAGACGCGACCTAATTACCGACCTTGCTACTTCGTACGAATAAGGCATCTATAGCCAAGGTTCGAAGAGGGTGGGAAGGACGAGAAAGTGGGATGGGCAAGAGAAGAGATGGGAGGAATGATGCGGAGTCTAGCATCACTAGGGTCCTCCACGAGAGGAATCTCGGCCGCAGCCGCTGAAAAGGGAACGTCGGTATGGATCCAGGTTTCTCCAGGGGTAAAAGATCTGAATGCTTCCGTCGACAGGGGATGTCGAACAATCAAGGGGCCTTGAGTGGCCCCTGCAGATTGCCAGAGACTGGCCATCCGCGTTGAGGATCGGCGTCACATTCAATACACTGCAAGAACCCAGGTATGCGCTAGGGTGCAGCAGCAATTCGTTAGCGGTCTGCCAAAGGGCCCCGGTCCATTGCGTGCGATGGTGGTGACACAGAGAGGTAATGAGCATACCACAGCTAAAGGAGACGAATCGCCATCAAGGCAGTGGTCTATCTGGCGCGTCGCAAACACTGCGGAATTCCAACTCAAATGAGGGATAGGCGAAACAAGGAGGGTTGGCCGAGTGTCCTTCCGAGGCATTCCTCCATCACCTCGAGCTTCGCTTTTGCGGCCTTTTGGCCGCCTCTTTGACATACAAGGGAGAGAGCGAAGGGTCCCATTTACTGCTAGGCTTATAAGAGCCATTCCTGGGCCATTGCCAAAGGTATCTGCAGTACAGAGTGGGCATAGGCTCCAGGGGTAGGGCGATGAGGGCCGGTCACCCGAAATGGGCCCGACCATCGGCACCGATACGAAGCACACAACCTCTTGTGATGATGCCAATCGACGACTTGCCGACGTTGGTAAGATCACGATGGCTTCAGGGGAACACGAGAGCAAGGCAAACGAAGGCCTGCTCTTGTCATCCAGGTTTTCATTGCGTGGTGCAGACCTGAAGACAGTGAGGGGAGAGAGGAAAGATGCGATGCCAACATAAGCAACAGAGAGAGGTTATCCAAGAAGTCGAATGTTCGTGTTGATGAGTATCAAGACGCGAGATGAGAATTGGCTTGCGGTGTATAGGGCGACACAGCTACAACGTGGTCGATGTCGATGGCACATGACGAGGAAACATGAATATGGAGCGTCTTGTTAGAAGAGTCTTGGAAGGATGTCTGGTGATCTTGGATGCGGCACGGATGTCTTGGACTTCTTGGGAAGGGCCACATGGTAATTAAGGAAGAAGCGGTCGGTGAGGCAAAAGAAAGAGATGATGATCCATGTTGTGTCCCGTTTGGTGCCCCATGGCGAAATACAGACGAGACAGGCAAGGGGCGAGCGCCACACCTAACATTCGGAGCTCTGGTTTAATTTCACTTCCATCGTCTGACCCCGTTCCTGAAAAGAATACCCGCACGGCCTGCGACCGGAGGCGCTACTGCAAGGTACCGCTCCAAGGAGATGGCAACAGCGGCGGGGGCTAGGGCCGGTGATACTCACGATAGGTTCTGCACTCCGTACCTAGGTAGGTAGAGGCTAGAGGGTACGACGGACACTCACCAGTGGGCGATAGTTAACAAGTGCGACTGGCAACACGCTATCAGAGCCCGTCACTGGCTGGGTTCCAGTGGCCCGTACATACTTCGTACAGCTGTAACATCGATGCTCGTCTAACGGGCCTGGGGGCGAGACCATTTCACATTTCACCATCCACCACATGGGGTCCTGGGATGATGAGCTTGTTCGAAGCTCCGACCTATCGCCTCCAAGCGCTGTCCTCCCCCGTTTAGACCCTAGACACTTTGCCTGACAAGAGGCCAGGGACCAAGGACCACCAGTCTGTTTCGGGGCAAGGCTGAGAACGGAGAACATGCCCTAATTCTTCCATGCGCTGCAGACGTCGGGGCCAGAGGACGACCTGCCTACCTAGGTACCTACCTAAGTGAGGCAAGCCAGGCTTGGACGCTTGGTAGGCTAATGCCAGACGAGACGGGCTTCTCTGACGCTGGATGCCCGGGGCCAGACCAGCAGCCGCTTGCCCACAGCGCTTGGTCTCTGCCCGCTGTTGCGGCAAAATGCTTCATCATGGGATCGCAGGGTCTGTCTCTCTCCTGCCTTACGACGGGTTGCCGCTGAGTCTTGGCTGTTTTGGACCCCCGCCCATCGGGCCTACCTTATTTGAAGTTGCCCATCCGCTGTTGGCAGTTGCAATCAGATTGCCTCGTTTGTCCCCAGATTAGATTCCGTCCAAACTTCCCTCACCACCTTTGGACACCCTCCTTTTCTTCTTCCTTCTCCCTCTCCCTCTCCCCCACGCTCCTTTTTGGTCCTCATTCACGCTCCTTCTGCTCCTGCTTCTACCAGGTCCTCACCTTGGTCGTGGTTTTCGCTTCTCGTCACTCCTTCCGCACACACACGATCCATTTTCGCCTCTGTCGCCTTCTGCTTATCGACGATTCACTCTTCAGTGGGCTGAGGCCACAGTGATTCAACAATCAGTATACCCTGGCCTCAACATTACGCTTTTAAATCGACTACGTCTCGGGAATTTTGCAACACGCAACATTCTCCAGAACCACTAATCACCATGCTTGTAAGTTACCAAGCCTCGCGACATGCGTCATATAATTGCTGGGTCGCTCGATGAAGCATGTGGCCAGGGTCACTAACACACCTCGCCACCCGATAGATCAACGCTGCCCTCATGGCCCTCGCGGCCACGGTTGTCAGCGCCGTCACACCCCTCGAGATTCAGGGAACCGACTTCATCAACAGCAAGACTGGTAACAAGTTCCAGATCGTTGGTGTGGCCTACCAACCCGGCGGTAGTGCTGGCTACGATCCCAAGACTGGAAAAGACCCCCTTAGCCACAAGGATACCTGCATGCGAGATGCCGCCCTCATGCAGATCCTCGGCATCAACGCTATTCGAGTCTACAACTTGGACCCCGATATCAACCACGACGAGTGCGCTAGTATCTTCAATGCTGTGAGTGACATTTTAGGCACTGTTCACAGGAGAGTCCTAACTGGAAACCAACCTAGGCTGGCATGTACATGATGATTGATGTCAACTCCCCCCTTGTCGGGGAATCCCTCACTTCCAAGAACCCATGGGAGAGCTACTACATGCAGTACCTTAACCGAACCTTTGCCATCGCCGAGGCTTTCGGGAGCTACCCCAACACCCTGCTGTACTTCTCCGGCAATGAAGTTATCAACGACATTCCGACAGCCGAGTTTGTTCCCCAGTACCTCCGTGCCGTCACCCGTGATCTCAAGAACTACATCAAGAACAATCTTGAACGCCAGATTCCCGTCGGCTACTCCGCCGCCGATGTTCGCGAAGTCCTCTGGGACACTTGGAACTACATGCAATGCTCTGATGAAGATGATGAGGACGACATGAGCCGTGCCGACCTTTTCGCCCTCAACTCGTACAGTTGGTGTGGCCCCGAAGCCACCTATGAGACCTCATCCTTTGATGACCTTACTGAGGGCTTCGAGTCCTCCTCTGTCCCTGTCTTCTTTAGCGAATACGGTTGCAACGAACCCCAGCCCCGATACTGGAACGAAACTCAGGCTATGTACGGCGATGAGATGACCCCCGTCTTCTCTGGTGGCGTTGTCTACGAGTACACCGAGGAGGACAACAACTACGGCCTCGTGAAGATTAAGGGCGATAGCCTGCAGATTCTCGGCGATTTCAACCGCCTCAAGAACCAGTTCGCTAAGATCGACTGGGAGGAGGTTCAATCCCAAACCGCTAGCGATGACACCCCCAAGCCCCCGACCTGCAAGACCAGCCTGATCAAGGAGGACGGCTTCGACTCGAACTTCACCCTTCCGGCTGTCCCCCCTAATGGCACCCAGAAGCTCATTACCAACGGTCTTAGCCCCAAGCCCAAGGGCAAAATTGTTAGCATCTCGGACTGGGACGTGACTCTCACCGTCAAGGACGCCGACGGCAACGAGATGACTGGCCTCAAGGTCGTTCCCCTCGAGGATGACGAGGTTAACCACTCCGGAAAGAATGAGGCGAACACTGGAAGTGAGACTACCACGAACTCGACCGACTCGGACAACACCACTAGCAGTGCTGATGAGGAGACTGAGGATGAGGAGGACTCAGCTGTCCTCATGCGGCCCATGATGTGGGCCGTTGCCGTTCCCCTGGCTGCGATGATGCTTGCTCTGTAACAGAGAGCAGGAGGAGATGAGATGAGTGATGACTGCGAGTATGTCCGTTGGGGTGAGAAAACTTGAGTATATGATGGACTCGCAAGGAGGAGCAAGAGAGACGTGTGAATATACATTGGTGTGTACATGATACCAGTCGACAGCAAATTCCTTTTACGAACTGAGCTCTTTTTTACTTTTAGCTGCTAAAGATGGATTTTAATTGATCCTCTGGTTTGCTGACTGCTAGTCGTGGCTTCGCAGGAGACGTGAAACTAACTCAGAGCACGGCCGGCTCTCAACACTGCCTATACACACCGCATCGCCCCTCTTACCCATGTGGCACGGCTGCTTACTTCTTGACAACCTCCTTGGAGCTGTTGCCTCCACTCTGGCTGGTGGGGGGCTTCTCGACCTCGGTGTCATCCACGACAGGACTGTAGCAGTAGGGACTGGTGGCGCATGGCAGACAATAGTCATGGGAGTTGAGGTCACAAGCGCGGCAGCAGACGGGGCAGCAGGCGTCGACAAGGGCAGTCTTGGTCTCGGCAGCCATTACGTCGTAAATTTGGTAGTGGCGTATAAAAAGTTGAAGATGAAAATGAAGTTGTGGTTGTGGTTGTGCCTCGAAGTGAAGTTGGCTGCGAGTGTGAGTGTGAGCGTGAGTTGAGCAGGTAGGTAATGCTTGGTGGCAACGGAGAGTGGTGAGATGCAAAGGGACTTACGTTGGCCGATGAGGAAAGAGAGTACAGAATAAGCAGACAAGGCTGCAGGAACTTTGCACAGAGAAAGTCGTATGATTTCTGTGGTGTTTTTGTGAGTGCGTTGCCAAAGTGGTCCAGTCTCACAGCGGTGGGATGGACCGAGAAGAAATACGAGGGCCTCGTGGGGTTCCTGCTGGGGTGATGGAAAGAGACGAAAGGCTGGGTTGACTGCTGCGAGTGTAGGTGCCTCGTGAAGAAGAGATATGGTAGGTGCTTTGTGTCTCGCAGACCCTCCCCAACTTAGAATGAATGTATGATATAAGTCTGTCTGTTGACTAGGTCCCTCAACGGGGGGGTTAGAAAAAAAAAGGTATCGTGATTTGGGGTAAAGGTAAAGATAGAGAAACGAATCTAAGATCGGGTGTAAAGGCGTGGGGTGAAAGGCAATTGATTTGGGGATGAGAGAAATCCTTGTCGTGGGCACCCGGCCTTGGAAGCCTTTTGTATACCGGACGGGACCTGCTCCCCAAGGTTGGTACCCAGCCAGATAAAATATAATAATACACTTTTTTCGTTTATTTTCCCGCAGCGCATCCAAACGCAACGCCTATTTGTGTTTTGCGTTTTGCGATCGACGACGAAAACAGCAAAGGGAACAAATAAAAAACCGACAACTAGGGGATTTGAAAAACAGCAAACGGCAAGCAGGGGCACAGCCAGCAACAGCAAATGCACGATTCGACCTAACCTGTGTTTCTCTCTCCCCCACCCCTCATTTTTTTTCTTTCAAAACGCAGCCTCATTTTCACAAGCAACGAAAACGAAACGCTTGCTCCATTGTTGCACGCCTCGTCCTCTGGCCCCTTGTTGCTGCGCGCTGCGGGTCGTCGATGGCCTCAAAAAAAAAGAAGAAAAAAAAGAGCCGCTGCACGCCCCCCCCCCCCCCCGCAGACTGACCGAACCCCGTGCCGAATCGCAGCAATGCGCGTGTTGGCCTGCTGCGCCTCTGGTTACGGGAGGGCGCCCATGATCCATCTCCTTTCTCACTCCCATTCCCCCCATGGACATCCCACCCGGCAGGGATTGCCGGTGCGCGGGGGTCACTTGTTTAGGTGGCAGATTGGCGCCCGGTCGCGTGGCAGGGTCGTCTTTCCTTTTCTTCATCTTCTTCTAGGGGGGGTTTTTGCTGTGTGGACGAGAACCTGGTGAACCGTAGGTAGTTTTGTTGGCCGTGGACGTACGTGTAAGTGGAGGGGGCCGATGACATCAGACGTGCATCACAAGGCAAATCATGGACAACAGGAGAATCACAAGCCGCGAGAGGCACAAGGCACAAGGCACAAGGCACGCGGGAATACTGCGTAGCACAAAACCAAAGAAGCCATGTCGTCTTGGGCAGACTGCTTTTCGCACATTGCGAGTCGGCCCTTGCTGCATTGGGTTGTGACGTCGGGTAGACATTCAGTTACCAAGGTAGACCATCCTAGGCATACCCATGGGCCGCTGGGTTGAAACGAGAAGCGAGGCCTCCCTCCCGCTTCGTATCATGGATCCCTCCGTACCATGGATACGCCTTTCGTACCATGGATACGAATATCGATGTGCACTTGGCCTAAGCGGCCAACGCACCATTCGTATAGACTGGTTTCACAATGGTCATCACAGTTACCCAAGGTAGGCCACCAATTCACGTCAGGGATCCGCTGTCCAGAAAAAGAATAAAAAAAAAAGAATCGAGTATCATCAGGTAATCTATTAGCTTCCTTTCTTTCGTCATAGCTGACATACTACCATACACAGCTTCTTCGACCGCTCAATAGTCGTAGGCCTTAAAATTTCCACCTCCTCCGCTTGGCCCGGCCCGCCCGTTCTATCTTGCAAAGTACAGTCAGTGCCACATGGCCAATGGTTACTACTCAGATATCCTATCTGTGCCTTCACCCGCGCTCTATACCAGGACACCCAGTGCATGGCGCGCCCGGCTTCGTTTTTCATGTCATCTAAGCCTGGAACTCCTGGGCCTTGCTCTCCTCCCACTTGCCGGGGACGAGAGCCAGGGGCACGATGCCGGAAACGTGCATCTCGGGACCGAAGATCTTGGCGTCGAGGCCCAGCTCCTGGGTGGCCGCCTTCATGTTCTTGAGACCCTCCTGGTAGTTGGGGCCAGCACGACGCACCCAGATCTGGACATTGTGCTCGACCAGCTTGGGAGCAAAGTCCCGGAGGGCGCGGATGACACCCTTGAAGGTGCTGGCCACGTTAGTGAAGTTGGCAATGCCACCACCGATGAAGAGGACCTTGCCCTCCTCGGCCTTGGGGGCGCGGAGGAGCAGATCCAGGACAGTTCGGGCGTAGTGGTAGGTCTGAGACTCGGTGGGAGCACCAGAGTACTCGCCATAGTTGGCCAGCTCGTCGGCGAAGCCAACAGAGGCGATGGCATCGGCGTAGACGACAGAGGCGCCACCACCGGCAACCAGGGTCCAAATGCGGCCCTTGGGGTTCAAAACGGTGAGCTTCAGGGAGGCACCAGTCTTGGCATCGAGGTCGGCAATGTAAGCCTCCTCCTTGGTGAGCTCACGGCCGAAGGGGGCAGGGAACTCCATAGGGGGGCCAGCGTCGATGCTGACCTTCTCTCCAGAGCCACCAACGGCAATGTTGGTGAGGCCCAGAGCAGCGGGGGATCGAGCAATAGCCCACTTGACACCGCACTCGAAGTCGGCAGTCTGGTCGAGCTTGGCAGCAAGATCCAGGAAGTGAACCTCAGCAGAGGTCTTCTCCTCGTTGGGGATCACCACCAAGGGGTTGATCTCGAGGTATGTGAACTGGCAGTCGACATAGACGGCGTAGAGGCGAGTGATGAAGTCAACGAGGACATTGTGAACACCCTCAGGCACCTTCTTGAGAAGAGTAGCAGCGATCTCCTCGTTGGAGGGGTACTCGGTCAGGTCAACGGGGATCAAGAGCTTCTCAGCCTTGGCATCAACATCGCCAACATCGACACCACCCTCGTGGGTAAAGAGGATCCAGTCGCCCTATAACACCATTGGATTAGTAAATGTTTTTTTCGGAAACGCGGAAACAACTTGATATCGAGGGTGGGAGTGGGTTTGGCGGAGCGACCCGATCTTGGGGGCAGGGTTCGGTCGGTTCAGAGGGATCTTATCGTGGCATCCGCTCGCCCGGTCCGGTAGATCAAGTCTTTACCGGCACTGGGTTGAGGAGCCCACAAAATACACACAGTACAACTTGCAAACGCGAAAATGGCGAATACATCTTTGCTTGTGTCCCCCTCTCGGTGGGATTGAAAATTCCTCTCCTCTTCAGTGCCTGGGTTGCATGTCTCAAGTTGGTAAAGTACTCAACCCGAGACAACACCAGCAGTGGCCCATCGACTCAAACCCAAACCAAACTCGCAACGGCAAAGGGAGGAAATGTCAGCAACTTACATCTCGGACAGAGTTGATGTTGATGTAGTACTCGGTGTCTTGGGGGTGAGGGACGAAGGGCTCGATGAGGAATTGTCGGAGAACACCAGCGACGTGCTCAACCTGCTGCTCCTTGCCGGCGCGCTCAGCAACCCAGGCCTTGGCCTCGGGCCAGGTCTTATTGAGAGCGAGGAGACCGCTCTTTCCTCGTCGCTTGATCAACTGGTCGGGCTTGGCGACGAACTTGGCGCCTTCTTGGAGGAGCCACGGGTAGGTGACCTCGGCCTGGTTCAGGATGTCGGCGACGTTGGCATCCTCAGCGAAGTGCAGCGAAGCCAGACGAGTGGGGGGGTTGTGGGTGGTGGACTTGGGGAGAGGGCTCGGCTTGATGACGGGAGCACGAGTAAGGTGGTAGTTGAGGATGGCCTTGCCGTCGGCCTCGAGGATCGACTTGGCGGACATTGTGGATGTGAATTACGGGGATGAAGAGAAAGGGCGAGGTGAGTTTTGGCGGGATGAGCGGACGAGTGTCTGTCTTGTCCTGGATTTCTTGTTCAATTCTGAATGCGAGGGGAGCGAAGAGTCAGCGTTGGGGCAAGAGCCAGAGGAGGTGAACGAGATCCGCGAGTGCGCAAGGTGGAGGAGAGGAGGGAAAACGGGGGACGAGGCTTGGAAGTCGAAGGCGAAGTCGCAATTCAGATTTCCGGTCAAATCGAAGCTATTCAGACCAAAGGCGACGAAAATCACGACATGCAATCGTCGCAATGGCAGCAACAAAATGGGTGGTCCAAGTGGACAGTGGGCAAAAAGGCGGCGGGGGAGGGGAAGCGGAAGGGGAGCTCACTCACCAATACACACACGCAAGCTCAAGCTGGGCTGCGACAACGAACTGAGAGGGATGAAGGGAAATGGAGACAAATTGACGAGAGGCAGGAGCCAAGGGAAGAAGATGGTGATGATGACGGGAGAGATGTCGCAGGAGCCGGGGCAGACGGAGACAAGACGCGGAGGGACGAAGATGGGACCGGCAGCAGCTTGTTCACTCGAAAAAACGAAGCTCCCAGGATTTGGCGCCTCAAAGGGGATTGAGGCGGTGGGTGGGCGTATGGGTGGGCGTATGCTGAGTGGACGTTTCCATGAGGGAGGGGCTTGGTCTGTCCCCATCCCCAGCAGCCCTTTCCCAGCAGCCCTTCCCTCCCCCAGCAGCTCTCCTTCGTCCTCCGCCCCAGCAACCCCTCGCCGCTTAGCCCCTCTGCTGGCGGGCGGTCAGCTCTCAATGGTGGCGCCGAAAATGGTGGCACTCAAATGGTGGCACTCTATGGTGGGTTGTGTGCCTGGCTGGGGGGCCTGCTAACCTTGGCCATGCTGCTGGGGGCCGCTGTTGCTGGGGCTGGAGGCACGCACACCAAAACATTTTGGGGCACCCCTCCAAGTGATGAAAAAAAACCGCTGAGAAGCCACGACGACAGGTACCTCCTTCTCCAAGTACCGGTACCTACCGACCGCTCCCGAAAGGACCCCCCGAGCTGTTGAGGACCAAGTGGATCAGGGGCGACACGACACGACACGACATTCGACAACTCGACAGTCAAACATGCCGCCGAAAACCGCAGCGTCCGTTGCACGCTACGATTCTGCCGATTTACACGGACTTTGCCTCTTCTGTACCGACTTGCACCGACAATTTCCTCTGGACTCTGCGCGTTACAGGCTGCAAGCTGGTTTGGATTTGTTTGATTTCCGTGGGGTTGAGAGAGGCCGGGTGTTGACCAGCAACCAAAGCTGGTTGAGCTGGGGGTGCGGGTAGGTACCTAGGAACGTTGTGGAAGGCTGGGGAAAGCTGTCGCTCGCCAGAAGCCTGGCCCCGCTACAGTATCCCTTGTGCGCCCACGACCGAGCTTCTGGGAAAACAAGACGACGGACGACCTTGGTATGCAGAGTCCAAACGTACGAAGTAGGCTCGCATCCGAAGGAAACGTGCGCTGCACTGCACCACAGGTCTAGGATAGATCCGATGGCATGTGTACGAGATACGGAGCATGTACCTCGGCCGCCCGGCGTTGGTAGCCAGCCGTCGGCAGACAAAGTTGTCATGATGCAGCTGGGCCCATCTCAGCGCGACATGCCTTCGGAAGTGCCCCGATGGACGGCTCTTTTTCTTTCTTTACCACGGCCTGTTTGACCCATTGCCCTTCTTCTGGCTCTCCGTGACTCAGCGGGCTCACTGGACAACCTTTTGCCAGCGAGCTGACAGTGATCGATCAACGCTCGACAGTGGGTGGTCAGCAGCCGTTGGGCTGCCCCTCACCTCGAATCCACCCTCCATCCACCCCCCATCCACAGCAGTGCATCCTTTGGAGCTCACAGACTTCAGAGTGCCGGCAGGTCACGGAACAAGTCCTGGTGGATGGTTGTCCAGTGACCATCGGTCTCCGACTCTCGGTGGAAGTGGAGAGCTAGAGCGATAAATTTATCACGCTCTGGATCAATGGTGGAACAGAATTGTCAAGAGAAGCCAGTAGCTTCGGCGATGGCCACGTCCTAAATCCCCTCTCCCACTGTTTTTGAGTCTTTTCCGTTTGACAGAGTTGTAATTGAGTCTGGTTTCGCATTCTTGGCGCTCTGTGAGTGACGCCGCCGGCCTCCGTTTGCACGTCCCACACACCCTAAACCCTTGGACCCTTTGGAATGAGGGGCTGGCCAAAAAAAGTTGAGATGCTATCTGCTCCGTACTTTACATGGAGCACTCAACCATGGCATGGAGACCACCTGACCAACCGAGACGGCCGAAATCAAGGACCCGGGTGCCAATTGCCTGGGGGGCTGACTTGCTGACTGACTCGAGTTGTCCAGTTGTGCCTTGTACTTTGGAAATAGGGGCTGACGACATCTGTCTATTCCAGGTTGGCCTCGGTGTTTTGCAAGCAAGTTGGGGTGACGATCCTTCAGATCATTCAAGATGGCGTTTGCAGGCGACCAGGGGCCGGGCCTTGGGGCGGCTGTGGTGGGGAGATGGCCCGGCCGGCTGCCGACCAGCAACCCCGCAAAGTACCGGTACCTGGAGTACCTGGTGCGCTTCCACGACTCCGAGCCGTGCCCGGCGGCGAGAAGTCAAGCTGCCGTCCGACATTCCAGGTTCCTGCTGCACTTATCAAAGTGTCTCGAGCTACCTCCAGTAGCACGTACGCGGACCAAAAGTCGGACAAGCTTCAATTCAAACACGCGAGACATGGGTGCCATGGTACATGCTGCAATCCAATCCAGCTGGAACCCGGAATTCAACAGATCAACGAAAAAAAAAGAGGACCCGGGAGAAGCAACATCCCCAAAAAAATTGTCCCCCCCCAACTAGTCGAGCGAGCCAGTTCGTGCACCCACGCCCGCCACCCGCTGTTGGACCCTCCGGGCTGTCACGCACCGCTGCTTGGGTGGCTTGTACAGGACGAGCGAGCATCTTCTAGCTCAGGGCAGGAACAGGAATCTGTGGTGTATCTCTCCGTGTCAGATCGATTCGTCCGTCAATCAATCAATCAGTCAACATCCGACTCGCTATGTGTGCTTCTCTTCTTCTCCGACTCCGACAACTCATGGAGTGGCGTTTTACGTATCTGGTGCATTGGTCAGTGTCCACCGCCGCCGATGCACGGGAGAGGGCATGGCACTTGGGGCAGCATGGGGGTACCGCTCTGGCGCTGGTGCGTACAAGCCAGTCTAGGACATGCTGGGAGCACTGACCCCACTAAATTCTGTAGTGGCAGTGACCGCCCCTCATCCATGGTAGTCCCTCCTGGGTGGTGCTTTGTCCCCTGGCCCCCCAGCTACCGACAGCTCCCTCACAGTGGGATGCTGCCCTGCATCGCGAGGTACCTCTTCTCACCCGTCTCGTCTCGCCCTCACCCCCCTCCCCCTCCCCAAGCCCATCAGTCCTCACGCCCATCTCACTCGATCAATGCCCGCGCTCTCTGCAGCCTCGCCCAGCCCAGTTCAACGAACCTAGCAGGCCCAGCAGGCCCAGCTCACCCGCCCACCACTCCAACGGGAAAGCGCCCACCAAGCCCACCACCCATTCGCTCCTCCTGAAATCTTGTCCAACCCTCTCCCGCTCCTTCCCTCCCCGCCCTCGTCATTTCTTCCGTTCATCTGAACTGAGGTCCGTCTTTCCAACGTTTCTTTCGTTGATTCTGCTTCCTCATTTTCCCCTCCTCATCTTCCCTCCTGCCCCCTTGCCTAATTCCTCAGAGCCTCCACCTCAGAGCTCAGAGCGTCTCTCGTCTCTCTTCTCCTCCAGCTGCTGCTGCTGACTCCGGTTTCTTTTGCCATCTCTTCAGCTCATCGTCTCCTCGTCTCCTCCTCCCCCGCCCACTCGAATCGAGCTCGACTCCATCGCAATGGCTCCCTCCGCCACCAACCTGTCGGCCAACGACAAGATTCAGCGCTTCCCGGCTCCTAGCCGACCGCTGAGCCCTCTCCCTGAGCATGCGCTCTTCACCGACAAGACCCGATGCTTCGTCTACGGTCTTCAGCCCAGAGCCGTCCAGGGCATGCTGGATTTCGACTTCATCTGCAAGCGCGCCAAGCCCTCGGTCGCCGGCATTATCTACACCTTCGGTGGCCAGTTCGTCAGCAAGATGTACTGGGGCACCAGCGAGACTCTGCTGCCAGTCTACCAGACTGTTGACAAGGCCATGTCCAAGCACCCCGACGTCGATGTCGTCGTCAACTTCGCCTCGTCGCGAAGTGTCTACAGCTCCACCATGGAGCTGATGGAGAACCCTCAAATCAAGACCATCGCCATTATTGCTGAGGGTGTTCCTGAGCGAGTAAGTTGCCAGCTTCAGAAGAAAAATCATTCCGAAAATCTACCACATTAGCTAACCACGGCTACCTTAGCGAGCTCGTGAGATTGCCCATGTGGCCAAGAAGAAGGGCGTCACCATCATTGGCCCCGCCACTGTCGGTGGTATCAAGCCCGGCAGCTTCAAGATCGGCAACACTGGTGGCATGATGGATAACATTGTCGCCTCCAAGCTTTACCGCAAGGGTTCTGTCGGCTATGTCTCCAAGTCTGGTGGCATGTCCAACGAGCTCAACAACATCATCGCCCAGAACACCGACGGTGTCTATGAAGGTATTGCCATTGGCGGTGACCGATACCCCGGCACCACCTTCATTGATCACTTGCTGCGTTACCAGTCTGATCCCGAGTGCAAGATCCTCGTCCTCCTTGGTGAGGTCGGTGGTGTCGAGGAGTACAAGGTCATCGAGGCCGTTGAGCAGGGCGTCATCACCAAGCCCATTGTCGCCTGGGCCATTGGTACCTGCGCTAGCATGTTCAAGACTGAGGTTCAGTTTGGCCACGCCGGCTCCTTCGCCAACTCTCAGCTCGAGACTGCTGCCATGAAGAACCAGAAGATGGCCGAGGCCGGCTTCCACGTCCCCAAGACCTTCGAGGAGCTCCCCTCTCTCCTCAAGTCTGTCTATGACAAGCTCGTCCAGGAGGGTACCATTGTTCCCCAGCCCGAACCCGTCGTCCCCAAGATCCCCATTGATTACTCTTGGGCCCAGGAGCTCGGCCTCGTCCGAAAGCCTGCTGCCTTCATTTCCACCATCTCCGATGACCGTGGCCAGGAGCTCCTCTATGCTGGCATGCCCATCTCTGACGTCTTCCGAGAGGACATTGGCATCGGTGGTGTCATGTCTCTCCTGTGGTTCCGTCGCCGCCTTCCTCCTTACGCCTCCAAGTTCCTCGAGATGGTCCTTATGCTCACTGCCGACCACGGTCCCGCCGTGTCTGGTGCCATGAATACCATCATCACCACCCGTGCCGGCAAGGACCTCATCAGCGCCCTGGTGTCCGGTCTCCTGACCATTGGTTCCCGATTCGGTGGTGCCCTTGACGGTGCCGCCGAAGAGTTCACCAAGGCTTTCGACAAGGGTCTCAGCCCCCGAGAGTTTGTTGACGGCATGCGCAAGGCCAACAAGCTGATTCCCGGCATCGGTCACCGTGTCAAGTCGCGAAACAACCCCGACTTGCGTGTTGAGTTGGTCAAGGAGTACGTCCTGGCCAAGTTCCCTAGCCACAAGCTGCTCGACTACGCCTTGGCCGTCGAGACTGTTACCACCTCCAAGAAGGACAACCTGATCCTCAACGTTGACGGCTGCATCGCTGTCTGCTTTGTTGATCTCGTCCGCAACTGCGGTGCCTTCTCCGCCGAGGAGGCCGAAGATTACCTCAAGATGGGCGTCCTGAACGGTCTCTTCGTCCTCGGCCGAAGCATCGGTCTGATTGCTCACTACCTCGACCAGAAGCGTCTGCGCACTGGTCTGTACCGTCACCCCTGGGACGACATCACCTACCTCCTGCCCAACCTGGCGGAGGCTGGTGCCCCTGGCGCTGAGGGCCGAGTGGAGGTCACCCTCTAAGGGAGTGCGTATGATGGTAATGAGGATGAGGAAGGTTCAAGACAAGGCGTATGTGCATTTAATGATTTAGTGCCACTGGCCTGGAGACGGGAGGAAAAGCGGAAGGCTGTATGAGAATTCCCGATACAATGTAACTGGTGCTAGGAGGCCACAAGATAGCTCTCCAAATTACTCGTTTGATCACTATAGACATGAAATGTTCACAGTTCCTCAGATGATTTTGATTGGTCAATTGAAGTTTAGCCTTGTTGCCATGTACCATACAGTGTGTTGGCCTTTGGTAGCCGCAAAGCCTCGTGCATATCTAAGTGAAGCTGCGCCGGAGTTGACTCGGAATATCTTTTGCACCCTCTACGCTATCAGTTATCCCTATGAACAGCAATGGTTTGACCGTGGATGCGGCGCAGTAAGTTCATGCCTCAGCCCCGACCATGCTTGTCACAACCGCGAGTGGGTGTGGAACTCGGGGACCGAAACAGAGCAGAACGTGGGCAAGATCTCGGAGCCCGACAGTCTTGAATGTACATGACATTGATGACATCTGACGTGATAAAAAAAAGAACCCGATTGACTAGAGGCCTTGACTATGATCTCGGCTACCGATTTGAGTAGATTTCTCAATCTAGAGCCGACTACTTCAGCTTGTAGGTACCTACCTAGAGGTGCCTTTCATCAGCATGGAAGGTACATGCTCATGTTTTGGGTCACATGACGTCGTGGCGGGGCGTAATTGTCCGCGTCCCGCAAGGGCTTGGCATCGATGGATTTTGTTCGGCTGCTTAGCTGGTGCTGCCCACCACGAACGACCGACGACGACGACGAAGACGACGGTGGGTGTGTGCTTGCGAATTTGACCTTCTTACGACGGAATACCAGGCGAAACTGAGAGTGAGTCACCAATTGCCTCGATTAGCGGCAACCCTTCTCACGCAGACCCCCACAGACGAACTGTTCGAACCACCCATATCCCATCGTATCGTGACCCTCCCACCACACATCAACTACACGACGCATCGCAACGCCCGCCCTCCCTCACTCCCGGCGAATTCTAGAAAAAGAAGACAATGTCCTACTTCCGCATCACACTCCACCGCTCGGCGATCGGCCTGCCGGAGCGCACGCGCGGCGTCCTGGCCGCGCTGGGCCTACGCCGCCGCATGCAGACTGTCTTCCACCCGGTGCACCCACAGTTTGCTGGTATGATCCTCAAGGTCAAGGAGCTGGTGCGTGTCCAGGAGGTCGACCGCGCCCTGAGCAAACAGCAGGTCAAGGCAGAGCGCACGCCCGACACGGGATTCTACGTCGAGAAGGCTGTGCCGCGGCTATGAGTTTTCTCTCGCCTCCGCGAAGGGGGATGTTGGTGGGACATTACGGCGAAGTGATGATGGGTTGAAGACCAAGTTTAGCATCATAGAACAGCGGATGAAGATGAAGTAAAAGAGCAGGCTGTACCATATTGTAACGACCTCTGTATAAAAGATGGGGGCTGGTCGGAGCGGTGTCGGCTTCATTTGGCTAGGACTGGGACCATCACAATCACAAATGCGTCCAAGATGATCTCGATGAGGCCCCGAAGGCTCAGTTTTGTCTCTCCCACATCCGTGTTATTGTCCAATGAGAGCCTCTCCCTTTACGACCTAACCACTACCTAGGGAAACTGAACAAGCACAAACCCCCGTTATCCTACATGTTTGAATCACTTCGTCATTACCGTGCGTCCTTCCAGTTATGATAATTAACATGGTTGTTATGCCTTGACCTAGAACACCTCCTGCACCGACAGCCACAGCTCCATTGCAACCCCACAGCTCCTTTGTACCCTCACAGCGCGTGTCGTCTTGATCCCAGTGATTATCCGATAACAATGTTCATGTAGACCACCGATATTAAGGTGCGCTTGACGATACAACCTTTTAGTCTAGAAGTCATGTCTAGAAACTACGGGCCTTGTCGATATACTCCTGAGACGGTGTTTCATACTCGTTCACAAAGTATGTCTCGCAATTCTTGCCCAGCCAGACGGTAAACTTACCGACTTCTTCTCGAAGCCGCGAGACTGATTGCTGGTCCATATTCGTCTGAGCCAGGAGTTCGGGGAGCGAAACTAACAACTATTAGTTTCGCAATACAACTAGGGATGGCAGAAAGCACATACCAAGTAGCCGAGCCAAGTGCTCAGCGCCATAGATGTCACAGACACCCTTGACTTCTGAATTGTCGTCTGCATTGTCCCATGACTTACGTACGTCCATGTACTGATGACGCTCAAAGCTAGAGGGATGTCAGTATAGGTGAGCCACATAGATGGTAAACCAACAGTACCGATATAGTAATATCCGGCTCAAGGCTTTTTCAAAGTATTCGCGGAATCCTGCAATAACCTCCTCCAAAATGTCCATACTGGCAGATCCTTCCTCTCGTTGAGGCTTCTCATGCGCAAGGTAGTCCTCGAGAATCTTGGTGACGGGTTTGTTGTGAGGGAGAGGAACCAGCTGGTTGTTCTTGGTGATGTTTTCCCAATCGTCCACAAGCATGGCCTGGATGTGATCGGGAACGGGGATATTGATCATTGGCTTGCTGTGGAAGGAATCCTCCTGATTTAACGATTAGACATGTCTTCAATATTGTAATAGAGCAGCGAGATGTGAATATATTCAACTCGGCCAGCCACTTGGCTTCTCGGAGGTAGGGTGGGCAAGTTCATGCTCAAAATGGGGCATGCGGCTACCGTCTCAATAAAAGAACGTGGATCGCGCTCATGGTCTGCAGGGGTTCGGCGAGCCTTGTTGGTCTTGGTATGTGACATCTCATGAACATCCCCTTCATCCAGCGGCCAAGTGTAGCGTCCATCATCTAGACTTTTGCCAGACATTGTGACGTAACGGTGGCCGCTTTTGGGTAGCTGCGAGAGATGATCGGGTGCCAAGGGCCCATTTTCCATTTTAGTTCTCTTGGAACTGGGTAGTCCCCAACAGATACTTAATGCAAGCGCATGAAAAGAGCCCTTAGAGCTCGAGGTGCAGGTGCGTTTTGCCTTTGTGGACGGCCGTGATCGTGTCATAATGTTGAGTTGTTGAGTTGTGATATTTTGATGCTGGGATGAAGAGGAGGAAAGAGAAGGGGGCAAGGTTGTGTGGTTATGTGGCGTATGGGCGCGGGGTTAACAAAGAGGAAAGGAGAGGAACCGTTGTGGTCCCGAGTGAGTGACTGTCAAGGCTGTGGGGAGTGAATACGCAGATGCATTTCCAGGGCGCTTGCTGGCGTTTGCTGGCGTTGTAAGAAGTGCTGGAGTGACAAGACGTTCTGCGAGAACAGAGCGACCCCCATTGTCGGCACTGTAGAAGGGGGCCTTGTCCGTCCAAAGAAGTCTGAACAGGTTGCTAAGTGATATCCAAGGCAATGGCAGACAATGGCAGCGATATTTGGAAACGAAAGGAGTGACAAAATTCAACGGACCAGTGTAACAGGACACTCGGCTGTCGTGTGGTGAGGTCGTCGCCCTCGGAGACGCCTTTCCCACCATTATCCAGGACTTCCAGGACTTCCAGGGCTTCTAGGAGGGGCGAGGTCTCAATTGTGGTTGACGAAGGCGGCCAAGAAACGCAACAGCAAGCACACAAAGCAAAGAAAAAACAAATACACCGCAATCTTTCTCACCTGTTCCAGTTCCCAGTCCTTGCCTCGTCGTCCTCCCCGACCCCCTTGAACGGTTGCAGAGCCAGCCCGCTCCTCGCTCACCCTTGTCGATTCGGCGCCGCTGCGGAGGCCCTTCTTGGGCAGCTTGGTGCTCCTCTGCATGTTATGCTTGACTTGAGCGTGAAGCTGGGCGGCCAACTCCTTGTGCTCGTCGTCAAAGGGACGGATGCGGTCCACGAGCACCCAGTCGTCCCAGGTGTTCTTCCAACCCTTGTAGTGAACCTTGTAACGGTACCCGTCGCTAGGCTTCTCCCCGGGCTGCACATCCATAACCTTAGCCTCATAGAGCATGTCCATGTGAAAGCACAGGACCTTTTCGTCCTTGCTGAACGGCGGCGGTGCCGGTTGCTGGCGTGCAGGAGCCATGGCGATGGATGCTAGCAACTAGAACCACTCAGAAGAGGCGGTGTGCACGAGGGGACCTAGAGAAGATGCAGCGCGTGATGTCTGTGATTGGCGCAAATACACGCTGCGATGGGATGAGTATGAGTTTGCAGTTGGTGTTGGTGTTGATAATTCAGGAGAAATCCGTCATGGGATGGCTGTCGAGATGAGAGGCGATGGGCAATACAGTGTTGCAAACTTGAGGCACAGTGGTTCGCGTTAATGGCCCTGTAGGGAGTTTTCTTCTCACTAACGCGACGCGACTCCCCTCGAAAAGACCAGTAAACTTGTCAGCCAGTCCCGTCGCCAGGGCAGCTAATAAGACGGGAAGCACGGCCCATTTTCTTTGGGTCTTGCGGCACCTATTCACGATAAGATAGCACGATAAGAAAGCTAGCACGCGACCGAGGGACTGCGCATGCGTGCACTCGTCAGCAGCGCAACCCCGCTGAGCTCCAGTGCAGTTAGTCCCTGAAAACAGCCCTGTTACAGCAGCTTCAGCATTCTACAGGCGGCGGTCGTGTACCATTCAGACCCCAACAACCCCTCCATTTTACCCCACGCTCTCCAAGCCCCGGCCAGCCCGATCTCGCAACGACCAGTGAGTCAATTGGGCATACGCAAAACATTTTAGTGTGCATGGAAGCACTTCATCTATTTTTTCCCTCCTTCTCCTTCTCCTTCTCCTTCCACTCCGCTCCCAAACTGATTATTGAAAAGCCCTCGGCTCACCATCCCCAAGGCGCTCTACAGTATGGCTCACATCCCGGATCCCACTGCCGACCTTGACTGGTCCGGCTACAACGGTTCCATCGTGGAGCACTTCACCAAAAACGCCCTCGCTCATCCTGACCGGACCTGTGTCGTCGAAACGAAGACTTCAGAGTCCCCCGAAAGGCGATTCACATACAAGCAAATCTACGAGGCTTCCAACATCCTCGCGCACCACCTCCACGACGCCGGTGTGTCCAATGGAGATGTGGTCATGATTTGGGCCCATCGCTCGGTGGACTTGGTCGTTGCTATCATGGGAACTCTGGTAAGACTCTTCAATGTAACTATGCTGTATAGATGACATTCGCTAAACCCGGTTGCTTCTTCGCTAATAGGCTTCAGGTGCCACCATGAGTGTTCTGGATCCTCTATACCCGCCAACCAGACAGCAGATCTACCTTGAGGTCGCTCAGCCCTGTGCTCTGGTCAACCTTGCCAGGGCTACTGACGAGGCTGGTCCGCTCGCTCCTATAGTGCGTCGCTACATAACAGACGCCCTCAATCTCAAGACTGAGGTCCCCTCTCTCCGAATTGGTGATGACGGCTTTCTGGATGGAGGCAAGGTCAATGGCAACGATGTTTTTGCCCAGGCTCGACCCAAGGCGACACAGGTACCCGACGTTCTTATTGGACCCGATAGCAACCCTACACTCTCGTTCACTTCTGGATCGGAAGGACGACCCAAAGGGGTTCTAGGCCGCCACTACAGTCTTTGCAAATATTTCCCTTGGATGGCAGAGACCTTTAACCTGTCCGCAGAGAGCAAGTTCACTCTTCTGTCTGGTATCGCCCATGACCCAGTTCAGAGAGATATCTTCACTCCCCTTTTCCTGGGAGCCCAACTCCTTGTGCCCGCGAAGGAAGATATTGCCCACGAGAGGCTCGCCGAATGGATGCGAGATCACAAGCCCACTGTCACCCATCTGACGCCCGCCATGGGACAGATCCTGGTTGGCGGTGCCTCTGCCGAGTTTCCATCCTTAGACAGAGCCTTCTTTGTGGGCGATGTTCTCACTACCAGAGACTGCCGTGCCCTTCGTCGCCTTGCCGAAAACGTCAACATCGTCAACATGATGGGGACGACTGAGACGCAGGTAGGGTTAATCTCCTTCTTGGAACGCGAATAATGCTAATGGTTCTTAGCGTGCCGTGAGTTACTACCAGGTACCAAGCCGTGCCCAGGATCCCGATTTCCTGGACAAGCTCAAGGACACTGTTCCCGCGGGCAAGGGCATGCAGAACGTCCAGCTTCTCGTCATCCATCGTGAAGACCGTACCAAGATCTGTGCCGTCGGTGAAGTAGGAGAATTGTACATCCGCGCGGCGGGCCTAGCTGAGGTCACCTTGTCCCTCCCAAGCCCTTTTACCATCGCAACTAACCCCTCGTGTAGGGCTACCGCGGCGATCCTGCGCTGACCGAGCAGAAGTTCCTGACCTCATGGTTTGTGGACAATGATAAGTGGGCTGAAGCAGACAAGGCGGCAAGCAAGGGTGAGCCTTGGAGGGCACCAGGCTACTTCCAAGGTCCGCGTGATCGCATTTATAGGACTGGGGACCTGGGACGTTACGCCGAGTCTGGTGATGTCGAGGTGACTGGAAGAGCCGACGACCAGGTCAAGATCCGAGGCTTCAGAATCGAGCTCAACGAGATCGACAGTAACCTGAGCCAAAGCGTTCTGATCAGAGATTGCCGGACACTCTTGAGGCGAGACAAAGACGAGGAGCCCTGTCTCGTGAGCTACATCGTACCGGAGTTGAATGAGTGGCCTCAGTTCCTCAAGACGCATGGTTACGAGGACATTGAGGACGAGGGAACCGACATTGGACCGACCAAGGTCTACTTCAAGCGGTTCCGACGGATGCAAACCGAAGTTCGAGAGCACCTGAAAGGTCGGTTGCCTATCTACGCCGTCCCGACGACCTACATTGTGCTTGACAAGCTACCTCTCAACCCGAACGGAAAGGTTGACAAGCCAAATTTGCCTTTCCCTGACATTGCCCAGCAGACGGAAGATGCCTCGGACGAAGATCTGAAGAGGTGGGAGTCTCTGACGGGGACAGAACGTGCAATTGCCACGCAGTGGGCCGAGCTCATCCCAGGTCTCAATGCTAAGACTATCACTCCTCAAAACGACTTTTTCGACCTGGGAGGCCATAGTTTACTAGGCCAGAGTATGCTTCTTGTGCTCCGTCGTGTGATGGGTGCCAATGTCTCCATCAACACCCTGTATGAACACCCCAGCTTAGGTGGCTTCAGTTCACAGGTTGATAAGGCATTGGGTAAGACTGGTGCTGAAGGCGAGTCTGCCGATAACGAGGAGCCTGAATATGCCCGATCCCTGGACGAGTTGCTCAAGGAGCTTCCCCAGTCATACCAGTCGGCGGATCCTTCTACTATTCGTGCCAAGGCCAAGCCCACTGTTTTCCTTACTGGAGCGACTGGCTTCTTGGGCGCCTACCTGATCAAGGACGTCATGGAACGCACCAGCCGTGAGGTCAAGCTGATTGCGCATGTGCGAGGTGTCAAGGATTCCAAGGCTGCCCTATCCCGTCTTCGTCGTTCTCTCGAAGGCTATGGCCTCTGGAATGATGCGTGGGAAACTCGACTGAGCTGTGTCGTCGGCGATCTCGCGAAGCCACAGTTGGGTATTGAGCCAGGTGTGTGGAAGACCCTCGCCCAGGAAGTGGATGTGGTGATTCACAACGGCGCCACGGTCCATTGGGTCAAGAGATATGGTGATATGAAGACTGCCAATGTCATTTCCACCATCGATGCGATGAGGCTTTGCAATGAGGGAAGGCCCAAGACCTTTACCTTCGTCAGCTCCACCAGTGTTCTCGACACCGATCATTATATCAATCTCTCTGACAAGCAGGTTGGCACGGGTCAGGGCGCGGTGTTCGAAGAAGATGACATGATGGGTAGCCGCACTGGCCTGGGAACGGGTTACGGCCAAACGAAGTGGGTGGCGGAGCAGATTGCCATGGCAGCGGGCAAGAGAGGTCTCCGAGGCACTATAATCCGGCCTGGTTACATCCTGGGCGACATCGAGACCGGCGTCTGCAACACTGACGACTTCCTAGTTCGCATCCTTAAGGGATGTATCCAGCTTGGTGTTCGGCCGCACATTGTCAACACCGTAAACTCTGTGCCAGTCAATCATGTTTCGCGCGTGGTTGTGGCGGCTGCTCTCAACCCCCTTGCCAGCGGTGTACACGTCGCCCATGTGACGGGCCACCCTCGCCTTCGCATGAACGAGTATCTCTCTGCTCTTGAGTACTATGGCTACAAGATCCCTGAAGTCAGCTACGATGAATGGAAGGACGAGCTTGAGAGCTATGTCTCTGCAGGTGGAAAGGAAAAGGATCAGGAGCAACATGCTCTCATGCCTCTGTTCCACTTTGTCGTCAACGACCTGCCGGCCAATACTCGCGCCCCTGAGCTCGATGATAGAAACACTGTCCAGATCCTCAAAGCCGATGCCGAGAACTGGACCGGGGTTGACGAGAGTTCTGGATACGGAATCTCGCGAACTGACGTTGGTCGATTTCTGCATTTCTTGGCAGAGACTCGGTTCGTGACATGGCCTACGGGCAGGGGTCGACCTCTTCCAGAGGTAAATCTGTCTCTGGCTCAACTGGAGTCGATTGGCGCTGTTGGTGGTCGTGGTGGCGGCGGCGGTATCAGCGCTGCTTCTGGTGCCAAGCCCTGATGTAAAGACAAGGCACTGTTCTTAGGGTATCTGATTTGGCTACCATTGTGTGTATTTATGGTGTCATAACAAAAGCGAGTAGATGTTGATTTACAGTTTCACTTCCGACTCCTTGAATGAATCTGAATTGATGGCTCAGATGAGTGTGTCCAGATGCCGACAACTCACACCTGAGAACCATATGTCTAAGTGTAGAGATCGAGAGTCAATAAAGCTCTCTATAACACTGGAAATAGGTAGGTAGGTAGCCACGCTAGTGGGTAGCACAGTGTACACACTTGTGGGGCACTTAACGCGTCTACTCTGCCATCGATCGCGTCCTCATCTCGTTTGGCGGGTTGCTAACTCCCCGTCCATATCAATCGGCCTCAACTGCTGCATCCCAGTTCGAACAAGCTCGACCAACCCCTGACGCGACGGAAAGAAAACATGGCGCCGACAGAATCCGAGCTCCTCACCAGCTACCTCATTCAGCCCTCCAGCCTCACCTCCATAACGACGCTAGACCAGTTCAAGGCGCTGTTCCCTCGCCCGCTACAGCGTTCGCCGCAGGTCCGCTCGCTCTATCGCGACCTGCAGGCGCAGCGCAATGCGGTACTGGACGGCGTCGCAGAGGACATCCAGGCCGAGGTGAAGATCGGCAACGCCCTCCGCAAAGAGGTCATCCGCGCCAAGAGGGAGGCGGCGAGGGAGGATGTGGACGGCGAGATTGAGATGGAGCGCGCGGTTCGTCGTCTATCTACGTCTCCATTTGTCTCTTGGTACCGGGTTGCTAACACTTGCTGCAGTTATTCGGAGACATATCGGGGGCCAAGACTGCCAGGCACAACCTCGCCTCCATCATCCCCGAGCTAGATGGGGCAACTAGTGCGCTCGAAGCTGAGATTGAGAAGCTTGTTGAAGAACAGGCCGCCTTGCTGGAGTCGGTAAACCAGACCATCGGAGGGCTAAGCGATCTACGATACGGAAAGTTCTCCAACAGTGATATTAAGGACGAGGTCATCGATGGACTGAAAAATGTGGAGGCGGCGTGTGAGGGCAAATCTTGATTATCAGGGTATTACAATACTCTTCATACAACAAGGTGTGTACAGGAACAATGAAACAAGATATTAACCCATGTATCCTAGCTAACATGGCATTGGCGCATAAGAAGGATCCCAAGAGTTTCACCCAGTCACATCTAACAACTTAAAAAGCATCACATTCGTGGCACCCCGTCGGGGTTGCGGACATAATTATCGGCGTCCAGCGTCACGGTTGGCCTGGCCCTGCATGCGGTTGGACCTTATTGGTGTTAGTGCATGGCTTATCAATGCACATGATACGGCGACTCACATCATGGTTCGGCTGACGAAGGAAACAACCAGCATGAACAGCCAGTTGGGGATGAGACCAAATGCCCACATGAAGTAGCCGAAGGGGACGGCGAGGCCAAGTTCAACAGCCTTGCCCTGGAAAGGGTGGAACCAGCCAGGCTCGAGGAGCGTGAACTGATCCTTGGTGCCAGCCTCGTACAGGTTGACAAGAGTCTCGCTGGTGGTGGTGGTCATGTTCAGCCTCTTCTTGTAGGTGTCGATGGGCGCCGGGGAAGGGAGCATCTCGAAGACATAGAGGTTAGAGGTGCCAGTGGACCAGGCGTTGCAGAGGATGGGCTGGTCGTCGCAGTTCAAGTAACCCATGTGAGGAGCCTCCTCGAGCAGCGCAAACTTGGCAGCCGTCTCCTTGAAGGCGGTCTCGACCTTGTCGCATCGACCTGTGAATGATGTGTTAGCCGAGCTTCTAGTTCAATGCAATGCGCCGACGCAGCACGTCAATCTGGGGCATGGCGATATATCGTACCATAGCAGGTCTTATTGCCTCCGGAAACGAGCACCCACCACTCCTCGGGGGTGGTGGCCTCGGGGCTGACGGGCTCGTAGAGGGTCTCCTTCCAGTTGTCCAGGGTCAAGGTGGACAGCTTCATGGCGCCGGTCTTGGCCTCGAGGGCGGCGACGGGGTCGTGGGTTCCCGGGTTGGGGATGTAGGAGCCCATCTGGCCGATGAAGTCCTGGAACTGGGCCTTGTACTGGTCGATGGGAGAGTCCTGGGCAGCGGCTAGAGCAGGCAGCGCCGCGACGAGAGTAGATGAGGAGAAGCGCATGATGGGCGATGTGGGATGGGACTGCTCGGACGGGTCAATTCGAAAGGCGCCTGCCTGGAAGGAAGATGGACGAGGGAGAAGGGAGAGGAGAAGAGAGAAGGATGAACGATGGGAGAGTGCGGGTAGAGGATGGAGGTAGTAGAGGGCAGATAATAGTTGGGTGGAGTGCGGATGTGGAGGCCAGGATACCTCAAGCACGGGGCAGAGTAACTTAGAAGGAGGGCGACGACGCAATGGCCCGTTGGGGAAGAAGTGGGCGGGAACAGCCGAGGAAGAGAGAGACGCGCTTACTTCGGACGAATATCGTTTGGTGACCAGGTGTCTAACTAATTACCGACCGAATGGGTGTGTCCAGCAACTGTTTAGAAGGTCAAGGAACCTGGAAGACAGGCAAGCGACAAAGGCGTGTGGGCGGAGATGAGGGATGGACGAAATTACCCAGCCGGGGAATAGCAGACCCTTGCCGCGGCGGTTCGTTGGGGACTTGGTGCCCGCATGCCAGTTTGATCCATGAATCCATTGGGATGGCACCCTTCCGCTGCTATTTCACTATTTTCACAGGCAATTCTAATTCCAACTTGACTAGCATTGGATGATTATCCGGGCCCCAGGCCTCAAGGTTGAAGAATCCTAGCCCTGCGATCGACATGGTCCTGATCGCGCCAACAAATAAATTCCGTGTACGAATACGACCGTTTTAGCTAGTTGACTAACCGTATATTATTGTCCATCGCTGTTCATCCCATCACTCTGACCAGACAAACAGCTCCGGCTTCATCATGCTGTGCCACGCGATGCTGCGCATCGCTGAACAGATTCCGGCATGAACTGCATGCCGGCCAATCGTTCATCGAGTCACGCGCATGTTTCCGAGCAGACAACGTCTATTCATCAGGGTAGCGAACGACCTCTTGTCTGCGGCGCGTCCGTTGGAGCATGAGTGAGGTGGCTGCCCGTTGATGCCACCTATTGCATAGTTCGTTCTATCATGCCTTAGCGCCAGGCCAGACCACCGGTCCATCCTTGTCGTCCATGTGGGCGCTGTCGCTGGTGCTTTCTCTCCACAGACGCCAAACCGGCAAGACGAGCAGTGTCGGGCCGGCTAATGTTCCGCACCCGCGCCTCGCCTCACGCTGCCTGGCAGGCGCGCCACCAATTGGCGAACCATCGTGAACCGCGGTCGAAGCTGTATCAACAGGCGGGTGTCTGATTGTAAAGCCTTGTTCGTCTTCATCCTCTTTTCTTGTCCCACATATCTATCAAAGATTTCAACTTGCTCGCCACCTATCCTCGAAGTTGTTTGTTCGCTTGTCCCTGTCCCTCGCTATTCGACATCTCAAACACGCTCTTGTCCATCTAATATTTCGACCCGTCCGATCCCATCTAAATCGAAATCTAACCCAACATCATGGATTCGCAAATGGGACAGCAGGGACAGCAAGGCCAGCAAGGCCAGCAGCCTCAACAGCCTCAACAGAGACCGCCGCCAATGTATCAGCCGTCACAGATCCGAAACTTGCCCACTCTGAGCGAAGAAGAAAAGACCAAGTATGAGCAAGGCCTACAGGGTCTCTGGAATAAGGCCCAGAGCTCTGCCCCGAACAGTCCAGAGAATCTCGCCGCCAGACAAAAGATTATCGAATTCTCCAGGATGCTCATCACCAAAATCCAGCAGCGTAGGACGGCGCAGCAGCAGCAACTTCAGGCGCAACAACTTCAACAACAGGCGCAACAGCAGCAACAGGGACAGGCGGTGCAACAACAGCAGCAGCAGCAACAACAACAACAACAGCAACAACAACAACAACAACAACAACAACAAGCGCAACCCCGTCCACAGCCAGTGCAGCAAAATGCCCCCGCTCAAGTCGCGGCCCAGCCTCAACCTCAGCAGAACGCCGTCGCTGCCGCTACCCCGGGAGCTGCGCAAGCCAACGCCAGTGCCGCCGCCGGTGCTCCGAGACCGAACCCGCAGGCCGCTGCCGCTCAACGAGCGAAGATTCCCGATCACATCATGAATCACGTCAGTAAGATGACCTTCCGGGCGCCGGCCCAGCTTGCCGAGAAGTCGGGAGCGGAGGCTTCGAAATGGGTCGAGGAGATCAAGGAGCGTTATGGACGAGCCCTCATGACGATGGAGAGCAGCAAACAAAAGGTTGCGCAAATCGATAAACTCATCACCGACCGTGCCGCACAAGGCAACCCATTCAAAGAGGAGGAGCTGCGACAGCTACAAATTAGAAAGGAGCAGCAGCTCAAGGTTCACTCCGATGCCCACAAGTGGGTTGATAGCGTCAGGAAGCAACAGGGCAATCTCCAGGGAAACACTCAAGCCGCTCAAGCAGGGGCTGCCGCAACTCCTCAAGCAACTCAACAGACTGCTCAGGCTAATGCTGCTGCTGCTCAGGCTCAAGCTCAGGCACAGGCTCAGGCTCAGGCTCAAGCACAGGCACAGGCACAGGCACAGGCACAGGCACAGGCACAGGCACAGGCACAGGCACAGGCACAGGCACAGGCACAGGCACAGGCTCAGGCACAAGCACAACAAGCACAGGCTCAGGCACAAGCTCAGGCACAGCTCCAGGCCCAGGCCCAGAACAACTTACAGAACGCTAGCCAGAACACCTCTCAGAATGCCACGGCGCCCGTGAACGCTGCGGTTGATGTTGCGAAGCAGCAGATGGCGGCTGCCAACCGAGCTTCTCCTGCCACAGGAACTCCAACGGCACCGGCTCAGGTGCGTCCAGTGAACAGCACTTCCCAACCTGCACAGCAGCCTCAAATACAGTCCCAACCTGTTATCAAACAAGAGCAACCCCATCCTGCTCCCATCAATGCTGCTATTGCGTCGGCAGCTTCCCAGGCGCAGGTGGGGACTCCTACGCAGGCTGCGGCGCGCGTGCAAACTCCTCAACAGGTGGCTACACCTGTCACAGCTGGCGGACCGACCAGAGCCCTCAGTCACTCCGCCGCTATGAGCCTTGCAAACCAAAGAGCTGCTAGCACACCTGGGAGCGCTCCTGTGCCTGGTCAACAACCTAACTCCGGAACACCAACCTCTGCTGGGCCTGCAGTGAATCAAAGCGTGATGGGCTCTAGTATGCCTCAACAACAGCAGGGTCACCCGCACGCTCACCCCCCTCAACCACAACAAGCGAGCATGCAGTCAAAGATGCCCATTCCTAAGCAGCTGCCGGAGAAAGCCACGGCCGTCCCCCAGGGAGTGGCGGTCGGCGGAGGCGTTAACACCGGGCGGCCAACCATGTCTCAGGGGAGCGGCACCCTTGGGGGGTGATGAATCAGCCTCCGATCAACAGAATTCCAGCATACAATCACGAGGCCGAGGGGGATCACGTCCTCAGCAAGAAGAAGCTGGACGAAATGGTCCGACAGGTTTGCGGAGGATCTGGCGAAGGACAGGATGGAAATCTCCTGACGCCTGAGGTGGAAGAGGTATGTCGACTTGTTCGTAACCATGGATACTAGAGGGCTAACTTGCGACAGAACGTCTTGAACATGGCAGACTCTTTTGTAGACAGCGTTCTCCACGCCGCATGCCGCAACTCCAAGGAGCGTGGGTCCAAAGTACTCGAGATCCGAGATATCCAACTTGTCCTTGAACGAACCTACAATATCCGCGTGCCTGGATACTCATCAGATGAGCTGCGAACAGTTCGCAAGATTCTACCCTCGGCTGGTTGGATTGCCAAGATGAGCGCCGTCCAGGCGGCCAAAGTCATGCCAGGCAAGGGCGAGTAGATTTTAGAGGCGGTTTAGGAAGTGCATATCTTGGACTGGTCGCTGGAACTGCGAAACATGGGGGTTGGTTTTTTTGGGAGTCGGCGTTGGGAGCACATTCGGTCCAAAAGAATGGCGGTACTTGGTGACAATAAGCGATATCCTCGAAAGCAAGGTGGGAAGAATGGAACATTTGAGTCGCGAGGACTGCTACGGTAGATGATTAGATTTCAGTTGCAGCAAGTAATGGAAAGACAGCCGTTGGCCTTGATCATTAAGCTGAATCCACATGAATGTGCACGTGTGCTTGTACCGTCTCAAATGGAGGGCGCACACAAGCTCACGCCATGGTTCTCCGTGTTAATTGTAGCCTGTGAGTCTTGAAGTCACGCCAAAAGCCCGAAGTTAACTTTGGGGGCTTTTCATCGGGATATTAGCCAAGTGTGCTGGTGTTGAGAGCAGACACGCGATCACCATCCCACCACATGCAGCTCGCTGTGGTTGTGGCACATGTGTTGCGACGTCTATGGCCCGCATGGACGGTACACGGTTCACCGGACAATGAGGGAGGTTTGTGATTAGAGTAAACAAAGACAAAAATACCATGGACACGGGAAGATACACTCAATTGGAAATCTATTAAAGGTGTTCATGACAATGCGAGCAACAGATGATGAATATGCTCCAGCCAATATCGTAACCAAGGTGGTCGGTCCGCGTATGTACTGACTGTCGCCTACAATCTACAGTGGGTTTTAGGTGCAATAAAGCGCCCACTACCCATGACTGTAGGTACCTTGTTAGGTGGTTGCTGGGGCCTGACTCGCTGACTCGCTTAGGTACCACGGTATTGTGGATGATGACCGGCCTTCGCAGGCAACATCGAAAACGTCACTGTTGAGAGACCCACATGGCAGAACCGCCTTAACAATCTCGCCCTCCTTCAAGACGCCTGAGATGTACTTGGTACCCGGCCGCACTGCGTAATCCCACCCTGGCGCTAGGTACTCCCGTGCCTGGCCCTGTCGCCCGCCGCCGCTGCTGCTGCTACCGCTGCTGCTCCGTGGCCCAGGCCAGTCCCAATCTGTGAGCTTCGAACCTTCTTGCACCTACCACGCTTTCGAGTCGGAACAGATCCACCACAACCTCGCATCACCATCCACCTCTACCTCTACCTCTACCTTCCAACTACTCGCCCTATTTTCTCCGTCGACGACGTCCTCTCTGCTGCAGCGCGCACGGGTATCTAGCCTCCTTCAGCCCTGAGCTGTGCCCTAGTTGTGCCACGCACCCGCCGCGACGAGAGCAGAAGCGCGCCCCAACTCCAAACGGCACACTCTCCCTCACTCTGTTGATCGCCATCGGCAGACCCTCCACCACCCGTTTCACAGTTCCGAAGTACCCGCATACACACCGCCGCCATGCCCGGCAAGGCGCCACAAGGCAACGGGAAGAAGCCCGTCGAGAACGGCGTCCGGAAGAACAAGGACGTAGAGATGACAGATACCTCCAAGGCCAAGGCCAAGAAGGGTGCCAAGGACGCCGACGAGGAGATGACGGTCGTTGTCCCCCCATCCAAGGCCTTGAAACAGGCCTCAAAGGCCGACGCCGAGGGCGACGTGTCCATGGATGAGGATGAGACCGATGGTTTCGAGACCAAGGTCGACCCCGTCGTGCAAACAGTCGCAGGTGAGCATTGAACAGGCGTCCATGGTTGTTTGATCCCTAGCAAAGGCTAACCCCGAGTTCCTTGCGTAGATATCAAGAGCAACTTTGCCCTACTAGACCGCGCTGTCGCCCTTTTCGACGCTAGATTCTCCCTCCGCGCCTTGCGGTCCATCTCCATCATCCGCAAGCGCCTGGCGCCCGATATCATCGCTCAGGTCATTGCCGATACATTCCCGGTCTCCGCTTCCTCAGGGAACATTGCCAAGCAGCTCCTCGTCGCCATCGACCGCGAGAACACCCCCCTCGGCCGCCAGGGAGGGTCCGAGATGGAAGTCGACATCGATTCCCCCAAGACGGGTACCAAGAACAGCGCTAAGAAGGAGATTATTCCCGAGACCGATATCTTCCTAGGAATCCTCGTACAGGTCTACCTCTTCGACTCGAAGCAGTTCCAGCGTGGAGCCGAGTTCTCGCAGTACTTGACGGACCGAATCCAGACATTGAACCGCCGCACGCTAGACTCTCTGTCTGCCAAGGTGTACTTCTACTACTCTATCTTCTGCGAGCACATTGCTCCTCTCGCCCCTTCCCCTCAGTCTCCGGTTGTCGCCATTCGACCTACGCTCCTCGCCGCTCTTCGAACTGCTGTGCTACGAAAGGATGTTGACACCCAAGCCTCCGTCATTGTCCTGTTGCTGCGAAATTACCTCTTGACTTCGCACATCAACCAGGCTGACCTGCTTGTTTCGCATACCCAGTTCCCTGAGAATGCCGTCAACAACCAGGTGGCGCGTTTCCTCTACTACCTCGGTCGCATCCGGGCCATCCAGCTGCGCTACACCGAGGCGCACGAGCACCTCACGGCAGCCACTCGCAAGGCCCCCTCCAGTAACTGCGCCCTAGGTTTCTCCCAGACGGCGACGAAGCTTTTGTTGGTGGTTGAGCTTCTAATGGGTGACATTCCTGACCGGGCTACTTTCCGGCAACCGACGATGGAGATTGCCCTCCACCCTTACTTCCTACTAGTGCAGGCTGTCCGCGTGGGCAACCTCGAGGACTTTGAGACGACGATTGCTGACCATGCCGACACCTTCCGACGCGATGGCACCTACAGCCTGATCTTGCGTCTGCGACAAAACGTCATCAAAACTGGTATTCGAATGATGTCACTCTCTTACTCGCGCATCTCGCTCCGAGATATCTGCATCCGTCTCCAGCTGGGCAGCGAGGAGTCTGCAGAGTACATTGTCGCCAAGGCAATCCGAGACGGCGTGATTGAGGCCACGCTGGACCGAGAGCGAGGGTTCATGAAGAGCAAGGAGATTGGCGACGTGTACGCAACCCGCGAGCCGGGCGAGGCGTTCCACGACAGAATCCAGGCCTGCTTAGCTTTACATGACGAGAGCGTAAAGGTTTGTACTCCCAGTCGATGCGGTAGTGATGATGAACTAATTGTATGTGCTTTCTAGGCTATGCGGTTCCCGATGAACCAGCACCGGCTCGAACTCAAGAATGCTCAGGAAGCTCGAGAGCGAGAGCGCGAGATGGCCAAGGAAATACAGGAGGGTGATTTGGATGATGATGATCTCGGCGGGGACTTTGATGGCATGTAAATTCTTCACTGTCACTACAATCTGGGAAGTTTCTCCAGCCTTGGCTCTAAATCTTTCCACCTGTTTTCGGTGTCAGGGAGGGTTTGGGGGTGTCTCTTGGCTGCAGGTCCTACTAATCACCGGCTGGCGCCCAAGAACAGAGGACTGTTTCTGGGATTTCGCGATAGAGAGAAGGGACGGGTTGAAGGGGGGTTGCCATGGCATAATCGGGTCCCCCAACGTGTACTAGATATCGACGGTGGAGGGTGGCGAGAGAAGAGAGGAGAGCAGGAGACAAATGAGCAGAAATTTCGCATCGAGTTGCTGTGTATTCGGAACTGTACCGTGGTTGATGTAAGAACATAAAGGTCTGTTGTACTCGTGGATTATGTGTGCCTTACCTCCAGACTAAACTCTGCCTGCTCGCAAAGTTACAGTTATTGCTCTATAGTTCTTTGTTGGCCTACTAGAGTATTTACCATGATCGACAGTTGGCAAGGTGGCGAGGCATCGAATCCATGTGATTGGAAAGTATAGCTAGACCCCCTTTGTGTAAAGGTTCAGCTGGACGTGCCGTCAAAGTTGCTACCCTGTATTTTGCGAGCGTATGTGAGACTTCTTCGCACGCCCCCACGTGATTTTGAAAAGAACTTGGGGTACACACACTGCTCATGCATCTGTCCATACTACCTAGGTACCTACCTATTTCCATCGACTCTATTGTCCGACTAGGGTACTTGAGAAAGGCATCCATGCATAAAAGACGATGCTTCTTGCTAGACTTGTCAAATATACGCCTTTCCATCGACATGCTGCATGCGCGTGGGGTCACCATCCGAGGGCCTTGCGCCGCTAAGCCACGATCTCCACTCATATCTTGCGACGACCATGGAAGAAAGGTCATTGTTACTGATTCACAGCCTCACAACCTCACACAAACCTCGACAATATAGGCTTTTGCCACGACTGACCGGCACCTTGTGGATCTGTTGACTCACCGGCGGCTGTGACTTGTCATTGACCCTGGAGTGTTATAGTTCCAAGGTGCACTACTGTACTTGTCCCTGTCCAATGTATTATGCACGCCCTGTCGCCGACATGGCATTGACAAGCTGCAACACAGGTGACATGCTTCTTAGGTAAACCCCCCCTGTGCAGCTACCTCCGTAGGGCTGGAGATCAAGTCATTCAAGGTGCACAGGGGTTCTATAAGAACCTCGCAAACGGCTCTCAAGCTTATCATCGCAAACAACAACACCAACTCGACAAAGACTGCTCACCATGGCTACCGCAACACAGCTGCAGCTCACAGTTGAGCCGTCCGTCTCCATACAATCACCAACCTCCGCTAATGTCGAGGTCAACATGGACCAAGCCATCTTCCTCGCCCAGTTGTGCAGACAGGGCCTCGGCGACCTGGATGCCCGTCTGCCAAACTTCAACCCGTCTCATGCCTACACTGCAGACGAGATCATCAACCTCCCGCTTGACCAGCATCGCGTATCTGATGCCCTGCACGACCTGCCTCGGCGCAAATCTGGCCGGCACACACTTGCTCTCGCCATCGCGTCCATGATGTATCCAGTCCACGAAGGCTCTCTGACGGCCATCATCCGCTACGAGGCTGATCGTGTCCGCCTCAGGGGGTGGGCTGCCCTGCAGCGACGATATGACATGCTGAAAGCCACCCGCCGCAACGGCCATACCACGTTTGGCATGTCGGGCGGTGCGGCCCCGGGTGTCCAGGCCCCCGTCTGGGCCTCCCGAATCACCGCCCAGGGTCCGTGGGATCCAGTCAAGAACCCCATCTCACTCGACGGCGTCCAGGCTATTCCCATGCCCGTCCAAGTCTCACACGAGGCCGATCTCGCGCCGTTCCTGGGCCACCTTGAGAGAGGAGGCACCTTTGAGTTGGACGGTACCAACCAGGGCTTCGAACTCGACGAGGGACGTGGCGAGCCTTACTACGGTGTCAAAGGTGCCGAGTTTCGCAAAGGCGTCGTGTATGAGGATGGGCGAATGGATCTGTGCAAAATGGTCGTCGGCCCGGATCATATCGGCAAGCTAATGGACAGCCTCCGGTCCAATACCTTTGTTCGGCATTTCCTGCTGGGCAATAACATTATTGGTCCTGTTGGTGCCCACGAGGTCGCCAACTTCATCGAGGACCTGCCAGACCGGATCGACACCTGGTACCTGGCGGGCAATTGCATTGACGGAACCAGCTTCCGGGTTCTCGTCGACGCCATGGTGCAGTCTGATGCGATCACCAATGTCTGGCTGAAACGCAACCCGCTTGGCCCAGATGCTTCCGAGCATATATTCCGACTCGTCACCGGAGCCAAGAACCTGCGAACTCTGGATCTCGACCAGACCGAGTTGGGCAACCGAGGTGTCGCCGACCTCTTCACCCGTTTAGTTGCCCATGAGATGCCCGAGGGTAGTAAACTCTCTCTGCGGCACATTTACATGAATGGCAACGGAATCTCGGTCGAGGCTGCCCGCGCCATCGGTGCGTTTCTGGCGTCGCCGCACTGCGGCTTGACCTCCATCTACATGTCCTCCAACCCACTTGGGGACGAAGGTGTGGAGGCTCTGGCGGCTGCTGTCCCAAAGGCACCGTATCTGACTCGACTGTTCTTACAATCTGTTGGAGTCAGCACCAAAGGTGCCATTGCCATCTGCAAAGCCGTCACCGGCCATCCCAACATCGAGAGCTTTGACCTTGGCCAAGCCTATACCACCAATGATCTTAGACAGGCATACAACTATATTGAGGATGGAGCCATTCCAGCCATCTGCGAGCTCATCACGACCAAGAGCCCGCTTGCGTACCTCAACTTCGGGCACTACCCTATTACACCGCTTGGTGTTAGGACCATCTGCGCTGCAGTTCTCCAGAGCCCGACGCTCGTGTACTATGCAGCATACTCGATTCTTCCGGATCTGACGACGCCTCCGGCGACGTTCAGGCCCGCGGTTGACACACGCCTACACAACCCGACGAACCGCACCAAGTCGCAGATCGAGCTGGATCAGGCAGTCCAAAACCACCTGGCGGCCAACGTGCAGGAGCGGTACGGCAAGGGCGTGTCGTACAGCTACTTCATGGAAGAGCAACGGCGCTGGCTCGTCAGCGACCGCGTTGACGTGCGCAAAATCGACTCGGTGTACCGTAATCGCGACGCAGGGCTTGCTCGCCGGCGGTTGCTGACGCTGGTCAAAAACTGGGAGGAGGGCGACGAGACGCTGGACCGTGTCATGAATGCCCAGGCTCCGACCTGCTCGCTGCGTCGACATGGCAAGAAACAGTAGTCGGGATACTCTCGTAAGTAGTCACTCGCTTGACCTGACCATGCACTTGCTTGTCAGGGGTTTGCTCTATGTGATTCGTTCGGGTGGTTGCTTGGCTGGTTGTGTTTCAAAATGCGATGATGGTGTATCGGGGATAGTTTGACACCAGATTGAATAAAGCCCATGTTTACTACTTGCCATTTCTCCTTGACGCCCATGTGACGGGTAGGTAGGTTGGTAAGCATCTTGAGAGGGAGAGGAAGGAGTGCTCCTCCAAAGTTGACTGTCAACATGGCAGCCCACTTACACGTGACAGCGCACCGTGAGCAAATGCTCCCGTCGCGAATCGCGCATGCCACTATGCTGTAGCCTTGCGCCGGAACCCCATGCCTCAACATCGAGCTCTCGCCTTGAATAAAATCACTGGAAAAATAATTCGAGGGCCCCTGAAGCCCAGCAATCTTGCGTGCATCCCACGGCGACGCCTCTCTGGGCGTAGATGCGCTAGACCAAGGTCCCGGCTGCGCGCCCGGACTCTCTCTCACCCAACCACCACAACTTGCGGCGAACAAATTTGCCAAAGTTCGCTCGCATCGCGCTCGACCGACTCCCTCGCGATGCCTCAGAAGCGCAAACGCTTCGATGATACCACCGCTACACCCGCACTTCCAACCGTACCTGTATCGCCTGTCCCTCTACCGACTCCCCTCCCCGCGCCTCATCCACAGCCAGCGACCCAGGCCCAACCCCCGGGCGCGCGTCGAGCAACGCGTCATACACCGGTCCAACCGCCTCCGATCCCGCCTCCGTATCAGCACCTCACGCCGTCGCCCATGATCACGGCGCCGGCAGTGCCGACCGCACCTCACCAGACCCCCGCAGTCGCTGCAACGGAGCAGCAGAAGCGAAACCGCACCCGGCCCGCACCTTCGCATCCTCCCCCGCCGCATTTGGCCGCCCTCGCACAGGCGGCTCTTCAACCGGCCGCTCCCATCCTGCGATGGGTCCCGCCTGAACAATCCGGCCAGATATCCCGGCCGGCCGCTATGGGGAGCCTCGCGACCGCCCGCGGCGCCGCTGTCCGGCCCCCGTCCGACCTCGTCGCCCCTGAAATCACATACCACGTCCCGCAAGCCCACCCGCCGCCGCCGCATCGAACCTCGGCCCTCGTCCGGCCTCACGGCCCATCTGCACCGCCCCCGAGGCTGCTCGACCGCCCGCCGCCCATGACTATAACGCCCGTATACCCGCCGAAACCGCCAACCATTCCGCCCCAACAGGCGCTACCGCCGTCGCGCGCCGATCGAACAATCGACAAGGTCGTGTTTGGCAACATCTGCTTCCGTACCTGGTACCCGAGCTACTACGGCAAGGAAGTCCTCGGGGACGCCTCTGCAAGTACTGGCAAGGGCGGCAGCAAGGACACCGGCGGCAAAGACCAGTCGGGTGGCAAGGCATCGTCCCGCAAGGACCGTGAGCATCACCTAGTTCTCGAGCGGCTCCATGTGTGCCCCAGCTGCTTCAAGTATTCCAAAGAGCTTGTAGCATGGTGGGGCCACGTTCGTATGTGTGAGCGTCGGGCTTATGTGCCCGGCCGCAAGATCTACGTTCACCCGCGTGGGCGCCGGAAGGTCCTGGTACCACAGGGGTCCAAAACTCCTGGAGGAGCCAAGAAGCGGAGGGGAGAGGGCGGTGTGCGATATACCGAGGAGATTGTACAGGACGACGGGGAATGGAGTATATGGGAAGTAGACGGTGAAAAAGACGGGGTACGTTGTCCTATCCTTATCATACCATCATGATGCCGTTCTTGCAATTACTGTACGACGATGCATGGCTAACTTTTTTCCGCTGCCTAGCTCTTCTGCCAGAACCTATCCCTTTTTGCGAAGCTTTTCCTCGATAACAAGTCGGTCTTCTTCGACGTTACGGGATTCAACTACTTCCTGCTCGTCTACACCCCCCCTGCTGTACCGCCGCTGGCGGGCACGACCGAGGACCACGCTCCGACGCCGCAGATCACGGGCTTCTTCTCCAAGGAGAAGATGTCGTGGGACAACAACAATCTCGCCTGCATCCTCGTCTTCCCGCCGTGGCAGCGAAAGGGCCTCGGCGCTTTGCTCATGGGGGCCTCATACGAGATCTCGCGGCGAGAGGGCATACTCGGCGGTCCAGAGAAGCCCATATCGGATCTCGGCAAGAAGGGATACAAGCGGTACTGGTCGGGCGAGATTGCGCGGTGGCTGCTTGGCCTGGATCTCCAGGAACCCAATGCCGGCCAAGAGGTGCTCGTCGACGTCAACGATTGCAGCCAGGCGACCTGGATTCACCCAGATGACTGTCTCTTGATCCTCCGGGACATGGGTGTGGTAGAAGAGGCCGGGATGGGGCCTGGGAAGCCGGAGGTCAAGGAACAGAGCGAGGAAGCGGATATAGAGAAGGACGGGGAAGCACCACCTGTTGGAGAGGAAGCGGACAAGGTGGTCAAGGTGGTGCCGCGGGTCAGGGTGGACAAACAGGCGGTGCGTCGGTATGTGTCGGAGCACCGGATCAACCTGGAGCGGACGTATGACGCAGAGGGATTTGTGGAGGGCTACGCGATCAAGCTGCCCGACGTTGACAACGATGAGGAGGAAGAGAATTAGGTAATTACACCCTAGGCGCCCGGAGGATGACTGGGATTAGGAGGAAGGGCTTAGATGATTATGATACCCCCCCGCTCGAGTTACTTGAGTTCGACTGCTACAATAATATTCTACATAGCCATTGGCGTGACAAGATAACATGATAATGCTGTCCGTGTCTAGGCGGGACTTGCAAGTCTGGGTGGCATATCTCAACCTGGAGCATTGTCTCTGCGTGATGCCCGGCGCTTGAAGCAGGAGTTCGCTTCGAGGCATTAGATTGGCCCTTGCCCAATTCCCAGTGCCCCTTCGGGTGCCTCGCGCATGCCGCATCATGCCGCATCATGCCAGCTGTTGGAGGTGCCGCGGCTCTCGTTTTTGCTCGCCGCACCTGGGGATACCGCCGGGCCGGAGCCGACGCGGAGCCATTACCCGCCGATAGAGGCACGGAACGGAAGCGGAACCCGGGGGCGGGGGCGTCTTACTGTAACGGCTCTCATGAGTGATCAAGCCCCGATCCCATTCAATGGCATTCTAAGCATCGTCAATGGCTGCTTTCTTGCTCTGTCTCTTCAATATCGCACCCCATGGCACCCGATGCCGCTCAGCGAGCTTCCCTAAAGTGGAAAGGAGCTTGGACCACAGGTCTCAGATTCTCACCGGGTGGGTGGTTCTGAAGTCGTCCGTCCGCCAACCCGAGATTGCCCATGCTACACGCCCCCCCTTCACACCGAATTTTTTTCGTGGGCCGTCTACTCCTTAGATGTGCTGAAGCTGGTGCTGGCGCTGCAGCACTTACTCTGTACGACCTCCAATTGCGGGGAGTCCCAATCTCAACAGCCCTGGGGCGTCCCCTAACGCCACTGCTGCTACTGTCTTTGCCACTGAACACCCGGAGCTGAACCCAACACCGATAGATAGCTGTCGGCGAAAGTTGGCGTGGTTCAAGGACGGTTACGAGAGTTGATTAACCCAACTGTGTATCCTACAGTGCGAAATTTAGTATCTCGCACATGGTCAATGGCAAGCTCTGTCCGAGTGGTCGAGCCAGAGGCTCCCCCAGGCCAACTTGACCTCTTCACGAGCTTGATGACTCGCGATGACCTGGTGCCTCGGCGGCCCAATGGCCTGGGAAATTGGCAAACATGCCATGTCTTGGACCAATCCAGCACTTCCAGCACCTCAATTGCCTATACAGGCACTGATCGGGCATCTGAACCAGCCAATGACCAGGATTGGCTTCTGAAGAGTACCTCCAGGCCTCTCAACGACGGAGAATTGGTCTTTCAAAGATCTGCAGCCTCGGGCCTGCGCGGCTGCGTCATTTCGAGGCGGCAAGCGCTGATGGATTTATTATGGGTCATCCCGTCGTTCCTTTCTGCAATGCGACTTGTGGCAACCACAGTTCGAATTTGGCATCGTGGCACGGCCCGGCCGCCGCTGCTAGAAAATTTTTCGTGTCCCGAAGGCCCGGACTCCACTGTCATTTCCCATGCAAATGCCTGATTGAACAGCATGTTCTCATCACTCGTCTTCGTTGGGTGTGAATTATAATCACTGCATGTGTAATGCGCGAAAGAATTATCCTAACGATGATGCGAATATTCAAACAACTATCGGATAGTCATCGGTTTGGAGCGTCGCAGTATCAGAGCTTGCTCGGGAGTGTGCTGTACATTGGTCTGTATACAGCCATGTGCTAATCTTCTTCATCGATATTGCACTGTGCTAACTCCCCATCTGAGATCTAGTAAACAGGCGGCTGGATCAAGGATCGTGGGCCATGGAAGGGCCCGCCACTGTTCGGAGAGAGCCATGCGTCGAAAGGCCGGGGAACGCTGGGACTCTGGAGAAGCGTGCAGGTTGGTCGACGACCTTGAAACTCAGAAATCATGTCGACATATTTGATGCCAGCCTGGCCCTGCTAAATGCTAGGACCTTCGCCTCCGATCCACACACTTGGAAGAGCCGCCTTGTGATTCGCCTTCGTCTGCTGGTAAAGCCGTCAACTGTGGGGCGGCATCCGAGAATGCTGAAAAGCACTGTACGCAACTTGAGTCGTGCGGGTGTGTGGTTGCAGCCACGCTCTGTCACTTTTCGTCAATCATTTGTCCACTGGCGATTCCGCTCAGCAGTCTTTTTGCTAGTAAACGGCCGCTGAAAATTGAAACCAATCAGGACGGATGCATCTTTTCTGCTTCTTCGGCCTTCATAGCAGCAAGAACGAAGGTTCAAAACGATACTTTCCGCGGGGGGGTTGTGATATCTTTCAGGTTGTGAGCCGTAAAGGCTTGCCCTTATGGTTGATTCCTGGCTAGTCTTCCCTTGTAGCTCGTCCTCCGTCGGAAATCCGGTACTGCCGTGGTCGTCCGTTCTGCGCGTGCAGCAATCCGTTGGGCCCGCTGCTCCTATCAGCGCCCACTCTTGTTTAGAGTGGTAAGGGTCCTCGCACTTCCGGCTTGCTTTCTGCTCATTCGTACCGAGATTTCTCTCAATGTTGCGCGTTCCAACACCGGCCATCCACCCCCTAGTTGGCCACCATCCGCAGTCTTCTCCCATGATTCATGGTCCACCCGCCAAGCACGTCCCCCTCGACTGTAAAAGCCTCAGGCCTTGAGACGTCCTAGAGCAATCATGTTCCAGCATTCTCCCAATCGCCTCCACCCGACTTCCTCCGGATGGCTAAGCAGCCAGTGTGAAGCTCGCCCCCTTGCTAGATTCTCACCATGCTCTCTCCCTCGGTTTCCAGTTGTTGTTGCATCCTTCCTTGTTGCGCTGGCCCGCCGCCTAGGCCTCGTCCGCGTCCTGAATTCTCACCCGGTTCTTCACCTCCCCCGTAAAAATGTCTCGCCCCGATTGATCATTGCTCCCCTTCCTTCCACCGTTGCCCCGGCTGACACTCCCACCCCCTGGCCCTCTCCACTTGGGTGGGCCCACCTATTCTCACTTTGCTCCCGGCTCCAGACGCTCTCTCTCTTCCCTTTTTCTCCTTCCACTGCCGTCCTGTCTCGTGCTGAGCTTCGTATCTCTCTTCTTTAAACCTCTCGTCAGCCTCTTCTCTTCGTCACTCATCAACCATCTCCTCTCACACAACCGTCATAATGGCCTCCGCTCGTGTCTTCACCTCCCGCCTGGCGTCCCAGATGGCCGTCAAGGCCGCTCGCCCTGCTGTGCGTGCCCCCATTGCTGCCGCCAGCAAGCGAACCATCACTGGTAAGTGCTCAACTGCGGCAAAAATTTTCATCGGCGATCCGGGCTCAATTGAGCTCCCCTGAGCTCGTCCCGACCGACTTCCGGATGGGATCAATTCGCTCACACTCGAATCAAGGCCAGACCATGAAGCGTCAGCAGGCTTCCAGCCTCCTCCAGGCCACCACCCGCAACGCCTTCCAGGTCCAGCGCCGCGCCTACTCCTCCGAGATCGCCCAGGCCATGGTTGAGGTCTCCAAGAACATTGGTATGGGTTCCGCCGCCATTGGTCTGACTGGTGCTGGTATCGGTATCGGTCTTGTCTTCGCTGCCCTCATCAACGGTGTTGCCCGCAACCCCGCTCTCCGTGGCCAGCTCTTCTCCTACGCCATTCTTGGTTTCGCTTTCGTCGAGGCCATCGGTCTTTTCGATCTCATGGTTGCCCTCATGGCCAAGTTCGTACGTCAATACCGCAATTCAACCCTCGCCCTTGACATCCGAGTCCAAACTGACAATTCCTCCCGCAGACTTAAGCTGTTTCCCAATCAATTGGGACGGCTCGTGCCGACTGATCGAGTCAGTGATACGGGGGAGGTTGCTGAGCACAGCGCATCACTGAATGTTCTGACGACTTTGTCACTGGTGCACTTGCTGCCAGCTTGCACGATAGAGGGGAGGTTGCCTTGTAATAGACGGGATAGAGAACTGGGAGGGACGTTGGACAAAAGCACGTCTCTGTGGTGGATTTTGGGAAATTCTGCGCAATTCCTCCCAGGGACCGACTTGTAAAATTAAAAGCCTCATTCATCCCGATTCTTCCACAGCAACCAGAGATTCAACTTTTCAACATGGGAAAGTGTTTTCGCGAACTCGATAGTGACGCAACTCAAATCACATCTCATCGATTGACAGCTCAATTGGCCTTCAATTGATAGCGTTTCTCTGGCAGTGCTCAACCGTTGGTTGGGGTTGAGGCAATTGCTCTCTCGAGCTCCCGTGGGCCGGTGCCGGGGAATGTTGGCGCCTTAGCCGAGATGGCAGGCACTGGCGCTGCTACTCATAACCGAGTTGACCCGGCCACCTAGCGATTTCGTGCTCAAGCGCCTGTTGCACAAAACCGCCCAAAAACCTGGAGGCGGTCTATCTGGGCGCCTGAATGCCTGTCTTTCCAGGCACAATCAGGCGTCGAACTTTGTTTGGGATCAATGAAGGGCCCACACGGTGCAAAACTGGCACCCGCTAAGCGATCTTCTGGCTCAGAGACCTAGCTCAGGCCAATAGAATGCCATGATAGATAGGGAATGCCCGGGGGATCAAGGTGGAACAAGGGAATGATTCTTCAGCTAGGAGGGGGATACTGTGGAGCCGGCAAGAGGTATGTAAGGAAAGACAAGTCCACCTGATGACTTGCAACTGGCACTCCTGAAGTTGACCTGAACCTCAAGCGTGGATGGTGTTGATTCCGGATCGACTACCGGGGCTGATTCAGGTTCTCCTGGGATTGACGATCGATTGTTCGAGAGCGACATGACACTGATTGGTGTTGCACTTTCATGTTGACCAGAGGTTGTACAGAAGAATCGATCAGGGTAGGCTTTGCTTCGAGGTCCTGGGGTGGTCATTTCTCACACATCATGCAGCGATATTCCGAACAGCGTCAACAACTTCAGACAACGAGTATGTCGTTAATCTGTTCCATCGAGCCGGACGTACTGCGGAAACCATACGACAAAGAGCTGGCGCTTTTGCGACAAAGGATTTTGGTGATGTGTCCAAGTGGATACTGTCCCGCTGATCAAGAACAACAAATGACCGAGCGAGTGATGAGACGAAGGCCAAATAAGAGGTTGCGATCACGACGAGTGTCAGGACCTTGGCGCAACTGATGTCAGTTGGCCGAGACTGGGTCATGGTTTCGGGGACGACCTGACAAGACTTTGATGGTGGCTCCCTGCACGCTGGGCCAACAAACCGGGCCCGCGATTGTTCTAGTGAATGACTTGTGCAGGGGAAGGGCTTCTTGAACACGGATGATTTCTTGCTCGAACACTTCGATCCTCGATATGATTGAGGCTGTCCAGATGGGTGTTGGACGGAACCCAACCGCCAGGTCTGTTGAATCCGAAGTGGAACTCGCGAAAAGACTGAAAGACTTTAAGAAATCATGAACTTACACCGATCGGGGCTGGCATGCACTCTTGCCGAGTTGGAACGATTCGATGCTGCTCGAGGTTAGCATTTGTGTTGGACCTTGCCTGGCCTGTTCAAGTTCATACTCACTCACCATGGCGAGTCAGGCCCACTCTGCTCCACTATGCGGCAACACCACTTGACGACCGACGATGGAGGCAGATCCTCTTAGCGCCGCACGACATTGAGTTTGACGGCGATTGATCAATCGACGCCATTGACGAGGTCTGACGAGAACGATGATGAAGGGAGAGAAAAAAGAGGCACGGATGGTGGTCGAAGAGGTACTCTCCCCTCAGCTTCCCCTCTTTCAAAGTCACATGACCAGGTAGCCTACCACCCCCCCTCCCAACAAGGACATTGTGTCACATCGACAAGGGGATTCGGGAAAGTACGGCCCTGGAGGGAGATGATTTGCTGCCTTTGCAATGCAGGGCGCCCGGGACGAGGACGGCAGCGGCGGTGATGGGACTGTAGGATTGGGTCCGCGCCTTGAGGGTGTGAAGAGGCAGCCTAGCCACGCTGTCGGCATGGCACGACGTTGACAGAACCATCGACTGATGGGAAAGGACGCGTTTCAAGCGGGCCGTCCGGCAGGCGCCTTTTCTTCGGGGCTGTAGATGCGTTGCGACTGTCTCCTGTCCTAGTGGGAAGAGAGCGGCGAGGGCCGACCGGGTCGACAGCTCTGCGACTGGGCATCATTTGGGTGTGCAAAGAAGGGGGAGAATGGTGACAGTTTTGTGGTGAAGACGAGGAGGACGAGAGAAGAGGGAGGAAATCCGGGGGAAGCAGATTGCAATTGGAGTGAGGGACGCTTGGCTGACACCTTCCCGTTCTTGCAATTGGCCACTCGACCTCGGGATACCGCTTGAGGAAAACGGAAGGCGCGTCAGCAAGCCATGTAATTAACCACCCAGTGATTCGTCCAGGAGACGGATGCGGCCCTTTTGCCTGCCTGAGACAGACATTAGACCAATGCTGGGCCTTGGAAATACGACTTGGTGTCCTCGGCTAGACTTGCTCCCCTTTTCATGGCGATGGCTGAGCCCGCACGCGACTCACATCCGACGCAAATCGCTGAAATCGTCGCCTAACGCCGGCAGTTGTTTTTGCGAGGCGGGGAAGGGAGGCCAAAAATCCGGGGTAGTAACGCTGATGGCGCTGGAACCCTTGCCCAGCGGTGGAGCCCTTCTGTACAGGCCGGGTCGGACGGCCACGGCCCCCGATGGACCACTGCAGAGCCGCCCTCTGGAGGAAATCAGGCGATGTCCATGGATGTTTGTTTTTATCATTTATGAGGTTGCAGATTTTGCGAATTTTTCAACCCACCTGCATATTCGCGGACCCTGGATGTGATGCATGGTTGATTTCCCCTCGGCCATCTGTGGCCATGATTGCAACCGTCCGCATACCCTTAACTCAGGTAGGTTTCGCCGACCGCGCCTCGCGGCTGTGCCTCGCAACCGAAACCATCCCCTGCCAGCGATGCCTCCTTGGTCGTACCTTAGGTTAAATGTGCGAAACAATCAAAACAAAAGAAATGCAAGAAACGACAATGTCACGGCAGGGCAGCGCAGCTATGTGTATTTCAGGTGAGGGATCATACAAAACGATCGAATTGCACGTCTTGGGGACGGGGACCCATGCCTTCTGGGATGGCGAAGATGATCACTCAATCCCCTGGGCGATTTTCCCTGGGCGATGCATACAACTGTACCTACCAAGGTAGGGACGCGAGGTTCAAACACTGGCATGGTTCGTGGCTATTCATTGCTATTGAACATTAGGTACCAATTGTTGCTGTTTGCAGGTACTCTATTACCTGATGTCAACCGACTACCTTGTCCTATTTCACAACAAACGAGAGCACTGAGCGTAGTGTCTCATATCCATGGTTGATTCATTTTTACAAATGCTCCTAATTACTAAGTGCCACCGCCCGAATTACCCGAAAGTGATTTCACTTCCGAAAGGTTGCGCTGCGTTCTCCCCTGACTGGAGGCGCCTTTCGAGCCCCCTTGACCGCGGATTCCGCAGACTTGGAGTAGGGGTCAAACACCTTCTTCCTCCCCTTTCCTTCCGTCTCGCCTGCATTGGACTCTCGCTTTGCGTGCATCACTGAGCTGGCTTTGCTGTAGTCAAACGGCACCGCCTCATACTTCTTCTGCTCCTTCTCCTCTTGCCGTTTTAGCTTCTTCTCCTGCTGCCGTAGCTTGCGCGCCTTTTTGGCTTCTTGTCGCTTAACTAGTTCCTCGTCGACTCCCTTGCCTTGAGCCTTCCGCTCCTTCCGGCGCTCCTTTGTACCCTTCTTGCGAGGTTGGTCCACAATGGAGAGGACGCCGTTGTCCGCTTGCATCTCTTCATCGCTGTCCGCGCTTGACTCTTCCGCGCTTGTGCTAGAATCCTCCACGGCTTCCGACTTCCGCTTTTGCCCTCTCTTCAGCGTAAATTCCGCATCCAGAAGTTCTTCGTCTTCGCGATTGCCAGCTGGAGTTCCCGCCACAGCGGGTTGTGCCTCTGCGGCGGAAGCCTCTTGGGTGGGTTCACCGTGTTGAATATCGCTCTCAGATCCGCCCTCCTGGACGAATCGCTGCCAAGGAAAGGGAATAGTATCCTCCTGATTGTCGGAAGCCGCCGGGGTCTCCTCCCAGCGAGTACTGATCGGCATATCCCCAAATAACTGTGACCGGGTCAGTCTACTGACCGTAACCTCTCCATCAAGGTCTGGCAACCTGGTGATGCGTTTGGTCACTCTCGGCTGGCCTTTTTTTCGGACCGAATCCGGCGCCATTGATGTAAAGAAATGAAGCAAGCTGGGACCTCCTTGTGCCTTCACCTCTTTGATCCGGTTCCAGATCTGGTTGAATCGTGGCCTCGCCAGGGGTGCACTCAACGGTAGGAGACTGTGGAGTGCCTTGGCGTCCGGTGGGTTGACGCGTGCAATATCGGCAATGGTGTGGGTAGTGAGGACGTAGTTGACACTCTCATCCAAATCTCTTGCAGTGTCATCTCGCCATTTCCAGAGCGCCTTGAAGACAGCAAATTGATCGCGGTCGAAGGCCAAGTGTGAATTCTTGAAAACATACCCGTACCAACCTCGAGAGCCTTCGCCAGTTTCTTCATTGTAACCTGGATGTTCATGACGGGAAAGCGAAAGCTCTCTGGATCGTTCAAGGGCACGCTCAATCAAATTTGTCTCCTTGTTCGCCGTATCTGATGCGGTAACGAGATCGTTGCGTACTCGGTCATAGATGTAGAGAAGATAGTGTGTGTCGGAACGAGCATAATACAGCATTTCTTCCGGGATAGGTCTGAAGAGTATTAGTCAACTGATCTAGTACTCCATTTAGTGGTGAGATAAATACCGGATTCTCCAATCTGCAAGTTGATATTGCTTGTCTGCGTCAAAATCGACAAATTTAGACAGCAGAAACGCCAGGCTTCTCCCAGAGTAGAGCAGCTCGCAGGCGAAAAATGTGTCGAAAAGTCCATTCACATAGAGACCAAGATCTCGCTGCAACCACACCATGTCCATGTATGCGCCGTGGAAGACCTGGCTGGGGTTAGAGCTTGAAAGCTGCAATGTTTATTGTTGAAAGCGTACCTTGACAATTTTTGGGTCGGCAAAGACCTCGTTGAGCACCTCAAGCTTGTGCCGCCATGGCTGCAGGGTGTCAACAATCCAGTCTTTGTCGCGGGTGCTGACCTGCATCAAGGAAACGAGACCAACGTAGGTACGGTAGTCATGGTGCTCTAAATCTACGGCAATCTCCTTTGCCTTTTTGAGCTCCTCAAGCATTTCGAGGACGCCCTCGTATGTGTCAACCCAAGTCGCTTGTGTTGTTTCCACGGGCTGATACATAATGGGCTCGTTTTTCTGATAAACCGTTTCGGGGTATTTCATCTGCGAAATTTCGGTCTCGTAAGGATGTCTGAATCTAATCAAGTGATACTGGTTAGCGACCAACCTCACACGGGAATGTTTTCCGGTGATAGGGTATCGTACTGTAGTGTGCCGGTCTCGTTGGGAACTGTGACAAGGCTTTCTTCTAGGTCTTCCTTGGCATGTGGTTTCGACGTGAGAATTGGCTTCCATGGGGTGGACGGGAAATTGTCAGGCCGATGCTCGAAAAGGACCTGCGGCTTGGAGATATTCGCATTTCGGATAACCTTTGCTGTTGACTTGACTTTCTTGGGCTTCGTGGCCTGGTCATCGTTAGTGGTAGTAAGACTGGTATGCAGTGATATCAGGCTTACGGAATCTGTCGTGGGAGGTTCCTTCCTCTTGACCAGTCCGGTGTATTCATCCATGGCTGTGTCGGCCTTTTCGAGGACGGAGTCAACCACGTCCACAACCCCCCTCCAGTTCATCTCGATGTCTTCCGCATCTTCGATTTTAGGCGCTTTGACGTTACACGCTCTACCCGCGGACTGGAGTAGTCGTGTAGAGAGTTCGAGGATGCGCGCCGACCTGTCGTCGAGCTGTTGGCTAACTTCAGGGTTGACGGTGCGCTGGAAGCTGAGGTCCTCGGCGGCGACGCGGTTGACGGTCTTTACGGCGGAGACGAGCGCCTTCTGGATGTTCTCCTGGAGCGACTTGAAGTCTTGGGACGGCTCCATGGCGACAAAGTGAGGTCGCACGTGCGCGGGGAGATGTCGCGTGTTGATGGTCGCAAGGCATCTCGGCTTTCTCAGAAAATTTCCCTGGCGACAGTGATGGGGCGTTTATCGATAAGATAAGGTTATCAGCGAGCACCCTATCATCGCTTTTGGTTGGTGCCTAGGCGGAGTGTCAGAGAGCAGGCGGCCTGAGTGATTGGAACAAAAAGGTACCGCAGATAACCTTTAGCTTGATGTCTTCTCCCCCCCTCTGAATCAGTTGTTTTGAATTCCATTCAACTTAATGCACTCAAGGCCCATAGCTTTAGACGTAATATAATGAAATGAACGATGCCGCGCTCAAAGAGGTGAATTAGGTTGGGAGGTTGTTAAATGAGTTAACGCAGAGTTCAGACAATCCCCTTCGACACTATAAAAGCTCTACCGTCATCCGTCAACCGCCCCCTCTTCCCCCCACTCTCTCTCCCCTATCGTGTTGTTCATGACTCCCAGACACCTCTACCACGCCCTCTCTCGCCGCACCTTCGCAGCATCAACCCGCCCACTCAACAGCTTCCACGCACGCACAATGGCCTCTCTTCCTACCGACCGCCGCCCAATCGTCATCTCCGGCCCCTCGGGCGTTGGCAAGGGCACCCTCTACAAGATGCTCTTCGACCGCCACCCAGATACTTTTGCCCTATCCGTCTCGCACACCACCCGCGCCCCGCGCCCCGGCGAGGCTGACGCTGTCGACTATCACTTCGTTCCTATGGAGACGTTCGAGGACCTTATTGCCGAGGATGGCTTTGTTGAGCATGCCAAGTTCGGCGGCAACCGCTACGGCACCAGCAAGATGACCATTGAGGAGCAGAGCAGCAAGGGCAAAGTTGTCGTCCTCGACATTGAGATGGAGGTATGTTCTCGCTTCCCCTTGCCTGTGCGTAGCATAGCACTGACGTTTCCACAGGGCGTCAAGCAAATCAAGCAGTCAAACATCTCCGCTCGCTACATTTTTATCGCGCCCCCTTCCATCGAAGCCCTCGAGTCCCGCCTGCGTGGCCGTGGTACCGAAAAGGAAGAAAGCGTCCAGAAGCGACTTGCGCAAGCCATCAATGAGCTTGAGTACTCTAAGACACCCGGAGTTCACGACATTGTCATCGTCAATGACGACCTTCAGACTGCCTATAAGACCCTGGACGAGTTTGTCTATAAGCCTTTGGATTCTTGATCAACTGTATCAGAGAAATGTTAGTTCCTGATGACACCATCGTAGCCGTTACTTTGATGGTTGGAGCTGCACTCAGTGTGGACACACACAGGAGATAAGAGACTTGGCGTCAGTCGTACCGATCGCTAGATACTCAGGGTTGCGACGGAGCCATAACAACCAAGGAACGTAGACGAGGGAATAGACTGCGTGTCTGCCTGCTCTATAAGCGATTAGCAGAGGAGCACAAAATAAATAGAACATGGCGATCAGAGTAGCAGCGACAGCTGGGTAAGGCAAAAATAGAAGAGACAACGACCGTATTCCTGAGCGACGTCTGGCTAGGGTACAATTTGAAGGGAAATCGACATAGCCGTGAGGATTTCGACGCTGCCGAGTTCAATCACAGAAGCAGCATTAAAGCATCTAAACTGATTTGCAAAAAGGCCAAGAACAAACACAACGGGTGGGGGGGCTCGCAAGGGTCTCACAAGGAAGGTCAGGAGCTGGATTTGCAGAGGGTCAGGCAGCCCAGGCAACATACCGGACGCTGGGCAGTGGAAGGTCAACAAATCTCTCAAAATCTCATCCACGCGGCAGCTGGCAGCGTCACTATTTCTCTTCAAAACTCGCGTACCCTGGCAAAGAAGCAGGCGTCTGTGTCTGGGTTATGGCGACCGGAGAACGATCCCGATGTCGTGTTAGAATAAGGGCGGAACCGATGCAGAAGCGCTTAGGCGGTTACATGTGATGGTGCTGCCGCTGGTCAATGGGCGCCGAGATAACACAGAGGGTCGAATGCAGCTGTCCTTGAACAAGCCCGTCGAGCATTTCCGTTGGGATATCTAGACACTTGCATCACACGGGTTCGTGGCTCTGAGTAAACTGGCAATCTGACATGAAGCCGGCCTCAACTTCCGGGATCAACTCCGGTGCAGCCCATGGTTATGCGGGAAAGCTGTGCGTGCTGAACTGGAGAAACGGATAGATGCAGCAGAGTGGAGAGACACCAGGTTTGTAGATTGACCTCGCTTGCAAGCTTGCCGGATCAAAAACGGCAAACCACTGGTGCTCACTGGTCGATGCCCCGTGGGCAAGCGACAGGTGCATGATATCATGGACTCAGGTTTGGTGATAATTTCAAGGCTAATGCCTCATAGCTTGGTGGGTGGTGCAAGGTATTTGTACTTGGGCTGCAGCCGACCCTCCCGTCTGCTTGGAGAAAACGGGCCGGGTCTCGAGCAGCCAGATGCGACTCTGCCACGAAGTGACGCCCGCCTCGGGAACGATAGAAGGGCGGAAACTCAAAGCGATCGATGAATTTGCGGCAATAATGAGGCAAACGATGCGCGTTTTCACGTGGCATCCCGCCTTGACTAGGTACCTACATAGGTAGGTACCTTAGGTACTGTAGGTAGGTACGTTGGGTTCCGTCGCTCGATGCTAAGATGAAAGCAACTTCTCGCATCCTGCTTTTCGTACCTACCTGCTTGCTCTAAGCGTCGGCAAGTCGTCATTTGTCGTAACCTGGTGCCAAATCAAATCCCAAGCCAGCGAGTGGACTGTACTGTACTAGGTACGTACAAAAAAAAAGAGGCATGTGTTAGAGGTACCGCCTGCCCCTCCTTCTCCCAATCCGTCCTGCTCTTGCCTTCGCGTTCCTTTTTATAACAGCCCCTCTCCCTTGCTGCTCCTCCAAGCCGTTTTCGTCACTCGATTCCTCTCCTCAAAACTCTCCACAGAAGTCTTGCACCAACTTGCACCTTCTCTGCCTCTGACAATTCCGGCAAGTCTTCATCAACACTCATCCCCGAAAATACAGGCCCCTGCGTTCTCTAGGACGCCCGCCCTTCACAATCGCTCGCAATCGTCTGATAAACCTCCCGCAGTAGCGTCATCGCTGTGGTGGCCAAGGAGGACCTAAAGCTCCGTACGCTAACTCCACCGCTGGGGCGATACAGGCGATCCATCCCCTGCCAACTCCCACCTTATCCCACCCAGGCCAGGTTCGCAGCTCCAGGCCAGCTCCCTGCCCCTCCACGGACCACGAACATTGTGGTAGCTTAGTCTCAAGCTCCCTCCTTTCTCCGACCTTGCGTCTATCGATTCTCTACGGCCACGGGTAATCCGACTCGACTCGATCCTTCAAAAGACAAACAGCACTCTCACCCGCTTTCTCAACATGCCCGGCACCGTCAACCAAGGCGACCAGGCCGTCCCGGGCCGCCTACTGCTCCTCTCCAACCGTCTGCCCATCACCATCAAGCGCTCCGACGATGGCAGCTACAGCTTTTCCATGTCATCTGGTGGCCTCGTTACTGGCCTAAGTGGCCTGAGCAAGACGACCAGCTTCCAATGGTACGGTTGGCCCGGCCTGGAGGTCCCTGAGAATGAGGTCGACGGCATGAAACAGCGCCTCAAGGACGAGTACGGCGCTCATCCTGTTTTCATCGATGACGAACTTGCTGATCGCCACTACAATGGCTTCTCGAGTAAGCTTGCCCACCGGACACACTGATATGTGGACATGCGTCCTGACTAATAACACTGTTTAGACTCCATCCTTTGGCCTCTCTTCCATTATCATCCCGGCGAGATTACTTTCGACGAGTCCGCTTGGGCCGCATACCAAGAGGTCAACCGCCTCTTCGCCAAGACTGTTATCAAGGATGTTCAGGACGGCGACCTGATCTGGGTCCACGACTACCACTTGATGCTTCTGCCTCAGATGCTCCGCGAAGAGATTGGCAACTCAAAGAAGAATGTCAAGATTGGCTTCTTCTTACATACGCCATTCCCCAGCAGCGAAATTTACCGTATCCTGCCTGTCCGAGAGCCTCTCCTAACTGGCCTCCTGGACTGCGATCTTATTGGTTTCCACACGTACGACTACGCCCGCCATTTCCTTAGCAGTTGTTCTCGTATCCTTGAAACACCTACGACTCCCAACGGGGTGGACTGGAACGGTCGATTCGTGACCGTTGGCGCGTTTCCCATCGGTATCGACCCCGAAAAGTTCGTTGAGGGCCTCCAGAAGCCCAAGGTTCAAGAGCGTATTGCCGCCCTCAGCCGCAAGTTTGAAGGCGTCAAGCTTGTTGTTGGCGTTGACCGTCTGGACTACATCAAGGGTGTTCCTCAGAAGCTGCATGCTCTCGAGGTTTTTCTGACCGAGCATCCCGAGTGGATTGGCAAGATTGTCCTTGTACAGGTTGCTGTTCCATCGAGACAAGATGTGGAAGAGTATCAAAACCTCCGTGCTGTCGTCAACGAACTAGTCGGTCGTATCAACGGAAAGTTTGGTACCATCGAGTTCATGCCGATTCACTTCCTCCATCAATCGGTTTCTTTCGACGAGTTGACCGCCTTGTATGCAGTCTCAGATGTTTGTCTGGTGTCTTCGACACGTGACGGAATGAATCTCGTTTCCTACGAGTATATCGCTACTCAACGCGACAATCATGGAGTCATGATTCTCAGTGAGTTTACGGGTGCCGCCCAGTCTCTTAACGGCAGTCTCATTGTCAATCCCTGGAACACCGAGGAGCTTGCGAATGCTCTACACGACGCCGTCACCATGAGCCCCGAGCAGCGTGAGGCCAACTACAAGAAGCTTGAGCGCTACGTCTTCAAGTACACCAGCGCCTGGTGGGGAGCCAGCTTTGTTGCTGAGATGACCCGTCTTAGTGCAGACACTGCGCAATCCAAGACCCTCCGTAATGTCTCCGGCGCCGTCGTAACCTTGGGTCAGAAGGTGCAGAATGCAACTCAAGCTGTCGGGAAGAAGGCGGAGAATGTGCTGGGCATTGGCCAGACCGAGGAACCCGAGGAGGCAAAACCTAGCGATGCCTAGCCCACAGACTATCATTAAGGGCACTCTCAATGGTCCTCTCCGGCGGACACATGGATATGAATTCAGAGACGAGTTTACGAGACGAGGTTATAGCGGTCATGGTCTGAATATTTTGGTATTGCCTTCTAAAGTTACAATCGCGCTGTCGCATTTACACACCACCTGCTCTCCATCATGTCGCATACATGCTAAATGGCTTCATGGTGTGGATTGTGACTCGTAATGTTCACGCCCAAGCTATTCTGCACCGATCGATGCTCAGGCCAATGATTTTAGGACTTCTCTTTGGAATAATCAGTGCTGTGAGGGTGGTTCGTGTAGATGAAAGGTTTCATAGCATCATCAACTCAAACTTCCTACGTCATTATTTAGAGTATTTGCATCTGAGTATTCACTACTTACAATCTACCCCTGATAGTGGCCTGCTAGGGACAATCACTTCCTATGCCATAGTTTACTCATAACAATTGCCTAGACTACTAAAAAGAAGCTACGCAGAGACAGTCGCAAGGGAAGACGTGGCGAGCGAAACTGAAGGGTAATGAAATTCCATCAAAAACTAACGTCCAGATTTCACTGCGGCCGTTCCTTCACAGCTGGTATCTAAGCAAAAACAAGATTGTTATCCCACATCATTCGTGGCAAAATGAAATACAAAGCCCACCAAACTCCCTGTCGTTTAGGCGTCATGGTATATGAAGCCCCTGGTATTTCTCTCGATAACGCTCAACTTCCCAGATCACGCATATCCTCGCCGTATTGCATGCGCGCTGCTTAGTAGGGCGAGTTGACGATGTCGTCCTTTCCTAGCTTGTACCGCCCGCTGTCTTGGTGTCCAATTCTTCCTGATGACCTGCGTCCACCGCTGAGGCGAATGTCACCGATAATGCTTTCCCGAGTGGGTTTCCGCAAGCTTTGCTTGGCAACCATGTTGACCTCATTGGGCAGCGCAACGATGACGTTCTTGTCTGAGCCGAACTTGAAATCGTCCGCCTTGACTTCCTCCTCGTATCTCTTGATCTTGTACGGCGCCTTCATGCCCTTGAGGATTCTCTTCAGATTCCACTCGATGATGTAAGGTCCGGTAGCAGTAATGATGCTCGTCTCCTCAGCTCCCGCTCCGGTGTTGAACTTGGCAGGCGTGAAAGAGACGGACTTGCCAGTCTCGTGGTAGAACTGAGCCACGTGCTCCGGTGTAAGCGCCAGACGACGAGGGTGAGGCTTCGAGTCGGCTGCGAATCCCTTCTCAAAACCGAGTTTACCCTCATTTTTGCCTGACTTTTGCTGGGCATCAACGAGAAGGATGTAGTTGCGAGTAGTGCCCAAGATCCAGCGACCATCAGCGGAAACGTCCATACCAGTAATGGGATCTCCAAGAGCTGGAAGTTGGGACTTGGCTCGAATTCCGAGGCGGTCAAAGAGGCGAATATCTCCCTTGTTGCTGGCGACGGCGATGTAACCCTTCTCCGTTGTGGCAAGGGCCGAGAAGTCGTTCTTGGAAGCGTACTGCTTCATGTCAGAGTCGACGAGCTTTTGACCAGACAGGCGTGGGTCGATTCGGTAAAGGGCATTGTTGGAGACACCCAGGAAGGTCTGCTCAGATGTCATCTGGGCGAACTTGTTCTCGGGGGCAAATGTGACAACGGGAACATCATCGTGAATCTTCCACTCGTCAACAACCTTGCCGTATTCGAGATCCATGCGGTACAGCTTGTTGGGGTCGATCTCATTCTGGAGAATGAGGTCGCGATCCTCACTATGTAGCATGACCTTCTTGGGATTCATAAGCTTTCCACTTGGCGTGGTAACCTTTGAAATGTTGGCTGCAAACTCAAGACGGTTGTTCTCAGTATGCTTGAAAACACCGATCTTAGATCCACGGACAACAAAGGATCGATCGTGCTTGTAGCCAACAGCAAGCTGAGAGTTCACCTCGCCATCGGCATTCTTGGGGAAAGTGCTGTCTTCCTCCTCATCGGTATCATACTCTTCTTCCCGCACACCATCATCCTCCAATTCCTCCTCCTCCTCCTCTTCTTCTTCCTCTTCCAAGTCCTCGAGAGGAGCATCTTCCATGGTCAAGTCTCCAAAAGCATCAAGGACGTATTCACGCTCCTTCTCTTGAATCTTAGCCCACTTAGTCTCGTTCAACCTCTCCCATATAGCTTGCATAATGGCCTGCTGGAATTTTTCCAGAGTTGGCTGGTCCTTGAAGCGGAGTAGCCATGATCTCGCAGTACCATCGCTGCTGAAATGATTGAAGACAAAAGACAGATACTCAAAGTCGAAGACAGGATTGAAGTCAGCGACGACCGGAGTACCGAGCCAGGGCTTTTCGGTGCTCTCAATCTGTAGCCAGTACTCCCACTTTCCAACCTCCGAAACAGTAGCGATTATGGTATCTTCGACTAGGACGAAGTGGCCGGGCTGAGGGTCGAAAACGTGGAGTTCAGCAGTGACGGCAGCGTAGATTTCGATGGCCTCGGGAGGGGAATTCAGATTGGGCCCAGCCAGTTCGGGCTCAGCCAGTTCGGGCACCTCTATTTCCTGCTCCGGGGCGACGGCTGGCTCCCGTTTAGCGGCCGAGTTAGCCACAGTCTTTTTGGACAACATGTTGTCGACCGACTCGATGGAGCGGGCGAGGGTCGGACTGTGGAGGGGACTGGCGGGTGGGATCGGGTCTTCCTCGTGGAACTCGAAATTTTGGAGGTCGAGACCGGAGGCGGTGGTGTGTGGCTTTCGATACTTGCGCTCGTACTGGCACTCGTGTGATACTCTTGCGAACTGCTGGACCTGGGCCGACGAAACAGATGGGTCGCAGACGAATTGGTAGAGGTCGCCAGTGTCACCGCTCAAATCCTTCCAGGCTAAGACTTTATCGCCGTCCTGTCTGATTTCGACACGGAAGTGTAGCGCTTCGTCAAGCAAAAAGGTCTTTTCGTCTCTCTCAGACGCGAGTGCGTCGATCTCGGCGTCGTCACCCTCTTCTTCAGCGAGAAGTTCAGCTTCACCTTCCTCGAAGACGCGCTGGACGACAAGCTGGTACTGGAAATCTTGGTTGGTGCGGCGGATACGGATGGCCGAATCTTTGAAGATGAGTTCGGAATAGCCCTTGGGCGAAAGAGGTCGGACGAGGTAGAGCTGGCCTTGGGGGAGCTCAATCAGTGCTTCCTGAGTGCTTGAACCGAAGATGAGTTTGCCGACTGCGGGGACAAGAGGGTTAGCCGATGGGTTTTATGGACAGAGGAACAGAGTTGTTGCACAAAAATATGCAGATGGAATAAAAAGAGAAGGAATGAAAGGAAAGGCAGGAACAACAGCAGGTGTGGTAACAAAGGATGGAACAATCAGGCAGGGGCGCAGCTTTTGTGTGGCGGCAAGCCGCCTTCCTTTGAAAATGGGGGATGGGCGCTGGGCGCTGGGCGATCAGATGAAATATGGAGGGGAAACGCGGGGCATGGACTTACCATTCCGGAGAACGAACATGCTGGCGAGGAAAGGAGCGATGGGCGACTGTCGCTGGCTCGTGGGAAGGAGTGTGTTTGTAAGCTTCGCTCAAGCAGTCGCAGCGCTGTTCATGAGCCTTGCAGAAGTGAAGAGAGATGTGGGGGAACTAAAGAGACGACAAGAGGAAGACGATGATGCTTGACAGATAAACTACCAAAGGTAGATAGCGGGCCGCAAGGCAGAGGCCACCAGGCAAGGGCGACAAGGGTTGGGGATTATTCCAGGGTCCTCAGTAATGCTACCGTATCGTACGTAGGCAGGCAGGCAGAGCGTTTGTGTGGCGACGGGACGGGATGGCCAAAGAACCGGGATCCAAGCAAAAGTTAGGCCAACAGGCGGGAGAGACACAATGCGTCATAACAAACCGCGGCTGCCTTTTTGTGTGTGTACGGAGTCGGTAGGACTTAGCTCTACCTTAGCCTTGTTGGAGGGGTGAGGGACAGAGGGGTCATTTTTGCCACAAATGACGGTGGCGCTACAGACCAGGCTAATCCCGTGATGCGCCACACCTGACCAGCTACCTGGTACCTAGGTACCTACTTGGTAACTTAATTACAGCCCTTCTTCGCTTACATCTAACTTAACCGTCTCTTCATCAATCGACTCAGTCACCAAAATGTGGATGATGTCATATTTTAATACGCACGCAAGAGCAAAATATGCTAATTCTGCTATAGAAGTAAATGCCGATACAAGATACAAATTCTGCGAAACGGTATGTGACACATCGTCGCAGCCTGCAAATTATCCCAAATTCCCAACGCTATCATCCCTCACAAAGTCGCAAAACCACCCATGGCCATCTACAAAGGCAGATGATACTGAAGTGGCGTTTCATCAGATTCAATACCTATATCCAATCAGAGCTCAGCGGGCCCTTGTTCCTGGATGGTCTCTTCTTTGTCTCCAACCACTTCATTGACAAGCTCACTAGGGGCCGCCTCAGTGCCCTTCTGCGAGCGGCCCGCAAAGTCATTCGCAATTAGCTTAGCAACATTCTTACCCATCAGCGCGCTTGTTTCCATGGTTGAGATGAAACTCTCGATCCCAGACGTGTAATAGACACCATCGCCAACGATGGGATCCTGGAACGTCACTCGGGGAAGCATGATGGGGTACGAGTAGAACCAGTGGGGATAGTACCACGAGATGGGCTGTACAATCGCCTCATTACCCTCCTCACCCTTGACACCAACAAAAGTGTCCGGAATTTCTGTGCCAAAAAGCTTGGCAAGAAATTCGGAAGCCACGGGTTGAGCAGAGAAGATCTTGTACACAAACTCCAACTTGCCAGTCTTTGGGTTCACCACGTTCCCCAAAGTGCTGACCGAGTAGAATCCAGTCCTGCCCACGCCATCGGCTCCCTTTTTTGGCTCCTCGTCCTCTGCCAGAGTCGTGTAGACGCTGCTGGGCGCTTTGCTTCCTGGTCTGAGCCCAAAGAATTCAGGGCTGAGCTTCAGCGGCGAAGCGAGCAGCGTGACATGGAGCTTCGTATACGGAATCTCGTCAATGTCGCGGCGGAGTATTCCCTCTTCGGCACTGATGTGACTGAATTGCCAAGGAGAGGCGACAATGACGTTATCAAAACCAATCGCATACTTTTCAGGGGAGCTTGATTCCACACGACTGTCCCTCGTTGAAATGAGGTACTTGGGTGGAGAGGTGTCGGATTCATTCTGGGCAGTTGAAATGGAGGCTACCGATGTGTTGCGATACAAGGAAGCTCCACTGGTGCGCACCATCCTGTCAAAGATTTGCCAATTTCCACCTTTAACCACGACAGCACCATCGGTGGCAAATGAAACCTAAATCGAACGTTAGCTTGAGCGTTGTCCTGAAAAGGGTTTCCCGTACCATGGTCTCCAGACCGTGAATGTAAGCCAAGTTGGAGGCATAGTTGACCCTTGTGGCGGCTTGGAGAATCTCACGACCGAACCGACCATCAATCTGAACAGTCATTAGTCGGGTGGGCTTTCTTGACACCTTCCCTGCCGAGAGTACGAACATTGTTCTGAGCGAGAAACTGCTCTCCAGTCACTCCAGTGACATCCAACAGGCCAAGTTCGAATGCCTTTTCCGAAAGTGACGAGAAGGGGAAATGCGGCGCCTCGTACATCTGCGTAAACCTTGAGATGACGCTCTGCACGAGCTTGACCGCCCGGTAGGGCGCCAGGCCATATTTCCACCACATCTTGCTGACATCCCACCACCACGATGAGCCCTCATAAGTTTCAAACACGAAATTCTGACCATCCCAAATAGCGGTGATGGAGCCTTTCTCGGGTTCGTAGGGTTCGCCCAGGGGAAGGTCGAATTCCTGGCTTGCGTTGTACAAGATATGGTTGATGGTGACGAAGATGGATGCACCCAGCTCAATGGGCTGCGAGGGCTCATCGAAAGCTTCGACGGTGAGAGTGCGGCCACCGATGTGATGGGTCTTTTCAAAGATGGTGATGTTTATGGATAACCCTTCCTCCTCAGCGTATTTCTGTAAATGATATGCTGCCGAGGAACCCGCAGCACCAGCGCCTAGAGCCTCATGTTAGTATTCCCACTCAAGAGGTCATCGGCATGTTGAGAGTCTATTGAGTTGTTGAATAAACGAACAAATGCGATGCAAGCGACAGTGTGTTATGAGAGATATGATATGCTCGTAAACATTGAGAACTCGGGAAAGTATCCCAGGAACAATTCCATCCATAGCACATACCTATGATGGCAACATTCTTGACCTCACTCGCTCCACGGGCGGGAGCAGTGGCAATGGCGCCCAGCAGAGCCAGGCCGGATCTCCAGGAAGACCTCATCTTTAGGAAATTAAAACGAATCCGTCGGAATGGTGATCGAAAGGGAGTGCCGTGGTAAACAATGACAAAAGAGTCGAAGCTCGTGACGTCTGACAACAACTCGGAGCATGTTTTGGGTCAGCAGCGGATGGCTGGGGGTGACGTGCCATCTGTCACGTGATGGCTGTGGCGGTCTGGTTGACTCCGAAAGTAATTTGTGCTTGCCGACACTTAGGACCTGGGTCAATATTTGATGTACTGACAGGGGTGAGAATGGACTCGAGTGAGGGAAAGGGTTGGACTTTTGGGCAAACGGGTTTTGGTCGTTGGTGTCTGTTGCTGTTCGGACGCCAAGTTGGCCCAATTCACCTCCCGAGATCCACGAATCACGAATCTACTTCCTGGAGGGTTGGTACAGTAATATACAGAGTAGTTTTTTGTAAGTATGAATCAACTTCACCTTGAAAGTCGTGAACCTCAATGTGAACCCGAGCTGCGTGTTCTTTTGGGCTTTGCATCATCGAAGGAACTACCCTAGAGATGGATGGACGGCGTTTGGCAGTTCGCCCATTGTCTTCGCACTTCACCCAACACCACGTCCCAGATGGGAAGCTACTGAACGCTTATACGTAATAATTTGATACATTGACATGGATTTTCGCTCCTGCCATGCCGCGCAAGAGTTGAAAATTTACGGTAAAAATCTACCATGAATCTTTTCTTCATCGCTCCTCTACTATGCATCCCCGAGCTAAGCATTTTAGGTACCCGTCGCGAACTCCCTCGCCTACCAACTACCCCCTTCGCAAAACTGCAAAGACCTGCGAGATCTGTCACGAATGGCTTCCAAGTCACAATTATTGTTTCAAACGCCAGAGGTACTTCTGGGAATCCTCGAGTCCGTCAACATCGAGGGAAATGGCCAGTGCTGCCCTGGCCCTTGTAGGCAAAATTTCCGTTGCTTATGAAGCTTCCGCGTTGCCGGACTTGGAATCCGTCCCGGCCGCAACGTTCGATGTATTGGGAAATGGCGGCGATTGATCCTCCTTACTGGCACGGAGTGAGACGCCTTGGCACCGGGGCATATGATACATGATTGTTCTTTTGAGAAGATGGAGTTTCCTAGTTTGGTGTTTGTGTTAAGTAGCTGGCCGTATTAGTCGCTGGTTGTGGTCGTCTTCGTATTTGAAAGACTCGAACGGAGGTGATATGCCCAGGCCTTTGATCGATTCAGAGTACCAGCCATATGCTGAACAACTCTTCTTGTTCGGAGTAGTGACCCGATAATGGACTTTGTGTCATGTACGTGATCATTCTACACACCCTGCCTTTGTCAAACTGAGTACACATGTTTTTATAGACGCAGACGACACAGTCGCTGGTTGGCGAAGGATTATGCTATACATCAATGGTCGCTTGAACCACAAGAAACTCAAATTCGCTTGTCACTGGAATATACTAATAACTATAACTCATGTCTCATAATACCCCAAGGATATGCGCTTTTCCAGAAAGTCCCCAGTTAAGTCCCATTACCATCCTTTCAAAGCAAAAATATTGAAACTCGGGGAATCGGGGAATCGGGGAATCGGGGAATAACCAGCCCAGGAACCTTTATCCTGCCTACCGTCGAAACGCCAAAAAGATGAAAAGGTCATCTCATCGATGCCATGAGATGATTCTATCTAGAGAGAAACCGGAAAATAGAAAATGGAAAATGGAAAATAAGCCAACAAGACCACTGATCTCCGTGAGAGTGCTCGAGATGGCTCTCAAACCATCGTGGTGGTAGGGGAGTTTCAGCTTGATCTAGGCTTTATCGTAAAAAGAATGAGGCATCGTGTCGAGTGGATGGGCCTCTGGCCATTTACCGAGTTACCTCTTTGTTGAAGTTATGCCAACTCGAGGTTCCTCAGTAACTACAACAAATTTCCCATGGGCGAGAAACGTTCTCGGCTCATTTTTCGTCACGGGCTATCAGGTGCCGTTACAACAGTGTTGTACCTTTATCGTTGGTTGGGTCGATTTTGGCTCGGTAAGCCTGAGCTTCGCCATCCGATTTGAAATCGTACATGTTGTGGTCGCCAGGAGAGTCGTCTGGATCCTCGCCGTCCTCATCACCGCTGCTGAGATCGACTCCATCGGGGTAATCGTTGTGAGGATTTGCAACCTGACTCATCAACTCCCTAGACGATTCAAGATCGACGCTGGAATCCGATGCAGTCGTTTCTTCTTCTGAAGAACCATCGGTACTGAAGGGCGGGACGAACATGGCTGGAGGTGGAAGGGACACTGGCTTGAGACGTTTGATCGAACCCGACACATACTCGATACCCACAGACCGAGTTTTGTGGTGGGGTGATGTTTTGGCAACGTAGAATTTCTGCGACGATGTCGACATGGATGCCAGGCGTCGAATGATAGCATTGGGGATATCATCCGCATCGCGCTGCTGATGTGATATGTCCACTGACATGGCGTCTTGTTTTGGTCGCTTTGTTGTGACAGCCACCATGAAGTGGTCATCTGGCAGGACGCCACCAAGGCCACACGGCTCCAAGAGTCGCGGTCTTGTACGTTGTTTCTCGGCTGACCAGACTAGGTCCAGCTCGGCGTCACTCAACTCTTCGGAATCATCAAAGACCAGATTTGTTACATTCTCCAAGGTCAATTCTGTGTTGGTCTGCAAGAAGGGTCCCCTGTCGCTGAGGGGCCTGTCGTTGATAAAAGACCCAGAATAAGTCCGCCGAGGAGGAGAGCTGAACAGCGGCGGCTGGCGAGGATCGTGCGTTGTTTGACTGGCTGTTAGCATGTATGACTGTGGGGAGATATCTCCAGGGTCGCCCGACAAGTCCGTGCAGAAAGGAGCACCACTGTAGTAGATGATAGCGCCATCGTGGCGACGCTTCCGTCGGTTGGACGTGTATGAGCCACTCATACCCCAGCGGGAGTCGTCGGCGTTGCTTTCCTCGGGAGGCCCAGGAGATGAAAGCGTTCCTTCCATGGATGTTGAGGATTCTCGATGGATTAGGATTGGTTTGTAATGAAAGCTTTCAAAGGAACCAGAGTCTTGGGCGCCGAACATGGACTTGGAGGCCTTCTTACCCAAGCTCCCTCCCCGAGAGTCATCTCCGGCAGAGCGAACCACCTTCTGACGCTTGCGCAGTTTCTTATCTGAGTCATCTGTGTCACAGGTGGAGGGGCTCTGCTGTGAGGTGTATCCGGAGCTGTCACTGCTGAACTTGGTGCCTTGCGAGCCGCCTCGCCAACGAATCTTGCGGCCATCGGGTGATAGCTGGAACTTGGAGCTGTACTCCGACACCGCTACTCTAACAAACTCCGGGGTGACATTGATGATATGGAGCTGAGCCAAGCTGCAGAGGAGATTCAGGTAGACCCACCCATCGGCGTCGGGATGGACAGACTCAGCCTCCATTGACCGCTCCGCCAAAAGTTCTGGTGGTATTAGACCGAGGTGTCGAATGTAGTCCATGTTTTCTGATGGGATTTGAGTCCGGTCGGGATCGAGATCTCGGGGCCGTGTGGGCCGCTGTTCGGGTACAGGCGGCGGCAGGAGTGGTGGGGATAGATTCGCGCCGGAGCTGGTGCCATTGCCGCCGGATTCCGTCTGATCACCGTGGGAGTTGGAGCTAGATCCAACATCTCTTGATTGGCTCTTTTTACCCGATTGTCCAGACTGTTGCTCAGAGGGTAGGATCTTGGCTTCGCGAGCCGCTTCTGGTTTGATGCTCAGGGGGTAGGACGGCGTGGCTGATATTTGAGGTTGTGCTTTGATCCCGATAGGTGCTGTGCCAGTCTGGTTCTTTTGCCCATGGCGACCCGCAATTTTCCCAGTAAAGAGCTGTTCAAGGCGACGAACCACGAGCTTCTTCCTTTCTCTTTCCGACATGATCGTGTGTCGTGGATATAGACCCGCAGGGATATCTCGCAGGTAACTCTCGACTTTTTTCTCATTTGCATCCCTGGACTGCACCATCATGGGGCGAGCTAGAGACGTGCCAGACTTGTCTCCGGTAGACATTGAGGCGTAGGCAGAGTCGGCGAGTCTAAAGCGAGAGCCCGATGACGAGGGTGCATGCTTCGACATAGAACCTGATGTAGAGTACATGTGATCGCGGGTTGCGGGCCGGGAGGACTTCTTGGTCCTGTGCGAAGTCGATCCACTTGGCGAACTCCCGAGGCCGGTGGCAAAGTCTCTCAATGTTGCCTCGAGTTCCCTTTTCTTGGGATTGGGAAGTCCGTGGACCTTGATCTCAAACAATTTCTCTTTCTTGAGCATGTCCGGACCAGACTGCTTGTACCATTTTAACTCCTCCTTCAAGCGTTGAATCTCGACCGTCAGGTCATCAATGACACTTCGATAGTCGTCGGCGCTACTGCTTTGCGGCACCGCGGCTTTCGGAATAGGCAGATGGGCATTGTACGCGAACGGTTTCTCGTCGGACGACTCCTTTTGAAAGAATGGAGGGTCAACTAAGGCTTGAGTTAGTCGTCGTGTTTCGGAAAGTCGTGAGAATATGCTGCGCTTACTATCCATGGCGTTGTTACCAAAAGTTGCCGTCGGATTTTCATTGGACTGATCAAACCAACGCTTAGGGTCACTCTGGCCGGTCTCATGACTTTCGTTAGACGATATTCGACGAGAAAGCGCTGGCTTGATTGGAGGAGAGGCATCGTGGGGTTTGCGGTGACGGAGCGTGACGGAGTTCGCGGGCGAAGCCCGTCGTGGAAGAGGGTGACCAGTGCTTGAGGTTGGCCTGGTTCCTTGTGCTTTTTTGTCGGCTGAGGCCATGGTCCTAGTGTGGAAGTGGGCGTGAGCTTGAAATTGGAGATGTGGCAACTGCCATCATCAGCCAAGGCAGTAAGAGAGCTTGTCGAGATGGTGTAGGCTGGCCTTGGGTATATATAACAAGTACCAGGGCTTTGGGTCATAGACCTGGAACGAGCGCTTGAAGGGAACAGATCGACAAGACCTGTGAAAGCAGAACAATTGAGAGTTAGTACATAAAAGATCCGATAGCGAAGGATGCGGAGACGTTCGAAATGAAATTTGTACGCAAAATGTAGAGTCGGAGTGTGATTGGCCAAACACTTGCCACCGATCGATCGATCGAGGCATCGAATGTGATATGACGAAAAAGGTGGTGATGGGAGTGACTGGATACAATGAGAGGGTTACTCACAGGGGAGTGGCAGCACTTGAGCCTTAATTAACGGAAATAGGCGCCTAGGCTGAATGAATAGGGCGAATTTCTGGCGGAAATGACTTCCTCAGCGCAAAAGGTATTGTTTGTAGCTCCTGTGGAGTCTCTGTGGTCTCGTCGCTCGAGTGCGAGCAGAAGCTGGTTGCTCACGGGAGTGCTCGCGATTGCAGGAGGACGAACAACTGGTGAGTAACCCTGTGGCTGGATGTCGTCGAATACGGAGCGGAGTGGCGGCTGGGAGGAAGTTATGCGGGTGTAGGAAACTGCTTGGATGTCGCGTGTGTGGCGACGTTGGGCGCTTCCCATACACACAGGCACACAGTTTAATCTCCGGCGATGTGAGGCAGTCGATGCAGAGCGGGCTGGAAAATGGGTGGTGCTTGGCTTGCGGACCACGGCGTTTGAGCGTTTGAGGACTTGGCTGGGTCGAGGCGTTGGTGATGGCAAGGCGACAGTGAGTTTCCGCTCGTGGTGACGGACTGAGGTGGTGGTGAGGCGATTTGGTCGATGCTGAAGATGCAGGAGAGGCGACAGATGGTGGGGGGAGAAGAGGCGAAGATGGCGATGGAGCAAAGGTATACCTAGGAACCAGGGTACCTACGGAGACAAGGGGTGCCAGTGTGATGCAGTCGGGTCACTGTGGTGTGGCACGGAGTGGCACTCGACGGCGTGGGTTCGTTCCGGGGCGGGTGACGATGCAGGGCTACGCCTTCTCACGGAACAGGGGACCTCGATTGTACTATAGGTACAGCGGCAGTCGAGTCGAGTGGTGTTGTACTGTACTGTAGCAGGTCCCTACGTAAGTGGCAGTGGTGGGAACGGCTAGGGCGTGTCGAGAATCTAAGATAAGGAGAAGAGAGGGATCTCATGAGAAGGGTGGGAGAGAAGGAGAAGGAGGAAGTCGGTTGTCGGCACGTCAAGTAAGCCTTCCCAAGTGGAAAGGCATGGATGGAGCCAGGGCGGGAAACGCCAGAGACGCACGAGAATTTTCAGCGTCTTCGAGGAGACCGCCAGACCCAGACAGAGAGCCCAGAGCAGAGAAGAGCCCAGAGCAGAAGTGTGCCGGGGAGACGGCATCACGAAGGAAGGATGGGGCCGGGGGGACGGGCTTGGGACCGTGGGACGGGCGGAGGCGTGGCATCAGAAAGCCCGATCCAGCGCTCAGAGCTCCGATTCCTCGGGGGGTCGTCCTGTGCAAGGCGATCAGAATGCATTGGCGCCAGAGGTCCAGCAAAGTTGAGAAAACTGGGCCGCCCAGGGCCTGTCCAACGGATTGTCATTTTAATGCAGGGCTGTGCTGGGTGCACCCCAGCAGTGAAAAAGTTAAAAGGTGGCAGCGATGGCGTCCCATACAAACCCCGAGGCCATCGCCGATGCTCGAGGCAGTTTGCAGTAGCAGCTGGCAGGGTGGCCTTGTACTCGGCTATACCCACCCTGATTTGCGAATGGCACGCCTCATTTTCTCCATCCCATCGCTTGTCACTCTCTCCAAGGGGCTTAAGACCCCATCCAGCCCCGTTCAGCCCTGGTTTGGCCAACAGGAGCCATCTAGGCCCCATATATCGCAAGCAAGGGACCCGCCCAGCCAACCAGGCCTAGTCAGTGGCTTCCTCAGAAGCCCTACCATTTGCAGGCACCGAGCAGTACAAACCACAGTGCAGACCAAAACAACGGGCACCTGGCTAGCACAGAACCAGGTAGTACCGAGCCTGACTCCGTATGGACGTGTGGTCGACGACGTCGTACCCGGGTCTTGCATGGCAGCTGGAGGAACAGGGCCATGCTCATCTTGAATTTGGCCCTTCATCGACGCAACCACCGCGCCAGACCGTCCGGGCGCCGCAGCGCAGGCGCGGCTGGCAGCTCAAGGAGCATGCCCAGATGTCCACATCGATGTCATGCTACATATCTCCGTGGCTTCTAAATGGTCCGTCTGCATCCCCTTCACAGTTTCTGACTTTCCGTCGGCTTCTGTGGAGTCCCTATGGCTTGACCAAATTCGTGCCTGTCCCGTCCTTTGTCCCTCGTCGATGGTCCAGAAGTCTCGCTGCACTCGCATCCATCCTACCATCCTACCATCCTACCATCCAACTCGCGCTTGTGGCATGTCAGTCGAAGCATCTTTTGTTTCGAACCGACTTTCATCCGCGTCCCTACATCCCGATGCCATTCCGCCATCTCGATGTCGCCCACAATCTCGATGCCGCTCGTCATATCGCTTGTGCCTCGGGCTGGCTTGGAAGTTGGGTTGGCTAGCTGGGCAACTGGGTCATATTGCTTCCCCCAAAAGGTTCAGAAACAAAACATCATGCCACTTTTAGCATCCAATCGAGCCGGGGGCTACGGCGGGTTCATGTTCGCTTGTGTGCGCAAATGACGATTGACCCTGGCCGTGGCTTGCACCAAATGCCGCCTGGGGAGCAACAGCCGTGCAGGTGAGTGAGTCAATGAGGAGCAATCGGCCACCATGACTGGTCCTCGTCAGTCCCCTCGGTTCCGTTGTCTCTCATCCTCCTCCGAAAAACCCCAGAGGTGCCGAAGGGCAGAAGTGTGCGCTCGTTCGTGTCTGTCTGCTGACTCTTCTGCCGACTTCATACGCGGCTTGTTTCGGGTCGAATAGTGTGGTAGTGTGGTGGTGTGGTGGTGTGGTGGTGTGTGAGCCGTCTCTGGTTGAATGCCATCCCCCATCTTCCACTCTCTTCACCTCCCATTCTTTCCATCCCCGTGGAAATTACATCCGTGAGCGGAGACGAGCAAAATATGCTCCAAGCTGCTCCCGTGTGCACGGTGGGTACGGTGACTTATAGATCCACAGCTTGAAGGTGCTCGAGTTTGTCCCTGGCTGAGGGTCCGCATGTCGTCGATCTCTCCCTTTTCGACACTGATAATGACGTCGTTTCGCGGGGGAGGGGTGCTGGTTCCTCAGGGTCCAGCACCAGCAGTCTCTACGCCCTCTTCTTCAGCGTTCCATTACATCACGGTCTTTCCACACCGGGGACCCTGGCAATTCCTCACGGGTTAAACGACTAAACAGGAGCATTTAACCATTTCTAGGCATTTAGACGATACCAATAGCCCGTCGAAATCTCCTGATTTTCGCACATCCTGCATAACCATGGCTGCCTTGGTCCTTCGGTGGTGCCCGCCCCACGGTCAGGTCTTCGTATGACCAACCAGAGAGAGTCTCATTCTCATCCCCCTTCAATTATGCAACCGCATCGACTGACCAAAGTCAGCTCCTCGGCGAAGTCGCTCAATTCGCAATTCAGAAGGCAGTCAACGGACGTCTCTCGACTTACACACGGAGCAGAGCTGCTCATGGCGTTCAAATCAAAGCGATATTGCTATGCTGGCTTCCTATTGGATCAGGTCTAAGTCAGGTCCGACTAGATTGCTCCCTGATCTCCAGGAGCCGCAGCGGTAGCTCGCGCCGCGCCTGGGTGACGTAGGAGGGACCCTTCATGCAGCAAGGCCTGTGGGGGTGGCATCTGAGTCGACGCGATCAATTGGTTGCCAACGATACCCATCCTTGTGTCCATGGAGTCGACTTGCCTCTAATTCCATGGCTTCCACCAACCGTGGGTTGGTGCTCCCGAGTACCACCTCCCGGCTCATTCTGGGTTGTCCATACGTGCCATCTTGGTCATGGCATCCCAAGCGAAGCTACCCCCGGCACCCGCTAATGTCCACCGACCAGCTGAGGAATCTGGACCCCAACCTGCCGCCTTTCCCTACCGAGTCTGCAGGTAGAATCTTAGCTACCCCGGAGTTGCGACATTTTTGCAAACAAGGTGTGGCAAGCCGTTGTGGCCCTTGGCTTGCTTCTCTTGGGATTTGCCCTGTTCATGCTGGGCCATAGGCGCCGACATTGTGCTAACCAGCGCAGGCTCTGAGCATGTAGTGGAGCGGCCCGTGCTGTCGACAAGGTCTAAGCACGGCGAGGTAAGTTGCCACTGTTGTTTGGTGTTTCTACACACACTTGCCCCTTAGCGAGGACAAGGACCTGGGCTCAGGGGGCAAGCTAAGATGCGGCCCCCATCTTGTCTGGTGTTGAAATACCTCTTGGGGTGATCAAGACAGACCATGATCCTGACAACAGTTTGGTGGGTACAATCATCTTCATACTTTGTTTGTCTGTGGTCTGGATTCGCCAACCCCCAGTCGTTGAGGCCTGGGAGGATGGCCCCACCACCGAACCGAAAGCCACTCCTGACGACAGTTCCAGCAATTTCAGGGGACGATGATACCTCAGAGTGTGTCCTCGGTAACGTTTTCTGTATCCAACAGTGGCTAAGTACACTTTTCGTGTGACCTAGGTTGCTGGGACAAATTGCTCTGTTTTTGACAATGTCTCGATGCCATCCTTCTTCGCTTCTTTTCTTCTAAATTTTCATCAACAACCGCACGATCAGGCTTGCGAGCCATGGTCGTGAAGATCTAGTATGAGTGGGCTTAGTGATGTGGGGCTTAATTCACTACTACCAGCCTATCATCTCATAATAGGTACGGAGTACTAGTTCTTGGAAACAGTGAAGCGTGTTGCTCTTTCAGTTTAGTCGTTTTTCTTTCCCGAATAGAGAACGATCTTCATTTTTGGGTCACAGCTCGTTGTCGATACCGTCAATCCCCAGCGCAAGAAGCTAGCCATACACGTGCAAGGTAATTCTACGGCGGAAGACAGCGTGGATTGTGTGATCAGTATTCCTCACCAGTATTCTTCACCAGTAAATAGGCAAACTTATTACAAGCCAATTACAAGTGAGAATCAGAGAAAGTGTGCAGAAGAATTGCATAGAAAAGTGTGCAGAGATGATGATTCTGTCATTTCAATTCATAGAGCTTAATTCCTTGTTTTTGTTTCGTCTCTTGGTCTATCCCTCAGGCGGGCATGTCTCATCTATCCCGTAACCGCCTCAACTCCATAGTCGCTCGCCAACTCACAACACAACGCTCCCAAAGTCACCACAACGACAACAACTATAACCGATTACAAGAATACTTTATTCGGCGTTGCGCTTGAGATCCTTCTGGAGGAGAGACTTGCCAGTCATCTCATCGGGTTGGGGAAGACCCATGGCAGCTAGGATCGTAGGGGCGACATCACCCAGGACACCGTCGTTCTGCTTGAGGTTCCAGCCCTCAGGAGCGTTGGCCATGATGAAAGGCACCTTGTTGGTGGTGTGGCTGGTCTTGGGCTTGCCGTCGGCGAACTTCATCTCCTCTGCGTTGCCGTGGTCAGCGGTAATGAAGAGGATATAACCCTCCTTCTTGCAGGCCTCGAGGATCTTGCCAATGGCCTTGTCAGTGGTTGCGCAGCCAACGATGGCGGCCTCGTACACGCCGGTGTGGCCAACCATATCAGGAGGAGCAAAGTTGTTCATGACGAAGGGGAACTGCTGTTCGCCAAGACGCTTGACAACCTGGTCGGCAACACCATCGGCGGACATCTCAGGAGCCAAGTCGTATGTGGCGACCGCCTTGTTGGAGGGAACGAGATCCTGGCTCTGGTCACGTGTCTCGAGGGGGAACACCTTCTCAACACCGCCGTTGAAGAAGAAGGTGACGTGAGCGTACTTCTCGGTCTCAGCAATGTGGACCTGCTCGACGTTCTGCTTGCCTAGCCACTCGGCGAGGACGTTGCCCATTTTTTGAGGCGAAAAGGCAATCTCGAAGGGGTAGTCTCCCTTATATGAGGTCATGGTGACCAGTCTGTCGAGCTTGGGGAAGGGGAAGTCGGGGAGGACGGAGGTGTCGACTCCACCAAGGACTTGGGTGATTTGGCGGACGCGGTCCGATCGGTAGTTGAAGAAGAAGACGATGTCGTCATCTGCATGAATAGGTCAGAACACATAAGCCACGAATCAAACCCGGGACGAGCTTACCCTTGATACGGCTCTCCTCACCGCCAACAATGATGGGGGTCAAGAACTCATCCTTATCCTTGCTGCCGCCCAGCTCATATCGAGCCTTGACAGCGGCAACAGGGTCCTCGGTGGCCTCGCCCTCGCCCAGAATCATACCCTTTAGGGCAATCTCGACTCGCTCCCAGCGCTTATCGCGATCCATGGCATAGTATCGGCCAACGACGGTGGCGATCTGGCCGAGGCCAATCTCGGCGAGGGTCTCAACGAGCTCCTCCATGTAGCCAGCACCGGACTTGGGGTCAGTGTCACGGCCATCGCCGAAGAAGTGGATGAAGACTTTCGAGACGCCGTATGCCTTGGCGGCCTTGACGAGAGCGTAGAGGTGGGTTTGCTTGGAGTGCTGTTTTGGCGGTGTAAGTGGCATGTTTGGATAAGAGAGGTGGCTACAAGAGCAGGGGTGGCACTCACGACACCGCCGTGGGAGACGAGACCGCAGAGATGCAATCGGCCATTGCCGGCGGCAGCAGCTTGGAAGGTCTTCTTGATGACCTCGTTGCCGTCCAACTCGCCGTTCTTTATGGTCTGATCGATTCGGACCACGTCCTGCCAGACGACACGGCCGGCGCCGATGTTTAAGTGTCCAACCTCAGAGTTGCCCATGAGGCCCTCGGGAAGCCCAACCGCCAGCGATGAGGCATCGAGCTCGGTGAATCCGTTGACGTCTCTGGAGAGCTCGTCCATGACGGGAGTCTCGGCGGCGGCAATGGCATCGCCGTCCTTGGGGCTCTCGTCGGAGGGGATGCCCCAGCCATCAATGACGACTGTTTGCGTGCAAGAGAACCATGATTAGCCACGCGAGCTCGAGATTGACAAGCATAAAGCAGATGACGAGGACGTAGTCAGGCCGCGCGTGCTTCTGCGGTGCCTGGGGCGATGGAGTAACCGCAGGGGAGTGCTCAGACGAAAGACCGCACTGCAACGCGTGGGTATCGCGGGGCAATTTGGGGGACGCGATGGTAGTGGGGGAGGTCATGATGGTGTTTTTGGTGTCTTTGTAGTGGTGATAGTGGGGAGGGAGATGGAGGGGGCGGGGCTCAACGGGACAACGTACTGAGGCAGGCTTTCTGCTCGGTCTTGGACATGGTGAATTTGGTACTTTCTCGGTGAAGGGGATGGTGAGGAGAAAAAGGAAGAAGGGGGAGGGAAAAAGGAGAAGAAATAGGTACAACTTGAGGGTGCAATGAAGGAAATAATGCGTGATTTGATGGGCCCAGAACTGACGGACGATTTCACATAGAAACACGTTAGTTGTGGTGGGGGGTTATGTCATCGACTGATAGGCGTAACCATCAGGAGGTTCGGGATTATTCAAATTAGCACTGTGTCTGGTCGCGCAGGCACACCCATGTTCCATTGTCAGAGAGCAATTCGTACCGTGTGGACACAGTGCAACTCAGGTCTAGGGCCACTCACCGAGTTCCCGGTCCAACCCAACAACGGCCCATCGGCCCAATCGATCTCGCGCATTCTCCCGCCATCTTCGATAACATTTATTAACGGAGACGGAACGCATGCAAGGCTGCCGACTCTCCACCCGGCTACGTTCCCCGGCCGTTCGATTTTCTCCAGCGAACCTGACCTAACGATACTACACGTGCGAGAGTCTTGGATACGAGCAGCCTCATCTCGTTCGAATCTGAAAAAGAAACCCACCTTTCACGGCCGACCCCGACTTCAGACGAGCCTCCCTTCTCCTCAGCCTCCTCCGTTATTGCGAGAGCAAGAAGCGCCGCCGCAACACACACTGGGCAATGGCGTCCTCCACGGTGCCGCACCCACTGGCCCTGCCGCCCAGCTTCTCCCCCGATACCCTCGACGCCCTGGCCGAGCTCTCGCTGGTCCTCGCCAAGGTCCGCGCAAGCATCCAGTCCTCCTCAGGCATCACCACAGAACCTGCCCCCGGTGGCGACGGCCCCGGCGGCCCGACCTTGTCCTTCAAGGAGGTACCCGGCGCGACGGACGGCTTGAAGCACAAGCTGCAGCGCGCCCGGGCTCAGGTGCGCGCGTTGCCGGACATGAACCGCACCGTCGACGAGCAGAGGGACGAGATCAAGGATCTTGAGGCGCGCATTCAAACCCAAAGGACGCTACTGCAACGACTGAGAGATGAGGCCGCAGGCAGGGAAGGAAAAGAGGAGGCAACAGGGGGGGACAAGATGGAGTCGTAAAGAAAGAAAATGGTACAATATTGGAAATGGCGTTGGCGTCCGTGGGCGTTTTAGGCATGGGTATTCCTGGCAGCAAGGAAAAGCGCGGCATCATACACATTAGCGTTCTGGGGAACATTCAGAAGATCAAAAGGGAGGCTACATTCTATCGCGATTGGCTATGAAAAACTTGTCATCCCAAACACCATATTCCCATCATCGACAAGCGCACAGTGCATGAGTGGGACATGGAGTAGGTCATTGGCGTGGAATACCGAGTTTCTTGAGCGTCTCCTCCACGCTGGCGCCCGGCTGCCCTGGCACCACCTTTCTCCACAGCTCGTCGGCCAGCCTCTCGTCCTCAGGCAGAGTCGCCCAGTTGGGACTATGATCAGCTTTGAGCCACTTGAAGTCGTCCACCTGATTCCACTGGTTCTCCGTGTCTTTATCTGCCTCCGTCACCTACGCCTTGAGTTAGTGGGCAAGAGAAGCGAAGTGTGTCCCTGGTTATTACTTACATATACATCAGGTAATGGTGCAAATCGCATACCGGAGCAATCTTCAATGATGGGGTGACTGCCACAATGGAGATATATGTCGACATTGCTGCATTCGTGAATGCGAACCTGCCTCGAAACAATGACCAGAACGCTGTCCGACACACCTGTAATGTGTACGGGACCATTAACGCGACCGGCGACGATAAAACTCTTAGAGATATTCTTGATTGCGAGGCCGGGAAAAGGGGCGCCATGGACGGTTGGGATAGACATGTCAACAATACACCCACTCAGTTCAGTTAGACTTCCCGACGCGGTAGCTCGGGCGGCTGACGAAGGAAGGATGATGTGAAGCCCAGAGTGGTTTGAGATACCGATGGTCTTTGCGGCCGAGAAGCTAGGCTTGCGGAGAGGGGAAGTGCTGGGCCGTGCCATCTCCTCGTTATAGTTCTTAACCTTGGTGGGCAAGTCGCTGAGGGTGTCTTCTTTGGGTGGCTCAGGAATAGTTTCGGCAATGGGCAAGGTGTTCTTGCGAGAGAGGCTGCCAGGGTTCAGGCGTGGGTCGTTCTCGGGAGCACCCATATCGACATGAGGGACGTTGGTACGACGGAACTGGAAGCGCGACTTGGGTGTGATTTTGACAATGGTCTCATTGAGCTTTTCCTGCAAGGTCTTGATGGTCTAGACATAGGGAAGTGTCAGTTCATATCCACGCAGATGAGGCATCATGAAAACGAGAGTCGGACCTCTGAGTATTGTTTCCGGTCGTAGGATGGAGTGAAATCGGCGGCATCGGAGACCTCGTTCTGGAGCTTGGCTATGGCTGCAAGAATGTGATCGATGGCCTCCTGGCGCTCGCCGCCTACGTTTGCAATGGAGGGGAGCTCATTGACGAGATCCTGTAGACCTGAAAGAGAAGGAAGACAAAATATGAGACCTATTCCCAACCAGGGACGGGATTGTTCAGGTGTGAGCCTCGGTCACTCACCTGACACACTCTCGGTAAAGTGATTATAGAAGCGCTGCTTGGGATCCATGGTGCTCTTGCGGCGGAAAAGGAACGGGTGAGCGGCGGACGACTGGGTTTGAGTCTGTGTTTGGGCTTCCATGATGGACATGGTTAACAATGGGAGTCTTTTTTTTATTGGGGATCACTGGCTCTCTCGTTCAGGCTTTATAGAAGAGCAGTATAACAGGACGCGGTAGGGTAGAGGGTGAGGTGAGGTGGAAAGGCAGGCGTAGACGAAAGGCTCAACAAGACATGGGATGACGATGGCAATGGCGGTGGCAATCGGAGCGGTTACTTGCGTTACAAGACGAGTGGAAGCTTAATGGATGGGTATATAAGAGGTAAGATGGTAAGAGCGTGAAGTAGGAGCAAATGTAAGAACAGAAGAAGAAATAGGACAAGGGAAGGGAGGGGGAGGTAGATGGAGTTTTAGATGGCAGAGGGGATGGCAGAGGGGATGTGACATGGTATGGGCTATCGACACAGTCTCGACTCACAAATGGCCAGAAAAGGAGCCAGACGCAACCTCGAAAAAGGTGGCGGCAGGTGCAGCAGCAGGTGACGTTCAAAATGCGACCCGTTTCCTCCGTTTCTCGCGTGCAGGGCTTATACTCGTTCGTCCTCGGTCGACAAGGGGAAGTGAAGTGAAGCTAGGGAAGGGTACGAGGCGAAATGCACGCAGCTTTGAGTGGCCCGAGCAAAGGCCAGTGACGTCAATGCCACCTGATGGGTTATTCGTGCGGTGGACGATGGGCGAGGCGAAAAGGTTGCGGGGGTGAGGCGACAGGGTTTTGGATGGTGAGATTGACTTGGTTACTAGGAGCTGAGAATGCAGCTGCGTCCGGAATTTATAGTGCGGATGTGTTGCGTAGGCGAAAAGGGCGTGTGAATGGATGTGAATGGATGTGGGAACGAGAGATGAGTGGTTGTGGGATTGAAGTCGGGGAACAAAGCTGTGGGGGATGGGAGGGGTAGCACGTCTGGTGAAGTCACGTACAACTGTAGACAACTGTAGGGAGCTGTATCGAGAGAGTCACGTCGCCATGTGTGCCCACTCTGTTTCTGTTTATGCGCAGACGGACAGGCGGCAGTGGGAGAGACGGAGGCCAAGGACGGGGTGATGATTGGACTTGGCATGGAAAAAAGAGACATGGAGGCGACTCGGAACCGTGGAGAGGCCAGAGGCGGATGCGGTTATGGGCTAACAATTGACGGCGCAGAGGTGGTGAGAAAAGCGGCTGCAGGCGTGGTGTTGTCGCGGCACAATGGCACCACCGCCTCATTCTAGAATCTAGGTAGGCGGGTCAGGAAGGGGAAACAACTTCAGTTTTCGGGACTACGACGCATTCGTACCTGCTGCAATAAGTCAACAATGTAGTTAAGCATCGGGAGAAGGGGCGGCCTGGGCCTTCCTGTTCTAGGCCCTTTTTTTCGTCCCTTTTCGTTGGTGGGGTCTTATGTTGTTGCATCTGGTGTTGCTCACCATGCAATGGCATCCTTTGTTCAGTCTGTACTCTGCCTTCCGTACAGACCATGCCATGTCGATATCCCCATGTCCCCCCCCCCCCCCTCCTACAATTGATACCTACCGTGTCGAGACAGAACCAGGCACCAGATAGGCCGAAGAACCTCCCCGCCCCTGGGCCCTGGTCGGGCTGGGGTTGAACGAACCCGGCCGCTTTTCTCATCGTGGGCCGATTCCACTGATGGGCGAGGTCTGCTCACGCTCGACAAAACACAGCAATGACATGGGGATAATGCTCCGGCCATCTGGAGTTTCTCGACATCATCGGCGTCCCAGAAGGGAGGCGGAGGCGATCACTACCGCAGCAACTGTCTCGGCGCCACGGCGTCAGCCTGTCACGCCGGTGTGCCTCTAAGGAGTCTGAGCCTCTGAAGTGGGCGCCTCTAAGGGCTCCGAGGTGCGCGTGGCGAACCGGATCATCGACTCATCCACCACTGCATCGGTGCCATGAAGCGCGGGGAAGCAGCTTGAGGGTGGCTTTTGGCTCTGGGGATTGCGGGCGCTACATCGGGACCGTCGACGAGGGGATGCTGAGAGGGTGTAGGTGGCTTTGGCATCATTCGACGATGCTCGGCTGCGCATATGCGGTTGTTGGCTTTCACCATCGTCGCTAACACTAGGGGGGGGATACGACCTCGGGATGCGTCGTCGTCGATTCCATTTTGCTACCGATCACATCCATCCCCAAATGGTTTACCGAACCTCTATCAGGTTGCAGAATCCTTGACCTCATTGACCGAAGAACTACACACTAAGTTAGATATCCGTATGTATCCAACTAATACGCGGCATATCAATTCCCACCGCGGTTGGCGCGTCCTCAAAGACGATCCTTGATGCGAGCAGGGGATTGTGATTCGGCGCAACCAGGATGCTGCTCCATCCCGGCTCCTGAGGCTTTAATATCGACCCTCGTACAACCACAAGTGGCAAGATTAGCGTTTTGTCATGGAGAGGGGATACTTAATTGGAAGAGGGGAACGTGCTTCCTACTGGCTATGACTACTACGTACCTAGTACGTTCAACTCTTTCGTCGAGTTCCCCCAAGTCGTCCTCTGTTTAACTTCATCTACACACAAGGCTTCACAGGAACGTTAAAAGCACCACGCTTGTTTCAGACAATCGCAAACCCCATTTTCGCCGAATATCTTACGTAGCTATGCTACTCTCTAACTTAGCAGGTAGCTTAAGACACTCTGCTACTCACCATAATCCATAGTCCAGTCAATCTCTTATGCGCCAGTGCCAGTACCTCCGAGGCATCTACAACAAAAAACCGCCATAGCCGTAGTATCCTCCAATGCTTGGGTATTGTTCCTGGAATCGCGAAACATGAAAACCAAATCTCTCATAAACAAAACCTCATCGCCATATCGCCTTCATGGCCCATTGGCTTGCCCACCGGTGTCAGTCCCTCCAAGGCATCCACAAAATCACCATGGTCGCTGGATTTCCTTCAATGCTTGGGTATCTTGCGTAACTTGGGTATTGGTCGTTGAAATTGTTGAACATAGAAATCGAATCTTTCGTCAAAAGAGATCATCGTTGTAAGGTCTTCTTCCTCACTGTCGCTCTCATCTCCTGGCGGGTAGCTCGGGCCTCGCGTGCCCGGCGTGCCTGGCGCAACATTTTCTCCACCTTTTTCCTCTTCAATCTCCCCCCTTGAGCATCGACGGGATACTTCGGGCTAAGGTTCGTGCCCTTGGACCAGCTCATGAGTTGTTCACGGCTTTGGGAACTGCGCTGTTTGGGTCGCCAGGAGGTGGGGCTTTGGGGGCTCTCCACGTTACCATCTGGTGTGGTGACAACAATGCTTGGGATAGGGTCGTTAGTTGGCGCTGGCTCTTTGTACGTCTGTCTGGTGGGAGGATCGAGGGTGTTGACTGTGGTGCGTTCTGACACATTGGTGGTAGGTTGTAGAGGCGGAACCGAGTTTCCCATCATGAGGTGTGAGATCTTGTCCCCCAGGTCGCTTACCAGTCGCAATTGTCTGTGGAGGAGCGGAAGCCCCTTAAAGCTGGAGATGAAGAGTTCGCTAGAATGAAAGTATTGTTTTCGAATACCGCCGTTGATGGAGGGGCTCGAATGCGACGTTGCCTTTGCGGTATTCCCTTCGAGCGATACATAACGTGTCGCTCCCATCTTGACGTCTTGAGAGTTGGAAGAATGTTGAGGATCGGAATTTGTCTTGGTGATAGTCTTTCTGAAGCTAAGGTATTTTAGGAGAGGTTGGGTTGTCGAAAGTAGAGGAGGTATCGGGAGAAGTGGAAGTGGTTGCGAGAAGAGGAAATTGGGAAGAGGGAAGTTTCGAGAAAGAAAGTTTCCGAGGAGGGAGAGTTGTCAAGAGAAGACAAACCAGTGAGGAGAAGAGGAAGAGCAAAACAACAACCTGTTTGACAGCTGGCTGGTCGCTGCGTTTGCAGAATAACTTTTCCATTCTGATTCTCCTTGACCTTCAACTCCATTAACTGCACGGCAACCAACAGGCTCGTTTTCGAAAGTGGGTCCAACTAAACGCTCAATCGTTCGCTGTGAGTCAATGGAACCTTTTAATCTATTTTATTTGAAGCCGAGACTCTATTGATTGGTTCCTTTCGTTGCCTCCCAAGTAGCTCGCACTGTCATTGGCGCAGCAGCACAAGCCAACCCAACAACGAGTTCGAAGAAAATGTGGTTGTTCGGTTCCTGTCATCACTAGACTAGATTCAGAAACAAGAGCGGCCAGTTATCAGAGCACGTCGTTATATTTACAATTGAACACTAATTATTCATTAACTGATTACCCAGTTCTATGCAAATCATCTAGACCGGCCCGCACTAGCATTGCCACGCCGTCCTCCGTTTGGCAGCGGCGGAATGTAGGGCATTGGGAACCGCTTTGTTGCCCGTGATTCCTCATTGAGAGCCCTCCACATCTCCCAGATCGTCGCTCGTCTCGCCGGCAGCATACTGTATTGCAAGCTATACAGGTTCTTTCGATTGATAGGTGGCACGAACATGCCCGTCAGCAAGCAGAAGAATACCCGTGGTGATAGGTAGTGCTTTCGAATGCGGTTGGCCATCTGGAAATACTGATTGAACATGGCTCGGAAGGTCAACGGGATTGACTGGGACGAATATGTTTTAGCTCTAGTCCAAATTTGCACCCGGGTAATGGGAAACCAACCTTGAGATAGATGACCGAAGTCGGCGGTTGATTAGAGGAATTAGGGCTACTGTGTCTATGAATATGGGCATCGCGAAGTTCGAAACGGATGCCACCTGTCTCGGTCAGTTTAATCTCCTTGGCAAATGCTGGCTTGTCCTACCGGGAAGTCTTCGTGGGTCTTTGATCCTCAGCATGAGCGCAAATAACGGGAAGTGATTCAGACACGACAGCAAGGTGTCGAATCCTGCCTTCAATGAGATGATGACCATCCTCGCAATGGCAAAGTTAAGGTAAAAGACAGCAACGGTGGGGAGGAGAAAGAAGAGGAGAGTGAAGAGAATAGTGCCAACAAGGAGCTGATCCAGGTCGTAGTCGCATGAATCAATGCGGTTGCGGAGAACGTTGTGTTTTTTCCCGCGGAAGAGATGGAAGAGGGATTGTAGGATTGTGAGTTGCCAATGATATATGCGCCCCGAAGCAAGGTAGAATGAGTAAATGTGAATGGTCAATGCCGATAGCATATCAGAGAACATGGCGATGGGCATGCTCGCACCTGCAAAGGACGAGAAGCCGATGAACCACACCATTTGCGGCAGCGCTGGAGTCAGAGTCTCGATACAGCCTGACAGTACTGTTAGCTTGTATACTAAACACGACATGCGAAGCCTTACTTGACCAGTAATCAATGACCCAGAGAAATAGGTCACCGAGAAAATCCGCTAGCTTGCCGTTCAGCTTTAGACCAGCAGGCCAACCCATCAGCCACGAAATACTGCTCTGGAGGGCTTCGACGGTGTAAGTCCTAAGCAAGTCACTGATTTGGTCTGCCACCCAGTCGACATTTTCAATAATGTACGACCCCAGGGCGATGCCGATGATGACGTCGTTGGCGACGAGCCACAAGCTGTTGTAGAACCGGATGTAGTCAGGATGGCTTGTCGTCACACTTGCCCAGTTGCCCTTCCGTTGACGCAATGTAAGGTACTGCATAGGCCAGTAGCAGAATTGTTGGAGGCGTATCTCGATTTGTTGTGCGGTTGCCGATATGTCCTTCAAAGCGGCGTAGCTGGGTTTTAACCGAAACTCAAGGAAAACGAGCAACATCTCAGCCATCATGCGGTGTCCCATCAGCAATAGAATAAAAGCCTTGCGCAGGACAGGGAAGAGATATACGGTGAACCACGTCCACAACTGCAAGATAACATAGTTTCTCATAGTTGTCGCCGATTCAACCACTCTCTCGGACACACTAAGGCTTCGTCGAGGTCTCGTCCCAATCCTCCCAACGTTCTTTTGTAGCGTCTGTTCCAATTCCCATGACCAGTTGACTTGGTTGACGATTTTTCGTAGGGCCTTGTCGCGGGCAGACGGTACCCGCTTGAATATGGTATGTTGCTTGAGCTTCTCAACGAGTTTTCGCCTCTCCTCCTTCAACTGTCGCTCATGATGTTCTTCCTCTGTTTCTGGTGCTTTGGTGCCGCCCATCGAGGAACCACCATGCCCAAGCGCAAGGGAGATGGGATATAGGGAAATGTATTGCATCCCTTGTGGCCGGGGCCGATCATAGAGAATGAGCTGGACGCTGGCCGCCTTGGCGCATGTGATTTTGGGGGCTCGTTGATTAGGGCTGGTTGTTGCGCAAAACCAAGACGGATCTGCAGCGCTGGGATCGGGCGGGTTGGAAAGACCCAAGACATGCATCGAAGAATGGCCACATATTTCGTAGATTCGGTTAGGAGGATGCGGTTCGCTGCGGAAGAAGGTGCCAGACCGAAGGTGGAACTCGGCATTGCGAGCCTGGTAGAGGTCAGCAGAAGCTCAATGCAACAGGGAATGGTCCATGACTGACGTCTACATCGTCCAAGACAGCCACGACGAAGACATCGAGAGTCGAATTCCGCCACCCCACTACCACCCCAGGACGATCCGACCTGCGAATGTCCGTCGGCCAGAACACTCTCATCAACCCATCATGCTCTACCATGACAAGCAGCGCGACTGGTTAAAGTATTCGCGCTCAGAATGACCCCCGCCGCCGTAGCTGCTCTCGCGCAGAAACGTTTATACCTGGTGTTCGTGGATGCTAGACCAATTAGCACATGTCACAACCGCAACCACACCCCTCAATCAAGACCTGGTGGGAGCGTACCAAATGGGTCTCTTTTCTGGATATTAGTACGGTCGGCGTGAAGATGGCGAGAAACAGAAGAGTTAGGCCAGCGAAGGCCTTTGCCGCGCGCGCCTGGGTGGATGAGAAGTGTCAGTGCAAGAGCTCCTTGGGTTTTGTTGGGGGTCGCAACTGGCCAGCTGGCCTTGGGTGGTGGGATAGCGTCATACTCACAACAACTCCGTTTTCCCAGGCAAAGATGGCAAGTTCATAGAGGCGAGTGACGAGATCCCAGCGCGCTGTAATGTAACCAGCTACGAAGATGGCGAGCGTGAGGATCGAAAATGGGTGCATAGAGCGTTATTCCTCGCGGCAGGACATGGACATGCCAAGCCGTCGGGAGGTGGGCTGCCGGCGGGACAGAAGGCGGGATATGGTCTCGGCCGCAGATCGGAGAGGGCTTTGCACGACGCACGATAGAAGATAGAGGTCGAGTAATGAGCTGGGGCAATCGCGAAGGAGGGATGGGTGGAACGAGGTCGGCCGTTGCGAGCTTCGGAGGCGGTGCGAGGACGGTTGATGCGATCGCCAGTTCCGAGTCAATGGCAGGAGGAGGAGGAGGGACTGCATTACCCCTGCATCAGATGGAACTGCTTGCGTGGATGGATCGTGGATCATTGATCCAATCACCAATCCAATGCGAGCTCGAGATTCAACGACAAAATGTGGGTCGGCAGCAACACCAGCGATCACGTGGAGCCTGCCAGCCTTCGCATCGTGCCCATGATCGCATCGTCATCGTGTAAATGGAAGCCAGGGAAATGGTTGTATTGTATACATTTTTTGCTGAGGGGGAATGGTTTTCTCAGAAGCCGTATGCATGGTTGAAGAAAAGACTCTAGTTCGCAACCCGGTGTCTGTCTAGTTGAACAGGTTCAGCTGAACAGCAAGGTTCCAATATTGCTGGGTTATCCAGTACGCCAAACTCGCTGAATGAAAGCCAGCCACATCTACTCTGCAAATTTGTCAAAGATATGGCACTCAAATCCATGGCGTAGAGCATGCTTACTTTTATTTCCCATATGTTTTAGATCGTTGTCTCTGTTGTCCTCACGAGCATCGTCAAGCAGCTTGTCGATGCCACGTTCCTTGAGAGCCGACTGTGCCGAGCCGTTAGTTGCGACAGCACTGAATCGATGGGCCTTGAATAGTCTTACGTGAAGGCATTTCTGATAGTCCTTGAACAGACCAGCGCATTCCTTGTTGTCCTTTTCTTGTCCCCTGAGGTACTCTGCTTCCTGTCAGCAATATGTCCCGACATGCATGAAGGTTAGGAGCATCGCACTCTCGCTGTACCACTTTAAGAAGCACGTATCATAGCGCCTATGTTGTGAGTTTGAGGATTTAAAATGACGTCCTGTTGCTGACATACTCTTTCACTTCGTTGCACTCTGGGGCGAGGGAGGCAGACATGGTGGCGATGATGTAGTTGGCGCTATGAGAATTCTGGCGCGAAGCGTCTTGAAGGATGAGAGCCGCCAAGGCCGAGTCTCTCCACTCCCCTTTTAAGTTCTGACAGCGACACCTCAAGGCTGCCGCAGTGATGACGTAGACGAATACTTCCAAAGGATCGGAATACGCCGGTAGTTTGTCAGAAATATTGACCAGGAATTGAACTTGCAGATCGTGCTTCAGCTGACTGAAGAAACAATCCCGTCTCGATTTGACTCAGGACGGGTTCGGGGAAATGTAAGGTCGTCCCGTTTCATTGGCTGTGGCGCATGCGCAAGTTCGCTCACAGTGATTCGCCAAAGCTCCTTCCCCGCTGTGAGCAGGGATCCCTCGCACTTGCGCAAGCCTCCCACCGTCTCATCCTCTGTCGCGTCTGCCCGCTGGAGACGCGACATCCACCAAAAGCCGCTTGGTGCTTTCAGGCCTTTGCTTGAACTCCCAGACAGGTAATTCCACATAGCCCGTCGCTTTCCGGTGATTTTCACATCTCACATATCCACCCTTCCTTCCAGGTCAGGCTTTGTTTTGTTTTGATTCGGCCATGGCGCCGTCACCCAAGAGGATTGAGCAGGCGCTGCTTGACGGGACCAGCGAAGTGTACAGTGAGAACGCCGGTGACACAACTGTGAACAAAGTCCGAAAGCATGTCGAGGAGAAACTTGGCCTAGAAGGCGGCTTCTTCTCCGCCGGCGATTGGAAGTCGAAAAGCAAGACCCTCATCAAGAGTCGCGTTGTATGGATTAATTCGGATCGTGGGATGTTAGTTCAAGACTGACCACTCTTTTCAGGACCAATTACTCTCAGAAATCAAGGAGTCCGATTCTACCGCCGGCTCCAAACGCCGCTCTTCTGTATCTGCTGCTTCAAAACCCAAGCGCCAGAAGCGCGCTCCGAAGCCGAAGAAGCCGGCCAAGAAGGTGGAGTCGGATCTAAGTGAACTCAGTGAGTTGAGCGAACTGAGCGAAGAGGAGAAACCCCAGCCCAAGAAGAAAGCTGCAACAGCTCCCAAGTCAAAAGTGGCGGATTCAGATGAGAAAGATGACCTAGCCCAGCTCGACCTTGAGAATGGCGAGGCCGATGCTGAGGACAAGGCCCAAGAGGAAGGGGAGAATCCTGCTTCAGAGAAAAATGAAAAGTCGCCGTCGAAGGCCAGAGCGATGCCAACGATCACGCTTGGCGAAGAAATCAAGGATGAAGTGACGGAGGCGCCCAAGGATGCTGATCCACAGCCAGTCAATGAAGAGGAAGAATACTCCGACGTCATCGACGAGCCTGTGAAGCCGAAGCGAAAGAAGAAGGAAACGAAAGAAAAGAAGGAAAAGAAACAGGCTCCCGGCAAGTCTACCAAACCGACCAAGACAACTGCGAAAAGGACATCGACATCTGAAGATCCGCAGGAAGCCGAGATCAAGAAGCTCCAGTCCCACCTCATCAAGTGCGGTATGCGAAAGCTCTGGCACAACGAACTGAAACAGTATGGGGATGACGCACGCGCCAAAATACGCCACCTTAAGCAGATGCTGTCGGACATAGGCATGGACGGTCGTTTCTCGGAGGCCAAGGCGCGCGAGATCAAAGAAACCAGGGAGTTGATGGCTGAGGCTGAGTCTGCGCAGGAAATGAATCGCCTGTGGGGTGTTGGTGGGCCTGGTCGTGCGAGTCGAAGCAAGAGCAACGCTACGAAGGGAGACCAGGGTGAGGCCAGCGATGAAGAAGGCAACGATGTTGGAGACGGTAAAAATACTGACGCGGACGAAGACGGTGACGAGGATGAGGATGTCAGCTATGCAGCAAGGCGGAGGAGGGCGCATGCCGATCTGGCCTTTTTGGGAGATGATAGCGACTCGGACTAATTTATTGGTGTTCATGCTTCACAGGTTGTTTGCAGGGACGGTGTTAATGTGTCGGTTTCAAATGTTCTGCTTTCTATCACGGGAACTCTTGTACAACAAATCACGAATGCGACCAATCGAGGCTTTTGATTTGGAATATTGCATAACGCTTGGAGAGATATGTCAAGCATTTAATCCGCCCACGCCTTGTAAACGAAGCGCGATCCGAAGGACTCACCCTTCTTCACCACCACCATGTTCTTCCACTCTGGCACGTTGCAGGCGTTTACGTACCGACCGGGTTCACAGCAGAAGCCGCTGCGGGCGCCGCGAGCAGCCTGACCCTCGATGGCGGGGACATCGATATACTTGCCGGTGTAGAACTGGAAGGCGGGCTCGGTGCTAAGGACCTCGAGATGGATGCCCGTCTTGGGGTGGTGGGCGGCGAGGTTGAGCTTCAGGGGCTCGTTGCGGGTGTCGACGAGGACCGAGGCCGGGTCGGCGTTGAGGATGAAGCAGTTGTCCACGTTGGGCTCCTCGGGGCCGAGGGCGAAGGGGACGTTGCCCTCGATCCCCGCGTACGGCTCGATGCCGCCGGTGGGGATGCTGCCGTCGTCGAAGGCGAGGTTCTGGTTGGTGGGGAGGGTCACTGAAGTGCCCTCGATGGTGGCATCACCGGTGAGGTTGAAGTATGAGTGGTTGGTCAGGTTGACGATGGTCTCGTCGGCGCCGCTCACGAGCTTGACCTCGTACTCCATGGCGAGCACAATGGCCTCCTTGCCGTCGATCTGCTGCGTGCCGGTGGTGTAGATAACGGTAGCCTCGACGGTGCCCGGGTAACCCTCATCGCCGTCCTCGCTGAGGAGCTTGAAGGCCACGCTCTCGCCGCCCTTGAGGCCGTCGACGCCGGGCACCTCCCGGATGCCGACCGGGGTGGGGCCGTCCCAGACACGCTTGCCCCAGCCGACGGTGCCGCCGTGGAGGTGGTTCGGGGCGTTGTTAACGACGAGCGGATACACCTGGCCGCCGTTGAGGCTGTCGATCTTTGCGTCCTTGATGCGGTTGGCCCAGCGGCCGATGGTCTCGCCAAAGTAAGGCGTGTTGTACTTGACGTAGTCGTCCGAGGTGGGGAAGCCCTGGACGATGTTGGTGCCGTTGACGACAAAGGACTGGATGATTGCGCCGAGCGGCAGCAGGGAGATGGGAGCGTCGGCCATGATGAAGAGGAGTGGTGTTGACCCTGCTGAAGCTTGAGAGCTGACGTTGGCGATGAGGGGGGGATCACAAGAGGAACGGTTACGCTGGAGTCAGTGTCAAAGTCACAAATCACCAAGTTGAGAGAGGGGGGAGTAGGATATTTATTAGAAAACCAAACATGAGACACGACATCCATCAAATCATGTCCCGATGATCGGGCGCATGGTGCATGGCGAGGTGTTGGCCACTCCATTTAGCGACTGGAGTCAACAGCGGGGGGGATAAATTGGCATGATGGAGCAACTGGACCCATCACGACTTCAGGCTAATTGGCGTGGTAAAATCTACCGTGTTTTGCTTGCCCAAATTCCCACATCAGCAGGCATTCAAGGGATTAATTCGCTTTCTACATACTATCACATCGTATAAAAATGGTACCATGTGCTGTCCAGCTCAGCAGCAAGCGACGACAGCGCTGCGGGGTTTGAGTCCAGCATTCACTGCGGGGTTCTTCCTCTTTCTGTAGCACCCGTCATGATGGATTGATTGTTTGGCACCACTCCATGACGCTTTGACATGGCTTGAGTGGTGCGGTTGCAGCTCAACGGGTAAAGAGTGGGTTGTACTGCAGCTTTTGCCTAGCGTACTAGATCATACAAGGCATGGAGAAGCTTTACAGCCTCTGGGCGAAGAACGACACGGCAAACTAAAAATGCCCAGTGATGAGGGTCTCATTGTCACGGGGGGGGGGGGGGGGGGGGGGGAAGAAAAAAAAACACATAAGAAGAACTATACAGTTTAATGATTTAGTATATGAATTTTGATCATTATGACTAAAAAATCCTCAACTCATGCTATCATTTTATCCACAAGTTCACCCCTCCAAACACGGAGCAAGTTTGATGCTTGTGGTGTGCAGCGTTGTGCTTATATCCCTTCGCCGGGAGGGTTCCCGGGCCAATTGCCGCTACAGACTAGCTAAGCCATGGGGGTTAGCTCGATAATGTCAAATGGAGAATTAAATAGGATCGGCAAGAAATTCAGATTCCTGCTCTGGTGTCACATCACGTATCCAACGCTCAACATGCTCATCATGTGAGAATATAAGTCCAACCTCATCATCACCACCTTCTCATTCATCACCCAGGTCAAAATGGTCATGACCTGTGAGTAAGTCGTTGGAGTCAATGCCGTCCAGCCCATAGTGAAGTTCTGGGGCTTGTGCAGCTCCGACATAGGAGCAATACAAACCAAGGCCCATTGTGTTTCAGTCATCGCTTGAAATGGGCTGCATCTTTGGTTCGTCGAGTGACTGTAATTATGTCGCCAGAAACAAGTGGATGGTGTGTCGCATGGTGAACTCCGCCTACGTTGGTAGTGAACGGACACAGTTCGCATTCGGGTTTGGCACAAGCGACTTGGTCGTTATAGCAGTAATCAAGTTCATTGAGGAAGCGAGTCTGGATGTCTTCATGATCTTGTCCAATTACAAAGTCCCAGCCTTTTCTGCTTCTTCACCACAAAGCCAAGGACAGTAGGCCTGCACACCAAAGGCCGGTTGACCTTGTCCCACCGAATGAGCTTGAACGTTGCGTTCTCACTATCCGCAAAGTCCGATCAGCACGAAGAAAGTCCGTGGCTCATCCTGGGGCAGAACCTGACGCACTCCAATTGGTAATCTTGATGCAAATGCCCCTCGCAACCCCCGAAGATATACCGTGGACCCGATTTTTCTGTATCATCAATCTGAACTTCCAACCTCTTATCAAACACTGTATTGCTGGTGGCTGAATCTGGTTCAACGACGATGCAAAGAGTCGAGGAAACCGCTGGTCGCCATCACGCGATGCAAAAGGAACGTCGTTCGGAGGAGGTGGAAGAGGACGAAGAGCGATTCTCTTGAGGGGGAGTCGGAAAGGGTGTCGCTGACTTGACGAGCTTCTGCTTGGGTTGCTATGATGGAGGCGCTTAGCCTGGTTGTTCCTCTACAGACGCAGGAGCACCTTCCGCTCCTGATCAAAAGCCTAGGCAGCGTCGGCAAGGCTTGGAATATGATGGCTCTTGGTCCACTCTTTTACGTGTGGTGGTCGAAAACGTATTTTGCATTCAAATACCTTAGAACTACGCCTCACGAAGCGGGGTTGGATGTTCGAAACATCCAACTCCAATTCAGATGGATGCCTCAGAGTCCGCCTCTAAATTCGCTCCGTCTTATCAAGTTCGAAAGGGGCATGGGGACTTGCTGCCGTTGTTGTGACTGGAAGAGCTAGGTCTCTGCAAGGCGGGGGTGTTAACAATGTAATGTAAGATAGAATGAAAGGTCGGGTTGAGGATGACCGTGGTGTTATGAATAGAGTCTTGGGCCTAAAGTCTCCGTAAACTCCTTTCTTATGACCTCAAGGTTAGCATCTTGATACTGAGGCTTCTTGGATAACCTTCTTCATAAAGGTGAGTCAAAGTTTAGTATCCTATAGTACTTTCATTTAGCTAAAGAATAGTACATCTTTACTATCTTTTATGTATGTAGATGCGATTTTTAGGACAATTCAGTCACCTGATTCATAGGTACCTAGTATTTATTAAGGGGAGTGCATGGAGTATTTTGGCCTAAGACTGATGGTAAGCAGTAGAGTGCGCCAGCTGTGGGCCGCCGCATGCCACAGGAATCCCTCGATGAAAGTCAATTGTTATCTCTCTCCAAATTGCGGAACCACGCTTGAGTGTGAATAGGCTATCTTTGCTTGAGTTTACTGCGTAGTTATGACACTAGCGGGTGGGAAAATTCATTCTATAAGCTTTAATCTGCTTGGTCGACATTATTGAGTCGCATCGGGTGGGAATGGCACATCACGTCAACTGTAGCAGACCGGGTTTGGTATGAGGTGACTGGAAACTCTACAGTCAAATTCAATGGAACAAAAATGGTATCTCAAACTATGCAATGAATCCCGAAATCAACCCTGTTCACCACCGTTCTCTTTTGTTTTATTCCCGTTACCACTCTAGTCGGTCATCGCAGACGAGACGAACGTCGAATCGCTCATCGCCCTTCCACACTTTGCTCGCTGAGTTACATCCCGCGACGATAGTCCGTAGATCGCTAATCATGCCTCCGGGACCGCTGGCAAACACTGTCGTCGGGCCTCGGATTGTGTTGGAAACAAAGGATTTGACCAACTTGTCTAGTTTTGGGTGTCGGTCATGATCCTCTTCTCCGTCGCCCGTCTTGGCCACAGGCACCTCAGTGCCGCATTCACACCCGGCATCTGAGCCAGTAGATGATGAGGAGCTGACCGGCTTCTCTTCTGAGGTGATGCCGTCCTTTTCGTCATTTTCGAAAAAGAGAGGGTTACTGCCGGTATCGCGGGTGGCATAGATGCGGATCTTCAGGTTCAGCGCCTTCTTGGCCATGCGCAGGAGCTCCAACTCCTCGCGCACCCATTCGGCGTCGGCAGCGTGGCGGATGGCCCAGATGAGCTCCATCTTGCGGTCCCGGGTGACGGGCGAGCGGGCGAGCCTCAATAGGACAGGAAGCACGTAGGTGATGCCGGTGCCTCCAGCCACGCAGACAATGTTGGTGTCAAGGTTGATGTTGTCCATGATGCTTTCGCCGTAGGCACCCGTCAGAATCACCGACGTAGTCGGCTCGTCGCCAGGCCCCAGGGCCTTCTTCGCTGCCAGCTCCGTCACCTTCTTGGTCTCTCCCTTCTTGGCTCGCAAGATGTAAGAGTGCTTCACCATGCCTTTCTCTACGATAGGGGCATTCAAAGGAGTGAAAGGGTGTGACTGCCAGATGCTGCTCTCGGCGAAGCAGAGGTAGTAGTGTTGGCCAATTTCCCACGGGTCTTGGTTGTTCTCGAGGTCTAGACGAAGAATGTCACCGTAGTCCGAGTCGGGGAACCGAGTGATGGCAGCCTGTGCCGCTCTGAAGCCCATGGTTCCAGAAGGGAGGTGGTGATAGTGGAGGTAAGCGGTTCGAAGGAGGCGGAACCCACGGTCAACGAACCAGAACAACAGGGATGGCAAAAGGAAGCACTTCAACTGCGCCCAGTGACCCCAGCAAGCGCCAATGTAGACCATGGCCAGCACGTAATGAGCTTTGCGGAAGAATTCGTACCCCGTCAGTCGAATGGCCCAAGGGGTGCTGAGAACAACGAGGAGGGTCAAGAAGAACATGGCCACAACACCCCAAATCATGTAAGTCTGGGCGATCCATCCGAGACCAACAGATGGCTGGGGTTGGTAGAGTCGCATCTCGACAACACACCAGCTGATGGTGTGGAGTCCACTTTGAGCGAAGATGACATATCCCAGCCAGCGGTGCAGGAAGTTGAAGCTCTGGTAGGGAACACCCGTGATGAGAGACAGGATGGACTCTCGACTGGCCAACATGATGGAGAGAGGCGTCAACGCATAAGCCAGCACACCGATACGATCAGACCAAGGGCCCAGAGTTGTCCGGGTGTTGTAGGTGTTCTCCATGTTCTTGACGGGGGTGACCCACGTGCGATACGTGAGACCGACGAAGCTCCAGACGGTCAAGTAGACCACTAGCGATGAGAGGATGACAACTTGTAGGCGAGTAGTGCGTCCGAAGATGACACGGACGGCATCGGGGAGGAAGTACTGGCGAGTCGCGGAGCCGATGGCGCGGCGGACCTTGGTGAGGCCGGCCTTGGGGCTCAGTTCGGGAGCGATGGGTGGGGACGAAGGCCGGCCGACGTGGCGGAGGACAGCCCAGAGGAAGAAGATGGAGAGAATGGTGCCCCATAGGATACCCGAGTAGAGCATGCTGAGGTCATGGGCGTGATAGACGAGATCGAGATACTCGCACGAGCCCTCGTCGTTGGTGCAGGGCAAGGCGCGGTCTGCGTATCCCCAGTGCGGCTCGAGAGTTTCGGCCTCGCTCATGTTCTGGATGTGACGAGCACCCAGCTCGTGTAGAGAGGTCGCCATGATGAGTGATGTGTTTGTAATGGATGTATGGCAAAAATGATAGTGTTGTGGCGATGGAGGGAGGTCGAGTAGGAAGTAGTATTGTAAGAAAGCGATGATCAATTCAGCAACGACAACATGCTCGCGCTTGGTAGTTAGACTCGGCGTCACACACACTCTAGAAAAGCAAGAGAGGCGATGGTGAACTGGCTTGCATTCACCAACGGACGTGAGGGCATAGAAATAAGAACAAGGCGACTGGCCCACCCGGCGAAAGTGTCGAGTCTCGACTCCCTGGGCACCGGGATGCCGCCATCGAGGTCCGTGATACCCACACCCAGTGCCCTGGGACGGGAACCAAACCGGAAGGGGGATGAATATCCTACATACTTGCTCACATTCTCCACGCTGAATCAAGCGAAGTGGTGGCCAAGAGAGAGTGATGAGACGAGAACGGTGCGGTGGAGCGGAGGGCCGAGCCAGGTCGAGGGGGAGGATGGAGTCAACGGAGTCAATGGGAGTCGACAGAGCGTCCAAACATGGTGAAACTGGAACCCAACTGGCTCATTGCAGAGCCCAACCTAGGTCATGATGGACTGAGATAGAGCAGTTGGTACCAACTCGTCTGAGTTGGTTTCCTCGCTACGTAGTATTCAGGGTCTCCTACGACCCCGGTTGAGCAGGAATGAGCACGTTTTCCCGGGGTCGGTCAAAGTGGGGCCGGTCCATGGCGAGATCCACCGGCTCCGCAAACGCCAACGCTCGGCGCTGCTGCAACAAGCTATGAGTTACAGGGCCTTGTTTCGGCCGGGTACTGGACGAGCAAATAAATTAGTAAATCTCATCCATTATGTCGTAGGAATTATTAAGAAACGGTAGGCGCTCTGCGGTTGTACTAAACTCGGGTGGCGGCCGCCTCATCCGGGGCTTTATTTTTCTCTTTATTTCTCCTATTCCCCTGTCCAGTCCACGCAAGTCTTGGCCTGTGGAAACAGCTCAATTATTCTCGCTCCCCTACCAGACACATTAGGAGGCTACACGACTCACGCTACTGTTAACTACGCACACACTTCACGTTGCAGTCGCCGTCTCCGGTGGATCATCCGCGAAACATCTCCCGATCCTCAGTTCCCACCACTCGCTCTCCACTCGCCGAATGGGGATAAAGACCGACAACTTGCTCAGAGCCTATAAATCCGCTCACCCACTTGGCAATTGCACCGTCCTTGGCTAGGTGGCGAGGATTCCACGCGAGCGATTCGATCCGACCATCGGCTGCTTCTTATCAAGTATAGCTACTCGACCTGGAGCTGCTCTGCTCTTCAGCCAGTGTGCCCGTCAACTAAACAAACAACACGCTCAATACGATTCAACCACCTCAACTTCGCAATCATGGACATGTCCAGCGATAGCAGCAGCACTGACTGCAAAGTCAACGTGCGCCTCTAACCCAGCATACAAACTCCCTGTCTCGTGTGCGACAACTAACTCTCCCCTAGATGCTCTGGAACTGGTACACCATCGACGCCTGTTTCCTCACCACGTCATGGCAGATCCAAAACCATGGCATGATGGCCGCCACGTGCATCGGCGTCATGCTGCTCGTCGTCCTCGTCGAGTTCTTCCGCCGCATGGGCAAGGAGTACGACAACCTGCTGCATCGCCAGTTCGAGCGCCAGGCCACCACCCACAGCACCGCCCTCGCCGCCCAGGGCTGCACTGGCGCCGTTATTCCCACGCGCCAGACCATCACGTTTCGCGTCTCGCCGCTGCAGCAGCTGGTCCGAGCCGTCATTCACGCCATGACCTTTGGCGGCGCCTACATCATCATGCTGCTCGCCATGTACTTTAACGGCTACATCATCATCTCCATCTTCGTCGGCAGCGGCCTGGGCAAGTTCTTGTGCGACTGGCTGGTTGTCAAGATTGACCTCGAGGGACTGAACGATGGAGGGCACGGAAAGTCCAAGGGCATCGAGGAGACGACTGTTTGCTGCGGCTGAGCTGGATGTCATGAACAGCGCTTCATCTTGACGACTGAACGAAGCAAAAAGACTGCCAGTCACTTCGTGTTTTATTTTTGTTTTACAATGTGTTTGGCGATACCCCCATGCGAGAACAACTCGGTATATTTGAAGGAGGTCACCCCGAATCACCGGAGGATAGAGACGTCAGTTGGATGAGGATCTAGCTCCGAGGTAATGAGCTGCCAGTAATTTGAGAAAGAATGTCAATCGCATCCAAAGAGACTAGGTCACTAGGCGGTGCACAGAATAAAACAAGGACCAAACCCGGTTCAAGTTCACGAAACTCGCCAGCATCATCATTCATGGAACTGCGTCTACCGATCTACCCGAAATAACCCGTCCTCTTCCTGGGGCCCTTTATACTCCGCTAGGCGTTCAAGTGACTATCAACGGGGATTTTAGAAGCGCATCGCAGCAATCACGACACGAGGAGATGTGGAGAGTTTGGGTTTGAGGTTGCATCGACGACAGGGCCACAAACTACCATGCATCAAAATGCTAGATAATAAGCGCAAACAGACTCAACAGACCCCAGTGAGCCATGCTACTCTACCTTTGTGCATGACCAATACTAATAGTCTACCTATTGAAACCATGCATGTCGAACCCGCTGCTAGTTCCAGCCTCCCGCATCCCCCACAGAACACCATGGCCCATTAACCCGGGCCCGATCTGAGATCTTGACCCATGCGCAATATTCTGGCCCCCGGCATTTGACAGGTTTGTGGATGGAGAGAGTTGTGATTGGAGAACGGGTGCGAACCTATCTGGTAAGGTACGAGACGAGCTGCTCAACAATTAGTGTGGCAGTGAGAACGCAGCCTGCAGGATTAAACTTGCTCATACTCGCTCGCGGGCCGTCGTCTTGGTAGTCGATCAAGGGATTATAGAAGCCATTTTGTTCAGCAAGATTCATCAAGAATAAGATTATTATGGTTGCAAAAAGGGGATCGAGGCAATGCCAGATGTCCAGCCTGATGGGCGCAAAAAGGGAGGGCATAGCCAGTCTACCGGGGTCATGTCTGGCGTTTGATGGGCGGAATAGCGTGTTCTGGTACCAAAAATGGGACTTGATCATCTGTCTTGCACTAAAAATGAACCCGACAACAATATGCTCAATCACGCTCTAACGCCCCTTATGAGGTGAGGTGGTTGTTTCAAGGCTGTTCTCGTTATTATCAGGCCGGCCACGCCATGTATCAACCGAGTGTCGCCCGGATCGCGCGACGATCGGGCCAGCATCAGCCTTCACTGCCATGACCATCTCAGAGCCGAGCTGAAGGACATCACTTGATATTCAACTCCAAAAAAAAAACATCTCTGCTTGGCTTCATTCTCTTTCTCCAAAAATCTCGAAATCATTCGGCATCCAGTAACAGCCATCATGTCTTTCTCCAGTTCGTTTTCCGCATCATCGTCTTCGTCCACCTCCAGCTCCCCCTTGCTCTACCATCATGCCCTCGCCGACGGCAACAAAATGGACAGCGAGCTGGACATTGTCAAGGCGTGGTTTTCCGTCCTGACCGACTCTGAGCGAGCCACAGCCCTGTCATCCATCGCGGAGCTGCCGTGCCTCCGAGAAATAGAGCCTATGATCCAGACCCTAAAGGAGCGCAAGAGGGATCTGTGGCGACGCCAGGAAGACCTCATCATCCAGCCGCCAAACCGGACAAAATGGACCATGCCCGTGTTTCCCAACAACTCCCAAGACCCCAAGTGGTCGGCCAAATGGTTGAGGGCGCTGAGGCTACACAAATACGAGAAGTGCCTAGCCGGTCTGTCACCAGCGCAGGTCGAGCGCTTGAATGACGAAGACCTGCAACAGCTCGGCGTAGACACTGTAGGCGCCAGAGGGAAGCTTCTTCGGGTAAGTCTTCATGTTATCAACGATACACAACGTCGTCGACATTACAAATTTGTAGTATCTCTGACTTTAGACAGGCTATCCATAGTGGTTGAGCATCCAACCATATTACTGTACACATACACGACAAATAACGACAGCACACCATCGCATGCATTGCTCTCCTTGAGCTAAACGGCGCAAGCATCTACTTTTGAACTAGCGGGCGTGTTTTTGGACATCAAGGGCCGTGGAAAATTCTCTGGGTCCCAATAATCGGAGACGGAGGGAAATCGAAGTGTATCTCGCATTCATCAGGACGAGACACTAACCGGCGCGTTTGACAAATTTCCATGATTTCATTTTTTTCAAGTACATATCTTTTTTCATAAGGAATGTCGTTTATTAGTTGGCATTAAAATCGAGCCGCCGTCTGTATTGGAATATGTGACTCTAAGGTGTATGAAGCAGTCTTAGTTATTTCCTGTATCGCTTGATCTGGCCATCATGCTCAGATATGGCCAAACATACGACCAAAGCATGATCTCACTCTACATGCCAGATCATGTCGATGGGTCTCCCCAAATTATTCCCCGAGGAGGACGGTCAGACTAGATCGGCACTGATCTTCCGAGGAATGAAGCGTTGGTCGCCTTGCCATCAATGGAAGTCTGCTAATTGTTGGCATTGATAAGCTGGGCAACACTGATGAACTACTCGATGGCCAAGGCAGGGAATCCGGGCCTGAAGTATACATTGGGGCTAGAAGTAATACATATAATTGGCGCGGAAAAGTGCTAGGGCAGCAGCGTCGGTGTGGTAGCTGCTCTACGATTGACTACACCATGCCCAATCTCATCTCATATCTGGAACACACTAAAGTGGCTCAGGCTAGATGGGAGCGAGTGCAAAGGTCAGATCGGCTTTGTGGCTGTGATTAATGCACTGCAATCGCTCACCAAAGCGAAATCTGGGTAAAGGAGATGAAGAGGTGATGATGTGATGACAGTAGCAAGACTGTGTGCACGAAGCCCAGTCATGAACGCAGATCATGGCAATGGTGGTTCGAGCTTGATCGCAGCTAATCTGCTTCAAAGAGCGAATCAATCGCGAGGTAAAAGGTGCCAAAGAGGTCGAGGTTGAAGACAAGGACGCATTTCCTCGTGAGATACTGACTGCATCTGTACTTTGTTAAGGAATGGAAGAGAAATTGCAGGAGGATCTGGCGATAGGGAGTGGCCTCATCACCTGGCTTGATCATGTGAAAGCAGATTGCCGCAAGAGTTGTTGGCCTAACAATTAACTTAGTCGGAGCACTTTCAGACCTTGTCAATGGCTGATTTTAATTGAAAGCAGCTTGACGGCTATAAGGCTGGTGAAAATGTTCGGTTACGGGAATGACCATCAGGCAGGCTAACTTACCCAGCCCGATCAATCTCTTTGAGCGATGCAGTGATTAAGTCAAGCATCACAAGCCACAGGCAATCAATGAATGAATGGCTTAATAAAATGCGGAGGTGATGGCTCAGCGTGACGGTTCAGCGTGACACACAGTTGGTGCAGGCGCACAGGGCAGGCTGCATCAGCAGCAGCAGCAGCACCCGCAGGCACCTGGAAAGGCTGGAGCTTCTACAGTTCTACGGAGCACTGGGCCTTTAGAAACCTCCCCAACGTCGAACAAGGCGGTTCGGCTCGCAATTCTTGCCCCCTTCGCCCGCAAGGATCACAATGGCCGCCGCGTCGCCCCAAACCACCACTCCGAAGCGCAAACGAGGCGACGAGCCTTGGCTATCGCCCATCAAGTTCTCTTTCGAGCCGCCCAACGCCTCGACCTCCAAGGACGGCAGCAGCAGTCCCCGATCCGCCGTCGCTCACAAGTTCCGAGGCCTCGCCCTGGGAGGTGGGGGCGGGGCAGCCAGCCGCGACGACGACCACGATGTTGATGCTGTCGAGTCTCTGAGGAAGCGTCCGAGGCCGGATGACTTGATGCTCGATGCTCCAGCGACGGATTCTGATCCTCAAGCCCAAGATCCCCATGTAGACGATTCATCAGTCATCTTGGATGGCAACCACGTCGTTGCATTCTCTCTCGCCGCCTCCGCAGCAACCCCGCAAGAGGGGCCCGTCAACCCCAATCCCGTCCTCAACCCCAGCCTAGACAGCAGCCTCAACCGGTCGTACCCGTCCATCAACCGCCTGGCCAACTCAAAGTCGCGAGTCACCAAGAGAGCCCTTTCGCCTCCTCTACGTTTCAAGAAGCCGACGAGACGCCCCGACGAGGACGACGAGGACGATGACGACGACGCTGGGATTGAAGTTGTCGACCCCATCCGGGCCGCTCTGACGTGGCACGAGGACGAAATCACAATGTACGACCCCGAGGACGAGGATGACGACGGCACCGGTATCAACGGAATCGGCTTCAAACCCACCCCTGCACTAGCCCATGCCAGAGCCGTGAAAAGGCGGCAGCAAATGGCCGAATATCGCAAACGCGAGGAGAGCGACGCCAGAGCCAAGCGCAGCCAGCGTCGCCGCGGAGCCTCGGATATCACCACCGGGCCAGGCGGCAAGGTTACGTCACGAAAGGTCCGCTTTATTGATGCCGATTCCCAGAGCATTGCGATTACGACTGGATAATATTGCCATGCGCGGCGCGCTGAGCGGATTTGCCTTTTTGGGAATACCTGGTTTGGTATAGGAGATGGGTTGGGTTGGCAAGCTGGCCCTTGGCGTTTTCTTTGTTTGGGTTTGGTTTTGTGCTTTGTTTTCTTTTTCCTTGGCTCATGACAGCATGTACCGGCTTACGCCTCTCCTTTTTTATTTCCCTCTGGTTACTGGAGACGCTTCTCCTGGTATTTGGTGTTTACTCGGTCAAGAACTGCAGATGGTAACTTGTTAAACCTCACTACTCCCCTTTTATACCCAGTTCTTCAGAGAACTCTCGGTCCTGGATCTTTAACGATGAAACCTTTTATGTCTTTTTTTAAATGAGAACTATCCAAGCCTCCTCTGTCTATCCCGTGAGCCCGCCTATCCCGTGAGCCTTGTCATATTGTACGAGGGAGTTTGTTCCTCTCCACGGCCATGACCCGGTGGATGTTACACATACTCATACACGATAAATACACAATGGGCCCAGCACCAAGCTCACCAAAGCTTATACCAGGGCCTTGCAGCGGCTTTCCGTTCAGCTTCCAGCCGTTGATGCTCCTTCCTCGCCTCCATCAACTTCTGTGCCTGTTCTCGTCGATTTTCCGACACCACTTCAATCTGTCGCTTCATCATTCGGCGCTCGACTCGTCGCAGGTACTGACAGTATTCGTATGATGCCATGCTTCCGAGGACAAAAAACCCGACGGCCCAATTTGCAGCCTTGGTGGCATTTCCTAGTATCTGTTAGCATGTTTGGAGGGGTCCAGAGGGGCAGGAAGGGTGTCTCGCTCACCTTGGACAACAAACTTCAATCCTCCTAGGCCGGCGCCAGAGGCAATTCCGGTAATGAATCCTTGGCGGGCGCAGGGCGAATTCGCAACAGTTAGGAAGTCGTCCTTCTTAATCATGCCCATAGCTTCTGTGATTGTCGGCCGCGAATTCGGGTTGGCCGCGCCATTCACTGTTGCTGATCCATCCTCGATCGGCTTGGACCAAACATGCAAGGTCTTGTCTCCGGGTTGCGATTGCGGTTGCAGCTGCGACTGCGGCTCTGGTGGCCCATCCTCCTGGTTTGGTGCCATTTCTGGCTACCTGTACTGCGCAATGGCGATCATGAAAGGCACCAAGATTGCTTATGCAGAGCCAACTCGCACATCGGCCGATTCGATGACGCTGAAAATAGCGGCGTTGCCCGACTGGGCGGGTGGGTGGCCCGTGCATCCTCCCACGCCCTCTCAGGGCAGGAAGGGCCAAATCCATTAAACTCTAGTGGGGCAGGGACGACCGTGTCGCGCTGTCCAGGACTGGACGCGTTATACGCGTCTCCCAATTTACTAACCTGGGTCAACGCTTTTGCAGCCAGGCCCTGTCTTCCTGGCGTCGCCTTCGCAACACACTCCGCAACAGCAACAAATCCATTGTTGACTTTCACACTTCTTCAATCTCGCCTCCACCTTGTCCTTTGACCCCTGAGATCACTGTACCTTGTTCCATTCTTTCTCATGACGACTGCCGTGTACCTACGAGTGTCACGGGCACAATAACTCGAAACCATCATCGCCACCCCCCCCCCCCGCGGAAACCTATCCTAGGAGAGGAGGATCTCACAATGCCCAACACAAGCCTCCGACGTCCGCAAAAGGGCTTCCGCCGCGGAGGCAAAACCGCCTATCATGGCGCTCGAACACGCACATTCGCCGCCTCATCGCGAACAGAGGCCACTTCGGCAGACGAGAAGTGGGAGCGCACGCGGCTGGCGCACATCATCGACGAGAACATGGGCTTCGCCCGTTACGACAGCGGCAAGAAGAAGGAGGGCTGGCTCGTCAACGTCCAACCCACATCGATTGAGGATGACAGGAATCCTAATGGTCGGTCCGCGCTTGATTGCTACTTCATTGAGGAAGACGGCTCGACTTTCAAGGCGACGGTGGAATACGACCCCTACTTCTTGATCGCTGTCAAGAAGGGGCATGAGTCGGAAGTTGAAGAATGGGTCAAGAGAGTCCCGGGAGACGGTGTCATCAAAACGATTCGTCGAGTTGAGAAGGACGACCTGAACATGCCGAACCACCTACTTGGTTACCGCAGGACGTTTATCGAACTGCACTTCGCCAACGTCAACGACCTACTAGCTGCGAGGAGGGACATCATGCCTATCGCGGAGAAGAACAAAAAGAACATGAATGCAATGGATGCTTACGCCGAGGTTGCGACGTAAGTGCAAGCCTGACGTCCCAGATTTACAAAGTTTAACATGTGCATTTAAAGGGCCAACAATGGCAACTTTGACCTTTTTGACGATTTACGAGATGATGAGAGACACATGAACAGTGCTATTTCGGATGCCAGCGACTTTATTGTCGATATACGAGAGTACGATGTTCCGTACCATGTAAGAGTAATGATAGACCTGGGTGAGCGCTTCTACCCCCGATGTATTGAACTAGCTACTGACAGGAATCACAGATATAAGAGCAGGAAAGTGGTATTTCGTCGAGGCCAAACACGGCGTGACGAAAATCTACCCCAGTGAGGAAAGGTCGCTCCCAGCGGAACCGGTGGTCATGGCCTACGACATTGAGACGAGCAAGCAGCCTCTAAAGTTCCCCGATGCTGCCAGCGATCAGATCATGATGATTTCGTACATGATTGACGGACAGGGTTTCCTCATCACTAATCGCGAAATCATCTCCGAAGACATTGGCGACTTCGACTACACCCCAAAGCCGGAGTACCCTGGCCCCTTCATGATCTTCAACGAGCCTGACGAAAAGGCACTCATCGAGAGATTCTTCCTTCACATCAAAGAAGCACGTCCTACCGTCATCGCGACTTATAACGGTGACTTCTTCGATTGGCCTTTTGTGGAAGCGAGAGCTAGTGTCAACGGTATCGATATGTACCACGAGATTGGCTGGAAGAAAGACAGCGAGGATCAGTACAAGTGCAACTACAGCGTTCATATGGACTGCTTCCACTGGGTCAATCGAGACTCATACTTGCCCCAAGGCTCTCGAGGCTTGAAGGCCGTAACAGTTGCGAAGCTCGGATACGACCCCGATGAGCTTGATCCTGAGTTGATGACTCCATACGCGGCCGAGAGGCCGCAGACCCTTGCCGAGTACTCCGTCTCAGATGCAGTCGCCACATACTATCTGTACATGAAATACGTACATCCTTTCATCTTCTCTCTCTGCACCATTCTTCCCTTGGGCGGCGACGACGTGCTCAGGAAAGGAACGGGTACTCTGTGCGAGATGTTGCTGATGGTGCAAGCCTATCAGCGGGAGATCGTTCTGCCGAACAAGTATATCACTCCTAAAGAGGCGTTTTGGGATGGCCATCTCCTCGACTCGGAAACCTATGTCGGTGGCCACGTTGAGAGTATCGAAGCTGGCGTCTTCCGAGCTGATATCCCAGTAGACTTTGCCGTCGAACCCTCCGCCATCGACGAGCTTCTCAATGACTTGGATTCCGCCCTGAGGTTTGTCATCACGGTGGAAGAGCAGAAGTCATTTGACGACGTGGAAAATTACGAAGAGGTTAAGGCACAGATCAAGACGGCTCTTCTGAAGCTGAGGGAGACTCCCAATCGCAACGAGACGCCTCTAATCTATCATCTCGATGTCGCCTCTATGTACCCCAATATCATGACAACCAACCGATTGCAGCCCGACTCGATGATAAAGGAATCCGACTGCGCCGCTTGCGATTTCAACCGGCCGGGAAAGACTTGTGACAGGAGAATGCCTTGGGCATGGAGAGGCGAGTATATCCCGGCAAAGCGAGACGAATACAACATGATTCGGCATACACTTGAAAATGAGAAGTTCCCGGGCAAGTGGCCCAACTCTCCAATGCGTGCGTTCCAAGAATTGAGCGCGGATGAGCAAGCAGCCCTTGTGAGAAAGCGCCTTCAGTTGTACTCGCAAAAGGTCTATCACAAGATCCACGACTCCACCACCATCGTTCGCGAGGCAATCATCTGCCAACGCGAGAACCCCTTTTACATCAATACCGTCCGAGACTTCCGCGATCGTCGCTACGACTACAAGGGCAAGGCCAAGACTTGGAAGGGAAACACAGAGTCGCTCAAGTCTTCTGGGGCACCGCAAAGTGAGGTTGAAGCTGCCAAAAAGATGATCATTTTATACGATTCCCTGCAGCTCGCCCACAAGGTCATTCTCAACTCCTTCTATGGATACGTTATGAGAAAGGGATCTCGCTGGTACTCTTTGGACATGGCTGGTGTTACTTGTTTGACTGGAGCCCACATCATTCAAATGGCCAGGCAGTTGGTCGAGCGTCTTGGTCGACCTCTGGAGCTGGATACCGATGGTATCTGGTGCATGCTTCCAGCTACTTTCCCCGAGAACTTCTCATTCAAGCTCAAGAACGGAAAAAAGCTCAACATTTCATACCCCTGCGTCATGCTTAACCACTTGGTTCACGCCAAGTTCACCAACCACCAATACCAGACCCTGGTCGACCAAAAGACGTTCAAGTACGAGACACACAGCGACAACTCCATTTTTTTCGAAGTCGATGGCCCTTACAAGGCTATGGTTCTCCCCACGTCGAAGGAAGAGGACAAGAACTTGAAGAAGAGATACGCCGTATTCAACGACGATGGGAGTCTAGCTGAGTTGAAGGGTTTCGAAGTCAAGCGACGTGGTGAGCTGAAGCTCATCAAGATCTTCCAGCAGCAAATCTTCAAGTTTTTCCTGGAGGGAACAACATTGGCAGAGTGCTACACCGCCGTGGCCAAGGTCGCCAACCAGTGGCTAGACGTCTTGCACAGCAAGGGTGCAACCTTGGCGGATGAGGAGCTGATGGAGCTCATTTCAGAGAACCGAAGCATGTCCAAGACTCTGGAGGAGTACGGGACCCAAAAATCAACCAGTATCACCACTGCCAGGCGTCTGGCGGATTTCCTGGGTGAGCAGATGGTCAAGGACAAGGGACTCAACTGTAAGTTTATCATCTGTGCTCGGCCCAAGAATGCGCCCGTCACGGAGCGAGCTATTCCTGTTGCCATCTTTTCCGCGGAAGAGAGCGTCAAACGATCCTATCTCAAGAAATGGCTAAAAGAAGAGCCCGCCGACACCGATCCTCGGGCTCTGCTTGACTGGGATTACTACCTTGATCGTCTGGGCTCTGTCATTCAGAAGCTCATTACCATCCCCGCTGCCCTTCAAAAAGTTCGCAATCCCGTCCCGCGAGTTCCTCATCCAGATTGGCTGCAGAGGAGGATCAACATCAAGGATGACAGAATGAAGCAGAAGAAGCTCACCGATCTCTTCCCCAAGGGCCCGCTTGAGGACATTACGAATCTCAATGGTCCTCGTATGGATGACCTGGAAGACTTTGGCAGCAAGCTTCTCAAACCGAAGCTCGTCAGTTCAGCAATCGCTGCTTCTCAACCGGCCCCCACGGTACAGAAACGAAAGTCACCAGAGCCTGCTGAGAACCTTGACCCAATGGCTGCTTTACCTAAGACCATGCCGAGCCCGTCAGATGACTACCCAGCGTTCCTAGAGTACCAAAAACAGAAGTGGAAGATTCAGAAACAAGCACGCATTCGAAGACGGCAACTTTTCGGCGACCGACGAGGGCACACGGGCAATAACATCCAACAGACTTTCATGAAGCAGGCTCACATCACTTACATGAACACGTGGCAAGTTCTGCACCTGAACCCGACTGACACGCCTGGAATTGTCACGGCGCATGTTTTGATCGACGCCAAAATTCACTCGTTGAAGATCAGCGTACCACGCCAATTCTTCCTCAACCTAAAGAGCAAGGACCTTCCCGACGTTGAAGTAGACGGGTGCGAAGTCGAACAAGTCAACTACACGCTGCCAAATGGCCACCCGTCCAGCCATCTCTTCAAGCTAACGGTCCAAGAAGATACGTATTTCAACGAGAACGAGAAGTTCTCCCTGCTGTTCAACCACCCCAGTGTCGAGGGAGTGTATGAGAAACAAGTACCCCTAAATATCCGAGCTGTGCTCCGAATTGGAAACCAGTGCACCATCGACGAAAAGCAACACGCGGTCCTCGGAAAGGGATTAGAGCAGGGCTTTGATCTCTCTGGTCTGAAGCGGCCCCTCAAGCCACGAACATATCTCGATTCGTCCCCTCTGGCCTATATCTACATCTCTCACATCACAGCGGGCGAGCGTCAAATCTTCGGCATCTTCTCTACGACAAGCGATCAAGCCCACGTCGTCATTCTTCAGAAGAACAAAGACTCTGGACAAGATCTCCCGAACGTGACGAGGATCTACTCCGACATGCTTTCCAAGCGGTCCGAGGAGTCAGCTGGAACAAACTGGCAGGATTGCTTTACCTACCAGGAGAAGCTCAATATTCGGATCACGCAGGTAACTACGCGAAGGAAAGCTCACTTGGAAATCGGGGATGTTGTGAAGAAGTTGCGGAAAGATGAGCATCGGCCGCAGATGTTGGTTGTTCAATCGTCACAGCGCAAGCTCCTTATTCACGATGTCCCTGTCCTCGGCGATTTTCCCATTCTACCGCTCAAATACGATGCTGCAGACAGCTCTCTACCACCTCTAGGCTGGCAGTCCATCATTGCTCGTCGTCTGGTTGGGCACTACCTCGGCCTTGGATCGTGGATTCTGCATCTCACTGCATTGGCGCGATATGGCGACGTGCCCCTCTGTAACCTTGAGCGCGACGATCCCCGGTTTTTGATTGACATTGCCTATGCTCGTCGACTGCAAGCAAACGGCGTCGTCCTCTGGTGGTCTCCTGGGGCTCGTCCAGACCATGCTGGTTATGAGAAAGACGATCTCTTGGGACCACTCGACACGGTGAAGATGCCCAGCGTTAATAACCCAGGTACCTTCTCGTCGGTGTGCATTGACATTGATGTGCGTAATCTGGCCATCAACACCATCCTGACATCTTCCCTCATCAACGATCTTGAAGGTGCCGACTCGGTCTCCTTCAACCCATCTGTGGATGACTCTGAAACATTGGCGTCAGAGAACGCGTTTGCCAACGCGGGAGTGCTAGTCTTGCGGGAGATGGTCAAAGCATGGTGGGCAGAAGCATGTCGAGGAAACACTATGGCCGATGTGATGGTACAGCATCTAGTCCGCTGGGTGGAGAACCCTGACTCATTCATGTACGATCGAGCACTGCATTACTACGTGCAGATGATGTCCCGCAAAGCGTTCCAGCAACTGATGGCCGACTTTCGCCGTGTTGGCTCCCAGGTTGTCTTTGCCAATGCCAATCGACTCATCCTGCAAACAACCAAGGCGGAAGTCGGCAACGCCTATGCCTACAGCCAGTACATCATCAAGTCGATCAAGAGCAAGCCTCTGTTTCACTTCATCGATCTAGAGATCAAGGAGTACTGGGACTACCTGGTCTGGTACGATGAATTCAACTACGGAGGCAAAGCATGCCAAGAGGTCATCGAGGCCGACGAGCAGAATCTCGAAACAGTCATGCACTGGCAGATGGCGACGTTTCTCCCCACACGATTGCAACCGACGTTCCAGGACTGGGTGATAGAGTTCATCCAGTTGATGCATCACCTCAAGAGACCTCAGGGCAATGATCCTGACTCGACACCACGTCTTACCCAGTTACCGAACCGGGGTTTGGAAAACCAGGAGGGCCAAATCATCCTCGGCAAGGCGTTTGAAAAACCTCTCAAGAAAGCCATCCTCAGTCTTATCCAAAAGCAAAAGCGCGAGCTGCTCCATCCTGAGCTCGCAGAGGACTACTCGTTCCCTAACCTTCCAGGCTCGCATCTCACGCCACGCAACCCTATTCTTGAGCTCATCAAATCGCTGATGCAGGTTCTCTCGCTTGACAAGAATATCACGCTAGAGGCCCGTCTCCTCCGCAAAGAACTTCTTGCCCTTTTTGAGATTCGCGAGTTCTCCAAGGATGGAACTTTTGCGAATCCATCTGAGAGCCTCCGCTTACCACAGCTGTCTTGTGACAGCTGCACTATGACACGTGACCTCGACTTGTGTCGCGATGAGGATCTCGTTGGCGAGGGAGCAAGCTGGCGATGTAATTTCTGTGAGACTGAGTTCGACCGGGTCGCGATCGAGGAGCGATTGTTGAGCTTAGTTGAAGGATGGGTTGTTGAATGGTCCACGCAAGACTTGAAGTGTGTGCGGTGCGGCGCGTTGAGGCTGAACGACTTCATGGAGCACTGCACCTGTAGTGGAGAATGGAAGGAGGTTGTGTCAAGGGATGAGGTGAACAAGAAGTTGGCCGTCATGAAGAGGGTAGCCAAGTTCTATGGACTAAGGATGTTGGCAGATGTCGTGGAGGGTTTATACCAGGGCTTGTAATGGAGTTACGGGAAAGCATGGAAGAGGAGTTAAAGATGTGATGAAAGGATATTATAATGAAACACCTGGGATAGAATCAATGACTGTTTTGAGCGCCAAATCGCTTCTCCCTGATCTGAGCCAACCAATGTTACGGTACAGTCTTAGGCCAAAGGCCTCCGTACATTTGTCCTAAGACTCAGCATCTCATACCAGGATTGCATCAATGACTCCATATGAAAATGATCCTAAAATGAACATAATATAGTACCTAAGTAATACAATAATAGCCCATAATCTGGTCCCCTTTTAATGAACCTAAATACTCTCCTAGATGCATTCTTGCCCATAGTATGAACGTAGGTATACGGCGACTTTGGCTCGAAACTGTATCTAAACTAAGGCAACAACCTCTCGATTGCTCGCGTCCCACTTTGGGATTCCGTCGAGGAAACAGTCCCCTACAAGCCGAAATGCCAAACGATCCAAATACTTTGGCGTCCCATCCCGTCTAAGGATGTACGGACATAAACCTCCCGTGAGAATGTAGATGCGGTCGCCCACTTCGGTCTGCGGGGGACCAAGTGCCAGTGTACCTTCTCTGGTCAGGAGGAGACACTGCCCTGGGCCAGTCTGCAGCGCCGTGTTGTAGGCCTGTTGAATCTTGTTATCTTGCCACGCCTCAGACGACGATGGTATAGGCTTCTCAGCTGCCGTGTCTTTACATAGCTGACAGGGGTCTTCGCCCGTTGTAGTCCAACAGCGGCTGCAGTTGCCCATGGTTTCGGAGATGAATTTTTCACGGTACCAGCGAGTGTAATTCTCGTCTTCCTGGGAGTTCCTATAGCGATCCATTATGAGTTGGGTGAAGATGGCCAGGTTAGGGGTATCCCACGCTCCTTGCAGGCGAACCTGTTGATCGATCTCAATGAGCACACCGAAGCAGAGAGCCCGCCCGATGGCATCCAGTCGGTCGCCGAAAAGGTCAGTCTGCCAGTCGTCGGGGAAGACCTTATACCTAGCAACTTTAAGATCCTTAATTATGCTCAAGATGTTAGACAGATCGGGGGCGATTGGCACGGAAACGTGGTGGATCGACGTGCAGTATTGTGCAGGGACTTTGAGACAGTTTTCAACCTTGGTGTAATCTCGGACCTCGGGCTGGTAATACGTATAGTTCATCCCACGATGCACGGAGTCTTCAAAGTCCAGATAGATTGTCTTGCTTGTTACCAACACGCGCCGTCCACGGACGTCCACCGGAAAGTCTTCGGTCGTCTTGGACGAGTTCCCTCTCAAGGTCTGCTGAGATATATGGGCAGCATCTCGGGCCAGCTGGCGATGATATTCAGAAGGACTCATGATCTCAGGGTCTCCATCTGGCATGATTTTGACCGCAAATGTCATTTCAGAGGCGTTGTGGCACAGCCGAATCTTCCATGACAGGTTGCTGTGATCAGGGGTAGCGAAACCGTCCGCCCAGTTCGGTACCCAGGAGGGAAGATTGTCTCTTGACTTGGCGACGAGGTCCGGTGAGGTGATCCAAAAAAGGCCCGTTTCATGCATTATTTCGAGCGAAACTTTGCAGAACAGAGCGGCTACCGAGGTAGCGTAGCTTGTCTCAATGTTTTGGTGCCGGGTGCTTAGGTTTCTGAGGAGTCGAGAGAGTGCATAGATTTTGTCCCTGGGCTCGGAGGACTGTCGATGGCGAAATGTTCTCAGCAGCCAGAGCAGAGGGCTTCCAAGTGACCGTTGGAAATACTCTGAATCTTGCATTTCTGCGATGGACTTGTACTGCTGAAGCCGTCGCAGCTCGGAAATCTTCTTGACCTTGTTCACAAGCAGTTCGAGCACCTTTGTGTTTTCCGTTTTTACGGTTGAGAGTACAAACGGGCGTTCTTTCAATTCTTTGACGATATCTGACAGTTGGTCAAAGGAAAAAGTGACTTTCCCGTATGTGAGGTGAAGCTCGCGAGCGACTCCGACTTCCTGCGTGATCCACATGCGATCCCACCATGGAGCAATGACAAAGGCGCGAATCCATTCAAACAGATGGCGAATCTTAGGCTCCATTCTTTTGGGATCGCTGCTTGAAAACAAGTCGGTGTTTAGAAGCTTTTCGTACAGGCGCCAGGAAGATAGGGCTCTCAGCACACCAAACATGCACAAGCATTTCTCATGGGGTGTTAGCTGAGCCGGCTCCTTGAGCTCGAGCAACGAGACCGCATCACGGATGTTTTTCCAAGCGTCATCTTCCCCGGCCGGAAACTGAAAAGCATTCGAAACGGCGAGCTTCCTCAGCTGAGAGTCGTGGCTGCGATGGCCCCGGTCGAGTGAGTTGCCGACGTAGGCGCGGACCTCGATGGCCCAACTGAAGATCTGATGCATAAAGTTGACCTGCTGGCTCTTGTCTTCAACATCATCTTGGTTGATGCAAAGCGCATCGACCCAGAGTGTGACGGGGAAGTCTGGTGACCGGATGGTGCGCAAGGCAAGGTCGAGGTTGGTAGTGATACCTTTGACGCTGGTGCGGTTGACGATGATTTCCTTGCGAGCCACCGGACTCCCCCATGTGTAGGAGAGGGCGATATAAGCCATTGACTGATCTGCTTCAAAAAGTTCGGCGTCTAGGTCGTCGTCCCAAACTCCGGGATTCAGCTTAAGGAGGCGGATCCGGCCCTCGAGGAGCCGGGTGTATAAGCGAGGTGACATGACGGCTGTGAGATGTGGTGACAATCTAGATGCGAGAGGAAACATGACGGCTGTGAGATGTGGTGATAATCTAGTGAGACGTTGACAGTGGCGAAAACCGTGCGAAATGTGCAAACAGCTCCGAACTAGATATATCCTCAGACTGGAATCATTGTTGGTGGTTAAATGGATGAACTCGTGAAGGCTGAGCAAGGATGGACGAGAGTGGGGTTGGACCAGCTCAGCTTCTCTAATTGGCACCCGGACGGAGGCAGTCAGCAGTGTTGGGTCAGTCCAAACAGGTTTTACTTCGCCAAGGGTATTCTAGACTCAATTTACGCTATGAATAGCACTATTGAGTTGAGTAAAGTGTACAAAGTTGGACGGCCCTTGAGGCAGTCCGATTTAGAGTTGATGCATGGAACGGGCTGCTGATGCCTTGCGAGATCCTAGGTAGGCAACAACAGTTGAAGTATTTTGGAGCAGCCACTTACCTACCCTGCAGATACGAAATCCATTTCGAAACCTGGGCGGCGAATATTTGTTCATATGTGTAATTCTTTGTTGCTCGGTACAGTTTTAGGCCAAAAGTCTCTGTGCACTCCCGATTTTATCTTAAAGTTCAACATCTTCACACTGGAATCTATCCACTAGATTGTCCGTAAAAGTCCCTATATCGTATAGAGCCTTAAGCATAGACTGATATAATTTATCATTTCAAGATACCCAAATCAATATCTCTCAAGAGCATGCACATTGCTTCTTACCTAGGCAGGTAGGTACCTAGGCAGCGTAAAAGTGGAAGAGTACGGAGACTTTTGGCCTAAAACTGTACTCTACCTTGTTGCGCCATTATGGTCATGGGTTAGGCTTGTTGATGCTTTTTCCAGCACCGTGAGGTATGACTTCTGCTATCAAGGGACTCCATGTTTGAAGAATAGTTTCTTACAACTCTGGGGAAAACCTCAAGCGTCTCGGGTGGTTTTTGACCATTATCGCGCGGATTGCTTGATCCTACAACCGATTGACTATCCAGGAGTGGCAGTTTGGGGGCCGAACCAAGTTGAGTGGTTCGCATGCGGGGAGGCCGCCGGGCACGAGGCAACCGCGCACCTGCAGTGGTAGTGGAGGTGCCTGCCGTTGTACAAAAGTCCTCACCTCGTACTTGCTTCGTGCCAGGCCCATCCTAGCGGGCATAGGTCAGACTGCTTGCAGGTTTCAACCTCATCATTGATCATTCGAATCAGCCAACACTTCACTTTCGCTGCGACGCCCATTGAAGCCTCAAATTCTCTACAATGCCCCGTCGACACTTCAGGATGCCGGCGCCCGCTCGCGGCGACAACGGCCCCACACGCGGGAGCCGACTGTCGTCGGTCGCGTTTCCTTCGCCGGCGTCGACTCCCGTACCAATCCCAGTACCCGCTTTGTGCTTGGACGCCTCATTCAACTCATCCAAGGGTCCCAGCGCAAACAATGCCGTTTTTGAGCCCGCGGCCTACAACTTCAGCGTCGAGCCTTACTGCCAGGCATCTGCTTTGCCCAGTCCTGCCCCGGAGCTATACGGCTTGAGCGGCGACTACTGCCACGCCTCTGCTTTGCCTAGTCCAGTCCCCGAGGTGTACCTTCTCAATGACACCGAATCTGACTCACTTGCCAATTGGGGTCATCTCATCGGCTCAACCAGGGCCTTGAGCACCATCAGCGACACGCAAACCTCATCGTCGGCCGGATCACTGCTATCCCCCGTGCAGACCGACCAGAGTGACACTCTGACGGCCCGGAGCAGGTGGTCCAGGGGTCCAAGCCCGTTGGGACGCCGCAAACAAGCCAGCACTTCCGACAGCTGTCCAAAGCCGCTGCTTTGCCTCGGGCCCCAGTGCAAACAGACATTCACTACCGAGGACGAATTAAAATCTCATGTCGGGTCTGTCCACACGTATTCATGCAACTGGGCTGGCTGTAGTCAACCAAGCTTTGCTTCCCGTGATGGCTTGATCTGGCACGTCAAAGCAGAACATCTCCTCATATGTCCCTTCGAAGGCTGCACAGAGACATCTTTAACAAGTATTCGGGTTTTGAGATCGCACATGGACATCGCCCACTCCAAGGCTGAAGGCGGCGTTAAAGAGTGGCAGCTCACACCGACCATGCCCGACAACGAAGCCTCATCGCGACGCACCGACTCGTCACCGGACATGGAGACCATACTCACCGATAGTAGGAAGACACCAAAACCCCTAGATCAATGTATCACTCAAACGATCCCATCTGTCCTTGCGGCCAAGACGAAATACCAAGATCAGCTAAGGCGTGTGTTGGAGAAGAGATCCAAGAAGAATGCTAGTAGGTTCACCTTGTCGCTCCCTTCTACTCTACAAATGAACCAAAGGATAGAGGCATCGCGATATGTAGATTCCCTGTTACTCGCGCTCCATAAACTGACCATTCAAGGTACGCCAAGGTCTGCAGATAGTCCATCCGACTTGGTTCGGTCCAAGGCCTCGAGGCTCGTCGAAACGGCTAGTTTTCCACTGGTCTATGAACACTCTATTCTCCCATTCCTCTCCGAATTCTTGCCCAGGTGGGTGGGTAACCGCCATGTAGTCAGTGTCACCAGAGGCAAGTCACCACAGATGAAGCGGATCTGCATCATGACGAGGCAAAAGATCTCCCGGGCCCGTAAGATGATAATCATGCGTCATGTTCAAGATCTTCTGCCAGACAAGTTCCGTCGCCTGGTTTCCTTTGTTTTCTCTCGGGGCGAAGTTGATCGCACTACTTGGGCTAGGGGATTGGGCAAGAATCATATGGATGACATATGTGTTGCCCGAAACCCCTACTTCTTTCGAAACCCTTGTATGGGTGATAGCATCGGCATCTGCGGCAATGGAACCTTTGAGAATAGTACCGCCACATTAGGTCCCAATCTCATTGTTGGGGGCGGTAGCTACTGGCTCGGAAATTTCCATCCTTTCCTCGATGCATATCGACACCTCCAAACTGTCGTGGTTGAGCACCCATCACTCCAGGATAGAGGAAGTTGCATTGCAGAAGGCCACGATGCTATGGCGCAAGAGAAAAGCTTCAAGCTTGGGAACCTCGAGGTGACCTCAGGGCTTAACCTTCAGACGACCCGGATATCTCATGACCCTTATTGGGAAGAGAGTGACATAGAGCCACCCTTGATCGTCACCGACTGGTCACTCATTGCTGCCCGCACCTCTCACGCCAACCTTCTCCGCCGCTTCCCTTCGGAAACCCAACCGCTTCTGAGAGAAACTCCTATAATAACCACTTGCGCCGTGATGCCTGGTGCCTATGTCACCTCAAGCGGTCGTACGTCCGGTCATCAGCGCGGACAAGTTTGTGAGATTCCAGCATACGTCAGCGGCGAGGAAAACGGTACCAAAAAGGCCACAAGAGAGTGGTTCATTGAGGAGCCGTACCCTTGTGATAACGAAGAAGAATGGATCAGGGGAGGTATTGGCATTGAGGGTGATAGCGGTGCGGCCGTTGTTGACTCCAATTCAAATGCCCTTGTTGGCCACCTCTGGGGCCGCAACCGTTACTGGGGATCAGGGCCTCGCCATACTTTCTTTACTCCAATTGCGGATATTTTCGACGACATTCAGGAGAAATGTGGGCAACAAACGCGTCCTCAACTTCCGCAGCACCGCGATGAGGCGGACTGCTTCCCGCCGTATCCATCATGTCGGCAGTGCTACGATAAACGCACATACCTGGACAGTCGGCGGAGCTCACGCATTTCCCTGCAGAGTATGATCATGGGCAAAGGCGATTCCGATCAAGACCTCACTTCTATTGAGGCTGTCTCGGAACTAGCTACGCCACGGGACTACTATCATCGTTTTATGGGCCTGGAAGAGGCGGGCTCATCCTTCAACGTCTTTTGCCCCGGGACGCCGGCCGTAGCTGACATGAAGAGCCCATATGCCACAACGCTAGAGATTGACGATGCCGACCTCTGCGGCGCAGGACCGTCTGCCCCAGAAGGTTTTCGGAAAAGAAGACCCATCCTCGGTTTAAACCAAAGCCAGGATAGGCAAAAGAGACAGAGAGTCGAGGATTGATCTCAACCAGCGAAGCCTCCACGAGCCATCTTCTTTGCGCGGGCATCACGGCGGTTATGGTTCGCTCGTGAACCCTTGTTGGACTCCTTGTTCCGCCTTGCGGCTTCTGTTTCCTTCTCACCACTCGGACCAGCGACGCTGCCGCCTCTTCCTCGACCGCGGCCCCTTCCTCGACCGCGACCACCTCCTCTGCCACCTCCAGTAGAACCGCCATCAGGTTCGCTGTCTTGCTCTCCTGACGGGGCTTTCCACGAGGTCGACTCCAGCTGCGCTTGCTGTCCACTGAATGCGTACTTGGCTTCCAATCGTCGCTTTTGCTGTGGGTTTCTCGTTAACATGACTGCCCACCCTTCGATAGCCTCATCCGTCATGTCAGTCTCGTCCCTCAACTTGGTTCGTGGGTTCCCCCTTCTGGTGGCGGCATCACGATCAAACACCTTTGCGTCCAACTGGAATGCTCGGAATAACACCTCTTCGTTGCCGTCGTTTACACCGTCTGCCTCGTTATTGGTGGCATCGACGGTTCCGCCCACATCAGCGGCGTCGTACGTGTCATCTCGTTCGTCATCATCGGAATCAAATGCAGCGAGGGCAGATAGAATGGCGGCTTTGTTGGGGGCTGTAGATTTATCTTTGAGAATATCATCGGCGGTTTTGGTGGGATTTTTGCCGAATGATAATTTAGAAGTGTCGAGGGCAAGCCTGTCAAGCTCATCATCGTCGAAGACGTTATGACGGGTCGGAATCTGTGGTGGGGTTGGGCGAGGAGCTAAATCCACATGTTTGCTTGGTTGGGACGGTAATGATCTAAAAGGAGTTAATGATTTCATGCATGACAGCAGCGGAAGGAAATGGGAGTCATACAGTGGCTCTGTACGATCTGCGCTGGCGAGATGAGGTGGCAGAGTCTCGCTGAGTAGATTTGCAACCACTTGCTCGACATCGTCTCCGTATTCATCCAAACATTTTGCCACGAAGCCGGCGCCCAGGTCAGGAAATAGATCCTGTACTTGTGTGATTTGACTCATTTGGTGAATATGAATATCGGTGTCCACATCTTGTTGAGCCTCTCTGCCTTTGCCCTTGCCCTTGTCTACTTTTCTCCTGACGAGTCTCTTTGGCCTTACCATGGCCCCCTTCTTGAAGCTCTCGAGTGCAGTAATTCTGTTTCTTAAGTTTTCGGTTGCAGCACCTGAGTCCCCCGCCCTCCTTAGCAGCAGCTTAAGCAAGGGTGTGCTTGTGAGGAGCTCTGGAACGAGGGAATCATTGACGTTGAGGGGCCCGGCTTTGTGGGCATCGGCGGCGGATTTCAAGGCATACAGCTCGTCATTCAGCATGGCCCACTTGGGAGGCTCAGCTTCTACCAATCCCGCTAGGGACAGATACGTGGTGGTGATGATGACTTTGCGCAGGGGCGGATTCATGACGCGAAAGCAGGTGACGAGGCCGTCGAAGAAGTCGGAGCCTGCGAGCACGATGGTGCAGACATCGGGGGAGACGTGGAGCAAGTGGTTGAGGCGAGTGAGCTGGGCCTCGACGAGCTTGAGGTCACCCTTGATTCCAGAATCGAGATGGGGGATGAGGAGCTTCTTGAGTGAAGTGAGCGAGGATCCGAGGAGCGTCGAGTGTCGGCTGAAGAGCTGAGAGACGAGCGGTGCAGTGACTCTCCGGGGGAAGATCTTAGCCAGGTCAGCGAGGAACGGAAAGCCGAGAAGCTGAGGCTGGGGCGGAGGAGAGCTGGTGAGAGTGAGGATGCGGTTGGTGAGTTGAAAGACGGCAATCATGAGCAGCGTCGAGTGCGAGCCTAGCGAAGCAGTACCAGCGTCGGCCGTCTCCTCGGCGAAGGAGGCCAGGAAGCCAGCGATGGATTCATCCTTTGACACGGCCGTCTTGAAGTCCTTGTCGGGGAGGGCCAGCAGGGCGTGGCAGAGGGAAATCCAGGCCGAGAGCAGTGATTCCCACTCACTGGGTGGGACATGTTGCCGCCATGCGGACTTGGGAAACGGTGCAAGGGGGGGTAAGCTGGACATCTTTTTGTTCCTTTGGGCTGGTGAGCTTTATGGCACTGTGATCTTACGCTCAAACCCAGCGCGAGGGCGGAGGTGTCAAGGGAAAGTGGAAAGTGGAAAGCGGAAAGCGGAAAGCGGAAAGGGCACAACGAAAGGAAAGAGAAGGGCGATTATGCGCTGCGATGCTAACAGAGACGAATTCGAGAGGGTCGGACGGGCACTTGGTCGTCTTATACTCCAGTCGACACCCTCATTATCAAACCAAGTAAACACATTTGGCCATGGCCGGATGAATCATAGTGGATGCACCAGGTCGTCTCCAGGCAGGGAAACTGTTAGGTCGGCTCAGCCTCCACCTCATGGAAACATGATGGGGGGGTGCGAACGATGGGAAAAGAGGTACCGTTACGCGGGAATGCAGGCAATCTTGCGGGGAACAGGAGCAAAGGTACATTCCTCTCATTGTGCTGGTCACTTGGCAGTTCGACCCGATATCGACTTGGAGACAAGACACAAGTCAAATACCACACAAGAGGAATTTCACAAAGAATCTCAAACCTCGATAGTATGACATGGCTTTCATGTGGATTTATTATTTAATCATGTCCCCGATGCATGTGAACATCCAACATGGAAGACGGGAAGGACGCCATGGAAGATGAAAATCCACCCCCGCCAATCAAAACGCCCCAGCTTGAATCTCGAGGCCAGTCCGTATCCGGACTAGCGCCTCGCACACAACAAGCCCTACACTGAACTGGCTCTCCCCACCAAAAAAGTTCGCGACAATTGCACCCGCTTCTTTCCACTTGTTTCCCTCCTTCAACACCCGCCCTCATCACTTTGCCGAAACGTCTATCCCACACGTTCGAGTCTTGAAGGTTGCCCATCATGTCTTACAACAAGCCCGAGAAGGACCTTGGCGAAGGCCCCGTACGTTGAAAACCCATTCCCTCCTACTCCGAGATGGCAATTTCGACACCCACCGAAACCCGCATCAAACGAACGGCAAGACGAAACCAATGTACTAACCCCCCATTGCAGAAGAGTCACAAGATCCGCATCACCCTCTCCTCCCGAAAGGTCCAGGTCCTCGAGAAGGTCTGCACTGAGATCATCGAGCGCGCCAAGAACAAGGACCTCCGCGCCAAGGGCCCCGTCCGCCTGCCCACCAAGACCCTCAAGATCACCACCCGCAAGACCCCTTGCGGTGAAGGTTCCAAGACCTGGGACAGCTTCGAGATGCGCATCCACAAGCGCCTCATCGAGTATGCTCCCCTTCTTTCCTGGACATTGGAAACAATCGTCCCTTGTGAGAAATCCAGAAGAGCTAACCATTGTCTCACACAGCCTTAACGCCCCTACCGAGGTCGTCAAGCAGATCATTGTCAACATCGACGCTGGTGTCGAGGTTGAGGTCACCATTGCTGCTTAAGGGATTGATGTTCGTATCTGGCATGGCTGGGAATAATACCCTTTTTGGTCAGGCTACCAGCGAATAACCCGGGTCAGGTAGACAAAAAAAAGAAATCAAGAAACGGTCTCCAACCGCACACGCGTTTTCCCAATTCCACTGTGACGTCGAGAATAAGGTTGTGATGTAGTCGAGACGAGGTATGACCTTGTATGTCGCAAGTCCCAGGACGGGGTCTGAATATGGCCTGGCATACCTCGGTTCCCACAAACAGAGCATCTCATTGAATGCTCCCTACCTAGGTCAGCTAGGATCATCTATTCTAGGAGCTTCGACAACGCGAAGTCGGGTCCAGCACATACTTTCCCAAAACAATACCGATGCCAACGCCGCCTCATACACACAACCCATAGATAGTTGTCAGAATTCAACGCCAGTCCCTGCTTCCGCCAATCTCTCTGTTGTTTTCGTTTCCACATACTCTCCTCAAAGGTCCCACGCAGTGCATTCTCTCGGTGGCGGCAACTCGGGCATCAACCCGTCCTGGAAGGTGCCTGTCTGTGCGAATACCACCCATTGTGCTTTAGTTTTGCTGTCGTATTGCTCATCGGGCAGGGCTGTGTCCCTCGAATATCCGGGTGGTCCATCAGGGAACCAGATCCGGCGCCAAGAGCCGTTGAACTCGCGAATCCCAGGCAAGTTGTTCTTATATATAACTGGCTTGCCCTTGAACATGGAAAGCCGGCCATCCATACCCTTGGAGCTGTAACTTTCGATTGGCGGGTGCTGCTTGCCGCTCTCGGGTGGGTAGGGGTTACCAGCAGCACCTGCGGCGTTCTGAGGTTGTTGAGCAGCGGGAGGCGGATTGGAAGTCTGGTTAAAGTGGTTGCTCGGTTGGCCGAAGGGGTTGGCCGCCTGCTGTTGATTCTGCTGGCTCTGTTGGTTCTGTTGTGACGCAAATCCATTGGGCTGTTGCTGAGCCTGAGCGAAAGGGTTACTGTTGGCGGTAGTTGACCCCTGTGCCTCGGACGCGAACGGGTTTGATGCCGCAGGGGTTGACTGCTGCGCAAAGGGGGGCGGATTCTGCGACGGCTGTGCGAAAGCGCTGGGGCCGTTATTATTTAGGTTATTGTTGTTGTTTGAAGCAAAGGGGCTCGCTCCTTGGTTATTGTTCTGAGCAGAAGATGCTGCAAACGGATTGGCCGCGGATGCATTGTTTCCAGCTGAAGCAAAGGGGCTGGCGTTATTGTTCGTGCTGGCGGATGCTGCGAATGGGTTCGGCTTCTGTCCAAGCTGACCAGGCTGACCAAAACCACCTGCTTGGCCGCTCGGCTGGGCGGGAGCTCCGAACGGGTTAGGCTTCGAGCCCAGGGCTGAGGGTTGGCCAAAGGCTGATGTGGGCTGTGATGGCTGGCCAAGTTGACTAGGCTGGCCAAACGCCGACGCAGGCTGCGATGGCTGTCCAAGCTGACTAGGCTGACCAAACGCCGACGTAGGCTGCGATGGCTGTCCAAGCTGACTAGGCTGGCCAAACGCCGACGTAGGCTGCGATGCTTGGCCAAAGGGAGACGCTCCTTGCGCTCCAACTTGGCCGAATCCAGGCGCCGGTTGGGATGGCTGTCCAAACGAAGGCGCCCCGAATGGACTGGCCTTTTGGCCCAGAGCTGAGGGCTGTCCAAAAGCGTTGGGCTGCGGCACGGAAGCTCCTCCACCAAAGGGAGATGCGGCGTTGTTGCTGGACCCAAATGGGTTCGAGGACTGCGTCGACGGGTCGGACCAAATCGCCTTGGGCCTCTTCCCAACTACGAACTCTCCAAACGGGGCTCCCTGCGTCCCTTCTCGGCATACGTCCAATCGATTTGGGTGTGTGTTCTCGGCGTTCGTAAGAAAGGCGACGGCATCGCGGGGGTTGCGAACAGCATTCTGCATCTGCTGTTGGGCGTTCGCGTAGAGCTCGTGCGCTTCCTTCAACTTCAGCCAGTTAGCAGTCTCGCTCCCTAGGATTCCGACTTGGGGGCACTCACAGCCTGTTGCTCGCCGCCGGTAGCCTTGCCCATCACGAAATGAAGTCGCATCTCCTCAAAGCTTTGCTCACGCGGATATCCTCCAAATAGCTGCTCCGGGGCGTCTCGTCCCGGAGCATACGCCGAAAGGAGCCATTGTGGTGCTTCGATCGTCAGGTCTCGTTCGATCGCTTCTGTGGTAATGCCGTACTTTTCTATCAAGACGTTAGCGGGATTTCTGGATCGCGTGAGGGATTCGTCGTGAGATACGTACCGGCAACGCTCTGACTGCCTCCTTGTCCGCTGAGGGCTCCAAACCGGTTGGACGACTGGTTTCGGTTGTTGTTGTTGTTGCTGTTGCTGTTGTAGCTATTGTAGCTGCTGCTTCCCGCATTGGAGTGCTCGAATCGACAATTGTCTAATTCAGGTCAGAAACTCCGGTCATGCCATGACAATCGCCAGGCAAGCAGCGAGGTCAAGGAGTCTACCTACTGCCGAATCTGCAGTTGCCCTGCTGGAAGAATTTACACAAGACCATCTTGGGCGACGATGTGTGGCCCTCGGCGGGGATCTAGCGAAGGGATTCTGGTGATGGGCGAGATGAGGGCTAGCACATCTCGAGTGGACCGGATTTCTCTATGCTGAGACGAAAAAGCGCGTTGGCGGAGGGTTAGTTCAATGGTGATGATGGAGTTGAAAGAATCGCAGCTCTGCGCCAAACTTCAGCCTTATTACCAGCCTCGTCGGCCTTGGTGGATTTTTGTAGGTACCGTTTTATAGGGGCGTGCGGGGGGACCTTGGCGGGGCCCTCATGAACTCGTCGCGCCAGTGAATCAAAGGAGAACAAGTGTAACTATACACATGTAGACAATTACAGACGGTTTCGTTTTTCTTGGTCTTTTTATTGTTCAATCGGTATATTTCGTTTCTTTAGAAATGACGTTTTGTCAATATTTGGTGTATATATGAGACCGGCGAACAGCGAATATCTCGGACGTCGCCTTGTCATCCTCACAACACCTTCATCATCCACCTTCATGATTCCCGATTTTGCATCCTCGTCTAATACCAAACCATCGTTTATGAATGGTTCGATATCTTGCTCTGCTCCCATTCAGACACACTCAGCGATCCAGCCAGTTAGGAACAAGTCGACCCGCGCCAACTCCTAATGTTCTGCCATAAGATCCCGACCAGCCACCTGCAATAGAATATAGCATGGTAGCTCCGATGACATTATTGATGCACTATGCTAATCAACTCCTTTTGAGTCGTTTAGATGACAAGTAATTCCTTTCCAGCTTTCCATCGGTAGTTCTGCCTCCAGCCTTTCATAGTCCAGTCTCACTCACACCTTATCCGCTTTGCGAAACTCAACCATGGCACCATTCTTCGCACTTGTAAATGTGTCGACCAGCTGGAACTCGGTCGTTCGGTGTCGGCCCCATTCGTTGCCCGGCTTGCCCTCGCCAGGATCCTCGATGCCGACGGCTCGCCGCATGTCGTAGAGGTACATGGTGCGCGCCAAAGTGTTGGTCATCTCGACGTACGCCAGACCCTTGCCAATGCACCCTCGAGGACCGACGCTGAAGGGGCAGAAGGCACTCTGAGCCAGGGCGACCTCGGCTTCGGTGGTAGGAAGGCCGGTCAAGGGGCTAGTGGCGCCAACGAGCCATCGCTCCGGCACGTACTCGAACGGCGAAGGGTAGTAGTTCTCGTTGTGGTGGATGGTGTAGTGAGGCGTGCCGACGACGGTTCCCTCGGGGATGACCTCGCCGTCGATGGTAATGCCGCCTGGGAGAACTTCGCGAGGGAGGATGCCACCGACCGAGGGGGAGAGACGCATGGCCTCGTCAATACAGGCCCGGAGGTATGTGCAAGATCCCAGGATCGGGCCATGGCTGATGTCCTCAACATCATTGAACTTGGAGCGAATTTCTTCAGTCACAATCTTCAGCGCACGAGGGCTACGGGTAAGGTAGAAGAGCGTGGCGGCCATGGCAGTCGAGGTGGTGTCGGATCCAGCAATGATACTATAAAGGATCCTGTTAATGGGCAGGCTCATACGTTGTTCCCCACGGTATTACTCACAGAAGGTTTGACTCTCCCCAAAGTTCTGGAGTGCTGAATCCCTGGCCAGTTTCGGGGTCGCGGGCCTTGAGGAGGTAGTAGAAGAAGTCGCGACGGTCCGAATCCTCGCCAAGCTTGGTGCGCTCCGTTAGCTGTCCCTTGCTGTAGGCCATGTATCTGGCTCGGCCTGCAGCGAGTCCGGGGAAGAGGACCTTGTCGAGTTTAAGACGATCGACGACGGGCATGGTTCCGCACTGACACTTTGTTAGAAACTCCTCGACTGTTTTGTCACTGGCTTCACTTACAATTAGATGACGGGTCGTCGCAGCCTCCACAAGACCCAGAGCAAAGCGGTTCTCGGGGCTCTCGAGCATGTGAAAAGCCTTTCCAAAGCTCAAGTCACCAAGAATGTCCATGGCCAGGTAGTTGCACCAGTCGCTCATGTTGCGCGGCCTCGACCAACCCTTGGCCTCGACGCCGGCATCGTCGACGCCGATCTGGTCGCAAAAGGTGCGGACGTTGCCCAGGATATATCGCTGCATCTCCTTCATGGCGCCCTCGGCAAAGGCATGCGACAGGACGCGGCGCTTGCGGGCGTGCAGCTCCTTGTCGCGCGTGTTGTGCGTGTTGGCCATCGGGTGCACAAAGGCGTTGTAGAACTCGGCCTTGCGCACGTTGGACCTGAAGCCGTAGATGTCCTTGAGCGCCTTATTGGAGTTGAAGACGAGCGAGTTGGGGCCGAAACGGACGACCTTGCCTGGCGAGAGTGTGTTAGTGATCGTGGCTTGATCCAGGTCTGTCAGATAACTCACCATATTTCTGATGCAATCTCCAAAACTCTAGGTGTCGGTCGCCCTTGTAGGCGTGGTATAGCTGGTATCCATCTGTAATCTTGGCAATCAAGGGGCCAGGGTATTTGGCGAGAGGGTGGAAGAAGACTCGATATACGATGATGCCGACCGTCTAAGTGGTTGTGTTAGTCGACGGGTTCACACTCGCCAATTCCCCTCCGTTTCCTCTCTATTTCCCCCCTCTTTCCATTTATCCTCAGTAAAAGACTTACATAGAGCAGTCCTCCTCCCAAAAGGAGCCCCAGCCAGATCCACAAGTGTCCAGAATCATGTGCCATCTCTTGTCCGTCTTCCCAGACAGTCGATATCGCCAGGAATGGGAGGTAAAGAAAAGGAAATGCCAGAATTCACAGTCCCAGCGTAGGGTAAAATAAGTAAAGAAAACTTGATTTTGAGTATGTCAGCACAACCAAGTCCGCACTCTTTCTTATTATGTTATCAGTCAACCCAGGATGCTCGCCGGTGGTCAGCGGGCAAGACGCTCCCGGTCGGCTTGCGGCGGCAGAGAAGGCCCTATCGATTCTGGGGATGGCGGCTTAAGCAAGCCCCGAGGCGGCTAGGTTCGGATTGGAAATGGCGGAATTGCGACGCGACGGAGAAGAATAGATCGCGGGGACAAATCGGAAGCTGGTGATTGGAGAATGGGAAGCTTGCAATCGTTTTGCTGTGAATTTTTCCCCAGATCCTTGGATAGTCGTGTGGGATGTGGATGTGAACATGGATACGGTTGCGAGTCTTGATGGAGACAAAAAACATGGCCGAACAGGCGGCTTAACAGTTAAATGGAGGGCATTCCGCGGTAGGGACTACGCCATTCCGAGTATTTTCAAATGTCACGGTGACGGAAGAGATGCCTTGGTAGGCTGTGGTCTCGACTACCCGCCTTTGTTGCCGCTTGATGCGCCTGATGGCTTTGGCTTTGGGCTTTTGTTTTTTTGCTTACGCCGTGGCTCATCTCGAGGTCATCTGCTCGTTTTGACTTCCTCTCAGCGTTGAAGCTATCAGCCCCGCGGTCTAGCTCATTGTGTCGTCATTCCTTGCGTACCCGCCTCTCTTTTTTTTTTCTTTTCTCTTCCCTCTTTCCCTCCACCATTGGAAGGTCGGCCCAAGATTCAAAGGTCGGCCGCCGATCTCCTCATCACCTTCCGCCTTCTCTCCCACCCCTGTAAGAAGCACTCTTTTCTCTCTTCTCTCTCTGTTTTCTCCCTCGTCTCCCCACCTCCGGCCGAGCCTCTCAGACCGTGCGGCTTCATCCCCGCCCCTCTGCGGAATCCAAGGCCGAGGTGGGTTAAATAGCAAAGCCCTTGCCCGTGTCGTCATTTCCCGACGGTGTGCGGCTTATGCCGCTCCCTGGTGGGGCTGCAATCGGCCGCGGTGGTCGGGGTGGGGCCTCTCCAAGTGCCGGATCTCACGGGGGCTTACTTATTATCCCATGCACCTCACAGTGAGTTACATCGTGCTTGTCTCGATAGAGGGTCAGATCTCGTACAGTCTGCAGATAAGCGTCATTCCCATGGTTCAAAATGGTGGTCAGCCACTGAGAGGGTGTTGTCAGGTGCCGCATCTGTCAAAGCTTGCAACCTCACTCGTTACACCCTGCACCCGTCGTCTGGACGTTTCCTCAATACGAGATCCCACATCTCGGGACAATGGATAATTCCCAAGGCTAGATGCGCACTTCCCAAAGAGGAGAGGACTTGATCCATATGCCGCACGAATGACCATCCAATTATCACAAATCGAAAGCATGGTGTGCCTCGGTAGACAGATTAAAACCTCTAAATATCACTAGTCCTTACCCTGTAGAATTCACATTTCCCAATTGAGCCATCTCAATGCTTCGCAGTTCACACACCATGAATTCACATAGATATTGTTAAGGACAGATGCATTTGATGTCCAAAATGTGTTGATTATTTTAAATAGCTGGGAACCTAACAGTTCGTAAACTATCGCGACTTTACGTGGGTCGTAAAACCGTTCATTAAGTAATAAGCCCATGATTACCTCCCGTACCGTTATCAGATTTTCCACTAGAGGATCGGGGGAAAAACCCCCAAACAAGCAGAAAACCTAGGCATCATTAAAATACCTCGGTTCATCGAAAACGTGGTATTTGTGGTCCCTAATACCCTTACCACGGAACATGGCCGGGAACCTCCAGCCTTCTGGGACATCATCCTCCTCGACGCGACGATTGCGGTCTTTTTCCGGCAATGCCTCTAACTTCGCAATCTCGGCTCTCGACTCAGGGACTCTGAACTTAGCAACCTGTAGCTCAGTGTCCGTTACAGAGCCACGACTGACACGCGCGTAGCCTACGCGCTTCAGGCGCTTGTAGAGAATGTACTCGCACCAGCGGTCCCAATCGGACGGGTCGACGTCGTGCATGCCCGACTTCTCGCTGACATAAGTGTTGTAGTTGCCCTCGAGAGGCTCCGTGACTAAGTAACTGAGCAGGAAGGCAGGCCGGGGGCTGGAGCCCATGAGGTCGGCGAGATAGAGCGACTGCAGGCGTCGGTCCTCGGGGTCCTCCTCTTGTCCGGAGTGAAACACGAACACGTCGACCAGCTGTCCATAGACGTTCAGCGTTGCGTGGATTGCCGGGGCGAGTTCGCCGACGGGACTGGGCAGGAGATGGTGCTTGGACTCGACGATGGGGAACTTGGACAGGAGGGCGGCGCCCCAGGTATGCTTGTTAGGGCCGGGGCCGTAGTCGACGTACATGCCGAGTTCCTCAGCCAGAAATTGGGTTGTGTCACGGTTGCCCATGATGATTCGTTGGTTGTCGGTCTCGAGGAGACCAATGACATCTAGCTCGAGCTCCTTGACGAGGTCACGTATACGATACTCGGAAGACCACATGTCGTTGTCAAGAGAAAAGTGGATGGTCCAGATACCGGCAGTTATGATCCGGTCTTCGGGGTGGTAGGACCTGTAGTTGTTGGTCGGGAAGCGCTTGAATGCGGCACAGAGGAAGAAGATATTGACGAGCAGAGTGGATACCGCGAAATATCGCCTCTGCTGGGTTGCTGGTGTTCGTTTCGGCTGCTGTCGATGAAGTATAGAGGAGTTGATCCCGTAGACACCTGCCCCTATGGACACCATCATACTCATCATGACCCAATCGGTATGCTCACGAACGAGGTGGCCGCCAGGGACGAAAGCATAAGCGACGACCCAGACGTGGAACAACACCAAGAAGTTGTAAATCATGAATCCGAGACCAAAGGTCCTAGCCGGATTCATCTTTGCTGCGTGAGAGAGCATCGGCACAGAGAATGCCATCAGGTATGCAGCGACGGCAAGCGCACCGGAATACCCACTCCAATGGCTGAGATAAGTGACTGTTGCCGCTCCAGCGCTGCCAACAAGGAACACAAGCCAGCTACCGGCGGCATTGGGGTTGCAGAGTCCACCAAAGAGGCCGAGAGACATTGCTCCAAGTGTAAGCCAGCCATGGGTGGCGGAGAAAGGGCCGCGAATGGGGTATCCTTCCCAAACCCAGAGAATCATAGTGCTGGAATCCGAGAGGAGAGAGTGAAGCCCAAAGAATAGCCCACCGATGCCAACGGAGGCTAGCCAGCTCGATTCGCTCGTGGTTGGACTCGTGTAAGTGCCGATCGTCAGGGGTGCCTGGCGCGTGAAGCGGAGAACAGCGAGGATACCAAGGAAAAGGCCAGTTCCATTCCATCCGCCATTCTCAGCATTCATGATGGGCCAGATGGGGTTATTCGTCCACCAGGCATACTTGACAGCGGACGACATGATTAAGCCAACCATCCATCCGAGAATTTTGGTTTCGAGACGGCCATCATGAACTGACTCGGTGTACAGGGTTCCAACCCAGCCAAGGCAAGCCATGACCACCCCAAAACCCACGGCGAACAGGCGCGCAACCGGATTTTCCACCAAGTATGCTGCGATGCCTACAAGAGATAATAGGTGGACGATTTGAAGGTTGTTGAGTACAAATGATCGCACGGGGCGAATGGCCAGAAGAGATGGCGAAGCGCTCGTCAGAACGAGGACTTCGTAGCCCGAGATGCCCATGTACCAGAGCGGGAAAACTGCTCCACCATTAATCACGGCCCATAAAACATGTCTCAACTCTCAAATGACTTACACCATACCAAGACGCCCAGACTGGTGAGGATGGACCAAAAAATGAACTAATAAAGCAGGTCAGCAGCCACCAAAAACGGTTTGCAGGACTACACCCAAAAACCTACACCATGATAAATATTCGCAGCAATGTCGAGAGCCTGCGACCAGGTAAAGCGAAAAGCAAAAATGCCACCAGTTGCATTTTCCTTCCTGGCATGGGTGTTATTCAAAGTGACCAGTGACTGCCATGTTTCGGTACGCAACTTACTCCTTCTGCAGCACGGGGGGCGGGCTGGAATGTCGCATCACACTGCAAAGACTTAGAACGGTGCTCCAATTTGGAAAGTCTATTGCGCACCAATTGTATCCAAACGGTGCTCAAAAAGAGAAGCAAAAGCAATAAACCAGAAACCAGAAACCAGACACAAGTAACAGCAACAGCAAAGACGGAAGGACACTATGTTGGAAGCCAATGGACGTACCCATTCCCACTACCCTTGACATCCCGGACCGTAACCTCAAAGGTGTCAAAGTCGAGCACTGTAACGGCGTCGAAGGCAACATCGAACAGAATCAAGGACCATTCAAAGAAAGCATACGTCGTGTAAGCTGATGCGATCCACCAGGGTTAATTAGCGGGGTTCCCACAAACCAAGGGGCGGGCCGATCGCATGTCTTATCTTACCTCCGGCAACGCGATGAACTTTGTGTTGAATAAAAAAGTAAATCATGGGCACGAGAGTGCTGAAAAAGGCGGTCGCAAGGTATTTACGATATTTGATTGCGCGGGGGTTTGGCGGGCTGACGGCAATGCAGCCGGTCGTCCAGGGTAGGGTTGCAACGAGATACGAAATCATGAGTATGTCATGCCAATCGTGATCATCTGTTGACGTGATAAAGGTCCAGCCGCCACAGGTTAGGGTTCGAAACACGCCCATGACGGCGACGAATGCGGGGAGCCTGGGGCCGGAGTTGCGCGTGAGGAGATACCACAACCCGACGAGGGCGAAGCGAGGGCCTGTCGCTGTTAGAGAGAGAGGCATTGGGAGCTTGGAGAAGCTCTCGCACCTGATGTAATAGCAATGAAGAACATGAAGAACGATCGTTCGGGGTATCGGTCGCCAATGGTGGCGGACACGGAGGGGAACCATTCTTGCGGGTAGCCGTAGAACTGATTCTGGACAATCTTGTGGTAGTGCAGTGAGACGCCAATAACCAATGCGCTCAAGAAAGCAGCTACAAGGAGACAAATGCGTCAGTTTCCATTCGATCCGGAGATGTTTGCGACGGCGAGCGCGTCGCGGAGTGACGATGAGTGGACGAGTAACAAGGACGATGACGGCGACTCGAACTCGACTTACCATACGCGGTGGTCGTGTGCACCCAACTCACCCAGCGGCCGCTGAAGTTGAGGACGACGCCAGTGTCCTTGTCCTTGTATTTCGAAGCCATTTCGACACGGAAAACGACAAAAAAAAACGCTCTACAACATCGTCCGGGAGATCCGGAAGCGAGACTTGAGGAGGAGAATGAGTGAAGAACAGAAATGCAAGGCGGAAGTGGTGAGATGTCGGCCAAGACTGACGGACCTCGGACTTTCACGTTACCTCGCTGGTGATGTAAATGTGCCAAGTGTGGAACCAGACAGGGATCAAATGGCCGTGGTCCTAGCGCTTCGGCCTGGGCGGCTCAGGCCTTACTCCACCAAACTCTCCGGCACCTACGGAGCTTACAGTGCCTAACAGGCTAACCAGGTTTAATTACCACGCCCGTGTTGGCCTGGGTACCTTAATTACGAGGCCAGGTACCTAAATCTACCACGCGCCGAGCACGGACGTAGCAAGGCTGAGAACCGAAGAAGTGCCCCGCAAAAAAAGAGCAAGAAAAAAAAAGTTGACAGCCTCGCCAATCGATATTGAGCCAAAGAAAACTTCCTCTAAAAAAGAGAGACCGCCAACCTCCGCACCAACCTTTGGAACCCGCCAAGCAGCAACACGTATCGAAACACAACTTCGGCACAAGGCGACGGAGCAAAACCATGGCGGGTGTCACTGAGAAGGCGAGGTTTTATCTCGAACGCGCAGTGCCGCAACTGCGAGAATGGGAGGAAAAGGAAATTTTTTCAAAGGTGCGATGCCTCCATCGGCGCTTTCAAGATTTGCCAGCAGCCACTGATGTTTTCTTTCACAGGATGAAATCCGCACCATTGTCCAGAAACGCAATGACTTCGAGCACAAGGTCCTCTCGCCGGGGAACAAGCCCCACGATTGGTCTTCCTACGCGCAATGGGAGCAATCCCTCGAGTCCCTCCGCAGCAAACGCTGCAAGCGGCTCAAGATCCGCCACCTCAACTCCGCTCACGCCGGGCAGGGTCGCACACTTGCCATCTTTGAACGAGGTGTCAGCCGACACCAAGGAAGCGGCGAGCTCTGGAGGGAATACCTAGCGTATGCGGCCCGCGTCAAGGCTGCGAAGCGCTGGCGCCGCACCATGACCAACGCCCTGCGCATGATGCCCACCGACCCCGAGCTCTGGGTCATGGCTGGTCGACGGTCGGCGCGGAACGGAGACATGGCTGCCGCCCGGGGTTTCTTCATGCGAGGATGCCGCTTCTGCACGACGGATAGCAGGCTGTGGTTGGAGTATGCACGAAGTGAGATGGAATGGTTAGAGAAGGTGGACAAGAGGAAGGAGATCAAGAAAGGCGGCGATGCGCTCCGCCCGGACCGAGTCGACGACGAGGACGAGCTTCGAGTTGTTGACAGCGACGACGAGGACGAGGATGGCACAATGCTCCCTGAACCATCCAACACACAGGCCAAGGTCATCGACAAGAAGTCGGCCCAGCAACTCGAGTCCAACCCTGCCATGGACGGCGCCATCCCGATGGCCATCTTCGACATATCGAAGAAGCAGGGATTCTTCAATGCCGAGGTTGCGGAGACCTTTTTCGACATGTTTGCTTCATTCACCAGTGTCTCCGTCCAGCCAAGGATATCACAGCACGTCCTGGACACCTTGGACCAGGAGTACCCTAACCATCCGTCCACCTGCAACGTTCACGTTCGTCAGCCCATCATTGGCGTGAGTCCTGTCACTGCCGATTTCCCCAAGAACTTCAGAGAGGTTCTGGTGCGCCTGGCCAAGTACCTGGAGGCCACGACGGATCGAGCAGAGCTGCAGAAGAAGACTGCGGCGTGGATTGATGGATATTTGGCGCTTGAGAATCTGGACGAGGGTATTCGGGTGGTGTTGGAGCATACCAAAAACAAAGTGACGATCCCCTAGGAGACCGGTTTGGTTACAGGGGTGTGAATTGATGGGATCTGGCGTTAGAGGACCTGGATGAAGGCATTCAAGCGGTTTCGAAGCGTACCATGAACAAAACGGCGGCCATGAAGGCGAATAGTGACTAGAGTAAACAATTTCAATAGCCAAGTCATATTACAAGCATCACAATGGCCCGTGGGTGAGACGGTGGATATTGAGTTAGGATGATGCCGCCGGTGGACGGTTTATAGCACATTGTGGCTGACCTCCATCCTCTCTTATGGTGGTTGCAAACCCGGGCTCTCGATAGTACGGGGCTTTCCAGCGGTTTGGGATTGGGGCCAGGGAGCGCCGTAGTGGGGTGCTGCTTTAGCCCGATTACCAACCAACGACAACTTCATCTGAACCATAAAAAACCGGAAGACAATCATGAAATCGAGGGCATGAAAGGAACAAACTCAATGGAAGTTTCAAACGAAAAGAAATACACATATGATTACTGACCATACAGTGAATACCTCACCTGGACGGCCACCACACACTGTCGTTTGCCCGCAATCATGGATGTGTGTTCGGAGGAGGTGGGTTGGCCCCGGCGGGTGGCACCATGCATCATGTAGGTATGCACGGCCAACCTAGCAGAGCATCGCGGCACGCTTGGAGGTGACATGCACGCCACGGAAGCGGCCTTCTGCACAAGGGTTGCCCAAAAGAGAGACTTGCCGGTGTGGGAGCACGCAGTTGGACGTAACGAAGAGCAGGTCATATCGCCGGAATACCGCACAACGAACGCCTAGGAAGGCTGGGATGCAGAGTTGACTGACAGAACGGCTCGCCCCGTGTCCACGCAATATTGCAATTTCCCAGCAGCCCACGACCTCAAGGCAGCGCCGTTCTGGAAGCTGGGCATGGAGAGATGTCTACCGGGGCAGGGGGGATTCAGGTTGGAGTAGAACTGGTCGCGGACAGACCGAGGAGTCGACTCCCATGCATTCTCCAAACCATCCAATGCAAGTGTAATTGCTTGCCGCTATAGCCACACCAACGTCTTCTGACACGCGACGACGGGAGACCTGGATCGGTTGCGCTAGTTTTCTAGCAGCTTGCGAGAAAAAAGAGCACATAATAGAAATCGTGGTATGGTGGTTTACTTGGTCGAGCGCCTGAGAGAGTAATGACGAGAGAAATTAGGCTTGGACGTATGATGATCGGGATATTGTCCCATTACGTTCAGCAATGGAGGTTGTGGGGATGTTCCTCTCGCACCACGTGCCGGATAAACGTTGGTGACTGCAGCACCTTTTGAAGTATTTTCACGGACGCGAATGAGAACATGTTCTGTTGTCCCTAATGCTAGATAGTCGTAGCCTACGAGTCCGTATTGATCAAGGTGGGTAGGAGAGGGTGCTCTGGGACGAGATGGATCTGCAACCAAGCAGTGCTGTTTCAGGGATTAATCGCCGTGACTGGCAGCCACCAAAGAGCGGCGGTATGATACCCGGCTTGCAAACAGGACCAGGGGGAAGGAGCCTCGCCGTCGAACTGTCTGTGAGTCGCCACCAGCAGACTCTCCGTGTGGGGTGCGTACAGCAGACCGGTGGTTCAAGCAATCGAAGGATTGGGTGTTTAAAAGGCGCGGTGAAGACAGCGAGGGCGGGGAGGTGGGATGAAGAAGTGGAGGAGAGCAGGATGAAGCAGGAGGGGCTGGGGCCACACAAACCAACGGCAATCTGCACAAAGATAATGAAAGCTACCCATGGGTTTGCGGACGAAAGCTTTCAGCAAGCATAAGGTATGTGGAGAGCAGCGGGCGCTTTTGAGGGGGGCCCGAGTCGCAAGCCATCAATCATCATTACAAGCACAAGCACAAGCCGAGTCGAGGACGAAGTCTAGTCGCGGCCCGTCGAAGGAGCCCAGTCAAGTCGCACACACAGGGAACAAGGGCCTGCCAGGTCACCCGCGTGGGCGGTATCTCGGGCGCTTGGGGGTGGGTGGATGAAGGGGGCCAGAACAACGGCAGCCAGCCAGTCAGTCCAAAACGAACCAGCTTCAGGCGATGAGAACAAGCCAGCTTCAAGGCAAATTGACGAGCAAGGACATGAACCAGGTTTACACATGTGCGTCCCAAGGAGAAGATGGCTCACAGAAAGCTTCTTCTGCGCGGAAATGGAGCTGCTGGCTGTGGATGGGTGACCCTGATGAGGTGGAGGGCTAGAGGGCTGGATGGACGGACGGGATGGATGGATGAAATGTGGTCGAAACGCAGTGTCCTAGCACCACCTAATAAGCAGCGATAATGGCAGCGGCAGCAGCAGCAGCACCCAGGTGTAATGGCGGATAATTTTTCGTCTTGTTACCTGAACAAAAGGGTCCCGTCCCGTCAGGTTAGGTCGTAGAGGTAGGTAGGCATTTCACATAACTACCCCCCTCCCCCCGTCCATTCTGGCTACCCATTTTCCCACCCATTTTTCACCTTTCTGTCGCTTGTTCTTCCCCTCCCCTCGCTCGTCTGCTTGTTTCCCTTGGTTGTTTCGACGTGCGTTGCGGTCGTGTCTCGATTTCCTGGTTTTGCCCACTTACATGAACAGTGCTCCTATGCTGGATTTAGGGGGACGGGGGGGACCTGGGCACCTGGGGCGGGTGTTGACGACTGCCACCGGGCAGAGGCCGACTCGGAGACAAAGCGACAGAGCAGGCGGCTTTGCGGCGACAAAAACGACGAATTTCTGCCTTATTCTGGACCGACCCTCGACCGACGATGCAATCACGACGACTGCAAAGAGCGCCCGCCTTGACCGATTCTTTGGAGGCCCTCGAAACGCGGCGGCTTTGGCCATGACGACCTGCCTGACCAGGATGGCATCCACTCGGGAAGCCCCAGTGGATAGCCTGCATCAGGCGCCACCACAACAATCCCCCGGATTCAAACCCAACCAGCCCTGCGCACTGCGCCCCATCACGGACAGAGCCATGGATGGGACTTGACACCTTGTCAGCAGCGGGATATTTACTTCCATTCGGTAAATTTGCCACCGAGGAGCAACGGCGCTTTGAAACGGAACGGAACCGACTCTGCGAAGTGGTCACGAAGAAAACGCTTTCTGTCAATCTACGACGAGGAAGTGGGCGGGCCTATCATGCCTGGGCTTGCACCGATGGACCTCGTTCATCACTCCAAAACTCCATTCTCCAGGGTTGTGCCATTGGCGGGGGCCGCTGCAGGCGCCATTTTCACTGGGCCGCCCAGAGCGGAACCTGGACAGTCGACTCGCCATCCCGTCACACACCATGGGCCCGTAGGCCATAGGGGCAGCGGCCTTTGGGGGTCATCAGTTCTAGGTGCCAACCGATTACAGTCAAAATCTGAGATGAGCCTGAGCCTGCACAAGTGTGCAGTGCAGCAAAGCGCTGCCATGGCTAACAGATCGGCTAATCATCTCTCGTCGGTGTTATGCCCCGTGTAACCCATCCAACTCGGCCTGGGCGCCGTTGGAAGATGTTATTCGTCAGGTGCACTAGACGGGATGGCCTCAAGCTCCATACCCTCGAGACTCGGCGATGTCGTTCGAAGGATTCACGTCTTTGGCTAACACCGAGAGAGTTAAGCGGATCGATCAAAGACCCAGGCTTCGCATTCGGACTGCGGGAAGAAACCAGCAATCCCAAATACCTATGAGGGTGACAACCGACAAATTGCAGATCGCCATCGACGTCTCTGGGCGGCTTGGCGATGGGTCTAGGTTTAAGTGACTGAGCACCTCAGATGCACTGCGCAAGAGAATCGTGCAACAGCGCATCGAGGATCCGCTATGGCTTACTAGCCATCAATCTCTGATCCCGCCGGGAGTCGTGGAACCGAATGCTGGCAAATACCGACACGAGGCACCCGACTCATTCACTGCAGTTCGAGGCAGCGAGGAACAAGCGGGGTGCGAATATGACGACCAAGTGTCCCAACGGATAGCGAATCCATGGGTTTTCGAAAGACAAAACCCCTCAAAACCGAACAATGTATCAGGGAGATCTGGAGGCCCGGGACTGAAGCCCTTACCCGCGACAACTTCATCTTGGCCAAGTCTTGTCTGGTGATTTGGATCCTAGAGCGCTCAATAGCGGCGCGGTAGGTACGACACGCCTATTTGTTAAGAAGTGTGGCCGCTCCACCGCGGCTTCTACTAACTGCTCCAGCTATCATGGCTATTGCGTCGCTAACAAACCGCCATGATTGGCCAACGACCCACCCCCGTTAGCTGATTCCTAAGCGACGCTAAGCCGAGAGCAGGCAAGGCAATGGCTCAGCATTCAGGCAAAGGCATTTCACCGTCGGTCGCTGAAACCAATGCTAATTCAGACGAGCATCCACGCGCAATCGACTCGACTCGTCTCGCAGTCATCCGCTCAACGCGCCTTAGGTAAGACCTGGCCTCTCATTCATTCACCTCCTTCTACGTACCGAGCGTCCCTGTCCCGTCCATCGTTTCCCTGGCTGCGGATAGAGTTATCCATTTGCGCTTCCTCCCCCCCGTTCTCCGTTCTCGTGACGCCTCATCAAACACCCGCGCGCGCCGCTCTCCCTTTTCCCCTTGGCCCCAGCCGCCCGCCTGCCCGCCTTGCCCACCGGCCCTTGGATGGTCTCAGCGCTGCGCGTCTCTCGGTTGATGTGGCCCTCGGACGCCGCTGCTTGCTGCTACTGACCTGGCACGAAAAATTCTCCCCTTCACTGGTTCCCTACCACCCCCCCAAAAGGAAAAGGACCGACCCCGGGACGGACCCAACAGCCAAAAGCCAGGCGCCTGTTGAAAAACGCATAATCCCAAAGGGGGCTCTCGCTACTTGCCGCCTGCGGGTTGGAACTTTCTGGACGCTGGTCATAGGTCACTGGCCGTGTCGCCTCGTCTCCCTCCCGTCGCGACGTACCCAGGGGCCGTACCGTTGCTTTCCTGCGCTGCTACTGGCCGGTTGGTGGTCCTAGTTTTTTCCCCTCGCCTGCAACGCCTACCAAGGTACGCTGGAACTGCGCTGCTACGGCGCATTCTCTTCCCTCTGCCACTCTCTTTCATTGCCTTGGTGCGCTGCAACTTGCTTGTACCGTGGACGGCGCGCTGGTCAAAGTCGCACCGACCACCAACCATCCACTTCCAGCCGCAGCCACGCCTGCGCCTGCGCGCAGAGACAAGCCCCCCGACTCCCTCTGGTTTGGTCCGGCCTGCCTGCTGTCTTTTTTCCCACACCACTCTCCACCACCCACGCCGCGACGCGACTTGTCCATCACCACCGTGTCACTGCCCATCTCATCTGCCCAGTCTCCATCCCCATTCCCATACCTAGTCCCTGGCGCTCCTCCATGGAGGCTGGTCGCGTGCCTGCTGATCGCTAACGTCGCCGCGCACACAGCCTGTCAGGCCGATCGCCATGAGCGCCTGGATGAACGACGCCGTCCCCAACCACAATGGCAACGGCTTTCCTCACATGAACGACCCCAACGCAGCCGGTACCATGATGGATCCTGCCGCCTTTATGGCTAATCAGGCCCAATTCAATCCTGCTCAGTTCTCCAACCAGCAGCAGATGCCAGCCGGCATACCCAACGGTCCTGGCCCCATGCGCAATGCCTCGCCCTCCTTCCAGAACCCCGTCTATCAAACAAACTCGGTGATTCCATCAAAACGCCCTCGTCCTCGCGAAGACAGCCTGGCTGGCTCGCCGAGACAGAACCCCGGAATGGTGCCGACGTCGCGTTCCGAGACGCCGCAACAACAGAGTTTCCCCGGCTTCCAACCCGGCGCGGTCCCTCAACAGAATCCGGCACAGTTCTCCCATCTCCAACAGAATGGCTCTGCCAATGCGAGTCCTTCCCCCATCATGGGCAATCAAATGCGACCCGGCAGCGTCCCTCAGAGGGTCGCGACCGCGTCACCTCATCCGTTTTCTCCCAGCGCCCAGCAGTTCGCCGCCCAGGCATCGCCAATCCCCTCCGAGCATGGCACTCCTCAGCCAAATCCTTACATGCAGAACATGCCTCAGGGCTTCAACCCGAACTTCGCCCCCTCTCCTTCGAATGCGCGCCCGTCATCGAATCCGAACGCGATGGCCGGCGGCCAGATGATGCCACAGCAGATGGGTCAAATGCCACAGCACTTGGCTCAGATGCAAAATAACATGTATCCGCCTCAGATGCAGCAGCAACAGGCGTCGCAGCAATCTCAACAGCAGCCCCAACAGCAAACTCCCAATCAGCAACAGCCCACACCTCAACAACGCGCCCAAGGTATGAACGAACAACACAAGATTGCCGCCTACCAGATGCGACTGCAGCAGCAACTTCAAGGCAACGTTCAAATTCAGGCTCAGATGCAAGTACAAGGTATGGGCCGAGGGATGATGCCTAAGCAGCAGATACCCGGCATGCCTAATGGGCAGATGGCTCAAGCGGGAATGCGACCACAGCCCAGAATTTTGGCGAATGTGAATCCAGAGCAATTTATGAAGAATCTCTCGACATTGATGAACGCCAAGGGCCTTCAACTGGACCCTAACCCCATGGTGGGAGATCGGCCCGTGAGTTTGATGGTGCTATTCCAGGCAGTTCAAAGCAAGGGAGGATACAAGCCTGTTACGGCTGGCAATGCTTGGCCACACATAGCTCAGATCACTGGACTGCCACCGCAAAATCCTGCTGTTGCCCAAGCGCTGAGGCAGATTTATGAAGCCAACCTTTATAAGTTCGAGGAAGTGTGGCTCGCTCAGCAGAAGCAAAGGATGATGCAGCAGCAGCAGCAACAGCAGCAGCAACAGCAGCAACAGCAACAGCAACAGCAGCAGCAACAGCAGCAGCAGCAGCAGCAACAGCAACAGCAGCAACAGCAGCAGCAGCAGCAACAGCAGCAACAGCAGCAGCAACAGCAACAGCAGCAGCAACAGCAGCAACAGCAGCAGCAACAGCAACAGCAGCAGCAACAGCAGCAGCAACAGCAACAGCAACAGCAACAGCAGCAGCAGCAGCAACAACAGCAGCAGCAGCAACAGCAACAGCAGCAACAGCAGCAGCAGCGGCAACAGCAGCAGCAACAGCAACAGCAGCAGCAGCAACAGCATCTTCAGCAGCAACAACAACAGCAGCAGTCTCAGCAGCCCCACCCACCTCAGCCCCAACAACCACAGCAGGCACTTCAGCATCAACAAAATGTCAATCTGGGACCACAAGCAACACCGCAGAAGCAGATGTCACAAGGCCCACAAATGAACCAAGGACAGATGGTGCAGCCCGGTCAACCCCCTCAGATGCAACATCCGACTCCTATGAAGCAGATGCCACCAGGTCAACATCCCGTGAACGGCTTCACGACCTCGCAGCCTCAAATGCCCCGACAGGCGAACGCTGTGATACCAGGTCACAACCGGAACAATCTGTCGCAGGGGATGGACCCGTCTGCTGTGGCCGAATTTGGTGCCGTCCCTTCACCTGCTCCACGCCGGATCGGAAGCGTGTCTCAAAGTGATGGACGCCAGGCTGTGCCAGGACCGGGGGCTATTGTTGAGCAGCGAATGCCACGCCTAGGCCCTCAGTCGGACCAGTACAGCCCTTGCTCCCGTGAGCTTTCGACATTCGGAGGAGTTGACCTCAGCGCCTTCAGCAAGCTTGGTGCAGAGCTGGAGAGATGGAAGCCGGATATTCCTCCGATCCCAGAGCTCGGGAACATCGACATCAGTGCTCTCACCAGGAGTTTGCAGAGTGGGATCCATGGAGAAGTGCGCCTTGCACTCGACACTCTGGCTGCTCTTTCTTGCTCTCTTAACCAGCATCACTTTCTCCAGCTCAGGTATTGTGATGATATGGTGGACGCGCTCATCGAATGCGCCGAGGACCAGCTTGACCTGTTAACCGAGCACACTGTGGAAGTCTCCGACGAGATTCAGCTATCTTCCTACGAAGACGTTGTTCGGGCTTGTCGTATTGAACGGTTCGCAGTCAAAGATATTCCCGTGTTTGGCACCCAGGAGTATGAGCTTGACCGGGCAGTTGACAGACTAATATGTGTCACCACTATCCTGCGCAATGTCTCCTTCCCGGGTGAACAAAACGATAACCACAGTGTGCTTGCAGACGAGCTGGTCATCAAGTTTATCTGCACGCTTATCCGATACCTTGGAACTCGCACCATGCTATTACGGTCGCAAATCAATACTCTGGACTTGATGAAGGATCTAGTCATTCTCCTTTCCAATATTGCTGGTTCGGTGGAAATACCCGGCCGTGAACAGGCCCTTTGTCTTCTGCAGTTTCTCCTTACATTTGCTCCATCCCCCAACCCTACGGTCTCCGAAGGCACTCTCTTCTTCACACCTTACGAACCCAGCCTCCACGCATACTTACCTCACGCTGTCGACGCTTTGGCTAAGCTCCTGGCCCGCGATGAGCCCAACCGAAGCCACTACAAGGTCGTCTTCGCGGTGGATTCTAATAGCAACCCGGCTTACGATCTTCTCACACGGGCCTTTGCTCTGGCCATCTCACCCCTGCCAGACAAGGGCAAAGAGCGAAGTCGACCAAATAGCTTCCCGTCCCTTGTGGAAGTCCGGAAACCCTTTCTCATGCAGGGCTTGTTGGCCGCTGAGATTTTGGCTTCAATAGCTCCTGGTCATGATGCTGGCATTGCCAAGGCGTGGCTGACGTGTGGCAATGGCTTGGCACACACTTTATACAAGATGATTCGGGAGCTCAGTCATCTGTATGAGCAGCCTCAGGCTCATGGAGGACCACGTGCGCCACCCCGCAAAGATCCGGAACTGGTGTACATTGTTGTGGTCACAGTTTCGTTATTAAGAAGACTGGCCGAGAAGTCCAGGGACCCCAACGATGTGACATCCTCGCTGCCAGCGAGCGCTGTGCCGGCACCGCAGGCACTCCTTGACTCGTTGTCAATGCCTGCGCCGGAATGGGCCAAGGACGACGTGTTGCAGCAACTCACAACATTCTTCAATTTGGGCAAATGAATCGTCCAAATCCATTCGGGTTTCTCTTCTGGATTAATGTAGCGATGGCTGACTTGAAGCCTGTATGTTAGTGTTTGTGAAAATTGGGAACGGTGCGTGGTCATTTGAAGCAGCGTATGCTTCACCTTTAGACTTGCATTCAGGAGTCCATGGTCTTGGGGTGGACAGGGGTTAACAAAGCTGCTTGTTCGTGGATGTATACATAACGTTGAATGTAGGAAAAACCCTGGCTTCTCCGAATGATACTCTTTCTGGTGCGCCTTGAATTACATGTATTGTACAGTGCTCGTAACCCAGATAGGTGGCGTGTCATCAATATGGTACAGGTTTATAGCGGGATGAATCTTTAGTGACTCGAACCCCCATGATCTTGTGTTGTCCATCTCTTAATCTAGAAGCCGGTTTCCAATAACCAATCCACCGCCGCCTCGAAGTGGTTGCCCTGCTGATGTTAGCTGCGACTCAAAAGGTTCTGTGTGTGACGTGGTAACTTCTCACCTTGATCTCAATATTTTGTGTCGTAGGGTTCAGTCGAACATCCTTTCGATCAATCTGCAACGCTGCTGCCAGATCCTCTACCAGTTTTGACCGATCTCCTTCGATCTTCTTGACGAGGATAATACACCGGTTGCCACCTGACAAGAACTTTCGATATACGGGAAGCTGTTGGTAGGGAGTACGCCGAATAATGTAGGGCAGGGTCCCGATGAGCTCCTCCTCAGTCTTGGTTGGCGGGGGCACAAAAGGCCGCTTGAGGGGGCGCTTTGACGAATGGATCTTGTTCTTGATGTTGGGGTTGACGGGCTTCTCAGACTGGTTCGGGTTGTACCCGACGTGGGCTTTGAAGTTGGTTTCGGGGTTGCTGTTATCGATGGTGGCATCGACCTTGATTCTCTTTTTGGTTCTCCGACGCTTCGGCTTGACCTCTGCTTTGGCCTCTTCAGAAGGATCCTGCTCGTCTCCTTGGTTGGCCTCCTCAGAAGGGACCTGCTCATCTCCTTGCTTGGAGTTCTCAGAAATGTCCTGCTTGTCCCCTTGATCGGCCTTCTGAGAAAGGTCCTGCTTGTCTCCTTCGTTGGCCGTCTCAATAGGGTTCGGCGAGTCTCCGGCGTCGGTCTTGAAAGAGGCCAGGGCGGTCTGACGGATGGGGAGGAAGGAGGAGCGCTGAGCGAGCGGCGCATGAAAGACAGGCCTCCGGAGAAGCGCCTGGCGCCCTGTGGAGAGGGCCCGGGCGAGAAGAAAGCGCATTGTGGGAATCGAGAGTCGAGGGATGCGAAGTGTGATGCGGTGTTGTGGTGCGAGAAGGTGCAGTCGAGTGATTGAGACGGGTGTCAATACAAACGACTTTGGGAAAAGAGTCGCAAAGAAGACCAGAGCAGAGGCACCCAATTGACCTCGTAAGTTGCAGCGCTGAAGCCGTCGTGCACTCGCCTTTCACGCTCTGGAGCTCTTGAAGATGAAGCTCCTTCGAGAAAATATCGGGATCACATGACATTGACCTTCGATAAGGCGGAAAATCTCCGGGCCTAGGCCAAACCCCACACCACTTGTGGATTGGCGAAATTCACCAAAAATCTGCCCCTCCATCTAATCACGGCCTCGCTTCGCCCTGCGTCTTTACCCTCGCGACGAGTCCCTTTGCCTCGACGACCTCTGACGAGCCTTTTTGTGACGCAAGCCTCCTCCATCGAACACGGTCCGAATCCCAAATTTGCCCACGATGGAAGAAGTTCTCTCCGGCGTTGCGGCCGACAGCTCGTCGATCATGCCCAAGATCGCACCGCATCTGAGCCGACACCTGCTCTTCCCTCTGATCCAGTTCGAGGAGCAGCAGGCCGACGAGGCCGGCGACGATGCCAAGGCCAAGCAGATCCTGTCCGGAAAGATCAAGCTGCTGGAGGACACCAACATGACCGACTACGTCGCCACTCTCTACTGTGAACTCCACGGCGTCGAGGACCCCCCCGCAGAGTACACCAAGAAGAGGCAGGAGGTGTTGTCGCAGCTGGAGAAGTACGAGCAGGCCACCGCCCAGATTGCGGACCTCCTCACCCAGGACGAGGTCGTCAACGGGCTCCGAAGCGACAAGGTTGCCAACTTGGAGTTCCTCAAGAACTCGCACGGCGTAAGTGGATCGAGTCCCGCGCGCCCACAAGCCGCAAAATGGACGTTTAGGCCGTGCCACTGACCAGAGCAAAATATGCATATATAGGTCACCATGGAGATGGTCAACGCCCTCTACGACTTCGGTCAATTCCAGTTCCGATGCGGCCAGTACGAACCCGCCGCCGACATGCTCTACCAGTTCCGAGTGCTGTCGACCGATAACGACAAGGTCGCAGCCGCCACCTGGGGCAAGCTGGCCTCCGAGATCCTTCAGACCAACTGGGAGTCCGCCGTCGACGAGCTTAAGAATGTCAGAGAAAGCATCGACACCAAGTTGTTCAACAACCCCCGCGCCCAGCTCGACCACCGAACGATGCTGGTCCACTGGTCCCTCTTCCCCCTGTTCAACTTCGAGGGTGCCCGAGAGCCCATCCTGGAGATGTTCTTCTCCGCCGCCTACATCAACACTATCCAGACCTCCTGCCCCTGGATTCTGCGATATCTGATTGCCGCCGTCATCACCGGCCGCACCCGTGCCCGCAACAGCTCCCTCCAGCAGAAGCAGATGAAGGATGTTATCCGATATGTCCGCCAGGAGGCCTATGAGTACACCGACCCCATCACCCAGTTCGTCAGCGCCCTCTACATCGCCCACGACTTCAACGCCGCCCGCGAGGCTCTCCACCTTGCTGAGGAGGTCTGCCGCAGCGACTTCTTCCTTGCCTCCTCTGCCGATCTCTTCGTCGAGGCTGCCCGACACCTCATCTGCGAGAGTTACTGCAAGATCTTCAGCCGCATGAATATCCGAGACCTGAGCGCCAAGCTCGGCCTGAACCCCGATGATGGCGAGAAGTGGATCGTCAACCTGATCCGAGAGACCCGACTGGACGCCAAGATTGACAGCCAAGACGGCACTGTAGTGATGAACCACCCCCCCAACAACGTCTACCAGCAGGTGATTGAGAAGACCAAGGGCGGTTTCTTCAGGACACAGGTCCTGAACGCTGCCGTCTCGAAATAGAGCTCGGATAGCGCTTGACGGGCACGATGAGTGTTTTTATGGCAACTCAACTGGGGCAACGCGACCCATATGGTGGGGGGTCTTTGATGAGCTCCCTGCCGGATGATTGGGCCTCCGCTGCTTAAGGCTGCGCACTTCTCTCGCGAATCTGGGAGACTGATGACGATGATGATGTCGACAACAGCAGGAATCAGAGACGGGTGGGGAACAGGGACCGGCGAAAGCAGCGCGGCTCAAGGGCACAAATAGTGGCGGATAGACGCCCTGTATATCCCCAGTGATGCGGTTTGCATTGCATGGCGTTCTCGGAAAAGGGATGAAGCAAAGGGGGGGGGATAATGGAATTTACGTGATTGTTGAACCACATGATCTATTCGCCTTACAACCCTGTTTCCATAATGAGGATTGTTTCCACAGTGTGAGGATTCCTCCACGACGGTCGTACATGGTCAGCATGTCGATGAAGAGGAAGTCATACTCCGATCAGTCTTGTATATTCCGTTATGTCATGGCTCGTAAACCCATTGCTCCGTTTTATAGCCAGTGTTTCCCTCCTGTTTCCCCAGTTTTCTTTCGCTCCCGCTATGATCAATGCTATTGTCCCAACGCCAGACTGTGCAACCCGCAGACAAGCTCCTATTGCTCACCCTCGCGGCCGGCCAGCCATACTTTGCCCTTGAGACCCTCGATAACGCTGTCCCGCATCCACCACATACCATCGTCCCCTGCCGAGTCCTGCGCCCCTTCGCCGAACGACTGGTAGGCGCGTGCGTCGATGGTTTCCTGGCTGTCAAATACATTGGACTGGACGAGACGGTCACGCACGCCGCCCCATTCAAAGAGCAGGCGAGCACCCTCGAGACGCTCTCGGTCAGTTGCGTCGGTGATGCCCTTCTCCATCTCTAGGCGGGCATCAACGGCACTGCCCGTCTGCTGGGACTCGTCGCCGCGTTCGAGCACAACGGCCCGTTCGGCGTAACTGATGCCGCGTAGGTGCTCGAGCTCAAAGACCCAATCGAGGGGCTCCTTACCCTTCTCATCGCTACCCAGGGCCCGGAGTGTGGACGCAAAGGCACCTTCTCGGGGCGGGCGTCGTCGGAGATAGAGGCTCTGCGTTTCCTCAAAGGCGGTCCTGACTTTGTCGTTGGAAAAGTCCAACTCCACGTCCCAGAACTGCGGACCGCATGTCGTCGAGAGGCTAGAGATTTGGTCAAGAGGCGGGAGGATACATGGCGCAGTGCGGTTGAGGACGGGTTCAGTTGATGTGTTGCTCTGCATCTTAATTTGGATGGGGACGGAAACAGGCTGTCCCGTGAGAACATCCTTGGTGACGAGACAACGCTGTTCGGTGGCCAGAACCCAGAAATGCCGAAGCGCTTGGAGATGGGCGCGGTTGTCCATTACGTTGGTCGGGAAGATGGGGTAGAAGGAGACCAGCAAGGCAGCAATCGCCATGTCATTCGATCCAAAGGTTGTTGTGCCACATCCCAGGAAGAGAGCACCAACCGCGAGGTGAGCCGCGAGGTGAGATCCGTACGGAGTGTCTGCATCATCACGGCCGTGCAGCGCACGAAGGCGTCGGAGAACGGGTACGTCGCCAGTGCCAGCCATCACAATGGAGGCAGACAGGGCCAAAATGTCCTGACACATGCGAGCATTGGTCCTAGCCAGCTCTTCATCGTAGGGAGCACGACCTTCTGGGTGAGTGCTGGGCGAGGATGGAAGGCGGGTGATGCGCATAAACTGGTCAAGATAATGTAGCAACAGGTCCCGGACTTTTGGAGAGGCGCTTCCTGAAAAGCGAAGAGCGGTGGCGAAGCAGAGGCCTGCTACAATGCTGAAAAAGGGGAGATCCGTAGATCGTAGTCTTGTCGTTCCGTGAAGCTTGTAACGATGACGATAGGCAGCTGGGAGGCTCTTGTGAATCCAAGCAAATGTTGGCTCAATCTTGGACCAAAGAATCAAGTTCTTGGCGATCGTCCGCAACATGAGAATGTCAGGACGGACATAGTCAAATTGTAGGACCGAGTCGGGGACATCGATCTTGCGTGCTACAATCTGATCCTCAGACTTCATGTATATAAGTGTAATGGCCATGACTGCGCCAGCAGCAGCACGGTCCAGCACGTGGACTATCTCGACATTTTTCGTTGCTGTTGCATGAGTGATAAGCTTTTCAGTCAGCCTCATGTCATGCAGGCCCTTCAAGTCGTTGCCCTTGCCCAGGTTGATGAAGCCGAGAGCAAATCCAGCAGCCAGGCGGTAGCACTCGGACCTTAGGGGCTCTTCCTCGTCTTCTTCGTCGACATGTTCAATCTCGGAGAGCATGATTTCGCTCATGCGGCGGTGTTGGCTATTGGCGTACAGCAACCCGATGCCCATTATGCCCGAGGTCTGTGTCAACGGCGAAAGATTTAACTCAGCTGCCCCCCTCGGCAGCATTCGAGTGGCATGAACTGAAAGGAGGCGGGTGATGAGAGAGTCCATCGTGCCCATGTATGAAGCCGCGAGACCCAACAAGAGACCAATCGACGTCATGGTATGTTTGGGCGTGAGATACTTGAACGCAACCCATTTCGCGACATCCTTTAGGTGGCCGTTTAGACCAAGTGCAAGAAGGAAGCCGGCATGTCGATTGTTGAGTTCTTGACCTGGCTTGTTGTACAGGATCCAAGACGTATCGATGCCCTTGGCTTGGGGAGAAATTGCAAGACCTGCGGCAACGCCTTGGTGGAAGAATCCCCAACACACCTTTTCTTCTGTGAAAAGGGACTTGTCCACGCCCACGGTGACGTTCGTCGGCTTCACAATGCAGTTGAGATTGAACCCGCTGATGTGGAATTTCTGGGTTATCAGCGGAAACCGCAGGCTGTAGTACAAAAGCGCTCTTCCTGCAGGGATGGCCAGCGTCCCGGTAGCAATTCGTGATACGAGTTCTTTTTGCTTCTCCAGGTATTCGCTCTCAGACCAACTTGGATTGTGGTCGAGTCGCACCAATCTTGCTTTGTGGGTCGAAAGTAAGTCTTGCGCCTCATTCAAGCGACGGTCATCTTTGAAGAGGGTGCGAATGAGGGCTTGTCGCTCAGTTCCCTCGCCTTCGTCATAACCAACGTTGTTTGTTTCTTCGACGCTTTGGCAGAGCAATTTGAAGTCCCAAGTGGCAGAATGCGTTGGAGTCTGGTTATCATGGTTAGCAGATTGTCCTTCTCATTGAGACAAGGCATCTTACCAAAATCTTTGAGGTTGTGGGCTTCGGCCGCTTTCCAGGGGTGAGGATTAGATTAATATCGCTGCGATTAACAAGCTCAAGGAGTTCCTTGGACCAAGACGATGGGGGACGCGGCTGGCATAACGATATCGCATCTTGTAGAGGTACAAGCACAGCTTCTGGTAGAGTGTCAAGCACGAAAGGCGTTATTCCGGAGTCCCGCATTGCCTCGACCATTTGAGGAGCCGTTGTGCTTGGCTTGATGAATCTGAAAAACTGCTTGAACATGAGAGTCCTAGGCAGTGTGGCCTCCCATCGCTTATCTTGCGACTTTTCGGTTTCTGAAAGCCGGGTGCTGGCGTAGTATATGTCGGCTGGTGTGAGATGGTGCACCTTTCGATCGCCAACGAGACGGGACTGAATCCATTCAAGGACGTCCGGCCGCACAGGTGGCTGGGGTATCGCTGGCTTCAGGCTCAGATCTAGCAGGTTGTTAGCCTCCTGCAACGACTTAGAACATACACCATACCGGAGTCGTGACATTGGTCGATGTCTTCTTGAATTCCCAGTTCATAGATGGAGGAAAAGTTCTGCCATCGCAGCCATCTGGCAATTTGACACAAGACAACCCGCAAATCAGCTCGACCGGGTGAAGTGAACTCGGGTGTCATAATATCGAGTTTCTCTTCCTCGAGCAGTAGATGGAGGCCCATGAACACGTCGACCGCAGCCTTCCTTCGACTTTCAGAGGTCTTATTTAGGGCCGTTGGCATGTACCCCGATGACCCGAATGCTGCCTCGCCAAGGGAAGACGCTATGTATTCCTTGGCAAATGCAATGTGACGTGAGATAAACTTTGGGGAGAAACCATGGTCCCCTTGTGGAGACATGGCATCATCCACATCTTCACCCAGAGCCCACTCCCAGCCCCTATTCATCATCCAAGTCGGGAAACCTAAAGAATTGGACGTTTCACCAGCCTCCAGCGCGTTCCAGTTCTCTGACTCTCGAATAGACCCAAAAGAGCCAGAGGCAGGCCTCGTCTTCCGTACAGGAAGCCGTGTTGTTGGAAGAGGGTTGGCATCCGCGCGACCGAGGTTCAGAAAGACGGAAAGGAGCAGTGTGACGACCGCTGACCATTCTGCATTGGTTGTCGGTTCTTCTTGACTCTCCATCCATTGCATGCAATGGAGCCATCCTGCGGAGATCCGCTCCCCTAGTGCGTGTGGAAGGATGCTTCGACAAACGTCCAAGACCTTGCGAGCCTGAGGAGATTTGGGTTGCAGTTGAATTCGAAGTTGATGAAGTCGACCCTCAGCATCTACGACATCGATAACGCCCCTCTGCCTTGGGTGGCGAACGCCAACTATGCTGCCCTTGCTGAGATCAATAATCTCTGACTTACGTTGTTTGACGTCACGGTCAATAACTCTTCCACGGAACTGCAGGCTCCTCGTGTTGTCAACGAACAGAAGCGAGAGGGAGATTTTAGTGAGTTCGCTCCACGGTGCTTGCGTGCTTAACTCATGTCGCCCATCCATGGATTCCGAAAGAATGAGAATGGCGGATTGGTCTCCATCAATCAGCTTGCACGAATCGACCACGTTCTGAGCACGCCGGAGGTCTATCACCGACACCGATACGGTAGGGTCTTCTGCTGTGTCCCTTCTGGCAGCCTTAGCAGCTAGGTCGAGTTTGTGCTGGATACCCAAGCCTAGTGTGATCAGTTGCAGTCGTTTTTCAGCTGCATCTTGAATTCCGATTAAAATTTGCCCTCGGTTGTATTCGTCGATTGCGAATGGAGGTGCGGTGAGAACGAAGACCTTGGACTGATTGCGGGCTGGCTGGTCGGTGGTGGAATATCGAACATTGGAGTTGTCCATGGGTACAGTGGTGAGTTTTGTAAAGACAACCTCGTGCTGTAAACCATCAAAGTCGTGGTCGTCAAGTCCCATGTTGTGGAAACCCTCGTCTAGCCCAACGTCAAGGGGCGCCTCTAACAGACTGCTCAAACTAGGATGAATCTGATGGTTATAATTGGTGCTGAGTCGGGCATGATGGCTTCCCTGGGAATCGTGCCTTTTAGATCCGGCATGGCCGGCCAGTAGTGGCTGGTCGGCAAAGACCGATCTTTCGTGAGACGCGGAGAGGTCTGCTCTCGCCAGCATGGAGCTGACGCGACGAGAACTCCTTCGGTTAGCACCGGCGCCGTCCTTGTCCTGCTGTTCTAATGACGAGACCAAATCCAGGGGCTTCTCAAACTTCTCGCTCTTTCTCTGTCGCTTTCCAGGGAGCGGTGCCCCAAAGCTTTCTCGGAGGTTGGGCTGAACGGGAGTGGATGGGCCACTGACAAAGCCTGGCTGCATCGAGCTGCGTCGCCGCGCAGCTTTTGCCTTGGCGTTTTTTTGTCGACCGACAAACGGGTCCTCATGCTTCAAGTACGTAAGGCGCCAGACATTGTAGGAACTTGTTTCGCGATTGATGGTAATTCCGATTATGAATGGCTGGTGTAGGTCTTGGCCAGACGCGCCTGGCATCTTGATCTCCTCAATGTGAAGCATCTCTTCGGCTGGGTCAAGAAAAGGTGGTTTTTTAAACGCATTTCTTCTCAATCCATTCGTTTTCTGTGGCTCCTGGTCGGTTACAACCAAGCCAAGTTCCATCAAGGGGTCTGTAAGCGAGACGAGTCTGGGCCAACGTGAAGCAGGCTGCTCCAACGGCGCTTCCCAAAAGTTATCCAGGGTTGAACTGAGTTTTAGTTGTAGCCCTTTTGGCTTGTTAAGACCCTCGACAGAAAAGGTGGCCTGTTGCGAGCTGTTGAAGGCCGTGAGCTGCGACGAGACGAACGAGTTTGGTGGCACACGAGGGAATTTGAAAGAAATTGGCGCTACGCTCTCAGCTCGCTGTTTCCGTTGGATGATGACGCCAACGGGACCTGCGAAAGCCGACTCGACTTCAAATGGCATGTGAACGATGTGGTTGGTTCCAGCGAGGAAGTAGATGTGTGCCTGGGTCTTCAGGAAGACAACCAAGGCTTTTGACAGCACTGGAAGGGGGCCTGGCTTTGTGTTTGCATCGCTGTTTTCGGTGCCGTCATCTGCGGAAGCTGGAAAATATGCTAGCAAGGCCTGCGTGATCGGTTCCTTTTCGAGATCAAACTTGTACGTCTTTCGGAAGATGCCTCCCCGGCACCAGACGACACAGCGCTCGGTGGTGAGAAGCTCATCCTCAATCCCACCTTCCTCCCTCTCGTCTGTTTCAATATCCCAGGCATAAGAAGTCGGTGGCGGGTTCGTGGGAAGCAATTGTTCGTCGACGGCATGCTGAAGCCCTGCTGGCTGATGCAGCCCCAGGGACTTCACCGACGCCATGTTCCGGCGGGCGCCATAGGCTGCTCGCAGAGCAACAAGTGATCGTCTCGGGGGTTTCGCTATCAATCCGTCGCGTCTGGAACGTATATTCGTATCCCGCCGGTGCTGAAAGGTTAGGTCGTAACGCTGGGAGCTGCCTGAGTCGCGAGTGGACGCGCTTCGGTTTGTACGTTGAATTGTAGTGGGATGGATGGTGGGGCGCACGCTCTTTAGGCGGGACTCGTTGATAGTGGATGCTGGGCATTGAGGCGTGCGGAGCTGAGCTCGTGACGTAGCTGCAGGTACCTCAGGCGCGCCACACTCGGAGCTGTCATAGCTCAAGCGCGGGTACCTGAATCATCTTCAGTCTCGACATCATCGCAACCCCCGGCTGTCAGATTCCCCAGCATGACCTCAATGCAGCTGGTGCAATGACGGACCAGTCTATAAATCCCGGCGATACGCAGGAGCACCAGCTCGAATCCCCTCCATCTCAACATAAGCTACCACGCGACGAACCCATCACGTTCTCCGAGGAGGAAGGCGAGACACCCGACCACAATGCGCCAGACACGACCGTTCCGGACGGTTCAACGCCAGATTCCGCCATCAAAACGGATAACAATGACGAGAGCCAGGAGAAGGTGACGGAGAACGAAGGTGACACCCAGAAGGAGCCTTTAGGCGGTGGAGATGGTGCAGCTGGCGCGGCCGACAAGAGCGAAGCGGAGAATGGGAAGAAGGAGACAGCCGAACTAGCGGATGAAGGTGACGATGAAGGCGAGGACTGTGAAAACGATGAGGATGAGGAAGAAGGGGAAGACGACGAGGAAGAGGAAGAGGAAGATGATGATGGGGAAGAAGACGATGATGAGGACGACGAGCCTAGGCTCAAGTACGCTCGCCTTACGCAACATCTCGGTCCTCTATATCGCAACGGCGATGCAACCAGTGCATTTCTTGTCGCTGGCGACAAAATGGTTAGATTGCTCGACCCCTCTAGCTGCGCTGCCATGCTGACTACCTCGTAGATTGTCGGATCCCACAACGGCAATATTGTAAGTCATTCCTCCAGCACTCAGCCTCTTACTGTCTAACCCAGAGTCTAGCACGTAATTCAGCTTCCAACTTTCCAATCCCTGCGAGTCTATCATGCCCATTCCGCCTCGGTTACCAGCATATCCATCTCTCCTTTCCCACCTCCACTACCAACCGATAAACCAGAAGCTCCGCTGCGACCTGCAGGGCCTGCGGCTTCAAGCAGTGCCTCACCTCGGTTATCTGAGTCATCTCCAGCTGCAGCATCCAGGAAAGCCCGCGAACGCTCTCAGATCCCCAGAATACCATCAAATGATATCTTTGTCGCAACGTCGTCCATGGATGGCAACATTTGCGTGCAATCACTCGTCGACATGAAGGATGTGCAACTGCGGAACTTCGCCAGACCCGTCCAGACAGTGGCACTATCACCTGAGTACAGAACAGACAGAACATACCTGTCTGGCGGAACGGCTGGCCAGCTCATTCTTACTGTCGGCGGTGGTCCCGGTCGAAGCACTTCTACGACGACAGGCAGTGCAACTGCTGCAGCATCGGGGTGGCTTGGCAGTATGGGCATCGGGACCAACACGGGGAAAGACACCATTCTTCACTCTGGCGAAGGAATCATTAGCACAATCAAGTGGTCTCTATCTGGAAAATATGTCGTGTGGCTGAACGAACATGGCATCAAGATTATGCGGTCAAAGCTCCAACTTGAGAGCGCAGACACGGATGATGCCTGGAAGCGCATAGGCCATATTGACCGACCACAAACCGAGGAATGGGATACCATGGCTAGTGTGTGGAAAGGTCGTATGGAGTGGATTGATGAGCAGGCCGTTGAATCGGACGAGTCCGAACAAGGTCCCTTTGACAAGGCCCTCTCGCCACCGGCCGAGAAGCTGAGAGAACAGACTGTCTCGGGCAAGAAGAGTATCGAGCGACTTCTCGTAGGCTGGGGAGGTACAATTTGGATCATCCATGTCCATTCTGGAGGTGTTGGTGTTGGACGGCACGTTGGAGAAAAGACCATTGGACGGGCTGAAATTGTGAAAATGTGAGTCATCTTCTCAAGTGTTATTGACTGATCAGCTAACATTTTCCAGTCTTCGCATGGATTGTATCATTTCCGGCATTTCTTTATATACCCAGAACTTATTGCTTGTGCTTGCATATTGTTTACCCGACGACGACGAACAGGAGGAAGACGAGATTCTCCAACCATCGCCAGCCAAAACCCACAAGTCCCAGTTCTCTACAACATCGACTGGAAGCCAACCCTCAGGGGGTGTCCGTCGTCGACAAAACAATCACCCCCCGAACTTCGACTCATCGATCTAAACTCGCAAGCCGAAGCAGACAAGGATGGACTAAGTGTCAGTCGCTATGAGAGACTGACATCAGGCGATTACCATCTGGGAGTTTTGCCTGCACGCAACGCTGCTTCCGCAGTTGCTTCAACAAGGGGAGCGCTTGAAGCCCTCGCCGGTTTAGGCTCCGACATGTGGAATGCTGCGATTAATCCTAGATCGCTCTTCAGCTCGGGAGCAAGCATCCAGAGCAGAGAGAGTGGCGATGACGCAGCCTCAAGCATGAGGACTGGTAGCATCACTGGAACTATCAGGCCTGGGCCTAGCAGAGGCGGCGTGCCTTCGGTCCATGCCGGCCTAGTCAAGCCAGGAGTTAAGGTGTTCATTCATAGCCCGTACGACTGCATTCTTGCAACACGAAGGGACTTGGGAGACCATTTAGGATGGCTCTTGGAGCGCCAGCAGTATCAGCGCGCTTGGGAGTTGCTTGATGAACACCCTGAAATCGTGACATCGGTTGAGAAAACTAGCGACGCAGGTCCTCAAGCCCCATCGAAGGCGCAAGAGAGTACTGAAGACTTTTTTGACGACGAGTCTGTAGCAGACTCAACACCCAAGAATGTGTACTCATCGGTTGAGAAAGAGAAGAGACGGATTGGAGAGCTTTGGATTCAAGAGCTCATCGAAGGAAATGACTGGATCTCGGCTGGCCAAGTCTGCGGCAAGGTGCTCACAACTCCCGACAGGTGGGAGAAATGGGTCTGGACCTTCGCGGGCGCAAAACGATTCGACGAAATTACGAATCACATTCCTACAGAGCCGATGCGCCCCCCGCTCCCCACAACCATCTACGAAGTTGTGCTGGGACATTATCTCCAGACCGACAAGCCAAGATTTAGGGAATTACTCGAGCGATGGACCACAGATCTCTTCGATATAAAAACCGTCACTACTGCCTTGGAGAATCAGCTCAAGTATCGCGATGTGCGTGAAAACAGCATTGACGAGGGAGAGAAGGGTCGGGACTGGCGGATTGTCATGGAAGGCCTGTCAAAGCTTCATGAAGCCAATGGGCGTCAGCGAGAGGCCCTGAAGTGCTACATCAAGCTCCATGACGCAGATTCGGCCTTCCGCTTGATCAGGGACAACCACCTCGCCGATGCTGTCGCAGACGACATCCCCAGCTTCATCGGACTCAGGGTGTCACCGGAAGACATGGGTCAGATGACTGAGAGCGATCTCGAGCACGCTACATCCGAAGCGATTACGCTACTAGTTGATGAAGCCCAGCATGGTCTCTTGCGACCAGAAGTTGTCGTAGAACAATTGCTGGGACAAGAGCTGCACCTCTACATCTACTTCTATTTCCGTGGTCTTTGGAAGGGCGAGGGCATCAGGGAACACACGGGGGAGAATGTGGACCGCCTCGTCATGGACAGTCAATCCCTCGTGGACAGCTTCGCAGACTTGGCCGTCCACTTGTTTGCGACTTACGACAGGACGCTGCTCATGCAATTCCTAAAGATTTCTGTTTCGTACACCTTTGAAAAGGTTTGTTTGTCAGAACTAGCACTACGTGCAATAGCAATGCTAATATGTTTCTAGGCTGTCCAAGAATGTGAGCGGTTCTCATACTACGATGAGCTTGTGTATCTATACTCGAAAACCGGACAGATGAAGCGGGCTCTGTATCTCATCATCGACCGCCTTAATAACGTCAGCAAGGCGATCGAGTTTGCCAAGGAACAGGATGATCCTGATTTGTGGGAGGATCTCCTCAACTATAGTATGGACAAACCTAGCTTCATTCGTGGCCTTCTTGAGCAGGTCGGCACCGCCATCAACCCGATCACCCTCGTAAGGCGAATCCCAGAAGGCCTCGAGATTGAGGGTCTCAGGGAGGGTCTGACTCATATGATGAAGGAGCATGAGATCCAGTACAGCATCAGCTCAGGAGTGGCCAGAGTTCTACGCAGTGAAGTGGCGGTCGCACAGAATGATCTCCGGTCTGGGCAATGCAAGGCAATCAAGTTCGAAGTGGAGGTGCACTCTGTGGAACACGTCGATGTGGAGGTCAAAGACGTCCCGACAGACCCCGAGAATCCAGAACGGAATGTCTCGCATCCAACCGCAGAACACGACCATCGGGTTCCTCAGATGGGCCACTGCGCCAGATGTCACGAGCCTTTCACCGAATACGAGATGGAAACTTTAGTGGGATACGCGTGTGGGCATGTGTTCCATGTGAGCCATCTGCTGGAGATGCTGCACGGGGGAAAGAAGGCTGATGTCGATTTCGGGAACAATCTCGAGGAAGGGAGCCGCTACTCTGTTGGCAGAAAGGTCATGAGAGCGCGGTTGCTGAAAGACAAGGTGAGAGGAGGATGTCCGGTCTGTCATGTCAAGTAAGAGCAGAGCTACATCATTCGCGTTAGGCGTTACTGTGTGTCATAGGGTCAGAGGATACCGAATGCAAGCATTTTCTTGAAGTTTTCCCCAACGGCTGACATGTTGAAATCACTCCACATTAAACACAAGACTGCATCTGAAGATGGACTATAGTGCAATTTCAAAATGTACCTCGGTACGAAACTCGATTATTATTTCCTTTTCACAAGTCACCCAATTCGAAAATCAGAGCCCTTGCCAAGTTAAACCCCGTTTGAATCTTTGGAAAGATTGCCTTCAAATCGCCTGATCTGCCCAAAACGACCCCTTGGGCGAATGCATACTGGGGTCTTCGGTTCGATCAATAGGTGAAGATGGAATTAAACGAATATGGCAATGACCATGCCGACAAGGAAGAGCATGCCGGCGGGTTGCGCATTAGCCATGGTGGCAGCACCAGTGGCAGTGACGGTAGGAGTGCCTGAAACACCAGAGGGCTCAGACTTGCCGCTGGTGGCTGTGGGGTTGAACCCGATACTGGAGAGAGAGCCGGTGTCCAAAGCATCGTTGGTGGGCTCTAGGTAGACGCTGGAGAGGCTGCCAGACTCGTCTGTGACAGCGGTGGCAGTCTCGCCAGGCACGCTTGGTTCGCCGCTCTCAGCAGGGCCCGTGGCTCCGGGAGGAGGGGCAGAGTAGCCAGGCTGGGAGCCGGTGGCGGGAACGCTCTCGTATGGAACGGTCAAGCTGCCGTGGTCCTCACCGTGGATAGAGGTCTCGTGCTCGGTGTCGGCGTACGAGGAAATCTGGCCGTCGCCGGGGAGGGTCTCGACACTGCCAGTTGGTGCGGGAGGTGGTGGAACGTTCGCGCTGACGGAGGACTCAACAGCGCACGCAGTCTGGTGGACAACAGTGCAGACGCTCCAGGTGTACAGTACGGTGCCTGAGATAGTATCAGTCTCTTGAAAAGATGGCGCCGGCGGTTCTGCGAGGAGTGGTTACCTTCCGAGGTGGTGAGTCCAGACTCCTGGGTGACGGGGGGCAGAGTGGAGGAGCAATCCGCTAGGAGAGAGTTAGTAGGAATCCGCGATCGGGAGGAGATGACGTGTCTATACAGTAGGCAGCTGAAGAAAGCGCAGTCGAGGCGAAGACACCGAGGAGCGTCATGGCGCACACGAGGGCGTTGATCTTGAGGACGGGCATCTTGTCGGTCGAAAATGTCTGCTGTGAGTGATGATCAGTACTTGAAGAGGCGAAAATGAGTATGATGAAAGAATAGAAAGCCCCAGAGGAACACAAAGCGTACTGATCTTCCAGGGAGTAGAAACAGAGCCTTGTTGAGGAGGCGGCGCGTGATAATGGGGAGGAGGCAGGCGAGCAGAAGCGAACCCACGCGGAGCCACGAGGCGAACCCTGCCAGAAAAAAACAAGGAACGGAAAGCCACAAAGCAAAGCTCACGAACCTTGTTCAGTATCGTTTGTAAATGTGTTGAAAGTGCACGAGGGAGGTGGCAGGTTGTGACGAGCCGGATGCGCAGGTGATGGATGTGAAGGAGGTGGAAAAGGAGAAGATGACGGGGCACGAGAAGTATCTTTGGGGACAAACAAAAGCTCGGCCAACGAGGGAACTTGATCTGCATGACTCCAACACTGTCAGTTGGCAAACACTCGAAACCAGCTGTCAACTGAACCAGCCCCTATTTTTCTTGCTAAGCCAGCGGGTGATTGGGGGGGGGGGCAGCGAAAAAGGGAGGGTGACGGGTTAGAAGGCGACGAATCACTTGACGAACACGCTGTTGGTTTCTTCGCCTTGAAACACAGATTCCAATGAAGCAGTCCGTACTTTGCTCCAGCTGCATGAGAAACAAAGGGCAAGATTCAATCGCGAGCTGAGACGAAACGGACAGAAGTGACAAGCAGATGTTACCTCATGGGGGGATCGAGCATCACCAAGACAAAGAAAATACTGCCTTACCTTTACAACCACAAGTGATTCTTTTGCGGCTAATGTTTCTCAGGGACACGAAAAATGGCGTAAAGCTAGGAAAGTGAAGGAAATAGAACACGGTACTGTCAAGTTGAGAGTCGAAAGCAGCTCATCCAGGGCGGCCCCGACTGTTCTTTTCAAGCCGTGGCGGCCGTTTCCTCGTTGCTACTCCCAATTTGCCGCCTCTTTGTGTATACCATCTGTAAACAAGCAACAAGGATTCCTACACCCCTGAGCAACCGGGTGAGTACATGCAACTTTTCTGCAACCTCTTGTGATGCCTCAACCATAATGGTAGCACGTTGCGCCAGCGGCCGTATCTTGCAGCTGTGGGACACAGCACAAGGGCCTCCTTTGTGACGGTTTAACTGGGTGCGTCTGCGGGCCCATCTTTGTGAGACCGTCCGTCTCGACCTCGAGTAACCGTTCTGGTGTTTGATGGTCCAACCTCTTCATTCATCCAGAGACATTTCGCCGCGCAAGGTTGACCCGGTTGCCGTGCAGAGTTTAGGTTGCATACACAAGAAATCACAGCAGCAAGCAGAGAGAGTTGAAGAAGGGAAAACACTTTCACCCAAACCCCCAAAGCTGGACACAGCCTTGGTCAACACATGTCTGTGCGAGGTGTTCATGCAATTTCACGTCGTCGTTGCTCAACGAGTCTAGCCGACGTCGGCTCTGCTGTCCCGACGGGGGGGCAAACTGCATTCGCTTTAAACCAAACCCGAGGGGTCGTGGCTGGTACAATAAGCGAACATGCAGCTTTCCAGTACAGACAATCCGTCTCACTTCATTTATTATGACGCAGGTAGAAGTAGACTTGATCGCTGGCCTGTCGTGTCGTCGTTGGATGCCGATACTGCTGTTGCTGCTGCTGCTGTGGCCTCATGGCATATGCATCCATCGTAATGACCATGTCGGCCGCTTTGTATGAGACTGGCGGTCAGAGACATATTCTGTTGAGATGATTTTACCATGTCTCTGATTGACATTGAACATGACGGCACTCTAGAGACGCTCACCATTGCCCCTATCTGTTTTCCCTACCATTCGGATCGTGACTTTGTCAAAGCCTTTGTAGTTCGACAGCCAACCCTGGCCGCTGTTTGCATCGATGTCCGAGTGCCTGATATAGTCCTCATGCTAAAGCCATTACGGGTAAAAAGAACAACACGATTGCCCACCATAATACACATCTCCAGAGTACTAGAAGTACAAGATCCAAAACAAAGGTGAGTAGTGAGAGTTGAGGCAAAGGGTCGAAGTGGGTGCAGGGAATGACGCAAAAGGTCAAAAAAGAGGATGATGGTGGAATTAAACCACCTGTGCTGGACGAACAGGGAATCGAACCCTGGACCACTCCCAAGTAATCGACAGAATTATGCTAAGGGAGTATTATACCACTAAACCATTCGCCCGATGGGATGAATTTGATCGTCAAAATTGAGGTACAGATAATCAGAGCTCCTCACGAAACCCGGATTTCGAGTGTGGGCCTTCATATCGTCCGCCGGTAAGGAAGGCTCTGTCAGCGGCGAAAAAAGTGGTGTTTTTTGCCATTGTGCTAGCAACTCGCCCTTGAAGAAGCGGACAGCCAATCTGATAGACAGAGGCGAAAGGAGCAAGGTGAAGGGAACAAGGCAAAGGCACTAATACCGCAGTTGGGTCCTGATGTCGATCTACTATTAAGGCTCTACCAGGGGTGAAGGGAGCAAGGCAGAGGCAGTAGTGCCACTGTTGGGGTCCGATATCGATCTGCCATCAATGTTCTATTGGAGGCGAAGGGAGCAAGGCGAGGGTGCCGGGAATTGTCCTGGAACTAGCCCATCATCCGAGACCGGCCTAGTGTATCACAGCGGAAACGGCAATGTAATTCGATGTAATAGAAGTCAATCTCCGAGCACGTTGGTACTATCTATCGCCCTCAACCGTCAATCGTCAACTAAACACAAACTACCCTAGAGCTAGAATGCAGGACCCAGTTGTCGGGACATCGCAGCAGTCCGGAGAACTCTCCCATTACAAGGTGCTGAACCCTTTCATCCCGATTGACAAAAACTTGGAACTAGAAAGACTTCGTTGAAGTTCCAAAAGAAAAAGAAAAGATCGCGATAACGGGCATAACTACTGAAGTAGCCAGGCAAGGGCTGTCATGACAACCGTGTAGAACATTCCATAAAATAGATATTCTCGGGCGTCTTGATTTGTCGCCCCCATAATGTTGAACGCACCAAAACCGAGGAGGACCATGCAAACGATGGTCGCAAAGAGAACCACAATGGTCATGCGTCCAGCAAAGTCATGGATCACAGGAAAGGCAAGCAGAGGGCCGAAAATAGCTGCGACTGCCCCGATAGCTACCTCTTGGAGCGGGCCTCGGTGAAAGATTTGTCTATGGGGCGGAACCGGCCCGCGTTGATCGCTTCCAGGACTGCGCGTTGGGCGTGGTGATTGCGTGTCCCGAACCTTCTGCTCCATGAATGGACGAGGTTCTAAGAGGATGAGATCCTCTTCATCGAGAAACAATGTCTCTGGCTCGGCGGCCGGCCTTCTATCTTCGAGGAAAGCTACGTAGTCTCGGATCTCGCCTTCAGTTGGCGACGGTAGGTCGTTGAGATACCTGAAGGATGAAATGAGAGAATCTAGACGTGTTAATTTCTCGAGAGAACCGAAAGGGGCATCATCTTACAATAGACCTGGAGTTTCTCGGTAAGCTGATTGAAGACTCTCCCTTTGCCCAAATGGAACTCGTGATCGCTAGCCCTCTCCTCTCTTTCGGAAGCTGGAAGGGGAATATTCCCTTGTAGTCGGTTCCCTGAGTCAATTTCGTCCATTTCGCGTAGTGTCTCTTCGAGAAGAATGATCTGGTCCTGCAACGACAACAGAATTCGATGGTTCAAAGCCTCGAACCGACGATACATGGGCCTTATAGGTGGCCCTCCCACAGCTTCACCCGCCAGCTTTGCCGCCAATAGCTCATATCCACTTAAGGGTGGCCTTTCTGCCCTGGGTTGGGGGAATCTCGGGTTTGGAGCCGGCGCTGGGTTTGGAGCAGCCATTGAATTTGGATACTGAGACGGTGAGAAGAATGGGAAAGGTCTGTTTCCACGAGGGGTTTCTGGTGCACCGTAAGTTTGGATGGGATACGGCTGCGGCAGAGGATATTGAGCTCCGAAATGAGGATCGAATGCGGGTTCAAACGCGGGAAGTACTTGTGACGGCGGTTGGCTTGCTATCGCGTACTCGGGGAACTCTGGGCTCCAGCTGATATCAGACCTGGATTCAGTTGGACGTTCGGAATAGGCGTCGTGGGGACCGATGCTAGGTGCAGAAGACGAAACAGATGGTGAGACTTGGGGTCCACGGCGCCTGATTTTAAACTGGCCTGTGTCGTGAGAAGAAAACCGTATGGGATCTTGTGGAACCATGGACGATTCTGATTCGGACAAGTTCAGCGAGGTCGGTCGCTGCGTCCCCCTCGGCGGCTTTCTTCTAGGTTCTCGTCTTTCTCTGAATGTGCTTCCATCTTCTTTTTGATTCACCGTGAATGCCGTAACGGTAGATCGAGTGCTAGCTGAGTTTGCAAGGCCCTCGGAGTCTGCTGAGGTGGCGGTAGAATTGGCTGTTGAAGACGAACTTGTTGGCAACGATGATGGAATGACTGCACCGTCAGACGGTTCGTCTTCCTCCCTGCAGTCCACTTGAGCTACATCAAGAGGCCTCGAGCGAAGTGAGTCGTAGACTTTGGAAGGTGTGTTTGGCGACGAGACCGGCCGGGTTCTGGGAAGCGACGGTCTCCTTCTTCTCACGACAGTGCTTTCTCCTGTGATCATGTCACTCTGTGGGGGAAAATCAACAGTTCCAGACATTGTTCTGGTGTTGTCGCCACTACTTGGCAGTACTGCCCAGAACCAAATCTCTAGGTGAGGCGAAATCTTGCAGAAATGCGAGCTTGGATAGAACGTTCCACTCGTATAGATAAGAAGAAAAGGTTTTAGGGAGAGGGGAGTTGGTGATCAGAGTTGGTACTCTAGGAGTTGAATGGCGATTCACATCGATGAGATATTCTGGTACACTGCCGCTGGGTATCGTGGGGATGGTATAAGTGGTTGACGAGCTAGCAAATAGGAGGACTTGGAATGGGGGCCGGGGTCTTGATCGGACGATAGCCGCATCGGCGGTCGCTGGAGAAGGGAAGCGTTATACACAGCAGGGGCTCAAACGAGTACCTGGAAGAGGAAACAAGGTACTCCGAGAACGCTCGTCTCGCTGCGGCGTGTAGTCACGGCAAACAAAGAAGCATGGGAAAAGGAAAGCTGGGGGGACAAAGGCTGAGCCTCCTCGAAGCACGACGTGGTAGACTCATCATCCGGATGACACGCTTCTGCATGTGTCAGCTCCCTGCAGGCCCAAGAGGCGCCTCTTGCTGGCGTCAAGGATTGGTCACCCACTCCAGCTCGCATCATGGGCTAGCGAGGATGAAGGCAGGGCGGGCGAATGGGGATCATCGGCACTCGTGATGGTGGTGTGGTTGACGGATGAAAACAGCCAGTGTTATATATTTTCGCACTGTCCACCTAGCTCCCTGGCCTCGACACTCATTAGGAGCTAAGAGCACTAACGGCCCGGCACCGCGCACCGTGCTGATGATTAGCATCACACACTGTGCAAAATCATGACTGTGGCCATCTGGCTCTGTATGACAGACAGTCCAACGCTCGGGTTTTCTAGCGGCCCGGATAGTCCCGTCGAGGGATAGACGCAGCTCCACCAGAGCTCTTCACTTACACATTTGCGACAAAAACTTAAGCTTCACCCAATCCTGGTGCAAATTCGCCGCTCCGAGGACCAGGACCAAACCAGGACGTGGCACCGCCATCCTGGGTTCAATTGCATGAATTCTCTTCAACTTTGTGTTGTGAAGAGTATGCCTGCAGGCTATCTGCATTAACGCCACCTCCGTTATCATCATTTGCCGCAGAAGAGCACACCACCTTCTCCGAGCCGATACAGACCCAACACAAATACGTTGCGCCTCGCCCCAAGTCAACAGATTGATCAAGGTCCGCGTCTGAAAGCCGCATCTAGACCGAAGATCCAAAGGCTTGCCTCTGAACAACATCACCAACACCGCAACCAAGGAACCTTTCCATCCCTCATCCTGACTCCCAACCGTGCGATATCTTGCCTGTAGGCCCGCATCGGACGCACAATGTCACGCATCCCAACTTCTGCTCTCAGCAGATACCTTCTCAGTGGGAAATTTTCGCGACGCGGTTGTACCAATGCTTGCCAGGTCCTAAGGCAATCAGATATAGCTCCGTCAGCTGCGTTGAGATCCTACCTAGTCAGGTCGTTCCACGCTGCTCCCGAGGTGTCTGCCCCCACCCCACCAGCACAGCCGGTGCCTCTACGCAAGCAATTGCGAGAGGAAGCAAAGCAGGCGAAAACCCAGGGAAAGAAGAAGCCAAAAGGAGACTCACAAACTGTCGATGGTTGGGAGTTAACGGTGGGCATCGAGATCCACGCCCAACTGAACACTTCACGCAAGCTATTCTCGCCAGCTATCACATCATTCAATGACGAGCCCAATAGCCATGTCGCGCTATTCGATGTTGCTATGCCTGGTAGTCAACCCCTGTTCCAAAAGGAGACCCTTATTCCAGCTCTTCGCGCAGCCTTGGCCCTCAATTGCGACGTTCAGAAGGTCAGTCGTTTTGATAGGAAGCACTACTTCTGGTGGGATCAGCCATCCGGGTATCAGATCACCCAGTACTATGAGCCGTTCGCTAAGAATGGCCACATTACTCTCCTAGCGCGAGATGGCATCTCTCCTCAAGATGGAGCGAGCGTCACCGTGGGAATCCAGCAAGTCCAGCTTGAACAAGATACCGCCAAGACACTTGCCCAATCGGACAATGTTAACTGGCTGGATTTCAATCGAGTCGGCGTGCCGCTCATCGAGATTATCACCAAACCTGAAATGCACCACCCTCGCACTGCCGCTGTCCTTGTTCGCAAGATCCAGACATTGTTGAACACAGTGGATGCTTGCGTCTCTGGCATGGAGACGGGAGGTCTGCGAGCCGATGTCAACGTGTCTGTTCGAAGAACCGATGGGAATAACGTCAGCCTCGGCACGAGAACCGAGATAAAGAACTTGAGCACCATCAAGGCGATTGAGGATGCCATCATCTCAGAGCGAGACCGTCAAATTCGCGAACTCGAAGCTGGAGGCACTATTGCCAGTGAGACTCGCGGCTGGAGTATAGGATCGACAGAGACCCGCCGACTACGAGGCAAGGAGGGAGAAGTCGACTACCGTTATATGCCCGACCCAGACATTGCTCCTCTTGTCATCGGCGAAGATCTCGTGAATCACCTACGCCAGTCACTTGCCGTCTCATCCGATTCGGAGCTTGACACGCTGATTTCTCATTTTGGTCTTACGCCAAAGGATGCGCTGTCACTGATCAACCTCGAAAACGGAGCACGTGTGCAATATTTTTACAAAGTTCTTAAGTCTCTGGATAAGAAGCTTGCTTGTGATTTCACCGAGGCAGGTGTGCCAGACATTAAGAGCTACGCCCCCGTTGCTGGAAACTGGATCATCCATGAGCTCGGTCGGCTGACTACCTACAAGGCTGGCCCTCTTGCGGCAAGGGATCTTTCATTTACTCCGGAAGGAGACTGTGAACAAGTCCCGGACTCGGACCTATCACAACTACTCCATCATCTTATCCGAAAGCAAATCACCGGAAAGGTTGCTAAGGAGCTCCTGTTCGCAATTTACTTCAAGGAGATTGAAGGGGGCGTGACTCAGGCGATTAGCAAGAATGATCTCTGGTTCACAGAGATCTCCATGGAGGAGTATGAACTTCTTGCGGACGAAGCCATGGCCGGCGAGGACAAGGTGCTACAGGAGTTTGTCCAATACATCAAGTTTCCTCAAGGCAAATTGATGTACCTCGTCGGCAAACTGATGCGGCTTGGTCCGACTGAGGGCATCGTTCCCGCAACAGCTGAGAAGGTGCTGAGGGCAAAAGTCGACCTTCTCCGAGAGAACTGATTCTCTGGGATCGTACACGTGTACCTCTATCATAGCACGACCTCCCATGTCACTGGACCACCCTCCGTGTGTTTGTCTCACGCGCCATCGTCGCCTACCATGGATTGGCTTCCACCAAGTGAACAAGGCATCGATTCCAAGCCGACCCTTCAACAGTTCCATCATGAGTTCATGCAAGCGCCCCGTCGGTGTGACAGCTTGCGTTACTCTCGGCCACGAACAAACGCATAGCAAACATATAAGAAGCAGATATCACTTCTGAAGCAACCCTCCACACCTCGGCGTAATTATGGATTGGTTTTCGGAATGCTTAACGGAGCTGCTGGCTTCGTCCTCGTCGCTGCCCTCGATACCAACACAGGCTTCAACGCGAATGTTGACGTCAGCGCCGATACCGACACGAATGCCCCATACATCACTCGCAAGCAACGTCAGTTCCGCTCCGAAGAGTAACGACACAAATGCGACTCCTCTATCAGCTCCCACGACACGTAGTCTCCCCGATGGCACCATCGCTGCGGGTGTTGTAGGCGTGATTTTAACCGCCGCAATCGTGCTGTTCATTACCTGGATATGCGTTGAACGACGAAGGCAAAGGTGGACAACAAGTAGTCCAATGAGCCTTCATACGCGCCCAGTCCACCCAGAAGATGGAAGAGCGCCATCTGAGCTCCGTTCTCTAACAGATGATCCCGGGTCTCACTCATGGATGGCGGACCGAGATTTTTGGGATCCGAGGGAGTCTTCTTCGCAAGGAGTCCGAAGCCCAACGCCAAAGCCTGCCGTAGCAGCGGTGAGGAGCCATACTCGGCATCAGCGCGCGCAGTTGTGCTACATCGGAGGAAGAGGACGACCTGTTGCTCAGTTGCATCGTTCAGAGCCAGCTCAGATTCCTGACCAGCTGGACATTTCGCCTATGACATCAATATCACGGACAGACTCGACGTATCATGACAGTAGTCGAGCAAGCCCACTGTTTCAAGACTGTGCATTTGGACCCTGGTTTACCACCCAGGCGCCAAGATTGTGTTTCAGAAGCCCGAAGCGCTGCCTCCGATACCAACAGATAATATCCTCACAATTCAAGTACAACCTCCAACACCGTGCCATCCTGCAGTTCTAGAAATGTTCCAGCTATCAATTATATCCGAGGCGACAGGGCGGGAATTTGAATGATCGCAAACTCCCCGGCGGCGAGTTGCATGTCGGGGTACCTGGGCAACTGGGGGGTAATCCATGAAACAGGGGCCAGAGCTGGATGAAACATGGAGGGTGTTTGATCGCCTACCCTCAAACAAGCTTTAAAGTAGCTTCTTCTTGTTGATATACTTCAGTTGATGATGAGCTGTGAGGGGAAGCAATTTGCAACTGTCTACCTCTTTTGCGTTTGGCAGGGTGTCAAGATTCAAACCTGCATCAACAACAAAAATATGCTTCATGACACGAATCTTTAATGACGCGCTTTGGCAACTTTGCAAAGAAACTATATTCCGGTGATAAACTATAAGGCGCTTGCTCGTCGCCCAGGCTCGCAACCATCCGAGGCGTGCCGGTAGTGGAGCAGCCCTCTTTACAGCTCTCCAGACGCATCCCAGTCCTCGAGACCACAAGATGAAGCAATCAACTCTGTCCTTACGGGGCTGCCTTGTCCTATCAGTGCTGGCATACCGGCCAATTTGGGGACTTACAGAATGGAAGAACGAAGGCCTCTGCGCTTGGGATCCGGTAACGCCGCTGCTGGAGACACGGTTCTGTGAGCTACAGCTGGATACCACGACGCGAACGCTGCGACAGAATGAGACGGAAAAGGCACGATTTGTCAACACAGAATGGAAAGGCCCTCACGGTTGTGCTGAGGGTTTCTGTCTGTACTCGAACCCGGGGTTCTACAGCGGCCGAGGAATCGTAGCCATCACACCAGAGATCCTTTTGCCAGCTCTGAAGAAGCTGCGATCACAGCCTGAGGGAATCGACACTCCAGAAAATTATCACGTCGAAAAGGTGCCCGGGAAAGGATTGGGCGTGATGGCAGATGGTTTAATCAATAGAGGAGACGTCGTCATGCCCAGACCTCCAGCGTTCTTGGCTCACAAGCGATTCTTGGAGGACCACGCAACCTCGCCAGAGCAAAATGCCCTCCTCGAAAAGGGACTCAGTCTCCTTCCCGAAAAGACGGCGAAGTTGTTCCTCTCCCAGATGGCTCACATGGGCGGCCACCGCATCAACGACATCTTCATGACCAACGGCTACCAGGTCGTCCTCGACGGCCAGGACAGCCATCACTACGGTAGCTACCCAGAGATCTCGCGCGTCAACCACGACTGCCGGCCCAACCTAGCCTACTACATCGACGAGGACTTTGTGCACCGCACCAGGGCGGCCCGGAGGATCGAGCCCGGCGAGGAGCTCACCGTGACGTATCTCAACCCCTTCATGCTCCGCGACGCACGCAAGCGCCGCGCCCACAACTCTTGGGGCTTCGACTGCCAGTGTCCGCAATGCAGCCTCAGCGACGCGCTCGCGCATCAGAGCGACGGGCGTCTGCGGCGCATCGACGAGCTGGAGCCGATGATGGAGAACCTGGAGAAGGACATCACCATGGGCGACATCCGCGAGATGATGGAGATTTACGAGAAGGAGCGCATGGACATCAAGCTGGCTGGGCCCTTGACTCTGGCCGCCATGAATGCCAATCTGCTAGGCCAGGCAACCGAGGCGAGGGAGTACGCCAAGCGGGCGGCAGAGGCGGGCATCATCGAAAGGGGCGAGAGCGAGGACGTCAAGTCGATGAGGCTGCTGGCAAAGGATCCCAAGGGCCATTTTACGTGGAGAGGGCGAGTGACGGAGAACGGACTCAAGCATCACAAGATTCACTAATATGGCACTCCTCCCGCTTGAAGCAGATGGAACCTAATCATTGGTTGAATAATGGGGTTCCGTAAACCATACTCTCAGACATGTCACGTCTTCTGTTTCTCACAATTGATGAGGCATCGAATAGATAATATCTAGTTTTAAAACACAATCACATGCTACGAAATCTTGCTTTATCACTTGATTCTTTGTACTTCATGGCTCAGGCGGGTGTCCAGGCTGGCCCCGAGCCCGAGGCTCTGACTCGGGCTGTAAAGCGTCGTACTTTGACGGGGTAAACTCGTAAGAAAGATTATCTCGATCTCTCAGGAAGTTGTCGACACGCTCGTCCTTGCTCTGTCCCGAGGCCACGTACGTCGACCGGGCCATCTGGCGGCCGATGGCGAGGTTGGACTGGTTCCTCGTCTCGACGTAGTCAGCGCCGGACTGCTCAGCGCGGCTCATCTGGGCAAAGGCGCCGATCATGCAAAGCATGACGACGAGTGTCGCGAAAACGCCGTTGGACATGTACATGGAGTCGACGGTTCTGCCATCGCGGGCATCGTACCAGCGCTCCCAGTCCTCCCAGGTTGCGTTTCTCGCAGCGTTTCCGGGGCGGTGGCGCCACGACTTTTCGGCGTGGCGTACGCTTTCGTTGAGCGTCGGCGAGCGGCTGCCGGTCCATCCGACGCCTTGGGAGTCGTAGAGGCTGCGTTTGTTAGGGTCGCTGAGGAGGTCGTTTGCAGCGACGATGAGGCGATATCGCTCGAGCCTCGTGGCGGTCGGCACGTGTTGAACCGCTGAGTCGTGGCTGTGCTTGTCTGGATGGTAGAGCTTGACGAGCTGGAAGAATCGGTGCTTGGTGTACGGATCGTCTCGTCGCATGGAAAAGATGTCGTAGGGCGTCGGATTGGGCGTCTTGGGCCAGTCCGCTGGACTGCCTCCGTGAGGGCCTGTATTCACAGTGGCATAGCTTCGGCGACGGTGGGATGACGGTATTGATTTCGATTGCAGTAGTGAGAATGGCGATGCGGAGGAGGAGGATAAGGTAGAGGAGGAAGTTGAGGATGTTGGTGAGGATGAGGAGCTATGGAGGGGTCGCGACCCGAGAGCCGATGACGTTGTCGATGTCGCTTTACGCTGAAAGCATGGAAACCCAGCCAGGGAATTGCAGGAGCAGCGAAACACGGCGGGCTTGTTCAGCGGCATTATGGCGATGGCGATGGAGATATCAAGAGCGGAGAGGACATTATCCAATTGTTGGTGAGGAATTGGAGCGAATCTTGAACCATCGACGACCCAACTTTGAGCATGTTGGAGCAAGAATTCCCGGCCCCATCTGTTGTCTCACGCGACTTCGGAAGGGTCAAAGTGACGCACCCACAGCTTCCGATCCGCAACTAAGCCAATTTGGGGGCTGTATTCATCGACACTTATCGGTTGTTTTCTTATCATAATTAAGTAGGTTTCTTCAGTTGACTCCGTATTTATACTAATTATTATGTCGTCTTGGGATTGTTCACAGGCCGTGGCCACACACCGAGAGACCGTTTTCGGTGAAGGCCGTCTCGGTGAGGCTTCAAGTAGATCATCCTCCGCAGTATCAGGATACCGGATCTTGCGGCAGCCACTTCTTTGGGGATTTTCTTCCTGTTCCCAGCCCCTAATTATGTTGTTCTTTCTAACCGCATATCCCTCGGCATTATTTTAACTTGTGTCGTAGACATGATTTGCCCATGGACTTGGGATCTAGCCCAGATATCAACATCAGACAACCGCAGGGACAGTCACCAATCGTTGTTACATCTCTACATACTATCACCATTTTCCATGTAGGTATGTATCCGTGCAGTGCTTGTGGCGGCTTGCATTCGCCCCGTCATCCATAGACTATGCTTTGTCTCGCCGGATAAGTCGGATCGCAACCGCCACCACCACGGTCTCAACAACATGCTCGCCTGATGTGTCAAGATGAGTCTCTCTCCCATCCATTGGCACCTACGTAGCAAAATCGAAGAGAAAGAGTGACTCTTGAAATGGCTTGCTCAATCCTCACGTTTACCGAAACCTCCACTCAAGATTGGCCCGACTCCCGAGGCTGTCATGGTCGGAAATAACGCTAGGGCGTCATTGTAGCTGGCATCTTGAGCTAAGCAACGCACGATCCTGGGCCTCATGATGATTCTCTCTTATAAACCTTCTCCATGTTTTGTCATTTATGCTTCCCCTCATTTTGAGCCGACTCACCCTTGGGGTAGAAGCATCCTGAAGTCGCCCGTGGGGAACTGCCGTGAGGGGATCAGCATGGGGAAGCAAGATGGGGCAAACATCAGTGCCGAGATCATCATAAGATGACCCCCTGATGCTATGATGCCATATCCATCTCCGTCAGCCCGTTCTTTGTCTCTGAAAATACTCACATTTTGCCTCTCTATCCGAGGCAACGAGTGGATCGCCAGGCGGAATGTTTTCCGTCTCATTCGGCCAACCCGGCTCCACTGACGGGTCATATCAGCTCCTCCACCACAAGAGTTTCTCGGAATTTGTAGAGCCTCCATTTGGAGAAGGCCAAGATCCATGTCAATCCTCCAAAGGGCCAATATCCTTTTGTGCGGAGTAATTGTTGAACCTCATGAAGACCACCAACTTGACTCCCACACAGAGGCCAAACCTTTCCTTAAGGCATGAAGCAAGCATGTCCTCACCCTGAACAGCAATCCCAACACATCTCAAAACTTCATGAGGCATCCGGATACCACGGCTTGCACTGAATCAAGACCCAATCCCACCACCGGTTCACTCATTATGACAGAATTAATCTATGGGTCCCTTCTCCAAACCTCGACGTAACGCTTGCGCTGGCCATTGGTTCCGCGCTTTTACGAACCGTCTCCATTGCGGCTCCAACGTTCTCCATACTTTTTGTGCCGACATATCCAGCTTCCTCCAGGATCAACACCAATACTGGTCCCAATATCTCCACACTGGGCACTTTTTGAGGGCTCCTCGGCTTCGGACGTAACCCTAGCCCCGTAGGTCATTCTTACCAAGCTCGCCATGACAATTGCCATCGTACCATTTGGTCACGCGTAACCCTGTCATCTTCTTTGCCGCTACCACTGCCCTCTGGGGACTTCGTTGCCACTCCATCGTCATAACCCATGAGATGGGGGCGGCCTGGGGAAGAAATCCGCTTTGAGCGGGGGAAGAGAGATATAAAGAACCCGTACGGGTGGTTCTTTATGCGTAAAACTTTGCTTCCCCGGTAGTTCGTCCAGTCTCTTTCACAATACACTTGATTCCTGCATCTAAGACCACACATCATCGAGGAACAATGTCTTCCCACACCCCTTCCAATGGCGCCAGCACGCCGACTCAATATGGCGAAAAACACGACAGTATTCATCCTTGTGCACACTGCCATCATCAATATGAAGGCAGAGCTCCTGTTCAGCCCAGACCTCACCAGTCCACCGTGTCTCAGGTCTTGAATCCGCCCTACTACCGAATTGCCAATCCAGGTCCATTGGGCCTCATCAGTTTTGCGTTGACTACTTTTGTGCTGGGTTTATATCAATGTGGCGCTGGGTATGTTCGACCTCTTCCTTGTTTCTTTTACTTTTTACTTTTTACTAACACCTCTCCTCATCAGTCTTCCTGGATCTAATCCAATGAGCGGCGTTGGCCCTGACCAGGCCATTTTTGGCTTGGCTGTCTTCTTCGGTGGCATCGCCCAGTTCTTCGCCGGCCTCATGGAGTTTCGAGTTGGCAACACATTCGGTACCACGGTTCACTGCTCGTATGGTGCCTTTTGGCTCTCATTCGCAATGTTCTTTGTCCCTGAGCTAGGCATCAAGGACGCATACAAGGGCGACGACCGAGCATATAGCTTTGCCTTGGGCATTTTCCTCATTCTCTGGTGTTTCCTTACCCTCATCTTTTTTATTGCCGCGCTCAAGACCAACATTGCCATCCTCTTGGTTCTCGGCTTTTTGACTCTGGCCTTCCTCTTCCTTAGTTTGGCGCAGTTCCTCTCAACGAGCCATCCCACGGCCGCCGTTCGCGTTAACAAAGTAGGAGGCGTGTTTTCTGTTATTTGTGCATTCGTGGCCTTTTACGCAGGCAGTGCAGGTATCATGACTGAGGATACAACCTGGGTAAGGTTGCCGTTGGGAGAGATAGATGTTCCACTTAGAAAGACCAACATGGCATAACTGCACTAGAGGGTAGCAGCCTCGCACTGGAGTAGCACTGGCAAATAATGACGAACTGAAGCATAATAAACATCAAATTAAACAAGCATTCACATGGAAAATTCGGCAGTCAGAGGTTGATATATTAATTATTACCCCTAAAAATCCCTAAATATATCCACAGGCAATGCATGCAATGGAACATGGGGTTTTTAGGCGTACTTCACCATGATGACTTCTCGTCTCAAGTTTACAGCTTGCTCTGGGCCTCATCAACAGCTCCCTTTACTTTGCCCTTCGCCTGTTCCGCGGCTCCCTTGACCTTGCCTTGCACCTCGTTTGCTTTGCCCTGAAGCTCGCTAGCCTTGCCCTTCGCCTCGCCTCTTAGCTCAGCCGCCTCCCCGCTTCTCTTGCCCTGTGCAAGATCCGAGGCGCCCTTGGTGACATCCGAGACGCCTTCCTTTACTTTTTGGGTGACCGTTTCTAGAACTGGGTTAGGCAATATCCTCCGACCAGCGGGATGAACTTGGGCCAACAGCTTACCTGAGGCGTTGATGCCATCGACAAGCTTGTCGCTCACGGCACGGTCGACGGTCTTGAGGCTATCCTTGATGGCCTCGGGAGCGGTTCGGTTATAGGCGAAGCTTGTGGAGAATGCTCGAGGCGCTTGGATGGCGATCATGCGAGGAAACATGCGCGGGACGAGCCCGGCGTTGCGCACTAGGTTTTCGGTGAGGAACGACATTGTGGTGGACGGTTGTGATGAATATCTTGTCGTAGGATAATGTTTGTTTGAGATCGTGAAGAATTAATGTTTGAGGGAGAAGGTTTGATTTGGCTGTGGGATTGGAAGGAAAAGAAGCATGTCATGTGAGAAAGTGGCAGGAATGATATATGACGGGGCGCTGGTCGTTTGACTCCTTCATGATGTCATGACAATCAGCCGCGGGGCACAAACTTGTCGCAGTACCCGCATGTGAAGGCGAGCATGCAGTAATGATGACACCAGGCATCATAGAAATGGTGTAAAAACCAGCTAACGCCATGGCCTTCGGCAGATCGCTGTGAGGAGTTTGGCGACGTATTCAGAACCGACGGGCAAGGTGGGGAGCTTGCATAGCTACCAATTGAAGCTATCAATTCGAGCACTGGCTGGTGACGCTATTGCTGGCGGTGACGTTGCAGCGAACAGAGCTGTTGTCCGCATCAACCACAGGGAAGTCAACCTCCAAAAAATGACAGGAGATGGCACCATTACAGGCACTCGCGTATATTCGTGGCTATTTACTGCTGGGATGGGTGTGATAACCCCCGGTTTCTATCCAAGTTACAAAATAAATCTGCGGGAAAATGAGGCTCGACGGTTTGGTATAAAACTCAATTGGCACTCATTTTAGAACGGCCGAACCAGAACGGCCGAACTAGAGCAACCCACATGCAATCATGATTCATAACAACATTTCACCAATCGTACGCCCTTGGCCTTTCTTGTAGCGGCCTTTTCGCTGTCCTAAACGTTAATTCTTCGTCGCGCGTTGCCACTTACTCACACAACGTCTTCAGCGTGTGCTGCCGGCACTGGAGGATGAGCTAGTGGCCGGATCTGTCGAACCATGGGGTCTGTCGAGTCTCGGGTGCTCTTCTCATCCGACAGGTCGCAGACCTCGTCCGCAGATGTCCCCACTCGGCGGTTGATAATATTGTCAATCCGCAGACGAGGAGGCCCAGAGTTGAGCCTTATACCGTTCTTGGGCGGCCCAGCTGAGGATGGAGTCAGTACACACGATGATTATGCTGCGAGACGTGTTGCGAGGGATGCTTACACAGCAGAAGATCAAACAGTTTGACAATGACGGGACCCCAGACAGTCACGGCAATGATCTGGCCATAAGACCATTTGTTGGCGGCAAAGCTCTCGGCAGTAATGACTTTGGTGAGTGACACCATGTACAGGATATTGATGATGAGATAGGTCACCTCCAAGACACGCCAGAACCAGCGCTTCAAGGCGAGGCCTCGTTTTTTGCTTCCCCATGATGGAAACCGACCGATGCGATACGTTCCGATGCGCATGTCCTTTGTGATATGGTGTTTTCGCATAGTCCATGCGAGTTGATCAATCAGCAACACGACAATAGCGACGGTGTCGAGGATCAAAAAGACCATTTTATAGAGAAGCGGGTGGGGGAAGAAGCTGAACTGCACACCATCGACACCGGCAGTTGCAGCGCAATAGGTCCGTGGACTCGGGTTGTAGCCACAGCCCTTCAACCGACTCTGGTCACTAAACAGCTTAAAGGCATCTTTGAAGTAAATCTTTTGCGTAGTGGCGACCACGGCGAGCAGATACTCTACAAAGAAGCCCAGAAACGTGTGCCAGTTGCGGATCCCCTCATGGTGGAGACAGATCTGAATTAGGAACATGGGCAGCACGCCGTTCTGGCTGACGTGATACGCGATGGCAGCATTGACGACAATCTCGCCCCAGAAGGCGCCCTCCTGAGAGTTGACGACGATGGCGAGGATGGAGGCAATCTGGACGGCAAAGACGAACCAGCACTGGGCCTCTTGAAACTCGACGAGCGTGGTGGCGATGGCGATGCTGGTCCGCGACATACCACTCGTGTCTCGCCAGATGATGGTCTCGACGCGAGTGAGGCTACGCCGAAGCTCATTCCGCCCGGGCCTGGCTCTCCTCTTCCCGCCCTGGGTCGTCTTCCGCTTGTCGCCCTGGGTGAGGCGAACCCAGAGGGTGAAGCCCTTGGTAAGGAGGTACAGCGAGGCGGCGAAGCAGACCTGCAAGACATACGAGATGAGGACCTAGCAGGGGATGTTAACATCTGTGTAGATGGGGTATTGAATCAACGATGGGTGGGATATCTTTATGGAATATTTTTGAGGCGTCCTTACCCCTGGTCCAAAGATGTCCGGGTTGATCTCAGCAGCCAAGTCAGGACAGAACGTGTCTAAGGCGCCGAAGACCTGCTCAGCGCTGGAGTCTAGGGAGAGTCGGCCGATGGAAGAGTCGCAGGACTTGCTCAGCCCGTCGTGTTCGCAGGCGTCTTGAGCGCAAGTGACGAGAGACTCCAGGACGGGCACGGAATCGAACTCGGCCAAGGTGCCGGATCCCATGATGGAGCTGGCATTGCGCTCGGCCTCGTCGCCAACGAAATAGAAGCCGGCATCCTTGGTCCAGTAGGCGATGGAGGCGAGGGCTGCGCAGTTGTAGAACGTCTCGAGCGAGCTGAAGAAATGGCGAGAGCTGTTGCAGGCGACGGTGCAGTCGGCAACGCCGTCGACGTCGCAGCCCGAGTGGAACAGGACGACCTCCTGAACACCTTCGATGCTCGTCGTGAAGAGTTCCCTAAAGGTGACGGTCGAGTCGGCGTCGGCGTTGAGCGTGGCAATGTCGTTGAAGGGGAAGAAGTCGGTCGAGCCGTCGATGCGGTCGCGCAACAGCACGTGTATGGGCGTGGCTGAGGCTGATGCTGTGGCTGCTGCAACCGACGTCGATACCACCAACGATACTAGAGCCAGTGACGACGGAAGTGACGAAGAGGTCATCGCCACCCTCATCTCTTGCCCGCGGGACGGGATGGAATAGAATGGAATGGGAGTTGCTGCCTTCCCCCGTGGAACGAGGCTGGGGAAGATGACGGTTTCAACCAACAATAGCACGCACTAACACGACCATTCCCTCGCAGTCTACAGGCAGCCTCACTAGCCAGGCCGGCGTCCCCTGTCGCGGGAACTGTTGGAGCTTGAAATGCTCCCCCGAATCATGCACCTGGGGCTGACCAACTTACGGCATGGGAGAGAGCAGGGCGCGAATGAGAACCCAACAAGGACAAGCCACTTTGGATGCACGAAAGAACAACTGGAACCAACGAACATGTTTTCCCGCGATGCAGCCTGAGTGGGGGGTTGGTTCCGCTTAATTGATATTGGTGTCTTGGCACAACATTTCCCCCCATTTCGTCATTCCCCAGGATTCCCAAACTCCGAGGCTGCAGGGGTCCATGATGGCCGATGCTCAGCTTGGTAACACCTTGATTAAGCATCTCGTCAATCTACGTAGAATTCATGTTCACTGTGTTGGATCAATACTCTAAATCAACGGAAAGGAAAGAATTGATATATATGTAATGGATTGCAGCTTCACCAGCTGGCGTGCTACGAGGTGTAGGTTTGTACTTGGTGTTTCTATACCAAGACAACTAGTTCAATGTAATGGTTTGGTTGAAGAGGGGACTCTCACCAGCACGGACGACAACTGTCACCAATATAGATAAAGAGCAGCTGTCACCGATACACAGAGTTTGTGACCCGTCTCATGACCCCATCTCACCCTCATTTTCACCTGAATAATCGCTACCTGTCGTTGTCGGCATAATCAAAGCCAGCTCCAGCTCGGCAATGGGCGGCCATATAGACCGACCAAAGCCGACGCGAGCCCCGACGTCATCCCTCCAAGCTCGGCGCTCACAGCAATTGACATTTCGCTCTCACCACCACATCTCGTTCCTCGACACCACGTCCTAGCATCTCGACGTAGCACAAGCAGTCCGCCATGCCGCCCCGCCTCCGCGTCGTCTCCCTCCGCGCGCTGCAGCGGCGCCTGTACTCTTCCTCCTCCGAGCCGCTCATCCGCGTCACAAACCTGCCGGCGCCTGGCAGCGGACACATCCGCATTCTTGAGCTGAACCGGCCCGCTGCCCGCAACGCCATCTCTAAGGCGCTGCTCGCCGGCCTGCGCGCCGAGATTGACGCCGTCCAGAGTCAGTACGGGCCCAACGGCGAGGAGCTGCCGCCCGTCCAGCGCTTCGGGGGCGCTGCCGGCGTCGATGAGAAGGGACCCACACGAGCCGTCGTCCTCGCCAGCGCCGTCGATGCTTCGTTCTGCGCCGGTGCCGATCTCAAAGAGCGCCGGGGCTTCTCGCAGCAAGAGTACGCTCCCTTGTTCCATAGCTTCCTTCCAATTCTTGCCTCCAACTCCACCAGCTCGCTTGCTTGAATACATCTAACCCACATTTGTTAGGACTGCCGACTTCTTGACCACACTCCGCGGAACCTTCTCATCACTCGCCAATCTACCTATCCCAACCATCTCCGCCATCTCCTCCTTCGCCTTTGGCGGCGGCCTCGAGCTCGCCCTCTCCACGCACTTCCGCGTCCTCTCCTCCAACGCCATCGTCGCCCTCCCCGAGACCCGCCTCGGCATCATCCCCGGCGCCGGCGGCACCCACCGGCTCCCGGCCCTCATCGGCCTCTCGCGCGCCCGCGACCTCATCCTCACCGGCCGCCGCGTCGCCGCCCCCGAGGCCTACTTCCTCGGCATCGCCGACCGCCTTGTCGAAGTCGTGCCCGAGGATGAGCGTGACGTCTCAGACCTGTTGGCCCAGGCTAGGAAGGCTGCCCTGAGCGAGGCGGTCCGGCTCGCCCAGGAGATTTGCGAAGGTGGACCCATCGGTGTCAGGGCAGCGTTGCAGGCTGTGTCGTGGGCGCAGGAGGAGGTTGAGAACAAAATGTACGAGCGCGTAGTCAACACCGAAGACCGGGACGAGGCACTGAAGGCGTTCCAGGAGAAGCGGAAGCCCGTCTTCTCAGGCCGATAAACGCATAAACCATGCCCACTCACAAAATAATAATAAAAGCAACGGTGAAAACAAAGTGCCACGTATGCCTAGGTAGTTACCATCCATGATATATGAAATACCCAAGATCCTGGTCTCGTTTATGATCGGTCGTCACTTGTATACAGCCATGACATAGACGAGACGCTCATTCATCACACGATGGATCCATCATGAATCATTGGTCTCATATCATCTATTGAATTGATCAGACGGGTATGTTGCCGTTCAACGCTTTCATCCCAAACTCCAGCACACGCAAATAAATGCCCTGTATCCCCGCACACATCCACACAATGCCCTTCTTTAGTCTGACCCATTGTGAGTGTGCCTGTGTTAGCACCAATCTAACCGGCGACAACATCGTCTCCACCAACCCTTCTGAAGCCTGATAGCTCTACTCAATCTGTTGAGCCCAGAAATATTGGGCTGAACTATTAGTAGTTCGGCAGGGTATGGTTGTTAGAGTGTGACCGACAACCATATACCGTATGCCTCCTCACGTGATGTCTTGGTGATCCTTCTCCAACGATATCCCACTTGACCTCTAGTCCATCCTCTCGTCCACATAAGGCGGTGGTAGGTCTTCGCCAGTCGCGTCTGGTTGTGGCATCGGTTTATTGTTGGTTACTTCAACATCTCCGTCGACATCTGTAATCGGCGTGATCTCAGCTTCATCTTCAGCCTTGGCCTTAGCTTCAGCCTCGGCTTCACCATCGGCTTCAGTAGCCGGGGCCGGGATCCGTCGTTTAGGGACGTCTACATATACATCCTTGTCGCCGTCCCGGACGTAACAAAGGAAGTATGGTTCGCCGCTGGTGCTCAGAGTCGCCAACACCTCGTCCGTGCTGGGGTTCGCCTCCACGTTCGAATCGTTGTACTTGCGCCAGACGTTTTGTTCAAAATCGTGGATCCATACCCAATAGTGACCAGATGTTAGATGGCCTCGGTGGCAAATCACTGCGTGGAGGCGGTAGGGGGAATTCTTGAGTCCGGCATAGTGCTGCTCTAGATCTTCCTCCCGCTCTTGTTGCTCCTCCGCCATCATCTCTCGCACCTCAGTTTCGATCAGGTCGATGCCCGTAGGGCTCACAATTAACTCGGGGGCCGTCTCTTCCGTCCTTGGTGGGTTGATGAGGAGGAAGCCGTCTTCAACAGGCCCATCAAAGTCCCAGTTTTCTTCAGCAGACAACAAAGGGTCCTCCGCATTCCCATTCTCAACTGGGGCAGCGGTAGGTAGTTGGATAATATTGCCGGAATCATAGCCCTCAAGAAAAGGCCCAGTAGGAGGTGTCAACTCTACTGCCGCCTTCTGTGACTTTAGGTCAGATATCCGATTGGCTACCATCCAACTTGCCACTCGTTGCTGAAATTCGGTAGAGTCATGGGGAGCATCCATATATCGATCCATGTATAGAGTTTCAGGAATGCCAACCGGATTGCCATTCTTGCTACCCATCGACTGGGAGCGCTGGATGAGTACGTGTAACACGGGTGGCAGGGTCTTGATAGCTGTGTATCGCGACAATTTGCTCTCCTCAATGATCTGCTGGTCGAAGTTCCGACCAAGAGCGTCATAAAGAGAGCATGGTCCTTCAGCGGCAGGAAACGCGGTGATTGATCGATCGAAGCTGACTTCTTGCTGATATTTCTTCTCGTCGAACTTCTTGGTGTAGTTGATCGTTGTGACGAAGAAGGTCTCCATGATCTTCTCCAGCTGAATGCCAGTCGACTCATCAATGGAACTGGGCTCGATGGCAGCCTGAAGTCGGTTGAGAATACTTCCCATGACCTCCTCCACATCCTGTTGATCAGTTCCCGATGATCTCTTCTGATGCTCGAGGGCCGTGAGAACCTTTTGATCAACGGTTTCTTCAGCGTCGATCATTCTCACATCGAGGCCTTGGTCTCCCTCATCCTTGACACTGTCCACCGCCACCACTGTTGTGGCCAGTTCAGAGCGTTTGGGATCGGTCCCGAATCCCTCATTCAAAATTTCGCTCTCCCCTACTTCGATCACAGACTCAACCACTTGTGCCTCATTTGCTGCACTTGACCTCTCAACTTTCTCATACGAAAGGTCGGAGTCTTCATCCAACGGGTCAACGAGTGTTTGTGAACTAACCACACTCGCGGTTTCCACTGAGTCGGGAAATGGTGTTTCAATAGCATTCACCATTTCAACATCCTCGGGGATCTTAGCGGGAGGGGCCGGTGATGGACGAGCAGGCAGTGGCGGGGGCATGATCGTGGTAGAATACTCCGTCTGCTTCGAGTCGTTGAGGAGTGTGTGCGTTGACAAGAGGACAGCATTTGCTAGTCGTTGCGAAGGCCTGGTGGCGACCTGATTAGATGTTTCCAAATTCTCGAAGAGTTCAGAAAGCTCTTGTGCAACTGGACTGCGTTAGGAAACATTCAAGTGAGATGGGACTGCAGTTGAACGTACATGCTTGGGCTACGACGGCTTCTCCCCGGTCCATTTGCATCTTGTTTCCACCAAGAAGTCGTGCTTTGATGCTCTCGTCGTTCAAGTCGAGCTTGAAGGATTCGTAGTTGAGGGCAATGTCTCGGACTGGCTTGACTGTAAAGAGATATTGAAGAAGACTGTTGAGGTAGCACGTATTGCCGATATTCTCCAGTCCAACAGGAAGGTTGTAGTTCACTGGGCGGTCTAGTGCTGGCAGACTACCGCTACCGTTAGGTAAAGCAATGCCATTTTGCTGGCGCATCTCGTTCACTGTCCATTTAAGATCTATAGAATTGGTGTGATCTGCAATGGCCTCCATCGCATCGATGTAGGTTGCCTTTTCTTCCTTGGTTGTGCTCGCCTCGACCTAAATGTTCCGTTAGTAGCCGCCTTGAAAACAGTCTGTAAAGGGTAGAAGACTGGGTAAAATGTAGGAAGACTCACCTTAGCTTTCGCTGCATCCAAGGCCTCGGGTCCAAACCCACTTGAGCCGACAAGGCCAAGGATGACTTTACTCGTAGCCATGGACATTTTTCCATCCGCTTCCATTAAGAGCGTGGCTTGGTAAGTATCGTCATCCGATGCCTGCGCGATCAACAGAAGCATGGACTTGGCTGTCGTAGCATCGCCTGGATCTGTGGCCAGCTTTTGTCTGAAGGCGTTGATTAATGCATCTGAGGTATAGTTGTTAGGGGGTTGGAGGCCCAGAAAAATCAGGGCCTGAGTGACCAGTCCGTCATCGTCGCCTGTGCTTTGTTGCTGCAGCTGACTCTCGAATACAGAGGATTGGGTCATGGCATAGTCGGAAAGTTGTTCATCATTGAGGTCATTTGCAATGCCCATCAGAGCCTCGATCAGCTCTCTGCGTTTGGTCGGAAGCAATTCCCATTGTCGTTTATATGCATTGACAATCACCTCCTTGGGCTGGTTTGGCAGCACGCCCAGCAATTTGTACCGCTGGATGTTAACCAACGCATTTTCAGCAATGTTAGGCACTTCTTGGCAGTGCAGATCTGCGTGGAGGACTGGCGTACAGAGTTCCGCCGTCGGCCCTGCCTTGTGGATGAGACACTGCACTTCCGCTCTAACATCTTCCAAGTATGCACGATAAGTGCCCAGTTCGACAGTTCCAGAGGGGCCTCCAGCAGGGGATGGTGCTGACGGAGTAAATGAGCCCTCATCAACACCTTCGGATTCGTCGATCTGTTCGGCGAATTCCAACTCTCGAAAGATGCGAAAGCAACGCGGACCAAACAAGACGGCGAATCGCTTGTTCCTCTTGGAGATGCTTCTTACATCTCCAGGATCATCTGCCTCAAGAAGATTCTTCAGGTAGGTGTTCAGGTTTAGAGGGGCTTGATATGCCCAGTCGTCTGTCGCTGCGTCATAGCGTGCTGGCTCATGTTCTTTTGCAGTGTGCAGGGCTTCCAGGATAGCGTCTTGATCTCGGAGAAGACTAATCCACCAAGAAGACATGCGAGGCTCGGAAACCTCGAGAGTGACTTGGAACGTGCATGGGGGAGCCGAGCAGAAGAAGTTCTCTCGAGCGAGCAAGGGGTAGTACTTCGACTTGTCCTTGGTGATGATAGGGTCCGACTCAGACCCAGCCCAGACGAGATGGTGCCAGGGAAACTGGGCGTCTCGCATCGGCCACTTGGACTGTTTCGGATTGCATAGCTCTTGGCAGTGTGCCTCCTCCCAAACCATCTTGAAGACAAAATGGAAGTGACAGTCTAGGCATACGGACGAAAGGACTCGGGTGGATAGTGTGGAAAAGCTCTGGTTGCCGTTTATCACTAGCCTATGGGGATGTTGCCAGGCGTAAGGAGCGTCTAGATTCGCGTGTCTCGCTCGCTCGAAGAGATCGCAGATTGTGAAATCGTTGTGAACCAGCTCGTGTATCCATCGTGAAGGGTGGCATCCTAGAATGATGACGGAAGTCAGCCGACATGTTGCTCCTTGAAGAAGAGACTGAACATACCTGGCATTTCCCTGCCCGGGGCTAGATTTAATTTCATTGGGGTCATGTTCGGTTTGACGAACTCTCCTGAAGTCGTTCCTGGCAATGCCGCATACGTGCTGCCATCGAGGTCTTGCTGGGACCTGAGATCGTATCGGTCGGCCATGGGTGCTGTTGAATTGTGGTGCGGACACCTTGAGATAGCTGAGAGATGTATTTGTTGGATAGGAAGGTTAGGGCAGGATGAAGAAGTTGGAGTTGGCTTGGTATTGGGGAGAGTTTTGAGTCTTCCGAAACGCAAACTGTCCGAGGTGGCACTCTCTCGGCGACGAGGAAATGCGTTTGTAGCTGGATGTTTGTATTGCTGCTACGGTCGGGTTCCCGGCGCGCAAACGGGCGGTCGCAGTAGCTGGAAATGATTTGTGCCGTATGGAGGATCGAAGCAGATGCTCTTGGGGTGGAAGATGCAGGTGTAGCCAGTGATGCTGTTGATGGTCTAGTCGAGGGATACCTCTCGCAAGCTGCAGCTCATTTGACCATTGTTCTCGTACCGACAGTCGTGGTGGGCGGTGGAGCGTGGTGGACAAGGCAGCCGTTTAGCAAAATACGTGATAGGTAGCCTGGAGAGTTTGGTCGAGATGCGGGCGTTGTGGCAATTTGGGCGAGGTCGCTGACGCAGCCTTGGTGATGACGGAGCTTAAGCTCCCACCTCCAACAAGGCCCCCGTCGTGATGCGGCGCTGGCGGGGCTGAGTCAGCAGCCAATTGAACAGTGACAAAGCGGGCAGCTGTCATCGGTCGTTTGGTGCAACGACATATCGTTTGTCAGACTGACTTGTCCCCAAAAAAATTGCCACCTGAATTTAGCTTCGACTCACCTCACTGATAGCCCAGTATTCAATCAGAAGGTTGAGAATTCCGTCAAAATATTGGTGTGTGGTCTTTGACGGCCATTTCTTCCATCTGATGCCCCTCTTTGTGACCCCACGATCACCCTACACGAAAACCAGCCCCTGTTCAACCATCTCACCCCGCTCCAAGAGCTGCGTTGCTTCTCCGTCCATCATCCCTTCGACATACGCCTCGCCCAACACGAGGAAATTGTCTCCCGCAGGCCTTATCACCAACGGCGTGCTGCATCCAAAGATAAGACAAATCATGTCGCCAGCTTGCACCTGGTCCTCAAGTGACCCGTGCGTGTTGTCTGGTGCCCATCCCAGGTAACCTTTCTGTGTAAACATCAAGCGCCTACCCATGCCCGATCGATCAGCCGCCAGGAATACTTCGGCGTAGTCGAATTCGGAGGCCCCCTCTGGAATCACATCTGTGAAGTAGTCTCCCATGTACTGCCCGCCCATTTTGATATTGCCGTGGGCTTGGTTCCAGCCCACCCATCGAGAGTAATATGCTTCTTGGTCCTTCAACCACGGCCAGCCCAGCGCTTCAAACTGGTCAAAAGCCGACTCGTATGTCCTTGGTAGGTTGAGGAGAGCGCTATGCCGCTCACTGACATGCTCCCCGTTCGAAACACGTCCAAGGAGCAAGGCGCTGCACAATGCTTTTGCTGTGTCGCTATAAATGCTTGTCCATGTTTCTGGTTGCACAACGGTTGCTGTGTCCCAGTCAAAACGCCCACGTTTGCAGGCTCCGAGCCCGCATATTGTGTCGATAACAACCCCTTGGCATTGAAGCAACTGGCCCTCTGCAGCAAGGGAATATTGTGGCCTCGTCTGTCCGTCCGCGCAGTAAATCGTCTCGGGTCGCGGTTCGGGCGTCCCGGGTGTCCAAAATGGGCCGATGAAGACAGACTCTGGCTTGGAATATCGCAGCCTGCCACGCCAAGTCCAGTCGACAACCCATGACGCTGTGTGGGCACTTCCCCAAACGTTAGCTTCCCGAAGTGGTTCCAGGTTTCCATAGTGTTCGATGAAAGCAACAGTGGTGGCACGGAAGATCTCGGCCGTCGACTTTGAGTACTTGCAAACCAGACGCCGCACAATTGCAGGATCCATCATTCCAACAAGGCCGAATACCTTGTCCTTCTCCTCGCGGCTTTCTGACTTGGCTAGCTCCAGGAGTTTCCTAATGCCTTGCCTCTCTCCACCCCTGACTTCGTATTTGCTCAGCGGTCGTAGGTCCTGGTGAACCAGGTGAATGCTCGCCGTCGCCCACCGCGGATCCAAACTCGCGGCCTTCGTCTTGATCTCGCTCTTCAACAACCAATCCTTGGCAGCCCAGATACCCCCATGGTAGAGAGTGGAAATGCCACGAGAAAAGGTTGACCAATCCAAGGTATGCCCTCCGCACTTCAACACAGTCGAGTTCGATCCGAGAACCAGCTCCTGGATGATCCACAGCCGTGACCAGTACGGCCGCTTCATAAGACTGTTGAGGCCATAAAACGCAGAATCGCCAAATTGGGTCGGATCCGTTTCCAACGAAGCTGATAATTCATCCTTCTCCTCGTTGTTCAAGCGAGCGAGGCCGCACAAGAGGTGCATCCCTTGATCAGTGTCATCTGCTGCTGGGCCCAACCATGCGATTACGGCCCATGCCTGCGAGTAAATCTCACGCATCCGAGATACTTGCTCTGCAGTCTCCTCTTCATCCAGTTGATTGATGCACAATGCATCGACCCACAACTTGTACTTGTCTGTGAAGCGCCCTTTGTCGGCTCTCAGCTCGCGTAGCGCCTCTTCCAGGTTTTTCGTCACTACCGTCTCTTGTCCGTTAACAATAATCTTTCCGACGTGATCCGTGCCCCAAACATAAGACAAGGCCGCAAAGTCGCCCCAGGAAAAGCGAAAACAGTTGTGGGTCGGAGTGAAGGAGCCCATCGAGCGAGTCGCCGGGAGTCGACGCACTACCTTGGCCCGCTGAATGGATGCCCATGTCGAGATCAACCACCGCCGGGGCGTGCTAGAAGAGCTGTAAGAGTGAAGAAACTGTTGATACACAGGGGTTTTCTCATTCAGAGAAAATGTTTCTAGAGAGCAACACAGAACACCATCCTCCAGCTGTGGGTGGATGGTGATCAAGCGGAATTCTTCCTTCGCCAGAGGATGGTAAAGGATACCCTGTGAAAGGCTGCCCATCGCACTTGGTTCTAGACAGTTATGAACTTTGTGATATGTACGATTGTGACTTTGACGTGCGTGCTTGGTTTGATATGCAGGAGGAATATCTCAGGCCTAGGCTGCTTAGGCAAGGGTTGAGGCGGTCAGCCCTGGGTCTCTTAGCTTGGCCCCGGCGGATGACTGTGAATCCTGTTCAAGTCCGCCATCTACTAGGGATGTTTCTCATACTATTTCATTGAGAAATATGCCTGGATCTTTCTTATGCTACACATTTGAATTGACTGGTTGGAACTTGCAAGTAATTCTAATTTGGGTGTGTGTAGCATCATACAATCTTTTGTGAGGACTGTGTACTCCTTCCGCCAGTGGGCCTTGGCGTATTCTACACCATGACAGCTAGTTTGGCATCTGACAATGATAGTGATACAGTGCCGGCGAGGCCAATAAACTCTTGCATGGTTTGTTAAATGCTATTTTCCACAATGGTAGTTAACTTATATTTTTTACCATGAATCGTCAACTGTGCTCACTCAATAATTGCGTACACACTTGGTGTGCTTGGAACTATAACAACCCACTTACAGTTGGGCACAGACGCTGACATGACCCATTCTAAGGCGCAATGGAGGAAAGTAGTGCAGTTAGCTACACAAACCCAGAACGTTCATTGGACACAATCCGAGAAGCAATCCGATCTGATAACGGGGCATTATAACGCAGATTACAGGGTTACAACGCCCTTGTTTTATGCTGGTCAACTACACAGGGGCCCGGCATCGGGATCCTTCAGCACGTTACTCAGCACCTTTACATCCTCTTGCGGGGAGAGACAATCGACTCTAGCACGCTGTGAACTATTCCATCTGTTCTCGACCATGGCCACAAACGTGACTTCGCGGCGCCTACGCATCGGTGTCGATGTCGGCGGCACCAACACTGACGGTGTTATACTCGATCCCTTCCAGTTCGCCGTCCAGGACAAGGGCATTGTGGCATGGCACAAAGCACCCACGACAACGAACCCCAGCCTCGGCATCAATGATGCCATGACCGCTATGTTCAAGTCGGCAGCCATCAAACCCGAGGACGTGGCAAGCGTGACGATCGGCACGACGCATTTCGTCAACGCAGTGGTGGAGAGGGATGCTGCTCGGCTCTCGCCCGTGGCCGTTGTTCGTCTTTGTGGCCCATTTTCTAAGCACACGCCTCCATGCGTGGATTGGCCTGATGACATGCGCGAGTTGATTCTGAGCCACTACGCTCTGCTAAAGGGCGGCCTAGAAGTGGATGGTCATTTGATCTCTGACATCAACGAGGAGGAGATCAAGGCCGAGTGCGCCGTCATCCGCGAAAAGGGGATCAAGAGTGTTGTGGTCATTGGAGTATTTAGCCCCATCGACACTGTCGAAAGACAGGAGGAGCGAGCAGCGGACATCATCAAAGCCGCAATCCCTGGATGCGATGTCGTCTGCTCCAAGGAGGTTGCCAATCTTGGCTTTCTTGAGCGAGAAAATGCCGCCATTCTCAACGCCTCGATTCTGCCATTTGCCCGCAAGACGATCCGATCATTTCAAGAGCCTGTGAAGCGACTCGGGTTGAGCTGTCCAGTTTTTATCACGCAGAATGATGGCACTGTTCTGTCCGGCGAGGTCGCTGCTCGACTGCCAATCCGAACCTTCTCAAGTGGCCCAACCAACAGCATGAGAGGCGCCGCCTTTCTCGTACAGGGTGAGCCGAACGAAGCTATGATGGTGGTTGACATTGGTGGCACGACTACCGATGTGGGAATCCTGCTCGCAAATGGGTTCCCACGTCAACAAGCCGCATATAGCGACCTCTCGGGGGTTAGGATGAACTTCTCCTGCCCAGACATCAAGAGTATCGGCCTTGGAGGAGGTTCGATTGTGCGGAAAGAAAACGGTCTCTCGATAGGTCCAGACAGTGTGGGATATAAGCTCCCCCAGGAGGCCGTTGTATTTGGTGGCAAGGTCCTCACAACTACAGATTGTACTGTGCTGGACAATCCGGACCTCAAAATCGGCAACTCTGAGTTGGTCAAGGGCGCGTTGTCGGAACAGGAGCTACTCGACTTCAAAGCGTCAGTCAAGCAGAAGTTGGAGAAGGTCATCGACAGCATGAAGACATCCCCGGAAGACATTCCAGTTCTTCTCGTAGGAGGAGGCGCTGTCATCGCTCCAAATCGGCTCAAGGGAGCCAGCAGAGTATTAAAGCCGCAGTGGTCTCAGGTGGCGAATGCAATCGGTGCTGCCATTGCAAGAGTCAGCGCTATCGTGGACACAGTCAAGTCCACCGAATCGAAGACTACAAAGGAGATTCTGGACGAAATTAACCATGAGACCGTTGAAAGGGCGGTCGCAGCTGGAGCCGCACGATCCTCGGTAACCATTGTGGAACAGGAGACACTGCCTCTTCAAGTAAGTTTAAAACAGTCACCAAATCAGCAATTAGCCCCTAACTTGCCACATAGTATGTTGCAAACAAGACTCGCTTTATCGTTCGTGCTACCGGTGACTTCGACTTTGCTCGAGATGATCTCACCAGGGCGTCGGTTGATGAGTCAACGGAGGCGGAGCAAGAAATGGATAGCTACGAGAAGATAGCCAAGGAAGCAACGACTAAGCGAGAGGTCATTGAGAAAGTTGACATCCTTACATATCGACCCAACGTGAAAGACCGAGTCTGGTACATCTCCGAAACCGATCTTAGCTGGATCGCTACTGGTTGCTATATCCTAGGAACCGGCGGAGGCGGCTCTCCCTATTCGCCGATGATCCGAATCAGGACTCAACTTCGCAACGGAGCGACAGCTCGCATTATCAGCCCGGATGACTTGCCTGACGATGCCCAAGTCGGGTGCGGTGGAGGAGCAGGCAGTCCCACCGTAGCAATCGAGAAGCTCGGAGGCGACGAGCTTCTTGAGGCCCAGACAGAACTTTACAAGATCTGCGATAGGCCAGCAACGCATATGATTTCGGTTGAAATCGGCGGTGCAAACGGTCTCGGAGGACTGATTCTGGGATGCAGTACGAGTATGGATATTCCCACCGTGGACGGAGACTGGATGGGCAGGGCTTACCCAACCAAATGGCAGACCACACCAGTGGTATTCAAGGAGCGCGATACGATATGGTCTCCCATTGCCGTCAGTGATGGCAACGGGAATGTCCTCGTCATGCCAAAGGCATCGTCTGACACCCATGTTGAGCGCATCATCCGCGCCGCTCTCAGCGAGATGGGATCCCAGGTGGGTGCTGCCGACGCCCCAGTAACAGGAGCAGAGACCAAGCGCTGGGTTGTCGAACATACACTATCTCAGTCATGGAGGATTGGCAGAGCGGTGGCTAGGGCGCGTCAGGAGAACAGGGTCGACACCGTGGCCGAGACCATCATTGATGAGTGCGGCGGTCCCAGTGCAGGCAAGGTTCTGTGGAAGGGAAAGATTGTGGGTGTTGAAAGGACCTTGAGAAACGGGCATATCTACGGAGAATGTCTCATTGAAGGGGCGGATGCGAGAGAAGGTGGAAATGGCGCTGCTGGTGAGAGTGTCGCACAGTTCAAGGGCCTCATCAAGATCCCGTTCAAGAACGAGAACATCGCTGCCCTGCGTGTCCACCCCGACCGCAAAGAAGAGCTGCAAGAGGATGTCCTCGCAATTGTCCCCGATCTGGTCAGTGTCATTGATGCGCAGAACGGAGAGGCCGTGGGCACACCCGAGTACCGGTACGGATTGCTGGTGGTTGTGCTGGGCATCTCGGCAAGCGACCGATGGACTGGTACGGAGCGCGGCATCAAGATCGGAGGACCCAAATCATTTGGGATCAACCACCTGAAGTATTCGCCTTTGGGGACATTTGTAAAACCCAAGAGTGTCATCGATGAGTTTGACGTGTCGTCTTAGCGACGATGCTGGTTGCGAACAATAAGTCCAGTCACTTACAGATTAGACTACGTCTAAGCCTGATGCACTCAGGTCGAACTGTGTGGCTCGTGCATTTTGATAACAGCCTGGACGATAAGGTGAGCTTGCCGTGTGCCGAGGCTTAGCCGGCGCGGCTTGACAAATGCGGCTCTCCATCCACCACGAACAATCACCATCCAACCATCCATCCAAACTCGTCATCGCAACCGTTTCGCAGCAATCACTTCAAACACACCACTTCTGTAACTCCTGAATCCCGTTCACCATGGGCTCTGTTGTACTCCCTCATCTCAACACCGGCTGGCATGTCGACCAAGCCATCCTGTCCGAAGAAGACCGCCTCGTCGGTAAGTACCTGCTCTCTCTCATTCCTTTTCTTGGCCGCGCTATGCTACTTTGAATAGCAACTAATATGTTTAAAACTAAAGTTTTGCGCTTCGGAAGAGATTGGGATCCCGACTGCATGCGCCAAGACGAAGTTCTCTACAAGATTGCCGACAAGGTCCGCAACTTCGCCGTCATTTACCTGTGCGATATCGATCAGGTTCCCGATTTCAACCAGATGTACGAGCTCTACGATCCTTGCTCTCTCATGTTCTTCTTCCGCAACAAGCACATGATGATAGATTTGGGTACCGGTGACAACAACAAGATCAAGTGGGTGCTAGAGGACAAGCAGGAGCTCATCGATATCTTCGAGACCGTCTACAGGGGAGCAAAGAAGGGTCGCGGTCTCGTCGTCAGCCCCAAGGATTACTCGACTCGACATCGGTACTAGACGATGTCGGGACTGGGAGAAAGTATCGACACCCTGGACTTGTTTGAGCAAAAGCAACAGCTGTATGCGGTTAGGCAAAATTTCTTGGTGTTCACAGACGTGGCAAAGGGTATTTGGGTCATTGTAGCCTGAAAAGGCTCCCCCTGTCATCGATGGATCGAGCAACCTGAGCAACACAATGTTGCACTCGGGCCGACACATTTGCGTGGCGTTAACGAAGCACATGAAGCAAGTTGGTGAGAAATCCTATACCTTGCAGTCACTACATTAAAGAAATCTAATTAAAAACGAATAGCTGGTCCTCTTGAGCGTCGAGGTCCCGTTCGCAACACCACTTGTGCAGTCTATCCGATCCGCTCACAGGCACATCGTAAGACCAAAGGAGCTAACAACATCCCAAGATAACGTAGGATCAGAGGTGAAGTCTCTACGCCTTTTGCATGCAAATTGCGAAAGACGGGGGTACCGTAGAGTCCAGCTTCTCATGTTGTGACTTGTCAGATAGCTCATCCCTTACTGCCCCCAGGTCACCGAGATTGAAGTAACACAATTCGCCGGTCATATTCGGCGTGCTGTTTAATCCCAGTATACAGTCAGACCCGATCCACTTACAGAAGAATACAACGCATCCCACAATAGCACTATTAAGTGGCCCGGTTTAATTCTGGCATCGATCCAACAGCCCAATGGCGTTGGTAGTCTCACGAAGTAGAGCAGTGTATGTCTGTAGCCCCATATTGTCAGAAGTATGCTACTCTCGTACAAGCAATCAAGTTCTAGCGAATTACGCTAGAGCTCAACGTACCTTCAGTGGCCTCGGTGACGTTATCATTTCCCGTTGACGTCGACTTCCCACCCACACCTGCGCTGCTGGATCTCCTAGAGGGAACAAAAATCAAGCCAAGAAACAGTAGTACAATGGTGAATCAGAACAAGGAGCACAGTCTTGAGAAAGACGAGTCAACTTGAGTAGCATGTGCCGTTGCTGGTACACCCCGCAAAAAGGACGTGTTGTCATCCCTCGCCCTATATCTCCGTCAAAGTCTCAGAACGCTTCGATGGGCTGGTTTGGCGATGACACTATGACGGAATAAACATGATACTGGACTGTAAATATCTTTGTAAATCTTGGTGATATGATGCTGATTTGCACTTCGAAATGGAAGGAGACAAAGGCCGTCGGAAAATGGGCCTGACTTCCACATCTCGATACCTTAATTGATGCGCTCTTCAAGAAGATTAGCTAGGCATGGTATGGAATTAGACACAAGCAAAAGATGACATGCTTGTTGTTCCATTTATCACTTGTACCAGCACTGATAGGTGCAGTGGCTTGACACTAAGCCTATCAATGCTTATTGGCTTGTCCTCAACTTTGAGAGAATGGCGAGTAGTGCAGACGTTTCGAGTTACCCTACACCATCGGCATCCCCTACGTAGCCCCGTCCTGCGGAGTGTAATTGGAAACAACGTGGGCGAGGAACACTGATAATAAATATGGCCCCTAAGCTGAGGTAAGACTTTGTGTCTTGTTTCTTTCTCTTCGCTGGCCCTCGAATATTCGTCATCCATTGACATGTGATTTAAATGTTCAAACGGCCGGGAAGACCGCTCGAGGAGATGTCAACATTTTGGCCTCACGTTGAGGGCGTGGGATCGGTACTCAGGGACGCAGATACAAATGGTGATTTTTCTCCGTATTCATCAAAACCGGGAACTGACCAAGCCTTCCTCGGTCATTTCGGGTGTTCTCATGAGGTAGCCTTCGGAAACGGTCTGGGGCACCTGGCTCGGAAGTAGGAACTCGAGGAACAGTTCTTGAAGAAAGACATTCTAGTGGACTATTCTAGGAGTGTATTTGAGGAAGGTGTTCGAGGAGAGGTAGTCGAGGAGAGGTATTCGAGGAACAAAATTCGAGGGTGTTCAATACCGATTTGTAGTGGGTTTCTGGAAGACAAGAAGTTAGAATATTGCAAGTATTGATTATTGAAATGGAATGGGTGACTTGTTATCTGCCGCAATGTTCTTCAGTCTCCAAAAATTATGGCTTGAGCTTACTGCCCAAGACCCCTAGCGTCCACCATTTTCAATGAAGACCAAGACTCGCTTCTTATGGGATGTGTTTGAAATTCGCTTTCAGAGCATCGACTTAGCCGATCTATCTTGTGGGTGTTTCCCTGTGTTTGAGCAGGGACTAATGTATGGCAGTTGGGTGCTGCGTTTTGCTTCACCCCAAGACCAATCCTGCCCAAGTCTAATGAACAAAGCCTGTTGAGGTGTCGGAGGCTTAGTGTAGAAGCTGCTAACCCAACTGATGTTTGGGGGATACTAGGCGGTTGGGAGTAGCTGGTATTGGGTCTGTAAAGCTCGGAAGTTAGTCTCGTCGGTTCTCAAGCCTCGAAGGCAACATTTTCTATTTCAGCGTCACAGGGTGAACGTCTCCAGCCTAGGGGTTTTGTACTTGGCTTGAGTGTGGCTTTGGCTTCCAGATGCCCAAGAGAACTCAGTGAATCTGCGTGTCTGGCCAAGAGTCAAGTCGATGGCTCGTTCCATCTGGCGGTATTTCGTTGAGAATTCCTTCCACTGGCAGCTGTCTTGGTATTCCTTTCAGGTCTTGTTTTTCGGCAATAATGCGTCTGTGTTAAAGCCCTTGCGTTAAGTGTGAGTATTTGTTCTCGTAACCGTTATTGGTGATGCCTTTCATCTCGGGGTGTCTTCTGGAACTGCTGGATGATGTTTACTTAGTCAAGGGCTTTGGAAGCTGGAGAGAGTCTGGACTTACTTGATGAAGTCCTCCGTAGCGAAAAGGTCACCTCATCGAACACTGCATGTAATTTTCGTCTCAGTCACCATAGTCTTGAGAATCGAGTGGGCTGTATCGGGCGTTTTAGCAGGGTTTGGGACACACTTGAACAGCCAATGCTGTTCCACGCTCACTCGCAAGGCCTAAAATCACATGAGGCGGCTCGAGTGTCTAGAGTATTAGGGACAGACGTTGCTGTTCCTCAGAACGAAGTCAAGAGCGCCTCCAGGGGTCTCGCTGACATGTCGCCTTGACCAACTTTGGTTTTGGACGAGTTGATTCCTCCTGGATTCCGCTCGTGGCTCTGTCACGGAGGAGAAACGCTTCTGGATCCTACCTAGTCCATGAACCGTTGTTTGTGGACGATGATCCTCTGGACTGGTCTGGAACTGATTCACTTGCCGAATACAGGTTGCACGCGTCCTGAATTCTGGGTCCCAGACATCGTGATTCGTGGCTATCCAGTCTCAAGGAGTGATGAAAAACACCGCCTGCCAGATGACTACTCGAGTTTCGATGACAACAGGGCTAGGGAGAGACTTTGAGTCGATGAGTGTTCCAAATGACCGTGGTGCTTGGATAATCTCGTTGAAGGAGAGCAGAGGGGGGGGATGTCGATGGTTTTCGGACTGGTTTTTCTCTGAAAAGATGTAGAGATTAGCTGACAGCAGTTGTTTCGTTTCTATACACCTCGTCATGTTCGTCTTTGGGATTGCAATGCAGTTGGGCAAGTTTTGTGATTCCTGTAGGTTTTAGGGTGATATTTTTGGAGGAGAATCCACAATTGTTGGAGTTGAAGATGGAGATCGCATGGCTCGCAGAAAGAGTAAGAAAAAGAAGCGTCAACACGATAAAGTCAATTTTCTCGTACTCTGCTTCCGGTGATTGACTGACTTGGTGACTTTTGGGGTTGAAAGAAAGATGCAGGTTTCTCTCAAGCTCAACGCTTCAAGGACCACGTAAACTGTGCCGAGGGCTACTGCGACTGCACCCCAGCCGGCTGTTTAGTGTTCACCCCCCTCCTTTGTTTTCCCACTCTCTAGTCAAGACATTGATCACAGCGAAGAGACCAGATTGAGAAATTCAAAATATTGATAGGGCAAGATGCAAATGGTTTTGTTTGTACGTGCTACGAAGCGGGAAACCCCATGAACACCTGTTTTCCAGATTGGTGTCAACACTAAGCATCGAGAATCCGATTTCTACAGAGACCGCACGCACGAACGAGTACGAGCTTGTCTACAGGATATGCGAGTACTACAATATGGGAAGAAGATGCACGAGTGGTTCTAGGAAATTCTGGCGGATTCTGATCGCGTGGAGAGACGCGTGGAGCGATGTTTCTTGTGCTTTTTGAGCTTCTCCCCCCGACCAAAGCAGGCCAGTTACGTTTCAAGTGCAAATGCACACCATTTCGGCTCCGTCTTCTTCTCGTCTTCTAGATATTTTGCGGGAGGGATCTCCGGTGGTCGAAGTGGGCTGAAATGAGGTTTTGCAGGAATAGATGGTGATCAAACGGCCTGACCATTCTACTGAAATGCCACGTCAGGGGGGAGACTTGAGAAATGGCACCAGAACATAATCACCATGGTACTCAGCAGGCGTTTATTAGAGTGGATCAAGTGCAATTCTTTGTTACTGTCAGGGCGGAGGATCGAGCAAAGGAAGATAGCAGAGACCCGAGGCTTGGAGCATGCAGCTACTTGACCAAGTAGGCAGAGATGGTGCATAAGGTGCACAAAGTGACAATAGTGGCAGTGCTTTAGAACAATACGAGGCAAAGCCTCACAGCTCCTGGGCGACTTCTGGAACTGAGGGCACCGAGACTTTCCTGGAATCAGGAAGAATAAGGAGGCGTCTGCCTAAGCCTCTTGGGGTGTATCATTGCAGGGGCCCGGGTGGCCGTTTGTCCTCGATTCCCCGAGGAGGCTCCTCATTGGACTGACTCTGGATATCCTGGCAACTAGTCCCAGGCCGATCAGCAACGAGCCTCCATGTTGTTTCTTCTGCCTAGTCTCTCGCCTGGGCTTAGCATGTTGTTTGCTTCGACAAGCTTCTGAGCCTTTTGTTCACTCTCACCTGCATCTGCCCCCCTGCTCTGATACCTGTCACCTGCCGACAACCAGTTTGTCACCTGGAAAGTGGCACCGCACTATTATTATTGTTGTTGTTGCTGGTGTGGTGTTTGCTACGACTGGCCGCTTTCTCCCAAGCTCTTCTACTCCTACTCCTTATTCCTCGTTTTCGTCTTCTTTCTTCTCCAGACCCCCCCTCCCCCTCTTCATCCTTCAATCGACTTCCTCGAAAGTCTACACTCCCTTCATTATCTCCTTCATCGACTTCCCCTACGTTCAGAGAGTGTCATCTTGCACAAACACAAAACCACATCACTCAGACGGGGGTCTGTGAGTGAGCCCTTCTCGCTTGGCACCGAATCCCACTTCACTCTCGGGTTACATCCCTTGGAAAATTTCATGCCCTTCTATCCCCGCCCCCCTTGTCATTGTTGATCTATCGACTACGGATGTGAACCTGCTCTCGGAAACAAATTCTCGATCCAACTATTTCACTACTCATATCTCCATCTCTTACTCCAGAACACGATGTCATCAGATATCGACGTTGTCATGGAGGACGCCAATATGGAGCAACATCTCTCTCTGGCGAACACACCCTCTCTTACCGGTATCCCACCTGAGGTGCTTCTCAACGTTTATATGCATCTGGAGGAAGACGAGCTCCTGAACGCAACTCGTGTCTGCTCGATGATTTCAGGATGCGCCATCCAGATTCTCTTCAAGAGAGATATTGAAAGCGGCTTCAAAGCCCTCTCATGGGCGACTTTGCACGCTTCGGAGGATGTTGGCGCCAAGATCATCCGAAAGTACCTCGATTTCGGAGGCAACATCAACAAGTTTTGCATCCTCCCTAACGTCGGCTTTTGCACCGCTCTTCACTTAGCATCAGCAAAGAACAAAGTGCTGATCGTCCAACTTCTTCTCGAAATGGGTGCCAATCCATCATCTCTGGCACGCCACTTGTGCTCAGTCATGGAGCTGTTCGGCGACCCCTCTACCTATAGCCATGATCGATTGCATAAATCATTTTCTGACCACGCAACCAGTAACGGCGTCATGCATTCTGACTGGTTGCCCCTGCTTATTCCGTTGTTGGAGGGTCATACACAAATCGTGGACTTGTTGATGGGACACGGAGCGTCAGGTTACTTGGCCATACAACCAAGATCATGCCCCCTTCAGGGTCCTCGCCGCCAGTTCGACTCTGCCGGGAATAGGCGCATATATACCGATGACCCTGTGTCGGGATATGTCCTTCCGCACAACCCAGACGAAGACCTGGAGGCTGTTACTCCATTCCACCTCATTATTCGTCAACCAGACCCCCTGATTAACATCCATCGGTTGAAGATGAAGTTCCCGAATCTGATTATCCATAGATGCCCAGGACGGGGCTTTAAGCCCATACATGTCGCCGCTTATACGGGCGACGAAGCTCAAATTAGACAGCTGCTCCGGGAGCGGTCCGGCGCTGTGAGACTCTTGGATTCATGGGGGCTAACTCCCTTGTTTCTGGCTATCGAAAGGGCCATGGTCGCCAGGGATGAGGGCACTCGACAACGCTTCCTCCGTACCATCCAGACCTTGATGGAGATGGGTCCATCCATCAACCGAGATCAATCAGCTACACCGCTCCTGGTGGGAGCCGCTTCTAAAATGCGTCATTCGTGGGATTTCAACCGTCCCTACATTAAAAAGATCATCAACCTTGTGATCAAGAAGGGTGCCAACCTACATGGTCAAGACGCTCGCGGAGAAACTTTGGCCAAGGCACTTGCCAGATCTGTCAAGGCAGTTCCAGGCAATGCCTCTCTTGCAAAGTTTGCCCTCCATATCATTGACACAATCGGCCCTGGTCCAGTGGTACCCCAGGTCGGTCAACGCCTACCGGAGAGCGTCATTGGCATTGCAATGACGGCAAAACAGGCACATGGGTTCGTAAAAGAGCTTGAAGATCGTGGATATCGGCTCCTCCCACACGAAGTGACCGCAGTCTTCGCCCACTGGACAAAAATCACTACTCGGGAATAGAAATCCAGATACGACATTTTGGCCCACCATGGGCAGGACCTTACCGGGCACATCATCAGGTCGGGTTTCCACCAATGTTTGATTCGCCAAAACGCCCCCCATTTTAACGCCCTGAGAGAACGATTCGGTATCCCAGGAGGGGCAGAGAGGTTGCTCTGGGAGTACCTAGACCAAACCAGCCATGGTGTCGGCAAGCTTGGAAGTAACCTTGTACGGGAGCCTGCTTTCAACCCAGACTTCGTTGGGATGAGGGGTCGAGGGTTTCTCCACCTGATCGTGATCAAGCTGGGGGCAGGCAATGGTCCCATCCCTCAGGACGTCCTCATACCCCGGGCGACTATAGCTACGAAAGACGCCAAGCTATTCTTGAAGGCAGGTACTTCCGCTCATTTGCGAGACAACGACGGCTTCACAGCCTTTGATCTCCTCTTGCAGTATTGGAATCACGACATCCTAGCACTACATGGTATTCTGGAACGGGCGACGGCTCATGCTCAAGGATAGGCTTTGAGCATACACTACCCAGTGAGCATCAATCAACATCGCGGATCGGGGTCGGTAAAGGAGGAGGGTGTGTCGGAAACCGGTACTCCGGTAGTCAAGGTGACGTGCGTCTGCTGAGGGCAAAAGGGACCGAGATCGTCCGATGTCATGTTGTTGCCTTTCCCTCTTTCTTGTTTCTGGGAGTTTGATATTTCTTTGCGCAAAGATCGCGGTCAGCAAGAACAAGCCTATAGGGGACATTGAGGAGGGATAAGAGAATTGAATTCGAGATCGCTCTGGCAAAGAGTCGTTGACCTTGAGGACAGGCGGTGCACATACACCAAAGGCCTGGAAAGGGAGGATGATTGGGGGCCGACATAAGCACACATTTCTGAGCACTTTGCCAACATGTTCGGCAAGATGGATAACTTGCTACCATCGTGTTAAAATCTATGTCGCAGAATTGTCGTATTAGAACTTGTGCACTTTTTCGTGACTCGTGTTGTTGGCTACGCGTATGCATTCAAAGGTATTCTAGGACGATACAGGATGGATATGCCTCAGCAATCGACCTCTTTTAACACTGTCTAGATTTCGTGCTGTGCCAGGCGAGAATCACGACTTTGGTCTTGGTGTTGCCATACACACCTCGCGAGGACTCGAGTCTCGAGGCAGGGACACTCCCTTTTGGTCCTCACGGGCAAGGCTCATGGGCAGTGGGAGGCCGAGCAGGGCTGGCAAGTCTAGAGGCACGGAAGTGGTGATTCCAGCAAGGGGTCATGCATCTCTGCCCTCTTCATTATCGACAGTGGTTGGGATGGGCCCCGATATAAACGCTTCCTAAAGCCCAACGTGGACGATGGGGATGTTCTTGATTCCCTCCGTAAGCTCTGTTCGTCCTGTATCGCGGTGTTTGTTGTCCAAGGTAGTCTGTGAGGGAATGGTAGTCAGATATATATATCTAGAGATATATTCTGTCTCGAGAACAAGACCTGGTGTTCAAAGAACAAGTCAAATCCAGCATACAACACTTACTCATCTTCTGTGTTTCGTTCTTCCTGCCCTCGTCTCGATCCCTCCACGTGATTCTGCCTTGAAGCTGGTGGCTAAAATACAAGCCTTAGGCTTGGAGATCTCCCTCTTCCATCACATGTCAGCAGAAGAGGAAATCCTGGGAACATAAAAAAGGGGAAAGCCAACGGGCCCTTCAGCTACTCGCAACTTGATGCGCAATATTTTCTGTCTCAAGTTCGCAAGTTCTGCAGGTTGAACGATGCATCATGCGTGTCCAGCTCCATCCAGATGGCTAACCGATTGCAGGTCCGAGCCCTTGGTGATGCCGCAAGCAAGGCCTCACCCATGGACTAGAACGGCAAAAGTCCTCGTGGTACAACCGTGATTGACAACCCCCTCATCAGCATAGTATCCTCAATGAAGAAGGAGATTCAGGAGGCAGGTGCAGAAGAGGTGTGATAAGGCAACCCTCGCCCTCCAAGGCGAAAGGCTGCTGGGCCGCCGCCCGCGCCGCCGGCCCCCTCGGAGACGACCCCTACAACAACTATACTTTGATGTATCAATCAACATTCGACTGAAGACTCTAGCCCACGTTTCCACTGCAATCTACACTTCCACCAACCCGATCGGCTGGATGCGCTGACCACGTTTCCTCGAGCGGTATCGAGATTGAGCACGTCCAGTGGAGCTTTGACTCTCTGAGATGGAGCCTTCGACAGAGATTGCGAACGTTGTTGGCGAAGGACTCGGAGCGATTCCTAATCAAGGGTGACAAGGCGTTGCAGGGGATGCAACTTAGATTTGTAGTTTGTCCTAAGTGCTAATTTGTACTATGTGTCTGCAGAAAGCCAGCGTCCACTTGCGCGGACTATCACGTTCCGCGATACACGCTACTCTCCTCCTCGACAGCGCTGGAGATGCCCTTTCAGGACTGTTGACCGACAACGGCCTCCTGCATCTAATCAGCCGTCCTGCATTATCTCCAACGTTGGCACGCCATATCTCGAGATAGACTTCAAACGTCCCGGATTCCTACGGTTCGAGCTCAAGCAACTAAGCGAGTGTGCTAGCTAGCCAACATAGTCCCCTCCAAGGGCCCAAAGAGACAGGGATCCCCGACCTCTGTGCGCAGCATCACTAGCATCAGCTTGTCTCACGTCCCGCGCCCCAGTTGCTGGATTAGGCAGGTTCCCTTGCTCTCTCCACACTTGGCGAGAGTCCGCGCCAAACACAGCCAAACAGCGTGCGTCTATAGACTATAGCCCTCTATATGCCTCTATTATGCCTGGGGATCAGCCGAGGTGCCAGTTGGTGTTGCGCCTGCGTGGCTATGCCGTTGGCCCTGACTGGGCTCTTTGGACCCTTGGACTAGCCCCCCCGGACCTTGGCGGTCGACTCCTCGTCGGCAGTGAGATCCAAAACGGCCCCTGCGCCGTGGGACCCGATGGCCTTCTGCAGTGTCGGTGCTGGGCTCTTTGGATGGAGAGTGGTTGCGCTGTGTGATAACAAACAACAAGTGCCTATCGCAGGACCTCGTGGGCGGGAGATCGACAAAAGCACCGCACGGAACAGCTCGCGAAAACGGGAGGTCGGTGAGTGTATCAGGAGAGGTAGCATGCATGGCGCTGAGCCTAGGACTCTAAGTTCCTGGGCAGAAGAAGAGAGATCATCGGCCGACTTCAAAGTCCGAGGCCGGCCAAGTTAATTGTGGTGTTCACGAGCCGTCGGGCGGAGAAGCCATCAGACGAAGGAGGACTCTTGTTCGCAACTATAAATTGCCCTGCTGGTCCCCTCTGTTTCTTTCGATTCAATTCACCCTCAGGCTCTCGACGCTCCCTCCAGCCCAGTACACCAAGATCAGGATGAAGTTCACCCTCGCCGCCGTTCTCGCCGTCTCCGGCGCTCTCGCTGCTCCCACTCCCGAAGCGGTAAGTGGACTTATATCATCTCTGCCCTTGGCAAAAGCAAAACGATCGAATGGCGATCTGATAAGATCTGTGACATATAGCCGGGAATCCCCACCGAGGCCAGCGCGCGAACATCGCTCGCTGCCTTGACTGTTGCCACTCGCACCAACACTGACACATATGACCGAGACCTATTCCCTCACTGGAACACCGTCTCGGGAACTTGCAACACTCGGTACGACTTATTGTGTGTTCATTTTGGCGGTACATTCATGCTAATCGCCCGTAAAGCGAATTTGTCCTTCAGCGAGATGGCACCAATGTCGTGACCAACAGCGCTTGTGCTGCCACTTCGGGATCGTGGTACAGCCCCTACGACGGCGCGACCTGGACCGCTGCCAGCGATGTCGACATTGACCACATGGTTCCTCTCCAGAATGCTTGGGTCGTAAGTATTAGGCCAGAGATTACTCAACCCCGTCATCGCTAACGTACAACCCCCTCAGTCTGGAGCCGCTTCATGGACGACGGCCAAGCGGACCCTGTTCGCCAACGACATCACCCGCCCCCAGCTCTGGGCTGTCACCGACGATGTCAACTCGGCCAAGGGAAGTTCCTCGCCCGACGTGTGGAAGCCCTCGCTGTCCAGCTTCTACTGCAAGTACTCCAAGAGCTGGATCGCCGTCAAGGCCTACTGGGCTCTCACCGTCACTAGCGCCGAGAAGTCGGCCCTGGCGACCATGCTGGACTACTGTTAAACGTCTCTTGGATCCACTTGTTGTCATACTGGCTGGAACTTATAAAAGGGATGTTGCTGTGTTTGCATGTTACTATGTGCGAAGCTACGCCCCTTGATGTTGTGTGCCTACGTTCCGGGGAGCAGGCAAAGGGGTTCGTTACCTACTCACAGCCTCAGGCATGCTGCCTCCAGTTTGCTTTAGTGTTACTTTATCTTTTGCGTAATGATAACCATGATGACTGTTACACTTTCGCCTGTTTGTGCACTTTGTACTTGAGATGGGCCCACGTTGCGCTGGCGACGAAGCTCGCGCCTGGGCCAAGACTGCCAAAATACGACTGTGAGCATCGAGACAGATCGACGGAATATGCCTGTAGTGTAGAATTGCAAATGCCTCGAAGTGGCTTCGATAATTACCATTTAGTGAGGCACACATCTTTGGTTGGAAGCGTTCAGGCCATAAAGAAAACCCAGCACCGGCAGTTCTTGGCCAGGGGCCCCTCGAAAAAATGCCCCTCCACTCTTGACTTTCCATCCACTGAACACCAACTGCCAAAACATTTTCTTCTAGATTTTTACTCTGCCGCGTTCCACGGCATTTCAAAAAGACATGAACAGCAAATTCAGCACCTATGTTATTGCTCTTCACCTGTTTCCGAGACTTCTCGGCTAGTTCTCGACCCACGAGTCCTCTGGTGAGTTTCGGCAGTTCTTTGCCTAGGAAGGGCCCGGTGACCTCCTGAGCAGCTAGCCATCGAAATTTTCTCTACATAGGTAGTCTCCATCTGCCGGAGAAATCTTGTTAAATCTCATCAGCTCAAGCTGGTGGTGCAGGGTATGCAGCTTGTTGATTATCTAGCTTCGTACCGTGGCGGTGATAGTCATCCAGACTCGACTATGACCCAGAACGAAACACAATTACCACGAGCATCAATACCCCGCGCGTCTAATTGACAAGCGAAGTATCTGATATCTGCTATATGGCACGGCGATGGTCTGGGTGAGAAATACAGAAGGTCACGTCCTGATCACAACAGCCACCTCGAAATCGGACTCAGGCGACTCGGAGACTCCGTGGGCCTTTCTAGGCTGGAAACGGTACGAGAAAGCTGAGGAGATCCCAGCCGTGCATCTGAATCAGGCTCGGACGTTAGCCGCCTGATGATGCTAATTTTAATGTGTATAGTAATGCTTTTGAAGTGCAAACAATGGCCTGCTCCATCTTCAAGATGAACCCCGTGCCCACCTCGTTTCCCGATCGATGGCATCCCACCCAAGTCTCTGTCCATTATTCAGCAGCATCTCGAAGCAAACGGTCCCTGGCACGGGTAAATAAGATGGTTAGTTTGATGGCCTCAAGAAGAAGTGGATGAGAAGATGAGGCCTACAGCGCCGACCATACGACAGGTACATGGGGTACAACCAGCTCCTGGCGAGTCTTTTGGGTACCTCTCTGCCCAACTGTCCTCTGCGCCTCCGACAACAGCAACGCCGGAGGTATGTCGAAGCAATTAGCCAGTCTCTTGCCAGTCTCCTAAGCGTAATGTCTGGGGTGGGAGAGTAAGGGGCAACAATACTACTAGTGAGCGTTCTGCCTACGTTCTGAATTACACATTGACACAGTGTATCCGGGCGGGACACCAAGTCCTGGATGCAATGGAACTCGGAGGAGATGGCCTCAGACTCTGCATCCTCAAAATTGCCAGGATGTTGCATCAATGGTGCATTCGACAATATCCTCTCCAAGGTTTTGCTTTGTTTCGTTTCTCTCCATATATCACTGCTCCCGACCTAAACCCTGTCCCAGGATGTAGAAGAACTGAGGCTTCGAATCCTCTATGGCTGAGTGCTTCCCATGGATTTAGGCAAAATACGATCACTTTACTAACTCAGTATCTCGCCTCCCAGGTCCCTCAATCAATACATCCATCAGCATTATCTTCTTCCCGACGGAGCCAAAACGCCTCGGACACCGCCCTGCCAAGACTCAACTTGCCGTACCTCCGTACATTAGCTTCATTCCCGAACACGACCAGGAGAACGCCACAACGCGCCTAACAGTACATTACATACATGCTTCTTTATTTCCAGGCCTTCTCATACGTTGAGAGGCACTGGGGAACGTGCTTGGCAGTCCATGTTGGCGTGGGTGGAAGCTGAAACCATCTCCCTAGCTCATCGAGGCTGAGTGGTGAAGTCGCTTGATTTATCTCGATTGGGGATGGCTTCAGATCCGCACTCGAAGCACCTTACAAGCCCAACAACATGCCCATGTCACCTGGCCATGACGCAGGACCGAATTTCCAATATGAGCACTTTTCAGTAGTACAATAAGTCCTAGCAACTCCCAGGGGGGAATGCTGCTATAGTTGAGTGATTGATCGCCACGAAGAAGTGGTATTTGTGTCAGTGACTAACTTAAACATGATTGCCTATATCTCCATCGCCATCGCAGCCTTGGCCTCCGTCGCCATTGCCGACAACCGTGTCTTCGGAGGCCTCGGCAACTCGGCCTGCCAAGCATGCCTCGCGACAGTTGAAGCCGCCTGCAAGGGTCCCATCACCAGCTCCCAGTTCAATGACTGTTTCTGCGACGCCGATGGCGACGCCTGGGCGGCCCTGGAGAACTGCCTGACAGTCGAGACAGACTGCGACCCCCAGCGGGAGAGCGTCCTCGGCTACTACGGTGCCCACTGCTTCGCCTGGAAAGATGACGCCGAGGAGGAGTTTTGCGTCGACGCGAGCCAGGACGACGAGCTCAAGATGTCCGTCGCGGACTCCTTCTGCGACGAGTTCATAACGTGAGCTGTCTCGCTGCGCGCTCCTTTATTCATGCTGATCCATGTACAGCCTCTCTAGCTCAAGCAAACCGACGACGACGACAACGACGACGACAGTCACAGAAGAGGAGTCGTCAGAGCAAACCACCGAATCCAGACCCGAAACTTCCGAGCCTGAGACGATAACCTCCGCGCAAGAAACCACCTCCGCCGCCACAAGCGCAACAGAAGCGCAGCAGACGACAAGCCCGGATTTACCTTCGAGCACCAGTACCACGGATGAAGTTGCTCCGACCAAATCTGAATCCAAGACAACCAGTGGAGAGAGTAGCAGCGACGATGACGAGGGCAACAGTAATGATCGTGGAAGTAGCAACGATGACAACAATGCGGGCTCAAACTTGACGTCTCTGGATGTGCCTGGATTGGTAGCGTTGGCTCTCTGGGCTGGGTATATGCTGAGTTCATAACCTCATCCAAGAGTCTCGGAAACAGAAGCCCATTAAGTAACATGTACATTCATTAGATGGATGAATGCGTGCATGCATTGTCGAGAGCCCGAGACTTGCTTGCATGACAAACTAGAGAGCCTTGAGCAGTCACCCAATTCCTGGCCACATAGCCATTTCGATCTGCTAGGCAGTGACATACCAACGACATGGCGAAGAGTCAAATCACGACAAAGAGGTAAGGTCAAATCGTGAAAAGACAAGGTCATTCTGCTCGTCGTCATCAATAACATTAAAGAAATCTAGTTTGGGGTTTAATGTTAATATCCAAATCCTCAGCTACTAAACGCCCTGGGTTCATACCCATGAATCTTCATTATACATTCCGCGCTCTCCCCCAACAAACAAATTTTGTTTATACACTATTAGAATCCAATTATATGGACCGAGGACAGGGTGTCACGGCTGGAGAAGAGCCGACGACGAAGCACAAAACGCCAACTCCAGTACCCACGAAGCAGCTCTATCTTGGGAAAGCTGACGCCAGTCCACACGCTTCAAAGGTAGCAAATCGTAATTCGAATCATGGTCTCAGGGTCACATCACCCTCATCGGGACCGCTCAACTCCATGTCTCCGTCGCTCAGTTCGCCTCGTGCAGCTCGCTGCGCCAGGTCTCTCTCCGTGTAGATTTCGTTCTTCCTCGTCTCGGCTTGTTGAAGAGTGTCGACATAGGTCGTGAACTTGACAATCTCACGAAGCAGATAAGCGCTCTTCCGCTCCCAGTTGGCCATTGCTTTCGTAGCGTTGGCTCCCCTGGGAGTGAAGGCGAGAAGCATGGGGCTGCGAAGCTGGTTGTGGGATTGAAGCTCAGCTTCAATGCCTTTGACGTAGGTATCGAGCGTGTCCAGTTGCTCAGCCTCTGACGCATTACTGGGACGCATGCTCTGAGTGGGCGGCGTCCATTCTGAAATGTGGACACGATCACCAGGGAGCTTGCCTCGGCCGCTGTTGTGTGTAAAGGCGCCGGTGACGTGATCAAAACTCGAGTTTCTGAAGCTGGCACTGTTGACGCTCGACCTGCGGCCAGGAGCTGCGCTGCTACCTGGACGAGAGGTCTTGCCACCAGTCGTCTCGTTAATGACGGTGACGAGAGCGTTGTTGACAATTGCCTCGCTCCATCCATACTCGATGTTACTTATACCACCAACCAACGGATGGGTGCTGAGACGAGCACTCCAGTAGTTCACGGTGTTGACAAACTCCTTGCCAATCTCGGGCGTGCCAACCTGGAACAGATGCACAGCGCCACTAGGCAGGCTAAGCGCCCAAACGTGCGGCCGAGTTCGAGAATATCCAGGCGGTGGAAGAGCCGACGCAAGGGTTTGTCGGAGGCTGAAGGTGCCCATGTTAGTGGCATTGTCCTGCCAGTTGCCGCCTCCGACGGCGATTTTGGCGGCGGCATTCTTGCGGTTCTTCTGTCGCATCGACTTATTCGGGGTGAACGAGAAGAGGCTCATCTGGCCCTTCTGGATAACAGCAAACACCTCGGACCAGTGTCTATCCCTGGCCTTCTTCTCCACGCCATCGAGATGATGCTTGTGAATAACCATTCCCTCCTTGACCCAAGGAGGACCTGCCAGCTCCAACGACTCATCCTCGAGGAATTGTGTGTTCGAGATATCCGCACTGAGGATGGACGGTGCCCCTTCCCCGTAGAGTTCCTCGTCCCTGGTGATGGCTTGGCTCAGGGCATTAGCAAAGCCAATTGACTGCTGATAGTCGCCACGAGGCATCGCCGAACCAAACGAGTCTTGCGAAACTGATGTTTGAGTTCTGCCCAGAGAATGGCGGCTCCAGGTAGCTGATGAGCCAGCAGGACTCCACAAGGAATTGCCATCGTCGAAGCTTGTGCGACTAGACGAGAACCCATTGCGGCCAACCCCGTTTCGTGAGCGGCTTTTGGAGTTCCATCTCGCCGTATTAGCCCGTCCATTCTCAGAGATGCGGCCACGAACAGAGAGTTGACTTTCAGAAGGCGCCTTGCTGAGGACGCTAGGGGTTCTCTTGAGCATGCCCATGACAGATAGGCCACCGCTGCTAGAGCTTGGCATGTTCAAGTTCTTCTCGGGTTCGGCGCCAAATAGGGGCAGTCGCTGGTCTCGAATTGATGTGTAAATGCCCTTCAAGACGACCTCAATCTGCTCCTCCCAGGCCTTCTTGGATCCATTGAACTGGGATTTAACTAGAGGACCACAGTCTTCCTCAAACTCGGACGGTAGAGTGCCGGAGTCAGCTCGGGGAGGAGGTCGGAACGAGTTTCTAAACGACCTGCGGTCATGTTCTGCAGATGTCCTCTGATTCTCACCGCTCAGCATGCCATTCTTGTCCGGAAGAACACTGGGTCGATGGAAGGCATCCGGTACCGATTCGATGACAGCTTGCGTAATAGTGCCCATGGTATTCTTGACGAACTGACTGCGTGTCATCTTCTGTTCAATATCTGCCATGTGCAAATCGGTGTTGAGAAGCATGATGGAGTAACAAATGGTGTGGATAACATCTATGAAATAATTAGTTCTGTTCAGGTGCATCGAGTATGGGTTATTCTTACCAGTTGCCTTGAAGCCATGATTGGGGTTGCAGTCACACCATCGCTTAGAGAAGGCCACCAGGATTCGATCGACTTGCTGCGTCTCAGCACGGAATACCAGGCGCCCGCATACTTGCCGCAAGGCATGGACGATACTCTGGTTGGTGAAGTCGTAAAGTTCCATATAAGCCTGAAGGGTCCGTTGCCTAACTGGACCCTCCTCGCCCATCCAAGCAGCAGCCTTCAATTTTTGGATAAAGTCCTCGTTACCATCATAGATCTTCTTGGCCTTCTGTCGGTCATCCTCGGTGGGGTCGCCAATGACAAACTCGGGCTCATCCAGCGGCTTCGCCTTTATGGAATCGAATGTACCCAGCGCCTTGGGACTGGGATCGGCAGAGCCGTCAATTCGTACGCTAGGAGGAGCACTGAGAGCCGACTTGTAGTCCGTGCCAGTACTGACAGAGGCGGCAGGGCTCGTTGCACGTGCACCTTCAATTGGCAATGCCAGATTCGACCGACTGGGGTCATCCTCTGAATCAGTCTGCTCCACATGATTGAGCGCCTTTTTGCCCTTGATTGTATCGTTTGCGGGTTGGGGAGAGGTTCGTCCTCGGGGGTGGTGTCGCCCGCCTTGTCCCTGGGTTTGGTCGAGAGTCGTTTGCGTGATGGGCTATCGTGGGAATCCTCATTATCACTAGCACCGTCAAGGTCCAGGAATGAGTTGTTCCGGGTGCCAATGCCCTTCATTGGTCGCTCGGGGGGTGGACGAGAGGGAGTGTCGGCTCCTCGTCGATGGTAGTCGTCTATATCACCATGGACAGCGCGAATTTTGGCGTTGGGGCTAGGTGAGTATTCTGGAGAGAAATCTCGCTTGTACTCGGCTCTGTCGTCAATGTCGTCATCGGCGTACTCGTGAGACAAGTTGGAGATATCAGCCAGGGGAGACGGGCCTTGACCAGCTGCATTGCCGTTTGTGCCGGCAGCGGTACGCAGGTAGGGATTCATGACCTTTCGCAGACTGCTGACCGGGCTGGGTTGTGGGATGGGAACGGCCCTCTCGCCTCCTCCAGGAGCAAGGTTTATGGGGGCAACGCGTGGCATGGGAGGCGTGGGAAATACTGGCAATGGGGGAGGATCATCGGTGACGGACTTCTTGCGGCGGCGGAAGAAGGATGAGGGCCTCTTCTGGAGGACAGGGTGGTGGGAGTGGGAGGACGAGGTGTCACGGGAAGGCGGCGTGGAGGTGCTGCCGAGCATCTTGCCTGCTGCATTGGGATCGGTCGCGGGGGATGAGTGGGAAGAATTGGCAACTTCGCTGTGACTGTTGTTTGAGTTGTTGGAGTGGTTCTTGGACGAGCCGCCACCAAAGACTCTTCTGAAAAACCCAGGTCGCTCCTTCGCCGGCGGAGGTGCAGGCGTAGCAACAGGAGCTGAGCCTGCGGGCACGACGGGGTCTTTGGCCTTCTCGTAGCCGACATGAGGTGCGGGAGCCGAGTCGAGGTCCAATGCCGGCAAGGCAGGGGCGGTTTCTCGTAGATTGCCGCTCTTATTGCGTGCAGATACGCTCCGCAGCGATCGGCTGCTGCGTTTCTGCTCCAGGGATGGAGGTTCGAGAGGAGCCGGCGGCGGCGGGGGCAAAGCGGCCTGCATTGTGGGTTTCGAAGGCTCGCGGCGAGGGCCTCCGGGGACGGTCGGGGTCGGGGCGGCGTCGTAGTCGTCGTCGAGGAAGTTGTTTGGGAATTCCACGCGGAATGGAGCTGGCTCCATGTTGTTCTGCTGTGAGGCGGGTGCGGGTCCGTAGTCGAAGCTGGCCGATCGTCCAAAGCCTCGTGCCCAGCGCTGGCTTCCCAGGACCTGTGCGTAGCCGGCGTCGACGCTGGCGCTGGTGGTGCTGCTGCTTTTGCTCCCTGGCTTGCCGCCTCGAGAGTGCATCGCCCGCGAGGGGCCGGGCTGGGTGCGGTGGCTCGACTCTCGCACGCTGTTGAGGCGCGTGAAGCCCGACTGGAAGTTGGAGCTGCTGTTGCTGCGTCGGCCGCGGGATTGTTGGCTCGACAGGCGGCTCGAGTCGTCTGCAGCTTCTAGGTCGGAGCTGTAGGAGTACTGGTGTCCGTTGACTCGTGCCCCGTTGACTGACACTGACGATGTGGCCGTCCAGGTCCTCTGGGGATCGGCGGCGCCAAACTGGGGCGCGGCGTCGTCGTAGGTATGTGATCGTGGGCCAGAGCCAGAACCAGCACCAGTACCAGACCCAGACCCGTACTTGTCGTATTTATCGTACTTGTCGTACTTATCAGGTTTGTCGTACTTGTTGTCGCCCAGCTGTCCCATGGAAAACTGGTCGAGTGACAAGAGCATGTTGGTGACGAGTGAGTCGCGGGTGACATTCCTGGGCGACAGCGACAGGTCGTGCGAGTCCCGCTGAGTAGCGCGAGGCAGGCGGTCGGCCATGTCGTCCTCGATGGGAGTCGGGTTGTCTAAGAACGATTCATGTGTGTGGCGGGACGACGACGGCAATCTGCTAAGCGCCCGACTATCAGCGTCGGGGTGTGACTTAGACAGGGCCGGCGGCAGCTTGCGGTTTGCTGGCGGCGGAGTCTGCGGAGCGGCTCTGGGGAGGGACGACGACAAAGAGAGCGAGGCGAGAGAGGAGGAGGTGTTGATGGTCAGGTCGGCTGGCGTTCGGCGTCGAGTCCAACGGCGAGCATTGTCCGTCGGAGGCATGGCGGGACGCAATCCAAAGGGAAGGGGGGGCCTTGGAGGCTTTTGTTTAGATCGGTATCTGGGCACCTGCGCTCGACGAGGCGAGGCGAGGCGAGACGAGACGAGTCCCGGGATTGACAGCCACAGCGCGGTCGACGGGACGGGGGCGAGGAATTGTGACGTGACAAGTCCGTCTCTCGTTGGCCTCGCGCGATGCAGATGCGGTACGTAGCCTATCCGCAACTTCAAGGTGTGCACGCAACAACCCACGTCCAATGTAGACTACGGGCTGTAGCAACGCACGTACGTGCTGTCCAGTTCAGTTTATGATTAAAGCAATTACTGCTCCGGTCGCTCGGTCCCAGCCTAGGCTCTCTAGAATGGCCCCGTTGCCGACTCTAACACCAAGAAGAGGCAGAAGGGGGGCCCGCGAGACCAGGGTGTGATGCAGGGGTTGATGGAGTTCATTAGCAGCGCTGCGAACTCCAGCACCACCAACAGTGATTCACAGGCCTTTTTGGATAGAAAGAGTCCAGTAAAAATTGCTACAAAAATCGGCATGTGCATGGTGCCGAGCACGGAGCCAGTCTTCAATGAGGAAAAGACGGGCAATGGTGAATCACGGATGGATAAACACGGAGTGCAGATGAAACGCTCCGCCCGAGTAGCTGCGCAGGTGGCCAAATCATGGTGAGCCGACGGTGAGGCGAGATGTGTGTTTGCATCTAACAGAAAGCTGGGCTTGTGCTTGTTCCCTTGTTACTGCGTAGGGAACCCGCACCACCGCCGCTGCCACCTGAACTCGACACTGCTACTGCTGCTGTCATTGCTTGCGGCTTCGTCTATCACAAGCTCGGCATCAGGGGGAGCCAGCGCAGACGCGGCTGCAACCCAGCCCGAGATTGACGATGAGCCGATGCGGCGCCAATGCTCGCCGGCCAAAACTTTCAACGGCGCATCGCAAGGGTGATGGCATCCAACATTGTCCCAGTTGGGAGAGGGTTAGGTAGGTTCGGTAGGTTACTCTCGCCAGTGTCACTCTCGCCCGTCCCACGCGCCGCCGGTGGTTGATTATTTCTTGTGTGATTGCAGTCACACTGGTCAATATTTACTCCGGAGAGGAGGAACCCGGCATAAGAAAGACGCCCGAACGCTGGCCCCAGCTCCTGGAGGTTGCCAAGGTGCAAGGTATGGCGCTCTGCCCCCCTGCATCATTCCCAGAATGGGGATGCGTGGCCGGCCCGGTGGGTTGGGTGGGCGGTGAGGCTGCGGCTGTGAGTGGACGGCCCCTTTTTCTTTCCTTCTGCGCGTGTGGAAGAAGCGGGATCAATATCTGAGAAGAAGCGTGGATTTTTAGGAGAAGAACAGGGTCGAACAGGGTTGAGCAGGGTCGAGGGAGTTGAGCAGGGGCAAGCTGGGTTGGATTGGGCGGGACAGTGTTGTACGTACGGGCGACAAGGGACAGGGGACGATGCAGTCGAACGGATCAGGTCATGGCCACCGACAGACACCACAGCTAGCACAGGCAGCCCCTGGAGACACCATGTGCTCAGTGGAGGCGGCGGTGGATTCAGGGACCGTCAAAACCAGCATCGGCAATCGCCAGCGGGCCATCCGCGATGCCAACTCGACGATGGATGCACGCACAACGCCTGTGAGGCCCAATGTGCGGCCTGTAAGGTGAGCCAAGACACGACGTACTTACCTGTAGCTCGCCGTCGCCGTGCCAAATTGGGGAGCGCCGTTGGTGACATCTAAGAAATGGCATCATGGCTCACAAGCACCGGCCGCCAGCAACTCCAAGCTCTCGTGCCATCCTCCGCTCGAGCGGCCCGTCGATGGCTCTGCGAATCTGAGACTTTGCAACAAGTTGGCGTGGAAAAAAAAACGCCCTTCTTTTGGTCCCTTTCCAAGCGTCCCCCCGTTCCGTCGCCCAGATCACCGGATGCTACTTCGGCAACCGATCGACTAGGGGAAATTGCTTCCATTTCCTTGGATAAATCTATGGACGGAACACTCCGTGCAGATCGTGGTATGTACGTAGTACCAGTATCTTTTTTTTTTTTTATCAGGTCGACTGCGTACATGCCTCATTCATTCTCCATGTTGCCAAACGCAACAAGAACAACAACAACAACATGCGAGCTAGCTACATAGTTCTCACCCGCAGCTCTAGTCGTCTCAAAATGCTGTCCGCGGGTCGACCGGCGTGTTGTTCCTTCAGCATCATTGCATCGTCGTTAGGGCCGCGATGTAACCGAGTGTGCATATTAGGTGATGCAGCGCATCGACGTGGCACCTCCATGCCCGCTCATTTGAGCGTGTTGTCATGACGAGACAGGCCTCAAATTCGCTCTGGCCAGCTCTTAAAGCCCAGTGTTCCGCCCACGGACTGCATAGATGCGACAACGCTGTCCTCCGATGTCGTCGTATCGAGTCATGTCATCTGTTCATCTGCCCAGCACAAGCCATGGTTCTTGCAGGAGGAAATAAAGAAAGCCACACATCAGATCAGGCTGCAACCACGAGCAAGTCTCGGCCAATGAGAGGTCAAGCTGCGTTTCCCCTGTAGAGCGAGGCTGAAGCGTTTGGGCTTGGCGCTCTCAAAAATCTTAGAAGACCACAAAGCAGCTGCTCCGCGAAGGACGCGGCATCTCATTAGGTCATTTCCAGTTATGTGCTTCGTAACATTTCCGATTGCCATGGAAAGACCTGAAGAGCTGAGTACCAAGATACTCTCTCTAGGTTGAAGTCCACCCTACACACGTGCTGCCTTTGAGCGCCGCCATCGCAAGCCGTTCCAGCACCGGCAACGCGTCACCTGACAACTTGGCCCGGGAAAAAAGAAACGACTTAACTCCGCGTCGCTTCTGACAACAACTAGAACGAGCCCACCCATAGCTTCAAAACCCACTGTGGGAGGCGAGTCAAGCCCCCTAATGGCCCCCGATGGCTCCCCCATAGCCGCCAGGTAGCGCCAACTTGCCACTGAAGGCCTCTAAACTTCTGGAGAAAGGTGTCAGCAGCTCCCCGCAGTCATCCACCCCCGCACATGCAGGGATTGGTTTAACCTCGTTTGGGCAGGCTTCCTGGCACTTGCACGCGCACCTGACCTCAGACCTTTTACACCGAGGCTCCATGCCCTACCCTGGACCCATCTCCATCACTCAGCTCATCTGAATTGATGCCTGTGACATCTGCTCGAAACTTTGTAATTCGTCTTTCCACCGCCTGAAAGGTCTTGTCTCACGTTTCTTGCCACCTGAAAAAGGCATATTGGCCCTTCGTCAAAGACACGACGCTGGTCGATGGACAAGCCCTCAGCCTTGATTTCAATTCCCCTCCTCACCTCCTCATCCCAATGACCTCATTTTCAATGACGGATAACTCCTCTTCTCCTTCAAATAGCTGGCCCCTCGACCAATTCGTCCAAGACCCTGGATATCTCGCCTACCAGGAAGAACTCCGCTGTCTCATCTTTAATACAGCCCAGACCGCGGCACCCTCACGCGAGACTTCTCCTGTCCCAGGAGAAGATGGTCCGCCCGGTGAGGATTTTGAAGTCCAGGCCCAGGTCAGGGCGGCGCTCTCGTCGGGCCGGAGGCTGACTTACCTGAAAAACTACGTTGCGGAAGTGGCTCCATGGGTATGGTTTTCAGTCCTGAATTGACATTCATTGCTATTGAACTAACCAGCCGACGCAGCTTGATATGTTTGACACCGAAGGAGCCTTCACAGTACAAGTCCCAGTCCTTGCACGCCGCTGCCCGGCTCTACTCTATGCCATACTCGCCCTTTCAGCTCGGCAAATGGAGCGGAAAGAGGCCAAGCAACACTCATTTGACAGCCTTGAGCTGTACCAAGAAGCCATCCGACTCCTCAACCCCCTACTACAGGCTCGGGATCTCACTATCATCCCAATCTGCGTCATCCTGTGTTGTCTCGAGATGATGTCGGCTAGTCCGCAGGACTGGCGTCGACACCTCGAGGGCTGCGCAGCCCTATTTGACGCGTTCGACATCAATGGATTCAGTGGTGGCCTGCTTCAAGCAGTTTTCTGGTGCTACGTGCGAATGGGTAAGAATCCCTGACAATCAATCGATAGCAGTATGGATTCTGATGCTTTATAGACCTATGCGGAGCTCTAATCTCCGATGGAACTCAAGGGACCATCGTACCTCTCAACAAGTGGCTCCCTGCTGGTGCCGACCCGGCGTCTGCTGCCGAGCTCTTTCGAGAGCACAGGTCACCGGACATGCACGCCAACTACTCAGTTTACCTAAGCTCCAAAGTCTGTGAGCTCGTCGCGGACAGAACTCGCTACGTTGAACTGGGCGAAAACAACGGGTGCGACTCTGTCGCCTTTGAAAGGCGGTGGCTCCGTCTCTGGCACGATCTCCAGGCTTGGCTTCAAGACCGCCCTCCCGAAATCCTCCCCGTCAAGTCAATCGACAGCCGGCCATTTCCCCAAATTCTCTTTGTCCATTGGGCCGGGATTTCCTCCAACCAGCTGTACCATACCGCTTGCACCCTGCTCCTGGGATCGAAACCTCGAGAAATCAAGCTTGATGTTGGACACACAGGATCTGCAATCTGGCACGCCAAAAGCATATGCGGGATCTCCTTGACGAATCCTCACCAAGGTTGCCTGAACAACGCCATCCAGCCGCTCTGGATAGCTGGAAGGCTTCTTAGCCACAAATCTGAGCATTTGCTTCTGTCAAAGCTAATTCAAAGCATAGAGGCGATGACTGGATGGGCAACATGTTGGCGCCTTGCTGACCTGGAAAACGCTTGGGGCTACAAAGTTCGTTAAGACGCCATGAAAAAAAATACATGGCGTTAATTATTTTGCTATCAATTTGTTCAGGGAGCTTAATCCGGTTGCCACTCTTGTACGAGTTGCGCCGAGAGCGCATTCACATTCCAACCTGTCAAAGAACCAATGCGGTCAAGACCGCGCAAAATAGCATGTTGCTGGGGTTCATACGTCATGCGTTTGGCGGCAAAGAATAGCGAGGCAATGAGGCTGAAATCCCAGCTTGCCTGAGTGTCATTGTTTAAGCTGATGGCACAGATCCGTTGGGCATGCCAGAGGGGTGATATCAAGACGGATCGTCCATGCTCCTTTGGGAGGGTTCGAGGCCGATTCTGAAGCAACAGCAACATTGATGTATGGTAGAGCTGATTGGCGAGCACTGCCGCTCCGTTGGTGAAAAGAATAAGAGGAAATAGCTCTTCGCTCTCTTCGACTTCCCACATGGCTTTGAAATCCCGAGGGCGATTGTTGTACCACATATTTAGGGCTTCGGAGAGGGACTTCCAGCTCTGGGCGGCTGACGGACGGAGGTGCATCCCGGCATTGGCTGGAAGGTCTTGTCCGAAGCAGTGGTTGAGGACTCTAGCACACAAAAGCATAGGCTCGCGGTCGTATTTGAGCGTCTCTCGACACATTCCAGACATGGGAGACGAGTCATTGTATGATAGGATTTCAGGGATGGATACCGGGGAGCCGTTCATGAGCCCAACGCTCAACTCTAAGAATTGGTCAATTACACATTATAGGTGAGGTCAGTTGGGAGACACTTACCAAGTCTCAGCGCCATCCATGACAAAGCTGAATTGACTGCAGGATAATGCTCCTGGAACAGAGCAGAGTTTAGCAGCCCAAGGCCAATGTTCTTGGATGGGGACTGCCACGAAGTCGGTGCGACGATGACATGTCGACGGAGAGCCATAAAAGCAGAGGCCAACGCGCCGTGTAGAATGTCGACGCTGGGTCCGTTTAGATCGGGCGCGACGATACATGAGTCGTCAAAATTGGAGTCGACCTGCTCACCGAGGGTCGTCATGGCGAGGGCAAGGATGGAGTCGAGAACGGAAATTGAGTCCATGGCAATTCGCGGGACCAAAAGACCAAACGTTTGGGACGCATCGCCGATGTCCAACTAAAGGGCGATGCTTGTTAGAACGGGTACCTCTCGTATCTTGTCCTTGGGATATACGTACCCACGGCGCAATGTTGTATCGGTAGTGTCGCAAAAGCTGTACCGCCCGGTCTTGAGGTAGATGAGCACAGTTTTGAAAGGCACCCGCAGAGGGCTTGTTCGCAGTTTCCAATTGCCCGGGGGACACATCTGGGCGAGGATTTGGTGATGACCCAAAGTAGCTCTCATTTTCGAGGATATGCGACGTCAACGGCGCGGGAGCAGGCGCAGGAGTAGGCGCAGATGCTGGCGCATAATTGTCATGCCCCAGCGACAGCAATCCGTCCAAGGCGGTCTCGTATGCTGCATTGGAAGGGGATATCCCGACCGTGTAGCTCCCGGGATCGATCAAGTCATGGTGTCCTTGTCCAATTGGGGACGGCGTCGCAAGGTTCTCCAGAGCAGGACTGATCAGAGCTGGCGGCGGCGGCAGAAACCCGACTGGATTTGTTATTCCTGGTAGTGGCTGGTCTGTCTTGGGTAGAGCATGTGTGCTCTCCGAGTCTTGCGACGGTGCCTCGTCCTCCTGAAACCGGATGGTTTCTTGAACGGTCACAGACTCTGGGACGACGAACTGAGAGAAGCTGTCTGTCAGCGGAAACTCATTCAGGATGTGCTGGACGCCGTGGGATCGGATCGTTGGTGACACACGCACTCTTAGCTTGCCATACGCGGGCTTGGAGACGCGCTCTGAGCTCGAATCGCCCGAGGTTTTGGCATTCTTCTCGAGAAATGAGAGCCGCGTGCCATACTGGCAATCAAACCCACCATCGACACATCTTCGGCACGATGGTTTACCCTCATCGCCTGACAAGTCGTGTTAGTTGATTACGGTACGGGAGGCCGGCGGTTCAGGGCTAACTCGAGGGACTTGCATTTCCGTCGGCGCATGCGGCATTTGAAACATCCCGTCCTCGTCCTTCGCAGGCGGGTCTTGGAGCCCGCATCGGCCATTGTCAAGTTGGCATCGTATGGCCCATGGGGGAGGAGGAAAATGTGGGATAGGATGGAGGGGGGAGAAAGAGAGGGTGGCCGAACGGGGAAAGATGAAGCCTTCTGGACTCCGGGGCGTGTCGACCATGACGGATTCACGGTGAGGCCGATGTTGCCCCTTTGGGCAGTTCTAAACGCTCACCATGTGGGACGCCGGTACTCCGTAGCGAGTCCGGGATTGTTTAGCGCCACGCCTGGGTCGATGGTCCATGACTCGGGGCAAGCTGTGATCGCTTCATGGAGGGGCAGAGTCTTCTAGGTAGGTATGTACGTCAGAGGGGCAGATCCTAGAGGGGAAGAGGGTTGTCATGAGAGAAAAGGGAGAGTGGAGAGAGGGGGGAAAGATTTTGGCAATAAAGGCGGAGGGCCCATCGCGGTGAGCTGTTCCTCATCCTGTTTGAGAGATTGAACAATTACTCGTCCTTCACCGACAACACCACAGACACAATGGCCCCCTCAACCGTTAAGCTCGCCTCCGGGCACGAGATGCCCCTCGTTGGCTTCGGCCTCTGGAAGGTCCCCGCGGCTCAGGCTGCTGAGACGGTCTATAATGTACGTGAGAGGGTGAATACTGGCCATCGAGAGTCTGCTCTTTGAGAACCACGTCTTGTTCGATGACCTGTTCCCTTTCCAACGGCACACTCGCTCCTTGACAGACCTCAATCGCTGACTCTTCTTCTCACCGTAGGCCATCAAGGCTGGATACCGACTCTTCGACGGCGCCTACGACTACCAGAACGAGAAGGAGGCCGGCGAGGGCATCAAGCGCGCCATCAGCGAGGGCCTGGTGAAGCGTGAGGACGTCTTCGTCACCACCAAGCTGTGGAACAACTACCACAGCCGCGAGCGCGCCCTGGAGATGGCCAAGCTGCAGAACGAGGCTTGGGGTCTCGGCTACATCGACCTCTATCTCATCCACTTCCCCGTCGCCCTCAAGTACATTGAGCCCGAGAAGCGACGATTCCCTGTACGTTTGGTCATGTCACTGATATTCCCCTCCATACTGCCCGAGTACCTTGGACTGACATAGAATCTCAAATAAAGGCCTGGTGGATGGATGATGAAGGCACCGTCGAGGTCGCCAACGTGCCCATCCGCGAGACCTGGGAGGCTCTTGAGACCACCGTCGACGAGGGTATCGCCCGCTCCATCGGCGTGTCCAACTTCCAGGCCCAGGGCCTGTACGACCTCCAGCGCTACGCCCGCCACCCCGTCTCGTCGCTGCAGATCGAGCACCACCCCTACCTCGTCCAGCCGGGCCTGGTTGCCATGGCGCAGGAGAACGGCATCGCCGTGACGGCCTACTCGTCCTTTGGCCCCCAGAGCTTCGTCGAGCTTCCCGGCATCTTCTCTAAGCGCACCGAGGACGTCGAGCCCCTGCTCGAGACAAAGGTGGTCAAGGGCCTCGCCGACAAGTACGGCAAGACGCCCGCCCAGATCCTGCTCCGCTGGGCCACCCAGCGTAGCATCGCCGTCATCCCCAAGTCCAACAACCCGGGCCGCCTGGCCCAGAACCTCGACGTCCTGAGCTTCGACCTCGCCCAGGACGAGGTTGAGAGCATTGCTGGCCTGGATCGTGGCCTGCGCTTCAACGACCCCGGCTTCTACCTCCCCAACTACCCCCTCCGCATCTTCGCCTAAACGGTGAAAGCTGTAGGGGATTTATATAAAATAGACATGAAGATAGACTAAATATGAATAATGACAAAGAGATGCCAACGGCTCCCCAACTTGCGGTTCGAGATGAGATGCCATTCTCGTGTGGATTTGACCGTTGCAGGTGATGTTGTCTTCCCAAGCCTTTTTCATTTCTCGACATTATTCTTATTAGTCTTCAGGGGCTCATTTGACCTGGTTTGGCTTGGCTCAGGTTGATTCGGCCGTGATCATGAAGGAACGTGTGACGTATTGTGTGCTTGGGCTCCCCTAGTTGGGAACATGGGCATCTCAAACAGGATACATCCCTGATCAAATTCGTGACGCAATTTCTTTCTTCGTTATCACATTTATGCTATGGGATTTTAAAATTATATTTCTTTCAATGACCGGCGCCTACATGCCAAAGGACTTCATTAGTGCGCCCATGGCTTCGGCAATGTCCTCACTGACAACACCTCCACCTTTGAGCTCCTCGTTGGTCGTCTGGATTATCACTCGCTTGTAGCTTGTCAGGTTTGGTGACCCGGCGTCGGTAACCTCGAGAATCATGTGCAATAGCTGGCCCTTTGCCTTCGGGGCGCCGCTCACCAGGTCCTTGCAGCACTTTTCCGGCCCAGGAAGCGTCAGCTCGACGACGCGGCCCTCGGCGTCCCTCTTTTCAACCTTCATTTCTTCAACTTCGATGAAGTGGAACCACTGCGAGGCGCTGGGGTCGCGGTACTGCCACCACTTGAAGGTCAGGGCGTCACCGTCCGGGTCAAACGTCGCCGAGGCGTCGAGATTCAGCGTCGTGCCGGCCTCGGCGGTGATGTAGAGGGGGTCCGGGCCGGATGACCCGTTGATAGAAACGATCGGGTGGTGGTTGGCCGACGACAGGGCCGGGTCCAGCGTCCACTGGATCCGGGCGGCAAAGTCGTTTTGGAAGGCGTCTCGGAAGCGCCAGATGGTGCCGTGGTTGGTCTTGTACGTCTTGCCGTCCTGGCCGACGACGACGTCGTGAGTATCGCTGTAGTGCTTGCTGCCCAGGCCGTCTGGGCTCGGATCAGTGAGCTGGTATCGGCCTCCCCAGGAGCCGTACTCGGGGTGCTCGCGGACTCCCAGGCCGTTCTGGATCAGGTACAAGAACGTAGGGGTGTCGCCCTCGGGGATGAACAGGTAGTCGGGATACGCAGAGCCCAGGGGCCCGATCTGGATGTGCTCCTTGATCCACTTCTTTGTGAGCTTGGAGAAGTCCGGGCCGCCCTGGTCGAAGCCATAGTACCGGTCACCCGCAATGCCGGTCCAGGTGGCCATGCCGTACTGGTTCCACGCGTGTACTGAGGCGATGTAGAATATGTCGGGGAACTTGTTGCGGATCCAGGCGCCCGTGTCGTCCTGGTCCGAGATGGTGTAGACCCGGAGCTTCGCCCTCAGTGCTGTAAACTCGTCTTCGGAGCACGTCTCTTGGAGCTTGAAGAGGACTTGGGCGAGGACGTTGGTGCCACCCCAGACCAGAATCCAGAGGGAGTCTTCTGAGGGGGCCTTGATTCTCTCCATGAGCAGCTCCCCTCCCTCGCTCAAGGGGATGTCATGACCGACGGCCTGGAACCCATAAACCTGCAGTGGATGCAATTAGAACAAGTGGCTCGCTGAGAGAGAGGAACGGATGCAGTTTCTACATACAGGTGCTCCAGGCTTGATGAGGCTCTTCAGGTACTCGGCCGAAGGGTACTGGAAGTCTGGATTGGCGTGCTTGTTCAGGTTCTCGACGGCACCGGCGTAGGCGTCGACAATCTTGTGCATGTCCTGCGGGCAGACCTTGTTCTTCATCCAGTTTGAGGTGCACGCCACGAGGCCCTCGGTCTGGAACTGGTTGGAGTACAGGAGGTATCTCACGAGCGACTCTGCATCGTCGGGTTCGTTGGAGATATCCGACAGGATGAAGACGCGGGGCTTCGAGGAAAAGGACTGTAGCTTGGACGAGTCGGTGGCCATTTTGGAAGACTTTTCTGGGTTGGCCACTGGTCACTGGTAGATGATGGTGATGCACAACAATGTCCACTTGAACTTGATGCTCTTTTTACCCCCCTTCACTCCCTCATCTCATGACATCGCATTCATTATATCCAGCTGGAAATGGCCCATCCCATCCCATCCCATGACACAAGCAGCAACCGAACGGCCGCACTTCTCCCGGGTTTTAGCCAAGCACCATGAGGGCATTCCCAAAGAGGCAACATTAAACACTCCCCCATGCCCCCTCCTTCGCTAGGGCTGCCGAGATGTGGGAACGAACGGGGTAAAGACTGCGGGGATTTCTTTTGCCCCCTGGACCAAACATTGGCATTCGTCCATTGGCATTGCCACCCCGGCTCATTGTGGGCTTCTGACAGGCCCGGTGACAGATGCTCGGGTTTCGTTTACAGGGCTCAAAGCGAGGCGCGAGAGAGGCTCGGGATGGGGCATTGGAAGACTCCACGGAAGTGCCGTGTGCTGGAAGAGGAAGGGCGACGCACTCTTGGCTTTGCTGTCCGAGTTGCGGGTGACCTGCAGAAATATGCAGTGTAGGTAGAGTGATGGGGGCGAGAGGCGTTGGTGCGGATGAAAGATTAAAGCGATTGATTGTCGGTCGAGGGGTTTGTTCGGCTCTTGGTCGTCCGTCTTTCTGTGGTTTTTGTCGTCTTCATTGTCTTCGTTCGCCCTTTGCTTCAAACCCGATCTCGACGCCCAGTAACCCGTCAGTTTGCACCAAATAAAACGAACAAAATGGGTTCCATCGCCCAATCCCTCCCCTCGGTCGACAAGCTCAAGCGTCAGCTCAACGGCACCACCAACTCCAAGACGGCCTCACACGAGCTCCTCCAGGCGCCTCTGCCCAACCCGTCGCTCCAAGTCACGGCAGATCACAACCTCAAGGCCGTCGATGCGCCCGTCTATGCGCCCAAGGCCGGCGAGGTGCTTGTGCACGTCAAGGCCACTGGAATTTGCGGGTATGTTGTGAATATGACATGATATTGCTCGCATCCTTGGCTTCGAAAAACAACCCATGGATCTGCCGCACGTCCCAGCGCGTTCCCACTGGGTTGTGGCTCGATGGAATGAGGCTCGATCTATCTGAGGGTTTTTTTGGGTGCTAATTTGAATTACCAATCTAGTTCCGACGTTCACTTCTGGAAGACCGGATGCATTGGGTCGCTTGTCTTCGAGGGCGACTGCATCATCGGTCACGAGGCTGCCGGAGTTGTGATACGATGCGGCGACAACGTCAAGGATTTGAAACCAGGTAAGCTCGTCTCGTCCCCATTTTGTGCCGGTAGGACATTTGAACTCACGCATCATTTCGCTCCCTAGGTGACCGAGTCGCTATCGAGCCGGGTGTTCCTTGCGGCGACTGCTTCCTGTGCCTCGAGGGCCGCTATAACCTCTGCGAGGATGTCGAATTTTCTGGTGTCTACCCCTATGCTGGCACGCTACAGCGATACAAGGTCCATCCCGCCAAGTGGCTACACAAGTGAGTGGTCAATTTACCTCGGGTTTGTTTGAGACCCTTTGAAACTGACTAGATGCCTCTCGCTAGGCTTCCCGACAACGTCTCCTTCGCCGAGGGCGCCCTCCTCGAGCCTCTCAGCGTCGCCCTCCACGGCATCAACTCGGCACGCATCACCATCGGCACGCCCGTCGTCGTCTGCGGCGCCGGCCCCATCGGCCTCCTCGCCCTCGCCGGCGCCAGAGCCTCGGGCGCCCACCCGATCGTCGTCACCGACGTCGAGCCCACGCGGCTGGCCTTTGCCAAGGAAATGGTGCCCTCGGTCCGGACGTACCAGGTTGACATCACCAAGAGCAGCGAGGAGAACGGTATGGCCGTGAGGAAGCTCTTTGGCGAGTCCGAGTACGTCCAGCCGCGCGTAGCTCTCGAGTGCACCGGCATCGAGAGTAGCGTGTGCTCGGCGGCCTATATGGTGCGTAGAGGCGGACTGTTGATGGTCATTGGCGTGGGCAAGTCCATCATGAACAACTTGCCCTTCATGCACTTGTCGCTAGCTGAGGTATGGATCATCCCCCCTCCCCCCTTTTCCCCGTGGAGTGTAAAGGGCCGATTCGTTTATACAACCCTGGAAGACACCTCAAAGCTAACCCGCAAACCAACCCCAGATTGATCTTCGCTTCATCAACCGCTATCGGGACACGTGGCCCGCGGGCATCGCGTGTATCGAGGGAGGCCTCGTCGACGTTAAGAAGCTGGTCTCGCACGTCTTCCCTCTCGAGAAGGCGTTGGAGGGCCTGACTCTGTCGTCGGACCCCCGGAACGGCTGCATCAAGGTGCAGATCGTAGACGAGACGGAGACGACGTTTTTCTAAAAAGAATGAAAGTCATGACATACACGCACGCATATGTTTGGAGCATCGGGGACAGGGTTAGCGGTAGATTAGACAAGGGCGAATTGTGAAATTGAATTACTCAAAACTCGACCATGTGTCTCGCCATGATGATAGTTCGCAACTCCACGTGGTGTTGAGTAGCCAAGACGTGTAAAATCTGAGAAACATCATACATGAAAGCCAAGAAACATGCAAACTACCTAGGTATGAGCCATGGAAGCTATGAGACACGGAAGCTAAGACCACGGTTCATGCGACACCTCTACGTCAGTCCACTTTGCTGCATCTCTGCCGTGTCAACACCCAACCTCCAAACTCGCCGAGAGCTTTGACGTCAACAGACCACGCTCAAGCCATGGTGAATAATAATCCCCGTTAATTACGTCAAGCAAGGAACGCTCATTGTTGCCAAGACGGGTCAAGAACCTAAGCCGGATCGAAACCTGCCATACAAGACCCGGGAGAGATCGGACAGAAGCTTGGAGCTATTACCGGTATTGCCAAACGCCCAAACCTCGGGGTCATCGGAAAAATCCCTGCCGCCCAACGTGACTCGGGCCCCATCTCATGGTCCACCAGCATCGACTCAGGCCCCCCCTGGGCAAAACACCATTTACCAAACACGAGAAGCCATGCCACTACACTGGGGGCCACAACCACCTCCCCCCCGTCAGACAAGAGGCCTGAATAGGCACATTTAGACGCCCTCTACGCGGAATCATGGCGTGTCCGGAGCCCCAGAAAAAAAAACTGGACAACGATCCACCGCCGCGGAACCATCAATGATCAAATCATAGGATGCAACGACGAATACAGGAGCAAGGTGTGGGGGAGGAGACCCCCAGATTCGCCTGTCATCACTCTTTTTGGGGTCTGGGGTATGGTTGTATAAGTAGCCGAGGGAGATCGCTCCAACTTCTCCAACTGTTACTCCAATATCCCAAGCCTTCGAGCCTCACAAGCCTCTAACAGCCATCCTCCCCAACACTCGGCTTTTCTTCCTTTTCTTTTTTTCTCCCCGCCAAATCATGGCCGACCCCGTCTCTACGGCCGAAAAGGTCGGTGCTGAGCATCACGACTCCGTCGACAATGACCTCGCCCACCTGGCCAACCAAGAGGAGCACGAGCTGGGCAAGATTGCCTCGATGAAGAAGTACCCCCTCGCCTGTGCCTGGTCCCTCTTCGCCGTGTGGTGCGTCCTGCTCGTCTCCTTTGAGAACCAGGCCGCCGGAAACATTATCAGCATCCCCAAGTTCCGCGAGGACTTTGGCGAGCTGGCTGATGGCAGCTACGTTCTCTACGCCAAGTGGCAGAGCGCCTTCCAGGGAGCCCCCGTTGCCTCGTAAGTTGTTCCAACAAGTTTTTCATCTTGCGGACATGTATTTTGGAGTCGAGAGGCGCTAACTCTTAGTCCTTGTCTAGCGGTGTCATTGGTGCACTTGCATGTGGAACAATAGCCGACTGGCTTGGTCGCCGTGCCGTCATCATCATCTGCCTTGTGATCGCCTACGCGGCCATCACCATGGAGTTTGTTGCCACGACCAATGAGCTCTTCTTCGGCGGCAAGTTTCTCAATGGATTCTCCGTCGGCGCTTTAGCCTCTGTAACAGTCTCCTACATCGGAGAGATTGCTCCCATGCCTCTCCGAGGTCTCCTCACCTGCTTGACCGGCCTGGCTTACACCTTTGGGCCTCTCATCGTCGCTCTTGTCGTCAACGAGACGGGAACCTTTGAGACCCGATGGGCCTACCGCGCTGTCTTCTGTGCTCAGTATGGATTTGCCGTCGTTGCCACTCTTTTCGTCCCCTTTATGCCGGAGTATGTCACCTCAACTCTCACTCATTGTCAACAAACTTGCTAATGCGCCCCGACAGATCGCCATGGTGGTTGGCGTCCAAGGGCAGGCACGAAAAGGCCCTCAACTCCCTAAACCGCCTCAGCAGCAGAGGCGAGGAGGGTGCCAAGCGCCTCGCCGCCATCCAGCAGACTCTCGAAGAGATCAAGAAGGAGACCGAGGGAGCCAGCTACTTTGAGTGCTTCCGCAAGTCCAACCTGCGCCGAACTCTCATCTCCATCGCCCCCCTCTGCATCCAGTCTCTCAGCGGCATCACCTTCATCGCCTCCTACGGCACATACTACATGCAGCTCGCTGGATACAGCACCGCCGAGAGCTTCAAGCTCCAGATTGTCCAGCAGGTCATCTCTCTTATCGGAAATGTCATGTCGTGGTACCTAGTTGACCGCGTTGGACGTCGTGCCTTGACCTTCTGGGGTCTCGTTATCCTCACCTTCATCCTCTTCATCACCGGCGGTCTTGCCGTCGCTGCCACCGACGGCGCCATCAAGGGAAGTGTCGCCATGATCCTGATATACTGCTGGTGGTACAACGTCACCATCGGCGCCACCGCCTACACCATCCTCTGCGAGGTCTCGACTTCTCGCCTGCGTGTCAAGACCATCGCCATCGGTCTCGCCGCCCAGAACCTCCTCAACATGATGTGGAGTTTCGTCCTCCCCTACCTCTTTAACCCCAACCACGCCAACCTCGGTGCCAAGCTGTCCTTCATCTTCGGTGGCCTGGCCATCATCAGTCTCGTGTACCTGTGGTTCTGCCTCCCTGAGACGGCCGGCCGAACGTACGAGGAGCTCGACGAGATGTTCGTGAAGGGCGTCCCTGCTAGGGGCTTTGAGAAGTATAAGACTGATGTCCAGGCCAACGGCGAGGCTGTCAGTACCGTGTACGCGGCGGAGAAGGAGGTCAACAACTAAAAGTATAGAGTGTCGGCGCAATCGTCCGAGACAGACCAAATATTACGATACCAAACTCATTTTTTTTTTAGCGAGATAAATAGTCTAGATGAGATTCTTATCGCATTGGTCTAATCAGAATCATTACTTCATTGTTGTTTCGTCTCAAATGTGTTGACTTTATCGGCCTCCACAGCATATCGATGTGAGTGGCTGGTTACCCTGACGCTATCATCGATTTTCTGCGTAAGTAAAGCTAAAATTCGACACACATGTGAAGAAAAGATACGTACATCATCGCTCTTTGTCCTCAAGTGATATGAGAGAGAAGGGATGCAGTATTATTTTTAGACTGTCAGGCTGAAAAAGAAATCATAGCGTCGTGACAGGGGGGTCTTCATTGACGGCACCGCGCTGAGCCGCAACAACCGCAAACATGGCTATATTCACTAGGTACTCACACTATATTGACTCTGAAAGTTAAAGTTGGTCATGAAGAGACATGAACTTGAATTATTTCCCTATGAAATTGTACCTCGTCACCGTGGCCGGGATAATCCTGGCCCCTGTCATTCATGGTTAACCTGATTGAGAACTGATGAATAGCCTGTCAGCGAAGGTTGCCGGCTAGTTGAGGAACGATACACAGCGTCACATTGCAACAACACATGATTCGTTATATCAACTCATACTCCACATATTTTGCCTACTTTGTTCAATTGGAAGGCTTGAAGGGCTAATTCGGCGTGATAGAGATAATCACACCACGCACCTGTTTATTCAAGAGAAAAGTCCAAGCTTCAGGCCTCTTTTCAGGTCGTGTCTCCTCATCTCACCTCACTTCCATTTGTTCATATAATAGGGCGCGGGAACCGCCGTCTTTGTGCATGGGTACTTTGGTGCTGAAATGCCCTCTGACAACAATCCTGGCAGGCATTCGGCATTAGTCCTTCTACCGATGCATCCATTGCGTCTCTCAGACCCATCCTAACTGGCCGGGTCCAACTGTGCGGCATTCCTCTCCCAACGGCTTCAGTGCTTCACGCCTCTAGCGGACCCGCTAGCCGTCCCGGGACCTGTTCATGCAGAAAGCCAACGGGCTTGTAACTTGTTCCGGCCCTTCAACTCGCTTAGTTCGCTGGTCCCACCCACCCGGGACAAATTCTGGGCTTCCCAGAGCCAGACGCGGATAGGGGAAAAATCGAGCCGGTAACCCGAGCTAGGCTCAAGAGAGATGCCAAAGGGTCGAGATGGTACGAAGTTCGAGAAGAGGCACTCTTAAGAGGAGAAAGTCGGGACGGACAGGGTTTGGGGTCTCACGGATGGCCAGGGATGGTAAATGCTGGCAGGCGGGGAAAAGCTTGCGAGGAATCGCTCGACTCTTGAACCGCGGCATCTCTTGTGGTCAATTGCCTCATCAACTGCTCTTCATTCCTTTCCGAGACACCTCGTGACTGTCGACGACTACCTAATAACATGCGTGTCGCAATCATCGGCGCTGGCCCTTCTGGCCTCGTCCAGCTCAAGGTGCTCCTCGAGGCGCACCAACGCTTCGGCGTCGAGCCCTTCGAGGTCAAGCTCTTCGAATCCTACAGCAAAATCGGCGGCATTTTCCTCCACCACTCGTACGAGGATGGCGAGCTAGTCTCGTCCAAGTTCCTAACCACCTTTTCTGACTTTCGCCCAACCCACGATGAGCCCGACTTCTTCTCTACCGAGCGGTATCTCGAGTATCTCGATGCCTACGCCTCGCGCTTTCAGCTGTGGCCGCACATCAAGTTCAGCACGACGGTCAAGTCGGTCAGGAGGGGGGATGATAGCGCTCATGTAGTCACCTACCAGACGCCAGATGGCGGCATCGTCGAGTGGGAGTGTGATGCTATCGCCGTGTGCTCGGGCGTCCACGCTATCCCACACATCCCCGATATTCCAGGCATTGAGAGGGTGCCCTCCGTACTGCACTCGTCCAAGTTCAAGACCCGAGAGCAGTTTGGCAAGGACAAGACTGTCGTCATCCTTGGAAGCGGCGAGACGGGCGCGGACCTCAGCTATCTCGCAGTGACTGCGGACACGAAGCGGGTGGTGTTTTGTCATCGAGACGGATGGATTGGTGCACCCAAGGTGAGTTTTGCCTCAAGATTTGTTCAGTTGGACAAGCTGACTGACGTGTATGAAAAGAGACTCCCTGGTCAAAAGTTTCTCCCATGGTTGTTTGGCGCCCAGGACTATCCCTACCCTCAACTGCCCTTGGATGTTAGCCAGGTCACCTTGTTCGACTCCATGTACGTCCACCCTCTCGTCAGGGACAGCATGAAGATATGGGATTTTTACCACTTCGTGGCCCTACCAGCCGGGTGTTGGCTCTGCGGAGGATCGCCGCACGGTGTCGACCAGTTCGTCGGCCAGGTCTACGGCGAGCGCTTCCATGTCTCACGACGTAAATATCCGACTTCCCAAATTCTGTCTTCACTCACCATCAGACGCTGATTTTGCTACCACACAGTCTTCTTTAACAAGGCCTGGCAACGCATCCAGAACTATGTGTCGTATCCGTATCGACCGAAGGCCTGGCCATTCTGGACCCGGGTTCGTCAGTTCTTCTTCAACACCGAGATCCCTCCGCCTTCTCGCACCATCGATGTAGCGCCGTTTCCCACCCACATCTCCGAGGATGGCGTGGCTCACTTCCCTCTCACGGGACGGCCCGAGGCAGAGCGTATTCAGACCATGGAGATCAAGCCTGACGTCCTGATTTTTGCCACCGGATACCTACCCTCCTTTCCGTTCCTAAACTCTCCAGACAACGATGGACGCAGGCCGTATCCAGAGGCATTTGATGCGGATGTTCGACAGATTTGGAAGTCTGACGATCCAACAATCGGCTTCATCGGCTTCATTAGGCCTGGGTTCGGGGCCATCCCTCCTCTGGCCGAGATGCAATCCATGTTGTTTGCCATGAACCTCGTCAACCGTATCCCGAAGCCGCTCAACCCCGACGACGAGTGGCACTACCGCATCATTCACAAGCCGGATGCTCGAGTGTCCTACGGAGTAGAGCATGACAGTTACGCGTACCAGCTCGCCAAGGACATGGAAATCGCGCCCAGCTTCACCGAGGTTCTTAAGCTGTCCTTTGGGACGCCCAAGGGATGGAGGCTGCCGTATATCTGGGCCGCCGGAGCTTCCCTCAACACCAAATTTAGGCTAAGAGGGCCCTGGAAATGGGACGGAGCCGGAGAAGTGCTGACTGGAGAGCTGTGGCAGACGATTTCTCGCCGCGAGGGCCTATTTGGTGAGACGACCAAGTGAAGTGGTTGTACAATCAAGCTAACGTGATTCAGGAAACGTCCCCTTGAGCATCATCCCGATTATATATCTGGGAACACTCAACCTGTATTATGTTCTTTACAGCGGGTTCTGGGGGTTCCTCGCCAAACTGAGACTGGCCAAGCCGATTCAGCGACGGATCGAACCCAAGTTGATCATGGAGGAGATGAAGAGGATGCAAGAAGTGGAGGCTCAGAAGGCCAAGCGGAATGGCAAGGCTATGAAATGAAGCATGAGAAACGACACAGGAAGAATTCCTTATGATGAACATGGCTGTGTATTTTAGTGATATAGTAGTTGCACTTTTGTTGACGTGAGACATGCAGATCCCCAAGTTTCTAGACGCTCTCTTTTGTTAGAACGCATTAGCGATCGTCGAGGTGCTAGTCCTCTGTGTCGTGTCTTGCAGCAAGCATTAGCGGGGTATTTAGGTACTGACTGTAGGGAACGGCCCGGCGAAGCCACACTGACCCACCCACTGAAGGTAGGAATTGGTTAGTGGACGACGGGGAGGGCTCGTGGGAATCGAGATGGACCAGTGCCGACAAGGCCAAGATAAAGAACATCTTGTGCATCGTTCGGGGTCCCCCTGTTTAGAACTTGGAAGATGAGATAAGGGATTACTAGGTCGGGGTCTTCAAGACTGAATAGACGCATCTTCTTTTTGCAGGTGGATATCACGTCAGAGCAGGAACCCATTGCCACTGATGAATCTAATGTTTGCTTTTCCCCGCTTACTGGCACCACCTAGAAGTCATTAGCTTGCAGCGGCTGAGTGTGAGATCGCCGCCATCTTCCCCGACTTCTACCCCAAAACCCTTCTTCTCCAACCAAAAAACCCCAACTCGCAACTCTGAAAAGATGCCGCGATAGTCCAAGCCAAGCCACTAAAAAAGCGCCCACGCCTCCTCCGAGACTCCAAGAGCCTTCATTCGGCGCCAGGGCCGCAGCTGACCCGAAACGATGCATCCAACTTGATCCAGACGGAATCGCTGCCCAGGCAGTTGATTCATGTGCCAACCCCTTGGCCTACGTCGCCCGCTACGGCACTGCCCCCTCTTTTTACGCCGCTGCCTACAAGGCCACGAGGCCACCTACCAGAGCGCCGTATTCGTGCTGAGGGGGGCGTTCGTACATTACAGGGCGGTTTCTTACAAGGTGTTTTCTCTCACAATGAGGGTTTTCTAGCCGCGTGGGATTTTCTTACAGGGGTCCGCTCGCCCTGTGTGGTGGCATCCGGCCTGAGCGTCTGATGAGCATCGGACTCGGTAGGTGGCTGTGACTCTGAGAGAGGCGCTGTGACTGCTTTTTGTGAGGCGCTGTGAGGCGCTGTTTTGTTTGCCTCGAACTTTCCTCTCCTCAGCTGCTCACCTCATCTTCAGCCTTGTCGCCGCTAACTAATGCCATGTGATAGCCCTTCCCTATTCCTCACCATTTTGTATTTATCTTCTTGCTGCCGCCTTCTCACTGGCTCGGCCCCTCCTGTTCCTCACGGATGTCATAAGGAAAACCCCATTTGCAGAAGACGCAGGGTTTCCTCTTCCTTCCCTCTTCCTACTTCCTCTCCTTCAGTGCCATCATGGACACCGACACTCAGTTCTACCGCTCCCAGGTCGGCGAGTCCTCCGTCATAGACTACTCCCACACCGACTTCCCCTGGAGGCTCTTCGTTAAGGACATCTACTTCTTCTTCGTCTACATCTGGAGTTTGCCGTGGATCATCTGGCCCATCTTCACACCCGGCCCCAGGGAGTTTAACGAGTTGGCCATCACGCCTCAAAACATATTTTGCATCGTCATCCACGCCATCCTCGTCGTTTTGCAGCTGCTGTTCCTCGTTGGCCTCGTCTTTTCTGTTTTCTTCCCCCTATGGATGGTCATCCTGGGAATCGCGGCCTTTATGGTCGTGAACTGGGCCATGTGCAAGCTACTCAACGGAAGCAAAGAAAAGTACGACTCAGACGAAAAGTACGCCAAGGCGCTTCCACAGCACGCGCACGAGCAATGGGTCTTTCTCAACGGAGTCGCTGTCGGGTAAGTCACATATCTCTATTTCTCTTGTTGCTTCAATGATCACAGCATACTAAATACATTGCCAGTGAGCATTGGATGCAGGGCAACCTCAATCGCCTCGCCCTCACATTTGGCCGTCCGATTCTAGGAGTCCACAATCGAACCTCTGGCATCATCTTCGATGTCATCGAGTGCTTGATTCAACGCAACTTTGGTTATGCGACTGGGGATATCCGCATCTGCTTCAGGATTGTCAGGGACTTGCTCTATGATCCTCGCAAATCCAAGGTCATTTTCATTCTCCACTCCCAAGGCGGAATAGAGGGCGGTCTGGTGCTTGACTGGCTTCTTCAAGAGCTTCCCCAGGACTTGCTGTCGAAACTTGAGATATACACCTTCGGAAACGCCGCGAACCACTTCAACAACCCACATCGCCACATTGCATCCCAGACCCTCTCTCAAACAAACCCCCGGTCCGCCATAGGCACAATCACTACCGAGACAACCCGCGAATCTCCCATCAGCAGTCCCCAGGAAACCAAGAAGGGGATCAGGGTTCATATTCCCCCCACTCTAACAAAGGCTCCGTCTTTTTCAACCCGTTCCATCTCGGCTGCCAAGGACAGGGCTATCGGCCACATTGAGCACTACGCTCACAGCACTGATTTCGTCGCCATGTGGGGTGTTCTTCACTTTGCAACGAATCGCATGGGCTCACGGGAGCTTCCTCGCTTTCTTGGTAGACTGTTCGCCCGCTCTCATGGAGGTGGAGGGCATCAATTCAACCAACACTACCTCGACGGCATGTTCCCGTTAAAGTTCGACGAAGAGACTAAAACCTACACCGGCGCCGACGACAAGAACGAGTTCATGGAAGAGGTTATTAAAATTGGTGAAGAGGGCGACGCCATGGCTAACGCCCGCGAGGCATTTGAGATAAGCTGGGCCGGCACGCATGGTTTCGGCACCGGTGAGATATCAACCCCGGTCGAGGTTCACGGTATTCCCTATCAGAAAACGTTTACCGGCAAAGCCAAGGTCAAGGATCTCAGCCGACTCTGGCGCTACAGGAACGGGATGATCCCAAAGGAGGCGGGGGTAGCGCGAACTGCGACTCTTTAGGGATGTGGGAAGCATCGCAGAGACAAGAACTGGGACGAGATACGACGAACATGACATTGAAGAGAGAGTTGGGCTTGCCGTCGGAACTGGTCAAGGATGGATGGCATGGGATGGCGTCAATACACCGGGACTCCTGCTATAAAGGCAGTTGCTGATACTAGAACCACTATAGTTAGGCATTATTCTTTTCTTAATCAAATTTGCTAGATTTACAACAACAACATGTGTTTCAACTTCAGAAAGAATTCACGGCAACAGACCTTCCCTAGACAATTTATCGGTTTTGAGGAATTCCATGAGCGCCCTTTCAAATTTTGTAGCATTTTTAATATGATCGTCAGACAATTAAGTATAACCTAAATAGTAACAAGAAAGCGATAGTTTGGTCGGCTCAACATCTGTTGTGAACTTCAAAGACCGAACTTGCTCAGTACAGGCCCACGTATGTCGATTTTCTCCCAGCGAAGTGACCCCTGACTCAACCAAGGTCGCTAGATGTCTCTGGATTTGGAGAGGAAAGGGTAATCAGATTGTGAGAGAAATGGCCTAGTGACATCACAGGCTCCCAAGGACGACGCGTGTATTGAGCTCTTCTGCATTAAACTATACTAATTCCAACACGTTTGACAGGCGTTCCCACAAAGCCATCTAACAGCTCACGATTCTTCGTTACTACCTTGAAGTCATTCAAAACATTCCGTTGAAACTAAGTCAGTCGTAAGACTTGTGCATGCTACCAGTCACGTAATCCTGCTCGAGGCTGTCAATCGCAACAGTATCTTCGGCGGAAAGCTTAAATTTAAAGCTGTCGAGATTGCTCTGAATGCGGTGGGCAGTCAAGCTCTTGGGTAGAATGATGTTGCCGCGAGAAGCGCTCCAGTTGAGGAGGACTTGGGCAGGGGTCTTTCCGTACTTTTCAGCAATGAAGCAAATGGTGGGATCATGGAGCTTGTTGCCCCGGGCGAGCGGAGAGTAAGCCTCAATCTTGATGTTGTTCTTGTTACAGAGGTCCACTAGAGACTGACGCTGGCAAAAGGGGTGAACCTCTATCTGGTTGACAGCCGGCACCACCCGGGCGCTCTCGAGCAAGCTCTCGATGTGACTGGCACCGAAGTTGGAGACGCCAATGGATTTGACCTTGCCGAGACGCTTTGCGGTCTCAAGAGCACGCCAACTCTCCAGGCGCTTCGCCTCGTCAGCGGCAGGAGAGTGGATCAGGTACAAGTCTAGGTGATCGAGACCAAATTTGTCCAGAGACTCGCACAGGGCATTGAGTGTGGCCTCGTAGCCATGTTCAGAGTCCCAGAGCTTGGAGCAGACAAACACCTCTTTGCGAGGAGTGCCAGTTCGCTCAAGCCAGCGGCGAATGGCGCGTCCACAAGCCTCCTCATTGGCATAGCGGGCAGCGGAATCAATGTGTCGATAGCCGGCATCTAGAGCGGCGATGACAGCATTCTCGGTTTCTTGGCCGTTGGGGGCTTTATAGACGCCGAGGGCAATCTGGGGGATGGCATTGCCATCATTGAGCTTGATTGAAGGGGCAGAGCTACTGTGGGAGCGTGTTTGAACAGGCTTCGTGACACAGATTTCACGTTCGGGGGTGGTCTCGGGGGTGGCCTCGGGGTTGAGAGCGGAGGGGGCCATGATAAGAAATGAGGACAGCAAGTGCTGGCGAGTGGATAGGTGTTAGATTGTGCTTCTGGCTGAGAACCAAGGACTGATATGGTTAGAGATGGAACGAAAGCAACATTTCGTATTCAAGGAACCCCCGACTCTTAAATATTCGAAATATTTGTGAGAAGTGGTGGCATAAGTTCCGATTCATGATCCGACTAGTCGTGTCCCTGGCCCCTGGATGTTGCTTGCCGTCCATAGCCATGGGGTGAAGGTCCGGCCTGACAACCCGAATGGTTCATACTGCAGCGTTGCCGAGATCGCTCGAGGCCGTAGTTGCCGCCTGTATCGACCAACCGTCTAACACCACCATCCCGTCATGTTCCATCCCTTCGTGCTCGATGCCATTGTGGGTCCCGGGTTCCTTCCGATACACACACCCCGTAAGGCTCCATCCCGTTTGGACGACTTAAAGCGGTACCGTGACAAGAGGGTGCGGTTCGACTGGACGGTAGACAGAAGGGCGCCAGTAGCGGACATGGGCGGAGAGGTTCGCGATAACACAGGTGCGGTATTTTATCAAGACGCTCCAGTGGTTTGTTTTCGTGTCTCCAGTCTCAAGGGAAGCAGCATGGCTGAAGGCAGTGGGGGCGAGGCGTGATGACGAAAGAACGGGCCGTTGGTGATGACTTCGACGGCGAGGGTAGTACGAACGCCTGTCCGGCGAGACCCTGCAAGATCCACGGTTCCACGAAGAGATAGAACCCTGGATATCGGCCTCACTTACCAAGGCCATCAAGGTGGGCGACGGAAGTCGCAATGAGTTTAGTCTGTACTCCGCATAGATTGATGGAATTTTGGAGCTCTGGTACCAGTGTTCGAACTGTGTTGGAGAAGACAGTAGACGGCCCCGGAGAAGCAGTTGAATGACGCTCGAGATGGCCGTCTCACAGTCGCGAGAACATTACTCAACCCCGAAAGTCATCTTGGCAGATAGCTTGGCGAGCGGCGAGCGGCGAGGCGGATCCGGAGGCACGCAATTCAGCCTAGTTTTGCTTGAGAAAGCGAAGCCAGTGGCGGATGCCCAATGGTTTTGAGATGGTACCGCACACGAAGTCGAGAGATGCTGAGCTGTGGGCGCTTGCACGGGTTACAGCAGCAAAAGCGTCCATCCGTGATTGTTAGATTCAGGTTTGTGCGAGGTAAAGATACTGGAGGAAGGCACGGTTTCGGGCCAAAAGTCTCCGTACACCCCTACATTCACACTATAAACCAGGATGCATTTAGAAGATCGTATTCGATTGCTTTAGAAGGATACTAAACTACGTACTATTCTATTGCTTACGTACGATATTATGTTCATTTTTAGGATGGTTTATGTAAAGAATTATGGATGCGATCGTAGTATAAGGATGCCGATCTTTAGTATATGTGTAGAGGTATGGAGACTTGTGGCCTAAGACTGTGCCTATTAGCTGTGGTGTTGCGGTGAACCTGGAAGGTGCCAGTCACCAGACGGCACTGTGCCCAACGCACACCAACATCCACGTTACACAGTACCCTTACTGTGCCTCACTGCCCGGTTATTGGAAGTACAGATAGATGGGGCCTGCACTGTCGACCATTAACATCAACCTCAGAACTATTACAACGTACCTACCTAGGTAGGTACTCAACCACTACACCAGCACTATGTGGCAGAGATACCTCTGACATTTCAGGCAGACTGAATTATCTACCACTGAGATTTTCTGCTCTCTTATCAGCAAATTATCACCTCCCCGCAGCTGCAGCTTTGTCGCACAAACCATCGTTCGCTCGCTCGCTGCGATGCAGCTGGGCCTGCGCCTATAGGCTGGCCGCATCATCCAACCAGCGCACCCACCGCCCCTCTCAGCTCTGCAACACCCACGGCTCTATACAAAGGTGTGATCAGGATATTAGACGGTCTGTGTCCCATCGCTTCAGTATCTAACCGAGTGAACCAGTCTCGGACATGCCGAAATCCGGCCCCTTTCCGACGCTCATCCATGTCCATCTTCCGCCGACTTGATCGCTCTCATACTTGTGGCGTGCCAAAGCGAACACGGAGCCAAGGTGAAGAACCCCGATCCCGTTGGCCATCCCCGATCCGTCTGGCTGGCTGCTGATGTCGCAAATTGTGCTATTGACGTTTCCTGTACAGCTCTGTGGTCATCCCCCTGACCTGTGTACCCGACTATCCGTTTTCTACGTTTCTGCGTTCATGGTCATGCGTCGTACGAACGACATTGGGATGGTGGGACAGTACGCTCTCTTGAAAGCCATATCCTTGCCAGAAATGGATGATAGGTCTTGATACTCGCCAACTACATCTCGGAAGCAGCATTCAACTCCTATCTCGTGTCACTTCGGGAAGCCAGGCCACTCAATTCCTTGAGTTAGCTATACTCGATGTCTTTGGGGCTCCATTTTGTGCGTTGGCGTCTGGACATGACCCTGAATCTCTTCCCAAGCCATGGCCGCTTCTGCAGCGGTCTTTCACATGCCATGCGGATGGAACCAACCACTCCTGGGCCTTCATCCAACAAAAATACCTGATTTCGCTACGTCTCAGGGATCCAGTATTTCTTCCGGTTCATGCAGCCTCGTTTTTTGTTGAGCGCATAAACATTCGTCATATTTTGTGCGACTACGGCGGCTTTTGAGACAGATGATTAACCCTCCAGGCCCGAGAGCTAACATTGCTACAGCTGAGGTATCCGCTATGCTAAATTGAACCACACTCCCCCCGACGCCAGAGCGCGGAGGACATTTCTGCCAACATCTTATTGTCTTTAGACCCCGTAGTGGGAGAGGCATCGCGTCATTAAAGCCTGTGCAACCAGCCCACGCAAGCCGGCGTTCATGTCTTGCTTCGTTCCATCGTCCGATCATGGCACAGTACCACCTCTCTCCCAAAACCTGGGAAGAAATCGTTACAATCAGCTTGTTGTCGTTGCTACCTCTAAGTCAGGATGCCTCGCCACAAACCAAGTGATTTTGTGGTGTAGAAGCTGCAACTGACGGGTTTTGAGAACAGGTGCAAACTAGAAACACCGACCCCTATCTCTCGCTTCATACTGAGTGGTATCACGGTTGACTTTCCATATGATCCAAATACTGCCTGTAGTTCAATTGATGCTCAGAAATGTATAGATCACGCAAGAGTTTGGTTCTAGGATATTTTATTGAATGCATGCTCCGGTACCTCCTCATTTGGACTTCTACGATAATATTGTTGAACAGCATACTCTGTGAAACCGTGTTGCTTCATCCTCGAAATGAAGACGTCTTTGCTTCTCTTCTTTCATGCCGTATTCCTAGCCTCTACAAGTCTAGCTGGAAGCTGGTGTACTGCCGATAGGTGTGCCGAGTATGTGACTGGAACCGGGCCTGGTATTGGTGTGCTCCCGGAGTCCCGCATGTCCATCTGCAGCCGCTTCCTCGAGATAATTGTGAAGCTGGCACCCGTGTGAGTTACCCGAAGCTGAAGATAACATTTCCCCTATCTGACGGATTCACCAGCATCGTCACAAGCACCGTCACCGAGTTTATCAACAGAGTACACGATGACAGGGCGGCACAGCATGAGGTGATCAACACCACTCCTTGTTCAATTCACGCCCAGATAGACAACATCTTCCTCCCAAGAGCCGTTCCCGCCTTGGTAGTTAGACATGTTACAGGTACGGCCAGTACTCATCGGCCTGCAGATGCTAGTCCCAGATCACGGCTGGAACTTCGACGCTCGCAACCCCCAACGTCACGATTACGAAGACTCGTTATCTCAACATTGCCTGTCCCCCAGGAACACCGGCCTTGGCTCGCCCTGCACGATTCCCCTGTGCCGATGGATGAGGCATGTGCAGCTGTCTCAAAGCTGGGCGTGGTGACGTCTGCGTACGCATCGGGGCCCGTTTTGACCAACACGGAGGATGGGGCGCCAATTTCACCGGCCCCTGTGCCGTGTACAGCGAGTGCGGTTCCGACGGGGAGTGTGAGGATGGCTTTGTCTGCATCTATGACGGATCGTGTCCGTGGGGGAAAAAGCGGTGCTACAAGGCCGTACCCAGGGGTTGTGACGTTCGAGGGTTATCTCTTGAAGAAGACCAGAGACGGAAGAGGGCACTGGAACACCGGGCCCGTGAGTATGGTGTGTGAAGTATTGGACAGAGCCATCTGTTGGCCTTGGAGGATGAAGCTAATACGCCGGGTGGATGGTTTACTGTGAAGCCGATATATTTTGGTTCATTCGCTTCTAACTTTTTTCTATTCAACTGCCAAATGCACGCCTCTATTTTGAACCTTGAAGCTACAATATGTTATGTGTAGAACCCTTCTTCCCTAGAAAACAAATGCCGAAAACTCCGCTGAGATATCCTCATCATCGCATGACACTACGAAAACGGCTGTAGCTCTTCTTGCTTTTTCTTCGCAAGCCCCAGCCCCAGCTCCAGAGGCCTCTTCTTCGACGACGGAACATCCTCGTCATCCCACCAAACCGAGTCCGAATCAGCAATCTCAAGTGGGTAGGCGCTTTCCGCCAGCGGCGACTGACCAAACTCGACGATACGGCCATTGAAATGGATTCCGCCGGATCCAGACCTCACCATCTCCGCGCCGTCCGTTGGCGGCGACGAAGCAGACCCGGGCGAGGCTTGCTCGATACTCCAGGGCCCGGAGTGACGCTGCTTCCAGGCCCGGTAGCTCGTGGTGGGCGCGTTCTCGAAGGCCCCGGTTCGCGGTGACGGCTCCGTCCGGGCCATGGACGGGGAACGGCGTGAGTGAATCGGCACCGCGCTCGGCGACGTCGAGCTGCCCGGGACAGGGCTGTGATGCTCGCCGGTGGTGGATGGGCAGTGATTCGAGGAGGTGAGGCGGGAGAGGGGCTGAGACGAGTAGCCATCTGGGTTGAGAGTAGATGGATGCCACGGGGGCGGCTGCAGAGTGCTGCCTTGGCTGCTCGGCAGCGAGCTTGAGAATGCCTCGCCAGTGTATCCCGAGTCTCTAGCTTGGCGATGGTTATGAACAGGACGATAGAGATGATTCTCGGGACTCAAAGTGCTCGTCGAGCTGACGACTACAGGCAAGCCCGATGGCACCCACTGGCCGACATCAGTCTCGAGGCACGTGTCCGAGTGTCGGTTAGAGAAGAGCCTGGGGGTGGCACCTCGAGATCGTGGTCTCCGTTCACCGTCGTCAAGATGGTAGATGGATGGGACCGACGCCGTGCCATAGCTGCCCCCTTGAGAGAACGGATGTTCGTCAACCAAGGTATCCTGGCTAGGGTAATGAAGCTGAGCTCGCGGCTGAACCTTGACCGGCCCCGAGGCTAGCGCGCTGGCGTTTCCATTCGACTTGTTGTTGTCATGACGATTATGCTGCTCCTCAAGTGTCCATCTTCTCCCCTCTCCTGCAACGACTACTTGGCCTCCGCTCTTGTTCCAACCAGCTTCACCCAGTCCGCGATTGTTCGCATTCTTGACATGAGTGAGATGCTGCCCAGCGTTGCCCAACACCGGGGATGAAGTTGCCAGCTGCGACAAAGAAGAAGCCGCCGCGGAGAACTGCCCCGTGGCTACCTCTCTGCTGATACTCACGCGCGGCTCATTAACCTTCTGCTTTGTCTCGCGCCACGCCCCGGCACGGTCGTGATACCGCTTCACGGCCTGCCTGCGCAAGGTGCGGTGAGGCTCCGGCATATCTTCGTGATGGGAGGACGGTACATCCCAGTCTCCGGCCTGTTGTTCATGAAGAAGCTCCGGCACTGGGATCGTGCTCTGTTGAGGATAGGGGATGTGGTAGTGGTGAGGATTGCCATCTATAGTAGGCAAGCTTGGCTGCTGATCCCACGGATCCTGGAGTCCAATGTCCACCGGCTCGTCACTATTGGTGTCTGTCGACGTAACTGAACTCGGGATTGACAAGCTGTTTGTCCTCTCAAAGACCGACACATGCGGGTCCTTGCCGTGATGCTCCCAGGCAGCTGTCGTCGCTGTACCTGACATGGTAGAAACCAGCCCTTGAATAGCGCCGAGTCGACTTTGCAGCGCCTTTTCGGCCGCCCGCAACTCGGGCGACGGCCTGTCTACTCTGCCGATGTGCTCCAAGATCTTGCGAGCGTGGGCTGCATATCTGCGAAAGTCGTCTGGAAGACCCACGTCCGGGTTCCCTCTGGCTCGAGAGTCGCCCTCGTCAAACGACTTGCAGAAGACGGCGGCCGCTCTCTCTAGCCAGAATTCGAATTGACTCTCCTTCTTCAGCGTCTCGCGAAAGAAGGTCTGGACGATACTATGAATCTTGAGCATGTCGAGAAGTTCGGTTGACATCGGGTTCTGGTGAGACGAGGACGGACTCGACGCAGTTGCGGATGGGACATCTTCAATCTCGTCGCGCTCGATGAGAGCAAAGGCGATGAGAACCGTAAAGGTCTTGTTGAGGCTGCGCTTCCCCATTGAGTCGCGAGTCCTGACAGGCGTTCGCTTGTCCAACGCCTTGAGGCCTAGCGCAAGCATCTCGACGGGAATTCTCGCACTGAAGAACGATAGCAGATACATCAGATTGAGAGCTGCAATTTCACCGCGCTCCTGTAACTTCTCCCGGACGCCCTTGTAAGCACCCAGGCCTCCAGTGCGCGGACGGGTCTTGTAGGCGCGAATGTACTTGGACAATGGCTCCCGGGTTGCCCTCAGCTGGCGAGCCGCAGCGTGTATCGCAAGCGGTAGGCATTCCACGAGTTTCACCGTCTCGAGGGCACGGCTGAGGTCATCTTGGGTCCAAGGCTTCTTCTTGTCCATCTCCTCCAGCAACATGATCCGGGCATCTTCCTCGCTGAGTGGCCTGAGTTCTATCTTCTGGGGGCTGTCGAATTTGTGGTTACCAGCAATCGAGATGTCCGTCGAAGTAAGGATCATGCTCGTGTTCCTTGCGTCAGGGATATACTTGGATAGCAAATGAGTGTCACGCAAGACCCCGTCGAGAATCAAGAGCCAGTTTTCGGTCCTGTTGAGCCATTTCCGAACCAAGGGGATAGCTTCGTCCGGGTCTCGCAGGTCAGACTCGTCTTTGACTTGGATGCCTTCTTGAATGCTTGCGCTCTTAGCCATCTTAAGAAAGCCGTCCTCGAGATCCTCCTGAGTCTTGCCCCGAATCCAGAAAATCCCGCCCGGATAGTCATGACGATGCCTAAAGGCATACTCCCTTGCGAGGTGTGACTTTCCGCCTCCAGGCACCGCCCAGATCAAAACAGCCGATGTTCCCTGGTCGCGGCGATGCCTGTCCATGAGCATGCGATGAAGATTATACAACTCTTGCTCGCGCCCTCGGAAGTAAGAATTGGGGCGAAACCGGTCGGGATGGATGAAGAGCGGTTCATCTACATCTCGAGGCACCACCGCCATGGGTCCCTCCAGCCGAACTGGCCTGGACGTCGTTTGGTCCTTTAAAAGCGTGAGTGGTTCTTGGTCGGCATATCCGCGTGGTTGAGGATCCGGTGGGCCTGCTGATAGGCCCGCGGAGGCACCTGAGGGTGGGCTGGCGAATGAGTCACCGAATGGTGACATCCTTTCGCTCATTTCGTTCCTCATACGAGCTCGCCTCTCTTCTTCCTCAACTTCCCAGCGCACCTGAATCATGGCGGGAGCATCCAAGACCCACTGTCGGATGTCTGTCGAGATGTTTCGATAGCCCGGCGCACTCGGGCTGTCGAACTTGCACATGCCCGAGTGGGTTGCCTCGATGCCATAGTACGTGACACCAGGCAGTTGAGGGCTGGCCGAGTTGGCATCAACGATAATTGCCCTGGAAATATGTTAGTAAGGTTGAAGGGAAGGTTAGAAACTGGCGAAGAACATACTTGGTTCCCTTGAGGTCGGTTTTGTGGTTCTCGTGGGCCATGTGGATGCGAAAGCGTTGGTAAATGTCCAAAAAGTGACTGTTGATGTTGGCGAGAGTCTCGTTCTCCTTCTTGAGCGTCCTCAGAAGCACCGATTCCGACTCGAAGAACTTCTTGGGGATGATGGCATCCGACATGGCCTGCAACATGAGGCCCCAGGTCGTACCATCAGAGCCGGCGTGCGGAGTGCCCAGAAAGACGAGTCCAAAGGTCGAGACGTAGATGGACCGGTGGTGCTCGTGATGCGCCGCCCGCACATCGTTGGAGTAGAGCAGCGCCCGCTTGACGAGGATCCCGCCTAGGCTGTGGCACACCCAGATAATGGGGTTCTGAAACGTGCCTTCGCTCCTGCGGTAGAGGGTGAGGTTTGTGATGAGGGTTTGCGCGTGCTGGTGGATGAAGTTGTCGCTCGCGCTCTGGTCGTTGCGCTTCGAGTAGACGTCGGCGTTGTAGCCGTAGACCATGATGTTCGCCTGGACATCCTTCAGCGATGCCGGCAGCAGGTCGAGCGGCCAGAAGACGCCGTTCTTGGCTGTCCATGTCTTGTCTGGGGAGCCGTTGAGGCCGTGGACAAGGACAATGTCGACCTTGGCCTCGGGGTGCGTGTAGACGGCCGTGGTCTCGTATCGCGCTATTGAACGATTCTCGGATGCCTAGTGATCTAGTCAGTACGTGTTGTCGTAGGGTATATGTGCAGAGGATAGCACTCACCATGATGTATCAGCGTAAAGGCAAACACCAGAGGCGGTATTCCATGCAGATTTCATCGAGGTAGGTAGGTTGGCGGGAATAAGAGACGACGAATGGCGTGGGCAGCATCGTCGATTATAAATGATTTCCCACCTCACGCAAGGCTCCTACCCAAACGCAGGGCTGCGGTGGAAGTGTGCTGCCTGACGTGCCATTCAACCCCAGAAGGCCAGAAAGGGTCCCCATTCAACCTGAAAAGGTGGTCACACTCTGCCCCAGAACTGCCCCAGAAGCCCGCGAAGCAGCATTGCAATCCCGTACTGCAGGTGTGCCATGAGCCGTCACGGGGCAGGGGAGTTGCCGCGAGCTGAGCCGACGATGTGGAGCAGGGATGTCGATGGAACGAGGCGTACAACGTACAGCCCGCCCCGATGAGCCTAGAATAGACCCTGCAATACTTGGTACAGTAGGCACGTAGACGCTGCTGACTTAGACGCCGTCTGGAGAAAACAAGACAAGCCTCTCGGTACTCCCGCTTCCCACTCCACCCTTCCCGAAACAGCGCATCGTTGCGAGCTTCTCATCTAACAAGGCGAGATCCGGCAAGGGACCCCTTATTGACGATGCGCTTGTGGTTCTGTGGGGTTGTCGGGTATCGCGTCTTTGAACAACCCAAGGTAAGCGGCGGCGATTAATGCAGGGTCTCCCCGAAGATGGGGAATCCTTGTCGCACGTCGTTACATGAACGCCAACTTAAACAGTGTCGCTCAGATATCGACCGAGTAACGCTCTGTACAAGGGATTGAACAAGGTCTTGCAAGTGTTTAATTCAACGACCCCACGGGATTTCCACGACACTTGGCCCATTCACTGCTGATGATGGGTGCCTATCTAGGACTGCTCTGCTATGGTGATTGAGGCCACGCGTCCGAGGCTCTGCAAGTCCGGGCAGTGCAGCCTGGAACTTGTCGCCCGGAGAGAGCCCACGACGTTTGCCACACAGTAGCCACGTTATATTTCAGTACGTTGTTGTTCACGCCCAGCTCGCCCTGATTCTGCTTCTGTTGGTCCACGCGAGCTGAATGACTCAATCTGGGCCACCGAGCTGACGCTGGCTTCTTCCGTTACCGAAGTGCGTCCTAAGATTGCCTGAAAGATCTACATGGGGCCTTTTGAACACTTTTCCCAAGTCGGAATCATGATCTTGGAGTCGACGAGTTGGAGCAGGGTGTCCCAACTCGCCAAGGCCGCTTGTGACACCAAACAATGCGGCTCTTGTGGCTTGAACAAGACACCTCGTAGGGACAAAGCGGCAAACGCCAACTAATGAGAACCCCGAAGCTTATAGCCGCCCTTCATTCAACCCACAAGGTTCGGCAAGTTCATAGCTGCGACTGGCTTTTTCGCAAGCATGACCGAAAATGAAACCTGCAGCCGATCACGTCCCCCACCACACTGGAAGAATTTGGAGAAGGAAAGTTGAAAAAGTTATGACTCAAACCATCGAGTTGAAGGCTTGGTCGAGGCAGTATGAGTCGCTCACGCGGATGTCCCGGTTCCAAAAAGCGCGCCACGCTCAAGTTCGAGGCGCGAGCATCAAGACGTATTCCCTAGTGCTATGTCCAAACTGAATCATGTCCTTGTCTCTGAGTTCCAGGTATCTGCTGTCGGGTACCTTGTCGTCGTTCAAGACGGTACCATTAGCACTCTCGAGGTCGATGAGGTAGGGCTTGACCTTGCCAATCTTGTCGCCAAACTCGTTCCTCTTCTCCGTGTATCTGAACTGGATGACTGCGTGCTGCTTGCTGATGCTCGGGTGCTCAGCGGGCAGGTCCACAACGGCCGCTTCTCGGCCGATCAGCCAACAGCTTCTCGCACTTAGGTCGACCGTGTCAGCAACATCTCCTCCCTTGAACACATATAGCTTCCACTGGTCGCGGGGAGAAGGTTTTCGCGCCTCGGCTGGCTCGTGGTACTTCAGCGTTATCGTTGATCCGTCTGCCTGCGATACCGAGTTGGAGGCGGCTGCTAACACTCCCGAGTTTCCAAAATTGGGTTTCTCCTTGGGTTTCTCGGGCTCCTCGCCATTCGTAATGGCAAACGAGTCCTGTTGGGATGGGAGAGGTCCGTTGCGCTTCAAAGGGTCACGCTTCACAAGCTGCTTGTCGTCCGTTTCTTCGACGTCTTTGTCATGGCGGCGGCGACGAGAGTCCCGTCCTTCGCGTGATCTTTGACGGCGATGGTCTCGGTCTCGATCTTGGTCTCGGTCTTGATCTCGATCCCTGTGTCGGTCGCGATCTCGGCGGCGGTCTCGATCTCGACTTCGGGACCTCCGTCTCTCGGTTTCTGGAGTTCGCGAACGTCGTCGTTTGTGTTGGTCGCGCCGTTCGCGCGACCGACGGCGATGGGAGCCGCGGTCCGACTGCTTTGATCGCTCGTCGCGGTCCTCCCTCTCTCCGCGCTGCTCGTCGTTAGGTCGTGGCCTTCGCGCTCCGCTGTCGCGTTCTTCGTCAGAGGGCATCGTTGGTTGGTCGGTTCGCTCAATCAGCTAGACGCATGGGCAGGTGTAAGACTCGGCAGTCTGCACACGATGAAGCTTGAAATAAAAGTGGGGATGGCACTGTCTGGGCGACAAGCACCAACACTGTGCAGCGACGGCATGCTGCATGTGCATCTAGTGCATCTAGTGATCTAGTAGTGCATGCATCCAATCGCAAAGCATGCAAGATCGGCATAGTGCAATAAACTTGTGAACTAATATTGCGACGTAAAGATAATTCATATCAATTCAAGTAAATCAAATTACAACGCTCTCGCTCAGCCTTGACATTCTAGCAGGTCCACACATTAGCCCTCCTCTCGATCCAGCCCTTCATTCCACCACGACGATGGTGATGAAGCCGTAGTATTCTTGTTCATAAAGTCGTGTCTCATCTAGGCCCATCTATGCGCGTTCTATGTCGCAGATCGCAACACCAGTCCTGCTCTCCGTGACCCATCGTCAAGGTATCCCTCTCCGTTCCCCGTTACATCGTCCTCTCGCCTTGACACGGCCAGGCACTGCTTGTCGTCGTCCCACCAAACATCATCATCAACTTGGGCATCTCCCGGCACCAGCATCAATACGCCGTTGTTCTTGCCCAGGGCAATCCGGCAAGTTGGGTCTTGGACAAAGGTCTCGAGGAACGAGACGTCGTAGCCCTTCATGCCCCGACGAGGTCCACTGTTCTCGATGAACTCTCGGATGAGGTTGCTCCGCTCCAGGTTCCAGAACTGACGAAAATCCTCGGGGCGTGAGAAGGCGTCGACGGCTGAGAGTAACTCGAGCATACCAGCCATGCCGTTGAGAACGGGGCTCAGAAAATGGATAAATGAGTTGAGGACCTCCTCACGAGAGTACCCCTTTGGTGCCGTTTGCTGCAACAGCGGGTTTGAGGCCGGTGACATGGTGTGCATCAAGGTGAGGAGGCGGTCCTGGGCAGAGGGGAGAGGGGATCGGACTTTATAGGCCAAAGTCAAGAGAGAGACGAGGGGGAAGATGGAGGACATGGACGAGAGAGGCTCAGAGAGGCTGGCGATGCCGTCGATGAAGGCAGCCCGCTTCGGGTGAGTCGGGGGGATATGTGTGGCGTGCATCTTGAATCAATAGATGGCTCTTGCACGGGAGCAGAGGGTAGGTAGATGGTATTGGCGGAGTGGTGGTTGATGGTTTGGACCAGTGCGTCTGTGGTGGGAAGTGCGTAGTAGATTTTGGTTGAGACGGATCTTGGGTCGGCTATGGGAGTGAGGGATGCTTTTGTGTGGTTGAGATGTGAGATGAAGGAGATGGGCGAGATGGATCAGATGTATGAGATGGTTGTCAGAGAATCTTTTGGTTGACCAAGATTCAAGGGAAACAGAACCAGGGCACAAGGGGATATGTATCCGACTTGCGGACCAGGGCGGCTCCATATCGACGTACCTTGGGCCCTTTCCATGGGGATCCAACAACTAGACGTATACTAACTCTATACGTGGTGCGCATACTCCATATGCGGTACACATCTGGTACAGTAGTACCGACGCTTCTATTTTTTTCCCCATGTGAGGCATGCCATGCCCGCCAGCCAGCCCTCCCATCCCGCCCATCCCGCCTCACACAAGAGAGCCAGAGGCTTTAGAAGCCCTCGTTACCCAATAGCGTCACTCATGATAGCATGGTGGGCAATTGACAGGGCCGCAGACCCCCACGATTCGACCGACGGATGGGGCAATCCCCCTGGCCTCGGACAGGCTGTCGAGGAGTTGAGGACTCGAGCTCAGTCGGGAACGGCGGCACCATGACCTCACATGGCGCGCCCGTCAGCGCACAACGCGACCCCTAAAGGCGCAAGCGAGACTCGCTCATCTGCTTACCCATTGCTCTCCTGAGTCCTGCTACGAATCTGCTGCATAGTGAGGCCACTGCAGTACAAACGCACTTTTAATATGGCCTTTTACTCTTCGATATCGTCAAGGTAGGATTTCCCATTTCTCATCTCCGATGCTGAGACTGGTGGTGAGGTACACTACCTAAATGGTCTCATCTTTTTTGTTACTCAGCTTGCTTGGCCTATCGCGGAGAAATAGGCCGACCCCCTCAGGCGGTTTGCCTCACTGTCGCACCGCCTCGCCCCAGCGCTCGGCCTTACACAGGTGCCTAATCTCCCACCTTGTCCCCCTCTGTGAGCTGCGAGCTCGGTCTCTTTTCCCCTCCCCTCCGTCAGTCCCAAAGCAGCGCAACCCCCACTGCATCTGCACATCTCAGCTCTTGCATCTCCAATAGGTATGACACCAAGGTTTGGCTCCGACAACGCCCCCCGACGAGACACCAACATGTTAGGGTTGTTGATTTTTTTGGGAGAGAGGGGGGGTTGTTTTCGCTACCAAGGCTTGGAGGCTTCAACTACCCCGCCCTCAACTTCAAGCTGGGAAGCCAGCCAGGGGTGGCTCGTGGCCAGCCGAAGATAGCGCTGCCGCGCCTATCTAGGTGGGAAGCACATCTCCGCCTAGCCACCATCCAGCCATGGCCTAACGATGTAGGGTGCCTTCTATGGAGTTTTGGTGTCAACTTACCCCTCAAGTCTAAAAAGAGGCTAGGCATGTAGGCTGGCGAAACTTCCGGGCTTATTCTTGCCGAACTCAGGCCCGCCGAACAAGCGACTTTGCGCCCACCACAGACACACATTCACATGTGGAGACCGATGTAGGAAGGGCAGACAGTTTGATCTGTAGGGTTCAAAATGATTTCCAACTCAACAACCAGGACTCGGTGAGGAGGACTCGGTGAGGAGGACTCGGTGAGGAGGACTCGGTGAGGAGAGTCTCATTGAGGAGATGAACGTGGCTTTTTGTTGAGGATGTTGCGTGTGTACGAATACTGAGACCTCTACCAATGCCTCGATGCTGGGCTGACGATGCTTTGCACGCACATGCAAGCGACACATGAAGAGGGTGGGTGAGCAAAAATGTGAGAGGACAGGGCAACCAGGTCTGCAGCTGAGTGGCCGGCTGAACGAGAGACGATTTGACTTGTTCTCTTTGCATCTCGTCATCGCCGCTTCGTGAATCTGATTCGTTGCCCAACTTGATTATGTTCCTTTGAGTCCGTTCTGGAGGCGAGGTGGGTGGTCGGCCCAGACAAGCCGTCATCCCCACGCCCACCTCCCCTTCCTTTGACTTGTCGATCTCTTGAGTGCTGCTTGAGAGAAGTCTATGACCACATGAGATAGGTCGTCGCTGTTCTCGGACCTGCCGTCGCAACCATACCTCTCTGTTTGCTAAGTACCTAGGGTATGCAAGAAGACCAACGTGATAGCAGCGGTGTCGGAAGTTGCAGCAACCACCAGAATGGAAGGGCCACAAGTCCTAAAGACCTATATCGGCGGCGGGGGGATGTGCCCAGCCTTTCGCTTCCACGGCGCTTCGATTAATCTCACTCACCCGCCGAGCCTAATGTGGCCCGCCGATTGACCCAGTCAACCATCCCTGCGCTACCAACGATTCACATTCCAAGGCAGGGAGTCATTGAAAGTTACTCCAGCTCGGGACGGCTCGAAGACCACAACCGTCTGACGCACACTGGTCTCAGGCTCCGCCTCACTTGCTGGCCTTTAGCACAATATCTCTAGGTGGCACCGTGGTCCGTGGCAGGTGTCCTGGCCCGCTGTACCATTCATTAGCTGGGCAACTCTGTTCGGCCTGGCGATAGGCTGGTCCAGGCTGCTGAGGCTGCTAATGCGTTTGGCGTTTCAGCGGCCGGGTGACTCAGCCGGAGGTGTTTGTGGCTGGTGCATCGCTCAGCCAGGTCTGACAGGTGCAGATTTGGAGCCGTAAATGCTCGATTCGATTCGAAAGCGTTCTGAATGAGCTGCGATGGCTTCATCAAGATCATGCAGTAGCTTTACATGGACTGCATAAATGGAGAGACTCTCAGCGCTGGAATCGTGAGACTTTCTCGGTTCAATTGCGTCACTGACCATCAACACACTAAACGCCAACAACTTTGCTCCATTCTGTCTTCTCCATCACTTGATTCATCTCATCTATTACCCAATCTAGTGAGCAACCTAGCCACTCCATATCTCCCGCAATGTCAACAATAGTAAACAACCCTGACAATTACGCCCTCTTCCGGGACTGCCTCTCCACCACGCTGCTGCAGCCGTCCTCCCCGGACCCGGACCCACCCAAGCGCCGGCGACGCGGCAAGGCAGGTGGTGTGACGGCCGCCTCCACCCCGACCCCGGCCCCAGCAGCCCCGGCGCAGAACGCCGAGGAACTGGCCGATTTTGTGGACTACCTCGCCACCGAGATCTTCGACAGCCTCCCGGCGGAGCTGCAGACCCTGGACTACCGGGCTTGGCGTGAGTCTGAGGCTCTGCGGGAGGAGTACTCGTTGCCGCTCACCCGGTACAGCCTGGCGTCGCTCAACCTCGCCCCGTCGGCCGTCGAGACCCTGACGACGTACAACCTCATCTGCGTCGATCCTCTCGTGACGTCCAGTATCCCTTCTTCTCCCGAGGCATTCTTGGCCCCCGTCCTGACCTCGTACATCACGCCTCTGACCGAGGCACCGCCGTGTACCAAATCGAGCCGCACCGACGCCTGCGAGCTGTGCGACCGCTCCTGGATTAACCTGTCGTACCATCACCTGATCCCTCGCTTCGTCCACGATAAGGCCGTCAAGCGCGGCTGGCATCAAAAGGAGGACCTGCAAAACGTCGCGTGGTTATGCGGCGCCTGTCACCGGTTCGTGCACCACTTTAAGAACCACGAGGAGCTTGCTCGGCATTACTATACGGTCGAGCTATTATTGGAAGAGGAGGAGGTGAGGAATTGGGCAGCGTGGGTCGGGAAACTTCGGTGGAAAGGGAGGTGATCGGTTGAAGAAGGACCGAGTCAATTCCGTGTGACGGTATTTCTCTTGATAATTCCTCCCTGGGAAAATAGAAACGTCGTCAGTGAAATGGTGGTCCGTTGAAGAATTGTTTTCTTGCCGATATGGAGTTCTCAAGCTCAATTCCCCCCCAACGAGAAATGCCTTCTCGACAACCTCGTCAACCCGAAGCCATTACCGAAGACACTTGTAGCCTCACAGGAACGGCAATCCTACAACAATTGTCAACATTGCAACGTACAATGACAAATGAAGCGACTCTTAAGATAGCATATACCCTAGACGGCAAAATCAAACCAACTAACTCCCATTGCGAAAATCGAAACGCATAAAAAAGTAATGTGCTTCATTCTTCGAGGAAAACATTTTGTGATGTAGTTGGTTCGAGGTACGAGCTATTTACGGGGAGTTGGGGGATAACTATCGCCAAAGTTGTCCCGCTAGCCATTCAATCTGTGTGGTTAGGTAGATGGGCTCCCAGCACGTGAGCATTACCCTTCGTTGACACGCTCCAGCCTATTTTCTGATCCCGACCGCTGCGGCTTTTCTTCGAGAGTGTTTCAACTTGTTTGTTGGTGCCGGAATTGTTGTGCTGAACATTACCGTGTAGGCCGCGTTACATTCTGTTCTTGGACGGAGCGACGAATTGTGCATGCGCCAAACTCTTCCTCGCTTGCCCTAGCTTCTTCGATTTGGTCTTCAGCTGGTTACTGAAGCAGTTGCTTGTCGCACCGAGCGATGTGATTCTTCGGGTCGGTTGTCGGCTCCGCTATCCAAGATGCTGCTCTCATTGAGTCAACTCGCATGTCGCGGCCGCGTGGCTGTCGTTGCGGGTAGTCAGGCCAAGGAGTAACTAGCAAATATTCAGTGATGCTTATTGGACGCGGCAAGCTAAGGGTTTCATCGTTCGCCACGGACATTGTTATTAGTCTCCACGACCCAAGAAATTGGGATCGAAACCCATGGCTGGGTGCTGAAACGAAGCATGTCGCCACTCCCGACCTCTCGTTCGCTCTCCAAGGTAAGTTGAAAACATCACCCAAGATCTCCTCAAGCCATTGATCGTCATTTAACAAGCCCTGGTCGGGCATCATATTCACGCGTAGTTAGTTATCTGTGTCTCAAAGTGTCACTTGCCAGAAAACCGCCAACTCCCAAAAACGCCGTCTTTTCATGGGTATAGTCGTACAGGAATGTGCCCTTGGCCCCCTTTCCTCCTGTGTGCCTCTGCTCAGGCAGCGTTTCTTTCCTCACGCAATTTTCGATAAAAATCCTCCTCTTCATGCTTGGCGCCACTTGGAATCGCCCAAGTCCACCTCTTGGTGCATCATGGGCCCGTCGATGCTCTCGCGCGGCGTGTCTCCCAAGAGGGCCTCGCGGGCACGCTGGCGCTCGGCTTCCTTATCATGCTTGTCGAGCGGCTCGTCTTCCTCCTCGGGCACGGCGACGAGGCCGCGGTCGCTGGCCCAGCTGGGGGCTCGGGGCATGCTTGTTCCTCTCGGCCTGGTGACGACGTTCCCTGTGGTGATAGACTCCCTCCTCGCCAGCTCGTCTTGGATGTCTACAGGGCTTCCTGACCAGCCGAATTCACCGCTGACGGCCCTGTCCGCAGTGCCGACTGAGTTTCGTCGGGCCACATAAGCGTCGAACTGGGTATCTCTCTTGTGGCTGTATACGCTCGGTGTCCGTTCCATCTGGTTGAGCTCGACCGGCTCGTTCTTGGAAGAGCTGATGCTGAGACGCGACGACGCCGAGGAGAACCGCTGTTCTAGTGAGGGCCGACCACCGACGGCGAGGTTGCTCTGGTAGGACATATCGCGCTCCCCATCCTTGAAGCCAAACGGCTTGACATTGACCGGGTGGGAATAATCATCGTACGCAGAGAGGCGACGGTAGATTCGGATGGTGTAAATGACTAGGATGATAGCGGTGAGGCTGAATTGTGTTAGTCCGGGGGCCTGAAAGCCTACTTCACCTAGTAGGCAAGTAAGGTACCGTCTTGTTTTGGGAGAACTCACATGAAGGCGGAGTCAAGACCTAGGCCGATGAGGGAGTAGTGTCGGTCGTGTCGTTGCACGTAGACGACGACATCGAGGGCCAGAATGGCGCTGGCACAGGACAGCTTGATGACGTGGGTGAAGAGCATCGTCCATGGCGTCAAGGACTCTGAGAAAAACTTGCCCACCTCGACTAGGGTACAAAGCGACGCCACAAAGGCCAAGGTAACATTGGTCGCCTCCCAACTACAACGGACATCGTTAGTGAAACCACCTCAGGGGGAGGAAAGACATAGAATGATGGCGATGAGGAAGGGGAAATGCTCACACCAACTCGACGACAGGGACGTTGCCGTTCTTGGCCTGCTCGCCGTATGATTTAACCGTGTCACCTAACCTCCAGGCGAACAGGCCGACCATGGTCAGGTTGAGACCCAGCTGGAGGAACCAGATGGGCAGCAAGAGACCGAGACGCCATTTGGCGCGGTCGAACTGCGCTTGTTTGCGATGGTTGCCCATGGAGTCTGTGTTTTCGTGTAGTGAGCAATCCTGTAAGGGATTGTATTTGTTGATGTTCGTCGACTCGTGGAAAGTAGTGTTCGTTACTCAGTCGTCGTTATTGTCGTCTCTCCAGAGTGTTCCAGCTCAATGGTGTGCGGTTGGTCGTTGTCACTAAATCACAGATGTGACGGCGTCTCAAAGCATGTCCAGGCTACCGCACTGCGTGTCGTGGAAACGATTTCTCTTGTTGGGCCAGCAAAAGAAAGCCTCAAGTCTCACTCGCAGGTTCTGTGCAGCATTTCTTGCAGGCTGACCAGGGCTAGGGGGGGAGGGGACCTGGGAGTCTTTATTTGAGGGCGGCTGGACAATCGACGCCATCTCTCCCACGTCTGCAGTCTGGTCTAGGCCCCCAACAAGAGCGTCTCTAACTCGTTCGTCACTCTAACTCGTCCCTCTTACTTGTTACCCCCCACCGCAGCAGCGGCGCCGGCTCAGCCCTCTCCAGCTCCATGGCGCCATGGCTCATGACTGGGTAGGGCCAGGAGGAGGTTCCGCGTCCACAGCCTCTGGGTCATTGGACGGTCCACTTGTTCATGGTCCATGGTCCATGTCCATGTCTTTGAGCCATGTCCACTGCTCCAAGAAGTCCAAGCCCACTGTGCCAGGCCCGGCTCTGGATTGCAATTCGGTCTAGTGCTGATGGATCAGTGCGGCTGAGAGCTTGCTTTGCTGACCGGTAGCGGCATTTCAGTTGCATGCACCGACGTAGCAGGACACAGGACATGCCTGCAAGTCTTAAAGGTAGGGCTCGGCTCCGAAGAAGCGGTACCTTGCCTAGAATCGTGAGAGCCAGAGTCACTCGGGCCACCTCTTTTCATGCTGATTTTGGACCTTTGGCTCGCTTGTGCGGCTCTGCATGTAGAGAGACGAGGTCGCATTGCAAGGTAGCACTGAAGAGTCGTAGGACCCTGTTTGCCAGGGTCCCATTCATCCCAAGATTGAACTGAACAAGCAAAGCCACAATAAGAGGAATCTTCCACCGCTATTGTGAAGGTACACTGTAATAATAGTGCTCATGGGGCTCACCCGGAATTTGCGGTCATTTCCTCATCAATCAGGCGTAATTGAATCCTTCGCCCAGGGTTTGGCGCGAGGCTGCGCAGCCACTATTAAACAACCAACGGCGGCATTTTGGCCCTGGTTTCGCTTTTGAACCCACCTATATCAGCGTTGGCAAGGCTAATTTTGGGGCCTGGCAAGCCGTGGGTCAGCGGATCCCATCTTGAAGTCGCCCGCACCTCAGCCCTGGAAGGCGAGCTAAATCCCAGGGAATGCCAGACAGTAGCTGGGAACTGCCAGTACGGGCCCGAGGGAATGGCATGGGATGAAGGAGAGCCCCGACGCTGATAGGTGCCTTCTCACGCGGGGTGGCTATGTTTCCGTGATCCCGGCGCATGCCACCCATGGCCCGCTATCCTGCTAGCCGGTCTGGTCAGAACAGCGTCAAAGTACCCAATGTGAGACGCTGTGGGGGCTTCAGGCTAGGGAGAAGAGAATAGGCGGAGGAGGTGGAGGAGGTGGAGGAGGTGGAGGAGGTTGGTGCTGGATTGTTGTTGTTTGTTGTTGGTTGGGGCGAGTTTGACATGCGGAGATGAGATGACGAGCACCTCAGAATAGAAGTCTTGCGAGGCGCGGTCAATAAGGCAGGGTCTCTGAGCCTGTCACGTTTTGTTCTTGCCCGCATTTCCAATGCTATGTCTCCGAGGATCAGCTCGGTTAGTCATGTGCACTCAAGGCACCCTCCCTACCCGGGTCAGGATGGTACGAAATACACCAAGAACCCCTTGAGCCATTTCTCTTTCTGAGGCGTGCTCATCTTCTTCATTGGGACGCGAGGCACAGACGAGATGAGTGGAAGAGGCTGCCCATAGCTCAAGCCCATTGACCTAGAGCTCAAGGGTGTGACGCCGCCCTGCAAGCCCCGTCCGAGATTTCATCGAGTCTCAGACCCCATCCAGCCTGGCCTTGACTCTTCTGTCTTGCCCTTTGCCTAGTCTCGTCCCTTGCGCAAACCCCTCGATTTCTTTCGATGTGGCCCAGACGCCACGCGCCCGAGAGCGGCAGGCTAACGCTAGCAGCTGGGGACATCCCTCCAATGGCTGCCTGGTTGTGACAATCGTGCCCCATCCGTGAGGTTGACTCTGCCCGTTGGGCGTTTGTGCTGCAGAATTGAACGTGATGGCGGAGTGAACCGGTGGGAGCAGAACGCCTTGTTTGGCCGGATCCTTCAAAGACCGAAACCTGACGGGTTTGATGCCACTGGCTTGGACAAATCCGATCCTCCCAACTCCATCCGGCTGTTCGTCCCTTCATCATGCATACACAGGGCACTTCGTACTCTAGCGGGTGTTGTTGCCGACGTGTTTTGGTGCCATCACCTTGTGAGTTAGCCTGTGTAGTGTCGGGTGTCGGTGTCAAATCATCACCAAGAGGGGCCGGGGATTTGATGACACGTCATGTCACTGCACGGCACAGCATAGCCTATGCAGTCAGCAAAGGGAGCTTCCGAATTCAATCTTATTCGGTTTGTCCGGATTTCCGACGTTGCATCTCGAAAATTATGTCTGTCCCTGGAATACCGGTTCTAAATGACCCAACCCTACCCCAAGCCTGCCATGGTGTAGTCCTCATGCAGCCCTACAGTGACCCAGCCACAGCATCTCCAGTCAAAAATGGGTTGCTCATTCTCGAGCTGCTTATTATCAAGCTGCTTCAATATTATATATTGCACAAATCTAGTCGCCACGGGCCAGAGGGAACCCTCGTCAGCTCCGAACCCATCTAGACGCCCGCCTCCTTGTTCGCCTGGTAGACGCCGTCAGTGCTGAAGGCGACCACGTTTCCGTCCTTGTCGGTCATTGAGGCGTCGTTTACGTCCACAGTCTGGCGCCTGGCAACTGTCATGGTGTAAGCTATTGGGCCCCGATCTCACCTGGACTGAGGATGATTGGGAACTTACTGGGGCCGGCCATGACGGCGCTAATGAGAGTGACAATGGTAAGGATGGAGAGCTGCATCTTGAAGGTTGTGGAGCGTGGCTTTTTTGTGCAAGGTAATAAATGAGGTCGGCCAGCGACGAGAATCAAGTTGGGAATGAAGCGAAGGTTGGTGAAGGTCGTCTTAAGTGTTACGAGAGTGAAGGATAGTTTGGAAAGTATCAATCGAACAAGGACGGTAAGACTTGGTATTTGTATGTTGGTTGTTCACTTGCGCCATAGACAGCAACCGTTTTGTTTACAGTGAGCCCGCCCCTTGCCCTGAGTCCTTGAGACGAACTTTCCTCAATCGCTACGACTCATAGAGTAGATCACGTCTCAGGATTCGATTCGAGACAGCTGGGGCGGTGAAGATCCTGCCGGAAGCTGATGGGAGCCGAGCGGTTGAGCGTTGAAATATCCGGGGTCCATCCAGTCAGGAGTAGGCATATCGCCCGGGTTCCAGGTGGTGCACAGGACGCGACCGGGGGGGAAAGCTTGGTATCCAAGGAAAACCCTTTTTCCATGCATATGAAACCCGTCCGCTGTAACTGGCGTTGCTCGTCTGCAGTGTAGGTCAGGACGAGTCTGAAACGGATGCATCGCCATCTGAGCACTCGGGGGTGACGATCATACTCGCGGAGAACCAAGATCCGGTAGCAGATGGGACTGGAGAAACGCGGCGCAGGGGAGGGAGCCGCGTCTGCATTTCCGCGCCGGTAATAGTCAGCAAAAAGCGAAGCGAGACGGTTGCCTTGATTGTTAGGAGGCCGTCCAGCGGTGACGATGGTGATGATGTTACTGTTGTGTTGAGCCACGTATTAGCCGGTGAATGCATGCACGCAGAGGCACCGATCGATGCCTCGGTCGCAGGGGTAGGGGGTGGTTCGGTAGTGGCGGGCTGGAGCCGTGATGATTGTGATGATGCACGATGGTGCGAGAGGGATACCAAGCACTAATAATGAATGTCAACCATGTCGAAAAGGTTTGTGAATATGTACGGATAACTTTGTATTAATTCAAGCTCGGGCTGGAACCTGCCGGCACCTTGGTAGATGAGCTCTCTCAGCTCCAGCTAATCATGGCTCGAAGCTTGGAAGCACACACACACACATCAAGCTTCCTGGATCGAATCGCGGGGTATCACATCATGCGTCATTAGAGCCTCCCTACCTACCTTCCCCAAAGCCAACTCTCTCAACAACATCGCCAATAGACGTTTTGGGTCTTGTTATCGCGACTCTCCAGTGGTTATTTACGGCTGCACCGCGTTGGCTGACGGGGATCCCAACTCCACACCCTACACCCTCCTTCAACCCAACTCATCATCAATCACTTGATCACGGGCCTCACCTCACTGCCAAATGCGAGAAAAGGCGGGGTTGGACTGGCGTCTGACCTTGGATGTGCCTCATCCGGCCCTCCGAGGCGTGCGAGGATACGTATCCATGGTTATTGATGATTCGTCTTTTCGTGTCTCTGTGCAACCGCCTGATTCCCGAGATTGTCGGTGCTTCCCGGTAAAGTGGCTTGTTCTTTTATCGTTGTCAATAATGTGCTCTTATTTTTGGTTGGCATAGGTTCAACCTACCCGTCGTCATTCGCAACCCCTCCTTCCTCTCCATCTCTCTCCGCTTTCTCTCCTCTCCCCCACCTTCAACTCTCCACCTCCATTTACAGCTCTCTCTCTCTTCTCGTGCCCCTGATCCTCATCCCTCTGTCCACTCCGTCTTGTCTGCTCGTTGCTACTGCTGCTACTTTTGCTACACGCACGTCACCTCTCGTTGACTGTTTCTTGATCTCCTGCTGCTTGTGCCATTCTCCGGTCCATCTCCTGACCTCACCCGTCAGGCCAGAATCGTCTCCGATGGCCACCTCCGAACACTGCCTCGCGTGCTTCGAGACCCTCGACGCCCACCTCACCAACCGTAAGCCCTTGTCCCTCGACGAAATCCAGGCGCTCCTGGTCGCTTCCCCTCCGTCCGCCACAAGCAAAGCTCTCCAGGATCCTACCCTGCGCCGCCTTGTCGCTGATACCGAGTCGTCTTCATCCTCGTCGACCTCGGTCGCTGCGTCGACCCCCGCCACTTCTACTTCCTCTCTACCCCTCAGTCCTACTTCTGCTCCTCTGTTCGTCACATGGAATACCATGGATGACGGCGACCCCGTTCTGCGCGGGTGCATCGGCACCTTTGAATCTCAGCCGCTCTCGGAAGGTATTCCCGAGTACTCGTTGGTGTCTGCTCTCCAAGACACTCGTTTCTCACCCATTCGAAAGTCTGAACTGCGGACCTTGCAAGTTGCTGTCACGCTCCTCACAGACTTCGAGGAGGCCGATGACAAGTACGACTGGGAGATTGGCGTCCACGGCATCCGACTATCTTTCTATGACCGCGGTCGCCGGTATGGCTCAACCTACTTGCCAGACGTTGCCTCCGAGCAGGGTTGGACTCAAGACGAGACCTTGTTCAGTCTAATCCGTAAGGCAGGCTGGATGGGTAACCGTAAGCACTGGAAGGACCTGGAGCTGAAGATTACTCGCTATCAGGGCAAGAGGAGCACGCTCGAATACGACGACTTCAAGAAGTGGCGCGATGGTCTTCAAGACTGAGCAGTTCCTCGAGGCATGCAAGAGGCACTCTTCAAGGCCAGCAAGGGCCAAGGAGTTGAGGGTAAGCCGTGACTTGTAGACTAGAGGTCGGCGTTTGGGCGAGTAGTAGACCTACGGGAACTACTCATTTCTTCTTTACTTTTTTTTGACTGACAGATAGAGTCGGAACTTTTGGAGTGGCTAGAAACACACCACTCATTCGTTTTGTGTCGATGCAATTCACAGATGATTTACACACCTCGTTGGCCGTGGTTGCAACCTCTGTTGGCTTTCCTAACATGTAGGTGTTGAGATTGACAATGAACGAATGAGATGGGTGGTGTTCTTCCAATACCAAGACGCCAAGCGATTGGGATCACGGATCCGCCAACTACCTCGACATCAAATATCATCCCCCGCGTAGGGCCGCCTCAAATGGAGCATTGTTAATGAAAACTGCCTTGTCGAAGAGGCCTCATAACCATATCGCCCAGCGCCAGTGTGGCTGCGACAACGAGAGTGTACAAGGACAGTATGTGCAAGCATGACGTCTCTTTTGAAGCCAGCTATAGTACATGTTTGATAATGTTTGGAGAAGAACAAAAAATACAGAAACTCCTCATGGTAGCTGGTAATGTGCTAGCCCAGCATAACCAGACCCAATATTTCGCCCAGACGCCGAGATATCCCTGGTATATGACGATTCGAAGTATTGAAACATCCTGCCTCACGTGAGATGGTCACCCGCATCTCTCACAAACCCGCCTTTGTCCCGCCATGTCCCGCCATGTCCCTCCTTTTTTCCCCTTTTGCTTGGTGTTGGGCGGCCCAGCTGCGCTCTCTCTCCCTCTTCTCTCTCCCTGTTCTTCACCAACAGCGTAGCTTCTTCCAGAAGCCACCGTCGGGCTTTCCAACCCGGTCGCCATTCAGATTTGGACCACGGACGCCCGGCGCGCGCTTCTCAGGATCGGCGTCGGTCGGCAGAGGAGTCAAGGGCTTCGTCTGGCCACGGGCGTTGAGGTCGGTGTTTTCGTGGACGCCCATGTCGGCGAGGCGGCGGCCCTCCATGACGCGGCGCACAATGAGGGCAAAAGTCTCCTCGATGTTGACCTCGAGGCGCGCGCTGGTCTCCATGAAGCCGCACCCGCGCTTGCGCGCCCACTCGAGGCCCCTTGCGGCCGGCACCTGGCGGCTCTCTTGAAGATCGCACTTGTTACCAGCAACGAGTTTTACGGGGGGTGCCGTTTTGGCCCGGCGGCCGCCGCCGAACGAGGTGTCGTGGTGGCCGGGCTTGAGTCCGGCACGGCGCGCCCGGTCGGCATTATCGAGGCGGGTTTCGGCCTCCATGTCGATGAGCTCGTTGAAGTGCTGTAGGGCGTCGAGCGAGTCGAGCGAAGTGATGTCGTAGACGAGTAGGAAGGCGTCGGCGCCCAGGTTGGATGATGCCCACATGCCGCGGTACTCCTCCTGGCCGGCAGTGTCGGTCAGCGATAGGTGGTAGGTGACGCCGTCGATGCGACGGGTGACGCTGTACGAGTCTTCGATTGTCGGGTCGTAGTCGGATGTCCACTGCGAGTGCACCAGGCGCAGGGTGATGGAGGATTTACCGCAGCCGCCATCGCCACAGATAGTGATGGAGATGGGGACGGGAGGCTGCGTTTCGGAGGCCATTGTCGCGGCCGTTAGCGGTAGAGCGAGAGGCGAGAGCAAAAGTGTATTGGAGTTGAGGGTGACCGTGAGGGCGTAACAGTGGCAGCGACAGCGACGAGTGACGACACTGGAGCGCGCGCCGTTTGTGGGGTTGGATGGAACGGGAGCGGGCTCTAATAGCTAAGGTCAAGTCTAGAGCGTCGTGGGGGACTGTCGCGTGGGTGACTTTGGGTGACGTTGGGGGTGTATTTTGGTGTTAGGCGAATTCCCAGGTGCCAAGGAGCTGCGTGTTGCTCGTTCGATGCAGATGCAGGTCGCAACTGGAATGACGATGGTGGTCCGGGGCTGCAGCTGAGAAATGCAGCTGAGAGTTGCAGCTGAAAGACGTCGTCGGTCGCACTGCCTGAGGCAATCGGGGGGGTCTCTGTTTGGTTTCGAGCTTTGGTGCAGGCTGGCTGGCTGTAAGCGGACGCGGCCAGGTTTTCAAGGCGGGCGCTCGAGGGCTTCTGAGACAAATCGAGCGATGTTGGATGTACAATGTCCGACGCAGCAGAAGCAAACACGGCTTGCTTTCCTTTTCTTGGTGGTGGACTCGTTTCTTTTTTCTCAGACTCTTCTGGATATCTAGGTAGACACAATGCAAAAAAAGGACGAAGCACAGCAAGATGATGGGTTGATGAAGGGGTTAGAAAAAGTCTTGCGGCGCGCTGCGGGACCTGGTCGAAGAGGGACGTCGCGACTTGAAATAGGTAGGTACGTAGCTGCTGAGCTGGGGCCTGGGGGGGGGAAGATGGAGCCTGGAGGGAACAAGACCAGGGCCTTGTGGCGGCGTGTGGGCGAGGCGGCGGGCGTCTGGCACCTAACTGGATGCTCCGGCGTCGGTGGACGGACCACCTAGTGGTCTACAACAGCTTCGACACGAGGCCACGGGCCTTGATTCCTTGAAGTCTGACGACAAGAGAGGCTGACAGAGGTTGGGGGAGGAGTAGAGAAGAGAAGAAAACTGGATTCAGGGTTTTTCTTTCTGATTTTTCCACGTCTATGCGTTGGAAGATCCCGATCAAAAAGGGGCAGGACTGGTAGAAAGAGAAGGTTGGCCAAGTTGGGCACTGACTGATACGACAGGTGAGGTAGCCAACCCTTGGACAAGGGATGAAAAGACTCGAACTTATTTTTTTCATCATCATCCGAGGGGCGACACGACGACGCCTGAACTCCATCGTAGCCTACCGTAGTGCCCAGAATCCCGCAAAGCCTGGCACTAACGAGAGGCTATACTGCGTCTGGAGAGCGAGGCAAAGCAAAAGCAAGGGGACAAACCCACTCACTGTTGCTTTGATAGCCAACTGGGCATATTTGGGCCACCGAGCAGGCAAAGGAACCTAGCAGCAGCTAAATGAATGGCACACCAACTCTGATCAATGTCAATGCAAAAAAGGACAAAAAGGGCGCCGGTGTGGAGAAATGTGGGAGTGGTGGCCATCCGATATCCAGCTTTGGTATCCCCGTCTTGGACTCCTCCTCCTGGCGCTCTCCCCAGGCCAGCTCTGTCTTCTTTCTTTTGGGCATTAAGATGGACAGGACCGGGAAAAACATGGCCAACCAAGACTAAAAGGGCGCCTGAAACCAAGTGCCCAGATCCTCAACGGGGATGGGTGTGGAAGCCTTAACCCCCGGGGAGGCTAAGAGGATGGAAGCTTCGGGATACCCCTGGTGCCTTTCAACGGCCATTCCGCGAGTGAGCTCTGGATGCGGCAGTTGATCAGCGGGAACGCCCATCAGTCGACAGCCCTGGGTTCATGTTATTGTCTGCGCCGCCGCCTCGACCTGTCTGTCCCTGGTGCTGGGTATAAATGGTATCAATCCCCCATGTACAGCGTCGCACGCGGGGTGGAGATATGCAATTTATACCGTTGCGTTCATCATCTAAGAAACCGTTGCCTTGGCGCTTCTCGTGAAGGACGAGACGAGACGACTCACATCAGCGAGATGCGTGCCGCAGGATTAATTAACGCGCAAAAACGTGGTCGACGGGAGCTTGATGGTTGATGTGGTGGCTTGCGGTGCTAGTCTCCCCTCCTTGTCGTCGCCTGGGCACGCACTCCCCTCCGCGGCCCTTCAATTTCCGGGGAGTGCGGAATAGGTGCTGCCACGGAGGACCAAGTTCAATCTGCTGGGCCATCGTTCCGGGGCGCCCATCACCAACAGTCCGGGTTGCGGGCGCTGCGAGAGGCGAATGGCGGGGAGGATGCAAAGTGCAAATGTGTGAATGTGACTGAAGGTGCATGTGTTGGGGCAACCTACAAATAATTACGCATGAGACCAACAACCTGTTTGGATCACTCTTGCCTCTCTGGCTCTTTCCGTGTGTTTGACTAGGTACTTCCTCGTCACCCCGACCGGCAAGCACAACCTTCTTCTTTCCTTCCTGCTCTCCTCTTCGTCTCCTTTGTTTCTTTGAATCTTCCTGTCTTTGGAACGGATGTTCCGCATGTTACATGTACGTCACCCTTGCCTGTCGCGTAAATTGGCTTCCGCGCACGGACAATTGGGTCGGCGATATAGACAACCATTTCATTTGATCCATGGATTCATCGATTGGAGTGCTTCTCAAGTGTATGACAGTAGACTTTCATCTAGCTTATCACTTGGGTTTTTGATGCGTGACCAATGCTTCGTCGAGTTCTGCCTCTATCTTGATGTCTCCTCGATTCATTTCTTTACAATACCTCATGTTACCCCTCAGTCAAATGCCCCGCGAACCTCAACACTCGTCTTTGAGAGCCTGCAAGTGCGCTGCACCCTTTATTATGGGACGTGGTAAGCCATTCGACCAGGATCCTGGTGCCTCATCGTTCGACTCCTTTCACGTGAAAGGGATACGAAACTTGGGAAGCCATTTTATTATCTATCCCCCCCTAAACAATGCATTGTCACGCGATTGCGGAACGTGTTCCTGTCGACTTCGGCGCAGAGCGGAATCGCCTTAACCACTGGATTGATGATCTGACCCGCCAAGTGGCTCCCGAGTAAGGACGGCATCCAAAACCATCTCAGCCGGGTAGACATGGCTCTTCTCTGCTGTTCTGGGTCAGCTGCTTGATAGAAACAGCATCCGCGGTAACGCATCTGAAGCCGAGTTCATCTCCAGGCTCCCAGTTAGCCGTGGCTCGGCGTCACAAGAACAGTCATTCAATCGGCAAAGACTCGGTAGAATAGAAATCCCTCGGTCACGAGTTTTTGTCACGTTGATGACTTACTCGATCTCGCCATCCTGAAATTTTCAAATACATCGCTTCTCCTGGTATTCTATCTTCAATATCCCATATATTTCATGGGTGTGTGAGAGAGAGCGCTTCTGTTGATAGTGCCTTGACTGTCCGCTTACACCATCATGACTGTGACCAACAGGAGTCATCCCGCCAATAACGGGAACCCCTCCTCCGCGACCCTGCATAGGGCTGAGGAGGTGGACGATGTAAGACATCTAATCTAGGATCCGAAGAACCAATCGGCGGTTGCTGACATTCCTTATTTAGCTTATTGGCGCTGTCCGAGGTCTCATCGTTCCTTTCATCCAAGCAGCCGATGATGCTGCACTAGAGCGGGCCACAGGCAACAATGTTCCCGACGAGACCGGCCGCGTGAATAATGTCCTCGTCGACTACCAGAAGCCCCAGGAGTTGGTTGAGAAGTTGAAGTTTTCTCTACCCAACCAAGGGCAGGGCAAGGAGGGCCTCCTCGAAGTCATCCAGCAGGTTCTTCAATACAGTGTCAACACATGGGACCAGGGATTTTTGGACAAGCTCTACGCAAGCACCAATGCTGTATGTGTTACTGCCGCGCTTCTTGGGCACTCGTACTCATTGGTCTCCACAGGTCGGCGTTGTGTCGGATATGGTTCTCTCGGTATTGAACACCAACGTAAGGCCCCCCAGCATGCAGTTCCCTGCAGTTCACTTACATGCTGCAGTTGCATGTGTTCCAAGTTTCTCCTGCGTTGACAGTGGTTGAGAAAGCCACTGCCAAGACACTCGCTCACTTGTTCGGATTCACTGGTCCCCGTGCGGGAGGTGTTACCTGCCAGGGTGGAAGCTCGTCCAACTTGACTTCAATGGTCATCGCCCGCAACACCTTGTTCCCAGAATGCAGAACTGCGGGGAATGGCAACCGCGATTTTGTCGTCTTCACAAGTGCCCATGGCCACTACTCCGTCGAGAAGAGCGCCATGATCTGTGGCCTGGGCGCGAACAGTGTTTGCCCCGTCCCTGTTGACGAGTATGGATGCATGAAGCCTGATGCCTTGCGAGAGCTGGTCATTAGCGCCAAGGCTGACGGCAAAACTCCATTCTATGTTAACTCGACTGCTGGCACAACCGTCATGGGCTCATATGAGCCGTTTGAAGAGATTTCCAAAATCTGCAAGGAGTTTGGACTGTGGATGCACATTGACGCCAGTTGGGGAGGCCCCGCCATCTTCTCAGCCAAGCAGCAGTGGAAGCTGAAGGGTTCTCACCTGGCCAACTCACTGACTATCAACCCCCACAAGATGATGAATGTTCCGGTCACTTGTTCTTTTCTCCTCGGACCCGACCTGGACGCCTTCAACAAGGCCAACAGCACTACAGCCGGGTACCTTTTTCATACTAATGAGGGTGGGGATTTCTGGGATCTCGCCGATCTGACGCTGCAATGCGGCCGACGTGGTGACAGCTTGAAGCTTGCTCTCGCTTGGATCTACTACGGCGCCGCTGGTTTTGAGAAGCAGATTGACCACGCGTTTGACCAAGCCGCTTACCTCGCTAGCCTCGTCAAGCAGAGCGACAACTTCGTCCTCGTGTCCCAGGACCCCCCGCCATGCTTGCAGGTGTGCTTCTATTATGCTCCTGGCGGAGGATTGTCTCGGGACAAGGAGACCAATACGCTGCGGACCAAGACGATTGTGGAGAAGATGATCCTTAGGGGCTACATGGTCGACTATGCACCTGGCCCCAAGGGTAGCTTCTTCCGCGTCGTGGTCAACTGTCAGACTTTGAAGGGAACGGTTGATGGGTTGGTCAAGGGCCTCGAGGAGGTTGGAAAAGAGGAATTTTAGACTGGGTTACAGATGCCTGCACTTTTTACAAATGACTAAAACGGATCTTAGGTAGAAACGAGTACGACGGAATGCGGACATGTGGGAAGATTGAGGATGACCTTGTCATTTTAAGGGTAGACTGGAGCTCGAGAGGGTACTGGTGAATTGGGGAAGCACCCTACATGCATGTTTCGCGGTTATATCTAGACTCTAGAGTACAGCACCTTGATGCAGATTGTTGACGAAAAGCGTTTCCTTTTAGAATGGAATTGTTTTACTCATAGAGAATGAATGATGATTACCTCGTTCTAGATGGCTGATGGTGTTTGGACCTAAACAGAACTCGTGGTTTGTCACAAGACTGGTTACCGAAGGCACTGATGTATTTAAACATGCAAGCGCAGATGAAGCCTCTCAAGCTTGAACATACTAGCTCCCTGTTTTGATTGAGTCCCAACACGGATATTCGACAACTTCCTTCATCCCTAAATCAACTCTGGACTTGAGTTCTGCAGAGAGTGTGGGGGATTGACATGCATATGGACATGGGGGCATCCGGCATTGCGCTAGTTGCGGGTCTTATCGATAAGAACCGTGATCGGCTTGACGCCAATTTTTTCCAAAACTTTCCCATTGTCCAACTACTCCAGGCCTGTCGCCGAGCATCAAATCCACGACATTCGCTCAATCGCACCAACGCAATGCCGAAACCCCGTACGAAGCGAGGCGCTGGCAGAGAGGAGCGCAAGCGCAAGCGTCGGGAAGAGCCCGAATCCCACGACAAGGTGGAGAAGAAATCGAAGCGCCCGCGAACCGTCGACGAAGGCCACGACGACGAGGACGGCCCCGTGGGGATACACCAGAATGGGTTTGGCGAGAAGGAGTTCTTCGGCATGCTGGCCGAGGAGGAGCAGGAGTACTTTCGCCGCGCCGACGAGCTCCTCGAGCTAAACCAGTTCCCCACACCCGAGGAGCGCGACGTCTTCCTCCTCAACGTCTACAAAGAGGCCGAGGGCAAGGAACTCAAGCTGGCCAGTAGCCAGTCGTGCTCGCGGCTGATGGAGCGTCTCATCCAGCTCGCCACCACAGCCCAGAAGAAGCACCTGTTTGGCGCCTTTGCTGGCCACTTCCTGTCGCTGGTGCAGCACCGATTCGCGAGCCACTGTTGCGAGGCGCTTTTCCTGCGGTCCGCGGGCGTGGTGTCGCAGGAGCTCGCCGGGTTCGTTCTGGACACCACGGGTGCGAGCGGTGACGACCAAAAGCCAGAAGCGTCTATGGAGGAGCTCTTCCTTGTTACGTTGGACGAGTTGGAGGGCGGCCTAGGATATCTCATCACAGATCGCTTTGCGTCGCACACCATGCGCGTGCTCCTCCTCGTTCTCGCCGGTCGACCTTTGGACGATGCCTCCGTCAAGACCCTCATCAAGAGCAAGAACAAGGAAAACATCTCTGTGGCTGGCGCGAAAGTGGTGGACGAGTCGAACAAGGGTCTGAGGGCGGTGCCCGAGTCGTTTACAATGGCAACCAAGAAGATTATCCAGGATTCGACCTCGGGCATGGATTCAACCGGCGTGAGGGTGCTGGCCACGCATCCCATGGGCAACCCAACACTACAGCTCCTCTTGGAACTCGACCTGACTCTCAACAAGATAGACAAGAAGTCCGAGTCCGAGTCCTCTGGGCCTACCCTTCTGTACCAGCTCCTGCCTGGTGCCCCCAAGACCCTGAGTGACGACTCTTCAGAGGCCACCCAGTTCATCAACAGCATGATCTACGACCAAATTGGCTCGCGACTGATCGAGACACTCATCACGCACGCTCCCGGAAAGATCTTCAAGGCCCTCAACGTGAACGTCTTCCTTCCCAGGATACAAGGATATGTCCGCAACGACGTCTCCTCCTACGCAGCCATCCGAGTACTCAACCGACTAAGCAAGGAGGATTTGGTTACGGCCGTGGAGCAGATTGCCCCGACCACGACCCAGCTAGTGGCCAAGTCGAGGTTCAATGTCCTCAAGACGCTCTTCGATCGATGCTTCGCTCGTGGCGCGAACGAGGAAATCAAGAAGTTGATGAAGGGTCTCAAAGAAGGAGCCGGTCCTACGCCGGCTGACTTGATAACCACCCTGTGCGGATTCAAAGACGAGGCGGAGGAAAAGAAGAAGAAGAAGGATGCTCATCAACTATCCAAGAACGAATACGCCATCCAATCCCACGGCGCACAACTACTCACCACCATCCTAGCAATTCCTGGTCCCACCAAGGGCGTCCAGGAATCGCTGCTCGCCATCTCACCAGAGCACCTCGTCAAGCTCGCCACCACATCAATGCCAACCGTCACCGTCCTCACCACCGCCCTCACAACGCCCTCCTCAAATCCCGCCTTCCACAAGTCCATCGTCAGCGCCCTCCTGCCGCACGTCGGCGACCTCGCGACCTCACAGTTCGGGCACAACCTCGTAAACGCCATCGTCGAGGTCCCCAGCAAGGGCAAGGAGCGCAGCATTCCGTTCCACATGAAGGAGAGCATCATGGCGACCCTCGGACAGCGCGAGGCAGAGCTCCGAGAGAGCTGGATGGGCAGGAGCGTGTGGAGGACTTGGAAGGGCGACACTTGGAAGACGAGGCGCGTAGACTGGAAGTTCTGGATGCGAGAGGTCGACGTTCAGCCGGAGCCCGTTGCTGCAAAGGGAGCCAAGGGCCCGAGGGGCGTCAAGTTCGAGAAGCCAGCGACGGATGAGGGATGGAGAGAGAAGAGGAATAAAACCAAGGACAGCGGCGAAATGGTCGAGAAGACCGAGGACGAGCAATAATAGGCGCCGATACCCGGAGGCATGAAGTTGGGCAGACACAATCAACCCGGCGCAAGATAACCAAAAGATAGAGCGGTTAGGAATAAATGTGAACAGGACACCTGTGTCATTTCCAAGTGGTCGCCTGTGTGTGGACCGGGCTAGCATCACAGGCGCGGTTTTCAGAAGAATCTTCTGGTACTGGATAAGGCACACAATGAATGAGCAAAGTCGAGTGCGGAATAATAGAATCTCAATGAAAAGAGTGGAGCCCATGATAGATTCATGTTGAATATGTTTTCAGTGCAGCCGTGATTGGGACCTTAAGTCCAGGAACCCACTCGTGAAGTACACAGATGCACTGGAAGCCAAGCTTGCTCTCTCCTATTATACCCATTAAATCTGTATTGTTCTGTTGAGCGTCGGCCCGACCTGCGTGTGAATTGCAATGCCTTTTGCCGATTTTCCTTGCCGGTTGGCAACCTCAACTCATCTCACCTGGAGATGTAAACGGGCTGTGACTTCCATCGTCAGCTGCTTCGTAGCGACAACCTTGCTCACATTATCACACTTGCTTTACTGATCTGCTCAGATCCGCAATTGCACGACAATTCTGGCGTCCTCCTCCAACATCATGGCTCGTCCTGGATATGACTGCACCGATGTATCTCCCGGAGCTGCTGGGGGTCATGTTAGTGTTCGGGCGAAACGTAGACGGTCTGGCGGCGAAACTTCTCGCGCTACAACGGCTCACGACCAAAAGACAACTGGCCCTGGAAATGGTTCCAGAAACGGTGACAGCGCGCCCCAGGCATCCAGACCTTCCGTTGGACAGTTGCGTCTGTCCCGCCAGAACGGAGTCCCTCCTGCGCAATTGACCAACCACGAGAATGCCTACAACCTTCGGAGCTCCAAGCCCAGCATCCAAGGTTATCAAGGTTCTCCCTCGTTCGGCAATGCTGGGGCCACGGCGGCTTTGACAAATGTGCCGACAAACCCCCTCCGACGTCTTGAACCCCGTCAAACTGTTGGGCAAACTCCACCCAGCCGACCTTCGACGGCCCATAGCAACAGCAACTCGGCTGCACAGAACGCAATGGGTGCCACAACGAGCATTTCGATGGGCCAAGGCCCGTACACATGCTCAGCGTTTGCCAAGCTCGGTAACGAACCGAACGTATCCCCAGGAATGCCAGCGGCTCGCCAGGACAACTACCACCCACATAACTGGCCCACGCCACGGGCTGCCTGACGCTTAATCAGGATCAGCGGCAACAAATCTGGAACAATGAGGGGAAAGCTCGTCGCTAGGTTACCGTTTGCAGTTGACACGAGGAGCCATTGTCGACGACCCCGTATCAACGAGAGCCATGCCCCGAACGTTCGATCTGCAACATCGCATAACTTGCTTTGGAAATGGTCGGAATGATAGAAACGCCCCCATTTGCGCTGAAGAATGACCGTCGAACCATCAATGTCAGATCATATTTTGCTGTTCCAGTCTGCTGTAAGTGCGCGCCTGTCCTCAAAGCGAAGCGCCTTTAGCTGACATCAACATAGGACCGACTCTTCCTCGCCTGAGGCGAATGCGGATGGTGGACTAGAGAAAGATTAGACAAATGAACGCAATTGGACTGCGACTTGAGCTGAAAGCAGCCATGGCGACATCCGGGGGAGGGGGGTGGTCACATTCGATTCCGGTAGTCATGATATAGAATGAAGTTATCCTCATTCGAAGCAGTTTGTAGTGCACTCAACCCACCCGGTGTCGTGGTGTCGTGTGCCCTTGAAGTTTGAGGTCTTGGTGACTCGTGTAGATACCATTGCAATGCTGCTCCGAGATGTGGACTTTCTTCCCAGACCTCTAGGTACTTGGGGCTCAGATGTGGTAGTCAGAACATTCTGGGGAGTAAATAAATCCACCAGTGTCGTACGCCCGCATATCGTAAGAAGGTTCACCCAAGAATGTCTAGGATGCTCGTGACATGTTGCCAGATAGGTGTTCCCCCCCTTCACATAGAGAGCAAATGGGGCACCGAGAGCGACGCCACAGCAACACGAAGGCTCAAAGTGTAGTGCGCTAAAGGGGGGTCACATCGGAATCGTCGCTTAGAAATTTGCGAAGAATCTCGGAGTTTCGATCAGAGAGTTCAGGGGAAACTTGCTGTTAGTTGTCTGCGTTTCTCCGCATCTGAGATTCTAGCCTCCCTTGGGAACGCCAGAGCGACCGCCTCGAAGGTTCATAGGCCACTCGGGCACAATAGTCTCCGGAGGGAGAGCGCAGCCGAGCTCGTGGGCTCGAAAAGCTCGCCACCTATCGAGGTTTACGCCATCCCGACGCCATCATGAACAAATTAAGCTCTAAATTCTTCTGGTTCATGCCATCGTTACATCGAGTGCCTGTTGTTGACTGGATGTGACGACCCAGGAAGCAACTGCTACTATCAGTGCATTTCCTCGGCGACCAGGTGAGATGGATCAGTGGGAAGATCCATGAGGGTCTGTCCGGGTAGGGAGTAAAATTATCAAGGGATTCTCCTAATATCGTACGGCCGAGGCCCGGCAATAAGGGATGGAAGATAGAAAGAGGTACAAGTGCAAAATGTATTGTCTTGGCCTTGGAATAGACCCTGAGAGTGAGACTCTGGCGAGGGAAGATAAAACCGGGGTAAGATGAGTCGCCACTCGGCAGCTAGACCTGGCGGAGCAAAGCTCCCAAGCCCGACAGCACCTTTGGGCGGCTCAATTGTCTCATGACGACGTCTGCGGTGCGTCAGAGCCGCTTTGTCATGGCTCTGTTGTGAAATGGAAACTGGTGGGAGCTGAGAGCTAGGCAGATCGACAGACGGGAGAATTGTTGGACCCTGAGGGTGGAGAAGCACATGGATATATGGCAAATCATGTCATCCGGATCAATCCGTCCGCAAAAACCACTTTCATGATGAGACACTGAGATTGTGATGTAAGACGCGTGTAATTCTGAACCTCTGGTTCACAGCGAGCGGGGTGGGTGTGGCGATGAATGTGGCGAGTTGTGGCTAGTGGAGGCCATTGGTGGCTCTGAGTGGCTAGTGGTGGCCCAGTCGTGGCTAGTGCGCCTGTGACCAGGACCATCCCGTCCACAGGAACGGCTTGGCAGAAGAGCGCTGCTCAAGAATATTGTTAGAGCAGGCTCTCAATGCTGGGTACCGACAGCTTTCACCTTGGAAAAAGTAATCAGGAATGTGGGCCGGAGCAAAAAGTCCGGGTGTGTGGAGTGAGTTGTGTGGTGAGCAACGCAGAGAATCAAGGCAAGGGTCGGTTTGCGGCACCGACCAACCGCGACCGATGGATGCTCCCAGGTCGTCCTGTTGGCCTGTTCTTGTTGGCCTACTATCCCAGTTTATCACGAGCTGCCCAGTTTCACGGGCCGTTCTTGGAAAACACAGTGTTCCGAATGTTCGATGCAGCGCGATGCGGTGCATTGGGGGGTGGAGTAATAGCAGCAGTCGCTGGGCATGTGTTTCAATGGGAAGCGCCAAGCAGTGAATAGCAGGACCCAGATGCGGCGAGTGGGTGTAAATGAGATTGCTCTCTTGTTAGCTTCGGCTCGTCGACTGAAGAAGCGCCCATGGTGCACGAGAACCAAGACTGAGAATTTCGTTGTTGTTTGGAGGAGTTCAGTCAGTCGACGGCTGCCCAGCTCGCCCGGTCCCTGCCGCCGCCGCGGGATTAAGGTGGACTACGGAAGGCAGCCCCATGGCTGGGACCTGCCTAATCTACAGCGGGGTTAGAGAACGGTGAGAACATCAGAAGCTTTCAAGGTGCATGGGTGTGGCCTGAGGTCCGATACACTTTCTGCATCTGCCCGCCAGATCACTATCACAACACACAGGGCGACTGAACACACTGTACAGTATCGAGCAGAACCCCCGTCCGGTCCTCCAGATCACAGGGGCCTCGGGACTGCGGGTGCATCATGGGCGCGGTCCCCCCCTCCAGGCCCTTGGGTGCGCTAACAACGCAGAGAAGCCAGACCATGAGCAACTCAAAATCGGTATGCCACCCGTAATACATCGGGGTTGTGCTTGCCCCCCTCATCCTAGCACCAGGCTAGCTGTGCCGTCCTAGATCACGAATTGCCCTGTCCTTGGGACCGATATGTCTTGACGAGCTCGTGTTTACTGATCAAAGCTTGGGAGCTTGGCTGGACTTGGACGCCGTAACGCCGTAGCATGGACGCCGCAGTAGATATGCTAGGACTACCCAGGAGCCAAGATGCCAGGAGCAAAGATACCGAGCGCCCTTGTTGAGCCATGGGAGGGGCTTGGACCCTTGCCGTGCCGTGCAAATGCGGCGCCATCAACGCCACAACAGGCGCCGCACATTGCAGCGGAGACAACCAGCCGGCAGCAAGGGACTCGGAGGCAAGGGCAGAAGGGGAAGAAATCAAGGAAATGAAGTCGATGCCAGTGCGCAAGCAAGCAGGGTAGCGGGGGAGAGTCCTCCCTGCACCTATGCGTTCCCATGCGGCTGTGGCTGGAAACGACTGGACACTGTGTTGCGCCAGGGTTGCGGGTGGTTGTGCCACGCAACAAAGTGCACAGAACCGGGGGATGCTGCTCGCACGCCACCCCTAGTGGAAACCGACAGCCACCTACGCCGTCAGGCTGGAGACAGAAAGATAACTTGGCTGTTTTGACAGGATCGTGCCTCGTGAGACGTCACGGGGCGGGTTAGACGGGGTGACATATGGCAACGAAGACATGGATAAATTTTGTGTTGTTTACGAATTCATGGATTCACAGACTCACGGAGGATGGGATAGGACATGCCAGGGTAAGGCAGGGCAGGGAGGGGACCAATAATGCAGGATATAAGTGATGCGACGTATCTGCAGGGTGCACACATCGTTCAAGTTGGAGCTCTCATCCCAGCAGCAGATCCCTTGGCTGGCACGGAACAACAAGGACGATTTATTGGGAAAGAAACGAAGTGCAAGAAAGACTGCATCAGACCGGTCGACGCCAGGTGCGATGCTTCTGGCACTTGTGGAATTACACATGGCCATGCGATGCATGTTTTGGACGGGATCTCAGTAAGCCGGGGCGGGTACGAGTGTACTCTGTAATTACGTATGTGTGCCCGGGCTTGCTGCTGGTCGGTCCCGAAGCGCCCCTCAGCAACACTGCTCTCACATCCCGTCCCGTCCGGGCCGAGTGTGCACAGAATTGCACATACCGACTAATGAATATGTCCCGAGGCAGGCAAGCAGGAAGCAGGTTGGTAGGCAAGCAGGCTACCTCTCGCTCTCACTCGCCTCTCGAGCAGCCCCGGTTTCTTCTGAGCGCCTCCTGGGACATATGCTCCTTTCGGCATAGTGGCCGCCCAGCACCCATAGGCAGTCGCATGCAAGTGGCCCCCCTAGGTACAAAAGAGATGGACCCAAGCAATGCGTGGGAAGTAGTACAGGAAAAGGACCCCCAGAGGCTAACATCAAAGGCCCCTAGCTTAGCGCTGTCCCCGCCGGCGCAGCGACCCAAGGGCGGGGGATCCTCCCCTCAAGAACCGCCGTCGCAGATAGTACATGCACCTGGGCCTCTGCGCTAACAGTTGTCTTGTCATCGAGATCGATCGTCGTACTTTGGCCCGATCAACACAACGCGCCGACGCCCATCGCACGAGGATCGAAATGCCGCCTTGGAACGTGGGTTTTTTTTTTATCGTCAGCGCGAGCTACGGGTTCTCTGCGAACGCCATGCCCCTTTGCAGAGCTCGTTTGCTTGTCCCTTGGACTCCCTTTGCGCGTCCTTATAAGTCCCGCCGTGGCCCGGCCTTGCAGGTGGTGCTTGACTTCGGTGTTACATTTGCCAGAACTATTCTGGACCAGCTCTTATTCTTCCACCTACACTCCGTCAACTCAAAAACCATCGCTGGTCTACTTAAGTTTCTATCCTATTTCATCATCTCGCCAACACCGACAAACACTCTCAAGCCTCCGCTGTCTTGACACTTGGCCGACCTCTAGCTTCAACCACCAAGCCACCACGACACGCCCTCCGAGCTGTCTTTCACACACATATTCGACGAGAATTCACCTGCATACAAGCTCGGCAAATCCGAATCTTACGCTCGACTCTCCGTCTTCCCTAGACTCCCCGCAGCCACACCGTCTGCACAAGGACGCTTGATTCCGTCATCGGATCACCCCGCAGTCGGTTCGTTCCGCATTCGGGCCTTGAGCTCTCGAAAGCTTTCGCCTCTAAACTCTCGATCGAGAGCTTTTCTCGTCAGAGGCTGCATTCGAGAACACATAAAGAAGACGTCAACCCCATTTGTCGATTCTTCAACAGCAGCCGCAATGCCAAGAAGATATTTCGATGTTGGAATGGATCCCATCAACAATACACCCCCCAAGAAGGTAAACATACCCACTTCCTGCTGCTCTACCGGCTCATGTATATTTGTTTCATGATCCTCGGGCTTGTGGATTGCATTTTAATGCGAATTGTTGTTTCAGGGCTTGCACTGCCAGGAATCACTTCACAAGCCCCCTCCACGTCACTTGAAATATGAATATATAACTAACAAATTCTAATAGACCGAGCGATCTCATGCCGAGAATCAAGAGCGTGCCTACATCGCCGCCTCAAGACGTGCGGATCGCAGTATTGAGGCTCGCGTCCAGTCCGCCCGCATGGCAAGCGAAATTCACAAGAAAAGAACCGGCAAGGCCTTCCGGATCACCGAGGAGATAGTGGTCAAGGAAGAGATGTACGAAGAGGAGGAAGATGACTTCCCCCGGTCCCACCGTCTCTTGGGCTCGCACATGTCGACGTCGTCCGCCGACATGAACTCCCGGGTGGGGACATACCTCACGTCAAGAGTTGCCATGTCGAAGTATGTGTCAGCCGCCGAGCAGGATTGGCGCGACAATGCGGTCAACCGTGCTTTTGCTGAGATGTTCCCTGATGCCAGCCGACAAGCTCAGAGTCTTTCCCAACGATGGTCAACACCGGGATTTCCCGCACCCGCGCCGCAAAACGGGCGGCTTCCAAACGCCCAGGATCAAACATTTGACCCTTCTTTCCAACCGATCAGCTACGACGCGGGAAACAGCCACGATGACCGAAGCCGATCTTTCTCAGGAGTGTCTCCTTCAGAACTAGGATCTGGCAACAACCACACGTCTCCCCCTGGCTTGACCCCCGGGACTACATCTCACCCAGACACTCCCATTTCTCAATCTGCGCTAGGATTTGGAGAGTTTGCCCCCAACAACTTCATTGACTACTCGTCACACGAATCTGCGTTCACTTCTGAGCTACCCGCCGAAGCGAGAATGCTGATGGAAGGCATGGACTTGAGTGGCTCGCTTGCCCCCGGTGCCAACCCACAGGATTGGTTGTCGAGCAACGAGCCTATGTTCTCCTACACCGATTTCAATCAGCCCATTAAGCAGGAGGGCATGGACATGCATGCAGGTCTCTTCGACAATAGTCTAGAGCACATGGACTGGGACATTGCCCAGCCGGGTAATGGCGAGGAGCCGTCCTGGGATACGTTTCTCAACGATACTGCCTGGACCAACGACCAGCAATAAGAGGCTGATTTGGGGCCCTTATTTTCGACATGATTTATGAATTTTTTCTTTGTTTTTGAGCCTAGAAAATGACACGGCAACGCAACCCGGCCCACACCGAAGACGATGGATGGCTTTTGAGCGTTGTTTTCGATGGTTGGGCCATGATACCTTGGGAAGAAAGAACAGAAAACGGGGACTTTTTACATTGTATCGGGAACCTTCTGGTGTTCCCTTGGGCGTTTTAGGAATGATTCGATTCCACGGGTTGACACGCCGATGGATGGGTGACGTCGCCCACTTGTACGAGGGCGTGATGGTGCATGCTGCTGGACTTTTTGTGTGCGAGCGACGTTTTTATTTCCATGTCATCACCTCAGGCGGTTTGGAGTTATTTTGCATTTTTGGGATTACTGCATATACTCTAGGCCACGGCTTTTGGAGTAGGGGCACATGTCTAATAGGAGGCGCAAAGGCCAATGGAAGTCGGATTCAACGGCACGGCTGGCTTCCCAAGACGGGATGCCAAAGCAGGGTGTAAAGTGAAGGGTACAGGGCTAGCTATCAGAGCCGAAACCGGAAGTAGGATAGTACAGAAACAAGCATATCCATCAATCCAATTTGCATCAATGACGTAACAATGTGAGACTGCCTCTCTGCGCTCTCTTGACTACCTACCTCGGCGGGGACCCAGGTGAAGTCTTGAGGTAGCAGGATGAATGATACGGTTTGTTGGTAGGAGATCTGGATGAAGATGGGAATAGTTGCACGGATATCAAGAACTGAATGCCGCCAACTACGATCCGGGACTTCCCTGGCGCAACTGCTTCGATGGGAACGTGAGGCCGCGGTCCGGAGCCATGGTCGGAAAGATCACGCTAATCTTGCATCACGACTAACAGCATATTGTACCGGGTAGCTTAAAAGCGCGAGCCAAACCTTTAATATACATGTGTTGTAGTGTCTTTTGAACCAACAAAACGACGCATCTCCAACCCTCGTGCTCGCCTTGTTCGACGAGAATCGACGTCAACCCTCCCCCCCTCATTCTCCCCCTCTTCCTCCTCCTCGTGGCTCCGTACCGGCCTCGTCTTGAGGGGGGGAAGACGGCTAAGGGGATGAGGTTTTCGTGGCGCTGACGGGACAGACGCCAAAGACTGATGCCATGTGGGTTGATGATTGGTGACTCGCGGGATTCCAGAACTGGACGCAAGGGTCTCTCTCCCCCACCTGCGCCCGCGAATGCCTCAGAGGGTCGCTGCGAACGCGCGTGCGCCATGGTCGAGATAGTGGCTGATATCGATCCAGCATCCCCAGACCAATGAGAGACATCGGAGACGAAGAGCGATCTTAGAAAAAGTCATGTTTTTTTTTAGACTTCGGACTGTGTCGGCAGAACCCTTCTCATGACTCTCATAGTGCCCGCTACCTGTTTCTCAGTGTACGGTACCTTTCACTGACTGCCCCGTCGTGACGGCTCACAATGGTACACCAAACCAGCGTCTGAGGAACCATCGAGAACAAAAAGCTGTCCCCCCTCCAATTCGGCATCGGCACGCAAACGCCGAACAATAGAAAAAACCAGGGTCTCTCTATTTCGTGGGGCTTGGCTGTCGTCAGCAGATCCTTGCCGTCCCGGCGCAACCAACTCGGACTGACCTCATGATCCTCTGACGCTCCAAAACGCTTCCCGCCAAATCAACGGCGCACGACCCCCTGGTGCCCTTGTAGCCTTCCTCTGTACGCTGTGTTGCGCGAACTCTAGGTCCCCTTGCGAGTGCTTTTCCAGCGTCCAGTTTTACTGATTAGTGGTCTCAGCGCCCCCCGTCTCAGTGCCTCCAGCTGGTTAACCCCCCCTTACCCCCCTTGTTCCATCGCCCCCAACGCCCACCCCGCCAAAACGTCACTTGTAACCGACCGCCAAGGCCATCTTTACTCAGACTTCACGATCCTCAGGACGTACGCCACCTCATCTTTTCCTCCCGTCCCGTCCACTTCCATCTTCCAACTATCTCTTCCTAGCCATCCTGAGACGCCTCGTTTGGCTCTGCGCGGCACTGATTGCCTCCCAACAGGCCTCCCCTCGACACACGCTCCATATCCCGATTCCCTCCACCGAAGTTGCCTCGTCCCAACGCCGGGCCGACTTGTCGAAAAATCACCCCAAAGCGACAATGTCGTCATCGGCGCCAGCACCTGCGGTCGACACGCCAGCGGATGAACCGCAGAGCGACGGCTCCAAGCTGCGCACCTTTCTCGGCATCCTCAAGAGGTGAGCCAGCTCATTTCCCTCTGCCGGACTGGTCGTCGTTGTCCCTGTCCCGGTATCTGCGACGTCGGACCGCGCTCGAATGTGCGGAGTGGGCGGTGGAGATGGGCAATCGGATGGGCCTGAATGGCCCTCCAGCTCCAGTGGAATCCTGGACGGGCCTCGCTTGGGTCGACTCCTAGGGCTTGTAACTTGTTGAGCTTCGCTGACCGCCCCCTGTGGCGATAGATTCATCGGCGTCTCTGACCTCGCAGCAGTCAGATTCTCGCTCCCGTCGCAGCTGCTCGAGCCCACCCCGAACCTGGAATACTGGACCTATCTCGACGCCCCCAATGCCTTTATCGCCATCGGCACTTCCGATGAGCCCCTTGACCGCATGCTCGAGGTGGTCCGCTTCTGGCTGACCAAGGATCTCAAATATGCAAAGGGCAAGCCTTGCAAGCCCTACAACTCGTGTCTCGGCGAGTTCTTTAGAGTGCGTGTGAACGGGCGTCATCGCTCTCTCCGGGGACCTATGCGCGAAGGGTTGAAGGCTGACTGTGGTATAGTGCAACTGGGAGACGGAAGACAACGCCCCATTAATCAACACTTCTGAACTTCAGTCCAATGGAACCGCCAAGGGAGGACTAGCCAGTTTAAAGGCGATAGCCAAGGCCGACAAGAATGCCTCGTCAGTTTCGCTCTCTGTGCCTCAACACGGCACGGCAAAGGACAACCGCACCATCCGCGTCTCTTATCTCACCGAGCAGACGTCTCACCACCCTCCCGTGAGCGCATTCCATGTCACCTGTCCCGAGAAGGGCATCTCTGCCCGGGGCTTCGACCAGATCTCTGCCAAGTTCACCGGCACCTCCGTCAAGGTCCTACCCGGCGAGCACAACATGGGCATCTTCATCACCCTCGACAAGCGCCAGGGCGAGACGTACCAGCTCACCCACCCGGCGGCACATCTCGGTGGTCTCCTACGCGGATCCCTGAGTGTCTCGGTCAGCGAAATGGCATACATTACCTGCCCCGATACCAAGATCAAGGTGATCCTGCACTACGTTGAAGAAGGCTGGCTAGGCCGGACGACCAACAAGATCGATGGAGTCATTTTCAAGTATGATCCGGAAAACGACACCAAGTCTCGCGTTCAGGAAGTTGCCGACGAAGATGTTCTGGCGAGATTGAGCGGCCCTTGGCGAGAGAAGGTCATATTTACTCTCGGCCCTAGACCTGTTGTGAGTCTCTCACCCTTTGACGTCGACAGTTGACCAGTTCCTAACACTCTTCTCGCAGAAATCCGTCCCCGTTGAGGAGCAGTACACCATCATCGATATCGAGCCCCTCAACGTTGCCCCCAAGGTTGTCCCTCCCAAGGAGGCGCAGCTTCCCAACGAGTCCCTCACCCTCTGGGGCGGCGTGACCGACGCCATCCTCAATAAGCAATTTAGCAAGGCTACACACGTCAAAGTCGAACTTGAGGAGGCTCAGCGTGAAAAGGCCCGTCAACGCGAGGCCAATAAGGAAACATTCCAGCCCGTCTTCTTCAAGCACGTCACCGGCAACGGCGGTAAGCCTGATCTCACTGAGAAGGGCCGTCAGGTCCTGGAAAGGGCTCAGAAGGGCGAGTGGTCGATCGATGATATCTCAGACGGCACAGAGGCTCTAAAGACCTCAGAGGCTACAAAGACTCTAGAGGCCTCAAAGACCTCAGAGGTCGCAGAGGACATCCCTCCCGCTCCCGCTCCCGCTACAATTCCCGCTACAGTTCCTGCTACACAATGAGAGGCCCAGACCGAGGAGAAGGACGAACAAATTCAACATGCTGGTTTGGTATACACGGTACATGCTGCCGCAGAGGCAACCCTTTTGGGATAGATAGACACACACCATTGCATTGCGCCGGAGGAAGGAAGTTGTTGTTGGCTTGGCGGACGGATGCATGCATTGGCGGGCTGCGCACTCGTTGCCCGGAGTTGCAGGAGTTGTTTTTGGGGGGCTCAGGATTGCTGGCCTTTTTATAGCACGATTTTCGTCGCACTTATCAATCTCCCCTCCCCATGTTTAGAATGGGCAGGTCGGTGATGGGAGACGTACTATGTATGCATATCAAAGCAATCATGCCAAGCAAATTTCGGCTTGTTGGCCTTTCTTCGTGTTGTTGCGCCGAGGCGCATGTGAGGCCCAGTTCGCTTGGTCGGGTTGATCCACTATATGAAGAGGAAGGGTTAAGAAAAATCAGGCCTCGTTATAACTGGCCTGGATCTTCACTGTATACACGAGCAACGAAGAGAAGAGAGTAAAACCAGTTGGTATCCGTATCACATTACATTTTGAGTTTGGCATTTAGTTGACCTCGTTAGGTCTCGTTCTATTGTACAACAAGAGCGGCATTTCCCATTTCAAGACGTTTCCGAATCAAAAGCCCGTCCTACAAAAATGCCTCCCCCCCACGCTATGGGGACGCCCCATCATTGTAGTGGCCTTTTTTCCTTCATATTTCTCATTTGTTCTGTTTTTACATGACCCCACTTCGCTGAGATTTTTTAAGCGTCGATGAAGCCCTTAACGTTGCTCAACCAGCGGGTGTACTCGCGCTGCTCCTTGACGTCGACGTAGTCCGGGACGAAGACGGCCAGGGCCTGGGTGATGCCGCGCTCCTCGAGGAAGCGCTCCATGAGGACCTGGAGGTCGTCATCGAGGCTGCCGAAGGGGGGACCGGGGTAGACGTCGGCGCGCTTCTGGGCGGCCTCGGGGCTCTCGACCTTGGCAACCTTTGCGTCGTCGTAGTAGAAGAGGTTCTCGACGACGATGTTGCCGTCCTGGGCGGTGGCGTCGATGTTGAGGGCGCCGGCCGCCTTGCCGGGCTTCTCGATGACGATGGACAGGTTGATGGGCGCGGCGTTCTCCTCATCGAGTTCCTCATCGAGCTCCTCGTCCACCTGCTCCTCGGTGGCACGGCCCTTGTGCTGGCCGTTGCCCTGGAGGGCGTCGTCCTCGAGGCCGTCCTCCTCCAGGGCGCTCTCCTCGGCGTAGGGGTCGTAGTTGGTGATATCAGCAATGGAGAAGCTGATGGTGATTCTGCAATTGGTGTTAGCCACAGGCGTTCAAAGTGTCAATTGGAAGTATGTTTGGGGGAGAAAAACGTACTGCTCATCGCCAAAGCTGCGCTCCAGCTTGACGACCTCCTGTCCGGGGGTGTCAATCAGCTTGAAGGCGCTGTTGTTGAGGAAGTCCTTGATGCTGGCGGGCTCCTGCTCGCTAGTCTTCATGTCCTCCTCGATCTGGAGCTCGCTCTCGAGCTTGGCCGAGAGCTCGTCATCGGTCTCGGTATCGGCGGCCCTCCGGAAGCCGGTGGTGGAAAAGGTCGCACGGGAAGATGGCAGAGCGCGAAGAGACGAGGCCTTGACGAAGGTGCTGGGACGGGCAACGGCGGCCGACTGGCGGAGGGCGAGACGGGCGACGGCGCGGGGCGCAGATCGCGCAATGGTGCGGACGGAGAGCATTATGAATGTGGAGGAGGGGAGAGAAGATAGTTGTGTGATTTTCTTCGGTGTTGGTATTGTAGAAGCAGAGGAACGATAAACTCGTGGTTGAATAAGTTTGATGGCTGATGTAAAGCTTCTAGAGCTCTTGTGAAATTTTTAGACGGGGTCTCTCAGACGAAGACTCCCGCTGACTGGACGAATGACAATGCGCTGGCTGACAACTGGAGAATCCTCGACTCGGCAAGAAGCGGGATGCGAATACGCTCACGTGACTGGCCTGGAGACCATTCTCCCAACATCAACTCTAGGCTCATCAGAACAGAAGTTACAACAACTTCACCGCTTCACTGCCACTTCACAGCTATGAAACTACGATGCAAGGATTCTAGAGACTGGCTCGATGGGTCTTTCACAAGTACCTTGCAATGACCTAGAGACTCGCTCAATAGGTTGATTACAGCTTTTCTTCTTCAACCTCGTTGTACATGTCCTCGCTCATCCAAAGAATGACCGCAGATTTTGCGCCTCCATGATGTCCACCCAGTGGACCGAATTACATCCTGGCATCTCGTTATCGTACGCCGCCCAAATCGCCTGGACCAAACTCTTGGCCATGATAATCGGCTTGGGCGGCAGGGTATTCTCAAGCATATTCAGTCTTTGTAGCACAAACCCGCGCGCATTACCCACATCAATCGACAGCTGCGTTGGCAGATTAGGTTCGTGTGCTGTTTGTCCGACGTCGCCGAGCTGGTCCATAAATTCTGCAATGTCGCAGCTCTCGTGGTTGGCGACGATTGGCATCTCCTGTGGGGCTGTGATATTATCGAGCCAAGACCCTCCGCTCCAGGAACTCGCTGGTAAGTCGAGTCTGAGGCCAGTACTTGCAGTGATGCAGAGAAGTGGCTGTACCATCCGACTGCCCGACTCTGGCGGGATATGTTCCAGGATCTGAATCAACCGGAGGCTCAAAGGGACGATCCAGTCCTCCCAGGGAACTGGCCCACGCCTTGAATCCGACGAAGTATCTGGGATTCGTAACGCCACCAGATCCGGAAAGGTCTGGTAAAGTTGCAGCAGTGCCGCTATTCGGTATGCCTCAGCCACTTGCACGAGATGCATGCAAGGGGTGTGCTGGTCTCCAGTCTCGCTCGTGGGCACTACCGAGTCGTACTCGAGTTGGAGCAATTGCTCCTCAATCTTTGGTGCTTCTTCCATTTGCCTCAGCACCGTCTCGACGTCGCCAGCTGTAGGCGCTTGCTTCCTGACATTGTGACGGAAATTGCGACATAATCTGATTGCGCTCGTGAAGAGTGTCGATGCCGTTGTTGAGATGCCGGTCCAGGGATGCGGTATGTCATCCGCTCGTTTCGGCGGGTCAGGACTCGGGGTTGCTGGGGCTTCGAGTGTCTCCTCTGGTGAATAGTCATAGCTAACAACCGACAAGAGCATATCGCAGTACACCCAACTCTTGTTGAAAAAATTCAGGACATTGCTGTCTTGGTCACGGAGTTCCGGTTGTTGCCGGTTGATCTGGTCAAGTAAGGACTTGGCCGCCTTCAAGAACGGCATCCCCAGTTGCCCTGCGTCTATCCAGCACAAAGTGGTCCCAATGCAAAACAGCGAAAACAGCAGGCCGGTGGGAATCGAATCGACGTAGGTAACGTTCTTTGCTATGGCTAGCTCGTTGTGGATCACTTTCGTTGCCGTCTTCATCATGGTGAGAGATGTCTGCCTCATATATGGTATCCTCGTGGCCAGGAAGGATGCCGACATGCTCTGAAGACAGGCTGAAACTGATTCCGATTCTGACCAAAGCGAAGTAGCCAGGATACGATTCAGGTTCATATTCGAGTCATACGCAGACCATACCCCGCACACACTTTTGAACCACTGGTTGATGAGTACTGAAGGAACATGGGTGATGGCTGGCGGGATGTGGGTGTGGTAACCCTGGTGATCTCGAGTAGTTACGAGGGTAAAGTCCGCATCCTTTTCTGGTAGGACTTCAACCTCTTCGTCTGGCAGGAAATCCGGTGCATTCGATTGATTCAACGTCAGAGGAACAATCAAGTTTGACGAGGAACCTTGACGTCCCCATATGTCGACATCGTTGGGGGCGTTGATGATCTCAGGTTGAGCAGGTATATCAGGTTGAGCCGGTATATCAAATGGGTCATCGTTGGCCCAGCCGTAGTCGATCAAGCCAAATGAAGATGGGCTTGTGTTTGGGATTCCGGGGACCAGTGAGTCGGATATTGGGTCCATGTTCATGCTCGCTAGAGAGAACTCGGAGACGCCTGGAATCTGGGCTGTCGAACCTGCCGAAGTGCTGCTCGCCTGGCTCCCCTGCTTCTTCGTTGCCGCAGCTTTGGCCCTTTTTCCGCGGACGCCGGCCTTGGTCTTTGTCTCGTGCTTGTACGACCATCTAAACTCACGCTGGTAGCCACCACAGGTCCAGCCCTTGCTGGTACATACTCGGCATTCCGGCTTCGTCTCGTCACATTTCAACTAGAACTACTTAATCTCTCGTATGGACATCAAGGGTAGCTGATGCGACCTACGTGTTTGACTTTGCATGTAACACAGCCCGACCTTGACCTTGGCTTGCCAGCCCCGGTTGTCGCTTTCGTCGTCGCGGTCGCCGGAGCGCCGGTATCGGCGGTATCCGGAGATGGTGTCATGTCGGAAGCACTGTGGTATCGGGCAATGCCATTGTGTAATGCAGGAAAGTTCAAGATTGACTGAGCACGGCGATATGACAGAAGAGATGAGGAGACCTAGCCATCTGCGATAAGAGGATCGACGGCAGTTATAGCCCGCCTGGCACGTGCGTGCAGAATGCGGGGGGGCGGTTCCACCAAAAGCAACGCCTTGCTCTTATCAGGAAAGGATGAACAGAGAGAAGAATGGATCAATCATCAGGCACCCTTGGTCCCTTGGGTGCCAGTTGGCCACTTAATTAGTCACTGAGACATTTGACACACCATGTTCATCGCTACCCGCTCCGCCGAGCTGGGATTCGGGGCTTCGGTCTTGTCACTTCCAAGCTAGTCTTATCGCTTGCTAGCAGGCTCGTAGCCTATCACAACCTAGGTACTCCGTAGTTTTGTCATCATTTCCAGGTAGCGAACAGGTCCCTCAACCAAATGCCGGTACCGATTCACGATTGACGCCCGCTTGCTGATAATGAAGCGTTCTGTGCTATCAAAAGACTGTCACATTTTAGTGTTGCGTATCACAGACTGCTGGACTCTGAATTTTGAATTACGTGGGAGTCATGTGTGAAGTAATTGGTACATTTCTATCATATCTATCATTATTGGGATTCCATCCCGTCGCAATACTCAAAAATTCCTCACAGCTTGGTCCTGCAGCATCCTCCCAGCGCCAACTCGCTAACCTTGTCGGTTGCGTCCCGCGCACCCTGGCCCTTAGCGGCAACCTGGCTGGGTGTAATGGAGTACGATGCTGGCACGTCCATGACGGGGTTGCAGGTGAAGAAGTGACGCGGCCGCAGCAGCAGGGTGATGGGCTCGGCGGGCATGACGGGGAAGTCTTCGGGGGCGGGGAAGTGAGTGATGCCGAAGGTGTGCCAAAGGACGATGTCGGTGTTGGCGATGCCCTCGGTACCGTCGCCGATCCACTCGGTGATTCCGTGCGAGGGCGCTCCGGAGGTTTGGGGCACGTGGTCGCCAGCGGGCCAGAGTTGATCGTCGGCATCTGGGGTGTTGGGTTAGTATCGTGGGACTCGTCAAGGGCAGTGGAAGATTGTAACTTACACTTTGTAACATGCACGGCGTGGCGGGCAAAGGCAGCGCGCTTCCACACCAATGAACCCTCCTTGGGAAGTAGTCCAGGCACCTCTCTGCTGACAATCTTGTACGACACGGGCTTGCCGCTCTGGGAGTTGAGGACGCTCTCGTTGCACATGTCCCACGTCCTTGAAGTGGCGCCGTTGTAGTCGGTCATGGACTGTGCCGTGGTTTCGAGACGAGTGCGCTTGGCGTAGAAGGCGTTTCCGTAAAAGTTCTCGGGGCTGCCGACGGGGGCATCTGATGCCATAGCGTCGACCATGTTGACGGTGTTGTTCGGGCCGTCGATGTTGGGGTTGATGCGAAGGCAGAACAGATGCTGGTGGTTGTGGGCGTTGACTCCTGCAGGGTATTAGAATAGTTCAGAAATGAGAGAGATGATCGAGTTACTGACCCTTGGAAACTTCGGTGCCCCAGCCGTGGGTATCCTCGCCCTCGTGCATGACGTAGGTGTTGAGGATACCGGTCAGCTTAATGTCAGGCTGGATGGTTCCATCTTGCTATTGAGCTGTCAGTAGCTGCTCAGTCGAATTACGTAGTCAAGGAAGCACTTACATGGAAGACCCATTGCACGGCGTACTCGTAGTTGGCGGCAGTGAAGATTTGTTGGATAATGAGCTTTCGGGCGCGGGTGACAATGGTCGAGTCGTCTCTGAAGTCGGTGTGCTTGAAGAGGATGCCGTCGTCCTCCTCGTGGATGCAGATGGCGTTCTTGACCTTGCGGACACCGCCGGCCTGGGTGGGCATGAAGGCATCGAGATAGTGGATAGATCCCTTGCAGTCGCAGCCGAGGGCAAGGCTGTTGGTGAGATAGCCGGCGCCGTACTCGCCGAGGTCGAAGGCGTGCTTGCGCTGGTGAGGGTGCTCCGGGTTTCCATAGGGGACAACCATCTCGGAGAGGGACATGCGGTAGAAGATGGGGCGGACGTTGCCCTTGTCATTGAAGGTGATGTTGTTGAAGACGAGGCCCTCGCGGTAGTTGAAGCCGATGTGGAACTTCCAGTTCTGCCACTCAATCTCACGGCCGGTGCCCGTCATCTTGAAGGACACGCCCTCTGGCTGGGTGATGTTGATGGGCTTGAGGTTGGTTCGGTAGCCGCCCTGCTTCTCGATGGCAAGGTGGTGATACTCCAGAGGTGGGTTCATGCGCAGAGGCCGGCGGATCTTGGGCACGTCAATGGCGATGATCTTCTGCTCGACGGCGTTCCAGATGGGGCAAAAGTCCAGGGGATACTGGTACTGGCAGTTGTCGACGTCGGGTCGGTAGTACATGAGGGCCTGCTGGAGACGCACATTGCTGCCGAATCGCTCGTCGTAGCCGATGGTCCAGGGATCGCAATATACCTTGTGCATGTCTTCGGCTGGGACGCCGCTGATGGCGCATTGCTCAATGACCTTGGGGTCGACGCGGCAAGCATGCTCGACAGCTGAGAGCTCTTCGATGGTGATCTATTTCGTACGTTATTAACATTGAAGTCCATTGAAGTCCATTGAAGTCATGTGTGGTTCAAGTTGAAAAGAACTTACAATGGGCTGGGCGCCGTGAACCTGGACCCACTTGGTGATCTTGGGTCCCGAGAGATCAACCAGACCCTCGTAGACCTTGCCGCCAGGCGCGATAACAACGACATCGGCGACTCGATCGGGACGGGGCACGTTTTGCGAGTCGGCGAGCCAGGCCGTCATCTGCGCCTTGCGAGGTTCCTGCAGCGAGACGACGTGGAAGTTGACCTCGCCATGGGCGCGCTTGACAATGGCAATGGCCAGCTCAATCTCGACGCTCGAGAGCGGATCGAAGGGGTGGGGGAGGTAAGTCGGCATGATGGAAGACTTTGGAAGCCGAATCTTGTGAGGACTTTTTTGTTTGAGTGAGTGGGATAGAAACAAGAGCTTCCTGGGAGGGAGTACGGGTTTATGTATCTGCCATTATGGCCCATTATCTCGACTTATCGTGGGGTTGTCATGAGAGGCAAAATACCCGGACATGCGGACACTGGGTGGGACCGTCGCCGCAAACAAGCCCCCGGCAAATGCAAGATCATCAGCTTCTCTTCCTACTAGGCAATCCGTTCCAATCCAGCCAACCGGCAAGGGCAGTGAGTATCGCATCTCTCTGGCGCTGCATCTTAGCCTACCTGACTCGTCCAAATCGCGGGGAAAGAGACCCTCACGGCCAAGGAATCCCAGTTCCCAAACTTCAAGCCCGCTCTTCGTCTTATTCCCTCTGTGGGAATTTGACCCGGAACGGGCTAGCTGACTGGTCAGTTCTATTCGCAGTTGGCCCCTTCATCTTGCCACCCTGGCTCAGCCTATCTCGAATCCTTATCACGTTTGCGGGGAAGCCTTCACGATGCCTATCAGACGCTAATCGCCAAAGCGGAAATCCTTACCGGCCAACTCCTCTGCCTGCTCTGATACGTAAGCAGGTTTCGTTTCAAGAGACATCATGGTTGTATTTGCCCATTTCTCTCTAGCTCTGCTGTCGATCCGCTTGTCATCCGCCTCCATCAGACACCACATATTTCTGGGAATAATTGCCCGCTTCGTCCTAGTGCCGGCTCATCGCTGGCCTCGAAACGCCTCCGTCTCGTGGCCGTTTCGCTAATCAGATCGCATTCAATGGCTGGAATCCCTGACTATTATTGCCACACTGGGTCGAAATCGTTATTTTGGTCGTTTCTGGCTTACATTGACGGACAGTACGAGAATGGTGATCGTGAACATCATCTAATACTTTGAAAACTTCCAATAATAGCTAACTTTTCCGATATTCCGAATCACGCTCAGATGCCTCGTTTGACATTTATCAACCCCCGGCCTCTCTTCTAAGAGCTCTGAGTTGTCTTGGCCGATGGGGAGAACATGTATAGTCATCGCACTCGCCTCTTTTCATGGCCGATCTCAGTGTGTAAGTCAACAGTCACACACAGCATCCCTAACGAGCCCATCTATTTCCGCGTTTGCACTCGATAACAAAACACATCCCCCTCAGTTCGACCGGTGTCCTGCATACACTGTACAGTACAGACGCACATATAGCCCAACTGAGAATAGAGCCAATATACATGTACGCAAACACGGCTAGGCGCTGACTGACCCAGATGACCCCACGAAATCGATCTGACTTCCGTCACCAATCATAGGTGCAGTGAGAAGACATTGGTTTCGTTATAATACGGGTAACGGAGCTTACATGGATGCCCCTAGTCTCAACTCGCAATCGCCTCTCCCTCCTTTTGGCGGCCCCCTAGCGATTGGCCCTGTCGAAACATGAATCGATCAGCAGGACGCCCAACTAGCTGTTGAAACTCTATTACCCTTTAGGGATTCCGCCACTACTTTTATCATAATGAAGAAAGCCTCATTCATAGAGAGGGGTCAAGACTCTATTAAAGGCTGCAAAAGTCTCATACTCTTTGGCCGATTTAGATCTCCAGTACACTTCCAGTCACCATGAATCGAATCCCCTATTGAATCATTCTTTGGCATAATAGATTTTTTCTCCCTGGGATGCGACATGTTCTACAAGATTCCAAGTCAATTCAACAGCCCTTTCTACCAAGCCTACAAGTCTACATCTGATTTCTCCCGCAACTTCGTCGTTCATCTAAGATGGCCGCTTCACAGAGTACCCCAGTTTCCGGGGAAGGCCATCTACAGGCTCGATTATCGAGACTAACAATGGTCGCCATGACGTTTGCCATTCTAAAGTATGCGCTTTCAGACTCCAGAGAGTAGACCAATGAACTGATTGCCTCGTCACAGCACATGGATCTGCCTCGCTGGCACCATGGGTCTTGTCATGCCCTCCGGAGGCTCTGTTGCCTTTCTCTACGGTTTCGTATTCTGTGTGCTGTGCAATTTTACCGTCGTCGCGAGTCTAGGGGAGCTTGCAGCTCTTTGGCCAACGGCTGGTGGCCAATATCACTTCGTCTACGCCCTTTGCACAGAACGATGGAAGAAGATGATAGTAAGGCCCCGGTCTTCCCCTTGCAAGGCAAACATGGAAAAATGCTGACATCATACAATAGAGCTTTCTTGTCGGCTGGATAAATATTGCCGGTTGGTTGACACTCGTCACAACCGAGGGTTTTTTTGCAGGTTAGCACAATCCCCTGCCCCCTCTACTTCCTCTTACGACAACTACACCATACTAACTCTAAACCAACACCAGCTCAGTTCATCTCTGCTGCCAGCGTCATTGCATCTGATGGGAGGTATGAACCTGAACCATGGAAAACATATCTGTTCTTCGTTGTCATAGTATTCTTCGTCACTGCCTCAAACATATGGGGCAACAGGATTCTAGGAGCATGGAATGATGCCGCATGTAAGAATCCATCCTTGGCAACATTATCATCAACCAACATGCTGACGACACTTCCAAGTATACTGGTCCATCCTAAGTGTAATCATCATCAGCATCGTTCTGCTTACCATGTCATCAAAGACAAACGCAACATACGTCTTCACCAACTTCAGCAACGAGACTGGGTGGTCCGATGGAATGGCCTGGATCCTGGGTCTCCTCCAGTCTGCTCTTTCTCTTATTGGGTTCGATGCCGTGTTGCATATGACTGAAGAAATGCCACACCCGGCTAGGGATGCACCTCGAGCCATGATCTACGCCATTGCTGTTGGCGGAGTCACGTAAGAAATACACATATATGTTGACAATGACACAGCTAACCATGACAGTGGAACCTTCTTCATTATTGTCATACTATTCTGCTTTGCAGACTCCTCTTCCATCATGTCAACATCGACTGGGATGCCAATCTCCGAATTGATGCTCCAAGCGACCAAAAACCGTACTGCCGCCACCATCATGACGATCATGCTCGCCATCTGCTTCATCAACGGCACCAACGGCTGCACGACGAGTGCTAGCAGGCTCATCTTCTCTATGGCCCGAGACAAAGGTTTCTTTTTCCACCGATACTTTGAACACATTCACCCTACCCTCAACGTGCCGGTACGCGCCGTAGTCCTTTCACTAGTCTTCAACCTGTTATTCGGACTACTTTACCTGGGCCCAACGGTTGCCTTCAATGCATACATTGCGTCATGTACCATCTTCCTAAACCTCTCCTATGCTTTCCCTATTATCCTCCTCCTTATAAGAGGCAGGTCTATCCTATCAAACTACCAGACTCCAGAGACACCGTTCAAGCTGGGAGCGACGCGGGGCACTGTGATGAACTGGATCGCCGCTACATACGTCGGGGTGACAACGGTGGTATGATGTCCCATTCAACACATGTCAAAGTTGCCAGCTCACATTTTGTTTCAGTTCTTTTGTTTTCCTCCAGCTCTTCCCGTGTCTGCAAATTTCATGAGTAAGCGGTCGGATCTAATCCTTCCAGTTCCCATCACTGACCTTCTTAGATTACGTTCCTGCCGTCATTGGAATATTCGCGATGCTCATTTTAGCATGCTGGTGGGCATATCGAAATACTTTCGAGGGACCGGTAAATCCATCCTCTCATCTCTTGCACAAGGTTGTCGCACTAAGAAGAAATTATCTAATATTTGGGGGAATAGGAGTTCGATGTCATCATGGGGGTCCAAGGTGGTTCTGGGGGGGACACGACTGGCTTGGACACGCCTACCTTGGAGCAAGAGGAGAAGATTGGGAGGGTGACTTGAGCTACAGTACTGGCCTGGCATTGACCATGGCTCATTCTGTTTTCTTTAGTCGGCGCATAAACATTTCTTTGCGACGACGCCTCATTTTTCTAAAAGATGGCATATGATTGAAAAGTGGCACGGCTTTTATGAGACTAAATAGAAGCGTTATATTCTGTTTGACGATCATCCTCTTCCAGGAAGCCATAGATCAATCAGGTCTGTCTAGTCTATGGTTGTGCTTCGCACCAAGTGCCAGTCCTTGTAAAAATGGACACCTGCTTGAGTTCCCCTTCGCTACCCATAAGCAGGGTATCTTGATAGTAGAAGCTCAATGTCTGACTGCGGTACCTCTAGAAGCAATGTCTTCCACATAGGATCTGGCTGAATGATGAACCCGGTTGCTGAACGCCAAATATGAACGAAAATCTTGGCCCGTTTCGCTATTATTCTCTTCGTTCCATGACTAGCAAGCGAGCCGTCGATGTGGGACTTTGAGAGATGATTTGAAGGTGTAGGGTATCTCGAGCGGTCATGAGTCGTGGAGGCTGGAGGCATGATATTTGTTTGCCCTAGGCCAAATATACAGCGACAAGGGTGCTAAACCAGATCAAAAGTAAATTCCCGCTGCTCTCTTACTTTTCATCAATTTTGGTAAGTTGTCGCCTATGATGATGGGAAAGTGGCAGGCCGGACCTGGCCCTCGCTCGTCACCTTAACCCACTTGAGCTGAGGTAGATATGACCAAGAGCCTTCCCAGAGATGCAAAGCGTTGACGTTTTCGGTGGCCAAGAGGTCTGGCATCACTAAGAGATGGTGTTAGCAACGAGGCAGTTGAGGGGTCTCCGAGGTTCAACTCACAAAATCCATTTTTGTACTCAGTCTCCAGAGTGGAGATGGTGTCTCTTAGAAGGTCCTCTCTCATGCTGGCGGGTCGACCAGGACGACGATTTTTCTTGATGTTTTGATACTCTTCGTCATGTTGATGGACGAAACTGTTTCGGTAAGCGAATGAAGCAGCTAGCTTAATCAAAGCGGCTTACGAGTGAATCATGTGCTGAACCTCTTCAATCTCGGGAGCCACTGAAGCATCCTGAGCACCCTTGACGCGCAGAGCCTGCTGGAAAAAAGTGACTCGGTCAACTTGTAACTGTTAGAAATTTCGCTGCATGGGGAGCTGGGTGTCTTTGTGGACTTACCGAGCGGCTGATCCTTCCTTCTCCTTGTGGCGGCCTCCTTCAGAATCCGTTGATCTCTCACCGCGGCCTTGTGAAGTCTCAAGGAGTCTCGAGACTTTGCGTGGAGGGAGTTGATGACGCCATTGCGCTTCTTGGAGATTTGCTTGCGCGTCTTGTCGAGTGAGCCTGGCATGTTGGCGGATGAGGTGGAGATCTTGAATATTCAGTTTTTCGTCTCCTGTAAGTTGTGTTTAGCAATGATTTTTCTGGGTTCAATCGCCTGGGATTTTTTTCCGGGTCCACATATCGGTGTGGCCGGCTGGATGACGGCGGCGGGTATTCGTCGGCTAATGGCCGAAGCCAGACCAGACAGTACTGCACCTAATGGCTGTAGGATCATGGCATTAATACCAGTCATTTGTGTATTTTTTGATCGACTTTCTGTCCGGGTCAGAAATGTTGACGGTGCAATGAATAAATAGCCGAGTCCATGGATACGTGCACACTGTAGCTGTTCAATGTATCTCCCCCGCATCATGACTGTCTTGAGCCTGTTGGGCATGGTAGACATGATGGGCCTCGGTTCATCAATGCAAGCGGGACGAACCACTTAAGATTCTCAAAACCATCATCGATCGGCTCAAAAGCATGGTATCGGTAGTTCCCGATAACCCTGTTTCCCTTGATAATTGCTTGACCTGATTTTCGTCGTTCGTTCCACTGCAGGAACATGGCATTCACCATTGCAGGGAAGCGATATTTGGTCTTACTTGTCGTTTATACCCCGCTGATTGATGAACAGCGAGACTTGTGAAAAAGAGTACCCCTTTTATTCGCAACTTGTCAACAAAAAAGTTACACAGCCTAAGTCCATTTGCTTCAGGCTCCAGCGGACTCACGGCCTATTATTGCGGCCGGCCTCGTGGATCAACACATGGCTCGAGTTGTTCCATTGATCGATAGGCCTTGCCCGCCTATCCCTCCAGGGAGCAAAAGCGCCCGTCATAGCGGGGTACATCCGTTGTCAGCGGCTTCGAGGGCCCATGATGTTGCTGGGGGAATGCCCAAAAGCGGGTACTAAGCTATTTTTGGGCCAGTGTGTGCCAGGGGCGTGCCTAATTAACAACGCGCTTTAGGCGAACGATGGGCGCGTCCTGGGTACCGAAGTACATGCCTAAACACCTGCCGGGCTGCTTTGCTAAATTGCTCCCAACTTGCCAAACCACAACTCCACCGCCTCCATCGACACTATCTCTTCCTTCTGCATCTTTTGCCTCGCCTGCCTCTCTCATCTTTGTCCGCCAAATTGGCCCACCTTCTGTGTCTGTTCCCATTCTGCTGGCTTATTCTGGTGCTTCTCTATCCGTCTCGCTGGCTTGTTGTTCTTCTTTCAGCACGTGTCCCACCAAACATCGCGTGCAAACCACCCCACGACGCGTCCAACACTCCTCCCGGACCCATGCACCATTGTTGACATATGCACTTGCGAACTTGCCAGGTGTAGCCCTGCTCGAATCCGCCTCGAGAGGTTGCAGGCCAGGGACTCGAGGGACTGCACTCGAAACCCTCGCCAAGGCGATATCGCTCCAAGATGGGTGTATCCGGTACGGCTTCCATACTGCTTAGTCCATGCCTTCCAGGGACGGTGATAGTAATTAGTTGACAGGCCTTCTCCCACTCCTCAAGTCGATTCAGAAACCGGTAGAGCTCAAAAGCTATGCCGGCCAAACCCTCGGTGTGGACGCGTATGGATGGCTCCATCGCGCCGCCTACTCATGTGCTCTCGAGCTCGGTCAGGACAAGCCAACACAGAAGTAAGCGCCACTACTCGACAACATTTGAGACGGTCCCAATTAACTGTCTCCAGGTACATAACTTCCGCCATGAACCGAGTCAGGATGCTTCGCCATTTTGGAGTAACGCCCTACATGGTCTTCGATGGAGACTTCCTCCCCAGCAAGGCCGCAACCGAGGATTCTCGCGCCAAGAAGAGGAATGAGAAAAAAAAGGCCGCCATGGAGCTACTCAGAGCCGGAAAACCATCCCAGGCCACTCAGGAGTTCCAAAAATGCATCGACATCACCCCCGAGATGGCCTCCGCCTTGATTCAACACCTCAAGAAGCTTGACATTCCCTACGTTGTTGCCCCATACGAAGCCGACGCGCAACTCGTATACCTCGAACGACAGGGCCTCATCCACGGCATTCTCTCGGACGACTCCGATCTCCTCGTTTTCGGCGCGAAGAAACTGTTGACCAAGCTCGATCAATACGGCAACTGCATCGAGATCAGCCGGAAGGACTTTTGCCGATGTCGCGAGGTTTCGTTAACTGGGTGGTCTGACGCCGACTTTCGAAGGATGGCTATCATGAGCGGGTGCGACTACCTGGACGGTCTACCTGGGATGGGGTTAAAGACGTCATACCGAATGCTTCGAAAGAGCAAGACTCCTGAGCGCGTGGTTCGGATGATCCAGTTCCAGGGCAAACGTGTTTCGGAAAACTATTTAACGCAGTTCTATCAAGCGGAGCTAACATTTCTTCATCAATGGGTCTTCTGTCCCACCAAACTGGGCTTGGTTCATCTGACCGAGTTGGATGGAACGCGGACCGCGGACGAGATGCCCTTCATTGGAGCATTTGTTGATGCCGAGGTGGCTCAGGGTGTTGCAAAGGGAGATCTCAACCCCATGACGAAAACCCCAATTGTCTTGCCCACAACGCCATCCAAGAGAAGGCATTCTCAGTCGGCAGTCGGGGCTGTGGCGATGGCAAAACCGCCTGCGAAACCAATCAGCTCCTACTTCAATGGCCATCACCGGGTTCCCATGGGCGAAATGGATCCCAACTGCTTCGAAGTCGATCCTCAGCGAGTTACGCAAATTACCGGAGGAGGATTGGTCCCACGCGTGTTTCCTTTACCTCGACCATACCTGCACGAAGGGGATCGGCCAGCCCCAGCTGGGGTAACAAGCCGCACGAGTCCCACACGTACGCGCACATCACCGCGACTCATGCGTCGTCGAACAGAGCCGATTACCAACATGCTAGCCCGCATGTCCAGCAGCCCTGCTCTCTCAAGGCGGACCTCGTCCAGCATCGCAACCTCCAGCTCACCAGTGGTCGCCTCACCAGATCTCCCAAACAGGCCGCCAAAGAAAGCGCGCTTGTGTGAGGAGCATGAGCCTGATTTGAAGGATGCTTCTCCTCGGAAGAGCAAGTTCTTCTCAATGCCCAAGCCGCGAAGGAGTCCAAGAAAGACAAAGAGCGATGCATATCTGTTGTCAGACGACTCTATCGAAGAAGCCTTGCGAGATCTCCCCGACTTCGACGGCTGGAAACCGGCCCACAAGGCCAAGAAGTCCATCTCCATCTTCGACGACAATAGCCAGGGAAATAGCACGACTTCGGCCGACACGGAAAGCCAACAGTTAGCAATCAAAGACGAAACTCCGATGTCGTCATTGGAAGCATCTATGCCTCCCCCTCAGACCAAGGCTCCGATTTCACAACCCTCCATCACTCCTCGGTCGACCTTCAGTCGCTTTACCTACGCGTCCAGATCATCCGTCACCCCCGGATCTGCCTTATCGGAGGCGCCCTCCTCTGTCTTCAGCGATGTGTCCATGGCCTCGACCGCACCGTCTACGGTCGCCTCCCGCATGACCCCTTTGCAACGCCTGGGCGCGCGAGCCATGAATAACCCCATGTCGCCCAAGCTTGGAAAGCCGCGCAAGAGCCTCAATACCGATTTCCTCGCTAGCGTTCCCGTCAACCCTTCCTTTATCCCTCTCCCCAGGGTCGATCTCAAGGAGGTCGAGGCACTGAACCGAACTTACGGCAGCGAAGATCAGATCATCCCCGATAGCGACGGGGAGGACGAGGACTTTGAAGCCCCACCCAAGAAGCTCAACCTTTCTCGCTTTGCCTTCTCATAGGCACTCCAACACATCGATCTTGTTTTCCCTTACAAGTTAAATAGGCGGTTTCAACTGAGGGAGAATGACTTTTATAATGACCTAACACCTTGGTTGGCGTTTACATGCTTGTTTTCTGGTTTCTTGTGGCTACTTGTTCACGACAGCGCGGTGTTGTTGTTCTGTACATATCCATGTAGCATCGTGTTGTCAGTGTTTGGTAGATGAACGGGAGTCGGCTTTGCAGTAGGAACGGAAACAGAATATCGGACCGGCGTCATGGAATCATTTGCTAAGTAGCAAAAAACAATTATATACCGCTTCATCTCATCATCATTATATGCCCAGGTTTCTCTGTGCCTCTCAATGTCTCTCCGTGCCTCTCCATGACTCACGTGGCCAGTATCACGCACCCATCATGCACCCCTCACATAGCCCAGTCTCGAAGGGTTCGAACATTGTACAGAAAACCCGTTAATAATCAATTCATGATACGTGCCACCAGCCACTTAGGCGTAAACACCTCTTTACAAATCTATGAACAAAGCGCTGCCAACCAACCGATCCCCTAGTTCGCCCCCAACGCCTCATTGGGTCAACGCCAAAAACCCCGTTTGTTTGCTGGACTCTCTGAGGAGCACTTCCCAAAGTCGTTTGAAACAAGTTAATAAAAGGACGAAGAGGTGGGGTGGAATGATTCTAAAACCATGCAGGCTGTAAAGAAGTGGCATTCGGTGAAAATGGCCAGGAACTCCAAACAATGATGCCGTGGTCTAATTATACCGAAGTAAAACCCACGCTAGCGCTGTCCCGACTCCAGATCAAAGCACCTGTAGGCAAGCTTGGGTGAGGCCGATGTCATCATGTAAGCCATCATGGACTCTTCAATTCTCCCATAACAAGCCTCGGGCTGTTTGCATTCATTTCTAGCGACGGCTGGCGGACGCGGGGGCCGTGGTGCTTGACAAGTCCGAGTTGAAAGCCCATTCACCTGGAAAAGAACTGTCAGTTTTGCACGTTGAGCTATAGGGGGGAAGGCTGTACCTTTAGCCAGGTTCTCGGCTGTGTCTTCAAGAAGAATGACCCGTCGCTTGTTGCAGTACGAGGTCTTGTCCATGATGTCCACCTTGAGCTTAGCATCAGATAGTTCATGGATCGGCTTTTCGAACATTTCCGATAGGTTCTCGACTGCCATCTCAAGATCCTTTTGATTGTCTTCGAAAATTTCCGTCAGGTTGTTCTTAGCGAGGTAGAAAGCGAAAGCATAGGTCCACTTAAGGGTTTGTCGACAAGTCTGCAGAGCCTGGGAAGCCGAGTTGAGGTACTGGACTTCGATCCAGGACATGCGAGAGGCGGTCTGAAGCTGAACCATCTTCTTCTCCGTCTTGTGGGCGATGTCCTTATCCAGCTTTGCTGACTGTTCATGGTTCGCGTATCGATTGTAGTAGTGAAGGTAGCGTTCCAGGGAAGTTCTAGACTTTGTCTGGGCGTCTCGAGCCTCTGCACCGCTCTTCTCCTCGAATCGGTTGCAGTTGTACCAGCTTGTGCCGTGTTCGGACCACAGGCCCATGCACATCCAGCAGAATTCATACTTGCACTTGCGGCAAGTCATGTGGTTGCAACCTCCATTCTTCTCTATAGTTGAGTTGCACTTGGGGCATTCCTTGGTATTGGCTGATATCCAATTCGCCGTCTCCGAGTCATCAGCACACTTCTTCAGCCATTTCTTGACGAGATGGCACGGGGCTGGCTGATGATCTGGGTTCGGGCATCCAAAGCAGAATCTATTGCCACATCGACACTCCACAGTTGGAACAATCTTTTCGAGGTCCTTCTTCTTCACAACGCACTCAATAGCGTTGGGGCAGTCTGGAGCAGGACACCACTTGAAGACATCCTTGTCCTCGACGTATGTTCGGTTGAGAAGTTCATGGTATCGGTCCGTCAAATCGTGAGTCACTAACAGATCCAACGAACGAGAGTCGAGGATGCGCCCACAGCCATCAGAGGGACACTGGATCCTCGCGGCCTCACCTTCATCGCGGATTTTCTGCGTCAGGTAATGACGATAACAGTCTACACAATACCGATGGCCACACTTCATGGCAAACGACTGTAGACCTTTGTCATCCTCGCAGCAGATGTCACACATGAAACCAGGAAGCGACTCGAGCTTGGGTAGAGTGGACGAGTTACTGCTGAGTCCGGCGGCCTCCAGGACCTTTTCGGGACGGTCCATGTAGTCCTCGAGCAAGCGCTCCTTGTTCCATCGAAAATGACGTAGAAGGATTGCGGCGTCCTCTTTGCGCATGTCCAGAATCATGTTCACCTCGTTGATCATGTCATCTTGCTGATGTTGGACATCGCTCGGTTCGAAGACTTTGTAGGGGGCGATGTGGGCGGCCTTTCGCTTTCTGTCGAGGTCCTTAGCCAAGCCAAAGTCGGGATCAGGCTCATCAAAGTCCTCTTCGTCGAAATCTTTGTAGTCGGCCTGGTTAGCAGGGTGGAACGTCAGCCGGGCAGGGGAGAGAACGCGTACCATCGCCGGCAGACATTTCGTCTGCGCTATCGTCTTGCATCATCTCATCGTCGCTAGAGAGCGCCGACATATACTCTTCCTCAGAATCCATCGGGTTGCTGGCGGAGGTGAGTGGGGTGGGTGGAAGGGCCTGTATGTCCGAGTCGGCAGCTGAGGCGATAATTCTCTTGTTGGGGGCTTCGTCTCTGTTGGCAGAGATGATCGTCGCCTCAGCAGCCTTCCGTTTCCTCGTGATGGGAGGAATCGTGGCGGCGGGAATGGAGATGGGGTAGAAGCCGTCGATAGAAGAAGAAGACGAAGGGGAAGGGAGGATAAAGGTGGCGGTGGCTCCTAGGACGGTGTGACTAAGGATTCTTAGTTCGGAGGGGATGGTTTGGGAGTTCGAGTCGGCGAGGAGGTGTGGCTGTTTTGGATGGTTTGGTCGAGATTGGTTGTGACAAGTCGAGATAGAGATAGGCAGAGGCGAGTCGAGCCGCACTTCGGGGCCAAGTCAGGTGTCACGAGGTGGGAGAGAGCGATAGAAGCAAGGTGAGGGTATAGCGTGACCGGGGGAGATGGGGTTTGACAAGGATGGATGGTATGGAACTATGGATGGGTACTCCGTAGATGGATGATGGATGGGAGAGTGGGTGAGTAGGATGGAGTCACACAGGCCAGCAGGAGAGACACGGCCACAAGGATGGATGTTGGTCTCGGAAACAGTGTGAGAGGGTTGGAGCGGGCGAGTGAGGCGTGAGAGGCGTGTGAGCGAAGGCGTGAGCGAAGGCGTGAGCGAAGGCGTGAGCGGCGTGGGATTGAGTGAGGTGAGGGAGGATCGGTGCGGTAATGGTCTGGGTTGGTATGGGTTGGGTTGGGTGCAGTGCGGAAGTAGGCGCTCGGGAGTGGGCGCGCTGGGTGGGTGGGGGGAGGAAGGTGTGGGTATGACTGTATGACACAGCAAGCTGGAGCAGATGTTGTAAGAGGCAAAAGCGTAGAGCGCAGGCAAAAAGGGCCGGTTTTGTTAGCCGTGGCTATTAACAGGCAGAGATGCCCGGGTTCTAGGTTGGTGTGTTGGCTTGGCTGTTGGCTTTGTCACCGAGGTGAATGTGAGCTGGTACCTAATATGCAACGCAGGAGACGAACGCGTGCTGGCAGTTTCCGTCCCGTCCCCTGTTGTTGCGAGTCGTTCAGGCCGGTCGTGACTTTGTGAACGGGGACTAATCAAGTGGCGAGTTGTGCAGTCACTCCGATGTCCGATGCCCGATGCCCGGATCGATCGCCTCAGGGTCTGTACGGATATGTAGAGCCCTTTTTTCCGGGCTGTCCAGGCTTCTCTCCAGGCAGAGGAGCAAGGACCCAAGTGGGCTGTTTGGTGGCGTCGGCGCAGAGCGGGCGCTGGCTCTGTGCGCAGGTGCCAGGCAGACAGGGCGCTGGGGGCGCTGGGGGCGCTGGCACTTGGCGCTCTGGCGCTGGCACTGCTGACGTGGGCCCCGTGTCATGGGCGCTGCGCTCATGGCACTTGGGAACAGAAGCAAAACACCTGCGCACTGTGCAGTCCGGGTTTTCTCCCACAGTCGTAGCTGCAGAATTCTGCATCTCGGCCATTTCCAGTGTTCCACCGACGCATGCAAGGCATGTCCTCTGATGGCATGGCATGGCATGGCATGAAGGCATCATAGATAAGCAGATGGTACTTGGCTCTCATCACCTCATCAAACAACGAGCTGACAAACAGAAGAGAAGTGAATATATTCATTTGCCCCCGGGTCTGAAAATGAGACCGAGGCCAGATTCGTCAAATTACGGAAAGAAAACACATCAGTCTAACTACTAACTGACTGTCCTGCTCCTCTTCTACCTCGACTCGCCATCTTCCCGCTTCTAAGTTCTACCAACCGAGGTTTGTCATGCTATGACATTTACAGTGCGAGAACGCCTATCTCGTACAGTGCGCCCTCTCCGGAACCCTCCGGTGGGTCGGTCAGCCTTGAGGTACAGCCGACCCGCCGACACCTCCACTCACCGGCTTTGCCGCATGACCGACCTCCGTGACTGATCAAGGGCGGCCAGTTACAGTTGAATCCTCCCAGGACATGTCTCCGGTTTGATACTGTAGATATGAGAAGAGGTAGCAGTCTGAGAAGAAACTATGCACGCCTTCAAAGAGGCTGCGGCAAATTTTTGCGTCGTTGCTGCATCCAAACCCTCAGAACATCATGAGCACGGTCGTACACCTGCCTCATCCCCACACCAAAAGTGACTCAGCGGCCATGAAGTAATTTCGAAGCTCAACCAAGACCTTGAGTTGCCTGGTGATCATCATGGGTCAGCTCTTACTCTCAGCTCCAGATTACTCACGCTTTGGTCCTAGACTTGTCTAGAATCTGCGGAGGTTGCAGCCTAGATGCATAATTGGCCGAACAAGGATCAAGATGACAGCCGGGACCAACCCAGCGGCCCGAAACCTCCCTTGCTTAGATAGGCGCTGTTTGCCTACCAAGTCTGTCTACAATATTTCTTCTTTTTACTGAGCATGATACGAGCAAGCCCAGTCCCCGTAGAAATTCTTGCTGCATTGCATGTCTTCTCGTGCTTCGAACTCGAAGATGCGGGACATCACTTGTGTCACTCGTGGTGTTGAACACCAAATTCACTCAAAGAGACAATCCAACTCAACATGTTTTTCATACCTTGATGAGGTTCTCTGTCTGCTAACATCCTATTCTTGGCCCTAACCCAAAACCTTCTCCGCAGAGGACACTAATTATCACGGTTAGCAATGAACTAAAACTGCCAGCCATCATACGGCCATCGTCACACTTACCGGCATAACCAGTGTTGTCAGGCTCAACATGGGCCTCCTTAACCTTGCCGTCCACCACCTTGAGGGCGTATCGCTTGCCTCGCATGCCACCGAATACGGCCGACCCGTCAAAACCGAGGTCCAGGGCCTTGGTGAATTCGCCGGTGGGGTCGCCGAGGAATCGGATCTAGGGATATCATTCAGTCACTGGTAATCCAAGAGGGAGGGCGCTGCCCTCCCGCAGTGCAGTTGAACTCACTCCAGTTTGCTTGGCTGGGTCCAGCTGCTCGCTCCAGGCCTTCATGCTGCATCAATCCGTCAGCACTTCACCGGTGGATCCCAATCGACCGTAGGGAGTACACTCACACGAAAGGATCGTTGACCGAGACGACATACACCTGGCCGGCCTTGTTAAGACCAGGGTGGTTCATGTACGAAGGGATATGCTGGCTCGAGCAAGTGCCGGAGAAGGCAGCGGGCACGCCAACAATATATCCATTGCCTGACTTGAACTCCTCGGCGAGGTTGACCTTGTTGCCAGGCGAGTCCTCGACGAGCACCTCCAGGTTAGGGATGTCCTGGCCAACCCGGACCATAGCTCGAGGGGTCGAGTGGAAGCTGCGCGACACGGCAGGGCGGGCGAGGGCCACGCGACGGAAAGAAGCACGGAAGGCCATGTTTGCGACTGGGGAAGGGGAGATTGTAGTGTTTTGGAAGGGCGAATTGTGTGCAATGGATGCTTGGGAGCTACGACAACGACGTGGAGCTTTGAGACAAGCTTGAGAGGTTGGGGTTTGGCTCAAGTCGGCTAATGACATCACGGGGCAAGTTGATCCACTAGGCGTTAGGCCAAATCATGTCGCGATCCGATCCAGGTTCCACATATCTTGTTTCTTTCAGCATCTTCCTGTTGACCTTGGAATTCATGGCATTGTGGACTGGCCTCTACCTATTGTGTTGAAATTTCGGCATAGGACACGTAGAAAAAACCAAGCCACTCACGATTGATCATTTTGGAATCCACTCGAAATCGAGAAAGAGCACGCATCAAAGAGACTATGATCCACTAGTTTCCCAACAATTCATACCTGCGGAATGGAACACATAAAAACTTGCAGGATTGAGCAGTTGACATATATTAGGTTTGATCCTAAACTGCGAACAAGATAAACAGTAATATCATTCGAGGTTTGCTTCAATTTCTCTTCCAACACCATATTCCGGTGACACATGTGCGCTCCAATGTTGCTTCACTTCCTTCAAAGCCAACTACCCTATACCTCAAACCGCCACCATTCTATCAACAGTAACTGGTTGTTTTAGACCGAACATAAATATGCCACAAAGTGTATTTCAGTGAATTGAAGCTAAGTCATGCTATTCTCGATTTTTTACTTCCTTCGCTTGGTTCCTTCCTCCACATCAACTTCCTACCTAATTCACTCTTGCCTGATCTGCTCTGAGTTACGCTGAGGCCAACACAGGCAACCAAGGCTTTTCGTTCGCACCCCTTCAACATCCGGAATTGACTAGGTAGCGAATCTCTGCCTCGCAACTACTTCCAGAAGTTCTTGGATCTAGTTCATCCATAGAGTTCACGGAGACTCCAGGATTCGCAAGCAATCACAATCGCAATGTCGCTGTCTAAACGACGAGCACCCGGACCGAAAGTCAGAATGGAAGTGCGGGCGAAACCCCTACGATTGCCAGAACCGCCGTGGATTCGACACTGCTATGCTGTCAGTATTTTCGACTTCCAAAAACCATGGACCAAAGGTTCCGCCCGCTTGCCTAACGACGATGTTGAAACCACCTTATTCATCCAAACGGGAGACAAGCCTATCCATGGATGGCTCTACTCTGTTCACCATATTCCTTATTCTCGGAATTTCGCCCTCGAAAAAAAGAGATGCGCGGATCCCGAAGATGAAGCGCTATTTGACTCGGAGACCGCGATTGGGTACATGTACAAAAGTGACTTCGAAAACCGTCTACCTAGCACTTTGGAGTGCTGCCCTTTGCCTGAGATCCCAGCCCCAGGATATGCCGTTATGAACACTCCATCTAAAGAGCCGCCTGTTCAATCTTGGGTCTATGCGGGAGATAATCTAACACCTGTGAGAAACTCGACCGAATAGGCGACGGCAATGGTTTCGTCATTGGGGACCCATGGAATGTTGTTCGAAGACGAGCCGCCCGACTGGTACATAGATGAAAGGGGTCAGTTTCGCGAAACGGGTCGAAGTCAGGAGAAGATTGAGAACTGCATAACCGTGAAACGCAAAGACGGGCTTCATAAGGTTCTGATAGGGTGCCGAAAGTGACAGAGCTTCGAGTCGAGACCATTCAGTTTGGCTTAGAAGCTGGAGTTGAGCGATTGGAGACGAAGGAAAAGGGGATGAGAGCAGACATATATTGAGAGAGAGTTAGAGAGGCACAACAATGGACTTATGGCCACAATATAGATCATAATGACTTTAATAGATCGCGGGGTCTTTGGTGTCAAATTTGATGGGGGTTCGTGACTTCTACTACTTGCTCTCTATTCGTCGATGGTTCGATCCTCACACTTGAACATAATTTGCTTATTTCGCGCACCTTCACTCGCCTCTCCAAGTCAAAAGGAAATCTAGTCTTTGAACGGGCATTGTGCTGCGATTAGACCAAGACACCGCTCAGGATTTCATAGATGCCACCTTGGAAAGTAGCCTTGTCGCCCCACAGCCGGTGAGCTTGAAAATTCACCTCCGACATCACTACGTGTATGTGCCCTTTGGTGACTCTGTCTTACATATCGACTAGGGTGGGCCTCCAGGCAAGAGACCGAACATTGTAGGAACTCGAAGATGCCTAAGAATGGCCAGCCAGGAGGCTCTTCACGGAGTCAGGTTTTGGTAGTAGACAAGAGACCTAATACCGGCAAAATCACTTGCACGAGCGTGTTTGCTGGCTGGATATGACACCACTGTATGCTGGCTTCAATCGACCAGCGTTTCGGTATCCCCTGATCACTCGTCTTCCTTCTCGTTGACTCTGACGGGGTTCTAAACAGCTTGACGGTCTGCGTACACAATTTGAGCGGACGTCGATATTAAGTGCTGGCCATCTATCTTTGACGAGAGACGGCGTTGAGAACGAAAAATTGAATATCATTGGGTATTCATTACCAAAACAACACCTTGTGCCGATCGGTCTCGGTTGCGATGCCAACAGTCCTCCTCCTTCAAGTTACCCCTCGTGTCAGTGCCGTCCGATTGAGCTGCGAGACCTCATATGAACGCATCAATCTAGCACAAGAGTATCGTGGTGAAGACGTTGATGAGTTTCGCTCGGAGCGATGAGAGATGATGAGCTGGAAATGATTGTTTGCGTATTTGCCATTAATTGACGGATGCTGACAGTGTTTCTGGCTGTGAATATGATACAGAGAACCGGACCCAAGTCTTACCTCCCGTTCCCTCACTGATGGCGTCTAGCGAAAAGCCTCCTGTGGCGGAGACAGCATGCATTGTCGCCCGCACAGCGCAAGTGATTCGATGAATCAGAGGGGCCAAGAATGAGAGAAATGGCTGAGGCTGGCAACGAAGAGTAGGTTCTGTCTGGCATGGAGCGAGCGCTAAAAGTGCCTTGTTTTCACGAGGAGTTGGGGATGCTGAACGACTGACTCGATGAGTCCAGAGAGTTCGTTTAAACGAGGTGGTGGGTTCTTATTTGGGTCGCCTATGGTTGAGAAGTAAACAAGTTCGATAAGCTTTGATATATGGCAACTTTAAGTCCTAGTCTAAATGCCCGTGTTGTGGTCTCGACTTGTCAGACCTCTGGGCGTGGCAATGATGGCACATGATAGTTAATCTTATCTGTCGTTGGTGAGTCCATCACCCACTATGATAGCGCCTGACACCTGTCGACGGCAGCCACTCAGTAGAGCCATGACGGAAAGTTAACCGCAACTCTGTCGGCAAGATCAGCAACCTTAACCTTGCTGTTATCTGCTTGGGTTCACTCACCCGTGGGTAATATTATGCTGGCGAGGCTCTTCTTTCACTCCTTGCACTGCCGCCGTGGCTAGAGCCGGATGAATGCCGTGAAATGGCTTTCAAACACTTAAATGTTGACCTATTACGCGCCGCCCAAAGAGCGTCTATAAGTGACGAACGACTACGCGATTGGGTTGCACCTCAGTCGCACACGCCGAGCCGAGCATAATGCACAGAGAAGGCGATGGCATGCGACGTTCCAGGCTGCCTCATTCTGCCCCTTCTCTGGTTTTGTTGTGACATTGCCCTTCTAAATCGGACCGGCCATCAACTTGGAACTCGCATTAAGACCAGGGATGTTAGCCCGGGACTTGTGATGGAGTCGACGCATAACTCTCCTAGCCCCACGAAACAAGTAACTGTCAGGCGTTTTACATCGGTAACGTCGATCATGCCATCCTAGTGGTTCGCATGGTATAGAGCACGTTGCTGCACGTTGAACCCCAGATACCAGGGCTAACAGGCAGGCCAGTGACGCATCAGCAGCCTCCCTCGTCCTGGCACCAGGTTTTACAGCCATGGTACGGACAAAGACCAAAAAATATAGGCGTTGCTCTGCTCGACGGGGATCATTAAACCCCTGACGCCTAAACCAGTAGTCGTCGATCCTAGTATTCTATCGGTGGTCCAAAGCTTCGAATACGTACCACGTAGTAAGGTAGGTGGAAGATGAGCTAGCCTCTGTACTTGATACTACAGAGCAGCTTGTGTGGTAATTGGCTGTCTTACGAGAAAGGAGCCATGTGGTGATGATGTGATGATGGCTTGACTTGTGGTTGCACTTGGGTGACAGATCCGTCCGGCAATGCATGGAGCCGTCGAGAAGCCTGCACATCAAGACAGCCCGTCTCGGCACTGGGATTGCTATGTAGCTGCGAGGATGTGGGGGTTGCTCTTGGCGTCTTGTGTGAAGTCTCTTGCTACCAGATCTGCCGGAGCGGGCCAATTGCGTTTCAGATGTTAAGTTGAGGTTGCAGGCGACGCACGCAACCAACTGATAAGAAGCTGGACAAGTTGTCGGGTTGCGGGCGGCAGATAGTCTGGCCTGTGTATTCCTGTAGCCTGATCAAGGTTGATATGAAATGATGATAGTCGGGTGTTTGTTGGCGATGACGATTGCGGTGGGTTGAGGGCGCGAACATCAGGGCACTCATTCTTCGTTACTTATGCTTGTGTTGTTCTTCCGTCAATCCGGCATCCGCCACCAGGCGATCAAGGGTTGCTGGCGCTGGAAATCACGCCCGCAAAACGTGGTACCTGACTAGGCTCAAATATCGTGGCATCTTTGCAGCTATGGACGGAGTACAGAATAGTACGGGCTGCTTAATGGTCCGGATGATGGAGCACTAGCTTAACCTGGCTGCGTCACTGGCCAAGGTTGGAAGAGACATGGATGTGCCCCGGAACGACGAGCGCGGGTGATGCGAGACATGCAGAGGACTTGGACGGGCAAGACGGGTCGCACGGGTTGCGACGCAGGTTGGTTGAGAAGAAAAGGGAGAGAGGAGGGAGAGTGAGACTCGCGCCAGCAACCAGCAGCCTTGTCCGCTTTGGCCGTTGGAAGCCGGGGGCTACCGGGGTCAAGACTGGACAGAGCCGAAAGGGCAACGCGGACAGCGACCGAACCCCCGACGATGGTTGTTTGATGCAGGCGCAGGCTGATCTGATCTGGCGGCGTTGCGAGGACCCCCTGGAGGTCATCGCATGACCTGGGAGCGGATGCGACGTAAACATCCAACACCCATGGACCCTTGGGCGGGAGACGGTGATGGACATGGATGTCACCGGTCTGACAGGCCGGGTGAGCGATGGATGTTTTTTGGGGGGTTTCGAGGCTGTGCCGCCCACGAGTGTGATGCTATCCTGGGATCTATCCGGATGGACCTTGTTCTTGACTGAGACTGATGAGGGCGAGGTTCGGCATTGGCGGAGGTTCGAGAAGCGACGGGTGAGCAGGGTTGACCTTCTTCTTTGTGACGGGAAGCATCCGAGTCTGTACGCACATGGGAGTGTATGGTAGTCGCTTGTTGGGCGATGGATGCCCGTGTAAACGGGAATAGATGGCTCAACTTGGGATCCCCGAGAGGAATTTCGCCTTTGCGCCTTTGAGGCTTGAGGTGAAGGGCGCTTCGTACTCGGAGTTCGAATGGAAACAGTGCGAAAAGGGAAGCTCCATTGGGATCTCAGCCGTCCCGTTCCTCTTTCCCTTCCTGTCTCTCTTGTCTCTTCAGCTTTTAGGTTATCTCTGAATGGTCTGGTCTGCCTCTCTTGACATTCTCTTTGTGATTGTCAACTTCATCATTGCGCAAAAAATTCGCAGCATCAACGCCTCTTCTCAGCACTCGCCCTTTCGTTGTCCATGAGAATTAATTACCACTCATACACATTCGCCAGTCCACCTACACACGAACTCGCGCCTCCACATGCACACATCCACAACCCGTCCGCCGTACATCCATAGCGTGTGCATTAAGCAGGCACTTAAAATTCGGAGGGGCGGCCTGTGCGGTGCCTGAGAGGGGCCATCTAATCTACCCCTGGCTGAGCCAAGCCTCTGCTGCGCTGCCCTGGCAAGCCTGGCCACCTCCCGTGAGTCCCGCCCAGAGGCTCTGGAGTTCAGGTCCCAATGCCAACCAGTTAGAGCTTGAGGCCGCCCTCCCCTTGGTGCCATTGGTGGTCCGGTCGCTACCCCTGCGTCACTCCCAGGCAGCGCGTGAGCCTTTGTCGCAAAGTCCGCGTTTTTTCTCTCCCTTTGGCGCACGATGACAGACTCCTCCAAAGGTCCCGCAGGATAAGGACAGGCCGCCGCCACCAGTGACCCATCAAAGACTAGGGCCTACCGTGGCTTGCCAAAAGACGGGGGTCAGACGCTCTCTGGCTGTCTGTGGAAGAGAAATCCTTCTATCCCTTGGAAATGTACATAAGGGGATTCCTTTCACACGACGTGAATACTGTGTGCATCAAGGACCCAGCTTTGAGAAGCTGGGCTGAGGCTGATTTGTTTGGCCTGAATGTCTTGGTGACTGATCCTGCGAACTCGAGGACTTCGGCGGTTATATAGGCGCGTTTCTAATCAAGTACCGCACGGATGTGTACCATGCACTCAGTGGTTTTGGCTTGCGCACCCGTCTTATTCACAACCGTTTTGCTTTCAGATGTATTTGGCACGACTAGAGGGGTTGAAGGCTGACTTCTCCGAGTCTACTGTTTTTGAGGAGTGGTCGTTATGACTCGGTTGCCGCCATTTTCTTTTTGTTTGGGGTTTGGCCTTATTGGTCACGAAGTGAGACTGTTTACTACGACGCGCAACCCATATACGAAAAAAAGAGTAAGAATAGCAAAGCGCTGGTGAGCGGTGTAGGTTGGTGGATGCTCTGGATGGCGATCTTTGCTGGCTTTGAAGTTGGGTGTTGAAATCGAAGCGGGACTCTGAGACGCAAGTGGAGAGCGACAACCCAAGGGAATAGCACTCAGGTCTCTCAAAGTGCGGAAGATAGGTGCCTCGCTGTCTCAACGTGCCGAAGATAGGAAGTCTCGACGAAGAGAGGATAGTCTGGACGGAGACCGGCTCGATATTGGTCTCCTCGATGCTTCGTAGCGTCGTCACTATGAAGACATGGTCGCGGGTGTCTTGCCGATGTATTTTGTACGTAGTACTCCGTACATTGCTGGGTGAAGCCACGCACGGACGCCGACACACGCTGGTTGGGTAGCCTTGAACAGGCTTGATAGACTTGGTGTGCTTGAACCTGAAGAGGGTCACCTGGAAACTCTCAGTCTCTCTCGCGGGACGCAATAAGGTTCTTCGGTTGTTGGTTACCACCACGGTCACCATCACGGCCCGTCCTCCATCGCTAACCCCAGAGCCCTTTCGTACCTTGATCGGCGCCATCTTTGTCTGACACGGAGTCATGCCGACTGCACAGGCCTTGGGTGCGCAACCACTATGCCCGAAGCCGTGTTGGAACACTGGCACGGCAACGGTCGTGGGCGGCTGCATCCACACGTCTGCGGCGCTTTGCCCGGTCCTCCCTCTGCACGACGCAGGACCTCTTTTTCCCCATCGCTCCCAAACAAGGGTCCAGGGATAGGGCACGCAACAGACCGAGGAGAACGGAGCCACGCTTTTCGCTCTGTGCTCGCCCTGGGCCGGGGTCGTGATGGGGCTCGCAGTCCGTGGCCTGCTTCGATGTGCCCTGTCCTGTCATGCCCCACCATCCTGACGGAGAGTCGAAGGCCGACCCAGACTATCAGGGCGACCGTGAAGGCTCGCCGCCCTGGCCTTCATTGCAAAGACTAGAAGACAATATGCGGATGTACTTTGTTGTGTTCTGGCCTGGACCAACATATCCTGAAAGTGTTAGTCGCTGCTAGACCTGTTGAGGCCTAGATGCGCATGTGCTCACGAGTAGCGGGGGTAGGGGATGTATCATACGTACTTACTACTCCGTATATTCGTACCTTGGGTGGTGGTGAGAGGGAGACACACATGATGTTCCTGTCTCCCTGGTTCATCAGCATCCAGCGTCCCCCCTGTCGATTGTCCTGACCCTGTTCCTGTTCCTGGTTGCCCTGTACGGTGAGATCACCACCCCTCCCCCTCTCCAGCCCCTCCAATCCATTCCGTCACTGGCAGCGAGGTGTGATGATGCTGGCTGGGCTGGGTTAGGTTCTGGACGCAGGGCGCCTTGGCTTTTGTCGCCTGGGGCTTGAAGTAGACACTTTGGGGGCTGCGGTAGCCAAGGTGAAAAGCCGAGTCCTTGGAGAGTGGACGAGACAGCCACCTTTTTCATTGCACAAGATACGGAGTATGCTCTTCAGAGTTGCAGGGTCCTGGGTCTAGACAGTTGCAGTTCACTGATCAATCGCCCATGCTGTGTCACTGTCCATCTCCCGGTACCACTTCCCCAGCTGGTAATAGGCAACAAAGTTCCTTCTTTTCCCACCGTCCACCGTCCACCGTCCACGCCTCATACTTTTGGGGTTGTCCGCCGCATTTGGCCCGTGTGCCCCCTCTTGTTTTTCTCGTCTTCTCTTCTCTCTTTGCTCGCCCAAATCCTCTGCTGTCGCCTCTCGCCTCACCGTATCCTTGCCTCATTCCCCTCTTTTTCGTGGCGATCGCTCGTTGCCATCGACTCTCTATTTCCCTCTGTGTCGTTGTCGCCGCGGTGCGTCTCTATTGCCGTCGCACCGGACGGACATGGTACGCAACGCAGTAGCACCGTACGGAGTAATTAGTGCGCGCATCGCATCACATCACGGCTTGCGGGCTTGCAGGCTTGCGGGCATCCACCACAAAATCCACCATCCCATCCATCCATCCACATCCACCTTCCACACAGCAGCGGGCGTCTATCCAATCCAATCCCTCCCCACACCAGCTCCAGCTCCCAGTCTGGTCGGTCCCTGGCAGCCTTAGCCCTTACCACAGGTCCAGTACACCGTTCTGCATGTACTTTGCTGTAGGTTCCTCTTAGGTTCCTAGGTTAGGCCTTCTGGGCGCGCCCGCACCCCACCGACCGTCCCACGCGCCGTCTCGCCCTCCTGAAATCCGCGTCTCAGCCGTGCATAATCCTGCCCACCCATCAATTCATCCCTCTCCTCGCTCTCTCACCCCCCTCTTCTCCTGCCCAAACATACGGCGACTGCCACTGATTGCTGCTGTACTGTACGTACCGCTACGGCTACTGCCACTGTTACCGCTACTGCTACCGCTGTTACCACCACCACCACTTCGGAGTCGGGTACCACCACCACATCCATTATTAGCCTACCACATTACCACACTACCACGCTGACCACGCTACTACACCACCACATCTACCACCTAATACCTAAGCCAAACTCCTCCATCGCCTCTCCCACCACCAAACCCTCTCCATCTCCAGACCAAGTGTCGCCTCCTGCGATCTGACTGCGGTTCTCTTTCGATCCGAATTTGCGACGTACCCTGGCGCTCGATTGAGCCCCGTCCCGACCACTGCATCTCGTTGCTGTGTTTCCTGCTTCCGCACTCTCCCTTGCCGCTCTGTCGTATTGTCGTCTTCTGTCGACAATTCCCCTAGGCGCGCGCCCGATCCCCTAAGTCTCGCCCTTTCGCCTCGTCTTCCTTGTCTCGTCGTCTCGTCGTCCGTCTCGCTTCCCACTTCGGATCCCGATCTCCATCGACCTCGTCGCCTGTCACATTCCGCTCGCATCCACCCTACGTCGGCTCCTTCATCCGATAATCTCGCATTGTTCTCCTTTTGGACGCTCACCATCGACTCACTGTGACCCGATCTAACGACCTCTCCTCGACGACTCTCGACTACTTTCACCACCTTACCTCTGCCTCACCGTTGCCTCGCCGCGACCGAATCCGTCTCAACAACTTGATCCATCAAACCTCCTGTGGCTGGCAAAGGCGCCTTTCGACGTCGCTGCCACCATCAGGCGCTCCCTGAGCTCCTCGGGCCCTAGAGCCTGATTGCCGCTCGTTGTCGCCGTTCCGCGACACCACCATGTCGATCATGTTGCAGACTCCTTCACGAGCTTCTACTGCATCATCCTCCTCTTTCCAGCCCTTGACCCGCCAAAACACCATGTCTTCCTACGATGGATCGCGCTCGGCGCGCCAGTCGAAGCGCTACTCCATGTCGGCCTTGTACATGTCCATCTCAGCCAACGAGGGTGACCTTCAAATCGAAGATGACCTCGCCAAAGGTATGCTCTCGATTTCCCCTCACCCGTCGTAATCGTATCATGAATTTGCGATTGACCGTCAAACAGCGCAAAAGATTCTACGTGACCTCAAGTCCAAGATCTCCTCACAATCCAAGAAGAATTTCGTCCTCGAAAAGGACGTGCGATACCTCGATTCGCGTATTGCTTTGCTAATCCAGAACCGTATGGCTCTGGAAGAGGCACGTAACTCCTCGTCTGCTCCCAACGACTCCCTTCTAACACTACGGTAGCAAAACGAAGTAGCCAGCCATCTTGAGGATGCCACCGAGATGCAGCAGGGCCAGTTCCCCAACGACGACAAGACCCAAAAGTATGGGAACTTGCTATTCCTCCTGCAGTCTGAGCCCAGACACATTGCCCACCTGTGCAGACTTGTCTCCATGGCTGAAATCGACTCTCTGCTGCAAACCGTTATGTTCACCATTTATGGAAACCAGTACGAGAGTCGTGAGGAGCATTTGCTCCTGACCATGTTCCAGGTACGACTAATTTGGCCATTCTCAAAACGCTTGATCTAACCAGACGCGCAGTCCGTCTTGACATACCAGTTTGACACGACCCCCGACTATTCCTCTCTGCTCCGCGCCAACACCCCGGTTTCGCGAATGATGACCACCTACACTCGACGGGGCCCCGGCCAAAGTTTCCTCAAATCCGTGCTTGCCGATAGAATCAACAATCTGATTGAATTGAGGGATCTGGACCTTGAAATCAACCCGCTCAAGGTGTACGAGCGCATGATTGAGCAAATCGAGGAGGACACCGGCCAGCTCCCTCCTTCGCTGCCCAAGGGCATCACCGGCGAGCAGGCTGCCGAGAACCCTCAAGTTCAGGCCATCATTGAGCCCCGTCTGACCATGCTCACCGAGATTGCTAATGGCTTTCTGACGACCATCATCGAGGGTCTCGAGGAGGCCCCGTACGGTATTCGTTGGATCTGCAAGCAGATCAGGAGCTTGACGAAGCGCAAGTACCCTGATGCTAACGACCAGGTTATTTGCACGCTCATCGGTGGCTTCTTCTTCCTGCGCTTCATCAATCCCGCTATTGTCACCCCCAAGTCGTACATGCTTATCGACGGAACCCCAGCCGAGCGACCGCGACGAACTTTGACATACATCGCCAAGATGATCCAGAATCTTGCGAACAAGCCATCATACGCCAAGGAACCCTACATGGCCAAGTTGCAGCCGTTCATTCAACAGAATAAGGACCGAATCAACAAGTTCATGCTTGACCTCTGCGAGGTCCAGGACTTCTACGAGAGCCTGGAAATGGATAACTACGTTGCGCTCTCCAAGAAGGATCTAGAGCTCGACATCACCCTGAACGAAATCTACGCCATGCACTCTCTGATTGATAAGCACCGTCAGGAGCTCTGGAAGGATGAAAACTCACACTTGGGTATCATCATGACGGAGCTGGGTGCATCACCGGCTCAGCTGCCGCGTAAGGAGAACAGGGTTATCAATCTGCCCCTGTTTAGTAGGTGGGAGACGGCCATCGATGACTTGACTGCCGCTCTAGACATTACACAGGAGGAAGTGTACTTTATGGAAGCCAAGTCCATCTTCGTGCAGATTATGCGATCGATTCCCTCGAGCAGCCACGTGGCGAGACGCCCACTGCGACTTGAGCGCGTTGCGGACGCTGCTGCAACGAGCCGAAACGATGCTGTCATGGTCCGCAAGGGTATTCGGGCTATGGAGCTGCTCTCACAGCTACAAGAGCTGCGTGTCATTGACAAAAGCGATCAGTTTTGTCTTTTGCGAGACGAGGTCGAGCAAGAGTTGCAACACTTGGGTTCTTTGAAGGACGGTGTCCTTCAGGAGACGACAAAGCTTGACGAAGTGTACAAGACGATTCGAGATCACAACACCTACCTGGTCGGGCAGCTGGAGACGTACAAAAGCTACCTCCACAACGTGCGATCCCAGAGTGAGGGCACCAAGAGGAAACAGCAGAAGCAACAAGTCCTTGGACCCTACAAGTTTACCCACCAACAGCTTGAAAAGGAGGGCGTCATCCAGAAGAGCAATGTCCCGGATAACAGACGGGCCAACATTTACTTCAACTTTACCAGCCCATTGCCGGGCACTTTCGTCATTTCTCTGCATTACAAGGGTTGGTCTCTGCCGAAGTTACCTGCTAGATCAACTTTACTAACTGGGCTATAGGTCGAAACCGAGGTCTCCTCGAGCTGGATTTGAAGCTGGACGACTTGCTCGAAATGCAGAAGGATAACCAAGACGATCTTGATCTGGAATACGTCCAGTTTAACGTGCCCAAGGTGTTGGCCCTACTCAACAAGCGCTTCGCGAGAAAAAAGGGCTGGTAGATGATCTACGATACGATGACTTTCAGTAATATCCCATCTCGACGCATATCCATCAATGTACTACGATCACATCAAAGGGAGGGCCTGGCGTTATGGACACTGATACCACGGAAGATTCTGTTCTCTCTCTCTCTCTCTCTCCACACCCCTGAGCAGTGTTAGTATGACTGTTTGAGACACTTTCTCCCCTTTTCCTTTCTCGTTTCTCTTGTTACTTCTTCTCTTCTGACCATGAGCGTCTTGTTTCATGCACTTGTCTGATGGATGTGGGTTTTATATACCTTGCGGTAATTTTCCTATTGGAGGGCGGTTTTCTGCTTCGGCTGGCCCGCGGTGGGAGTTGTATGCGGCGCTTTGATTATGTATGAATGCTGCCTGCTAAGGGGGTACGCGCGTCGTTGGAACATGATTAGGTAGTGATTTGGAATGGCTACATCTGGCTCTTGCTAGTTTCGAGCCACCCTATTAATGAAGAATTGTAACGTTTCAATTTGCTGTGCTTGGAGCAGTCGTACTCGTAGCCGGTTGATTAGGTTCATGTAACGGTGACGTTGAAGAATGCCATGCTGATGGCGATGGCTGTTAGCCGATTGGACAGCGACACCCTTGTTCATGAGCTGGCATGTTGTCACAGATTACATCTGCTTATGGGCGATGGTGAGATGTGATTTGCGGGGGATGTTTTGGGCTGTCAGTTTGGCATGGGTTGGGATGAAAGGGACTAGCCAGCCTGCACGAAAGGGAACAGCCAGCAACAAAAAGGGATAGGCAGCCCTGTTGAGGTTGAAACTACGTGCGTGATGGGATTGAGTTGTAGCGGCAGCGGAGATGAATGCGGAGGGAACAGGATAGCGATATCTCTTGTGCAAATAGTGACAGAATAATACAAGTTTCTACCTAGTCATACTAATCATGGTGGAGGTTTCTAAGATCTATGCTTCATATCGGTCGGTTCTCTCGTCAGTCGTAAGTCATGATATGTATCCAAAATAGGAGGCAAAAAACAAACGCCATCATACACTCCAATATGTCGACTCAACTCATACATCCTTCGACTCATACCCACTCATACATCTCTTCCTAGATCTACCCCTTCATCCACGTGTGTTCTCCCACCTCCCCAAGGCCAGGTCCATCTCCCTGCGCGTCTCACCGGCACCCTCCGCTGCGACAGGGCAGCGGTGGAGCGGTTGTCCGGGGCGTCTAAGTCCCGCGAGCCTCGACGCAGGACGAAGGCGACGAGGCGTCTTGGGAGAGAAGCAATGGCGCTGAGCTTGGTCACGAGGAGGCCGAACGAGCGCGTCTGCAGGAGCGAGATGAGGAGCATGAAAGGCACGCAGACGAGGACCATGGTGACGGCGAAGCGCCAGTCTGTGGCGGGGATCCTGAATTCGGTCATGCCAAAGACGGACTGCGTGTTTTAGTGTTGACTCATTGAATATATATTTTGAATTAAGGGGTGACATACCGTAACAAAGGTCAGGGGTAGAAAGATCATGCTAATCATGGTCAAGATGCGAATGTTGTCGCCCTGCTCGATGGCCCTGCGGCTCTCCTTGATGGAGCTGCCACTGAAGAGCTGGTCGCGCAGGTTCTCAATCTCCTTGCGGGTGCGCTCGTTGCGCTTGAGCACCTCGCCGAGCTCGCGGACGACCTTGTCGAGCTCGCGGCGCAGGATAGCCATTTGGTTTCGGTACGCGAGGCCGGCCGGCGACTCGGGCGCCGGGTGCGGCCACAGGATCGGGTGCGTGCCGTCCCAGAAGTTGTCGGTGAAGGTATCGAAGTAGGCCGCCATCATGGCCTTGATACCCGTGTTGACGACGGCGAGCGTGTTGTACGCCCAGAAGTAGCGTCGGATGTAGGTGAAGTGCTTGTCTTCGAAGAGGAGCTTGTCTCGGAGCTTGGGGTCGAACATGAACTCGGTCTGTATAACGTATTAGCGGATGAGTTGGAGAGTGAGAGTTGATAGGGGTGTGTACCTTTGGAGTAATCAGTTTGGTGATGGACTCATGGAGAATCTGGTTTCTCTTCCCGGCATCTCGGTACTCTGCAATGAGAAGATCGAGAAACGCACACGGCCCATTGATGAACTCCTTGTCCTGAAACTCCTCTCCCCTGACCGTATGGGCATTGTCCGGGAAGCTCTGCATGCTGAGAAGATGCCACGGCCCAAACGTGTCAAACAAGAAGCCCTCTCTCACACGCTCTCGACGAGGCCGCATGCGAACCGGCTTAGTTGGATCGCCGCCGAGCGAGAGGGCCAGGATGGAGCCGCACTCGGCAATGTCGATGTGGTCGCCCAGTCTCTTGTCCAGTGGCCGCTTGTCGAAGCGCTGCCACGGCGCCGGGGTGAGGTTTGTGCCGACCACGGTGTAGTACTTGAAGACGAAGAAGAAGGAGCGCTGGCGAAGACGCGCCGAAGAGAGCGAGAGCGAGGGCTGGAGAGTTGCCGTAGCTCCGACGGGGAGAGCTGCCGGGGACGATGAAGCGTATGGGGAGGATGGGAGGGTTGACATGGCTCGCTCAAAGGCGCGGTTGTGCATAAAGGCGTGGGTGCGGCCGCGGTTAGGAGCGTCGGTGAGGAGGTGGGCGATGAGTTCAGACATGTCAAAGTGAGGAGACATTGTGAGGTGGAGGGCGGCGAGGATGAGGGGGGTTGGCTCCTGGACGATGCTGTAAGGGAGGTTAGGACTTGCAAATAGTATATGAAAAATGTCAAGGGGTTGGATGTGCGCAGTGGTAAAGTAGGTCATTGCAGAGTAATACTATATGAACGTCGGATACGTACGTGATTCGACCAACTGATTGAGTATCCGGGTTGACATCCCCAATGGCCTCCCACACAGTCGGCGCATCCACAATGATGGGAGGGTTCTCGTAGGGTCCGTCGCCCGTGTACTTGACCTCGGTCGGCCCGTCCATGTCCATCTCAATGTCGGCGCTGAGCTTGACAGGCAGGGCGTCGCGGCCGACCTCATACACCTCGAAGGTGGCCTGCGAGTAGCCCTCGCGCTCGTAGGCGGCAAAGTCGCGGAACGACATGGCCAGGTCGATGTCGCCGCGCCGCCGGAGGGCGTCCTCGAGCAGCCGCGCCATCTCAGGCGTGAAGTCGGTATCGCGGAGGTGCCGCAGGAGCTGGTCGTCCGGGAAGTGCATCGGCACGAGGGGGCGTCGGATCGGCGTGAAGTCATCGGAGCACCGGCCGTGGTTGCTGGGCGCCGGCGCCGAGGTCGAGTCGAGCAGGGGGATGAAGTTGAGGTCGTCGTCGTGGGAGGAGAAGACGGCCATGTGGCTGCCAGCCGGTGAGCCCGTCATGGTCAGCGGGCGGACCTCCGGTGTCAAGGCCGGCCGCTCGGCGGTGGTCTCGAGGGTCGCCGCCCGGGCACGCCGGCGCAGCGAGGTGCCGAGCGGGGCGGCGTGGGCCGTGTTGTCCGAGGCAAAGGTCGGCACGCTGAGGGCCCGCAGCGGCGGCGTAAAGGGCTCCGGGATGGTGATGACGCTGCGCGGTACGCTGTCGATGCGGCGTATCGCCATGCCCTCGTGAAAGCTGCGTAGCGTGCGCATATGGAGCTCGTGCTGCACCTCGGCCGCCCGGATGAGGTCGTCGAGCACCTGCTGGCCGGGCTGGGTATGTGTCGGCGTCGCCATTGGAGCCGGGGTGAAGAAGGGATCACTTGGTCACTTGTTCACTTGGGACTTGAGACGCTTGGATGCCTACTACCTAATGTAGGTAAGGAAAAGGTAGTTGTTGTTGGACTTGACTAGAGTGAGTATATTCGCTTGTTCATCTACTCAAGCTAGATGAACTCTTTGAAGACATACAGACATGACCTAGCATGACAACTTTTCCCCGACATGGGAGATGCAGAGCGTATTTCTACTCACTTCAGCCCCCCACTTCTCACCTTCTCTCAGACACACCCACCCCCGTATCTCGCGACGATCCTTAGCAGGCAGCCTTTCTCGGTCGTCTCCGATGGACATTGCGGCTGAAGCTTGGGCCGCCCACCCCTCGGTGAACTTCCCTGGGCAAACGCTGCCCGATCACCGCAGGGTAAGAGGCAGCGATAGGCCAGCTAAAAGCCCTGGCAAATCGAACTAGGAGGGGGAAAGGAGGAAAGGAGGCAGGGCATCATCCAACAAGCTTCTAGCGTCGCCCGGATCGCTGCTTGAAACTCCGCGAGGCCTTGAAAGCTGGGACGCGAGACACGTGGGGGACGAAATCAAGCCCCCTCCCCCCGCAGGTTGTGAAGCTTAAAGTGTGAATCCCTGAAGGGTCCGTATGATGGAGGGATGGGACGCGATATGGCTGGACGAGACAGCAACGGACGGGACCGACGCCAATGGCTTGGGAGCCGAAAACGGGTTCGGGCCTTGAAAAGCCAAAGGGTGAGGCTTCACGGTGAACGGTTTAAGGAAGGTTGGAGGGCGGAGCAGCGCCGACGCTTCAGGCCGGCTCCCCGCGGCTGGAGCCGGGCGAACGCCTGAATCCTTTGGAATGGTTCGCGCAGCGACAGTCATGACTCCCCCTCCTCGTGATGGGCGGCAATTGCGCATCGTGGTTGGGTAAAGGAACAAGTTCCGTTGCAGCTGCTTCTTGCGCTGGGCCTGTAATTGACCTGTTGGTTGCTAGCCTCGCTCGCAAACACACGCACGTACGTCATGCCCCGGAGCCGATCCCCGCATGCCTTCTCACCAGTCGGGCGCCTCACGCTCGGAGTCCGTCACCGGGAGAAGGGGGCGCAGTCCCGCGCTTCACGTGCTTGGGCGCAAGTCATGTCGACTATCTGCCGCCGGCGGGTTGATGTGTTGGCCGTCGGCTCAATGACGAAGCGTCGTCGAATCGCTCCAAGAGGAACAATCCTGTGAGTAAGTGTTGTTACGTGCGAGCCATCTGCACTCCACTCCAACCCTTCGCGATAACAACAAAGTTTCCCATCCCACACCATCTAGGACTTGTTTGCCTCGTTATGGTCTTGGCTTCTCCCTCGTTGGATTGGTAATCAATTGCGGCTGTGGGTGCGCGGGTGATCAACTTTCTCCATCGCCAACTTCACTTGGAGCATCCATCGCTCACTCTAGCTTGCTTCCTGGGTTGCTTGCCCACTCACACAAAGAGTGCGTCATCAAGACATCGTTAAGTACTAGGTATCTAGAAACTGTCTTGTCGGGTGCCTCGAACAAGCTAATGTACTAAACGTTTTGGCCAGCTCCTTGGCCTGATATCATCCCCTCGTGTCCTCGTTACTCTATTAGACAAACACCAAGTTCCAATCCATACGTTATCGAAAAGCCGAAATCTGATGCATGACTCAAGATAACACGATGCTTCCAAGATCACCCCTCGAGAAGTGGCCGGCGCCCGCGCCTTGGGTCTAGGACGCGACAGTAACGGGCTTGGAGGCAGCCGCAGTGGGCTTCTCAGACGAGTCGACATCCATGGCGTCGTCGGCGGCGCCCTCGACCTCGCCCTCGACCTCCTCCTCGTCCTCGAGCTCGTCCTCGCTCTCGCCCTCAATGTCGACACTGCCGTCCTCGGACATCTCATCCTCTTCCTGGCCATTCTCGTTGTCGTTTTCCGTCTCGACGCCAGCCATCTCGGCGTCGTCGCCGGGCCGAACCTCTTCCTTGGTGGCGGCAGCCTCAGCAGCCTCCTCCTCAGCCTCCTCGGCACCATACTCCTCACCATCGGCCTCAAGGTCAGCCTCGGGCTGCTCAGGTGGGAACTCGGCAGGGGCAGACGCTTCGGAATCCCTTGACAATGTTAGCAAATCATCCTGTGTCAATGCACGTCAACTTACCACTTGATGGCGAAGCGAGTCACTCGGGGCTTCTCAGCTAGGACGTTGCGCTTGACACGCTCAATGATGGGCTTGGCAGGTGGCTCGGAGTTGAGTTCCTCCGAGTCGTACTCATTATTGACATAGTAACCGACACGGATGAACTCTCGGCCATCGTAGGAACAGGTCAGGAGGACGACAGTAACGCCAAGGACATCGATGTCGGGGATGCGCGAAGTGTTGGGAGCATCTGCTTCGAAGATGAACTTGTTGACACCGACGGGGACGGGGCCGACAAGCAGCGAGTCGAGCTCTTGGTCGTACTGGTCGCTGCGAAGCGTTAGAACAAGCGGTGTGCGAGGTCGAGCGAGATATACTCACGAAGTGGCAGATCCAACGTAGGTTAGCTTCCACTCAAGATCTATCGGTATTCAGTTAGCATATTGTCAAGTCAACACCATAGTTGGGGCATCACAAACCCTTCTCAAGCTGCTCAAGGCACTCGAAAGTGATTTCAAATTCGTACTTGTCGCTGAACTTGGCGGGGTTGTTCAGGACCTTGACCCCCAAAAGCGAGACGACAGACATGATGGTGAGTGTTGTGGGGGGATGTGTTTTTGGAGGAAAGAGTTTGTGGAAGTCGTCGGACCGCAACAGAAACGCAACAGCGATGCAGATTGATCAAGGTGAATCGTGCGCGGAGCAGCTGGCGACGATGGAGTCGGCGGGTAGCGTTGGGCGAGACTGTGGAGCTCGAAGTTGGTAGTGGTGGCGGGCGTGCAGTAGATGCGGGCGTGCAGTAGAAGCGTTCGCGTAGGGCTGTCGTGACGACGAGCGCAGGGGAGGTTGCAAGGTGCAAGTTGAGTGAAGCTGGGGTGGTGGCGATGAAGAGGTGAAAGAGGAGGAAAATTGAAGACACCAAATTTGTTATTGCACGAAATTGCGAGTTAAGGCAGGTAGGCTGGCTAGAGGCTAAGACGTCAAGATGCAACGCGGCAAGTTGGGACCGTGTGCGGTGGGCGGGACGACGGACGCGCTTTCTGGCCGCACCGCGTTAATGGGTTTGCTCCAGGGCAGCTTGGGCACCCGCAGTCACCACTGACCCTGGGCCCCTGGCCGCTTGCCTTATTTTAGAGCCTCCGCCTGCCTGCCGTAATCAGCCCGATGCGAGTCAGAGCTCACGTGACTCGATCTTCGCGCCTGGTTCTTGGCCCTCTGCGCGCCCCACTCTGCCGAGTTTGCGGCTGTCGTGAATCTCTCACCGCCTGGACTGGTCTAGCTGGTTTCGGCTTTCTGCCACCCGCACTCCTAGCAAGGCCTTCCGGCTTCTTTCAAACTTGGGAGGACCTTTTGAGCTTCGGAATTTTGTTAGAGCCTCGTGTCGAGAGCTTCCTGTGTCCCAACGCCCAACTACAAACCCACCCTATCGATCGAGCGCCGCTAACAGTCCGTTTTTGTCGCCTCGAGCCTCTCTGTTCTTTGCGACCGCATCTCGCTCGGTCGGGGGCGACTGGGTCAGCTCCACGAGCTTACCTCGTTTGCGACACCACTTCCACACGCATCGGTGGTTATCCTACGGCCAGCCATCTCCTCAATCAGGCCTCTTGCACCCTTTGCCATCTAGATTTTAGCACTATCGCCGTCTCCCGATCCCTTGCACTCTCCACTTCGCTATTGCTCACTTGCCGCTTCTCGTCCTCAGTTCGTCACGCCCAACCTCCCCAGTCGCGGTGGAGCCGTCTCGCTTCCGACCTCGTCGCGCTCGGCCTCGACAAACCTCCACTTTAGACATCCGACGCTGGTAATACACAACATGGCTTCCGAAGGTGCTTCGTGGGGCGAAGAAGGGTTTGGTGCCACAGAGGGTGATCAGGAGCAGCATAGCGACGAACAAGTTGATAACTTTGCTCAAGAATCCAATGTCTCAGGTGATGCTGTGGATAATGGCACAGAAGACGACGGAGGGGATTATGACCCAGAGTCTGTCACCATTGGATCCCCTATTCAAATCCTTGAAAAGGCCGCGTCTGCAACTCCCTCGCAACGTCCAGCGTCCAAGCCCAAGATGTCGGGCGGCTTCCTAGTGGAAGCCTCTGATGATGAGGAAGACGAAGAGCCCGTGGATGATGTGCCTAAGGTCGCAGATGTGCCGCCCAACCAGCCTGGTTCCTCGACAATGCCGACAGAGGCCAACGCTCCTGTTACTGCTGTGCCCGCCCCTGCCGTCTCATCCAATGTGACTCCAGTCATGACCAGTCTCGATCCGGTGGCGCTGCTTGAAGCCCGTTCAAAGGAGGATCCTCGGGGTGACATGGATGCCTGGCTGAGCCTGATCGCTGAATACAGGCGCTCCAGCCGACTTGACCAAGCTAGGAACGTCTATAATCGCTTCGTGGAGGTCTTTCCACAAGCTGTAAGTACATACAAATATCTATTTCAATGTGTGGTCGCTAACGGTCATTCAAGGGTGATATTTGGGTCCAGTGGATTGAAATGGAGCTTGGCCTGGATAACTTTGTGGATGCCGAACAGCTCTTTGGCCGGTGTCTGATGACGGTCCCCAACGTGAAGCTTTGGACAGCGTACCTGAATTACATCCGTCGCCGAAACGATCTCAACAACGATGCGTCTGGTCAAGCCCGTCGAACCATCACCCAGTCTTACGAGTTCGTCATCGACAACATTGGTGTGGACAGAGACTCTGGCAACATCTGGCAGGACTATGTTCAGTTTGTTAAGAATGGACCGGGACAGATTGGTGGCACTGGCTGGCAGGACCAGCAGAAGATGGACCAACTGCGAAAGGTCTATCACCGCGCCATCGCCGTTCCTATGCTGACCGTCAACAATCTGTGGAAGGAGTATGACCAGTTTGAAATGGGACTGAACAAGATGACTGTGGGCCGCATTTCTCCCTATTCCTGCAACGCATCTGCTAATCCATTTCTTAGGGTCGCAAGTTCATCCAGGAACGGTCACCCGGGTACATGTCGGCCAAGAGCGCCAACATTGCTCTTGACAACATGACCCGGCATCTGAAGCGCACAAACCTCGCGCGACTTCCGCCCGCGCCCGGATTTGATGGTGATGAGGAATACAAGCAACAAATTGAGATGTGGAAGAAGTGGATCGCATGGGAGAAAGATGATCCTCTTGTTCTCAAGGATGATGAGCCCAAGGTCTACAACCAGAGAGTTCTTTATTGCTACAAACAGGCATTGATGGCGCTGCGATTCTGGCCAGAGATCTGGGTGGATGCCGCAGAGTGGTGTTTCCAGAATGATGTGCGAGACAACGACAAAGAAATCGGGACCGAGATGTTGTTGCAGGGCATCAGGGCCAATCCCGAGAGCGTCTTGCTTGCTCTGAAGCATGCAGACCACATCGAAGTCAACTACCCAGCTAAGGAGGTTGACAAATCTGAGTATGCTAAGGCGGTTCGGAAGCCTTTTGACGACGTTCTGGACACCCTGTACGAACTAGGTGACAAGGTGAAGGAACGGGAGAAGCTTGAGGTTTCCACTCTCAAGCAAGCCGCAGCACAAGAACCAGTTCACGCCTCGATTGAGCTGAACGATGGCGACGATGATGATGACAAGCCCAGGAGGTCACCAATGGAAGAGCGAATCCTAGCGATCCAGAGGGCCTACGCGGCAGAGACACAGATTTTGTCAAGGACTATCTCCTACGTCTGGATTGCTCTGGCCCGGGCTATGCGCCGAATCCAGGGCAAGGGCAATCAGACTGAAGGTGGCCTTCGCAAAGTCTTCACGGACGCTCGTCAGAAGGGTCGGCTGACCAGTGACGTGTATGTTGCCGTCGCATTGTTGGAGTCGGTAGTCTACAAAGATCCCGTTGGCGCCAAAATCTTCGAGCGTGGCGCCAGACTCTTCCCGAACGACGAGAACTTCATGATTGAGTACCTAAAGTACCTCCATTCGAAGGATGACACAACAAGTAAGTAGCCTTCCGCTCCAAGATCCAAGCAAGTGTTAACATATCGATAGATGCCCGAGTTGTGTTTGAAACATGTGTTAATCGTCTCATCGGGAAACCGGAGACTCTGTTCAAAGCAAAGCCCCTTTACGCCTACTTCCACAAATACGAGTCACAGTATGGCGAGCTTTCGCAAATTGCGAAACTCGAAGGTCGGATGGCCGAGCTTTTCCCTGAGGACCCGAAGCTGCGATATTTTGTCGCTCGATACTCCTCGGACAAATTCGACCCTGTCGCTGCTCCGATCATCATTTCAAAGCCAATTCAGATGCGGCCAAAGCAAGCAATGCTCGCGATTGAGCAACCGAATTCGCTACGGAACAGCCCACTGCCTGTGAGACAGGAACAGAGCCCACGCCCTCAGTATGTGCGGGCAACCGCTTCACCTAAGCGACCTCTGGGCATCGACGACGACGAGTTGAACCCTCCCAAGAGACTTGCCCGAGGAGTCTCGCCCTTAAAGGGTGCCGCTGGTCGCCGCCTCGATCAGCAGCGTCGCAACCAAGCTTCCGCACTACACCGCGACATCACCTTCCTGCTCAACATTCTTCCTCCCGCACAGAGCTTCGACACCCAGCCGTTTAGTCCTTCCGGGATGGTTTCCCTCCTCCGTGACACACACCTACCGGATTACGCTACACTCAAGGCGGCGGGTGGTGGCCAGCCCCGCTATCCCAACCCCAGTCACGCCAGACAATCGTCTGGTGAGTTCGGAAACCGACCGCTTAGCCCTTACGGGAGGCTCTCTTCTGGGGTTGGTGGGTATAGGAACTCGCCATTGCGACCAGAGAGTGGCAGTGGCTTCGCAGCCAATCCTTACCCACCCCCTGACACGGGCGCTGCTCCACCTTCCTGGAACCAAGCACCCGGCGGGTACGGCACGCAGCCGCCGGGCCAGTACGGAGGATATCGATACTAACGGCAGATCCACAGCCGTCATACTAAATCGGGGCTATTTGTGTTTCCCGTCATGTTGTTATAATAGTTTGCTGGCGAGATCGCCATATCCCACAAAATTCGGGACAAGTGCTGGGTATGGGGAGACGGGTGTCTTTTGTCTCGCATGGTACGGCGTTCGGTAGGGATCCAGACAGAACTGGCGGCCGTCAAGTTACACCTGTCAAGACGAAGGGTTTGAGAGGGGTGATGGTGGATTGGTTGACATTTTGTTTTACCTAGGTTTCTACTCCGTACTAGAGAAAGAATGCAGAGAGGTTGGATGACACTTTGCTGAGTCTCTGGCTTGGTGTTGATTGCAAGCCGCGACAACTAGTGATTTCTGTGTGACTTCGTATTCTTCCCATCCTTGGCCGCGTCTTGTCGGATTGACCAGCGAACAGTAAACTGGGTAGGGGAGTTGTAAATCTGGTATCGCAGCCAAGCCATGCAGACACAGAACAGAGTCACAATGACGCAAGCTGTTTCATTGTGATTGACTGGCCGCCCACTGCTTCATCTTACCACACTCAGTAAGTAGTACACGGCACTCAGTGTGAAGTAAATTAAACAATCCGGGTCGTCCATCACGCCCCTCCTTATTGACGCTGGTAATTCGCCGCCAGCCTCCTCGCCCGCCCAACCTCCCCAACATTCACCAATTGAAGCATTCACATGCCTTAGTCCAGTCTCACGACAGTCGGGAGCCATTTGCAAAGCGGAACGCTTGGGCCTGTTGCGGCGGGAGCGAGTCTGGTTTGAGAAAACAAGACGCAGCCAGCCATTTAGCTACGCCTTCCTCCTTTGACGCCTCATCGCCGACCCGTTCCGTGTGCAACTCAAGCGCCAATCGTTGCGGGAAGGTACAGCTGGCCATCAAGTGTATAGAGAAGGCAGGAATTGCGTCTTAGAGGCGCATTGAGTTGTTTTTCTTGCAGGTGCCTGGCAGTTGCGCTCTTGCTAGTTTGATTTGGCCGCGGGCGCCCATCCACTTCTCCCCCCTTCTCTCACCAAACTCCTCGCACAACACAAAGCAAACACCCTAAACACCTCCTCAACAAGGCGAGCAAGAACTGTGCACACCAAAGCGCTGTATTCTCTCCTAAGGGGTGTTCATGATTCACGAACGCCGGCCTTACTATCCCCGTGCCCGTTTACTATTTGAAGGCTCTCTTCCTCCCTCCAACATCACTCCCCCTTTCTCTCTCCTTGACACACATTCTTCGATTCCTCTGCTTCTCAGCTCTCCAAACACCAAGCCTGCTTGCCCTTGCCAACGCACTTTATCGTTCCAAGATCGCACCACGAGACGACGCTCTAGTTTCCAAGCAAGCACGCCGAGACACACCCACGCCCTGACTAGTAGGTTCCCTTATGCTGAGACTGCAGAGATCTGTTCTGTCTCCTTTTTCTGGGTTATAAACCACTCCTTCGTCCCCTCTCTCTATCTTCTCGTTTCCCTTCCAACAACTGTTACTTCCTTACGACAGAACTACCCCGAAACTCCTCATCATTCCACCAGTTTTCTGAGCCGCAGCTCTTTTGAAACCGTTCTGACATTTCTCTTCAGGTATCACCGCAACAATGTCAGACAAGTCCGACCGAGAGCGCTCGCCCTCCCCGCGGGGAAGGGGAGCACTTCCGGCGAACGACGACCATCCCAGTCCCCGTCTGGTGGTCGATCTGACTCGCCGGCACGATCTTCCGCCGGTGACAAGCCTGGTTCCGGTTGGACAAAAGGTCCAGGCTTTGATCCTGCTCGGGGCCCTCCCAAGCCAGAGAAGGGCAACACCCGCATGGAACTCCCCCCGGACGCCTACGTTGCGGACACCAAGAAAGACTACTTCACGCTTCGCGAGAAGAAGTTGAACACCGAAGGGAAAGTCGAACAGGTCGAGGTCAACCAATACCGCATGACCAAGTTTGACTTCGCCAAGAAGATCTACCAGTACGATGTAAGTGTCCTTGATATCTGGGCTTGTCAAATATGGAATCGTTAACCTGTCATTCAGGTGATTCTGTCCCCTGAGCCTGACAAGCTCGGCCCTGTCATGAAGAAGATCTGGGCCCACCCAAAGCTGAAGGAGCAACTCAAGCCCTACAATGGAGGCAAATGGCTTTTCGATGGCAAGAAGCTGGCTTGGGCCCCTGTCCTCCTTCCACGGGGTGAAATTCGGTGCAAGATTGACCTCGATGAAGAGACGCGTCCACCAGGTGCCAAGCCTCGCTCTGGATCGGATTTTCATCTGACACTCCGCAACACCACCGAGATCAAGGTGAGCGCTCTGCAAGGTTATCTGGACCACAAGGTGTCTTTCAGCAACTCGGTTCAAGAGGCGCTCAACTTTCTTGATCATCTCGTCCGTCAGTGGCCGTCTGAGCACATGCTCGCTATCAAACGAAACTTTTACAAGCGCAATGAGGCCGGAATTCCTCTCAATGATGGCTCCATCGTGGAAGTTCACAAGGGCACATACGCCTCTGTTCGCATGAGCCACAACTTGGGCCGCGGCGGAGTTGGCCTGGGCTACAACATCGACGTTGCCAATACTTGCTTCTGGGTTGGAGGACAACCATTGGAACGATTGATGTGCAATTTCCTTGCAAACTGTGACAGACGCTGGCAGGGATTGACTCCGGTCACGGTTTACCAGCACCTCAAGCCTGTGAAGGGTCGCAGCGGACGTTGGGAATCTTCGGATGCTTTCAAGCAACTTCGAAAGTTGCGACGACTGAAGTTCAAGGTTCGACATGCCGGGCGACGCAACGACGAAAAGCTCTACACCATTGTCGACTTCGTCTTCAGCGAACAGTATGGTGCGGAAGGCGCCACGGCCAAGAACGTCACTTTCAAGGACCAGGAGGACAAGGAAGTGTCTGTTCAAGAGTACTATCGGTCAAAGTACAAGGTTACGCTGAGAAATTCCAACCTCCCACTCATCGATGCTGGCAAGGCCGGCAAGATTCCCATGGAGCTTGCTTTCATTGAGAGCATGCAGCGCTACCCCTTCAAGCTAAACCCAGAGCAGACCGCAGCGATGATCAAGATTGCCGTCACTCGTCCGAGAGAGCGCAAGGCTAACATCGAGAAGAATGCTCGTGATCTTCAGATTGGCACTGATCCTTATCTGAAGGAGTATGGTGTGTCCTTTGAGACGCAGTTTGCCAAGACAGAGGCCAGAATTCTTCCACCTCCCATCGTCAAGTTTGGGCAGGGCACTTGTGAGCCCAAGTTTGCCGGTCGATGGGACCTTCGCGGCAAAAAGTTTTGGAAGCAGAACACAGCTCCCCTAATGAACTGGGGTTTCGTTCTCCTCGAGCAGGGTGTCGCACCCGCTGCCCTGCAGCAGTTTGCCAACACGTTCAAGACTACTTTCATCAGTCACGGTGGAAAGGTGACCAAGGAACCCAGGATTCTCCAGCCCCCCGGAGACATGATGTTCAATGCGGCCAATTGTGTTGCCTGGGCCCATGAACAAATCACCAAATCCAGCGGGTACACCCAACTTCTGTTCTGCGTCTTGACGAAGCGAAACAGCGGCACGTACGAGCGCTTGAAGAAGTCAGCCGATTGTCGTTTTGGCATCTTGACCCAGGTCGTGCTTAGAAACCACGTCATGAAGAATAACGGCCAGTACCATTCAAATGTTTGCATGAAGGTGAACGCGAAGATGGGTGGTGCCACTGCTTGCACCCCGCAGCTTTGGAAGACGCCCACGTACTTCCCTGAGAACCGGCCCACGATGATCATCGGAGTCGACGTCTCTCACACGGCCCCAGGTGGCAACTCTCCCTCAATTGCTGCCATGACCATGTCTGTTGACAGAGATGCAACCCGATATGCCGCTCTTGTCGAGTCGAATGGTTACCGAGTTGAGTGCCTCACTCCTGGCAACATGCACTACCTTTTTGGCCAGCTCGCACTCATCTGGCGAGAGGGTCACAACGGCGGTTTTCCTGCCCACATCCTGTACTTCCGCGATGGTGTTGGTGAGGGTCAGTTTGCTCAGGTCATTGAGAATGAGATTGGCGAGATCAAGACCTGGCTCCGTGAGAAGTCTCCCGCTGGCAAGTCTCTACCTAAGTTTACGGTCATTGTGGCCACAAAGCGCCACCATATTCGATTCTTCCCCCAGCGTGGAGATAAAAATGCCAACCCTCTCCCTGGAACATTGGTGGAGAAGGAAGTCACACATCCTTTCATGTGGGACTTCTACCTCAACTCACATGTGGCCATCCAAGGAACCGCACGACCTGTTCACTATCACGTCATCCACGACGAGATGAACATGCCTGTGAATGATCTCCAAAAGATGATTTACCAGCAGTGTTACTCTTACGCCCGGTCGACTACCCCGGTGTCACTTCATCCGGCAGTCTACTACGCGCATCTGGCTAGCGACCGTGCCAGGGCTCACGAGAACATTGCGACGAGCGAGGGATTCCGAGCTGGCCCCAAGGGCCACGAAATGATCCGTGACAAGATCGCCCGAGGAATGTCTGTCGGTGGGCCGGATAGGGCCATGGAAGCGCCGCCACTGATTCGACTTGGAGGAACCGTGGACCCGGATAAAGCCATTGATGGCGAGGAGCGCCAGCGCAGCTTCTTCCGCAAAACAATGTGGTACATCTAAGCACGATGGGTGAGGCGACGGTGGGAGACGGTTGGCTGCCGACTCGCATCTTGGTGAGGTTCTAGAGACCGAGAAGGAGCATTCGATTGACATGACCAACATGTCATGCAACAACGACGGCAATAACAAAAGGGGCGACCGGTTTGGCGGGAAGTGGCGGCGGAGGATCAAATTTTCAATTATTGGTATTAGTCTACGAAGATCAATTCACTACAATTGAAAGCGAAGCTCGAGGCGCAGAGTGCATGGTGGTGAATGTGTAATGACGAAAGGAATTTGATGAACTGGCGTTGCTGGCCAGATATGCAGTCATGAGGTTGCACGAGGAATGCCTTTCGTTCAATGTCGCCGGCAAGAGCGCTGCGGGAGGCTCGTTGAAACCGCAGCTGTCGAACTGACCAAGACTGATGAGGTTAGATGTTGCGCTTGATCAGTTTTCGATGGTGGAGCGCTGGGTAAGGTGTGTATTCTCCTTTGATTAGGCTCTGGCTACGTTCTAAGTTGAGTCTCGAAGCTAACGTTGCCTACCCGGTTAAGAGGCTTAGTTAGACACGCACTACCAGTTGCTTTTTCGACAGGCGACAAGGATAAAGGAGGCTGTACGAGGCTAGGCAAGGGATTCTCGGGGGGAGTGTGCATACGCTACCACGAGGACAAGAGGATGGTGGCTGAGTGGCGAGAGCTGCGAGAAGAGACGTGTCACAATTCCACGGGAGTTCTCAGATTCACTTGGTTCAAGGTGCGTTGATCACAGGGTTCCCCTTTCCCGCACCCTCGTCTCGGGAACTGGGAGGCGAAATCTTACTTCAACGACGACTCTAGTGGGGTGGTGTCTGGCTCACAGTTATTTAGTGATTGGACGGTCATGTAGGATATGGGTAGCCATGGGTTGTTAAGACTTTCGGATAAGAACCAGAATGGACACAACTACATACGATTGCTATGTGTTTACACGAATGCTCCAGAGTTCAGACTCAGACTATGAACCGCAAAGCATTCTCCACAAGTTTGGGGGACAGTCGACAAGGGGTTGGCTCGGTGGCACCCCAAGGCTTCAAACCCCCAACCACACCCACAATCCTCTACCGTCTCCATCGACTGGCCCGCTCTGTTCTCCGGCAGGACTTGACATGGACAGACGGGATTGGTCGGCAACAGATGAACCCCCAATGTCTGGGAGGAAGAAGAGTTTCCCCCATGGGGAAGGTCTATACATAGTAAGTGGCAGTTGGGTGGATGCCGGGACCGGGGGAGTCTGTGCTTCCTATAATAGTTCTCTTCTATAAGTCATGACGGCGGTCGGTTCTGCTCTTTGTGCCTTTGGGTTTTGCCATTCCACCTGGACAGAGACTGCAAGCAGCATGAAGACGGACCCGAGACGAGGCAACAAAGACCGCAGAGCTGAGCCTGGGCCGGAGCGACATCGGCTTGGGCATGGGCAGATAGAGAGCGCACGGGCGACCAGGGTGCTGAGGTCGCTCCCACGTACGTAATCACCACTCTGCAACTTTAGCCTCAACCCTCACCTCGAGCAAAAACCTCGACGCTTCACTACTCGACAGCCCTCAAGACATCAGGCTGAGGCTTTGAACTTTGTCAAATTCCGCACGCGCTCGCAATAAAACGAGAAAATGGAGACCCGACAACACGCCGCGGAGAAACACACGGATGGCCCCCCAGGAAACAAAAACTGCAGCGCCAGCGGCGGAGTCGATTTGTGCTGATCCTTTCAACTCATCCTACCCTGGTGGCAACCGTGTCATGGCCCGCATGCCCCACAACCTCCCATCCCGAGCGTCGGTTGCAACGAGCAAGGTTGCTTAGGGTATAAAGACCCGAGATCGCTGGGGGAGAGGGGGTTTCCCTTATCGCTGACTGGATCTCCGCTCCCAACGGATCAGCTCTGCATCTCACGACCTGCTTCTTTTTTTTTTGGGAGGGTAGAAGAAGAAGGCAAAACTCTTCGCGCGCCCGAGAGGTTTGAAGCGAAGCAGCCATGGCCAAGGATCAAGATGCTGTCGTCGCCGCCGCCGCGTTCCCGGAGGCGGAGGCGGAAGCGGGGGCCCGGAGGCCCGATGAGAACCATGCCGGCCACGAAAGTGACGTCGACAAGCCGGCCGTCGTTGCGGTCGAGAACCAACCTCACGAGATTTACGTTGAAGCCCTCGCGCGATACCCCAGCGACGAGGCCATCGACGCGGCCGCCGAGAAGCGGGTGCTGCGAAAGCTGGATCGCCGCATCATTCCGCTGCTGGGCGTCTGCTACTTCTTCTACTATGTCGACAAGACCACGCTGTGAGTCGACCCAGTCCAGAGACCAGTCTCATTTCTATCCCGCCGCTTCTCCGTGCTGACAGTCTCACCAGTTCCTACGCTGCCATCTTTGGCCTCAAAGAGGACCTCAACCTACAGGGCGACGAGTACTCGTGGCTCTCGAGCAGCTTCTACTTTGGCTGGCTCGTCTGGGCCATCCCGTCCAACCTGCTCATGCAGCGCAGCCCGCCGGGCTACTACCTCGCCTTCAACATCTTCCTCTGGGGCGCGCTGCTGATGGCCCAGTCCGCCGCCAAGAGCTTCGGCGGCCTCCTCGCGCTGAGGGTATTGTCGGGCGCCTTTGAGGCCATCGCCGACCCGGCCTTTATGCTCATCACATCCATGTACTTTACCCGTGCTGAGCAGCCGTCTCGTATCGCTGCGTGGTATGCATTTAACGGTATCGGCGTTGCTGGCGGTGGTCTAATCGGTTCGCCATCCTTCACATCCTCAACTCGTTGACCGGACTTCATCCTAATAACACTATCCAACCCTTAGGCTACGGCATCGGAAACATCAAGGGCACCCTCGAGCCCTGGCGCTACGAGTTCCTCGTCGTCGGCGCCTTCTGCTCCTTCTGGGCCGTTGTTCTCGTCTTCATGCTGCCCAACTCGCCGCGCACCATCTGGGGCTTCACCCACGACGAGAAGCTCATCATGATTGCGCGCCTGCGCAGCAACCAGACGGGCATCGAGCAGAACCGCATCAACTGGGGCCAGGTCAAGGAGGCCTACCTCGACTACAAGACGTGGCTGTTTACGCTGTTGGGCTTCGTCTCCAATGTCCCCAACGGCGGCATCTCCAACTTTTCCACCCTCGTCATCAGGGGGCTCGGCTTCGATACGCTGCACACGGCCTTGCTCGGCATCCCCCAGGGGGCTCTCGTCGTCATCTGGATTGGGCTCGGCGCGCTGGCCAACAAGTACATGCCTCCCAACAGCAGGACGCTCGTCAGCGCCATCTTCATGCTGCCCACCATTGCTGGCGCCCTGGGCTTCCTCCTTGCTCCCACCGATGCCTACGTTGGCCGATTGATTTGCTTGTAAGTCTTGGCTGGTTCTCGAAACCCAACCCCTATAGCCGACGGCCTAACCATTCTTGTAGCTATCTCACAGGCTCCTACCAGGCCTCGTTCGTCATCTGCCTCTCCCTCATCACCTCCAACACCGGCGGCCAGTCCAAGAAGATGATCGTATCTGGGATGATCTGGTTCGGGGCCTGCATCGGCAACATCGCCAGCCCCTTCTTTTACCGCGCCGAGCAAGCGCCCTCGTACCCGCTGGGCATCGGCTCTTTGCTCGTGGCCAACTGCATCGAGCTCGCCCTCTTCTTCGTCTTCCGGTACAGCTTCAAGTGGGAGAACAGGCGCAAGGAGCAGCGGCGCGCGGACCTGCTCGCCGCCGGCAGCAGCGTGACAGGCGTGCTCAACGCCACAGCCTTTACCGACATGACGGACAAGGAGAATCCCAACTTTGAATATGTCTACTAACGTTGTGAGAGGGGGGCGGTTGGTCAGGCAAGCGTTTGGCACTGGTCACGAGCAACACCGGGGTTGTGTGAACGAGTAACGGCTTTGATTGAGAGAGACATAGTGGAAGCATTGGATCGTTCAGTCTAATGGTATACAGACTCCAAGATACGAGTCTCCAGGAGCCACTTACACAATTCAGGACTTTGTACATAGCACCTCCATTGGTGAATCTGATACCCGTACCTACCAAGTTATTAAGTCAGTCAATTAGGCGGTTTGGATCATCGACTTGCTTAATGAGTGAGATTCCAAGGCAAGTCTGGCTTGAGTGAGGTTGTTTGTGATGTTGCTTTATGCATGGCTTGCTGGAATATTGTGCTGCACGCGGTCGCTTGGTGAGCGGCTTCCTGGAATTTAGCGATGTGCCCCCTGTAACTTAGTGACAAGCCCCCCTGTAATTGGCGATTGACGAATGTAATTGTGGATATTCCAGTTTAACACCGCTGTACGGAGTAACTGCGCTACGAATTAGTGGACGCAGTGCTGTGTATTAATCTCAGGCACAGCTGTAAATAGTCTCAAGAGCTGGGGAGTCCGGTTTGAAGCAAGGTCCAAACCCTCTCTTCTAGGAAGCCTGAAGCTCTTGATACTGATGTAGAAGGTTAGTAGTGACATGGACGAGGCCAATCCCATGTTCAACCTTGACGTCCAAGGGTCCCCCCCCCGCCGCGGAAGCATGGATGGAAGGCGGGCACGAGGCGAGCCGCTACGCAAGTCCCCCACGGGAATCGATCAAAAGATGCTAGCCACCCGACGATCTCTCGCCTAGGGTATTTAATATAACGCTTGAGGTAGTTAATACGCCTACTTTGCCTAGTTAAAGCGCCTATTCGTAAGTTAGTTAAGACGCTTCAGGTAGTTAAAACGCCCAATGTACTTGGTACACTGCTGTTGTTGTTGGCTGCCCAGCATTTGACAGTATTGCGCGAGGTAGGCTAGTAGGTAGATGGAAACTTCGGAGCAATAATGACACCGACTCTGTGCGGTGTAGAGGTAGTCTACTCTTTGGATAACTCAATGATTGGCTAAACAGTTGAGTTCACTTCCTACATGATATGTTAGCGACCTTTGACTCCGCGCATCGCGCGGCGTAGGCGGGGGGTTTGGTGGTTCGAACAGGTGACACTAGAATAAATGAGATGACATCCCATGAGGTGGCCCTTATTAGTGCGTTGAGTTGCATACATAGAGCTGCACGGGTGGAACAGCTGCCTTGTTATAAGAGCCCAGGTGTCACGTTGCTTCGAGACTGAGATCAGGCAGCATCTTAGACTCTTACCACCATAGAACGCAAAATGAGCTCCTTGCTTAACACAAGCTCTTTACCCCCTGCCGTGACGAAACACTTGCCACAATCAAGTCTAGGCACACGGGACGAGGATGACTATTCGAGAAAGACATTCAGGGAATAGGGTATCTGGACATAATTCTTGAGTTTTGTCTCTTGGGTTTGGTAGTACTCATCATGGATTCATGATCCCTTGTTAGCTTCTAAGATATCGTGCACCTCGGTCCTGTAAAGCTAGATTGTTTCGTGATCTTGCAAGCTTCAGGAGCCAGAGTCAATCAATGGACTTAAATCAGAAGTTAAAAAGTCACCCCTATCGATTCGTACAACCCATGGAGATAGATCAATGGGCTTTGACAGTGCCGGCTGATCAACTTCTGCTTATGGGGGTGGCCCTTGCAATACAGACTCCATTTGTAAGTACCAACTAACTAAGCACCAAGGTTGAGCATAGTCATTTCGTTCGGAATTGGCAGGGAATTCATGCCATTGGGCCCAACTCCTGCACCATTCGACAGAGAGTGCGTATATGAGGAGTGCATGCCATTCGCGCCGCATTCTCGGTCGTCTTCAGAGCGTGTCTAGTACTGCTTGGATGATTGAAAATGCTCGTGCCGGACCTAGGGTAAATTCTTCCTCGAGGACGAATGGCACAAGTGACGCTCTGAGGGCGCCGAATGCTTGTTCCTTTAGCCTCATAGTACAGACTGAGGTCAATGGCCAGGTGCCTTTGAATGGGTGGCAAAGGCTGAGCAAACCGGTCGGAGACTCGACTCAACTGTAACACAGTAAGCACTAACAGGTTTCTACTTTCGTCGATGCAAAGCTAGTGACATGAAAGATTCGAACGAGGGCGGTTTGCATTGCTTAACTTTGATGCGGTTGGCCACACGGCAGAGAGGGTAGTCGCGTAGGCAGGGTCGGTGAACTGCTGGCTCGGGAGGGATCGAGAGGGGAGGAGGTGGCATCTCTATCTGCATGAAAATAATCTTTAGAACATGTTTTTAGACGAGGAACAAGTGTGATAGTGGTGGAGGTCGATGATAGGTACAAGACCGAGTGGGAATGACCAAAGGGAAGCTCGCCTCGTTACCAAGCGGCAAGAAGTATCAAAACACGCAAAGTCCTTGGAAACAGCCATCTTGGCTAGATTGGGGCTCGGTGCAAAATGATTTTGGTGATGATTTCTTCATGTGCGAGCTGGGCTGGAGGACGGTACTCGAGGATGGAAGCCGGCTGCTTTGCATGGAGCAGCGAGCCTTGCTGGTGTTCGCGTGGAGTTGGCGCCCCTGTCTAACCACGACAGGCCGTAGTGAGTCAGCAAAGGGGAATTTGAAGAATACCCAAAGTAGATAGATAGGTATATGGTGACATGCGATAAATACTGAGGCTTGCATGGGCATGATTCCCAACAAAACTGAGCTCTTAGGGGGAGGTAAGATGGTGGTCACGAGCGAAGTGGGCGGAGGATTGTGTTGCTTTTTGCCTGAGCAACCAGGACACGCCCCTGCGGACGGCTGTGATTGTCAGTCGCCCAATTTTCCCCAAGCCGTACGATGCAATGGAAAGCAACTGGGTAAGCCTCCTCGTAGAAGAGAGAAGAGAGAACTAAAGAGGGGTGTGATAGGGACGGGAAAGGGGGAGACAACATGACACTAGGCTGCGTCGTGTCACAGCGGCATGGCCTTTAAGAGTTAGGGTAGGAGGGTGATTGGTGAAATGATAGTAAGGCTGTAGAGACAGCCTCTGGTTGGGTTGTCCCTGGTGGGTGGTTTGTTGGGCGAGTCGTGTCCACGTAAGGCAAGAATGTACCTGCCGACTCACCATCTGTCGGCCACACGAGCGACTACCAGATTGACTGAGGAGGAAGACGAACTGGCTCAACACAATCCATCGTCTCCGAGTCCCGAGTCCAGGATTAAGGAAGATGAAGCGAGGCTTGAGAGCCTTGACACTAAGCGGAGGGTCTTCTCCGATGCTTTGCATGAGAGAACTTGCCGAAGCTGCTAGGTCGCGGCTCGTCGTCAGGTTCCGTGCAGCCCTCTTGCTAGCCCTTGTCACTCTAAAACTCGCTTGGTGAGTGCACTAATACCAACTCAAGCCTCGAAGCGACCATGTTGGCATCCGGAAGGGCCCCGGGAGCAAGTGATGCCCAGCGCGAGGCGCCGAGGATGTTGTCGGACAGTCTTGCAATACCCGCCCAGGACGGGCATGTACGGTACCAGCTTGTGAAACATGGCTTGAGATACTTACTCGTGTATCGCTCCGTTGCTCGAGGGTCCAGAGGAAGTGTTGTGTGATGAAAAAGCCCTAGGAAATGCCGAGGGGACGGTGGCCGGATGCGGTTGAGACGGGCCTCCCAAGCACCGCCACAGCCTCACCGGGTCTTACAACACCCATTGGGCTTGACAGTGAATTTCTTCACCGAGCGGCGGTTACAAAGCCTGGTTTCGAGTTGGAGAGCGAAACTGGCGACGGCTGGTCGAGAAAGCGCGGCTTGTTAGGGTGCAAGAACAGAGAATTAGGGCCCTGGGGGGAGGCAAGTGGGTGATGTGTCGGCCTCCTTTGATAAGCCGGTCCCCGTGCACCCATTTCTGGACGCCTTTTTTCTTTTCACTGCCTGGGACTGTGGTTCGCCTTCGGTTAATGAGGGTCGTGTGAAGGGAAACTTGCCAAGATGAAGAAGGCCACAAGGCCCGGCCGCCCGCAACCCTCCAAAGCTGAAAAACAGGCTCTGGCTCAGGCCACCTCTAGGACTTGCCTCACCGAATTAGGTACGTTGGGTCGCACCTGCCGCACGAGGTTCCTAAGGTAGGCCTGGAAGTAATATGCTGAACAGGCTGTTTGGGGGAGCCGAGATGCCTCTCAAACAGTTCCATGATCTGATGCTTCCCAACTCGGATTCAACTAGGTGGGCGGGCGGCACTAGCTGTCAATTCGGCACACGGCTTGGCATTGTTGCACCGGCTTTCACACCACGGCTAGTTGTTTCGCTGAAGCAGCATGCACGGCGCGTTATCCCTTCGTGTTACGATGCTCGGCTGGCACAGACCCTGTCAGTTCCGACGCTCACAGCAAAAGTGTGGGTGGCAGGACCACCAACATCCAAAATCAAAATTTCAGGGCATATCCAACTGATTGCAACCATTTGAGACAAGAACCAAAAAAGCCCTTCTCCGCCCGTGCGCGCTTCTCATTTCCGCCAACTTTTCAGGGCGGATTGGTAGGCCTCCTGCAAAGGGCGGATCGGGAGGTGGGACAGTGCAGCGGTGGCCCAAACTCTTGGTCGCCTACCCGCCGACTTGCCACACATGCATGAGAATCCCGAAAGAGAAGTGAAAGTGGTAAAGGGGGCGGGGAGCGTGGCGACCAAGTCTGAGTTGCTGATGAATTCTTGTGCCTCTGAGACGGTGAGGTCGGCAAAGCCTTAGGACTTCAGGGGCAATGAGGACGCACTAGATGACAGACTCATGCTGACTTAATGATTTCCTAGAGATCTCAAAATAGTTCCACATAAGTTCATAGGCGAGAGAGCTGAGGCTCACTGGCCGAGCGGTCAATAATAGGGCTATTGCTGCGGGGCCAAGGAGGCGATGACCAGGCCAACAACAGGTTGCATGGCCGTCAAGTTGGCCACCCCATACAACTGTAACGGCCAATTGGAAGAACCCGCGGTGAAAGTGGAAAAACTACAACCAGGGTTGAGAACATACGATGCCTCATTTGCTTATCGGTCTCGATTGCACTAGAGCGTTTGCTAAACGCATGTCGAGAAGATGCAGACGGCTCCACGCTGTGGATGAGTTCATACTGAGCCGAGCCTACATACGCACCTACGCCACCTAACCCTCTCAAATCACACAGGTTTATTTTTAGAGCAATATCTCCATCTAATCACACGCTGCGGCACCTCTGTCCCAGCCCCCTCTGCCCTTCTGCTTCCTCCCCGGCCCCGGGTGGTGGACAACACCATCATGGGGACACAAGGTCGTCGTGTTTTCACCGGCCCCTCCATCCCGTCCCGATGCCGGGAGAAGAAACCAGGACCAAATGAGGGATCCCCTGCGGTAGACTAGCTTTGATGCCCTGCGATCGATCTCCATCGAGTCTCAATATCGCGGTGCGGAGCCGAGTCTGCCGGAAACGTGCAGCCTACTTGACACCCGCGGACTCAAGTGTTTGAAGCCAAAAGCTTGGAGGAAGATCGCGTCTGTTTAAGAACGCTTTGACCTTGGTTATTCTGTCCTTTGCTATCCTCATCTTTAGATTCTGCTTCCAAGTGACGTTCCCAGAACAAAGTCTTGTTGTGCCTATGTTAGTAAACCCGACGAAACAAGCAGAGAGGCGTGGGAGAAGTGGGTCATGGACGTACGGGCGACAGACTTGATTATTGGCTCCCTCTCCGGTTGGAGTATTGTCATGGGCCATCGTGTGGTCGTGCTCGAAGCCAACAAGGGCCTCGGATGCTCAGAACTGGAATTGAAACCTCTGCGGAATGGGAGCCAGATGATCAAGAATCACGACAAGAGCCAGAGGAAATGACCCATTTATACAACCCATCACAACAAGTACAGCCAGCCATGAATCAGACTTTACACCGCGTTTTTGGAGCTTTCATTACTGAGTAGCGATCCCTATCCTAATCCGTAGACAGTTCCGGTGAGAAAAGAAGCAAATCTAGGACGGCAGGGTGAAGAATAGGAAGGAGTGGGAGCACAAGAAGAATGACTCGGGAACAAAATGGCACTGGAAAGAATGTTACGCACGGGTTCAAAATGGCAGGGGAAGAGGAGCGGGGGTACATTCTCAGAATCGCTGAAGCTTGATGGGGGAGACGTCTTCGCCTACGGGTAGGGCAGAAACTCGTGAGTCGTGGCTGTTGGCTACACCCCTGGGCTGCGTGTTCGTATCACGGATTGTGTTTCTTTTTTCTTTTTTCTTCCCTTTTTTCTCTTTTCTTTTTTCTTTTGACGGTGCGTAATACACACTCTGACGTCAACCCCGTCGACTGGCCCTTGTAGGGGGGTCCTGTGTTGGCACGCTCTCATCGTCTCGCGTCGAGCCCGGCGAAGGCGCCCCGACGATCTTGCAAGGCTTGATTATTATCCCCGCAAGTGTCATCAAGGTGGCACCTGTTCTAACGCAGAACAATCCATCAACTGGGGGCCCCGGTCGTCCTCGGACACACCACCGAAGCCTCTCGAGTCTCCGGAGGGCTGGACGCGATCCGTCTTCCGCTTTCCCCGGCCGGGTCGGCCCCCACTATGTGCAATTACTTTCTCTGTTCCTAACGCATCGGACATGGACCACCATATTCCTAAACAGCGGACTTCCCGGCCGAGTACTGTCCATGGTTCTGGTATTTTCGGTGAGTATCAGCACTCTCATAGGCATCGCTCCACCTCCCCTCCCCCTCCCCGCCTACTATCAAAGGCGCCCTCCACCATGGCCACCCATCGTCAACGCATCATCTAACAAGTCTAGCGCGCGTATTAAACGGAGGATTTAAATTACTACGCAGTGATTTCCAGTGAAGATCGAACGTCGGGCAATGAATGATCTGTTTACCTGGTCGGCTTATATCGAGCATGCGCCTAGTCGACATCCTAGTAGCCACGGATTGGAGACGCATCCGGTCACTTTCTTAACACCATGAACGGCGATTTCTTAGCCCGAGAACAGAGACGCTGAACAAATAACACAGCTGATTGGCGCACTAACTACTAACCGAAACACTGAGAGCACTTCGATCTCATAGGTGGTCTCGTCATTTTCGAGCAAGTGTAGCACCGTGTATATGTTAATGATGTGTGACTCTGGCGCGCTCAAAGCCAAACAAATTTCCAACGATCCTGAGCACACGAAACAAAAAAAGAAGCAGAAAGGAGGTAGCTGCAGCATCAAGAGCTCTGAAATAATCGACACGGTGATGTGCAAAGCCAGTGAATTACAGCTAACTCCCTGAGCTTGTCACACAGACTTCCTCGTCTTGACAGCTGACCCAACGCCCCTAACTGAAGTTTAATCCCAAGAATCCCTTTACCTAAAACCCTTGAAAGATGATCGTGTCGTTACGAAGCTTAGACGGCATCAACCTGTTTCAAGCTTTGGGGCGGTTGTGCGGTGCGGTGTTCCCGAGCATTTGGGATGGTGGCATTGATGGGGGCAGCCAGGCGCCGAGCGTTGATGGGTTCATCTGATGAGACCAACAGGAATCGGTGCATCGGCATGAAAGGAAGGGAGGGGGTCGAATTCTCGTGTTCATATTTTCGGTTCCTGGACATGTAGGAGTTAGCAGACTACTCTGACCGAACCCAAGCCTGGCGAGACCATGTGGGAAACCAGGAGAGGCAGAGAAAGCAAGGAGTCATGGAGACTTACGGCGCTGGCTCAACGCCGCCAGCCTCAACATTCATAGGCGATGCCATATTGGTAAATGTGTCGTAGTGCTTCTGTCTCGCGAACGGGTCGGCTGCAGGAGGGCTAATCGCTGGTGCTGATGGAACAGGGGCAGGAAGCTCGCAGGCCAGGGGCAGGAAGCAAGCGAGTAGAACGATGGGAGAGAATAGTCATCAAGAGGATTCCAAAAGGAACTGAAGCATACCTGCATCTGGCATTTTATAGAGAACCTGGCACGAGGTCATCGCATCGCGCTTGTGTGGCCATAGTGTCAGCGACGCGCTCTCGCTATGCGCTTAGTCCGGGACGGACACGACTGGGAGTCACTGGGCGACGACGATCATCACAGCACGTTCCGCACATCAAGTTTTGGCGTGATTTGTAGTTGGACGTTACATTGGATGATTCCAAGCCACAACGGTCTGGCGAGAGGCTGGAATAAGCAAGTAGGAAGTCTTGGGGAGGCCGCGGGCAGCACGCAGAGATCGACATCGTCAAAGAAGCCCGCAGCCCGGGGAACATAGGGCCACTAAGCGGTCAAGACGCAATTGAGATGTGACAGATTGCCGAAAACGAAGGGCCTGGACTAGCTGGGAGTGTTGTAGTTGCTTTAGTTCGAACTTCGATGGCCCTGCCGATGGGGAATCGATGGTCCTGGCGCGTGCATGCCGGTCTCTGCATCAGTCCACGTACGTACACCGTAGTAGGGAGCGAGATAGCAAGGGTTTATTCTGTAACGAGCTCGATCATCAACGAGGGACTGGTACCCTTTGCACGTCTGTTGAGAAAAGGGGGGCTGGGGTGTGTGAGCAGCTTTCACGCTTCAACTGGGGGGTTCTGGACGTGACTTATCGATTCATGACAAGGTCAGACGGTACCGTAAGTGGTTATCAGCCCTTTCCATTGTGGTCCTCGGCTGATGGGCCGATGGGTTCGATCATGTTCCATCCGGATCCGGATTGAGCTGGACATGAAGACAAGGCATACAGATTCGAATTCCCAGAAAGACCACAAGGCATCATGCTGCTGCCTTGTGACTTGGACATAGGATTGACCAGAAGTGCAGCCAAACTGATGGATGCACTTCTGTTGACCAACACAATGTCAGCCAACACATTTTGACGTCCGCCCTGAAGGCCCTGGGCAGTCAACCTCGTGCAGAATCTGGCTTGGCCAGTGCCGCAGCTGCGCCACGCGACTGCCCGCCTGTCGGGAATACTTTATCGAGTTTCTAGCAGGCAAGGCAGGGTGCCTACCTGGTACTTCAGGTAGGGTAGAACTATGATAACCACATCTGCCTTGCGGACTTGGCTCCGAAAGGCTCCATATTTCGATGTCTCTGGCCTTGGAACCGTTGTCAACATTCCAATCCACCTCATCCCAACCCCCCCCTTCCTGCCCGGAATCAGCCCAGGTTCCGAACAGCCCTGAGTCAAAAACCCATAATAAATGTTTTGGATTTCTTCACCGGAGCCCATTATTTGGAGCTCTGCCGCGGAAATTATCAGCCCATGGAGAGGCGGGGAGGGAGGGAGTTAGAACGTCATTCCGGGTCTCCCTCAAGCCTTCAATCTCTCTTCGCACCTGCAAGAGAGTGGGCCTTTCTTCCTGCAAAAGGTTGGCCTGCGCGTCCTACCGCCTGCAGCGGTTTGATTTGGGTACCGTGCAGTTCTTTTGAGTCGTCCAATTGGCATCTGCATGCTTTTGATTTCACGTTACACACGGAGCCCCCCCCCCCTTGTCTGCTACCAACCACTGATCCGCATGCGCAATAGACGGGCAAAGACGACTGACACCTCTCATGCCACCCCTTTCTGGGTGGCCGACTCCGCTGGTTACCGAGTAAAGGAATCAATTTCGTCCCAGCAGTCATACCTACGACATCGAAGCACAGCATTTACTCGGTCTGTGGTGGGATGCACATGAGACAAAAATAATGGGGTTGAATCAGCCATGCAGCGTGAGCAGTATCGCAAGACCCATATCATATCGTGCAGGTTGTGTGTGGGGATGCCAGGAAATGCATCACCAGCGCCGCGGCCCCAGAGCCCCAGCTTCCAAAGGATCGAGCCGTACACCGGCGTCTTGTTTCCGTAGCCCAATGTACGAAAGTGTAATAACCAATCTCCCCTGTGGATACTTATTTCAGCTCCAAAACGCAGGTGTTTCATCAGGTATTTTTTTTCCTAATTTCTTCTCTGCATATAAGCATCTCAACCATTTCCTATCCCATGGCCAGAGCTTCGTGCACGGTCCTGGGTTTGTTGGTTGTAGGCCACTTGGAGTCCAGCTTCTTGTATTGGTTGAGACGCCTTGTCCAGGGTCAAGGATGCAATAGAAAGGAGTAGTCATTCGTCTCATCTCAGCAAAAAAAATGAAAATTCAACAGATGATGGAGTAATAGGCTGACTTTCCAGGAGTATCAACACGTAGCCACGCATTGCGAGTGGCCGCGCATATCGACCTTGTGCGTGAGACGTACTCCGTAGGAGAGGCCCAAAAGGGACAGATGCAGAGGCCTACCTAATGCTGGCATTTCGGGGCTGATTGTCGATGTGACACTTCGGCTGCAAGTTGGCCACATCCGCCAACGCAACACCAGCCAGGACTAGAAGTATGTATGCTCAACTAGACGATAAGCCCCAGAGCCACCGGGCGTTGAACCCTGTTTCCAGGCATCATATGATGTGTGACGAAGGAGGCAACGGCACTAGAAGTGGCCATGTAGCTCCCTCAAGTCGGTTCACCTGCACTGTAACGCTAGGGGGTTACCACCACCCCAAGGGCAGCACTGAAGCCTGGTCCAGGTCCGGTCACCCCTTGGGCCAGACAGGTCTCACAGGGCACGGGAAATATTGACGAGTATGGTCGAAAAACATGGCTACGGGGATTGAAGGAGCTCATCATATGCTTTCAAGTGGCTGTTGCGGGATAGTTCAACTGGGAATTGCGTAATTGTCCTCATTTGTCTAATGGAACATTCCTCGCGTCTTTTTTTACTATTCTGAAGTACCTCGCCCTGTGTCTGGAATCTTTGCTACACTCTCCGTCTCAAATCCGGCCCCTTCACCGACAATGACAATGTCTTTTCGCCGAAAAGGCCAACCGCTGATATACCAGGGATTCCCCGTCACCCCGTACATCCTCGACCAGTCTCATGAACCACCCCATTCCTCTCAATGATTGCCAGAAGCATCCGTCACGGTGACCTGAGCGCCACAGTGACGGACCTCAATCGTACTGGGTCAAGATTTGTCTTGCGGACTATTCCGAGTGTCCTTGGCGTTCGTGGAAGAGGATTTGGCCTCACGCCTGTGCCCCCATGCGGACACGGTAATCTTGCAGAGATCACACACAAAGTTGAGCGCGTCGTCTTGGGTAAAGGAGGTCAGACGTTCCGCCAGTAGATCTGAGCAACTGGAAGAACTATGAGGTCTGCAGCATCTTGCGAATCGTTAGTGTATATCCCCTGAGCTCTGTAGGGGGTCTCACTCGCATGCTTCACTAGTGTTTACTGCGGTGGAAGAGGTGTCATTTTCTTCAGACATGTTTAGAGCTGTTTCATTCGAATGACTTTGGTGAGTTTTAAAAGGCTGGGTAGATGTCCATCAAGAAGCTCGGTGGAATTGGGACAATGACTTAGGGTTGACATAAGATGGGAGGAGCAGAATGGGGGGGTGGTTGCTTTATAACCTGCCCAAGGCATTTCAGCGACTGCGAATTCACGAAGCATTGCATTTACTTGTCACGAGTGCAAGATGACAGCCTGCGCCAGCCTCGTTCGATGCCACTCAAGCGATCCCCCACGAGTAGAACAACAAGGGTCGGCAGTGCAGTGCAGGTATCGGGCGAAGGCGGCAAAGGGATCAACGCGACATGCCTCTCTCTCTCGGCCTAAGAAACATGGGTGCGAGGCTCGGTGGCGAGTGAAGAGGAAACACAGTCCAGAGATCGAGACGTCGACATTGGTCAAACAAGCGCGCGTGGACGCGAGAGAGGCGACGATGGAGCAGGTGATGAGGGCGATGCGCACAATTAGATGAGGGCATCGTCAGCGAGGGATGGGCGGCGGGTCGGCGGTAGAGGAAAGAGAAAACCAAGCCATCTCAGATCCGGCCGTCTCGGCTGATTGCCCGGCGGGGGAAAAAAGACGAAGAGGCGCATTTTGAGGATAGATGATGATGTATTATGGAGTGCTGTCCAGTCTCGTTGTTCGATGCACGGTCACACCGGCCTCTAGCGCCCGCAGACCGCGGGCTCGGTGTGGACGGCTTCGGCCGGACGGTGCCCGGGTCATACAAAAAGGAAGGCGCAACTGGGCTCGACATCGCGGCCATTGGCCCAGGTCGAAATCACGAGATGCAGTCGCGTGCAAACAGGGGGGAAGGAACGAGTCAAGGCCGTTTCGTTATCTGGGGGATCACCACTGGATTTGTATAACCGACTGATCAGGCGGGTGGAAGAGAGGCTTGTATTTTGTTCTCTTTCAGCCCTGTTTTTTTGGGGGCATTTTGCCCCCATTTGCACTTTGCTCGTCGGTTAGCAGCGCCATGTCGTCACTGTCCTGGCCATTGCAACGCAACGAGAACCCTGGATCTCAGGGTCACTCTAATTGGAGTGTCAGGGGTGAAATGGGGTTATCCAGGTGTTCCCCAGACATCCTTTCCCAACCTAGTATCGGTCAGTGTCACTCCTTGTCTGGATCTACTGATATTCCGAGTGTATTCGAACGGGGCGTTTCTTTGTCTCCGCGTCAAACCGCTCAGCTCAGCCTCTAACCCAGGAGCTTTGTCCAACCCATAGCTGGGTTTGATAGACGTCACGGGACGCCCGGTTCGAGCGAGACACTGGAAACGAACCCCCCTGCTGCTTCTCTCTTTGTTCTGAACCGTCATTTGTTCGTCATACTCTGTCGCTTTCTCACTGTCATTCGCACGGGCTACGGGATGTGCGGGGACACGCGGAATGGCGCGGCTCTCGGTGTGTCTTCACCGGGAGGGCGGAGAATAGCGACTTGGCGTACGAACCTCAGGGTCTTGGGTCCTCCGAGAGTAGCCAGGCTGAACTGCTTCCTCGTCACCTTCCTCTTTAGCGTTTGGCGTTTGGCGTTTCTCTAGCTTTGTGTCCCAAAGACATCTTTATTCCCATGCTTACCTTAGTACTGCCATACCTACCTAGGTACTCGTCATTCCCCCTCGTTGTCTCTTCCTCTTCCCGATTGGTGCGACGCCATCTAGGCACGCCCTGGTCAGATCTCACGCGGGCTGAGTCAGAAAAGGGAACGTGCAGCATCTCAAGCGACACCGACTTCATGTGGCTCGTGGTGCGGCGCGTCCAGCCAATTGAAGAAATGAGGCGTCGGGCCGTTGCTTCGTTGCCGCTTCGTTGCCGCTTCGAACCTTATCCTGAGAGTCACCACTCACCACAATCGAGGTTATTCAGCACTCGAAGCGAGGTGCCATCATCGTCCACTTCTGCCCTCTTCCACAACCTTTTTGCATAAGTACATCAGTACACCTCGGGGCTTCTCATGAGAAGGATCTTCGAGGGGCGTAGAAAATCGCCATCCTTCTCTTCTTTTGGACCCATCTAACGCATCTTTGTCGCATCAAGTTTTGGCGCCAACAGTGACAAGACTAAGAAGGGGGGTGGGGGGTATGAAGGACCAGTGGGATTGAAACAAGCATACGTACACGATGTTTAATACATTGGGAATCATTAGACCTTGTTATGATAACAAAGTGATGGGTCCTTCTGTGACCCCCCGCCCCGGTTTCTTCTAAGTCGTCACTTTACACTTGCCTTTCTAGGCTGCTACTCTCTGCCCGGTCCCATCTCCGACACCATATTCGCGGCGTCTCTGGTCGCAGGAATGATTCTTTTTTTCATTTAGTACTTCATCATCGTCATCAGCTAGTTTGATTAAAAACTGAAATCAGATTCCATGACCTTGGGGAAATCAATTTAGTCATGAGGCACTGCAAGCATACTCAACTCTCTAGTCGCTACAGCATGTACCAACCTGCGACAATACATGACGCTTGAATGAGAGTAATGAAGGACGAAATTCAATATTATTTAACACGTAATTACAAACCATATAAGCCTTCATCGTCAATGAAGAAAAATCATATATCGGCCTCACCAAACACGACCGCAAGCCCACCAACTAAGCTACTCCACCAAAATTACCCACACACCCTACTAGGGCTTCTTATCCGCCTTGGAGACTTTGGAGTCTCCGTCAGATGGACCTAAACATCCACTCATCCCATTGAGTCGGTAACTGATGGGAAGCTGGGTATCTTCAAAGAAGTTTTCGACTCGTCGGTTCTCGACAGGTTCGGAAGGGGGAGGAAGATCACAACATCTGCGGACGCTTGAGTCAGTCTTTCGGTAACCTGGATGTGTATTTTGTAGATCAGGAGTACTCACTCGCAATCTTGGCTCAGGTTCACCGTCGTGGAAGAGGCACTCGTGCTTTGCGCCATGGTAACCTCTCTTTCCCCTCATTCAGGCTTAGCAGCCGAATATTGAAATGAATGTTGACTGGCAAGAGGCAACAAGGAGGATGAGTGATTGCTGCTGGCCACAACATCGTCTTTGAACGCAAACAAGGCGCTTTATTTATAAGTTGAAGCTGTCTCACTTGATTTTGAGGCCCGACACAGGAATCATGTCGTCCCCTGCAGCCGAGAGCATGCCTACCCACCTCTCCCCCACATGGATTTAGAGTTGCACACTTGCGGAGGAAAAAGCAATGCCACTTGAATGAGGACACGAGCGGGGGCGGCTTGACTAAAACGGGGAAAGCAAAGGGGAAATACGACACCTCAGTTCGACACAAGATGAAACGTCGACGACGGGTAGATTGCGGTGTTCTGGGTGTTTGGATGCACATAAAAGTTCCGAATCTCAACGAGAGAAACCCAGCCTAACCGCTAGGCCCGGCCGGCACTTGTTTTTTTTGCTAGACGTCATCTTGATGTCGCAACTCCAGCCCTAGGATTGGGCTATGTCCACGCCACAACCGCGATGCTCTAGTCATGACCTTGCAGTCCGTCTCACACCGCCGTCCTCGCAACATTAACGACTGTCGTCCCAATCTTTGGTTTCAGACACGCTGATAAACAGGTGCCAAATCATGCTTGATTGGCCCTCTGGCAGATAGCTGCCTTGATGTCGTAATTTTGGATGCGCACATGGTTACATGGGGCGATCGACCAGGCTTCATTGGAACATCACGCGGCGTCGAATGCAGATTCTGCTGACCTAATTCAACCAAGCACAATGGCTAACGCTGCAGGCGTCAATCAAGGTACGCGGGGACCGGATTTGTTGATGGAGGATGCCACAATCTAGAGCAGGCTTAGGTACTACCCAGGTACGAAGCTGTACCAGGAATGAAATGAGACTGGCGACGTATGTCTCACACAGGGCTTCCATACGTAGACTAATGCTTCCCGTTTCATTCCCACCGGTCAAGGAAAACGTCAGCTAGCAGGGTGAGTCGGATGACAGCCAAGTGCATCTTGCGAAACATGACAAACATGGTCAACCATTGGTCAAGAATTCGTAGGGCCGACGGCCTTTTGTGAATGAAATTTGGCCTCGTCTCCGGAGATTCCGCGATAGGTCATTGGAGACACGCCACTGCGGTTCGGCTGCAGCAACTTCTGCAAGTCGGACAATTAGGCGTGTGGACTATAGGCTGTGGACTGTGGGGGTGGTGTCTTGCTTCCGTTCGCTATGTGTCGACGGAGCATCCAAAGATGCAGTAGATGCAAATATGCAGCCAATCAGGACCTGGCCAACCCAACTACACCCCTCCATTCCATGCAAGGTAAGATTAACACAAAGAGGCAATTAATTACATGGACTCACAAGGCTAAGCTAAGCACCCATTGAATTGACCTCCCAAACCACCGTGTGTATGGCTTTTTGCTTTTTCTCTCATCGACTTGTCTAATTCCAATTCCAAACCAACATTACGCGTGGCTAATGCGCGCCACAAGTCGAGGCCAGCTGGCCCTGTGCGGCTTACACTGCAAGCTGAAACACGCGGTCACCTCGTATTCTCCTATGCCGGGTCCCGGGTCCCGATGCGACCTTAACATAGGTTCGAATCTACTATGCTCACGATGCAGCTCAGAAATATCCACACGAGTTAGTGACAGTTCGAGACGCATTTAGGTGCATCAGGTCGCCTATACGGACAACCCAGGTGGTGGCATCGTTGCGTCGGTGCTAGGTCCCAGCCATTCTGCGCTCGCGGAGGTTACCACAAACACACAAGCGGTTGCAAATACGGCTAGAATTCGTTGCAGACGAATGCCATCCATTTGGCCCTTTGAGGCATGGCCAGGCACCAGATGTTTCCTTTTTTGGGAGGGGGGGTTGCTTCTTGAGTCAGTCAATGTCTTGTATCTTCACGGCATGTTTCCTTTTATCCCTCCGACCTTATGTGCCTATATATGGCCGTGCCGGCTCAGAACAGGACATGATCGCCATTGCATACATGCTCCCCACGCCCAAGGCCCCAATTGCTCCAAGCAAGTCCGGAAGTCTTGGTCTTGTCCGAACGGTGGGTTTTCCAATGCTTTGCGGTAAAGACATCAAACAAGGGCGGTGAGAGTGTACCTGCAAATCGATTTTTGGAGGGGTCATCTTGCAGTAATATGCAGGATGCAGTTGTGCCCAATGACCTTGTAGCATGCAGCCCATTAATTAGCCATCCCACCATTCCAGAGCTATGGGCAGCCCTGTCCTTGTTGGGGTATCGTGGCAGGTCCCTGCACATGCAACCCCCTGGGGTTTATGCTGCAGGAGGCTGATTAGCAGACACTCCTTTGGGTCCCTCATCTGCACAGTCTCGGGTGCTTCTAACCAGTGGTTCTTCTTTGGCGATCAGACCTCCCTTTGGCTTCTTTTCGGAGAAGAACCCGAAGAATCTGTCCGCCAGACCTGCAGGCAAAGGGGGGTAGGCAGCTTTGCAATTTTGATGCGGGCGTAGCATCTGCAGTTTGGATGGTCACGGGCCATGAAAAACACGGTCGTAATTTCCCGGCTCAGTGACATTTGTTCGGTTTGTGTAACGCATCCAGGTATGCGACGAGACTCTGTCGATGGGCAAATAGACAAGAGGTTAAGGCTGCCCTTGCTCATGGCTGGTCACTCAGCCGGTTCGAACAAGAGTCACGTGGGGCAGACGAGGGACATGGGATGAAGCCACCGATGTTACGCGACATGTCCCATATCGTGATGCTGCAGTCGTCAGAGGCGGCAGGCACGCCTCGAAAGACATTTGCCCATGTCCCCCTTCCTTGTTTTCGATGCAATTCACGACAGGCCACAGGAACAAACATTGGAAAATCGTGTTACATTGCCAGTTCAACATTTTTCATCCTGCTTCAGACTTCAAATCTAGAATCCCTCAATCATTTCGTCAGAGTCCATCTTAGCCAGCTCCATTGTCGTGTTCCAAAGTGAGTGTGTCATATCAGACAGGATGGATTGGATGGGACAGCTTGTTGACGATGGAAAAATCTTGTCTTTTTCTATCTCTCTAGTAGGGAGGAAGGCCAGCTATTTATCCTACGGATCCGGGGGCTCGGGATCGCCTCGGTCTGCTTATTCCGTCTGATGTTGTTGGAATCCGTAGATCCCGTTGCAAACCGCGGGTCTAGGTTGTTGAGGACGATCTAAGTTGTTGAGGTTGATCTAGGTTTGAAGTCTCTATCCAGGTTTAAACGAAGCCACGATCCGGATCCGAGCCTATGCAGAGCTGACTTTTCCTATCGGACCTATTCATCTGACATGTCACCCGTCCATCTTTCTCAACATCTCAGATAAGGCTGAAGACAAAGGTCGCAACCGCAACAGCAGCCACAAGACTGCCAGAGTAGCCCTTGCAGCCGGCGCTGACAATAATACATGGAGTCTCTTCCGTATAGGGATACACACTAGGACTCCACACGAACGATTCCAAGCCTTCCGAGTCTCATTCCACCCTGCCCACCAAGAACCATCTGTTTCTTCTCCAAACGATTCAAATCCGAGCCCTTAACCTCAATACCTCTCGGATGAGTTTGCATCAAGAATGAATTGGTCTCACCCAGCCTCAACCCCAACCTTCCGGGATGTTTGTGGATGATACACGCTCCGACTTCCGATAATACGAAATCTCGATCATACTGTCTTGCTCGTGTAACTCTGCCCAGTTCCAAGGGCTGAGAGGCATCGTTGATTCTTCCCTTGAGCCTTGGCCAACACTAGCCATTGGGTGGATTTCACGCGCCCCTAGTTGAGCTGGACCGAGCCGAAATTGCCTCCGGACGATCGGCCCTTCCTAATGAATGCATCCCAAAGAGGTGATAAACAAGTCTATTAAAATTGGCTCTTCTCTGACAAAGAAAACGCGTCTCGACAATGCTACTGGTGGCTAGGGTGATTCTCGTAGCTATCACTGCATCCATCTCACATGTTGCGAGTCAAGGTTAGGAATCCAACACCCATGACATAGCTAGGTCTTGTGGTGGATTCTAAAGATATCTTCCTTTGCTCAGTATGACCTTTCGATAATCCATTTAAAAAAGAATCCAACCTCACAGCAGGAGCTTTCTGAAAGGACTACATTCATCCAGTAGCCTTTAAGCAGACTTTGAGACAACTTGATACGTTCAAGTGCGCAAGTGTTCACATCATTGATCTCAGTGTATGCAAATTCCGGATAATTAACACGCTCTCATTCATCACGAGTTCATTCCGTCATTGCAAAATGGTGCTCATTTTATCTCAAGAGCCTTGCTTTCAATGTTGAGACGCCATTACCACTTTTCCACATACGGCCGAATATCAATCTCCTGCGTAAACGCCGAACGATGTTGGGTATGCAAATGCCAGTAGCTCTCTGCAATCTACAGGAAAATATGTTAGCTTTGTGATTCTTCATGATTGAGTATGCGTTCATCCTACCGCTTCAGGCTTCAGCTTGGCGTCCTCTGCACCGCTGGGCGGGTTGAGATGCTTGGTCCTGGGAATATCGATGATCCCGTCGACGATGATGTGAGCAACGTGGACACCCTGAGGTCCGAACTCTCGTGCCAACGACTGACCCAACGCCCTCAGCGCAAACTTGCCTGCCGCAAAGGATCCGAAATGGGCAGACCCCTTGACCGACGCGGTGGCTCCGGTGAGGAGCAAGGAGGGAGGGTGAGGCGAGTCAGGCACAGACTCCAGAAGCAAAGGCAGGGAACTTTGTGCGAATCGAGCGAAACCTCGTCTGCGAATCATCTTTTATTAGTTGGAGTCATCTTGTCCCAGTCGGCGTCCGTGACTTACACGGCAACATCAAGACTATCGTCAAGCTCCTCGGGCTTCAGCTCCAAAAACGGCTTTTTAGCGAAGCCGCCACTGACGTTGAAGATTGCTGCCGCGAGCTTGCTTCCGGGAAGCTCCTTCTTGATGGTCTCAAAGGCAGAGTTGACTGAAGCCGCATCGGCGACATCCGTAGAGATGCCCAAGGCGTGGCCACCTGCCTTCTTGATCTCCGCGACGGTATCATTGTAGCTCTCGGGACTCCTGGCCAGGACAACAACAGCGTACGTCTTTGCGAATTTGAGAGCGACGGCCCTCCCTGGAATTGTTAGCCTGGCTTGGGCTGAATTGCCTGCGATGATCTGCTCGGTGTCTCACCTGTGCCAGGGCCAGCACCTGCAACCACAGCGAAAAAGGGAGCGGAAGCCATGATAGTAATTCAGGGTTGGTTGATGTCTTGACTTTGAAATGGATTGATGAATAGATGTCAGGGATTCTCAAATCCAAAACGGGCGAAGATGTGGTTCTATATAAGGTACTATAGAACAGTCAATTAGGCCATTGAATGCATTCATGACGTGGAAAGCGGGGGTCGGGCAGATTAATAATTGACGGTTGAATGTGTGCCAGCGTAGGGTAGCTTCGAGCGAATAAATCGCGACAATTAAGCCGTGCCCACCACCGTCGATAAAGCTTACCAATCTAGACGCGCATACACCATTATGGCGTGCTATTTCTCTAGCATCAAATACCATAAGCATTCTTTTTCCACTGGTTTGAAACATGAGAAATTAACCTGTAGTTAGAGGGATTGATGTTTGTGGTAGAAGGGTTGAGAGATGTTCATTGGAATGTTACACAGTTGTTCGTGAAGCGTTGTCTGAATTTCAACTCCTCAGCGTTGTTCTGAACAGCAACCCAAGCACCCCTGGCCCTCTCGCAATTGAACAACCTGAACAGTTCTTATACAACACCTTTCATGGTTTGATCTAGGAAATAGTGGTCTATATAAGTCCCTCACAGCTTCGCTCAAGTCATATTTCGCGAGATACAGCGTTCAACACCATTAACCGTACTGCACACCGAGATACCCTCGTATCTTTGTTCGATTTTCATGCGCGACCAGAGATCCTACACGCGTCAACACGGATTCATCCTGTTTTTCGCTCATGTTCCCGAAACAGACTCACCATCTACCATACTTATAGTGCCCCGTTTGCTCCATCTCAAATTCTGTTTAGACCACCCACCTATTCCACAACTTCACCAATAACACTCAAACTTGGACCACGGCTTCAGTAACCACTTACGTCGAGCAAGGCGATACTTGCTTCCTGGTCACCATGCCAGTACTAAACCTAACCGCGACTGCGGTTCATTCCTACCAGCGAAGGAAACAATGCGACGAGCTTGCCGCCACGGGGTACACGGTTGGCTTGATCATTCTGGGCTTGCTGACCGTAATAGCAGGAACATTTGCTCTCTGGTACAAGACCAACCTCGCGCACTCGCATAAAGATGTGCAGGAATACATGGCCCGCTGCAAAGACCATCGCGACCTCGCGAAGAAGGCTAAGACCCGGTTCAACTTGATGCTGCAGATGGCGCACGAGGAAAAGGCCGTCTTGGAGAAGGAGAACCAGAAGCTTCGGAGACAGATCTGTAGGATCCCCACGCGTGTGAGGACGCCCGCTGAGAAGACTCGGGAAAGGAACAATTTCCCCACTGCCGCGGCTCCGGCTGACAAGAAACCTGACGTTGTTATGCAACAAAAGCAGCAGAAGTCTAAGCCAACCGAGGATCCGGATTACTGGGGAGTTTATGATAAGGCTCATCCTGTGGACTTTGTAGACATCACATCCCCCACGCGTTCAATGTACTGTAGCGGCGGATCCGGAGATGACCACCGAGGCCGGGCCAAGACACACCAAGCAAACGAGACGTCGGGCCGCCAAAGCCGACAGAGCTCCAGAAAGCCAGAGCGAAACCGACAACAAAAGTCTAGATCCAGGTCCCAGTCTCAGACGCCATCAGAACGAAAAGGCCCGTCGGGTAGGGCGCGATGCCTGACGATTTCAACCACCGCATCCGTCAAAGCGACTACATTGCCTAAACCTCCCGTCATGGTTCGGCGGTATTCCGAACAAACTTATCGGGGCCCAGTGATGGAAGAGAAGCAGGATTGTTTCTAGAGATCAGAGGACGCTCACCGTCATCAGCCGGAGGCAGGCAAGGGGTTGGCACGTACAGAGAACACTCAACGGGCTCGACTCGAGAAAGCCAAGAAGAGTGAGATTGCATGGCCCTTTCTCGGAGACGACCAGGAGGACCTTGAATCTCATGCTCTTCTTGAGTACCCAACTATTCTTGTCGAACTGAACAAACTCACCCTGAGAAAGGACCCCAACGAGTAGAAAAGCCTTCAGCAGCCATCCAGAGAGGCGGTTCTTTCAGTCTTGGTATTGAGAACTGAGAGCAATAATGTCTAATACAGAATGTGCACATAGTTTGTTGTCAATAGAGGTGTTTGCAATTGTGAGGAATTTCAATCTCCCAAGTTAGACTAGATGAAAGAAAATAGAAAGAGCGGCCCTGGTATCAAGCGAGTATTGTTTTCTTTGACATCCACCAAATCAACCGAACATGATATTAGTTGCTCCTCTGATGAAAGAAGCCCTTAGAAGAATTTGCCTTTGAGCCCACCCAGCACCATGTTTCTCTTCTGCTTACCAATGAACTTATTCACATCGTCCGCCCACCCAGCGCTTTGTTCTTGCAGATTGCCCATGTTGTCTCCCATGATGTTCAGCTTCTCTGTCCGCTCGTTAAGTTGTCTTGACAGATAGTCTCCCCAACCTTCCTGGCCAGCCCCAGAAGGGCCAGCCTCGCCAGTGCGTGCAGCACGTTGCTCTGCCGCCGCCGCCTCCATCATTCGCTTACTGGGTGGCCTGTCTGGTCCGCCGACTAACAGATCTAGATCCGGGGGCGAGATGTACTGTGTCCCTGAAATCCATTGCAGATTTGAGATTGTTGGGCGAAGGGGCCATTCCAGTTCGGGGTTGATGAGGGTATCAGGAGATTGCTGGGGAGACTTTCCAGTGCCCCAGACGTGTATGACGGCCAGTTCACTGGGGCCAGACCATGCAAAGACATCACCGGCCTGAGTGACAATAGTGGACGTGCTGCGGGTGATATCCATCATTGACAACTCGGCCTTGCCGATTTCTTTGAGGCCAGGGATGGAGAACGCCCTCGCTGTCCGGTCACCAAAAGTGGCTACAATCGCATGCCCTTGAAGTTCGAGTTCAGCGACACTAGCAGCGTCGCATAGGACATTGTCAAAATCCTTAGATGCCCCCTTCGCATGGGCAGGCTTGAAGACTTTGATCTCAGTTTGCGTGACTGTTGTTCACTTAGTACGAATTTCAGAGCAAGGAATTTCAACATACCGGCCACGAGAACACCATTGACCTGACGACCCTCTCTGAGACCCGCCACTATCTGGCCCGTAGCAGCAGCAGGTTTTCCGGTGTCCGCCTCAATGGGATTAAGGGAAATGATTTTGGAATCGAATGTAACAAATCCCGCGACTTGTGCAGAATAGGTACCCTTGTCGCTTGGTAGTAATTTGATAGTGATGACCTTGCCCAGATTTGTTCCCACAAAGCAACAAATGCTGGAATACTTGTCCTCGTCCAAAGTCATGACACCAAACTCAATCACCACTGGCCATTCATTGTATGGATCGACGCTTTGTTGATGCCCCCTGAGGAAGGACGCCCGTTTATCTTGCTTGACAAAATCCGCCATTTGTGCCTGGTATATGATTGCCGGGCCGCGGAGATCGATCAGTGTGAAGAATCCAAGTTCAGACCCAACCGCCACAAACCCAACGTTTGATATTTGAATGGCTGTAATAGGGCCCTGCATCATCTCGTACAAAACTAGAGGCTGAAGTCCTTCTTTGAGGGTTGGCTCCGCCCTCGAGCTAATGTCCGTTAACCCCTTGGGGTTTGGATCCAATTGCTGCGATTGATCCTTTCCAAAGAATCGGTTTGCCCCCCATCGGTAGATGACGGCCTCCCCTGTGCGTGTTCCGACAACAAACTCGCCCGTGCTGGTTGCCATTCTCATGCTGGTGACTTCGATGTCATCAGATCGATCTAATGCTCGAGCAATATCAACCTGCAACTGGCTTCCGTTTTCGATATCGTCTGCGTGGCCTGAGTCCCAGATTCTAATGATGCTATCCGCATGTGCCGCTTGAATGATTGTGCGTTCCTCAAATCTCTTCCGTGGTCTGGGTCCTTCGGCGCCTCCCTTCAATATGGGCTCTCCTTGATTACGTTTCTCCATCATGGAAAGCCAACGTGGTCGCTCCAAGCTTGAAACATTGACTTTTGAGATGAAGGGATGAACAAAAAACATGGAAGGGTGGAGTTGATTTGTTGGACTGATAGGGTATCCGGAAGGGAAGCTCATGGTAATGAGCTCACCCGAGGAGAGCAACGGAATGACTGCAATCGGATCCTGGGCGCCAGCAAAATGAGGCGAAGACCGGGGGATTATGAGAAAGTCGACGGCCTGGGCCCCGGATGGAAGAGGCAAGGTGGTTAGGCGCTTGCCGCGGCAATAGTCACCCAGAATCTGCCATGAAGAGGTAGCATAAATGGGTGTGATGCCGAGGTCGATGAACGTCAGGCCCTTTTTCGATGCGTCAGGGCTCTGTCCGCCAGCAATCAACAGACCGCTATCGTCACAGTTCTCCTTGCAGCACCATGCAATCTTGAGAATGGGGTCGGCGGGGGTGAGCGCATCAGATCCGGGACCTGGTTGGTTAACATTCATTTTCGTGAGTGTTCTAGCCATGACGACCTTCTCCTCCTTGGGATCCCAGAAGACCAAGCTGCCATCTTCGTGAACCGTGCAGATGAATGTGCCAGAGGGGTGCCAGAGCGCGTGGCTCAATCGTGGCTTTCGAATTGTATCAACGGCAACGCCGTTTCCACCGGGTGCGCCAGCGGGCAGGACATATTCGTAGAATTGGACAGGTCGGCTCTGCTTGAAGGAGTAGACGACGGCCCCGTTGGTATACGCTATCAGCAGCTTGCCAATATCCCTAGGATGGAGCGATATGGAGACAAGGCTGGACACCTTTGTGCTGTGATGTTTCTCTTTCCAGAAATTGGGCAGCCGGAAAGCCCGGGCGAGGCTGCCGCGGTCCAAATCGTATGCTAAAACGTCCCCGTTCTGAAGGCCAATAAAGACCCAATCCAACATGGGATCTGCGGTCATGGACATGACAACGCCGGCGATGACTAGGGAAAAGATACGCTCTCCCGTATCGAGATCCCATACCACAAGTTCATTCTTAGCATCGATGCTGATGAGTCGGCTCGCGCTGAATTGGAGAAACTTGAACGAAGTGTGTCGGGACGGCTCGAGGATCTTTTGGACACGGCGCTGACCGAAGACGGAGACCTTTCCGGGGCCGAATTTGCTTTCGCTTGTACCTATCGCAAGCAGCGACTGGACGGGGTCGTACGCAAAGCAGCTACACCACACAAAACGTTAGCGATTAGCGACAGGGAAGCGTCCGACAGCCTGGCGAGCAAAAAGGCCGACGCGGCGGCGGGGGATCCTGGAGGCGGGGCAAACCTGATCTGGGAGTTGATGCCATAGCGAGCTTGATCATCGGGCATAAAAAGCTCAGGTTGGATACTTGCAGACAGGTCCTTTTGCATACCCGTCTGCTTGCTTCGAAGAAAGGCAGCCATCTTGACGACGATGGAGGAGGTGGAATGTTGCGGAGCTGGGCGATGGCTCAGATGGGCGCATTTTGGTGGGGTTGAACCAAGGGAGCTCCCAAGAGTCTTGGCTCAAGGAGCAGCGTCATCACGGAGGGGAGGGTCGGTCCGTGCGAAACGCTGCGTAACGTGGCACTTGGCACTGTCGACCTCGGTATCGTGCAAATGCTCCCGCTGATGCCGCTCTGTTGACGTTTCCATCTCTCTAATATCCTAGGATATTATTGTTTGCTTCAAGACAGCAGCAAAGCAACTTGGCGGACACAACCCGCTAATCGTCTCCCCTACTCTGGTATTTTTTAGGCTCTTCATTGGCGCTCAAAGGCCATCCATCCGACCTATTCTCGACCCAATAGATAATCGTTGAGGTGCTTGGCGGGTACGCTTAAGCTTACGAAGATTGGCCCACAGCAGAGGCCTACACAGCCCCCAGGGGCCAAAACCTTGGAGTCCACACCGGTGAGTGCTACCAGCTTCAGCGGACTGAATGAAGCCGCCAAGGCAACTCGCGGAAAACCGGCAAGGCTTTGACAGCTTGGCGGTTGACATTGAGCAGCTCAAGTGATGCATCTCGCGGATTTAGAAGACCTACTACTCAGCAGGCAGTCTTGACTTTGATCGATGGAACCGTATCCTATGAGGCGTTGACAGCCGTGATACAAGTGCTCCATTCCTTCTGGAACCCTCTTCGCCGGGCAGAAGCCTGTGGAGCTGACCGTTGAGGTGCATCCTGTTGTGGAATGCAAATGGCGACGCGGAGAATCTATTCATCCTCTGCCAGTCCTACACTGGCAACCGGTCTTGCCTTGACTGTAGGCCAATTCGGCATTGTTTTCTCCGAGGAAAATGCCGGTCGTTGAGAATCCCTCGTGCAGTTCTAACCTCAGCATGTATCGCTGGCCATTCCGAGGTTGTCGTTGTCTTGGGTTTGAGTAACATGGATTATAGTAGTTGCTAATATTCCTAGAACTAGTGCTCCCGTTAGTAGACCGCGAAGGACAGAATTGAGCCTACAAATGAAGCACATGCTGATGAACCAGCCAACTGCACGTGCATCGCAAACGAAGGGCCATCGAAGTGTCGAAGAGAAACTGAGCACGAAACAGATGTGAATGATCGAGATTGCGAACAACGTGACGGAACACTGATGACGAAGCGACTTGGGTGGGGAGTGACGGCGGAGAGGAAGGATCGAGAGGAACCGAGACAAGAGAAATTGAGACAAGAGAAAACAACGATTCGAACGAGTTGTATGGTCCACGCTTTGGTCGGGAATAAAGGCTTTTTGGGCAGACGTGTAGGGGGCTAAACTCGTCAGCAATGAAGCCCAAGCCCGACTTGCAGTCACATGAATCTCCCGTAAAAGAGCATCACGAGGTGGGTGCACAGATCACAGATGTCATGGAGAGTTGCGTTACGTAGAATTCGACAACGGGATAGTCTCTGACACCCTCTTCCTTGTAAGGCTTGTAATAAGGCTTGTATGCTTGCAAGGCTTGTAGGCTGTAAGGCGCTCATGCGCCCGACGGCCAAGTTGCGACGCCCTGCAGCCCTTATACTCCAAAACGGGCGCTCTGTGACAGTTGGGATCCGAGATTGGTCCACCCCCCACAGTCTGTTTGACGTCAGGACCCTTTCTCGATCCCTGGGAAAAGCCGGGCTCTGGCTGCAATTTTATGCGTGGCTTCCGGTGAATGCCCTGAGAGATGCGTTGCAAAAGTCACGAGAGCCCCAAATAACAATTGGACACCAACACGTCGGGCTGGAGCTTCTATTGGTTGTCGTCGTGTCAGAATTCAGCCCGGAAATCGACACGTCGGTTGGGCATCAGCCCCTGCTACATTGAGCCTGACACGGCATTAGCAGGTCAGGACTGCAGTACCTCTGCTCGATCGAATCGGAAACGCCTTGGGTCATAGGCACTGGTCCCTTTGGTCCCCTTGGTCCCTTCTACTGCGTAGTAGGTCTGCTTCTGGGCCGCAAGCCTCAATCTACTCTCCGCGTCCGAGGAGGATAGTTGGCTGGCGCAACTTTTGCCCAATTGATGCCAAAAGCCTCGCTGCCTGCCGCAGCAGCAGAACCCAAGATGGAGCCCTACCTTATGCTCAAGCATTGTTCCAAAGCACGAGAGCTGCGGGACATGGTCGAACCACGGCCAGGCAGCCTCGCATTGGCTCATGATTACCGCAATTGCAACCGCATTCTATTTACTCTCCCCAGTCCCCTTTTCGTAAACCGAAGTGATCGACCACCGACATCAAGCAAAAGTCATACAACCATTCTAGCAACATAAGAAACACTAGCAACACTAGCACCATTACCATGTATCACTCCTCAATCGAGATCGCCCACGGGCTGCCCACGGGACAAGACTACAACCACGGTCTTGCTTCTCGATCCCAGCAGCAGTGGGCAGGCCAAGGTGCTCCTCGAGCCTACGAGCCAACCATGCAGCCCGAGCCTCGCTTTGACGATGCTCGGAATAAGCCCTTTGACAATCAGTTCCACCCAATCAACCGCTTCGAGTACCGTGCCGGAGACGACAGGCATCCAGACTCTACCGATAACTACCAGCACTACGGTTGGTCACCACACAGGAATGGCGGCAGCTCTTCAACCGACGGCATGCCCATGTCCCCAGTCAGGACTTCATCTATCTCCTCAAGTCCAGGAGACGAATCATATAACTGGACAGCCTCTACCGAGAGCGCTGACAAGAGAGTCTGTCACTGTGGAAAGGAGTTCCGCCGTCCTTCAGACTTGGCGTATGTATCTCACAGCCCTGCGCAGGTATATAAGTGCTCAACAAGTCTAACCATTGTCTTCTCATAGAAAACACCAAAAGTACCACATCAAGTACTTCTCTTGCCTGTTCTCAGGTTGCGAAAAGGCCTTTGCAACACAAAAGGACCTCTCGCGGCATGTGCGCACCCACCGAAAAGGCGAAGGATGGCGGTGCACCGTCGACGGCTGCCGAAAGGCGGCCGCAGGCCACGTCTACAGTAGGAAAGACAACTTCGATCGTCACATGCGCACTGCGCATGCTAGTTCATGAGACCCAGCGGGGACCACAGATGTCGCTCTCGACGCAGATTTGGAGGCTGGACTGTACTCCAACGTTGAGACTGAATGTACAATTTGGGATTTTTGTTAGAACGTCGCGGAGACGATTGTCAGTTTGAACGGTTGATTTTCTTCTTGTTATATTATCAAAGAATCCGAGACCAAACCACACGTGGCCTTGATTCACAGCACTTAGCTTTCACGAGATCATGTAACAAAGACATGCAGGCCTGTGCGCCGGCATATGATTCAATACATCATAGAGATCAATGCGCCTTCTGGTTGACTCATGCTAGTTCAATCCTTCAAGGAGAAGTTCCGCCAGTATCCATTGGTTATCACTGTCAATCGGGGGTTTCCGCGTTTCCATTGTGGGTGCTCTGATGTGTGTATTGCAAGAATGATGTTGAGCTATTATCGTACTTCTACAAGCATATTAGTCTGAGAGAACGTTCGGTCTAACAGGGATTATTTCATATGGTGCAATGGCAACTGTCAATCTCGGTAGCGAGGCTCAACTTTGATTTGCACAGCTGAGAGGAAGTTGCGTAGAGTACTGAGCAGGGCTGCGCCTCTCTGAATTGCTATATCGAAGAACAATTAAAGTCTAATATGGTCGATTGTGAAAGACCTACCTGCTGAGACTTGAATCCAAGAATTGGGAGGTGCGCAATGAAGAAGTAAGGAAGTAATGATTTGAGCCGTCCATCGACTACCGCCAGATGTTTGGGAAAGTAACGATAAAGTTAAAAGCCGAATAATAACCATGATGTTATTTAGATGTCTAATTGCAGGCCAGTTAGACAATGAGCCCGTGAGACTTGCAGTCAACATAAAACACCTTCATCTAGGTGGCCCAGCTTCCTCTTTGGGAAGGTTAGGTGCATCGACGCCAGCTTGAAAATTGTTAACGCCAAGATTCTCGTAGTCTGAAAATCTAGCTCAGAAGGGTACGTTAGTCAACTTTTAAGGCTCCCTCAACCAATGATGCCCGCGGTTTTGTCAGTTAGCCGTTGCTGCCAACGGCATGATGGAAGGTGGAATCTAGAGGATTCGTAGATTCACTTGATCAACTCTCACATGATAGGTGGCCTCGACGCTGACCTGCCTTGACGAGCTTTATCATGTTTCTATAACGTGAGTGTGCCCAACAAGGGGGGCCATCTCTTCCATCTTGAGCTCGACATTGACCTCACCCTGCAGGACAGCAACAACATGCCATCATCAACCGGAGTGACTCAAGGCTCCGCTCCCATACTTACTAAAGTAGGCTGTCCCACCCTTCCAGCTTGTCATGACACCATCCTGGTAAGAACATGAGACTAATGAGGGGCAGAAATGACGATCTGTGCCCGATGTCGGCCAACGCTGCAACCATCACACTCAAAACGCCTCGCATACAATTGTCATGCGGCTGTAAACGTCCGTTTGGCGATCCCACAAGCTGCAGCTTATCAAAACCGTTGTAGTTTGCAGATTTTGGATCATCGCAGTGTGCGACGCGGAGATGCTGCGCGACCCAGTGGAAGATTTGCGGATGACGGTGGATTGCTGTTTGCCAAGATAGGGGCGCAGTTCGAGGCGAGGGGCCTTGATGGCATTGGACACCAGATGGTCGACGATGGGATATCCACAAGATAGAAATGTGTCGCTGTACGGAGTACCTATAAACATTATCCCGTCTCCTAGTCAATTCTGCTAATCCGGATGAAGGGTGGTTGGTGATGAAGATGCAAGATCCCTATCAGCATCGGCGACAACTACAGGGCCTCAAGAGGTGTCACATCCGCTACAAGCTCTGGTGCGGGGCGTGTGGTGGTCCTCCTGCTACCTGAAGCTCTCAGGCCTGTGTGGATCTTTTGCGTGTTTGAGCATGTCCATCTTCCAGCAGGCGATAAAACAACGTTTCCCTTTTTGTTGGGCATCGTGACCGTATTCACGAGTCAAGGCAAATGTCTGATCAAGTAAAGTTGAGAGCAAGGGTCGAGTACACGGAGTGGCGCAGGCTTCTGCCACGTCCCATGGGACAAGAGCTAGGCTGGGGGTGGGAGCCATCCTGAAGCTAGCGATCGTTCAGTCAAAGCGTGCGCAGAGCTTCACTACACGGGCCTTGAACGAAACAGGATGGTTGTAAACGGGAAAGAAGAAGAAAAGATGAGATGACTATGATATGGAGGAGCTTAGCTTGCCGCGACCCAAGGCTTGCGTCGGCTGCTGGACTATTCACCACGTGCAGTGTGTCGGTGCCTCTTTTGATCGCAGCCACCTCTCTTCTGGTAGCGACGGAGATCTCGACACGACATGCACCATCCCGTAGCCCATTTTCCCCAACCTCAGATTGAGCTTGTCCCGAGAGATTGGATAGCGGAGGGGGTGGCGCCACTTTTACCCTGTGCCGGCGCCTCAAGCAGTGGTGGATCCAATCTCCATGACGCGGGAGCTATGCGACGGCCGATGATCGGCCCTAGAATCTTGAATGTTTCCAGGACCTTTTCTTCCTTGACAGCCGTTCAAATTTGAGATGGGGAGCGAACGAACAGTGCAGGTGAGACTCGGCTCTCGTCATTTTGAACGGGCTCATGGTCAGAAACGTGTCGAAAGCGCGTCGTCACGCAAAGGATTGTCATGATGGTGACGAAATCTGTTGCGGCTGGACTCTGGTCTGTGGCCAGCAGCAGGGAAACCAGTAATTCGTACGAGAATACTGTGCGTGAAACGCAAAACACTGTACCATACTCTGCCTTCTTATACACGGGCAAATCTTGAGCCGTCCTCGGTGCTGACGGAACAACCGGGAGCCACGAGCCCCGACACGCAAGACGGAGAGGGGCTCCCATCCAATCTGAGAACCTTCAGGCGTCTCGCGGTAAGAATGTCAATGTTTGTGGCAGGATAAGGAAGGAATCAGTGCATCATTGTCATACGTGCCTGACATCCCAGGCAGGAATCTAGGTAATCCACAATCTAACAATTTCACAATCCACAATTCACAATCCATCTTTCAGCCCTTTTTCAACGTTGGCTGAACCTTGCTCGCGCCTGATCGGCACTACGTATCCACCAAAGTTACGTCGCTACAAACAGCTATCCTTGCAAAGGAAATCATCGCACACCCTCATCGAGACCGGCTTGACTGTACGTAGCACAGTACGTACTAGGAACCAATTGAGGAACTGGCCTGCCGAATTTGACAGTCCGAGGAGCTAGCAGGGCTAGGGGTTGATGAAGAGCCTGGCTGCTGTTGGCGGCAACTGGGGACGATGTTGGCGGCAACCGGGGACGATGATGTCGACAACCCTTGCCCGTCCCACCCATGGCGTCGAGAAAGCCCCCCTGGCAGGCACCGTTTTCTTTTTAGCTGCTTTACCCGAGGCGGCGACCCTCCCGGCCCTCCGCGGGGGCACGGCCGTGCCAGCCAAGCTCCCTGCAGAATGACACAAGACACAATTGGACCGTTTTGCCATCCCAGCCGTGGCGTACATACCCCCCGTAAGTCAGTCAGCATTGTCGCACAGCAGAGATTCGGGAAAGCTTCTAGACTTGGGTTCGGGGTTGAGCCAAGGGGGATGGCCCTCGGCACCCTTGGCACCCTCTAACCCCCCTAGCAGACTGTGCATGCGCTGGCAATGCCACAGCCAGACAACTGCCCACACGAGTGCGGCGCACGAGCGCCCCAATAAGTGCCCCCAGACGACTGCCATAGTGTGAAGGCATCGCTACTCGGCCATAAAGACCCAGCCGACAACTAATGCCACGCCCCTGGCTCCCACGGTGGAGATCTACTTGGTAGGAAGCAAGCCGCAAGGGGCCGTGGAATAAGGTGCACACGTACGTGTGCACCCAGGTAGGAGCGAGGTTGATGCGGATTATGTCCAGTTACCTGGTGGCGGCTCTTCATGCCCACAGAGCCTCACCGGACTGCGAAGTGCGAACCTGGCGAACGATGAGAAGGCGAGTTAAGGCACCCGCACTTACGCCAATTATAGGAACGAAGCACGGAAGCCGTGGGCCCAAATGCCCTGCGATGGCCGCACCTACGAAGTACATGACGTGAGTCTTGCTCGCCGAGTCGATGGTGTTGTTTCCTCTACGAAGCAGGTCCAGAGACGGACAGGTTCAGGTTCTGTTTAGTCCGTCCGGGTCGGCCACGCGAGAACCGACTCCGCGCCGGCGTAATCCTCACAGTTAGTGAGAAGGCGAGCACGGCAACCGCGACTACGCCGTGCTAGGAATTTTGGTGCCGTCGACGTCGTCACGCGTCGCCCATGCCCGACTCCGTCTGGTGGTTGTCGTATCCGCCGCTGTCATGACAAGGATCCAGAATTTCTGGCCGGCTCCCTGTGAGCGGCACTAAATGTGGGTCACGATGTGAGATGAGCGATAAGCTCGTACCTACTGTACGCGGTCACGTAGCAGCGCAAGAAGGCGCCTGGATGCTTTGCAGGCCGGCGTGAGGTCACAGAGCGCCCCGTCAATCTACGAATGAGGTGCCATGTCTTACGGACGGCTGCCGGGCACACCACAACCGAACAGTACCGGGGGGTTGGCGCCGCCGCCCCTCTCATGGGCCGTCATCACAAAACTCCTGTCGCCGGAATGGCCGTACGACAGATGGAGCTTCGAGCCTTGAGTCTGGGCAACCGTCCGCCAGCACAACGTTTGCGACTTGCCAATGCCTGCCAATGACGAGGGTATTGTGAAAAGTTCGACACTATACCCGATTGTCCGCAAGGGTGAGCGACACCCTTCGTCCCAAGGTAGGCAAATAGCTAAAACGGAGCGATGACCACAAGCCAACCTATGGGGGTGGCTCCCGGCTGGCGGTTGGTGAGTGAAGAAAGTGGCCCGGGCAAAAAAGTAAACGGGGGAAAAAGGGCATCAGACGCCCCCCTCTGTGGCAGAAGTGTCATGTCAGGGCGGAAAACCAAGGCGCGGCGTATGGGAGCCGCGGCGCAGGGGCGCGGACAGTGAATGGTGGACCGTGGTCTCAAGAATCAAAGTCGACGTTGCGAGTTTGAAGGGCCGCCACCGACCGACCTTGTAGGGCCACCCACAGTGGATTTGAACCCCGCCCCCCGCAATTCTCAGCGCGCAGCAGGTCACGAAGCCGTGGCAGAGGGATGCTCAACTGACAATCCGCAGGAGGCTCTGGGAAGTACTCCCAGGTCCGACTGAGCAGGGGCGGGAGCTTCGCGTTCAGATACTGAGAAATGCCGGCAGGGTGTTCCGGAAATCGACAGCACCAGAGCTATTGGACGAACGCTCCGGTGACGATATCGGACGGGTAGTCTGGGGAGGGGCCTCCACCAGTCAAGAAACTGCACCTACCAAGCGGACGCGGTGTGGGGAGGGGAGGGCGTGTGCGGGGCGTGTGCGGGGCGTGTTCGCAGCGAGAACAGGGCAATTTGGGGAATCATGGCGATTAGAAAAATAGTCCGATTAAAACAAAAAAGGCGCGGCCTGAATCAATCGGTAGCAGCAGTGGGTAGCAAGTTTGAGAGAGAGTAACCGGGTGGTCAGCAGAACCTCTGACAGAAGACGTGGTGGGGTATCGCCACGGCTCACAGTGCCATTGGGCCCACTGTTCGGGTTGAACTGTTGTTCAGTTTTGACAATGAACCCTCTCATGTAAGCCGCCATCCACGTTGCACGCCCCCCTCCGATTCGATCCTCCTCATCACCCCTTGGCGTGCGCCATGAGAGCGGCCTTCGACTTTCAGCTTTGACGCTATTCTTCACCACTTCCCTTTATCCTCCCCTCCTGCCGCCTGACAGAAGTTATCCAAGAGAAAAAGCGCCGCGCATCCCAATCTTTACCTCGAAACCACTGTTTTTAATCGGAAAAGATTGCACTCATATGCTCCTTCTCCGACTCGAGTTTTCTTTTGAGTGCATTCCGCCTCTTGTATTTGTGCGGCAAGTTCAAGCCCCCCCCCAGCTCAAAAACTGGACAGTCCCTCGCCCATCCTTGACAATCAAATCTCAACACATCGCCGCCCACCGCTCCGCCACAGCGTCCTCTCACAAAACAGATTTTGCTTTGCTAGCATAGCTGTATAGCTGTATTGCTTCTCTCGTTCGTGAGCCAGCGCCGCCTTAGCAGCTCTGCTTGCTTTCGTTCGCCTCGTCGCTCGAGTGTCCCTCCTTCTTGCCTGTGGTATCTGTCGTCAAGTTTTCTCTCCCCTCGTTCGTCACGGTGTCTGCAAAATGTCTTCGACTTGTGCGCAACAGGGTTCTGCGTGTTCTGCCTCGGGGTAGGTCTTCTTTTTGACTGTCGGGCGGGTCGTTCAATCGATCGTCTCGGTTCGTGAGGAGTCGTTGTTCGCTGTTTGTTCGCTGACGAGGGATGTGGATAGCTACGAGAGTGAGGCGACCCAGTCGTGGAAGCCTCAAGCTGTCCAGTCGCAAGCTGCCTCCCGCGTCCGTGCAGCAGATTATACTCATGACAACATCGCATCTCGTATCTGGGCGAGAGTCGACGGATCCAACGCTCGCCAGGACGCCGATGCGCCTGTTGGCGATGAGCGATTCCATCTGCCCAAGGCGTCCACGGCCAATGGCGTGCCGACCACTGGCGCAGTCGCCACCCCACAGGCCGTGCCCACGTATCTCCTGGGGGTCGGCACTCAATTCGAAAAATAAAGTCGCACTTGCCCGTCGGTATGTGCAATGATACCCTCGTCGATGAATAAAGAAGAAAGAAATCCAATAACTAACAGCAATGCAGGATCAACGTGGGTTGTTACCACATGGTGGCGGGCATGGTGCTCAATCCATGCACGCTGCGCCGATATCGGGTGCTGAGTCGCATATTGGTCTGATGACGTCAGCCGACTTCGGTTGCTTTCCCACGCTTATGCTTCACCCACATGTATGAGTGACTGTTTCACGTATGCTCATGAGTACTGTTTCATGGCCCAAGTTTTGGTTATGAGCACTGACTGCCTTTGCCGCTCTTGCTTTGATTTGGAAAAGCTCCGGGGTCCTCCTCCTCTTTTGTTTTGTTTTTGGTACAACGGTTCGTACGAAATGGTAAAGCGGAGGAGAAAGTGGGTGCCTCACTCCGAGTTTGGGTGCCATGTCAGTGCTTGCCGTGCTACTGAAGCAGGCAAACAACCCCATTTTCAGCCAAGTTTCTGAGTGGCAGAGTGGCGTTCCTCCTCGGCCCTTTTCCGATGTTCGTTGAGGTTGATGTTTTGTTGCGCTCGGGTTGAGGAGCGTAATTCTCGCGTATTTCCCTGTTTCGTGTTTTCTTTTCTTCCCATTTTCACACTTTTCCTTGGATATAGGTGCTGGTTCCTGTGGTTCGGGGGTCGTACTCATTTGTCCGGAGGTCTCGATCTCATTTCCAGGTGCAGGATATGACAAGAGTGGGTTGCGTGCATCTTGCTTGAGGCCAAATGTCGGTCACGACGACACTCTGGAACCTACCCAACCAACAACATCGGGGCAGAACATGAGCCGCGGTCGGATCGGACGCGCTTTCTATGATGACATCTTGGACCATTGATAGAAATTACCGTGCTGTGCACGGAATTTCCTCATGCCTGAAGCCATCCGATGCTGCCATTCGTGATCCAGGATGGCATGGTGCCTGGTCTCGAGTGTGCCAAAAGAACAAGACCAGCGCTTCCTCCACGGCGAAGCGTGACGCGACGAGACGGAGCGAGATTGCAAGAGACGGTGGGAAGAAGATGGAGGAAAGCCGATATTGCGATGCACAGCTTTTACGACGGCTGAGTGAGATGAAGGAGGAGAGAACAGCGAGACACAAACACCATGGGAGGGGCTGAACCATTGTGTGTGAGCCGAGACAACAACAGCCAATCACGACGTCGACCGCAATATTAGGCTGGGCCCAGTCAGTGCATGATTCCCGACAACTTTTGTCTGGCAACGGGGCGGCCGCTATTTTGCCTCCTCATCATTCATCTCGGACTCCGACTGGATCGGAGAACAGCCGTCTCCCCAGCTTTACTAACGCAACATATCATCATCTTCGCCACGCGCCACATGTCCATCCAATCGGTCTGCGGTAGACGACTACACTCCGCCTTGCGAGTTCACTGAGATTCTACATGGTTCTCGGATTCCTCAATAACTCGACCCTTGTTTGGGAATTCTAAAGCATGCATCGCGCATTACTTCACGGGTCAGCTCTAGATGCTACTATTTCTTTGTTTCTTTTGTTTCTTTGCTAGTTCTTGGTGTTTTTGGTTGGGATGGTATAGACATGGCGATGATGGCTCATTTGGCAAGGATTCACGTCCCTGCTTGCGATATCTCCTAGGCTCGTTTCATTTCCTTTCATTTGTGCACAGTATTAGTGAGGCAGCTCTGAAGTACTCAAAACTTAACTTTTGAAGCTAAATTATCTCCCTCATCTCGCTACGTAGACGTGCTTCTCATCCCGTGCCTCGATCGCAGCCCAAAGGCGATGAACAAATGAGCATGCGAGGCGTGTGCATAAAAGTCAAGCGTATCGTTTCATCGCACGCTGCCAGTCACGTTCAAGACATACTCAGCCTCAAACTATGCCGCGTAACACCCGCTTCCTCCCGTCGGAGCATGAAAGACGGTCGTGTCCCTTGACGCTTTTCACCGAGACACTGTCCAATACAACGCGTCCAACAGAGCACTTCTGTCGCCGGTCGTCATACCTTGGGCCGCTTTGAGGCCCGAGTTGGGCATCCCCAATGGCACAGCGCTTTCGGGTCGCCATACCACGCTCCAAGCCGAGGCTATTCCCTTTTGCTTCAACGATTGTATAACTTATCAACAGATAATCTATTTACGCGTCGAATCAGGGAGGCTTCAACATCAAACTCGCTTACCAAAAGGGGGGGCAAAGTAAATAGTGCCAGCACTCCCACTTACAAGGGGAATGGCATGCCCAAAGCAAGGTTTAAGGATGATGAGCTTGGAGTATCGGATTTAAAATCGTCAGCTCCGAAAGCTCACGGACGAGTCATTTACTTGCGCGTTGACCCACGTCACGCCGAGGGCGAAGCGTCGAGAAACCCAATTAGAGTGCATTCGCTATGGCCAGGTCCTTGAGATCAAATTCCAAGAATCTAGAAACGACGTGCGTCTGCTCAAATTCCACAGTGGTGTACAGAGGCTCCAGCGCAGGTGCCACAGGCTGGGTCTGGTGTTTGACGAATGGAGATGGAAGAGACGGTGAGAGGAAATAGGTTCAAGGTGCAACCCCATCGGGACCATCACCGGCGGCGACATCATCACGCGATGCATGTTACTGCCTCTCGAGATGAGAGCAAGTGCTGTGATCACCTCGGCGACATGGACGCGTTTTGATCCATCATGAGAAGTAGGTTTGAGCGACACGCGCTGTATGATCCGCGACAACATGCCATATAACGATCTACCTAACTTAATCACCAGTTGAAAGCACTTCGCCATAGCACGGGCGTCATCATGGTCTTGAAACCTTCGTCGCGCTTTGTTGGGGCGTAGTGCTCCTCGTGAAGAAGAGGTGAGCACAGGACCGTCGAGGTGTGAGAAATACAGAACGAAACGAAGCAAGACTACGAATCGCGGGGATGGACCCAATGGATCGGAAAGGAAAACAGCATCATCCAGTTCTTGATGCCGTACCTGCGAATCTTCAGCTCCGCTCCGTTCGCGTTGGTGGTGAACGGCCGTGCAAGAAAGGCCCGAATGATCAAGCAGCATGGACAAAGCTATAATGCGGAAGTAGTGGCGGTGCAACACAATTCACGACCAAGTCACATCCAAGGCTGCGCCTAGATTATGCACGTAATTTGGACGAGGAAAGTACTGAACCCATTCCTCGAGCATTCCCGATACTCCTGGGTTTGTTCTGGCTCCGTGACATTCCTAGCCGGACCAAACCGAGCATGAACCGAGCGGATAAAGATCGATAGTAGCTTCATGTGCACCAATAGGAAGTAAAGTATCCCCCTTTCGTGCATGACTAAATAGTTTGACTTCAAATTCATACTGGTCGATAATCATGGGTCGTTAAAGGAGGGCCGAAATCTGCCTTTGGCAAGAATTGGCTTCTGCACGACATCCCTATTTGCCTCGTCAATAAACTACGACTCCCAGATATCCAGCATATACCGAACACTCCCCCAAATTGCCAGTTCCAAGTCGGAGATTAGATCGGCTTTTGGCTCTTGGTGGAGGCCTCATGAACGATTTAGTCTATAATCTCGCACAAATTCATGCAATGCAGGAACGAAAAGGGGGCGGGTTGTGCTCAGAGCTTTGCGCTTCTCAAATAGCAGAGTTCAGCAAATGCCAACACTCGGATGAAACCAATAACACGCGACAGTCGTAGCTGTTGGATGTTGATAGGACTGCAACCGGTAGGGCTATGATAGACGAATGGACTGGCACGGAGGAGGATGCGTAGGCGAAGGCTGCAAGAATGTTGACTCTCAACAACAACTGCATCACCAGTAATCCATCTATGCAACCAGTCGGCTCCTTAGTCCCCCGCGTTGCGCCCTAAATCCCTCCGTACCCTCCACACCCTCGACCCGACTGGCCGCTTCTCATTGCCCTTCAGTACCTCCACCCAAGGAATAGCTGTCAGGTCGCTGACCTTTTCAACGTCTTCTGGCTCCGCGCCCGAATCATCCTCGTCCGTATCCTCATCGGTGATATCGAGCCAATCGTCAGTTCCTTCGTCATTCCCAGCTTGATCGTAAAGGTCCTCGGTGTACGCCCAGCTTGGTGTATCAAACTTGCCATGCACAAGGACAATGTCCCGATGTCTCGACTTGATGGCTTGAATGGTATCAGGAGATATTGGTGTTAATATTTGAAGAGTCTTGGTCTTGATGTCTATGCCACGGAGTAGAACCAAGCCAATGGTACGAGAATACCTGGGGTCTAGGGCGACGTCATTGTAGTTGGGAATAAAAGGTAGGCCTTCAGGTGTTGTAGGTAAAGGAGGGTTCGGTCCCATGTTGGCGTTTGCATCAACTTCCATGTTATCCGCGACCCGGGCAGGTGGCAGGCCCTGCTCCAGCTCTCCAAATGCCCTTGGGTCTTCGATTTCCACGGCGGCGAGAACCATTCCATTCACCGCATCTGCTAATAGCTCCGGCGGTGCCTGATAGTCGTATGATAAAAAACAACGGATCTCGAGTTGGGGTAACGAGTATCGAACGAGAAATGGGGGTCTCGCGCTGAGCGGTGTTGGATTCCACCTCGTTCTTGAAACGACTTTTGACGAATCCGACAAGCCAGTGCTTGCCTCATCCAAATGAAAATATGACATGGTTTGCATCGCCCTCAGATGCGCGGCTGTCCTTGACGTAAACTCGGACTGCTGGGATGGCAGTTCGAAAAGGGCTGATTTGGTCACTCCCCGCAGCGTATCAACAGTGTCAAATGGCCCCTCTTCTGACATGTAAAGCACTTCATCGGGTTCAACCTGAGCTATCACCTCAGATAATAAGTCGAGGCCTGTACCGAGAATCCACCCCGGAGTGTTGATGATGATGGGGACATCTGGCAGGGTCTTGCTGTATGTGTCGAAGAGATCCCTTGCGCAGGAGAGGTAGAGTTCGGGGTCAGTGGCAGGGGTGACAGATGCTAGAGAATGACACCGGATGATCTTGCTTGCACCGCTATCGATTCCAGGGTGCATAAAGGGGCTGGAAAGGTTCGGCTGTGTGACACGGACGAGCGAGAGTGTTCCTACGGGGCCAAACTCTGGCTGTCCAGGGTCTAGATCCAGAATCACAACACTCTTTGCGCTCTGACTCAAAGTTCGGTCTGTAAGAAGCCGGTTTGTGAGAAACCGAGAGAAGGTGGATTTGCCAGTTGATTTTGGTCCGCAAACCAGCGTCGACAGAGCCTGCTTTCTGCGAGTGGCCGAGACAAGGGAAGCAAGCTTCTTGTTCCACTCAGGGGGCGACACCAAATCCTGGATTATACACCTTTTAGGAGCATCCTCGGAAGTAAACAGCTGCAGTAGTGTTAGTTGGACATCTTTTGATGAATTTGGTAGCTCACGATCTGGAAAGTTGCTTCTTTTGTGTTCCTTTTCCCCGGTGCGCTGTCCGTTGGTTCATTCCACATCTTTCTGAATAGAGGCGATAGCCGTCCCAACTGACGTAAACCTCGGGCTGTGTTGTCAGGGTGAAGCTCCAATCCCGTGTTTTCTGCTGTTCGCAACACTGGGATCGCATGGCAGTGAGGAGCGTGAACCCATTGGATCGTCTCCGACGGTCGCAAGCAGGCGCCCGCAATCGTCACTTCGCCACGTACAACCCGAATTCCAAAGCTGCCCAGGACCAAGAATCTCTGCCAAGGTCAGTATTAAAACCTCCCGGTAGCAGGAACCAAGTTCTACCTCACTCTCTTCTAGCCGCAACTCAAGCACGCCTTCGGTCCGGATCCGATGGTTCTTTTTGCTTGGTCGGAAGGACGAGTACTGAATGACATTCTGAGAAGATGCGGCTGATTCTGAAGTTACATTTCCCGTAGTGTCCCTAAGGGCTTATGAGTGTCGTGCATAGAATAATAGATTCCAGGGCCTACCTCGGGGAGTCGACAGCCTTTTGTCGAGCCGCGAGGGATTCAATGCCTCGTTGCTGCGAAGACTGTTTTGGTGTGCCTTTGCTTGGGGTCGCATGTGGTCCGCCCTTGCTGCCAGTTTTTCGCAAGGGGCTATAGAAGTTTGTGGTGGTTATTACGGGTTTGTCTTCCACTTCTGGAGGAGTGTTGGCCGTGGGTGTGGCAGCATTTGCTGCTTCTCGTCTACGAGCTGCCAGGGCACTGATGGCGCTCATCGCTTTAACGTCGGCGTCAGTTCATAAACTTGGATAAAACATTCTATCTTGTATCATAAGAGGGCCAGATGAGCCTGTAGCAGCTTACACTTTGGAGTTTCGAGACCCTCAAGTCTCCGCTTCTTGTTGGTTGACATAGCAAATGACGTTGATGTTGTCTTTATGTAGACGACGATGCCGGGGTACTCGCAGTCGCAACGAAGGGGATCTGCATATTTCTCTCGATATAAGTGTAAAGAACAAGCCAAACGCTGTCAAGCCATCCATCAAGCGATGCACTTGTTTGGTCTGTTTGGCCAACACGACCTTAAGTGAACGAGGAAAGTGAAGCTTATCGATAAGAGGCCAACCACCAAATTTTCCCTTGCGCAAAAAAAAGTGGCAGGCGCGTCTCGGTGGGGGGGGCCCACTAGCGCGGTTCGACTTTCTGCAACCACCAGCCAAAATTTCATCGCCAACTTCGAGCGCTTCACCAAACCACCTCTCTTCACCTCATCAATTGAGTTCTCTTCAGCGCGCATCACGCTCCGAAACCCGCCCAAGATGGCGCCCAAGGAACAGTATAAGGTGCATTCGCTTAGCAAGCACATCGAGGACACAAAAAAGGGCCTGTCTGCTGATGCTCAGTACAACCGCCGAAAAGCCACCCGTGCGCCCATCGTCAAGAAGGAAACCGGATCCTTTAATCCCAACGCCCTCTTCACGAAAAACGGCGCCGACGATGAAGATGAGGCTTCAAGTAACAGCGACAGCAGCAGCGAGGATGAGGGCGGCTCCGACTTTCTACAGAAGCTCGGTGCCCACAGCGTGAAGACGCCTACTCCTGCTCCCCGCCGTCGCAACGAGAACGTTGAGATCGCCGATAGCGACGTCGAACGAAACGCGTCTACCAAGAATACAAACGCTAAGAAGCCAATCAACGTTAAGCCAAAGGTTGAGTCTTCGGATGATTCAAGCAGCTCATCCGACACCTCCAGCGAAAGTGCCAGCGAAAGCGACAGCGAAAATGACAGCGACGAAGCCGTGAAGCCTGCGAAGCCTGTCGATGCAAAGAAATCCAGCCCCGAATCTAGCAGCGAGGATTCTAGCTCCTCTGAGAGCGAATCTGAGAGTGAGCCTGAGCCTGAGACCAAAGCAAACGCGAAGCCCACCGTAAACGGAAAGCCAACTGCCGCAACCAGCTCCAGCAGCTCCAGCGAGGAGAGCTCCAGTGAAAGCGAGAGTGAGGAAGACGAGCCGGCGAAGCCGGCTGGGAAGAGCGCTCGAGACGACGTCTCGTCCAGCAGTGACGAGGAGATGGCTGATGAGTCCATGCATATTGAAGACCGCCAGGACACTAGGCAACTCGCTTCTGTCCCCAAATTCATCGCCCCCGACTTTGTCCTCCGCAAGGGCGAAGACGGTGTCAGTGGCAAGGACGTGGCAGAAATTTGCAACCAGGCCAACCTTGAGGGCAAACAATTCTGGTACTTCACTGTGCCATCCAACGTGCCCATTTCGGTGGTTCAGAACTTGGAGATCCCCATGGACAACTCTCAGCGCGATAATTCACTGTTCTCTCATGGTGGAGATGATTACGGTGTTTCGTTTGAGAGTATTGCTCCAAAGGGCAACATCCAAATCTTGATTCCGTCTGCAGATGGCTTACAGTACCGACCTTGTATGTTTTATGACAACTTTGTGTTCGGCAGTGGTTGCTAACTTACATTACCCAGCTACTCGACAAGTCAGCCAAGTCATGCAGGTCAAGAAGATAACACAGCTGGCCAGCCTCCCCAGCTCTACCATTGGTCCCGCTGAAAAGCGAACCCCTCGCGCCCAACCCAAGGGGCTCAAACCCCGATACCAACCCATTGGTGTCAACACTAGCCACTTTGTAGCTGGCAGCAACGAGATGGAAGAGGATACCGAGATGACGGAAGCTCCTGCCGTCCCGACTACATCCAAGGCTTCGGGAAAGAAGGAGAAGAAGCGTAAGGAGAAGGACACCCCTGCTCTGGCCACACCAACGGCTGGAAAGGAGAAGAAGCCAAAGAACAGCCGCGCAAGCGTGGTCGAGCCTCCAAGTGCCCAAATATTGGACGTCTCAACTCCTGAAGTCGCTCGCAAAGGCAAGCGGAAGCACACGATTTCAGAGGAGGACGCTGCCGCCGCCGCTGAGCAGCTTCTGGAGGAGAGCAAGTCTTCCATGGTCAAGCCGAAGAAGCAGAAGACGAACCGCTCTGGCAGCCCCGACCTTGGCTCCGAGACCGCATCCACATCTACCAAGAAGCAGACTCATGTGCCTCCACCCGCCATCCCCCAGTCCTCTCCCGCCCCCAAGTCTGTTTCTCCCGCGCCACCTACCGCCTCCAAGAAGGCTAAAAAGGTCAAGGAGCCCAAGCTTGAGCTGCCTATCCTATCCGCCAACTCTAGGCAGACGCCTGTCCCCGTGCCCGCCATTCCCCATTCCTCTCAGGGCAATCGCGCCTCATCGCCCATCGTCACCAAGGAGGAGAAGCGCACAAAGAAGCGCAAGGATAAGGAGACCAAGGCATCCAAGGCATCAGCCAGCGCCAAGAAGGTGACACCCGTGCCACCCCCCGCGGTTGCGTCGAGCTAGAAGCTCATGTACCCATTCCCCCCTTACCCATCTTATGCGTCCAAAGGGCGAAGAGGACGTCTCTAAAATGTTCTCGGTGATGTGGTACCAGTTCACATGTGCAGTTTGGTTCAACAAAAGTCTTCCGAAAAGGGTTCTCCTATGGACACAGGTTGCGGTCGTGTTAGATGCATAAGGTGCCGCACATATTGTCTATTTTGTTTCTTGCTTGACCCGGTACGATACCGGAACTTTGATACCGCGACGGGACACACAGTCTCTAGGACAAGGCGGCATGGCGTTGGTGGAATTTCAGGAGGATGAGACGACCAAGGAAGTGTTTGCTATATTTCACAGACAGGAACTCCTACGTGAGCTCAGTGTTTTTGAGGTGGGTGTAACAAGAAAGTACATATGTCTGAGTAAACAATGTCGATCACATAACCAACCCCATTCGAACAATTCGTAGTGCTCTGAAGTCATCATGTGTCCACCTCAAGTGTTATAGAAACTTCATTATCCCATCCCTCTATTTCGAATTGAATCATGGTGACGGATAAAACACAATTGATGCAACCAAAATTGCTGCCTATAGAGACAGGTTGTGATTTGAAGTAATGTAGCGTGCAAAAGGGAACATAATGCCTACTACTGAATTTGGTCACCAGCAAACACACTGGAGAGCTCACAGCAAAATGTAGATAATCAACGATAGCTTTATACTGATAGGGACCCAAGGAATCTGCAGTGAAGTAGGTGTGTAGGTATCTTTTGCTTTGTCGTCGAATCAGGAACGAGAATGGTTTCATCAGGTGGCATCTCAGCCTTCAACTCAACTCGTGAGACGACATGCATAAGAACCACAGCACCCCCAAATAGACACGAAAGCATAAAAACAACCCTTCAACAATCTCACAGCAACGACCCTGGATTCCCGGTATTGTGGGCACTAATTCAATTCACCCCGAGTCTCCAACTTCTCTCGTGACGAGTTGACCAGACGTCTCCACCGCGAGGCGGGAACGATGACGTGCGCCATCTTACATGCCAGATCTTTTGTGGCTGTGACGGCCCCCATCGCTGGCCCCAGGGGGACGTGGCATAGAGCTTATTTCTTGGGCCAAGTCAGCATGAGTGAAAGGAGCAAAACACCCTTGTGGTCCCGGATTTGGATTGGGCCGGTCGGCGTGAGGCTGAAATGCAAACCACAACACCCAGGGGCAAAGGCCTGGATTTGGTGATAAGACGGGATGGAAAACTTTTGTCACATCAGATGCTTTTGGGTTGATGGGATTGCTGATGTGAGCTTCAGTGAAGGCTGCACGAGGAGGGGTGCCCCAGGAAGGCCTCATGTAAGCACCTTGAACATGGGGCTATGGTTACAAGTAGCTAGTTCCTCGATCTGCTTTCGATCCTTCGTCATGTATTCGATATCGCTGTGCTAGCCGTATGTCTAACCAGAGATCAACCGCATCCGGAGCAGTGTAGTCTTCGGTCAAAACTGCGGGACTCGCCCTCAAACTCTACACTCACGGCATCAGAGGCCATGACTCAAGATATCACAGCTTCTTGAGAGCAGTTCCTTCCCTTATACATGGCATGATACACGAGACATTCAAGTAAGACAACCCCAGCTGAAAGATCAACCCCGAGCCCGAGACCAGGCGGTCAAGCCAATCATGCATTGGCCAGCCTTGTCGATCCGTCCGCATGAGTGGCGATGCGCTGCACGAGACTGTGGGGCGTAGGGCCAAGACTAACACGCACCGCTACATGTATCACGCCCACAAGGATTGTTCAACACGGTCCGGTTTACACTGCTCGTCATGTGTGTGCACTTGTGAAGCTGCATGACGCGCTGCGTGGAAAGCGTCAAATAGTTTGGTCGACGGGTGGCTGACGTGACGGGTTGAGGGTCCCATACGTTCATGCGTGGTTACTAGGACTGGGTGCTTCGTAGTTCTGGATCAAGCAAGATATAGCGTCATCTCCCACATGAGCCAACATCCCTCAAGTTTCGCATGTTGCAGAAAGCAATCGGTAGCCGATCATGGGCTGAGACCTCCGAGATGTCGTTGGAAAATGTCCCGACTCGGCAACTCGGGTCCGTCGGAAACTAGAGGGGTCCGAAAGCTCCGCGGACGACGAGTAGCACAAAGTGGCTCCTTCATATGAGTTCCAATAATTAGTACAATGCAGAGAAGCAAAACGCACCGCTCTGAGCAAGAGAAAAAACACCGAAGCTTCCGCAGTTCATGCCGAATATCCTCACCTTCACGTTGCACAAGACAACCACCCTAGTCTAGCGAGCACAAGATTCATGAGAGATTTTTTTTTCCCTTGCTGCAGAGCCCACACATGCCGAGGCTTGCAGCACTCATAGACATGACAATGTGGACATATCATGCATATCATGCCGCCAGAGACATGCAACTCGGAACGGCCGGCGAAGAAGAAAAAAATGACACGCAAATGTATCAGGCGACCAGGGCGAGGCGATATTGATCGTCCCACCCGCCGGTCGGCCCCAGGGACTATCCACACCGACAAGTCCCGGCCGAAAACTACCGACCACGGACCAACGGCCAAGAACTAGCCATGACGAAAGAGAAAGAAAAAAGGATTTTCTTCACTCATTGCATGCCGATGGGTCCATGGGCTCCGCCGAGAAGCGAGAGCGACATTGTCGAAGGGGAAGCGAGACCCGAATCGGCCGAGATCATGAAGGAAGGAAAAAAAGTCGAAGAAAACGGTCCCGTTCGAGTGGAGACGCTTGCGGGTTCAACGGTAAATTAATGGCTTGTTGAAGCCCAACAGCAGCTTGAGTCTTGACACGGACTTTCCATAGTAGCATTGTATTATTACCTTGTGATTGTGAGGTACGCATGGATCCAGAGACTCTTGGCCCTGTCGTAGATCAGCAACCCTTCCGTAGCGGATTTGCAGCTGATGTGACTAATGGGCGCCCGCTAAGGCGCCTCCCTCGGCTCTAGAACCAAATGTTGGGGCTGTTTGAAGGGTCCAAGGCGATAGCCTCAGCTCTGGTGCCACGCAGACTTGCGGGTGTGGCTCACGAGGGCACGAGACCACACAGCTTGGATGTCGCCAGAGCTGGATGCCGAGTAAGGCCATTGGGTCCCGTGAACCGTGCTTGTATGTCCTGTTCTAGCCTCCTGCAGGGAGGGAGGCATGCAACGAATGCGTGCTACGCACGGGTTTTGTGTTTAGAGCCATGGTTTCTGCCGCGAGCTGTCAGTCACTGTGTCTGACTGTCATAAATGCCATGGCTTGCGGTCTGGAACACCATCCCCGCGACGTCAGCGTGTGCTTGGAGCCACCGTAGCTGACACCGTCGCTGGTTGAACGGTGCGATCGCCTGCGTGGCGCAACGACTTGGTGATGTCTGCCACACCGCACGCGACCAGCTCCCAGCCACCAAAGATCGAAGTGTGTGCGGGCTACCTCTTGTAGTCCTGTGTAGCGGCTCGCAAGCCAGTCGGTGTACGGAGTACAACGAGACAACGTCAGTGCCAGATCGGAAGAGCAGAGCAGTCCTCGAGCTAGCGCGGTCGCACTGCAGCACAACCAACGCTGAAGGATTGGCCAGGCCACAAGCGCCGCATGCTCACCAACATCAAGTGCCGGGTGGAAATGCGATGAGGCCGTGCTTACTGCCGCCCGCTGTGGGATGTTACATCTTCAAGGCAACAGGCCTTGTCTGTTTCGTATTGTCTCCTTTTGCTCGGTGTCCTCCCAAGTGCCGTTGATGAAGACCACGGCGGACGGACATTATCAATTTCTGGCCCCGAAATTTCGCAATCAGGGTCCGGGGCCACTCACGCGAGCCAGATACTCGGGCTGGCCAGGGAAACCGCGCGGGCCAATCCACCTTCATCTCATCGGATCGCCGTGTTGCAATGGGCGACATGGCGCCAGGGGCCAAGAGCCTTAGCGCCGCCGCCTATGTTTTGGCGGTATTACAGACAAAGTATGGCTGAATTGGCGGTGCGTACGGTACTTGGTGCGCCTAGGCGCGCACTAGATCAAGACCGAAACTTTTGGATCTTGAACTGCGGTGAGTGTCTGTCTCGCGCGTGTTCTCAAACTGTGGAAGAACAGGAGACGAATTCGAGGGCATGAGGGATGCCAGCGGTCAGCTTACTTTCATGATGCGATGCACACGGAGGAATGCCAGTGTGGGCAGCCATCAAATTGCCATCAGCCCAGGAGCACGAGCGATAAATGTGAGGATACACATTTACACATTTACCAGGTCCTATCAAAGGCTATCCTTTGTAGACAGCCTTGACGAGTTTCGCATCCCTGGTGTGTGGGAGTTTGAACTCAACCCTCCCAAATCTAATCAATCCCTGCCTCATGTTACCACGTCCAACACTCCATCCGGTATGGTACGGAGTTGGTGGTGCTGAACACCACCTTGACAGCCGTTGCCCAGGTCGTGCTCCAGGGCCCACCTTGGCAATCACGCTTCGCATCCATCGCATTGCATCGTACGGAGTAGATAAAGGATTAAGCCACTGAAAGTCTCGGTTAGTAATGTTGGCTCACAATCGGGCCTCGGCGCTAACACCAGTGCGACGCGCCCGCGCTGGAGCGGAGGCAACGACGTCACTGACCGATAATGACTTTCTCGAGGGCTTGAATCTAGAGAGTGAGCTAGCTAACCAGCTAGCTACGTAGTAATTTTGGTAGCTCACACATTGTTCAATGCCAATCGACTGACCAAACACTATCTATGACAACGTCACAGCGAGGAGCAAGGAAGCCCGCTGCATCCGGATGGCCCGGGGCATATGCCAGCAGCACATTTCGTGGGTCGCCATTGACCCCCTGCTCTCAGTGTGCGTGTCCCCTGAGCGACGGATTGGCGCATGCAGCCGTACCGACCACTTATGCTTCAGCACGCGTGCAAGACGGATTGGTCTGTATGGATCGCAATGGCAGGATTGAAACTCTGGGGCGCTCGCGACTGGGGGATGCGGGTTGCGCCTCGGCCGTTGCTCGAATAGTGCCTGGAGCAGTTTGCCGTGAGGCAGGTGTACAGGTACGTATGCATACTACGTCTTGGGGCTGAGACGAAGCAGGGCTGAGTAGAGACCGTTTTTAGCGAGATCCCGTCAGCACAAGATGACAATCTCATTTGGGCTCTTTTGTGAAAGAGAGAGATGATAGGGTGAGCCTTTGGAGCCGTGGAGGCGCTGCCGGCTACCGGTTGCTCGTTGCTACCCGTTCTGTGGGTAACGATGCCCCGTGCGAGCTAGCTGGTAATGTATCGAAAGTGTGAAAGCCACGGGATGGCGATGCTGAAGCTGACCCTGGTTCTTGCGAGGTTGCAGCTCAGACGCCTGCCATGTTTGCGCGGGCGGTACATATGAGACACCATTTGACGCCTCCAGGAGCTCCCATGCCACCCCACGAAGCGCCGTCTCGTTGCGGTCAAGGATGTTGGGGTGGAGTGCGGAGGTTACTCTGTACGTACTGTTCTGTAAAGTTGCTATCGGAGGTGTGGAGGGATGTTGGGTTGTCGTAGGAGATGGAGTGGCGCGTGAGCGAAAGCGAGTGAGACAGCAGCCCTGGCTGAGTGGAAGCATTCCACCTCATCCCTTCCCTCCAGCTCGAACCCGAGATGGATCAAGGTACCTCAGGCCAAAGTACCCTCCTTGGGCCAGGGCAGGTCCGGCCAAGCAACCTGGAAGGTAGCACCTGCCTTGCCTTCTCGCATGGCCCTGAGAAAAGATGCACTGGCCCCAGCGCCCCCAAGTGCTCCAGCGCCAGCACCCGAGGCCCAGCAGCTGTGCTGAAGCTGCCAATCGTTCTCCTGGAACCTCGCTGTGAAACTTTGCTAGTGGGGCCATTGGCTTTTTTTTTTCTTTGGCGACTGCATCGTCATCGTCATCGAGTCTTCAGTGGACACCCTCGCGCATGCCCCATCGGAGAGTTACCTTGGCTGCAGTTCGTTGCTAGGCGGCACACACCTAAACTCAATGGTCAATAACCACCCGCTGTAGGTAGGCTACATCCAAAGTAACAGGTGGGCGTTGACCGCTGAAGTCTGAACAACCTCAGACATCTCTAACATCGCCGTTCTCTGGCACCATTGGTCTCACTTGTTGGTGGTAGTTCATGCCGAGCCCATCTGAGGCCTACCTAGATGGAGTTGCTTCTGCGCGTAGATTGAGAGATTTCCTGGGCTAGATTCGCCATGCCCAGGTTTCCATATCTGGCATACCGTACCTTTGGCCGTATAGATCTTGTTATGTATCTCCCGGAGAAGGCCAGGCAACTTCCACTGTGTCTCGCGATGTGCCATGGGTTCCGCGTATCCGTTGCATACCCTTCCACGTCGTCCGTACTTGTGCCATCTGCTGTTATTATGGCCTGTGTCTCTCATTTGTCTGCTGTTCAAATCCCCGGGGATGGTCACCAATTTCACGAGCGGAGTCAGAGCCATTGAGCCTGGTTTAGTTTCCCTTGTTTCCCCAGGTCTCGGTCAGCGGCTTGCCTCCAGGTACGAAGTGCGGTATCAGCCATCTCGAAGTCGCACGCAGTAGTCATCAGCATGGCTGTGTTTGATCTCGTCCCTGCTGTGCCACAGTTATGGAGAACCAACCTAGACAAGGGGGTTCGGTTGATGAAATGGGCGGCTGTGCAAACCAGACTTTTGTGACGTCGACGTGAACAGCCACAACGAAGAGGAAGAGGCGGACGGATGCAGAGATGATCCTTCCTTGTCTCTTCTTCATCTCAATCTCTCAATCATCTCGTGGGAGTTTGGGATTGGGTGCTGAGGTGAGAGACGGGGTCCCGCTGGCGGAGATGGGCGAGGGGATCGTCCACGTCGGCCAAACCCCCTCTAATCTTACACAGTGGATGGCTCGCCTTGCGCACAAACACCGACGACGCCGAGAACCAAGCACCAATCGGCCCAGTCAACGCTGCGCCTTGGAATCTTGCCTTGGCCTCGAGCGCAGCAGCAGCAGCGGCAATAGCTTCATCCCCATCTGTCGGTATGCCTGCCTGCTGCCTGTTTTCCTTGTTTGCCTGTTTGCGTGGGCCAAAATGCAGCGAAACAGCCAAGAGGAATGGCTCGCTTAGGTGCTTATTAGGTGAGGACCGACGTTGGCACGTTCTTTGTAAGGCAGTAGGGCAGGGATCGATGGGCTGCCTCCCGCTCGCTCGCCCACAGGCATTGAGTCGTCTCATGGTGCGATTCTTTTCTCTGAGAACAAGAAATGAGACTGGAGAGACCAGTTGCACTAGCTAGACCGTATATCGTATTCCTCGTCAAGATACACGCGTATGTCTATGTCCGCCCCGATGCGGACCTCCGTGTTTGTCAAAGGTCAAGGCCACTCAGCTGGGTTGCCCAGAGTCCATCGAGTCTGTCAAAGCCAGGCCTGCCCTCCACTCACGCGACAATAGCCCATAGCGGAGCTTGGCGCACACTACCAGGAAATTACCGTTCTTCATAAATCGCCGGCGTCGGGGTCACTCAAACTCCGTGCCTCCGCCAGGCCTGGAGGGACGGCAAAGGATGGAATCATGAAAATGAGCGGAAATCAAGATGTGTCAGCACACGGTAACAGCACCCAGTGGAAGAGCTGGGCAACAAGTTACTACGTAGTACAACGAGCAAGCTGCTGCACGCGAGCGGACACACGCGACTCGTCGGAGTCCGTAGCTGTGACTGGTTCCCGGCGCCCCGTCAGAGGCCGTCACTGCAATCCGCGGCCAGGCTAGAGCCGTGACGGAGTGACGGAGGCTCGGATAGGGCCAATCAGGCCCGGCGCAGGCCCCATTGCAATTTCGCAAAGGCGGCCGTGGGCCAGCGGCAGAGTACTTGGCCCCCTTGTACCCAATGCGCTTCCCGCAGCATCCGGGGCCGTCCCATCAGCATCAGCCACTAGCCCTTGATCCTGATCGGTGACCATGCCCTGCAGCAGCTCCGAGGAGCCTTGCAAAACTTCGCAGTGGGTACTGGGTAGTGGGTTCGGGGTGGTACTGTAGCACTGGTATGGCTTAGCGCTGGGCCCCCGGCCGCCAGCGACCATGTGTGTCCCGTCTCGCCCTGCTCCATTCTGCCCTGTCCGCCAGGTACCTACAGTGGAGGGCCTGGTGCTGCAGCGTTTGTAGGTGCCGCACCCACTACCATCTGCCCTGTAGTGCCGTGCCGTGCGGCCCTGTCTGGGAGTCCGAGGGCGAAGTTTCCGCCGCGTCCGCTGCATGTCCGCTGGTGTCCGTGTACCTGTAAGAGCGAGAGCGAGGAGCGAGCAGAGCCTGCGCCCCATGGCAGCAACAAAAGCGTCAGTGCGCCCGAGCCGCCCCTTCTGCACCACGTCCTGCACCTCGTCATCATCCTCATCCCTCCCTCCCTCTTAACTCTTTACTACCTTGCCTCCCTCTCTGCCTCATCCTCCCACTTCCTCTTTTCTCTCCCCCCTCCTACTCCTTGGCTCTTGGCTCTTGCTTCCTCGCCTTTGCCCCTCAAGCATTTCTCTTTCAGCTTCCGAGTCCAAATCCTTCACATTGTCTATGAGTAGTGTCCTGTCGCGTGCTGCCTGACTCCCCCATCACAGCCGACTGCTCCGACGGCGACTGCTTTCATACGACGCTACGACCACCCGCCTCCCGACTGTTGTGAATCGCTTCTAGTGACCGGATTACGTGGATTATGCGGTAGCTTTTGGGTATTCATATTGGGTCCTCGGCGAAATTTTCTACCACACGGCCTCATCAAACATCTTCCTACTTGCCCCTGTTCCGCGACTGCAACCTCCCGATCTCGACCTCGACCGCCATCATGAACGACTTTTCTACCACCCTCTCGGGGAAGTCCAAGCTGCAGCTCTTGTGGCCTGAGCATCTCAACTTGCCATTCCTCAACACGGCTCCCCATCGATACGGAATTGGCCGCCGACGCAGCAAGTCCAAGTCAAGAGCACACCCCGGTGTTGACGACATCACTACCTTGAAGGCCTCCTTCAATGCCTGGGACGGCGTCCGCGATCTACAAGCGCACAAGTGGCGGACCTCTGACATCCAGTATGCGTTTCTCACGCTGCTAGCTCTCTTCTGTCTATGGATCGCGCCCCCTGCACCTGGCGTTAAGACTTTGGCAATTGCTCTGAGTGTCTGGGTGGTTGCCATGCCCGCCACTCGACAGTTCTTCCTCCCTTCGTCGATGATTTGGATTTGGTTGATGTATTTCTTTTGCAGTCGGTAAGCTTGCCCGTTTGCAGCATTTTCACATGTCCCTTCACTAACGTCTTACAGGTTTATCCCTTATGATTACCGTCCCCATATCTGGGTTCGTGTTCTCCCTGCGCTTGAGAATGTCCTTTACGGCGCCAATCTCTCCAACATTCTCTCCGCCCACCAGCACCCCATTCTCGACATCCTCGCCTGGCTCCCTTACGGCATAATGCACTTTGGTGCCCCCGCCGTTGTCTCTCTAATCATGTTCATTTTTGGTGCCCCTGGCTCCGCCCCAGTCTTCGCCCGTGCCTTTGGATGGATGAGCATTCTTGGCGTCACTATTCAGCTTCTTTTCCCTTGCACGCCACCCTGGTACGAAAACGAACACGGTCTTGTGCCAGCCGCCTACGGCATGCCTGGATCTCCTGCCGGTCTCGCTCGCATTGACCAGATCTTCGGAATTGACCTTTACACCACCAACTTCACCAATGCGCCGGTGCCGTTCGGTGCATTCCCCTCGCTCCACGCCGCGAACGCAGTCCTCGAGGCCCTTTTCATGTCCCACTGTTTCCCCCAGTTTCGAACCTTCTTCATCGTGTACGCTGGTTGGGTTTGGTGGGCCACCATGTACCTCAGCCATCACTATGCTATTGATTTGGTCTGCGGAGGCCTCATCGCCGCAACCTTCTTCTACGTGTCAAAGGCTCGTTGGTTGCCACAGCGCCAGGAGGGCAAGATGACCCGTTGGGACTATGAATTTGTCGAGTACGGCGACCAGCAGAAGGTTGTGGACGAAGAGTACGGCGAGTACTTTGGCCTCGGACTACTGGATCGCCGCCGCGCCGACTCAAGCGACGGTTGGACTGTCGGTAGCAGCTCGAGCTGCAGCTCCACTAGCGGAACCCTAAGCCCAACACTCTCAGAAGAAGCCATCCCAGCGTTGCTAATGGACATGGACAACGGCCAGCTCTGGGATGGCGGCGCACCTCCTCGAGATGTGGATCTCAGCGAAGTTGTTGTCACGCGGTAGTCGACCTGATCCGGAATCATCCACAATGGGTGTCTGGCCTTTTGACGAATTATCCAACACGCCCCAACATCCAACTAATCTTCGACGTTACATATTTTTCTTTTCTTTTTTCAAAACATCTTTGGCATTCATCGGCACAGCGATCAGGCGCAACTCGGTGTTTTACGACAGAAATTGGATTCTGGCGCCGGGCCGTCAGACGGACGGGAACTGTAATAATGGGAATCGGGGACATCATGCGGCATGTCTCCATAATGCACATAATCCTGGGGGGACGACCGGAATTTGATAGAGTAATGTATACAAAGCAGCGGAGGTTAATTCGCGCATGACAGGGGGAGGAGAATCATGCGCCAATACACTCGCTACCGAGGCCGTGTGGAAAATGGAAAATGGGAACCACATTGCCCTCTTGATGGGGAGGAACTCGGGACTGGCTCACTGCCTTCCCAGTTGGATTTGAGAAACTGCATTTGCTGGGCATTGGGAGGCAAGCTGCGGCAGAGAAGGAAATGGAAACACCAAAGATACCACTCGCTAGACAACAGGAGTTAGAGGAGATGAACAACAGATACCATGATCTGTCAATAACAACAATAACAAAAGACGTTGCAACCTATTCTGACAATAAGCCCTTCCCTACTATTTGTCATACTAGGGCGTTGAAAGTCAACACCCTAATGATCCCCCAATAGGAAGAGAATGCTACCAAGCCAGACGTGTCAATACACTTTAAGCCACAACCGGGCCGAGCACAGGGCTGTTGTCAACCTGCAGCCATAGATTCGACGAGGACGGTGCGACTTTGCACAATTCCACTTCCAGCCTTGCCATTCGTGCAGCGTTTCGAAGGAGGTTTGGAGCCCAAGCACACCAGATCCACAACATGTATGCCCAAACCAAGCACGCGCACGTCACTATACACGGACAGGCACTGCCGTATCGGTTTCAATACCTCTGAAACATCACCTAATTAGACTAGGATATGCGCGGTCAGAGAGAGATGCGATACTCTTTCATCTGGAACGCCCTACTGCCTCGCTATATTTGGCTGGTGTCGCTGGTATCTACTCCAAAAATCGTCGAGACTACGATAATGAAAATGAGGATAAAAAGCAATACTTAAGCAACAATTGGGGATGGAAGGAAACGTATCAGGAGATGGAGCTACCCAGTGAAGACCTTCAGATCCTCGCTTTGGGTACGTACTCCTGGGCATGGAACGGCGATCCTGCCATCCGTCCAACCCTCGTCCGGCTGTCGACCAACTCCGTGCCCTAGTGTTGCGTAAGGTAGGGGAATAGAGCAAAAAGAAAATGACAAAAATATTCAGACGTTCTGCCTGCCCGTCATAGATCATTGGTGACTTGTCTGACTGCTTCTTCGCGTCCCCTCGTCGTAGCCGTAGATCCTAGCTTGCCCCTCCTTTTCCAACCCGAAAAACGAAACTCGGCATTCGCCATCGACGGTCGTAGGCCCGTTGCTGCGTCACTCATCTAGCACCGTCCTCGCGGTACTCGTAATCCGTACTTATTGCTATACTGGTCGAGGAATCATTCTCCCACTTTCTTCCTACCTCCTCGGCGACACCTGCGACCCGCCAGTCCAGAGGCCTTTGCTCGTTTCAACAACACGGTTGCCATTGTTGCCGGGCTGCAACGCCGGAGGAATACTGGTATTGCCCATGACGACATCCGTTTCAATCTGGGTTGCGTAGCCACTGTCCTTGCTCGTGTTCATGGAACTGTCCTCCGACCGAACACCGGGCTGAGGCGCACGAGCAGAAGCGGCAGTTCCCCTGTTAGGCTCCTTAGAGCGGGCGCCGTTCATCATACCACCTTGAGCGTCGCGCAGCTTGTTGATGGCGCGGACAGTGTCGATGGCAGCATGCAGCGTCCGGCGCGCGTTGAAGTTCTTCTTGATGTTGGGTAGGAGGTTCTGGCTGTCGCCCTCGGCATTGAGGTACCCGGCAACGAAGGGGTGCTGGAGGGCCTCGTGGGCCGTGATACGCTTAGCAGAATCAATGGTCAGACATCTCCGGATGAAGTCCTTGGCGTGGTCAGAGACACCCCGCCAGTACTCGACCGGGGTAAAGCTGTAGTCGGCATTGAGAATGGCCTGCATCTCTTCAAAGTCGGAATCGCGATCAAATGGGGTGTAGCCGCACAAGAGGAAGTAGGTGATGACACCGAGTGCCCAGAGATCGACGGGCTTGCCGTGGCCCGACTTCTTGAAGATCTCGGGTGCCATGTAGCCGGGAGTGCCGCATGTGGTGGTAAGAACATGGAACTGCTCCTCGTCCATGATTCGCGAGAGGCCAAAATCGGCAATGAGGAGGTCTGCGTTGTCTTCAGGCGTGCGGAACAGCAGGTTTTCGGGCTTCAGGTCGCGGTGAACGATCCCGTGGTCGTGGAGGTAAGCGACGGCAGAGAGAGTGGCTCGGATGAGATCGGCGGCATCTGATTCGTAGTAGGAGCCTTTGCGGCAAATGCGATCGAAGAGCTCGCCGCCGAGAGCGAGGTCGGTGACAAGGTAGAGGTTGTTCATGGTTTCGAAGTAGTCCACGAGGGTGAGGATATTCTGGTGGCCCATGGAGACCTTTTTGAGAACGGCGATTTCATTTCGAACCTGATTCGCGCAACATCTTTGTTAACCCAGCGAGGCCGATATTGAGAGGGTGGAGGGGCAAAGAAGTAGAAGAACGCATAAGAGCGTAGCGGCGAGGCATACCATGTGTTCTCGGCCGGCCATCAGGCGTTTGTTGATGACCTTGGCCGCATAGTAGCGGCCAGTGTCGATATGGACGCATTCCTTGACGACGGAGTAGGAGCCGGCTCCCAGAGTCTTGCCGACCTTGTACCTACAAGGCTGGACTTGCGGCTGCTGCGGTTGTTGCATCTTGAGGCGTTTTGATCTGACGGTCGGGTGGACGATTTGTTGGAGAATATCGGGACGCGGAATGCAAGGTGCGAGATGCCCCGCAGAAGCGTGGGATGGACGTGTGGGCGGGGGGAAGTTGAGCGAGAGCAAAAGCCAGAGGCGTCGTCGCGAGAGAGATGGTGGGCAAAGGAGGAGAGGCCGAGAAGACTGCGGCGGCTTGCGGCGAAGATGTAGCAGTAGAGGGGGCGGGGGTTCAGCTGGAGTCGTTGATTGTCAGCAATAAGATCGCCTGCTGATTTGCCTTGCGGGACGCTGATGCGATGTCGACGAGATTGGGGGGATGGATGGATGGGGCTGATGCAGTAACAAAGTGACTTGCACCAAGTATCCGTAAGGCGGAACTGGAAAAGGTGGGGTCTAGGCCAGTGAGCACTGAGGAGTGGGTGAGCTTTGTGAGCCTATAGTCTACTAGGTAGGCAGTCCAGACTCAAAGCGAGAGTGCGATAGTCTGGCCGCCACTGGTGGTTTTTTTTGTCTTTGTGGTTTCGCGCCGCTGAGGGGTGGTGATCTTTTCTGGGCTGGGTTGCGATTTGTTAGCTGTCAAAATTATAAGCAAAGACGTTTATATTGCCAGGAATGTGGACGTGCCACTGTCGTCTCATCCCATCCCACCTGTCATGGCTACAACAGGGGGGGAGAGGGAGCTTGGGCGTCTGCTCGTCTGATCTCAAACACCTTGTCTTCGTGTTACACGATATTTTGTGTATTTAATTAGCAACAGTGATTCCCACTCCCGGCCGATCCCTTCGACCCTCGCTGGTCAAGTTTTAGATGAGACAATGCTCCCGTGCTAAGGATGACAATCGGCCCCTTCACGCACACCAAAACTTTATCCATCCGGGTCAAGTCGACTTGATACTCGAGTTCGCACGAAAAGAAGCTCCTTGAAGACCGGCGCTCCCTCGGAAAAGTTTCCAGAGTTAGCATATAACATTTCATAAGGATGGATTATTGACAATGGCTTGCAGAGCGTGTATGATCAACTCTTGTTTTCTTCTCGACTGAGCTTGTCAGTTCAAAGTCTACCTAGGAGCTACATAATTCCTAGTTTCTCAAGTCGAAGACAGGTCGTGGCGGGGCAAAATGTCTTGACAGCTCAATCATGAAGCCCGTGCAGCATCTGTCTGAACTACGTCTCACAGTGTGTTGTTACACAACTATCCGTAACGCTTACTCAACTGTATTTCCCCTCCTGTCAGCTTCCCCGGTTTATTATCAGCCAAGTAAACGACTCTAGAGACGGTCTACTTAGCGTCACCGACCATGCAAACCGCCTCCATACATCAAAGAGTATAGATCAAACAGAATTCAGGCAGACTTGACAACCTGACAAGCTATGTGTCTCGATACTTGGAATTAAAGAGTTATTCTTTGTTTAAGTGTTCTCCTCTAGTCTTTCTGATACTGTATAACCGTCTCGGATATTACCTTACTTCTTCATGCTAATTCGGGCGTGTTTCCAGCCTCAAGTCGAGTTCTGCATGCGATTCATAATAGACCATCTTGCACTTTTGCCAACGGTCGTGTGGCTTAAGCCTCAGTGTCCTCTACGTTAACCAAGTATCTTGTCCGTCGAGCATCTTCCAGACAGGCGCAAACCTAGGAGCCCGCACCATAAAAAATTCTCTCCATAGGTAGGTATATTTTCGGACCAAAAGTTTTCGTACACTTACTTACGTTAGCACTATGGGCCAGGATGCAATTGGGATATCGTATTTAGGCTTATTAAAAGGATACTAAATTATAAACTATCATATTGCTTAAATACTACATCATATTTATTTTGGATCATTAATAGACAGATTTATCCATGCAATCTCAATATAAAAATGCTGAGTCTTAGTATAAGTGTACAAGACTTTTGGCCCAAGACTGTACCTAGCTAGGTCGCTAAGGTGGTGAGGACATTGGCACCCGCAGAGAGCTTTTTCTTTGATGAGGTAGTCAACATCCACCGGAGTTCCGTTCTCACCATCAAATCGGGAAGAGCGCCAGAGAAGCCGAGTGAGTCCTTAAGCTCCGTATCATTCAAGTCCCAGCCAAAGATACCATTCACTCTGTGTGCCTTTTTTTTTTTTTTCCCGCGTCGCCCGCCCCTACAACACCAACGCCAGGAGAAGATACGGGCAGTATTTGTAGCCATTGGCAGTTCAAACCAAGGCGGGATTTCAAGGTACTGCACACCTAAACCCATTCCAATACTATCTATTCATTAACTTGAGCGACGCTTCAATTATTCCACGCCCGGGTCGGAGTGCCCTTGTTGTACTTGAGGAACAGTTGATATTTTTGGCCAAATGTCGAGATGCAATGCGGACCTAGAGAGCTTCACTCATCCCAGATGATGTCCGCATGTTCACCGGCGACACCTGTCGCTCATTTCTCCAATCATATTGAGTGACGGCAGATGTTCTTAAAACAGCAACTATAATCAGAGCGGCACATGACTCAAGACGTACTACTTAGTATATCCCCAGTTGCTGTATGCGACTTTCCCTGTGCGAACGTAACATTTAGTCTGAAGGGCCCCTGCGAGACTGCTTCTTGGCACTGGCGAGCTTTTTCTGCTTCACCCGGGAGTTATGAAACTTGTCTCGTCTGTCGAGAATTAGCGGTTTGTGTTTGTTCATTGACAGTCAGGGTTCTTGTTTGGGATAGACCGACATGTTTTCGTGCTTCTTCTTCGTCTCTTCGCTGGTTTCAGCAGGGGTCGCCTCATGGTACATCCGCGTCACCTCCTCGACAAGCTTGTTCCGGTTGTCCTCGGCATTGGCATCCCTGGACCGAGACGTCTGGGCCTGGAAGGTCAGAGAGTCGCTGTTCGCCGTGTAGTATTTGGACTTTCGGAGGCTGGGATGCATGTGTTGTGGTAGCATGGAGAGCAGCTCTCGCACAGGGTACACAGTAATTGCTTTGGTCTCAGTCCTTGACATGTGAGCGCGCAGGCTCCGCACAGAGATCAAGGAAGGCCCTACTTGTTCACATGCTGACCGCCTGGCCCGCTTGATCGTGCATATGTGGTATTTCCTTTGGGGAGTTGCGCGGGGGTGAAGGACTGATACCAAGAGCGCGCTTCGGCGAGGGCATCTTTGTCAAGCTCGGCGTCATATGCTTGGTATCGCTTGAATCTCGGGGAGAAGAGCGTGTTAGACAATGGGGTCAAGGGGAATTTCTGGAGTCTCAATGCTCTGGTTATCCTTGGTGAAAGCATGGTCCAATCCGATGCCTTGCTGTGGTTGCTCTCATCAAAAAGCAAAGGAATTGTGAGGCTCTGGAGGCTCTGGAGGCTTAGCGCTCGAACCTTGGCGGCCACCTCAGTTTCAGTAGATGTTGTACCTAGGGCCCGAGGCGAACGATGGCTTGCAGGTGGCTTGCCGCTGAAGCTCGGTCTGCCCCTCCGCTGGGTCTTTTCGGTATTTTGGGGCGTAAAACTGCCGTGAGAGTCGGTGGGACAGCTGTTGACCGCCTTGCCACAAGCCGCTTAGCGCGCTGCCCAGGCCAGGTTTTCTGTGCGGGCGCCCGATCAAGCCGTCAGCCTCATCCCAACCCAAAGACACAACCCAGCCTTCTCTCTTCCTCTTGGACGCATCGTCTCCTCGCCTCGCCGATGCTTGAAATCCTAATTCTGACTCTAACATCGACATCGACACGACTGTAACGCCTTGTTCGCTCCGTCGCCACTGACACGCTCCTTGGCGACGGTCTACGTCTCTCTCTCTTTCTCTCCCGTCCCTGACCTCTACTCTCTCACCACTCACCTACCAACCTACCCACTCGACTCCGTCGCGCATCTCTCTCCTTGCCCTTGCTCTCTCTGTCTCTCTCTCTCTCTCTCCCTCCCTCTATCCTATCCATCCCCCTCTATCTCGTGCTCTCGCGCCGTCCCACCTCCGGGCGTCACCAACCCACTTCCTCCCTCGTGCGACTCGCCCATCTCCGACGTCGCAAAAAGCAACCACTCTTCCACCTGGGACTTGCTTGCTTGCTTGCTCGGTGCTTGCTGGCTTGTGTTCTTCCAGCCCTAGTTTTTTTACCATCTGCAGCGCTGTTTCCTCCTAAGCACACTCGGTCGTTTCCTTACACCGGTTGATCACCGCCACCGCATCCACCATTCCACCATCCATTGACCAAGACGAGCCCCAATTCTCCGTCTCCATTAGACTGCAACCCTTGACTGGCGTCCCTTTTGCGATTGCGGCTTTCATTGGGACTTGTCCCACATCCCACATCTTACGTCCCGCGCCCAATCTACCCAACCCTTCAAAAAAAAATTCAAAACTTCTATGAATCAAGACGAAGCAGAGCTGCAGGCCACTGCCAACCTCTCCCCCGTCAGCCCCTCGCCCGTCCATTCGGCTGCATCCAAGGTGGTGCCTGCGCTGCAGGACACCGTCGATAGCATCGACGCCATGGTTGCTGCTGTTGCCGCTGCCACCACCAACGTCTCCGCTAGCAACGACCCCAACCTCGATCCCATTTTGGGCGCCGGTGATGACGATGTAGTAGATGACGACAGCCTCAACGACCCCTACGGCGAGATTGAGATTGAGCAAGGAGCCGAAGCCCAACCCCAACAGCCCCCACCCCAAGAGGAATTGCTCGACAGCAATGACGATTACGCAAAGACATTTGATTCACCAATTGGTCCTGAGGAGGTTGAAGAAGACGGATCCGTTCACCCAGAAGATGTATCATCAATGCCCCGAGAATCCAACACAGCTTCTCTTTTATCCGAGCACTTGACAAGCCGCCCATCATCAGAGACTTTACATGCCGTTCATAATTACTCATCGCCCGCCTCAGCCCACCAAGCTCAGCCAGGTGCATCAGCCCTTGCCGCCTCTGAAACAAATCCCGACGAGGCGACTGCGTCTATCTCGCACCATTCCAACCCGGATCAAGCAGGTTTTCAAGCAGGCTTCCAGTCGGTGACCTCTCCCTCCACGGCCAGTGCAGCCTCCAACTCCGCCGGGTCTCCCAACCCGCCGGCTGATATCCAGCGACTAGTGGCAGATCTCACTGCCCCCGTTGAGCCCACCTCCAGCGATGATCCATCTGCCTTGACCGCAAAGGCTGGGCTGCCCGCTGGCTCCAGTGCTTCATCCTCTGCTCTCCCAGCGTCTGCCTCCCTCCCCCCGAGGCCCCCATTGCCGCAAGCAGCATCCCCATCGTACACCTCGCAGCACCACCCATCCGGCTCGAGTTCAAGTATTCCGGCCACTGTCGCCGTCCCGCCAACCCCTGGTCAGCCCTCCACCTATGTCGTTGCTGGCGCGCCAGCAACATCTCCAGACGTCCTAGGCAACCTCCCGCCCGTCGCCGCGAGCGGTCTCAATGCCCCCGTTGCCATCACCTCCATGACTGCCCCTCCCTATCCGCCCCAATCATCTCCCGCTTTTGCTACTGATAAGCCTCAAGATGCCGATTACCAGCGACAATGGGATCAATTCATGGCGGATGAACGACAGTACATGTCCGAAGCCAAATGGGACCGGTTTCCTGATGGTTCTCGTCTCTTTATTGGTACACGATCCGCGTCTGGTGCGTCTAAAAATGGCGCTCACATATTCTCTACAGGCAACCTTTCGAGCGACAAGGTATCGAAGCGTGATGTGTTTGATTTGTTCCACCGGTTCGGAAGACTAGCCCAGATCTCTCTCAAATCGGCCTACGGGTTCGTGCAATATCACACAGTCGACGAAGGTCACAGTGCCATGGAAAATTTGCAAGGCATCGAGATCAAAGGACGCAGAATTCGTGAGTCTACCAATCCAACTTTGTATTCTTGCCAATGGGATCCTAACATTTATAGACCTCGAAGTTTCTCGCGTCCAAGACAAATCCAAGAAGGAAAGAAATCGGAGCCCGGATCGGCCCCACGGTCGCGATAGCGGCAACTCTCGTGAAATCAGCGGACGCGATGGTGGCAACGGCCGTGACGGTAGCGGACGCGATGGCGGTAGCCGTGGAAGTGGCGGACGCGATGGCGGTGGCCGTGATGGAAGTGGACGTCGAAATGACCGCTTCCATCAAACGAACCGAGACGATTACCGGCCCGGGCGCAACCATTCACCTCGCCGGAACGATTACGAACGGGATGATAGTTACGGCCGTGACCGAGGATACCACGATGGTGGCCGCAGCAGAGGGCGCTCACGATCCCCCGACAACCACAAACGAAATGATAAGGGATCTTACCGACGGAGGAGCCCTAGCCCTTATGGACGATCTCGACATGAGGGTGAACTCGAACTTCCCCGACGATACGGAGCGGATGTTCCTGACGTCCAGATCATTCTACAGCCCGATGTCAACCGAGACTTTGTCACCTGGGTTGAGCAGACATTCAAATCCAAGGGCCTGAAATCTGAAGTCATGTTTCTTCATCCACGGATCCCCAAGGACGCCGTCATCCAGCGCCAAGCTGCCGAGGGAGTCCATGCCGTGGTAGACCTCGATCTCCGGGCGCAGAACCTTGGCAGGATTCCTGTGCAGGCATTTGATCGCTCCGCGGGCATTAGCAACGTCCGATTTGACCAGTATGTCGACCTCGACCCTCCCACAGCCGCAGAAGTCATCCTGCGCGCCAAGGCGTCAGGTGCTACCGCAAACTATGCCCAACCATATGGTGCCCCGAGCTATGCGAATCCATATGGCGGACAGTCGCAACAGATGGGCGGCTTCCCTGGTGGCCAGCCACCCAACCCGTACGCCCAAGCGCAGCGGCCACCGATTCCAGCCAATCCGACAGACATTGCCAGTCTCATGGGCCGGATGGATAATGCCACGCTCCAACAGTTATTGTCGTCGATCCAGTCTGGCGCTCAAGGCGTCGCCGCACACCATGGACCGAACGCCGCAGTCGCAGGACCTTCACAGGCTGATATACAGGCGATTCTAGGAAGTCTTGGCAACAATGCGGTAGCTCCGCAACCGGTTCCTCCTCGAGGCGCGTATGGCGCCCCTTATCCTGTTCAACAGGCACCAAACGGCGGAGGCGTGGCCAGTGGCGATGCGGCAGTCCAAGTGCAGAACATCATGGCGCAACTAGCCCGGTACCGACAGTAGTTGATTGTTTCCAATGCCAGATAAGCAGGGATTCACTTGGCGTCATTGATTCTGGTTGCATTGATGCCCATTATGAGACAGGAAAGTTGGCCTTCCATACGATTTTCTTTATTTGCTGTGTTCTGTTTTTCCAAGTTCGGGGCATAGAAGCCTCTCGTTTTCTATCAGCATCCTCCCACGGGAGGGATTAGATTTGTTCAGCATATTTACGGCAATGTGAGAATACCATGAAAGGCCAGAGCAGGCAGTTGTGGTGGCGTTGAGACTTGAGCTCGGAATGACATGGTGGTGTGACTTTTGAAGATGGATTTGAGGTGTAATGCATCCTACCAACATGATCTTTTTTGGCAGTCCATACTGTGAATATCTGGCGGTGAAGTGCGTGTGCGACAATTGTTTTAGATTCAAGGTTAAGAGAAAGTTGGGTGAAAATCTTTATGTATTTATTGTGAGAAAGCACCCGCCGAAACGCCAGCTTGGTGTATGCCTCACCATCCGAAACTCTCATCATGCCACCACACATCACGCCCTTTCATTACCCAAGGCGTGATGCACTGGCGCAACTCTCTCCCCATCTGGACGGGCCCGCAAATCAATACGGCAACCTTTTCATTCGTCCCTGCCTTGAAGAGATCGTCGACAATCTTTTGGAAGTTCGGCCGCTTCGCATTGTGCGGTGGTCTTGAGGCCAACTGAATGTCACCATTGGCAGTATCGGGAGCATTCGAGACGCCCATGTCTCCAGTCAGGAAAAGCTGAACCTGGTCGTCGGCCATGAGGCTCTTTCCTGTAGGATCGGAGGGAGCCCAGGTGGCGTCTCCGGGAGAGCGGACGGCCCATACAAGCTGGACACGGGTGGAAGGCGAATCGGCGAGGATAGCATGATACACGGGCACGGCAAAGGCGGCGCCGACGCCACCGGCGACAAGGAGAATTCGACTGACCCCCGAGTCAACTAGATCGGGGTAGGTCTTTCCAGCAGCGCCGTAGGGGCCTTCGATGCAGAGTGGGATTCTGCCCTCTGAGGTTGAAGGAGCACCGGCTGCTGCGAACTGGGCGAGGCGAGTCGTCATGGGTCCGGTCCTCTTACGAGCGACAAATGTCAGGTCGTTTGACTTCTCGTCAGCCGAAACGACGGTGAAGGGGTTGTAAAGAAACTCGAAGAGGAGATTGCCGGTGGAAAAGGGGTCTGGGTCAGGGCGAGACACAGGGGGCAAGCTGAGGTAGAGGTGGGCTCCCGGGTGCGCCTTGAACTTGAGAATATTCTTGTTGGGCATGGAGGCCGAGATTTTGATCAGATCAGTACCTGGAATCGTCTCGACGATGGCCGACGCTGTGACGGCGGTGATCTTCCGGGCGGCAAGATCCAGCACGAGGAAGACCAAGGCCAAAGAAACGTAGATGCGAGCGGACGGGGCGTGGAAAAAGATCAGCGGGGGCACGAGAACGGCGGCCGTCAGGTGGACGACGAAAAAGATACGGTACGACTGCTCGCGGCCCGCGGCCATGGACGTGCCGTTGAGTGTGTGCAGCAGGGTGAAGGCGACGACGCCGGCGAAGACGACGTAGGCGAAGAAGCGCTGCAGCCAGATGCCTGACGCGACGAAGAAGACGTTGTAGAAGACAGCGTGCAGGATGAGCAGGAAGTATATGATGCGGCCCAGCACGCGATGATAGCGGTTGAGGCGCTCGTGCGAGGAGCGGAAGAAGTAGCCAAAGGGGCTGAGATACTTGAGCGAGAGGAGATACTGGACGGGCAGCTGCGACGTCGCGATGGCGCCGAAGCGCTTAGTGAGATGGAGGTAGTCTATCGAGACGGGGTTGTCAGTGTTGGACGAGGGACTGGATCATGACAGAGTCGAGACACAGGTTGAGATCCAAGTCGACTTATAGACTCACCTTTGCCTGTTCCCCGAACACACAAAGACAGAAGCCAGACGGTCCACGCGAGGCCCAACAACCACTCGTCGCGATGGCCCCAATGCGCGCCGACAAAGTAGACGTCCTCGCCCATCCACCACCGCAGCGTCCGCCAGCGCCGCTCGACCACGGCGGCCCAGCTCCCGGCCCCGGCCTTGACGGCGGGCGAGCCGGGCACCTCGCGATAGCGGCCGCCGCCGTTCCGGAGCCGGCGCACCCGGGCCGCGAAGCGCACCAGCAGCAGCGCCGCGACGGGGGAAAACGCCGACCAGAAGGCGAGGGACGCGTGGGAGTTGATGGACGCGCGGCGGAGGACTTTTTCCTCGTCTGAGAGGGTGACGAACTCGTAGGGCCAGAGCATGATGTTGACGATCAATGGTCGAGGGGCGGCAGTGTCCGTGAATGAAGCCGGTGGGATTATTGGCAGACACCTCGTTGTCCTGGGACTCGAGGGATGCGAGGGTGCGCCAACAATGAATCCGTCTGCTCCTGTCACTACCTCGGGGGGGGGGGGGGGGGGGGGGGGGACAAGCTAACCCCTCTACAAAATCTTGACAACAGACAGATTTCGACTTGAGAATGCCGATGTTACCAACTTCACCCAGAATCGGGTTCAGTGACGGCATCTGGAAACCATATCGCGGGAGGATCCGATAGCTGCCCTGGAAATTGGCTTTCCCTCATTGGCTAAAACATGGTTGACCCCTGAACAATCCGATGTCCGGGGTTGCCAGGTTGGCGTGAGATGGAGGCTCCTTCCTCCCACCAGAATAGTACTACCCTACACCTTCCACTTCAACTCAGCGTCTCCCGTACAATCCAACCTTCTCCATCTTGTCATTGTTGTTGACCTCTTTGAACTACCTGGTCTCGTCTCCATGGTTATTTAACGGCGAACTTTACCTGTATTGCAGTGTCAGCCATCCCTGTGGGGATGAAAGCCAGATGTTTGCCTCTTCAAGGTATCTCGAGATGTGTCCCCACGACTAGGCTATCAGCAAACACCTGCACCTATGCGCCATCTTTTCAAATCTCAAAGGACAGCCTCGTCGATACTGTCGAGCGCGGTGCGGTACAGAAACTCATTCAGTCACTAAACCCCGCCATGGACTCCCTCGCTGGGAAAACAAGGCCACGCGTGCCAGCGTGGCTTCCAAGGATATATCCATGTCAAACAGAGCATTGACTGAGATCCCGTGCCTACCAACTCGCAGTCCAGGACGGACATGGCCCACCATCAAGTCCGTTGCCTAGACCAAGCCAAGGCCCAGCGATCGAATCAGCGGTATCCTACCAAACTGGATCGACGCCCCAAGAGACACCACGCAAACTGCTACTTCGAAAATCGCCAGAGATAACTCACAACGGCGAGTTGGAGATTTCCCAATGCTCTAGAGACGCCAAAGCTGACAAAGTGATTCAGGCCCGAGAACCGGATATCCTCACCGAGTCTGTCTAAAAGCTCAACAGTGTCAAACCCATACAAGCTCATTGGAACCGTCTGACCTTAAGGATGGTGCGAGAGAGAAGGGTGATCGATAAACGATTGCCCCTCTACAAGGTACCTAGTGATGGCACATTGCCCAAGCCATCCTCACCACTAACACCTCCCTCTATCTCATTACATACCAGCCTCTACATCACCATGACATGCAAAAGTTCCCGTGTGAGCTTCAAAGGCTCAATTTCGATCTGAGAATGTCAACCAATAAGAAACACGCCCGGTTAGCTCAATCGGTAGAGCGTGAGACTCTTAACAGAATTCACATCATCTCAAGGTTGCGGGTTCGACCCCCGCATCGGGCTATTCCTATACAAGATTCGATTGCGAGCAAGCGAGGTTTCTGTTACTTTTTACCCTTCGTGCTGCTTCCCTTTTTGGCGATCGCTCGGTCAGTTTGTTTTTTGCGTGGCTGGGACCAAGTATTTGTTGGATAGAGACTCACAGTCCATCATAAAAATTATCATGTTGATATCTATCATACCCTCCTACACCATCATACCCCCACAGTCCTGACCAAGGTCGCATGCCAAGAACGTAAAAATGGATATATATGCCCAGGACACCACGGAAACTCTCCGTGATCTGGACCATGAGTTGCTTGCTTCTCTATTAAAATCATCACGAGCGCAGGAACACTGCCCTCTCGCTGGTCCGTCAACAGTTGGCCGACTCCTTAACCGACCCAGTTCCTTCAGGGTATTAGTAAATTCGCACACCAAACACGCCGACATCATATCATCCAAGCCGTATTCCATGCAAAGAGTTCGCTCGCTCAGCTCTTCCCTGAGTCATCGTGATCGGGCTCGAATTTGGTCTCGCCCAACATGGGACCGGGTTGCGACGTCATGGCTGTCTGGGTCGCAGGCGTTGGTTGAGTTTTCACAGTAGGGCCTGTGGGTTGGGTCGGGGGCTGCGCCGACGCCCGCGACCCTTGGCCGCCTGTGGCCGCATGTAGTCGTTGATCCAGGGCCCGGAGGGCAATCGCTCTCCTCCTCTCGGCCTCGGCGCGGGCGCCTCCTGGTGAGCCACGGTGAAGCATGCTATCCTTACGTGGCACCTCGCCATGGGCAAAGGGAGTGCAGACCCGCATTGCCACCAGAACGTTGAATACTTGATCGGAAGCAGCGGCGACGAGTGGCTTCACAGGGCTAGGGAAGAACTCGGCGAAGGCAAAAGTTTCGCTCGCATCGCCCCTGAGGGAGGCGGTTTGGGACGACTCGAGGTCGGGGAAAACGGTCTTGTAGAATCGGAGGTAGGTCCAACTTGTGAGGAATCCGAAGAGGGCGAGCCAGAATGATGCCCTGGGCAACAGCGGGGTAAGTGATAATACAAAGACGATGCCCATGTAAACCAGTGGGAACCGTGGGACTCTTAGTGACAAGATGCCCCGGAAGAGAGTCACGGTATGGGCAGGGACGAGCTGGCTGAAGGCGACTAGGAAGGAAATCTGAACGGGGATAGTTCCAGCGATGACGGTCAGACTAGTTGGTAGAGTCGCGGATTAGTTTAACATTCACACATTAGCAGGTTGTCAGGGGAGGCAACATACGTCCAGCTCTCGTTGCGTGTCAGGGTGAAGCAGATAACCATGACACAAAGCGTGAGCAGGTTGGGAACGAGGGCAACAAGGGCGATAAACTTGGCCAGCTCAGCCGACGACCAAGCTCTCTCGAGGTAACGACCGCCATGATACAAAGTTGCGGCTGCAAGAGAGAGGGTAAATATGTTGCTTTCGACAAAGGTAGTGGTGAGGAAGGTCCAGGGGTAGATGATGGAGAGCTGGGGTACCAGCGTCAGGTACGGAATGACGATCTTAGTGTTTTCGGTCCATTGTCGATAGCGGATGGCGGCGCTGAGGAGGGATTGGGCGAGCAGCCCGATGAGGAGGATCCGAGTGACGGGTGGGAGGTTTATCCGCGGTAGCATGGCGAGGACGGGCTCTGGCAACAGATTCTGGACCTTTTTGTGACGGGTTCTGGGGACGGGGGAGGGAGCGAGGGCTGGCCCAGGGCGACAGAGGCGGCGAACAGCGTTGTGCGAGAGGTTGTGGCGTGGAGGGCGATGACGTCGGAAACGTCGGGTCTGCTCAGCTGATGAAGGTGCTCATGAACGACTCGGCGTTGTCGTCACTCATGAGAAGATCTATCGAACGCTCGGCAAAAGTATCGGGATTGGCGTTGGCGTTGGCGCTGGCACTTGATACTCGACGTCTTCCCCCTAGGTTTGATCCAGGATTGCGCGTTGTCTGTCCTCTCCAGCCTCAGAGCCTAGGCTGCTACACTGTTGGTGGTGGCTCGAGTGTGGGCCTCAGGCAGAAACACCAGTGTTGGGGGGGCACAGGTTCGACGGGGTGGTGTGCTGTGCTAGCGAGATACAGAAGCCTAGCTTCCTGTAGCTTCAGTGTTCCAGCACCAGACTACCACCCGTAGAGTTCTAATCTAACGCACCGGCGGTATTACATCGCACCTCAGTGTCTCTCCCTGTTGTAATTTCTGGTGTCTCATCTATTAGGTGCGCACATTGGTATGTTGACGATCGAAGGGTGGCATATGGTCTCGGCTGCCTATCCCATCATCTTTCTTCTCCTCATAAGAATTTGCGCAGGCTGCTCAATGTAATAGACTCAACCACATTATGACCAGTCGAGTTGGAGGGCAAATGGAGCCGTGGGGCAATGGAACCAAGTTACAGACCGCGACTTCATCGAGTCTAGTTGCATCACTAACCAGAACTTTGTCGAATTGTAGCCATTCCTACCAGATCTACGATTGACAGATGGCGCAAACCCGGTTTGTGATAATTTGGAACGATGACCTTTCTGACGTTGATGGCTCATGCTGTATTGCGAAGCGTGTGGTCCAACAAGTTCGGCGTGCGCCGTAGCTCGGCAAATGTCCAACCAAAAGCGGATTCGACCCGTTTGAAAGCAGGTGGGGTGAGAACTTGGTCAGTTTGTATTTTGCCAATGTGAGGACCAAATGGCCAGCTGTTTCGGGGAGCTTTGTCCCCCTAAAACCCCGGGATCAAGCTTTCTGATGGGTGAGTGAGAAAGACGGGCGCAGGCCCAGTCGAGTGGGCTGTTGGCGGCACTGGATGGGGAGACGCGAATGACCATGTCGGTGAAGATTCGGTGGCCTCGGGAGGATGACAGCTTGTGTGGTTGTACCAGCCACGGTACCTCACTTTAAGGACCTCGAAATTGTGCCAGCCCCAAGACATGATTGGTTGGATATGATTTGCTCGTCCATCAACGCCTCTGAATGCGTGAGCGAGTGGGGCAACCAAGGTGAATGTCGTGCAGGGCAAAAGGTAGCCGCACGGCAAGCAAGCCACACACAGCCCTCAACATCCCTCAACCCTGCGTGACGCAGCTGTCGCATCTGTGTCAGGCTCGAGCAGTGAGAATTGTGACTGGCTGGAATCGCAAATGCACTGATAGGAGATGGGATGGATGGGATGCGCCTTTCCAGCCCAGTCATAGGGGCAGCTTGGTCGGCTACCTTGGTTGGATATTTCCAGACCAAGGTACTCGTCGAACTTGGACCATTTACAGGTCCAAGTCCTCCCTACCGAAATGTTCAATCAGACTGCCATCCGAGACGCGAGGGGCCGCCTCGGGAATGCCAAGGTCGTCCCTGCGCGTTGACCTCGTTTCGGCTTAGTGCCCTAGCGACTCAAAACATCGATGTTCCAGTCATCACGTGAGTGGAAGATCAAGTTCCTGAGGGACGGTGATCAGTGATCACCGCGTCTCCAGATCTAGACGGGTCATGTCGACGCGAAGATGCTTCTGCTGCTGAACGTGGTACCCGATAGTCAAGCGGTATGGTTGGCTGCATTGAACTGGCCTGCCGAGATCAAAGCGCGCCAAAGGGAACGCACTGACACCTGTGCCTCAAGAGACGGGACAGTTTGAAGCTCGCGATGGAGTGGCGGACGCGTGATAATCTGGACACCACATCGTATCTTGACTTGGGCTCGCCGAGGGAAACTGGCAGGGGTGTGTGTGCCCTGGTCTCTCCGGGGTGAAGGGGAAGTCCCGGCTGGTGGTGCGTCTTCAGATCCCCAATCCAGGCCAGTACCCAACAACAATCCTCAGAGGCTGCTCGACGCACATCCATCACATCGACAACAAGGAGGATACGTACCGAACCCCTGTACAAATGGGCAAACCCCCAGCACGCGCATCTCGACTCCCCAGGACTAAGGCCTTGTGGCCCGGGCCCAAGGCCGCCCACCCCAGCCTGCGTGGGTTGCTTGGCGGCCCCTTTGACCGAGCTAGAAGTGTTGCCACGTAATGACCAGATGAAGTTGCTGAGGGCAGGGCTTTCGATACCTCTGACGACGTCTAGCTCGCCGTTCGCGCAGTAGCCGCAAAAGCCTTGTGCTGAGCTGCTGCTGGGCTGGCCAGGTATGGACAGGGACAGGGTGGCCCCCGGGGACAGGCAGAGATGCCACGGGTTTGGCAAGGCTCGAGAGAAACATTGGCTGCTGCTTGTTGCTTTGCTGCCGGGAGATGATGGTGCGGTTCGGCGGGGCCAGGCGCAGCGAAGGAACTGGGGATAGACCATGGACCCTGCCTAGGATTCTGCGTGGCGATTGCCAGCGCTTGAGAGAGTTTGGTGCTCGTGGACGCACGTGAATACTGGGGAGCTAGCAGGTAATCGGCAGCAACCCAGCGGTTGAGTGTGTGTCGTGTCACGCAGCGTAGAGCGGACCAGATGAACTCATGCTGTGACATCAATGGGGTGGCGCCGCAGCTTCGTCGGAGCAGTGTTCGTGAGCCATGGGTAGTGGTTCGCGGTCCGTGGTTTGTGAGGTCTGCGTCGGTCGCTGAGAGGCTGTGTCTGACTCTGGACGGTCTTGACGGTGTCGTTCTGTCCAGGGCGCCAGGGAGCGTTCTCAATTCGATGATGCTGTCTCTCCTGCCATGAAGCCAACAACAAACGGGAATCCGCGCATGTTTCTGGCCTAGCCATTGTGACCTTGTCCTCGACCTTCAACAAATGTGTACAACAGGGGATGGGCCGGGGCCGGAACCTGACACATGTCGAAGTACCGATACTTGACGACATGGATGGTCTCCTCAATTAGCAGCCGATCTGCATTCGTCTCAGATTTTGGGAGAGAGGCGACTGCACCAGCCCGAAGTGTGGGAGGGAGTGGGGCATCACTAGCATTACCTAAGGTTTCCGTCGGGTCTTGATTGGCTGGCCGGCCATGTTGCCTCATGCACGAGTGAGCGACCCGTTGGACTTTGGCGGCCACCACTACGGAGCACAAAACAACAGGCGCCAGCGGGACCGACCACATTGAAAGTATCGTCGTCTGGCAACACCTTGCTGGCGGACAGTAGGGTCCGAATCGGCCCTCTGAGAAGACACGAGGCCAGCCACGAACCGTCCCCCCTCGCTCGAGGGAGATCCCATCATCGAAAAACCCACCCGGTGGCCAGGAGGCAGCCCTTGGACGCTCCCCTCGGCTCGCCTCCCTCATCCCCTCCCCTGTAACCGGAAGCAGTGGATCTTCAAACCTTGACGCTCGACCGCCGCTGCTTGGAAAACCAACGACCGACTGCCCTCCTAATCCCTGCATGGGTGGATGAGAGGTACAGTACCTGTGACCGTGGGGAGGTACTGCACACGGGCAGCACTGTACAGCACCGACTAGCAGGGAGGGTGCTTGTGACTCCGTACTGTACCTACCTACCGTTTTAAAGATGTGCGGCCTGGCCACGGCTGATGGAGCGCGCCCACGCCCTGGCACGCCAGACAAGCCTGACAAGCCTGGGCTGATGAGCAAGGCGCAATTGGAACCTCTCGCCTTTGAATGTTCCTCCACCCCCATTGCATCCATTGAACAACCCCTGCCTGTTCGAGCTTCCGCTCCGCAGTCCACGAGACCCGGCTGATGCATCGATTGGCTCACTATCGCTGTCCCCGAGTACCGGTACCTGGCCCGCCAGCTGGGGCGCCGGGGAGACTGCGGGCACAAGCGGAACGGCGCAGGTATCGTATTTCCAGCATAGCACGCGACGGCACGTCCAGTACGGGTGTGTCGATGTCTCGCTATTCCTGCGCCTCTATCGCGAGTCGTCCCAACTGGCAGTTGGAGCAGCCTCCTCGTCCAACCTGCCAGAGGCCAGACGCACCACCCTTTGCATCTCCCGTTGAGTTTGCGATTCATGATGCAACTTTCCACCCAGGACCCCACTAGCGCCAGCCCATTTTTTGCCCGCCCGCAGGTGCTGGGTCGTGGTGCAGACGGGACTGCAGACGGTACGTACCTCAGGTTGAATCCAGCTGGAGCCCTGCGCACTGCCCGTACCGTCATTGTACAGTACACCATGCTGGGGCTAGAAATTCCATGCCCATTAGCGCCCCCCGTCAGCCCCGTAGTGGCCTTGAGCCTGTCCACTGTAGCTCCGGCTCTCATCCAGGCAACGCTGTTGGCTTCCTGCCTCGCTGGCTTGCCGGCTCGCTGCGTGCTTGGCAGGGTACGGGGATACTTGATGGTGGTCCCTGGCGCCCACACCAGCAGCCACCCCAGTCGCCCCGAGTGGGAGTGGCAGAGGCCATAGCCAGAGACAGAACGGACAGAACGGGGGCAGAAGCGTCGAGGTGGAAGCGACAAGGGGTACGTACCGACTTAGCACCACCCCCGACCTTGAATTTCATCTCACTTTTGAGCCTTCACTCACCTTCCCTTTGACAACGCCAAATCTACGACCAGCGCCCATCACGACCTGGGCCGACCTCGACGAGCCCTTTGACTGCTTCTACGCATTTTGCCGCACCTTTATTGACGCTTCCACTCGCGACGTTGCCGCCAGCTGCGGCGCTCCCGGATCCATGGTCGCTAAGGAATTCCTCGACTCTGACAGAGTCAACTTTCTCGTCTGGAGGTTCGTTATGTCTTCCACAGAGCCCGGACTGTTGCCGCCCACCCCCCAGACGGCTGCCGTGCATCATTCGGCATCGTCTTTCTGTTGAGCTTGCGCTGATTTGCCTTTTTTAACCAACTGCAGATATCTGCTAGAAGGCAGTAGGTAGCGCCTGAGTTTTACGCGCCTTTGGCGACTCATCCTAACCTCACTCACAGACTACCGAGAGACGGCTGCCAAGTTCCAAAAGGAATGGCACGTCAAGCAACCTCACCGGGACTTTGACTTTGCGCGCCACGTAAAGAGCCACGCATTGGTGTCCGTAATCAACCGCGGCCTGCTGTACCACGCTTTTGAGCGTGAGCATGCGCGCAATCAGGTAAGGGACCACCAAACTCATTTCATGCGGATCCAAAGTCGGCTCCATCGTTATCCCACACCGTGGGACTATTTTGGTGACGAAATGCAACATGCCAAAACCAGGCCTAGGCTGACAGATTTGGGGTGTGCAGCTGCCTCAGGATGCAGCGGCTGCGGCCGAAGCGCTGCAGGTCGGCATCTTTGGGCCTCTAGACGCCCACCCGCCGCCGGCCAAGGTGGAGGAGGAGGAAGAGGACATGGACGCCGAAGGAGAAGAGGAGGAGGAGGAGCCTTCACGGAAACGACCTCCTCAACATCTACCCAATGGATCACCGGCCAAGCGGCCGCGCCTCAGCAATGGCTACGAGAATGGTGCCGATGCAACCGCGCCCGCGACGACGCCGATGGACGTTGACAACCAACCCGACAACCATGCTTATCCGTCGCCCCTTGAGGGTGAGGCGGCACCGCCACCGATTGTGCGTACTGACGGCCCCGAGCAGGGCACACAGGTCGACAAGGTCGAGGAGCTGGCTCCCGACACCACCTTTATTCGCCTCATGGACGACGACCGCGTGCATGCCCACGGTCCCGACACGACCCCGTCACCTTCCTCCGCTGGTCCTGACAACGCTCCCATCCTCTTGCAGTGCGAGTGGAACCCTCGAGACCCATCCATTCTGGCGGCTGCTGGAACCGATGCGCTAGCCCGGGTTTGGACCATCTCGCGTGCCACCACACCCCCCGAGCCTGGACAGGATCACGTGTCACCCCACGCCCACTCCTTGCTCGACCCTGAAGCTCCTCGCGATACGACTGTAACGGCGCTATCGTGGACCTCTGACGGTGCCTCAATTGCGGTGGCTACAGACTCAAAAAACCAGGCTGCCATTAACGTATGGTCCGTCGACGGCACGCACCTCCAAACTATGGAGGTGTCTGAGCCCCCGGTCATCAAACTCTCGTGGAACCCCAGCAACACCGCACTGCTCGCCATCTCCCCAGACAAAGGCGGCGCTCTGGTGACAGTTTACTTTTCCCTAACTAACAGTTCCCTCTCATACTTCCTCGCCGGGCACGACATTGCTGCGACGCCCCTCGATGCTGCGTGGACAAGCGACTCGGAATTTTTACTGACAGGTGGAGACCTTCTGCTCTGCCTGCACTGTGCCGAGACGTCCATCGATCAAGTGAGAAAATTCGAGACGAAGGAGGACGATAGCTTTACCCAGGTGCTCTATGATTGGCGGTCTAAACTGGCAGCCACGTCGAGTGATAAGGGCACACTAGATGTAAGACCTCGCGATGATATCTTTCTCGACCTTCAAATACTGACTAGCGGTAGCTCTGGGATGAGTCTGGACAGAGGAGGTCGATAAGTGCACACCAAGGAGCTATTACCGCCATGCGTTGGCAACCTCTTCCCGCAAACCAACCGGCAGCCGACGATGAACGCTTGATTGCGACCGGTGGCGACGACTGTGCCATCCTCATCTGGAACGCACGCATGCCGCAGAGTAAACCCAAATCTTTCCTGACGATGGATTCTCCGATTGTTCGACTCGCTTTTACTCCGGACGGTACATTTATTGCCGGAGCCACAGCCAGTCAGGTGTTGATCTGGAAGGTGGGAAGTCACGCTATGCCTAGAGCCAGCTGGAGCAGACCAAGACATCCCGGGTGGCTTAGCCCCAAGGGGAATACAGAACAAGAGGAAGAGGACGAGCATTGCTTGTGCTGGGACGCGGACGGACAGAAGTTGGCTTATGGCTCCAACAGCAGGGTAAGTGAAGACACGATGCAAAGGAACTTGGTTGACATGGAGGTGCTAACACGACATAGCTCGCCGTTGTCAACTTTAGGAGGTGACCAATGTTCTCTACCGACAAAAAGCCAAGGCACAGCAATTAATGCTGTAACGCTTTTGCCTATAATATCTCGGAACGGCACCGAGGTTCAGCGACATAGCTGCTAGACATTGGCGTCCACGGGTTACGGCGAAACGCATTGTTTCCCAGACGAGCTATATCAACTACCAAGGAAGAATGAAATGAAACAGGACGCAGGGTACTGTGTACCTAGTCTGATAATGTTTCTGCTGGCTTGGACAACACCCAAGGCCGGCAGACGCGGGTCGGCCGCACTCGACTATTCTTTCTTTTCCTTTTTTTTTTTTTTTTTTTTTTTTTTTTTTTTTTTTGTATACCACGACGACTACGGGCTGGCTATCCGTTACAGTTACAAACAAGGCAATCACACAACCCACCAATGGGATGCACAACTTCTCAAACCTTACACGAAGTCTCTTGATGAATGGCCCGGATAGAGGATATGGGAGTACAAATGTTGTGTCTTGAAGTTTATTCTTTTTTTCATCTTCATTTCTTGGGCGTGTTTTCTGAGATGATCTGGATGCGGCATATGGATCACACGGGGGTTCGGATGGAGGGTAGGCATGCGGGTGGAAAGGTACCTGGAGATGGTGGGGATTACATCTTCTGACAACGATAGTTTCGCATTGCTTTGGGATCGTGGCATTATCTTTTCTTGTGTCTTGGTGTTAGCAGTGTACGAGTATATACCATACAATAGGCGACGAGCCCTGGGTTCGGGCTCAGGGGAGGACCCGATGAGGGCGAAAAGAAGACGATGAAACCCGCATGAAGCAACGAGAGAGCTAGACGCCGTGATTGCATGAGAGTTGCGTGAGACCTGCATGAGAGCTACCTAGCTACCTATTTGAGAGGTGCTTGGGAGTTCTGTGGGGTTAAACTACGTGCCACTCACTTTTCACTTCCCAGCCGAGTATTTCGTGCAGCATCCAACGGCATCAGTCAGCATGGCGCAGGGCGAGTGGCGACGCCTAGCGCGACGTGTCTTGCTGAGTGGTGAATATGAGTGGGTGGATAGGATGGACTTTGGTGGACTCGATGGACTTTGTGGCTTCGCGCGTTGGTGAACTCGTGTGTTGGTGTACTTGCTTGGGTGGACTCGCCTTTGTCGCAGTTCTGCCTCGGTGGGCCCCTCATCTCCGGCTGGGCATTGTATCTTTGTCATGTCTCTCTCTATCATATGCTATTCATCATGATCAAGCCAATTGTGAGCAATTGCTGTTCCCAATGTCGAATCGAATCACTGTTGTGACCGATCACCTCGTCTCGCCCACACCCCCTTCTCGGATCCGGCTCGCAGCAATGCGCCGGCCCGTCCGCCTCCCCCGGATTCCATACAGGCCCGGCCGGTGTCATTCCCGCGCAGCAGCAGCGTGGCATCCGATCCCCGAATTTCGAACAATCTCGCATTCGCGCGGGCGCCAATGCGACGAGAAACGAAACGAGCAATATGTTTCTGCGGCTCCCCGCGAATCAGTGGGATTCGGCGCAACCACCAACCTCTAAAATGGAAACGAACCGACTGCATCCTGCGCCAGCTCGTTCAGCCAGCCTACCTGCGACTCGCCTGCAGGATGATGCAGCCAAGACAATAGCAAAGTCGACGAACGAGACCTCTTCTTCCGTCATGGTGCCGCTCGTAGCTCTTTACATAGTTGTCTCTTTTCCTCTTCTCTGATGTCTCCCCCTCCTTCATCCCTGGCGTAACGTGCCTTGTCCTTGGCCCAGTTCTTCAGATCTCTTATTCATTCAAATCGTTTCGTGCCTCCAAAGCTTCAACCCCTAGTAAGACACTGATTAGCTTCCCGCGGGGTCGCATCGTCCAGCCCGCCGGAGCTCTCAACGTCGGACCCACTTGCCCACCTGGGTCGGACCTTCCACACCACCTAGTCTACCTGCCTTAGACTACGGCCTTGATTAACCTCGCTCTGCTTCTCTCCTCCCCGATCAACACATACAACAGCCTACTCATAACACGCTTCCTTTTTTTCTTCTTTTCTTTTCGCTTACCTCGAACCCCACGGTATCTGCGCTATATAATTCCCGAGAGCAAGGATAGCGGTGCCTATTAAAGTCGCAGGCGGACCAACGAGCTGCGCGCCAACGCCGACGCGGGAACTCAGCGAGCCGCCTCTCTGGGAGAAGTGAGGGTGGAGGAACGCCAATCCCGTCAACCTTTCACCGCCCGCCGGAATCACATTCAACAACGGGACTAGATACCTGAAGGTGGCAGCAGTCATGTCAACGCCCCAGCAAAACACGCAGTATCGCCTGACCGAGGTCTTCACCCCCGAGATGCGCGATCGCCAAGCCCGCGGCAAGAACCCTTACTCCAAGTCCAGCGACGACAGCGACGATGATGGGCCCATGACCCTAGGCTCTCGCGGCGGGTAAGCACACTCTTCTCTGTGGCTCTGGTGCCATTCCCCGAATGCCATGGGGCATGTTTATCCCAGATCTCAAAGCAAAGTCTTTCTGATTGCGTGTTTCTAGTATTGATAGCGATTCCTTTGCCCAGCGCGAACGCAAAGGCGAAGCCATGTCCGTCCTCGACAGCCCCGACACCCTCATGGCTCACGCCCTGGCCAACAACGACGTAAGCAACACCCTCGCTTCTCCCCAACCTACCTGCTTCTCTTTCTTTTTGACTGCCCTCAGTCCGCTTACGCAGTCGCACGACGTGTAGAGCGTTACTGGCCAGCGCCTGCGTTGGATGCGCCAGCTGTGCGGCATTGAGGAGAAGCCCGCCCCCGAAGTCAAGTCTCCCGGCCCCGCGAGGAATAAGAATCGCCGGGTTAGTGACCGCGGCGGCCGATGATGCTTTGTGCCTCCTCAGGCGTTTGCGAGAGACGACCCTGCGCGCCATTGCAGTGGCCGCTCGAATGGGCAGCCCAGCACCTATATTATAAATCTGCGGGACAAATTCAACGAAACCTACGACATAACGATGATCATGATGCATGAAAAATGGGTGCTTGCAATATATATACATACATGTGTGTCTCTTATGGGTCTTGGGGGTTGTTTGTTTGGAGAGAAAAGGAGGAAATCATCAAATAATGACTTAACATTTCGGTTGCTCGGGACTTTCTGGCCCTGCGCGACCTGCTCTATCCTGTCCTATGCCCAAAACCGATGGGCTGAATAGGCCGACTATATTCAAAAGAAAAGGTCCTGTCACCGCCGACCCGTTGCCAATGCCACACTATACTTCCCCCATGTCGTGGTATGATCATATGCATGCTTGTAGTATATCCCATGAAATACCAACCCACTGTATCCATCCCAAGACGGCCCCATCCAGTAGACCGAGATCGACATGAAAACACTATTTACATGCAAAAGGAGAATGCTGCACAAAACGCCTCGCAATGCCATATAAAACGTTCACAGTGAACAAAAAAAAACATTCAACTCTTTTATCCTGAATCCTAGGCATATCTCATGCTTCGACCGCGCTGGAGGCGGTTGTTATTCAAGGGCGCGTAGTCGTAACCGGGCGGCGGGCTGGTGGGAGGGTAATGGTGGTTGCCATTGACACCGCGGGACATGGCAGGCCAGCTGTTCATCTCGGTGGGCTTCGGGGCTCTTCGTCTGCTCACGCGCCGCCGGATGCAGGTGTAGCAGCAGCTGATAAGGGAGAGGAGGATCAGGGCGCCGATGACAGACCCCACGGGAATGGCGATGTTCTTGTTGCGCTTGAACCAGTCGAGGACCTGCTGGATTGTCGAGCCGCCCTTGCAGGATCCGTTGGAGCAGCGGCCGCCGCCGCCGCAGGACGTGCCGTCGAGGAAGTTTTGGTTGAGTTCGACGCAAGTGCCGTAGCCGTACTCGGGTGCGTCGCACGTCATGAGACAGCCCGAGTCGCCGCAGGCTTCCGTAGTCGAGCTCGACGAGTTGCCAAACATGTTTCTGCACTGCAGATCCCGCGATGTGCACTGCCCAGACGCGCACGAGAGACCGTCGCCGCAGGAATCGCCGTCCTTCATGTGGCTGTCTGTTGGGCATGAGGCCGATTTGCCGGAGCATGTCTCCTCGGGATCGCACTCGCCCGAGCTCTCGCGGCACACGGTACCGTTGTTGGCGAACTGGCACGAGTTTGTGCAGCAGTCTTCATTGGTGGGATCGCACTTGGCGTTATCTTTGAACTTGCAGGTATCAGCGTCACAGCAAATGTTATCGGCGCATCCCGATGATCCACCACAGTCGCAGTCCTCGCCGCTCTCAACAATGCCGTTGCCGCACTGGCTGCCCGTAATCGTCTCGACATCTCTATTGTTAGTCAAGCATGACGACTCGACATTGAGTTTGAAGCCGGAACAGATGTTGCCAATGGAACACGCTGAGAAGTCGCTAATGCCGTTACCAGTGGACGGGTTCATGATGTACTTGCCACCAGCATTACAAGTGCTCGTGCTCAGCGGGCAGCAGTCCTGTGTCCCCGATGAGACTGGGCAAGTATCTGAAGTGCAGTCGTGCACGGCGCCAAAGGTGTGACCCGACTCGTGTGCAAAGACCTGCCACTCAGCCGACGTCCTCACGACAACGTTAGTTGAGGCTACAGTGCCGTTGCTTCCCGAACTCCCCGAGTTCTCAGAGGAGCCGTTCCTGCAGAGCTGGCCCAGCCACGCAAGGCCCACAGCAGAGTCGGTGTTGCAAGTGGTGAGAAGAGTCCAATAGGCGTTGGTGTCCTCGAAATTGCCACGCCAAGCGGAAAAGAGGCTCAGACGGTCAGCCAAGGAGACACTCCCGGAGCAAGCCTTGTTCCATGCTGCCGACTCGGGGGGAGTGCCGGGGCATGACTCGTTGCTGATGGTGAGGTTCTGAATACCGAGGGAAATGTTGAAGGTGCTCTCATAAACCTGGGAAGCCGTGTTGACCAAGCTGATGATGTTCTTCCTCACACTCTCACTCGAATTGAAGGCGGCAGTATAGGTGCAGTCGGTCGCGATTCCTACGAGGGCCACCTTTCGAGTCGTGGGACAGCCTTCGATAGACCCGATGGTGGCCTCCAGGTCTGTGCCGGCGCCGTTGTTACCCGTGGATCCATCGTCAATTGACTGGCGGCCAAAGAGGGTACGCGGGCTCACAGAGTTGAGGGAGCGTGCGCGACGAAGTCCTTGTTGGTTGAAGTTGGCGTTGAAATCAAGGCTATCGGATTGGCAGGAGGATTCTCCATAGATGCCTCGTTTCAACTCGCCGGGCTCGTCCTGGTACGTAACAATATCGGAGTCGCGCCACATGACCATGGCTTCCTCCACATCCCCCGGAAAGTTCAGCAAGGGGTCGTCTTCGTGTCTGAGGCGCTGAAAGTGGCTACCGATCTGGATATGGTGGTTGTCGCGATATAAACGGAAGCTGCCCTCGAAGATGGGTTTCTTTCCATCGCGATGAATCGTTATCCTTGCCCAGCCAGCGTGGAACCAGCCCTCGTGTCCCGGACGTCGTACAAAAGCCTCCCCCTTGAACACTTTGTGCTCACTCCTATCCACTGGTTCCACAGTGTGGACGTTGCCATCGGCGTCGAGATGGGTGACGGCGAACGACTCTGGGAGGAGGTCATGATTAGGCTCGAGTTTTAGGCGGACGTGTTCTTGGCCGCTGTGGATGGTAAATGTCAGATCGAAGTGCGAGTGTGCGTTGACGCGGTGTGAGGGCGCTTTGATGACAGCGCTGTCAATGAGTGAAGCATAACCGATGGGGTTTCGTTTTATTGAATGCGCTAGAATCGGGGTTGGTTAGGAGACCCTGGTTGGGCGGTCGGCAATAGTTGTTGGCAAGATGATTCAACGCACCTATTGACGACTGTACAAACAGAGCCACGCCGGCAAGGGCGGTTGCAAAGGCCCGGAGCGAAACCATGTTTTGTCAAACCTAGACGTCCCTCGGGACGGGTTGGCGTAGCCAGAGGAAGGTGATTGCGTTCGAGTCGAATAACGATTACAGATGGGCTGCGATTACGTCGGGGCAGTGTAGGAGTCGGGTAAAGCAGGGCGTGAGAGGGCGGGCTGAATGCGATTCGAAGACGGTCGATTTGAAGGCGAGCAAATGCAGTAGGTTCGGTAGCAAATGTAGTTGGAAAGTCGAAGATGCAAGGTGAAGGGCGCTAAACGGAGAGGCCGATTCGGACCACGGAGGAAGAGCCTATGCGAGCCGGTGCCAAGGACAAGTACGGGCGGCTGTTTGCAGCACTCGTTCAGACGTCGATGGAACAAGGCAAAAACTGGTGAGAAGGTGAATGCGAGAACAAGAAAAGAGAGTGTGGCGGCGTCGGTCGAGGATGGAGAACGGAACGGGTCCCGCCCAGACACCGTTCCGTGTGGGCGGGCGGTTAGACTTCAGTCGATGCGATACATGGACGTGCACCGAATGACGCACTGAGCACCAAGTACCGTTCCCGTTCGCACCGCATCGTACTCTAACACGAAGCCCAGCTCTCTCGTCTCCATGCGCAACTCTAGTGCCATGCAATGTGTGCTAAAAAGGATGGAGCGGCATCATCATATTCATCCTCGAGTACTTTGCACTGGAACTTGACGAATCCCGTCCAAGGACGCGCGGTATCTCGCAGCCACTCCAAGCCCATCGCGGGACGCCCAGCGCCTTGGCCGAGTTCTTGGGTTCTTGGGATGTCCCACTGGCCCACTGAGAGGCAGGTTGGCCACTGAGGAACCCGTTGGGCAACCGCGACTAGACTCACTGGAGCGCATCAGATGGACCGCCCACCCGTCAGCAGAGTACATGCATAGCCACCCTTCCAGCCCTCTTTTCCCCGGGGCAACCAAGAAGAAGGTCCGTTTCGCCGTCGTGAAGGGCCATGTTTCTCAGACTCTACACACCCTCATCGCAGATTCACCTACCTGTCTGAATCTGAATGCTGCGTTGGAACTTGTCATGTTGGTTGATGCCACTTGCACCAGCTCAAACCATGCCTGGCATCCAGTGATTTCGCGGCACTTGCGACACCGCGGCCTCCCCTGCGCCCGTGTTTTAACCCCATCTACGGATACCAACACCAACACCAACACTCGTACTTTCTGCAGCGGCTTCAGATACGATGGAGCCATGCCACACATGGACTAGCCGTGATCGGCTCATCGATAATCCTTTGTTTGCGAGCGCGCCTTTCACACCGAACCCATGTATTGTAATTTGTGTGCTTGTTGATGCTGATAAATTGTCCTTTCGCAGGCCTCCCACTGACGCTGCCGGCCCTTCCGGGCTTCTCGTTGGTAGATTGGCCGCCCGCCATGCATGCCGGCGCTCGCTGGTCTTTTTTCTCGTATCGCAGCGTCAACCCTGAAGCTAGCACTGGGTCCGCGCAGAACGGCCGGGAGAACCCTTGGCCTCGGATACTTTTCGATTCATTCATTCACACAGGGGGCTCATCAGATTTGGTTCATCCCTTGCGCTATAGCAACCAAACGGTTCATCTTGGCTGTCAAACGTGTGTGGAGGACATGATCTACCGACACCTACCCTGGACGTTGCAGGGCCGTAAGCGATGGTTTTTGCGCCTGTTTCATCATCGTCTCAAGGGACTTCGGAAACCGAAAACCGCTTCAACTGACCTCGGCTCATAACATTACGACCTGGCAGGAATTGTATGTGTGTTTGTGCGATTTATACCTGCTCTTTTCCTCGATACATAAGGTATTTCTGTACCGTCTATTCACCTGGCTTTGGTGTTGTTCCAGACTGCCTTGCAACTCAAAGTCAGCCATGTTCGCCCTCGTGCCACAAGGTAAGCTGACCAACCCCATCAATATCGCACCGTCATCCCACATACTGCTTTTAGCAGCATGTATCATCCCACGCCGCAATCCACTGAGGCTGTGTGCTCACAGCCAACTTGCATCTCTTCAACCCACGTTCCCACGGTAGGTCCGAAGCCAAGACGAGCTAGCCACAAACTGTTCTCATCAATACTCCCGCTGGCCAACCGCCATCAAACCAGCTCCCACTCCCCGCCTTATTGATGACGACGACTTCCTGCTCTCTTTCACACAAGTTTACTCCCCTCCGTAAAATCAACCATCGTCCCCCACGCACCTTTGAGCCCAGACATGTATCATTTTCATATTTATCTTGTCGCTTTTAAGCCCGAAACAAACTTGGTCGACTCCCAGGCCAAAAAGAAGCTTAAACGCTGTGACAAGGGCTTAAGTTTTATCATCAATGCCATAGACCTCGTCCCATTCCCACATTGCGGGGACATGAACACGCGTCCTCTTACCCCGCGCCTCGCTTTTGCAGATGTGACAGCGGTAGGAATCATCTCATGTCACCATAATTATCAAAGTCTCCAGTCTAACATGATGATTACTCGTTGTGAGTCTTTGTTGATCTCAAATAATATCTGTATACGCAAACACGCAATGCAGTTGAAACATTCCTTATCAAGTTGGATCCCATGCCTTCGAAATTCTCATCATTTCGTGGCCACATCCAGCATCAACCCCAAAACACCGCACGGGATAATATCCTGGTCCTTTATTGACCTGCGCTTTCCTTTCCCGTTTTGCCTTGTATCCGTTGGTATATCAACTCCGCTAGATCGATTGCATCACTGTCCCAGTTAGCCCCTTACTTGCGCTTCGCATCATGAACGCTCTGAATAATCTTCGCCACAACGCTAGGGTCAGACAGCTGTATTCAAGTTAGTTTTTGTTCAATTTTAAACGATGCGCAGCAGACGTACTGTGGTGATATCTCCTAGCTGATCCTCCTCTCCGGCGAGGATCTTGCGCAAGACACGTCGCATGATCTTGCCACTTCGAGTCTTGGGCATGTCCGGCACAATGTACACTGCCTTGGGAGCAGCAAAGGGTCCGATGCTCTTGCGCACCTGCACAATAAGCTCCTTGCGGAGGGCCTCGGTCGATTCGATAGTCTCCTTGAGGGCAACAAAGGCGTTGACGGCCTGTCCAGTGAGCTCATCCGCTACGCCGACGACGGCGGCCTCGGCCACGGCGTGATGCTCAAGGAGCGCGGCCTCAATCTCCGCAGTTGAGAGGCGATGGCCACTGACGTTGACAACATCATCAACACGGCCTCGAATCCAGTAGAAGCCCTCGTGGTCACGGGCAGCGCCATCTCCAGTGAACTATAATCTTGGTTAGCTTTTTTCCCAATTAAAATCGTCACACGAGTTCACTTACGTAGTAGCCCTTGTAGACATTCAAGTATGTTTCCATGTAACGCTTGTGGGCACCCCAGACAGTGCGGGCCATACTGGGCCAGGACTGCTTGAAGGCCAACACACCCTCGACATCGTTTCCGTGAATCTCGTCACCAGAGACGGGGTCGATGATTGCAGGCTCGATACCGAAGAAAGGCAGCGAGGCACTGCCCGGCTTAGTGGGAGTAACACCTGCCAAGGGGCAGATGACGTGAGAGCCGGACTCGGTTTGCCAGTAAGTCTGTTCAAAGTCAGTATCGATGACCCAAGCTAATCATCGTTTGTTTTTGGAAACTCACATCGACAACATGGCACTCTTCCTTGCCGATAACCTCGAAGTACCACTTCCAAATTTCGGCGGCAATGGGCTCACCAACGGAGCCGAGCACTCGGAGGTGCTTCATCTCGCCGCGGACATGCTCGTCACCAGCACGCTTCAACAATCGAAGGGCGGTGGGAGCAACGTAGAACTGAGTAACCTTGTGCTTCTCAATGATATCCCAGTACCTGGAGAAGTTGGGATAGGCGGGAGTGCCTTCGAAGACGACGGTGGAGACACCGAGCATCAGGGGGGCGTAGACGACATATGTGTGACCAGTAATCCAGCCAACATCACCACCGCAGAAGTATCGGTCGCCTTGGTGGATGTCGAAGACATATTTGCCGGTCATAGCGGCACCAAGTAGGTAACCGGCGGTGGTGTGCAGGACGCCCTTGGGCTTGCCGGTGGACCCTGAGGTATAGAGCAAGAACAGAGGGTCTTCAGAAGCCATGGGCTCCGGGGCAATGTAGCTGGGCCACTTGTCGACCTCCTCATGCCACCAGTAGTCGCGGCCGGAAGTCCAGGGAATCTCGGAGCCGGTACGCTTGTAAACGAGAACGTGGGAGACATCGGGACACTGCTTGAGCGCATCGTCGACAATCTTCTTTGTGCCAATCAACTTGCCACCTCGCTTGCCTTCGTCGGTGGTGATGACGACCTTGCAGTTGGCATCAACGACACGGTCACGCAAAGAGTCGGAAGAAAATCCGGCAAAGATGACAGAGTGAACGGCACCAATGCGGACACAAGCCATAAGAGCGATGATTGCCTCGGGAATCATGGGCAAGTAGATGGCAACGGTGTCGCCCTTGCGGACGCCCATCTGCTTCAAGACCCAAGCAGTTCTCGAGACCTCACGGAGGAGCTCGCCGTAGGTGACATTGCGGCCTTCGGCGGGATCGTCAGCCTCGTAGATGATGGCAACACGGTCGGGGTCAGCAAAGGCGTGGCGATCGACGCAGTTGTAAGAGGCGTTCAGGCGACCCTCATTGAACCATGAGACATCGCCATGTTCAAGAGAGCCGCTGCGAGTGGTCTCGAAATCTCGATCCCAGGACACGAGTTCACGAGCGCGATCGGCCCAGAACTTGTCGGGTTGTGTGATAGACTCCTTGTAGAGACGCTGATACTCTTCGAGGTCTGGGGTGGGTCAGTTACTGATGTTGAGGCTCAATGGTGGATTCGGGATGTACTCACTAGCCAAGTGGGGCTTGCTAGGGTGCTCTGCGTGGTAGCGAGGTTAGCATCTTAAGAGTCCAACAGATGTATTGAAACAAACAGCAAAAAAATTATAAAGACAATAATTTCACTCGAAAAAGATAGGGGGTAGTCATACTGGCAAGCATCTTCTCCGGGGGGTCTATTGATGAGTTAGCATTGCAATTCAATTGGCAACAGGGCCAGCAACGAGGCACATACGGTAAGTGTCGACGAGATGGGCTTCAGCGACCACTGGGGCCTTGACCTCTGGCGCAGCGGCAGCCGGAGCCGCAGGGACCGGGGCCACGGCCTCAGCGATGACTGGTTCTGCAACAACTGGCTCGGCCACAACTTGCTCTGTAACCAAGTGCTTCTCGGCAACGGGTGCAGAAGCTACATGGGGGGCAAGAGCAGCCTCGAGGGCCACAGGGGCCTGGAGCTGCTCGACTTGGGCCATTGTCGTTGGGGGGGAACGAAATTAATTTTTTTTCGTTGAGATGCGACTGCGGATGTGATGCGGATGCGACTTCGATGCGGGGTAGCGTGACCGTGGAGCTGGTGCTGGGACTGCTCTTGTTAGAGGCAGTGATCACACAGCTGTCGGTTATGCTCGTCGGGAGGGGCCGCGGGTGGTTGCGCCGTTTGAGATTGGGTTGGCGCTGAGGGGGGAGAGAGATGGAGTTGAGAGTTTGAGGACCGAAGAGGAGGACGAGGAGTCGTAGAAGAGATAAGAAAGTTGAGGAGGAAGAGATTGCGACGAAGAGTCAAGTTTGATGAACCGGTCTGCGGGGAGCTGGGGACCCGTGATTCTTTATGGTAAAATTGGGTACATCACGATTGGCAGGTACGTCCGGTAAAGATGGCTGTACGTAGCGGGCAGTACCTGCACCACCGGCGACCGGCCCCCGGCGAACCGGGGGGGTATTCCCAACGCTGGCGGCTCTGGATGGCCATGATCCTTTCCCCCGAAGCCAGGTCCCGAGCAGTCGCCCGCCTACAACTACAGGGCTCGGATCCGGCCCTCCAGGTGGCCTCCAGGGCGCGAGTGAACCTGGCGGCAAGGCTGGCTGCACGCCGTCCGCGCTATTCCCCATTGCCGGCAGCCCATATCTCCATGCCGCCCTCATGGGCCACACCCTGGCCCGTTTCTCCTGGCAAAGGCTTGTACGTACCCCTACGTCCGAGGCCCAGCAATGGACGGATGGCTTCAGGAATCCCCCGGCTTCTGTTCTGTCCAGGCCCCAGCTTTCCGCCTGTATTTGCTTGTGGTTTCCTTTCCGGTTTGATGTCGTCTCTTGCCCATGACCCGGCCCATGTCCATCCGGCCCATGACGATCCGTGTCTTCCTCAGACTTACCGTCTGTGCCGCAGTCGATTACCTGGGCTCTGGGTTGCTTCTCTTGTCCCATACCGAGCTGATGGCTGGACTTTGTCTCAGTTGTGTTACTCCGGTTCCTTCGGTGTGTGGAGCTAGGACGTGGCCCATGGCATACAGAGCCAAGCCCACCCACGGATGTGTGATTTGGTATGCTGACGGAGCCGCACGCTTTTACTGGGTTCGTCCCGTCCCCATGGATAACGCCGAGAAAGCCCAGAGCCATTCATAGGCTGAGGTCTTCACCTCCTTCCTCTTACCCCCAATGTGAAACTTTCCGGCCAGAGGGCTATCATGGCTCAGTCTCGAAACACGACTGTAAGCCAGCCTTGCGCTGACCCGTTCACCCACGCTACTTCCCGCAGTCCTTATCCACCACATCTGCCCCTCTACGAAATGTTTCTATTTCTCCCCAATGTGTTTTGTCGTTATGCTTCTAGCTGGGCCATTATATGCACACCAGCGGTGGCTGATCGATGCAGTGTTACTGGGGCTTGCATGAGGTACTTTTAGGCACAGGCTCGTTCCTGACTCCAGTCTTGGGTATCCCTCTCCAGTCCTGACCCTGTTGAATGGACAGACCCCTGTGCCCCCACGAAGAAGGAAAACCCCCGAAAAAATTGCGTTGTCATGCTGTTGAAAACGAAAGCTCCCTAGAGTTGAGCCGATGTCGCCATGGCATAGACGAAACTATGAGTGGTCTTGGCTGACTCGAGGTCCCATGAGAGAAGTATGAGTGACGAGGGTGGGTTGATGAAATTTCCTATCTAGGACTTGCGTGGGAGTCACTTAGGTGATTGATATGGTAATGGTGGAAACCCGCGCCAGGAGGTTGCCAGCGAGATGGGCCGGATACGGAGGTCTGGGCGCATCGAGGCAGACAGTGGCTTTCCTCCGTCGACGCAGAGTACCGAGAGCGGTCGCCCCCTCTGTAAGATGGCTGGACGAGGCTTGTTTGAGATTGTTGGAGGCGCTTTTCACTACAGAGTATCCTGGCATGCGACTTTGTGGCTGAAAACCTCTGCGGGACGTGGATGATGGCGAGCTGCGAAACCGGGGCTGCAGGGCGCCACCACTGCACTGCAACATGGCTGCAATTCCAGGCTTGGACAGGCCCCTCCTGTAGGGTCCAATGCCGTGATGGCCATAATGGATGGGCATTGCAGAGTCGCTGCCCCTCATCTGCTACCCCCGCATTCGATTTCTCGGGGTCATACTGTGTCGCCTCTGATTGGTCCTGTGGGTGCCCTGCTCAATCTTCCATTCGCACGACCGTCGGGCCCCCATGATGCTCATGGCTGATGCGCATACCCATCCATGTCTTGAGGCCCCCCCCCCCCAGCAACTGGCTGGTGGCGTCCTATGCCGTGCTCCTCTGACCTCCATCCCACGCTCTCAACAAAGTCCCTAGGTACAAGAGACAGTTCATCCCGGCACCAACCAGGGGCAGAGAGGCACAAGCTGCGACGGTACTTCCATTTAGCGGACGCCCAAGTATCTTTGGGTAGCTTACTATGCCTTCCCACCGCTTCACCTACGGCTTGACTCACAACCCATCAATCCTCGATTGCGACAGTGAAGCACGTCTGCCTTGTTGATCACCATGTCTGTCTTTCTCCGAGTCCATCGCCTTGCACCACAATACGCCACTGATGTCGTTATTTGCACTCCCTCGTGTTCTACAGACAAATGGAGCCCTCCAAACCCCGAGTTTGGAGCGAACTCACTTCGACGTAACCCTTGCCCCCCAAGTTGACGTATCCATCTCGCCGCCAACACGCCTGGACCTCTTCTCACAACTTCAACAGGCTAGCCCCAAAAGGGATCTGCCACACCCATGCCCATGCCTGCCTATCCCCAACCCGTCCCTTGGCCGTCGAAGGCTCTGTCGGCATCCTTGCTCCTAGGCCGAGCCTTGTTCCCCAACGGTCCGGACGAAAGCCCATCTCGAACCGAAGCCACGCGAGCTGCGTCCAGGGGATGCTTCCGCCACAATTGTGGCCGTTCCCAAGGCTCAGTGGGAGACCTGCCCTATCGGCAGACATGATAAGAGTGCCCGTGGCGTGGCGAATGAGGGTGTGCCGTCTGGCCGCCTTCGGGACTCGACCGAGATGTCCATCATCTACACAACCTTTTACACCATTAACTATTCCTACCTTAGTAGCAACTAGTCATAGGCTTATTCTGGGGTAACCGTTCTTCCCACCTCTATCGCATCAACTACAAGTTTTCTAGCCCGAATTTTCTGCTCCCTCCATCCGAGTCCCAGCTTCCGCGGCTATTCCTCAGAACTCACTGCGTCACCTCGCATCCATATCCATTTCATCATGGACCCCTCCCCCTCGTCAACAACCACTCTAATCCCACCCACACTCCTCAAGCCTAGACCGCCAAGACTGCAGCCAATGAGTCCAATGGTTCAAGAAAAGCTTGTGAGGGGTTCGAGTAAGATGCACGCACCCACGCACATGGGTATCAGTTGTAGGTTGAGAGTTGCTATCTTCTTCACATGTTCGGTTTTTTCATTGCTTGTGATTGACTCCTCTATCATGGTCTCCCATAGGCCTATGGAAACTGATGCCGTCCTTCCCACCAACATCAGCATTCAAAACAACATCCGTCAACTCTAGCATCTCCTTCTGCTTGACCTAGCCAATGGTTAGCGTACCCGTCCAAAAGCTGGAAACAACCTCGTCATACTTTTGCGAGACTCAAAAACCTCCAAATGCCGCCAGTCAGAAAAACCGAATACAACCATGTCGCCCCCCATCCTTTCACCCATGGGACTACGTCAAGGATAGTCCTCCGGCTCTCCAGTCTCCCATCACACCTGGCTCCATTTCCCCATTTCCCCATTCTCCACTTGTATTCTACCCCTCTGCCCCCAGATGTCTGATTCCTCCATCCATACGGATGTACGTACAGTACCTGGTACTAGGGATTGGCACTGCCCCCTCATTCCGCCCAAGATTATCTTCTCCATCATCAGACCATTCGCGGGGCAAGTGGGATTCTTCTTCCCGGCCCAGAGCGCGGCACAAGAGACGAGCTGAAAGGTTTCATCGAGTATCATTGGACAAAGTAACCACGATTGTGACATTCAATCGCATAAAATCTTGCTAACTAGACCTTACCCCAACGCCATTCGCACGCCCGGCAATTCTCACATGTCCATGCTCATCAGATACATCTCTAGGATTCTCATGAATTTAGCCACAAACGCCTCTAGGTGGAAGATGACCTTGGTTCCTGTCTTGATTCTGTGCTCGTAAAATGCAGCCCATTGAATCACCTCGCCCTTCAGACCGTCGTCAATGAGGGATATCAATTTGAATGCCAGTGTCTTGAGGATGGTGGTGGGAGGGATACAGTGTGTCAACAAGTCGTACAACTTTGACCGCACCTGCAAGATCCTGGCTGGAGTGTGCTCCTCCAATATCTCCTTAGCAATTTGTCCGATAAGTGCCTCCCAGTCTGCTGGGGGGATGGGTGTGCTGTCGGTGACCTTTTCACTGCACTTCGTTAACACTTCATACCATCGATCAAGCATTCAAGGGATCCCTTACTTCTGTGCATGCACTGCCTCGTACATGAGCAACGCTCGCCGAAGATTCCGTCCACTCTCCACTGCTATTCTTTGGTGAAGACCCTTCACAAGCGGCCACCCCTCTTTCTTGGCCGACACAGATAGCACGTCACAGATTTCCTCATGGGTCGGCGCTGCCACTCTGACCAACAGCGTTCTCGAGCGAATCGGCGCAATAATATTGGCTGTCGAATTTGCCAAGAGAATCAGTCGTAGGTTCGGGGAGTATTTTTCCATCGTTCGTCGCAGTGCCGCCTGTGCATCTCGGGTAAGGTGATCGGCCTCATTGATGACGACAACCTTGAACTTTTGCTTTGCTGACTGATCGACCTGTTGTGTTTGTGCAACCTCCTTGAGTAAGTCTTGAACAACAACCCTGTCGTAGTTGCCGACGTCGGACGGTGTGATCTCGAGGTGGTAGATGGAGGCGACGATGTTGAACTCGAGTTTGCGATTGCTTGTGGTCTGAAATACTCGGGCATCGATCTTGATCTTTTCCACGCCGGGTCCATAGAGCTCCTTCAGCGTTGCTACAATTCGGGTCTTTTTTCCAGCCCCCGACGGCCCGTAAACGAGGAGGTGAGGAAAGTCGCCGCTTTGTGCCTGGAGCAAGGGTCAGCTTGGATTGCTCCGACGGTGTGCGGTGGGCAAGATCCGTACGAGAGACTGGAGCCGCTCTGAAAGTTGGTGGTGATATGTGAGGGCCTCTAGTGACCGCGGACGGTGCTTGTCGACAATGAGCGCCATGGTGAGAGCTGTGATGGTGTTGCTGGAGGAATTGTGAAGGTCACAGCTTTTTTGGGTGCAAAAGACGCGTTCAGCGCGTTAAGTGATTATGGCTGCTGGTCGTCCGCGTTGGTCCGTGCCCCACTTCCACCAGCAGGAACGCTGGCGCTGGTCGCTGACAGGTATATACCCTCACGCAACCACGATGGGCTATGGCATTGGCACGGACTGTATGAGGGTTCGGCCAATCTACGAATAATGCTGGACAAGTATAGATATTCTCATTTGAGTCGTGTGCTGGAGTAGAAGCGAGGACAAATTCATTAAAGTTGCGTGGTCTCATTATTGGCCCTCACATAAATCAACACTGAATGGATGATCGACTTTGGATGTAGTATTCGTACAGGTTTACAACAAATGCTCTACACCGTTTAATGTACATTGTGTCATTACCTCATGTCGCCATCCTCCTAGGCCTGAGGAGCCGCAGCAGTGGTAGTCTCGGCGGAAGCCTCCGCGATTGGGACAGATTCCTGCACCAGCTCGAGAGGAGCAATTTGCCTTCGAGGTCTCTTTAGATCCTCCAAAGTGAGTCCATTCTCCAACTTTGTGATTCCAACCATAGGGGCGTCACCCTTCTTCACAAACTCCCACTGGCCTGTAAGGTCTTAGTGATCAGTCGTTTTACAGAGTCAGTAAATGCTCACCTGGCAACTTGTTGCCTGCCAACCGAAACGCATCTCTCACGACCTGCTCGTGGATTCGGCCTCGAAGCTCGAACAATACCTGGCTTACAGCCATTCTCGTAGCCCAATGATCGAAGTTTCCCTTGCCTTTACCCATACGCATCTGCCAAGTCATGAGCCTTGTGTTGCATTCGAATCTGAGCCTTCGTTCTTACATCGTTTCCGCTGACATATACACCGACATTGCAGCACTTTCGCTTGTAGAGTCGGTATTTCTGGCCACGGAGTCGGGTCTTGATGGTGTCCTCTGCCATCTTTAGTTGCTTGGCGCTGATTCTGCGGCCGTGATCCGTCATCCGAAGACCAAAATCGCCCCAGATCACAGTCGTTCCCTTGACCGAACCTCCAGTTGGCACACGAGGACGTCCCTTGGCCATCTTTTTCTTTCGGTTCAAATTAGGCTCGAGCCAATTGCCCAGCATCGAGGACGTCGTCGAGAAGGCCCGCACATTCTGGAGTCGCTGGGCTGCGTTGAGTGTCTTCGCATGTTGTTGAACAGGGGCCCTGAATTGTCGCAATGGAGAGGATGCGCATATCCTCAAGCCCTGGAAGGCATTGAGCAATGCTGAAGTACTGGCGGGCTTCATCGCGGCGGCAGGTTGACGGCTTGGAGCTGCCTCGTACCTCGGACGACGGAGCTCCAGAAAATCTTCCCGATATTCAGGCCGGCAGTGCGGCCTGGAAATCCAGGCCCCTAACCCAAGACCGATTTAGAGCAGTCACGGACCTCGCGTCACCTTCGCGTCTGACAGGAGCGAACGTGCACGTCACCACGCCCGTTAATTCTAGGCTGCTCCTCCATTGCATTGGACCTCAAGCAACCACCACCCCACCAGGCAACACTGCGCAATGCATTTATAAGGCGCACGACATTCGCGTTGCATCAAGACTGGGTTTGGAAGCAATCAACACCAAAATGTCTGATATTCGGTCCTTCTTTGCACCCAAGGGCGGTGCTCCCCTCCCAAAACCTGCTCTGAAAAAGGCAGAGGAGCCCCCCAAAAGCAAACGCACAAGTACGCTTCTTTCTCTGCGCTCCCAATTCTTGCAATTCTTGGCTGACTAGCTCCAGAGGGTCGCAAGGTGATTGAAGATAGCGAAGATGAAGATGAGGCCGTAGAGTAAGTCTATGCTTTTTACACATTCGAATTAATACCTAATGACTTTTGCAGACAGAAAACTACAGCAAAGTCAAGAGCCAAACCGACACCCAAGAAAAAAATTATGTTGGTCGTGCCCGCGATACGCCCGGCAGCTCTCTCACTAACCTCTCAACAGGGACAATCAGCCAAAAGGCGTTGCAATTTCCGCCGATGATTACTTTGCTTCAACCACAGCCAACAAGTCGCAGAAACCCACAGCTACCAAGATTCCCGAAATCAAAACCGAGGTGCCAGTTCGTTCGAGCCCACGAGGCAAGCAGGCGCCACCCAAACCAGCCGCCCCGGCTAAAAATGGGAGCACAGAGCCAAAACGGAAGGCGACAACCTCATATGCTCCTGTTGTATTAGACGACGACTCGGACGCATTTGTAGATGATGAAGATGCGGACGATGGAGATATCTTCGCCGCGGACATCAAGGGACGAAGCAAGCGGAAGAACGACGACTACGCTGATGAGGGGTCTGAGGAGGACGTGCTTCCCAAACCCAAGCGTGTGGCGGGCCGTGACCGCCCCTCAAGCAAAAACGACGCGGTAGACGACAACCTTAAACCTCCCAAGAGCGCATCATCAAGGAACAAAAGGAAATCTCCCGCCGATGACTCGGAAGAATCCGAAGATGAAGCACCTCGGAAGAAACCGGCCACCAAACCTCGGGCACCACGAGCCAAAAAGGCTGATCAACCTGAAGATGCTGAGATCCAGGATATCCTCAACAGTGTCGCTACCGTACGGGCCCCAACTCCTCCACCAAAGGATCCTAATGCGAAGTATGATTGGAAGAAGTCAGCTGGCGGCGGTAATGCATCTGCTCAACCGGGGATGTCAGTTGAGCTACCTGAAGGTGAAGACGAATGCCTAAGTGGACTTACCTTTGTTTTCACGGGTGTTTTGCAAACAATCAGCCGTGACGAGGGCCAAGCTCTTGTAAAAAGATATGGTGGAAAAGTCACGGGGCAACCGAGCAGTAAGACCAGTTTTGTGGTTCTCGGAGAAGATGCTGGGCCTAGCAAGCTGGCAAAGATCAAAGCCCAAGGGATCAAGACGATTGATGAAAATGGACTATTTGATCTCATCCGCAAGTTGCCAGCTTACGGTGGCTCTGGAAAAGGAGCCCAAAAGGCCCAGGATAAAAAGAAGGCTGAGGAGGACAAAGTGAAGAAGCAGGTTGCAGAGATGGAAGCCGAAGAGAAAGCTCGGAAGATTGAAGCGGAGGAGGCCGCTCGGAAAGCGGCCGCTTCTCGCGGCACTTCCGTTGCAAAAGCCCCAACAACACCAGCGCCCGTTCAGCTACTGACCTCCAAATACGCGCCTACAATGCTCAACCAGATTTGCGGCAACAAAGGTCAAGTTGAGAAAATTCAAGGTTGGCTCCGAAACTGGCCGAAATCAAAGAAATATGACTTCCAGCGACGCGGCGCGGATGGAATGGGCGGCGAGCGCGCTATCATCATCTCTGGACCTCCTGGTATCGGAAAGACGACGGCTGCGCATCTAGCCGCGAAACTGGAAGGCTACGATGTGCTAGAGAGCAACGCCAGCGACACCAGAAGCAAGAGGCTTGTCGAGGCAGGGGTCAGTGATGTCATGAATAACACCTCGCTTCTTGGATACTTCGCCGGTGACGGCAAGTCTGTGGACGAGACCAAGAAAAAGATTGTCCTCATAATGGACGAGGTGGATGGTATGTCTGGCGGAGACCGTGGAGGTGTCGGAGCCTTGGCAAAATTCTGCAAAAAGACGGAAGTGCCCCTGATCCTCATCTGCAACGAGCGAAAGCTGCCCAAGATGAAGCCATTCGATCATGTTGCTTTCGACGTCAGATTCAACCGGCCAACAGTGGATCAGGTGCGATCTCGCATCATGACTATATGCCACAGAGAAGGCCTCAAGCTACCCCCGCCTGTGGTCGATGCGCTCATCGAAGGAAGCAACAAGGATATCCGCCAGATTATCAACATGATCTCGACGGCCAAACTTGACCAAACCAGCATGAGCTTTGACCAGGGCAAGGCCATGTCCAAGGCATGGGAGAAGCATGTCGTTCTCAAGCCCTGGGACATCTGCCAAAAGATGCTGGGCGGTGGCTTGTTCACCCCTGCTAGCAAGTCTACGCTCAATGACAAGATTGAGCTATACTTCAACGACCACGAGTTCAGCTACTTGATGATCCAGGAGAACTACCTGCGAACAAAGCCCATGGCTCTCAACAGCAAAGGATACAACCAACGGGAGTACAATCTCAAGGCTCTTGAACTGTTTGACAATGCGGCAGAGAGCATCAGTGATGGAGATTTGGTCGATCGTATGATACACGGCCCCCAGCAACAATGGAGCCTCATGCCAACGCATGCTGTCTTCAGCACAGTTCGACCTGCTAGCTTCATCGCAGGTCAACTGCTGGGGTCCAACTTCACGTCATGGCTTGGCAACAACAGCAAGACTGGCAAGCTAGGTCGATACATTCGCGAGATTCACTCTCATATGCGTCTGAGATCATCTGGTGACCACAACGAGATTCGACAACAGTACTTGCCTCTGCTCTGGGATCGGACCGTCAATCGGCTGCAGAACGATGGTAATGAGTCTGTCAGCGAGGTGATCGATATCATGGACAGCTACTTTTTAACCAGAGAGGACTTCGACGCCATTCAAGAACTTGGCGTCGGCCCAATGGACGAGGAGCGTGTGAAGATTGAGACGAAGACAAAGGCCGCTTTCACGCGAACGTAAGATGAGGCCCTAACCCGAAGCAGACTGCAACGATGCTAATTATCCCAGGTACAATGCAATGAGCCACCCCGTCCCTTTCATGAAGGCAACAAGTGCTGTAGCTCCCAAGGCACCAAAGAAGGACGCCCCAGATCTGGAAGAAGCCATTGAAGAAGAAGACGACGCGGAAGTTATCGAGACCCCAGAGGTCGACGAAGAAGAGCTCGACTTGAAGAAAGACAAGTACATCAAAATACCCAAGGCAAAGAAGGTAACCAAGAAGTCCAGTAAGGCCGCTGCGGCAGACGATGACGATGATGCCAAACCGAAGAAAGCTCGGGCCAAGCCAAAGACCACAGGAACCAAAGGGAAAGCAAAAAAGTAGATCACCCTCGCAGACGGCTGGATCTTCATTGTTCGTGATGAAGGTGTGTAGAGGTGCAGAGCATATGTTTTTATTTTGGAAGTTTTATTAGGTGTTAGGGCGAGTCAATGTGTGTTGCCAGGTTTGATATGGGTGGTCTGTATTAGTCTTATTACGCCATGCTGCGGTGGTCGAGAAGCTCAAGTGCGACCAAAATTTAGAGGAGCATATTATTATTCTGCCAGCTGCGAGCACCGTCTAAACACGCCCGATAATCGTTTCCCCAATCAAACCCCCTAGCATAAACATCGTGTTGACATTCGTGTTGGATGCAACACTGCCTGCCGCCGTTGATCATCATGAATGGATTGTAAGCTGAGCAATAACCAAGTGATGCAGAAATCTCCGTCAATGCCTGCTGTGCTAAAGGCTCCGGGTATCAAAGCGGCGGTTCTGAAAACCGAGGAGCGCACACTCGACCACTTCTCCGCCAGTGTGTTCTCTTCCTTTTCCTCGCCCTTCCATTATATTCCTCTTCCCAATACTGACCGATCTTACAAATAGGAGGCGAAGAATTAGTTCAACAGACAAATGTTGGGCATAAATCTGGTCTCTCTCTCACGATGAAGTGGACCAAGTCGGAGATTCGAAGTATGCTTTGTCACACACGCAGTCCAAACATCCCAGGATGCACAAAGCCTTCGGCTCGTCTTCTAAATCTTCTGCTAATAGTCATAAGGCCGTTTCGCACTGCACTTGAACCCCAAGGCGTGGACGAGCATTGCTGGTACTGCATCTTCTGGTGTTTTTGTTGATTCCACTGACGCATAGGCCGCAGAATCACGTCTCTTCCGAGGTAAGGCGAAGTCGAATACGCAAGAAGAAGAGAGCAGAGTATCCTGGGATACTCCTGTCGAGCCTGGGCAGATGGGAAATACCCATAGACGTGCCAAATCCGAAATCGTTTGCCGAACTGTCATCGAGACGAAGGAGGAGCCGCCAGAGCTTCTTGAGCTACCTCGAATCCCTAGCCCCGCCAGGAAGGTCCTGATTCAGGAAGTGGCTCGAAAGACGGTAAAAGATGTCCTCCAGGAGCCGGCTGTTCTCAAATCGTATGCGGATTCCATCCAGCTGGGCGTTTGCTACGACCACGATGACTCGACTTTAGACGAGGATACAGCCATTGGCAGTCAGGGGTCGGCAGAGGAGAAGAGTCCATACATGAGAGACGATTCTCGGAATGATCACCAACCGAAGGACGAGACTATTTGCAGCAGTGACCACACGAAGGCCTCTCTCGGGGAGCGTGGTGTGGAGGCTGACATGGCCCAGAATCTAGCCAACGAGGAAATTATCTCTTCAGAGAGCTCAGACTCGGATGGGGAAGAGCAGTTCCGAGACTGCTACTTCCCATTCACTTTGGCGTCTCGCAGAGACCAATTCTCAGACTTCGACTACATACCACCCAACAGCCTCGTCGACAACGCAGTCAGGAATGGGGTATGGGGCCTGAATTCAAGCGAGCTCATCGTCCAGGAACACGAGAGAGAGCCCACAGGACTCCCGAAATGCACAGCGTCTCGTCACACGAAGAACTGGAAAGTCACGAATTCCATCCTCGCTGCCTACACTGCCATGCAAGGGCCGTACAGGCTCGCCGGCCGGGACATGTTTGTCTGGATGGACCGCTGCGGAAAGACGTTCCCCAAGCCGGAAGACTGTAGCAAGCACATTGGCTCGTGTAACTCGTATGCATCCTGATACCCTGTGCTATGCAATCATACATCGAGCTTACCACTTCTGATGCAGAATCATTGCCGACTTGGAGCCACTCAGTTACGATCCGCCGCCACGGGGAGAAGAACCGAATCGAAAGCAAGTCTTCAGTATCCCCAGACCCCCTTACAAACACATCGTACCACCACCTGGATTCATTCCAGAGCATCATCAGGAGTCATTCGTCGAGGTGCCTAGAGATTTTGGTGGAGAGACCACAGACCGAGTCGGGACACAGAGCAATGATGGGTATACAGATGACCTAGCTCTAGATCTCGATCAAGACGAAGCCTACGACGCCATGGAAGAATTCGTCATCTCGGACGACGAGGGAGACCACATTGACGGACGCATTTCTCCTTGTACCTTTCGCCTATGGGCAGAGGGATGCGCGAGATAGGACTCGGACATTCCAGACCCTTATGGCGCCCCAGACGTAAGTGTTCTTCTTTAACGCAATGAGGGCGGATATATGTTAATATATGCTGCTTAGGCTTACCACCAGAGACTTGAAGAACTCTTGATTTCGAAGCAGGAAGAGTTTGAAATAGACAAATCAGGCTATGCGGACTCTGCGACAAGTTCATTGGACTACATCCTGATAGGATATACAGGTATTAGGGCATTTTAACTGAGACATTATGTTGGCTTCCTTGCTGACTCTTTCAAACAGAACATGTCCCAGTCCATCTTACAGAGTGGCACCGCGAACTGCTTGGCCGAATGAATTGTAATGATACGCCTTTGGATAAAGGTCGCCAAGACCTAATCGAGGACGCTACAACTGGCGATACTGGTTCTCACCCATCCTATGGTTCGAAGCCATACACCGATGTAAGTGGTTGGACAACGCTGATCTGGAAGCAATCTAACACGATGAAGTCTGAAATACTCGCGGCTCTCCAGGCCAAGGATGCGCGTACAGTCAACGGCATCTCCTCCCAAAAAGCTGCAGTCATGATCCGCCGACGACACAAAACCCTTGAAGCTAGCATCGAAATTGAACAAATGGCCTTGAAGAATATTGTCGAAGCAGAGAAACAAATCACCCTCCGGGAAGCCCAACTCGAGCGAGTCTCTGCCACGGTCAACACCATCATCGAGATAAAGGCCAACAAGCAGCACCGCCGACGTCGAGACATCTACCGGCATGTCTCCCAGCACCTGCGGGGGCTCCAGGAAAAGGCGGAGGTGAAGTATAATGAGACGTGGGAGCTGGCCCTCCAGCTCGCTAGCCTTTTGACGAAAGTAAAGGACCTGGAGGCTAAGATGAAGGAAGAGGCGCAGAAGGTCGGCATCTATGGGGCTATCGCAGCTGACGATATTGAGGGAGCCTTGGGGCGCGTGCTCAAGGACCATGGAGGTATCGTCGACGACGCCGACGCTGACGACTCCTTCTTTTAATTCCGGGTGGGCGAGGGGACGTTGAGGAGTCGAAGCAGATCGAGTAATACTTTTGTCTAATTGACCGAGGTATACAGCAGGCAGGGACTAATTTCTAGAGTCGTGCCAGAGAGACTCCTTTGTACTACTACACATGTTCGGACAGAAGATTACGTCGAGAACGTCGAGAACGTAAGATCTGGGGGGTTCGGCATACACACTCGGTTCTGTGATCATTGGAATGAGGATAGACAGTCAACGAGATGAAACCAAATGATACATGAGGCACTCATGGCCATTCATATATTAGAAGCGGCTTTCTTGCCCGCCCCAACCTCGCATGATATACATGTATATAATGTACAAGGTTCCCACACTCAAACTTTTCGTGTCCAAGGTAATTGTAACCGCCATGCAACAAAAATAACCGTCATGAGAGGAGCATTACACATTTCAAGCCGACGCCAACCGATATCCCATAATAATACACGCAATGTATGACTTTTATCACATATGCTTAGTTGTTCTTGACGACACCGACCTTGGCGGCGCGCAGCACCCGGCCGTTGAGCTTGAAGCCCTTTTGCTGGACGAAGAAGACATGGTTGTCCTCCTTGTCGGCCTGGGGGGCCATGAAGGTGGCCTCCTGCTCGTTGGGGTTGAACTTCTCGCCCTCGGGGTTCAACCGCTCGAGGCCGTGCTTCTTGAGGGTGTTCATGAGGATCTCCTCGGTCATCTTGAGGCCCTCGTAGAGGTTGGCGAGATCCTGGAGGTGCTCGGGGCGGTCCTCGGCGTTGAGCTTCTCGTGGGGGACAGTGGTCAGGGCGCGGTCGAGGTTGTCGACGCTGTCGACGAGGTCCTTGGCGAATTTCTGGATAGCGAAGTCGCGGGCGGTCTTGACCTCACGCTGGGTGCGCTCCTGGAGGTTGCGGAAGTCGGCGACGGTGCGAAGGCACTTGTCCTGTACGTGAAAAGTCAGCACGTGAGCTTCAATTGAAAATATGCAATTCAACATACCTTCCAGTCCCGGGCCTCGGCATCCTTAGCCTCGAGAGCCTTCTTCAGCTCGGCGACGGGGTCAGATTCGGCGCTGGCATCCTTGGACTCCTTGGCCTCCTCGGCGGGTTTCGTAGCCTCGGGCTCCTTTGCATCGCTGTACCATCTTGACACAGCAGGTTGGGCAACTCGGAGGGTGAAAGCGGGGGTCGCCAGGAATTGCGATTGCAAGAAAGGCCGGGTGGCGGCGGCTCTAGGGGTGGCACGCAGGGTGCGGGAGGAAGCAGCAATGGCCTGGCGGAACATTTTGAGGCTTGTGGGGAGGTCTTTGGTGAAATCGGTGTGAGTAAGAAGAAAATCCGAGGGCAATGGGTAGAAGTTGTGGTGGTCGGTCTTTAGTCCCGGTGAAAGCGGCTTTATTATCACGAATGTTCTGGAGTCCCCGGATTGAAATTTTAGCTGTCGGCATGACGGAGGGCCGTCGCCGGCAACGGCCTGAGGGGGAGCTCCGGGTACGTACCGAGTCCGGATCAACAATGGCCCGCCGAAGCTCGCTCGGGGAATTTAAACCAATGGAAAGCTGTAAATCAGCTGCTCCGGGCCCCGTTTTTTCCACAGGCCTACGTCGCGCACTGGCAACCTGGCGGAAGGCTGGAGCTCGTTGTTGTGAGCTTCATCAACGAAACACTCCAACTCCAAACATCACGACTACCCATTCCGCCTACACCCTAGACGCTCTCTCGCCCACGGCCTGTGATCTCTGACGCGAGTAAACCACCCAATCCCAACGACCCCTCCTCCCACCACACACACAAACTCCTCCTTCACCATGGCGGCGGGCGAATCGGCGAGGGTCCAGGAAGCCCAGAAGCTCGCCAAGTCAGACCCCCGAAAGGCCGAGGCTATCTACAAGGAAATCACCTCCAAGGCGCCCAGCGCGACGTCTGACGCTTCCACCCGCGAGTATGAGACGGCCTTGATAAGCTTGGGCGAGCTTTACCGAGATGAGAAGTGCGCGCGTCTGTCCCCAACGTTGACGCCATCCGACTGACGACGGAGAACAGGAAGTCACAGGAGCTAGTAAACCTCGTCAAGGAGAGCCGATCAGTCTTCTCTTCCTTCGCCAAGGCCAAATCTTCAAAGCTAGGTGAGCTTTTTCCGCTTAGGCTTCCTACCAAGCCCAATCGCGTCCGCTCCCTGATCCGACATGATGTTTGCAACCAAGTATTTGCTACTTCAGAGCCTGTTTTAACAGGCCATGAGACCACTATTCACCTTTGCCCTGATTCGGATCCCAGTTCCATCTTCATTTTTCAAAAGACACTTTTCATGTCACCTATTGCTAACTTGGAGATGCAGTCCGTCAGCTGCTTGATCTTTTCAAGCAAATCCCTGATAGTACTGAAATCGAAATCGCCGTCACCAAGGACTGCATAGAATGGGCCACTGCCGAGCGTCGTGCTTTCCAGCGCCAGGACCTCGAGGTGCGCCTCGTCGCCCTGCAGATGGCCAAGCAATCCTACTACGACGCTCTCGGACTTATCAACGGCCTCCTCCGGGAGCTCAAGCGCCTCGACGACAAGCTGCGACTCGTCGAAGTCCAACTACTCGAGTCAAGAGTCTACCACGCCCTCGGAAATATCCCCAAGTCTCGCGCCGCCCTCACCAGCGCACGAACCAGCGCCGCCAGCGTCTACACGCCTCCAAAGCTGCAGGCCAATCTCGACATGCAGAGCGGCATGCTCCATGCCGAGGACAAAGACTTCAACACTGCCTTCTCTTACTTTATCGAGGCTCTGGACGGCTACCACTCTCAGGATGAGAGTACCAAGGCCCAGGCTGCCCTGCAATACATGCTGCTTTGCAAGATCATGCTGAACCTCGTCGACGACGTTAATCAGCTCATGACCTCGAAGCAAGCACTCAAGTACGCTGGCCAGAACCTGGAGGCGATGAAGGCCATTGCACGAGCACACTCGAACCGATCATTGGAGGAGTATGAGCGCGCTCTATCATCGTACCGCTACGAGCTCGGCAGCGATGCCTTCATCCGCAACCACCTCCGTCGCCTCTACGACGCAATGTTAGAGCAGAACCTTATCAAGGTCATTGAGCCCTTCTCGCGCGTGGAGATCGACCACATCGCCAAGATGGTGGGCTTAGATACCCAGCAGGTGGAGCGGAAGCTCTCGCAGATGATCCTCGACAAGGTCATCATTGGTGTTTTGGACCAGGGCGCAGGCTGCCTTATCATCTTTGACGAGACGCAGCGGGACGAGTCTTACGATGCGGCCCTGGCGACGATTGAGAAGCTGAGCAGCGTGGTGGATGTATTGTACACAAACCAGGCATCGATGCTTGAATAAACAAGGACATGGTGTATTGCAATACGGCACAGTAGATTAGGCGTTTCAAGAGGGGACGGACTCGTCTACAATGATTATTGCAACGCTGTTTAATTTATGTGGTTCATGCCTTCATGCCTTCATGCGTAACTTAGCATATGTAACTAATCAGTGGAAAATCAACACTGCTTAAATGACTAAATGTAAACGATACTGCGGGGGTATCGACGCCTGCCAATGCAAAAATCCAACAACTTTTCCCAAAAACAACAATAACGCCCGTTCAGTGAAACATAACTCGTGCAGGTGTCCCCGCGACACTGTGACTCCTCCTCTCCTCTCCGAGAATTAACGCGAACAGCCTCTTGACTAGCGACGCCTCGTCCCAGCCGCCAACCGATACCTTGAAGGCATCCACACAGTCCAGGTGCCAGCGCTCTAGTACCATGGCCTCGCCTTGGCTCTTGACCGTCTTGCCGAGGAACCTGTCCGAACGGCGTTCGTAATTCAGCTCATATGGTCCTGCCCGTCGCAGCTGAAGTAGTTCGTCCAGATAAAGCCAGTGTTGGCGCGTCCAGACAGTCTGCGACAGCGGAGCGGGCTGAGGGATCTTGGCCACGGGCGACGCTTCCGACATGGAGGCGTCCGAGACAGCGTGGTTCTCCTTGTCCTTTCTCTGCGGCAGCGGACGCTGGGAGGCAATACTAGCCTGCGAAGCTGAAGAGTTGGACAGACGACGAGTCTGCCGGGCCTTTGCTTGCTCTACAGGCGACAAGACGCTGCTCGTAAACTCGACTACACGCCCGGGAGTGTGAGGCTTCAACGGTGATCGCAGACTGGACTTGTACGGCGAGGCATGCTTCGGAGGCAGAGGTCGAAGCAGTGGCCGAGAAACCTCAGGAGACTCTTCGCTTGCCACCGAAGTCTCATGCTGCCATCTTTGGATATCTGCGTGAGACAGTTGCATCCGTGGTGGAGTGGTGGCAGTTGACCGAGTCGAAGACTTGAAGAAGGATGCGACGGGTTGCTTGGGCTTGGGTCGAGGAGTGAAATTCTGCTTTTGGGCAACGGATGGCATCTCAGACTGGTCCAGGGCGTCGTGCGTTTCCTCCCTCTGCTCCTGCTCTTGCTCCCTGTTTCGAGATGGGGAGAAAAGGTCGTTACGTGAGCTGCTCCGAGGCTGGAACTCCTTTTGTGCCACTTGAGGGAACATGGAGCTCGTGGGCAGGACGGCCGCGACTTCAACCGGTGCAGCTTCAACCACCTCTGGCTCCCTGGGCCTTGCTCCAAAGACTGACGCTGTCTTGGCTGGAAGGAACTTTTCTGCCAGCATACCAGGGATAGCAGCTGGAGACGAGAAGAAAGCTGCGAGGTCGAAGCGGCTCGCCTTCTTTACTGACTCAGATGGCACCTGTGACTCTTTAACAGCTTGTTGCTGGGTCAATAAAGAGTATTCTTCCACCTCAGCCTCCTCTGTCCTGTCCGAATCAGATGCAGCGCCGTCAGCGGCTACTGCATCCTCTCCTCCAGAGATAATGGAGGGATTCCTTGGAGGCCCATGCGTGCTCTGCCTCATCCAGGTATTTGGCAGGTTTCGCCGCCCATTTCCAAATGGCTGTTGGCGAGTCGTACGTGGAGTAGCCCGCTTGGCCTCGAAATCCCAAATATCAGATTCGTCATCACGTTCTTCAGTCGCATCATCAACATCGACATCAGCCTCAGCATCATCCACGGCATCATCCACTCCCTCATGAGACGCGGATCCCTTTGCCATTTCGGCCGTTGTTGACCGTGCAAAGTCCTTGAGCGGGACATCTCCTCGAAGGTTCGCACTAATTGGCCCCTCATCAGCAACCCAGCTCATCACCTCATCGTTAGGGGGGGTAATGCGCATTGAGCTAGCTCGAGACTCCCTGGGCGATTCGTGTGTCCTTTGGGAACCAATGTTTCCGCTGCTCCTCTCAAGGGCCTCCATGAAGCTGATTTGGCCAGTATATCTCCTGTCCGAGACGAATGGGTCATCAATTGCTTCGGTGGCCGGTGCCGTCGGGTTCGTAGGTGGAAAGCTGAAAGGCCGCTTTGGGCTCATACTTATTCGTCGATTGAGTTGCAGCAAGTCATGAGTTGGCGGGCCTAATTCTCTTGTAACCGAGCTTCGGAATGGGCTCCGTAAGTGGTGCTCACGCGGCTCGGGCGACGGAGGGTCTGAGGTGACACTTTGCAGCGCGCGCCCTGCCCGCACAATAGGAGATAGCAGGGGCCGCGATATCTTCTCCTGCGTAGTCTCCGGTGCCAGCGACTGAGGATCTTGAAGCGGAGAAGTCAGTTGATTGACCGGAGTCACTTCCGGACGGCGCAAATGACGATCCAGTGAGAGTTTTGAGGCCTCCGGCACCGAAGTCTCTGGGACTTCCTCCTCCTCCTCCTCAACCATCTCCTCGACAATCTCCGGTACAATCTGAGCTCGACGGGCAGACATGGCCAATGGAGACGATCTCTTCGGGGACACGACCCCCAGAGATGCTTGAGATGTTTGCGTTGATTTTCCTTGGTCGTCTGCCTCAGCCTCGATTTGAGGAGGGGTATCATCAGGTGTTGGGAGGCGACCTGCGTCAGATCGAGAAACAACGCTCATGGTAGAGGCTGCTTCTGGCGCATACTGAGCTCCGATTTGTTGCCCTGCTTGCTCATCTTCCATCTCTTGGTCCTCGTCAAGAGGCTCATCTTCTACCAGGGTTTCGTCCACTAGTTCTTCCTCGACAGGTTCTTCGCCCACGAATCGTTCTTCCACAAGTTGTTCCTCCACAGGCTGTGTCTCTACAGGTTGTTCTTCCACGTCTTCTTCTTCCATGCGTTCTTGCTCCATCAACTGTTGTTTCAATGGCTCATACAAAATTTTGTCGTCCATTGATTCCCCTTCAAGTTGTTCTTCCAAGGTTTGTTCCTGCTCTTCCACAATTCCTTCCTCCAAAGGTGCTTCTTCCATCACTGAGTCATCCACTGGCTCTCGGTCCATCGGAATTTCCTCCACTGGCTGTGCACCCCTGAAACCTGCTCTGGGTCTTCGAGGAGTAGCCGCCTCAAGCACATCCTGTGGAATCTCCGAGAAAGAGTCTTCATACAGATTTGATTCATCCTGGGTGAAATGTCCAGGGGAGTTTCGCCGCACAGGACTCGACGCGTCTTGTTCCTCGCTGTTCATCTCAACATCATTCGACATGTTGTCATCGGTTTGTTTCGCCTTGAACTTGAGAACTTGATGTCGGAGAGGGGAAACGCTGCCTCCTCTTCGTGGGCTTCGAAGCCATCTTGGGGACAAGTCTCGATTTGGTGAAAATGACAACGGTGGTCGGATACTAGCTTGCTTCAATTCTGCAGATGCAGGTTCGATGAACGTAAGTGGCGGCTGTGCAGGAGTCTTGGCAGACAAGTTTGTAGGCTTGTCTCTCTGCTGCAGTGATTGGCGCAGTGATTCCAGCGTATTGTTAATGATGAGGTTGGTTTCGTCCCCATATTCTTCCTCCTCGGCTGGGACACGGACAGAACTGCGCAATTCCTGAATGGAATGCAAAGAATCCATGAATATCATGCTAAAATCCTCGCCCTGTGCAATGGTATCGTTGGCTCCCGGCCGAGGTTCGCCGAGAGGCTCATCGGCTGATGAGACATCACTTCCAGCTGGGGCAAGGTATCCATAATCGCCTACTTGTGACGCGGCTTCGGGCTCCGGGGATGAAGAGGCGGGTAGTGTCTGTACTGTATGACTAGAAGCCCGGGGGGTGGGTTCGTCGTCCAACGTGGCCATCCAAATATCTGAGTCGGCTTCCGATGCAGGTTCGGCGGCCAGATTAATTGGTGTTTCCGACGCTCCCGTTTCTGGAGGGACTATGACCAGAGTGACTTCATCCTCTTCAAAAGCCTCATCGTCCATATTCGCAACCGGTTTGACAGCTTCGTTGGCAAGCTCAATCAAATTTGCATCTTCGCCAGTAAGTACGCGCCGCCGTCTTTCCCTCATCGTGGATGTAACCCCGCGTCTTGACTCTATGTCGAGCTCACTAGAAGGCTCGAGGTTACGGTTCTTGGGAGGCCTACCGCGTCTCGTGGACTTCGGTGTAGGTTGTGGTTTGGGTTGCGCAAGTCCATCATCTAGTTCGGCGGTGAGGTTCTTGGGAGGCCTACCGCGCCTCGTGGACTTCGGTGTAGGTGGTGGTTCGAATTGCCCAAGTCCATCATTCAGCTCGGCGGTGAGGCTCTTGGGGGGCCGGCCGCGTCTCTTCGGTGTAGCTTGCGGGTCCAGTTGTAGTTCGGGTTGTGCAAACTCTGAGCCATCGTCTAGCTCTGTAGATGTCGACATCCGTGGCCGACGCGGTGTTCTCCTGATAGGGGTCCCCGCCCTCCTCTTCACACCTGTGCCAGGCACAGGCGTTCCGTTAGACTTACGCGGTCGGCCCCGGCGTCTCGGGGTCGCGTGAATGTCCATGGTCTCTTCCTCGATGGAGTCCTTCAGAGGGATAGTCGTCGTCGTTGCTCGTTCTCTTTGTCGCATCGTGGGCATCGGGCTCGAAGACTGAAAGAGTTTCCGTCGGGTGCCACCTTCAGGAGCGTTCACGGGCGCGCCCTCCGTCTCGACCGTGACGAGCAGCTTCTGCGGTGCTCGATTGTCGCCGACCTCGAGCTCGAACGTTTGCTTCCTAGGCGAGGCGTCTCTGGCGAGGTAGCGGTCGGATCGGATACTGCGCGTCACGCTCCTCGTCGCGCGATGCGCCGAAGAGGGCACGATGATAGCCTCGGCGGCGGAGTCGTTGAGCGGATCCGGGGACGACATAATATCCAAGCTGGGCGTGGTGATGTCGGCAAAGCTGTGCCAGCGGATGCTGTATTCGGAATGGGCACCGGGCCTTTTGCGACGTGACATTGACAAGCGCTGGCGCTGTGATATATTAGAGGATGGACATGGAATTCGCACGTCGCCAAAAGCCCATGGGCTGTGTCTTGCGTGCAAGGGTCATGAGGGACGAATACACGGTGTAGTTTGTTTACTTAGGCCTGCATGGGGACTAGTGGCGGCTAGGCCCGCAATATCTGTTTCTCCACGGTTCCGGTGGCGAAGCCTTAGGTTCGGTTCCTGGTCAGGCTGCGACTTCTAGTTCCGGCGTGTGTGGCTCCGACATGTGGCTCCGCGTTGCGGGCTGGCCAGTGGCAGGTGCCCCGTCGCTGACCACTGCCTTGTTCAGATACACGTGTAATCCGGGGCTACAAAGAGGCCCGTGCCCTCGGCCCCGGCAAATCGCTTACCCCATTCACTCACCCATGTCACATGCGGCAAGTCGATGAGGGTCGTTCTGCACCAACCTGGAACGGCAGGCGGCGCGCATCCAACCCTTCGGCATCGGAAGGAAGGTCCGCGACCTCGGCAATTTTGTACATTCGCGTCCGTGACAGTGCGCATCTCAGACGAACTTAAGTTGCAGGCCATCTACATCTGCCGTGCGAAGCAGCTAGTCTAAGCGCCCCGCGATCGCTCCTTTTTCCTAATCCCAAGCTCTTTACTTCCCTTATCCTCTCCTTGTATTCTTGCCTCCAGCAACTACAACTGCAGCTGCAACCGCAACGTCCAGGCCACATCCCGAGCCAGATTCCGAGTTCCGTCCGTTACTCGCTTACCTTTCTCCGAGCAACGTCATATTCATCACTATGTCTGCCAAAGCACCGATTCCCCAGAATGACAATGTCGCCCACGCCCTGGCTGGCGCCGGCGGCGGTATTCTGTCCATGATTTTGACGTACGATTTGGTGCTCCCACTGCCGCGGCTCTATTGACACGGCTTCTAGATACCCTCTCATCACCCTCTCTACGCGCGCGCAGGTCGAGTCCAAGAAGGCCGAGAGCAAGTTCATCCAGGCCGTCCAGAAGATTGTTGCGCGCGAGGGCATCTCCGGACTTTACTCCGGCATCAATTCGGCGCTGTTCGGCATCAGCATTACCAACTTCGTCTACTACTACTGGTACGAATGGACCCGCTCGTTCTTCGAGAAGGCCGCGGCCAAGGCCGGCCGCGCCAACAAGAAGCTCACGACGGTCGAGTCCATGATCGCCGGCGCAATTGCCGGATCGGCTACCGTCATCATCACCAACCCCATCTGGGTTGTCAACACCCGAGTCACCACCCGCAAGCAGGACAAGGAGGCTGATGTCGAGGCCGGCGAGGCTGCGAAGCCCGCCAAGGCCCCCAGCACCATCGGCACTCTGATGGCCCTGCTCAAGAACGAGGGCCCCCAGGCTCTCTTCGCCGGCGTCATCCCCGCGCTGGTCCTCGTCATCAACCCTATTCTGCAGTACACTCTGTTCGAGCAGATGAAGAACAGGGTTGAGAAGAGACGCGCCGTCACCCCCGGCATCGCCTTCCTTCTTGGTGCCTTGGGTAAGCTCTTTGCCACCACGGTGAGCTACCCCTACATCACCGTCAAGAGCCAGATGCACGTCCAGACGGACAAGAAGGAGGGCATGTTCAGCGCTCTTTCTCGTGTCGTGCGAGAGGAGGGCTACTCGGGTCTCTACAAGGGTATGTTCCCCATGCTTATACTAATCCCCCGACGATGCACTGACACAGTTGATAGGTATTGGACCTAAGGTTACCCAGAGTGTGCTGACTGCGGCCTTGCTGTTCGCGTTTAAAGACGCCCTCTATGAACAGACTATTAAACTCAGGACGGGTGGCGCTCGCAAGAGCCTCGCGGCATAAATGCAGCCTGGCAACTAGACAACTAGACACTGCATCGAAGGTCAATGCGCCTTCCGATGGCACGTCTCGGCAGTCCATTTACTGCCCATGAGCATTGTAGTTAACAGGCGAGACTCTTCAAGAGTAAGTTGGGGGACGCGCGGTCCGCTGTGTATTATCTCTGGATTAGAGGGCATGGCAACAAGTTTAACTTCTACTTGGGGAGGGAGGAAAGCATGTGATTTGGATACCCAAATGGTCTCTTGTTTGTATGCAGATATAAAGATGCTAAACATAAGACCCTTAAAGTCGCTCACTTGTGCAACTTCTATGGGACGGGTGTGATCCTGGGAACGACCCACCAGTCGTGATAAGACTTTTCCGGTGTCGGCACCTCGGCCTTGATTTTCAGCTCCCCGGTCGTCGGTGACTTCTCGAGGGCTTTCTGCACGGCAGAAATGGCAATCCCTGTCGCGATGCACGATTTGAGACCGTTCTTGCTGGTCGCCACCCAACGCTCATGCGAGCCGACGGAGAAGGCATCCTGGGCCGTAAAGGTCCGGCTCACGAACCTCTCGAAGCCTCTCCTCGCTCCCGCCACGGCCTTTTCCGCATACTGCAGAATCTCCGACGTGGACACCTCTGGCTGCTCCGTCCCGGCAACGAAGACTTCGAAATCAGGCAGGGCTGGGAGGCCGACGGACGCGAACGGCCGCATGCGCAGCTCGTACCGCAGCTCGTTGTTGCTATAGGGCCTCGGGGGCGCCTTCACGAGGCCTAGCCGGGCGAGGACGGTGTAGAGGCAGGACAAGGAGTCCGACAGCTCCCACGTCACTATAGAGTCCAGCATCGAGAGCCGGATGAATGTCTCCGATCGCTCCAGCTGGCGGACAACAACAGGGTCGGCTGGCTGGAGCGGGTTGCTTGCCTCCTCTGCCCTCTGCCTGATAAACGTTTGGATCCTCTCAATGTGTTGCAGTCTCCACTTGGCCAGGTAGTTGAGATACCAGTACATCCCCGCAAACTCGTCGGGTTGGTACACCTCGAGCTCGAAGCCCAGCTGTACGATCCATTCCATCATTTGCAGCTTGTAGAGATACGTCCAGGACGAAAGCGGGAGGGAGTAGGACTCAATTGGGCTCCCGTCTACAGGAGATGCCTGCACCACCGGGCGCTCCTTGGCCGTGACTTGAATAAGCTGGTCGACTTCTTCGGCATCGACCTGGAGGTTCTCCCAGTCGCGGATGATGTGGCAGAGAGTACGCCGCACGCGGCATCGGTTCTGGCAGAAGGTCCGCAGTACGTCGAGGAACGGCTGCGCCGCTTTCTGTCTGAATAGCTCCATTTGCTGAGACATGACAAAGCGCGGGTCTTGTACGGCTTCGATCTCGTCGTTGTCACGGTCCAGCCTGGGACTCGCGGGCATCGCCACAATCGAAAAGTCGTCGTCCATGATCTGGCGGATGCTCATCGACCCTAGAAACTCCATTTCATTAAAAAGGAAGGTCTGCAGTAGTGTCCTCGCGTAGACCAGAGGCTGTGGTTTCTTGGCTTGAAAGCTGCAGACGAATTTCTACTTCTCGTCAATTGTTGTCCTTCTTTCGCATGATGAGGTGACGTACTAGGAGACATTGAGAGTCGGTGTAATTGAGGACACCAAGTAGCTCCGAGCCGTCCTTGAAGAGGCGCGATAGGTGGCCAAAGGCGTCTTCAAAGCTCAGCTGCACTATCGGCCTCGGCGGCATTGTGCTGGCGAGCTTTCTCTGCAACTTGGCGCTAAATGACTCTTCAACCGGTTTACCTAACCCGTGCGATGCTTTGATTCCGGGGAGCAGAGCAATGCCTTCCTCCCATGGCTTTCTCGCTAGCTCGGGTTCTTTGATATGTTGGAGGCATTCGGTGGCGTCCAAGAAGAAGGACCGGAGCTTGAGCCGGCGATCAAGTGCCTGGCATATGTCATCGCTCAGCTTTTCGCTCAACGAGCTCACCAACTTCTGTGCCTCAAGGATGTTCTCTCGGATTGCTTCCGTTGGTATCTCAGCTAGGAGACTGCGACTATAAGTGTTTGTGACGAAATCTTCCTCCTGATGACTTCCGTTAACTCCGTCCGAGTCTGGATTTTGCCTTCACAACATACCTCGTAGAAGTGTTCAGATCGTATTCTCTCGTTTACATAACCGCAGGCCTTCAGCATCCCCAGACAGTAGGCGCGCAAGATCGTCAGCATCGGATCTTGACTAGAATCTCCGGACACATCCCGGACGAAATCTGCTTGTTGAATGTTTCTCGGTGTTGGCATCAGAAGCGACTCGACGTAAACACTTGTGAATAAGGTCTGTGAGAGCGGGTACCCCAAATGCCAGGCCATCTAATTCCAGTGAGCCTTTGGTGCGATTTGTGGCAAGCGCATACTGACCTCGTGACACAATAGCTGGTCGACGATGCCAAGTACCTGCTCTGGGAGCAGTAGCTGTGAGACGTCATATAGCTCCTCCAGGTCCCCCTCCGACTGGACGCAGCCACTGTCCATTTTGGGGTCCATGATCTACAGTCCATCAGCCACATTAACTTGCGCTCAAGGACACATTCTCTTACCTCAAGAGCCGCAACGGACTCGAAAAGTGTGAAGAAGCCATCCTTGACGAGTTCACCAGGGGCCAATGCTGAAAAGGTTAGTCAAGACACTGCGAGGGACACTAAGACGACGTACTCTGGACAGCCTCCGCAAACTTGACTGTGATATCAACGGCAATCACGCCTGACGACTTGGTACCAGCCAGCGGTGGAGGGGGTGGAGGGGGTGGAGGGGGTGGGAGGACGGCTTCCTGGTCCAGCGACAATCTTGCGATTTCTAGACGATCAGTAAGACTTTTGACCACACTACAGCGAGATGCCGCGACCCACCGTCTGGGACCCCGATACCGAAGTCGGCCATTTGAACAGGTCACAGGCAACGATTCGCCGCATTCAACTTTTCAAGAAGGCGTTGGGGCGGCAAAACAGGCGGGGAAAGAAAGTCAAGAGGATGGAGTTTTCACGGGTGCGGTGATGATGGCGGTTCAGTGCTCAGCTGCCTTAGTCGCCTGTCCAGCGAGCATGGCCTAGTCAGACGGTCCCAGTCAAATGTCAAATGGTCCCAGTCGCCAACAGGAACAAAATTTCACCGTCGACAGTACGTATTTGAAAGCCGAATTATATAAAATCATTCGGACGACTATGGCTTGTCTTGAAGTGTATCATCCAGGTTGCCTTAATTAGGCGCAGCCTCTGTGTTACGGCCAGAAGGGAAGCGCCGGCCCCCCTCTTCGGCAGTAGCCGGGTGGAAAAAGGATTCGTGCCGCGTACCAAGCAGATCCAACTGGCGCGTGAGTGCAATTCGCTCTACAGATGGCACAACTTTCACGCTTCTCACTCAGGTCCCAAGCGCAATCATGTTGCTCACAGATTGGTATATTTGTAGCAGTCGGGTTTTATGGTACAAGTTGCACAGGGTACATGCGGCGGGTTGCCCCGAGAGCATGGTGCTCGTTCCATCATTCCAAGACGAGCAACCCGCAAGGTTGCCGTCAGGCTCCCATTATACCCGCGCAATCACCTCGACGTTGTTCGATTAAGAAGAGGAGCCGATGGAGGTAATGGGCTTAACCTCGCCCTGCTTGCCGTTCTGTTGAGGTATTATCCGTCAGTCTCGTCGCCAATCAAGCTCCGCAGGACCGGTGATGCCTTACCTGCCATCGGACAAACCTGAGGTCCAGCTGGCCTCGGCGCTCGACGGCAATGCGCTTCTCCTCCTTGAGGCTTCGGCGGACAACGCGGGCGGCGACAGCCAAGTAGCGGTTGTAGCTGTTGGAGGTTCGGGTTAGCTCTTCGGCTCGGACAAGGTCGGTCGGGACAGTCGCGCAAGGGACGGCCAATTGTCGAACGGGCAAGGCGAGGGATCAATTGACGTACGTCAGGCCAGCGGCTTTCCACGCAGCAGTCATTTTAGCGGTGGTGTTGGAGGGTTGATGGGGAGGGATGGGCAATTGGTGGGTGATGATGGCTGAATCTTTGCTCCGAATTACCGGACAACGGCAGAGCTTGGAGTTGGCGCCTGAGGCAGCAGCCAAAAGGTTGCGCGCCGGTTCTCCTTATCAGTCACGTGATTGTTGATAACAGATAATAACCTTAATTTGCATAGATCGGCAGTGCCCGTGCTAACGCTCCCTGGGAGATTTTGAGGCGTCGGGACGAGACAGCTGAAGCCAATGATAGCCTTGACCACTGCGCGAAAGTCGCCAGGGCCTCGCAGGCATGGCTGCCTTAACGTAGTAATTACTGACATTACTGATGCAGGTCAGTGCATTTGCTACACGACGGCAGCAGGCTATGGCGTTTGCGCCCAAGCCGTAAGCCTGTAACTCGACCCTGGCGGGATCTTGATCGGTATTACTACCACCCACACCCGCGTCTCATCTCGCCGAATTTTGCGAGTGCAATCCGTCTTGTTTTTTATTCCTGTCATCATCTGTCTTCTTACTCCAGCTATGGCCTCAATTCTCACCGGAAGGCGGCGGCGGCCGCAGGAATTCACCCTGCCCAGCGGCAAGAAAGTCATCGCGTCGCTGCCCGAGGATCTCGAAGATCTACGACGCAAATACAGCAACCAGGATGAGATGCAGGTCGAGATCATTGTCCACGGGTCGCCGGAGCATTCTGGCTACCTTCGCGAGACGCGAGAGCATCACGAGAGACGTCGCAACGACCTTCGAGAGAAGCACGGCCCTGCATTTGCCGAGTGGGAGGACGTTCACAACCAGCTCAATTCTGTCAACACCGAGCTGGAGCGCCTTAGCACGAACTCGGCAGGCCTCAATGCCAACTTCAACAAGTTCGGATACGGAGCTAACTTGCGCACCTACAACAACGACGACGATGACGACGACGCTACCGAGGGGCCAGCTTCAGCTGGAACCTCCATGTCCGACACCCTTTCCGTCGCATCGAGTCGGTCTGGCAGCCGCCTGGGAGAGACTACCAAGATATTCAAGAGACCCGTAGTGAAGCAATGGTTCCATCAAGGCTTGCTGTGGCGTGCTTCCGAACAAGCAGAGATCCAGGCCATTGAGCTCTTTTTCGACCTGCTCTACGGTATTTACCCTACCTTATATCGTCTAGGCGCCTCGCTAATGAGCCCCAATAGTTGGTATCATCCATATCAACGGCGAGCACATGTGGGCGGAGCCAACAGGCCGAGAGTTGCTTCGATTCGCCATCACCTTCATCATGTCTTGGAAGATTTGGACCGACGTCACCCTGGTTCTGAGTTGGTTCGAGACGGATGATGTCTTGACCCGACTAGAGATCCTTTTCGAGATCGCATGTCTCTTAGGGTATGTCGAACTAGCTTTCATGGCAAGACTGTGCGCAAATGCTGACTGGACCAGATTCACCACCAACATGACTTACTCCTTCTACGAGGATGAGAAGCACAACACGTACACGATGATGGTGTCGTTCTACCTCGCAGCCCGCCTCAGAGGCGTGGTCCACTTTGCTGTGACGGCATACCTTCTGCCTATGGTACACGGAGTTATGATCTGCGAGTGTATCAACATCTTGGTCCCGTCTGCCCTATGGATCGCCAGCATTCACGTCGAGATGCCATCTCGCCTCGCGCTCATTTGGATCGCAATTGCTTTCGACATGTGGGGGCAGGGCATCATGATTGGACTTTTCCGATACGGTCGCACAGCTAAACAAGAAACCCGATTCAGCAAGTGGTTGGTTGGGTTCTTCGAGTTCTATCCAGCAGTCAATATCGAGCACAGAGTCGAAAGGACCAATGCATTCGTATCCCTCGTTCTTGGATACTCCGTGGTGGGCGTCATGTTCCAGAGCTATGGGGGCTACACCATCAATGCCTTCCTTGGCAAAGCCGTTCTTGGACTCGTTCAAGCCTTCATCTTCAACTGGATCTACTTTGATATTGATGGTCACAACATCGACGTGCATGCTATCCGAAGCTCAGTCTTAGCAGGTAAGCCGTATAAGGTACCCCCGCTATCCTTAGACCCTGCTAACAACCGCAAAGCCTCCATCTGGGGCTATGCCCATCTCCCCTTTGTCATGGGTTACATTCTCGCCTCTGCGGGTTTGTCGAAGCTGGTCTTGACCACGGATACACCCAACACAAATCCAGAGCAGCTCTCGGAGCACTACTTTGAGCGCGCAGAGCCTGAAATCGCCAGTGGCATCCGCTTCTTCTACTGCCACGGCCTCGCCATCGCACTGCTCTTCATGGGAGTCATTTCTTGGTGCCACCAGCACCGCGCGCCGGCCACGCTGCGCTGGAGCAAGACGAGCCGCCTGTGCAACCGCTTCGCTGTCTGCCTCATTCTGTTCTTTCTGCCAATGGTCAAGTCACTCAATTCGCTGCACCTCATCTCTGTCACTCTGGGGCTGACGCTCTGGGTCCTCCTCGTCGAGCTCTTTGGCAAGTCGTGCACCAACGACCCCTTCATCGGCGAGAAGAAGGGATGCAAGGTACGGTACTCGTGCAAGTGCACCAAGAAGGAGCTCGAGAAGTCGGGCATCAAGGAGGAGCCGGAGCGGCGCAGCGCTGAAGTCCAGGAGTTCAAAAATAAGGAAAAGAGTGCAGGCCTGGATGTGCAGGACTAATCGCATGACAGGTTTATGAGGAGGAGTCGCCCCTAAACCAAGTGACTGGATGTCAAAATTATAAAAGAGTATTGCTATTCGCCCAGGTAACTATTGCTATCCGCACGGCATTTCTAGATAGGCCCACTTCTCCTTGGCAATAATAATCCTCATTAAGTCATGAGACTATATCTTAATGAGGGTGATGTTAACGACAAGGTGTTTTTTGAAAAAGAAGTATTAGATATGCTAAGTTAGATATTACTTAGCAGCAGTCAGGCTCGCGGGCCATTACGATATGCTTCGCAGATAGCAATAGTTGACTATGTAAATAGCAGTACTTGTCAAATTGAAGGTGTGATTAACGCAGCAGACTGCCGTATTCATAAGAACCTCTATACCATTCCCACCGTTTGTAAACCACTCAATTGCCGTAGAAAAGGGGGGGAATAAAGAACCCGATTGGGGATCAATCTCGCCGTCTTTGCCGCCTTGCCACCCGTCTCCCTAGCACAAGCCCATCATCTAAGGGCCACCAGAAGCACCGCCCATCAGCATCATGGTCTGGTGGAAGCGCCGACGATCAACCTCCTTCTTGAGCATGGACACGCAACTCGCAACGGCCAGGAGCTCCATTTGTCCCGCCTCAGCCTTGCGGTCGGCCCACTCGCGCAGGTCCAGCATCAGGCGGCCGCCGTTGCCCGCGGTGCTCCTCCGGGTGCCCTCGGTGCGCAGGCCGCCGGCCCGGACGAGCTGGCCGACCTTGCGCCGGCGTACCTCGGACCTGCCGCCCGCGAGCGAGACCGTCGTCGTCCGGTCCAGCATCAGCAGGCTGTCGACGTCCGGACCGGCAGCCCGGCGCTCGGCTCGCGTGCTGTAGCGCCACTCGAAGGTGCCCAGCGGCGTGCGCATCGCCGTCGCGCGCGTAAAGCTGCCCTTGCACTCGAAGACAATCTCCTCAGAGCCGCAGTCCGCCTCTAGCAGCTGGATCTTGGGGGGTCGATTCGGCCCGAAGCGGTATGTGGTGGTACAGACGGGCGTCTGGGTCGGGTCCCCCGCGCGGGCGAGGAAGCAGGAGCCGGAGCCGCGGGTCGGCCGCACGGAGACGTACTCGGCCTCGTCGAGCTCGCCAGTCGGCGCGACGCCAAAGACGTAGATAGGGTCCGGCCGCGGCGGCAGCGGCAGCCTCATCAGCGGTTGGCCCTTTGTCTGGATCTGGAGCAGCTTCGTGGCGTGGAAGCCGGCGTCCGGACCCGCCCTAGCGGAGGAGGAGGCTGCGGCTGCATCCTCGTACACGGCTGCGTACTGTGGGAGAGAGTCGGCAGACGAGGACGCCCTTAGGTTGCCGAGCTCGTAGCCCTCCGAGATGGTGTAATCTGGGGGCAGAGAATTTTGGTCGATGGAATTCCGACGGATATGTGAGGCTGGGGCCGAAGCGGGTTTGACTGCAGCGGACATGCTGGATAGTGGTGTTGTGTTATCCAAGTTGATTGTGGGTTTTTGTAGTAGGGACTACTCAGTAGTATGTTGAGTTATGTGGTTTTGATGGTGATGTTTCTTAGTGCGAGTCTCTTCGTCTAAGTGTTGTTGAAGCTCTGGGTATACAGATCTTCTGGAACTTCTCCTCTCTGACGCCGCGAGCCTCCATCTATATACTCGGCGTACCTCGATTCCTTGTCCTCCTCGTAGGCCTCGCTAAAAGCCCAACGCGAAATACGGTCGCCCATGCCGCCCTCCGCCACGTTCTGATGATTGTTTGACGGACTGCAACCGTCTCAGCCCTGTCGCTCTGACTTGTCTCCCGATTGGCCCACGTCCAATCGGCCCCGCCCATCGTGTTCAATCTCGTCGAAATACGATGAATGCGAGATCTCGACGATCCAATCAGAGCCGCGCAAACGTCCCCCCTGGAGGCGGAGTCAAGGGTGTCACGGAGAGGGGCGGGTGCGCTAGACCTGATCTGCGGACCTAGGATTTGATGAAATGGATCAAAGAGTCGCACCTGTGATTATGACGCAGGAGGTTTTGCCCGGTCGTTAAGCCAAACCATTTGATTCCGCTTCTGCTTGATGCTGCGAGGCGATGCAAACCTCATCGAGGTTATAGAAGTTGCATCCAATACGTTCGTAACTAGATTGAAGTGGCTACTGCAGGATTCGGCTGCTGTTGAGACAGTGTTCAATTTCCACTCAGCCTTCAGCCTGGATCCATCCAAAGCGCTACGCTTGAAAGCTAAAGAACACCACGCCTCCATCAAGACGCATGACAATATCCAGTCAAATCATGACTTCCATCGACACAATCCATGTCTGATGGTTGACCCAACAAAGCACCCTGGCCACAGAGATATTAGTAAGGTCTCTCTACCTAGTCTTGCCAAAAAACGTTATATCCCGAGTCAGCTGCTCCTCAACCCACATCGGCCATTGGTTGTACATCTGGTGTTCATAATCCACGTGCGCATTCATATACTTGAGCCACCTATGAAATCCAGGATCAATATCCGCCTGGCCTTCGCGGGGGGTCGGTTCCTTCTGACGCGCATGCAACTCTTGCTGCGTGATGAATGACATGATCTCGTTGATCGAGACCCAATGCGAGTGCAGCAAGATCATAACCTGGTTGTTGGGGTTGATGAGTTCCTGGAACGAGTTGTGCGGGAGGAGCATCCACCATCCGTACTGCTTGGTATACGACTTGTATGCTGCTCAAGTTAGCCATGGCTGACTTCCCCTCCTCGGGAATGGGAAAAACTTACCATCCCAAGAGCTGACGTAGAGATTGCTCACAATATCCACGAGCTGCTGTTGATACTCAACCTCAACCTGTTCAAGACACAACGGCTTCAGGTTCACGATGGCTTCCATGGCAGTGTCCGCCCAAGTCTTCTGGATGAGGGGCAGGTTTTCCATGATCGGCTCGAGAATGGCATCCTGCTCTTGCTCCATCATGTTTGCAAAGATGGGCTTAATGCCACGAAACATCATCTGCATCCCCACAATCATGATGCCGCGGATAAAAGTCATGTACTCCGCAAGCCCGTCGTCGAGGCTGACGGACTGGAAGGTCAAGGCGTAACAGGTTGCTACCATTGCGTTGGCCTCTTCGTATGTGATGGAGGACCTAGAAGTTTCTGCCAACCGCTTTTTTATGGCCTTGATGGCCTTGATGCGGTGGCTCATAGCTGATGCGATGACACTGGAGTCGGAGGCGATCAACTGCGACGCTGAGAATCCCAGCAGAGAGTGCATGAGGAACTCGTACTGCAAACGTCAGCCAACCCAATCCACCAGCCATGTCTTCTTTACTGTTCAATCAAGAGACAACATACGTTGTGCGCGATACAAGGAATCTCGTGCGTCCAAATCTCTTCTTGCTTCAGAGGATGGTGGGGGTAGCACTGCGTCAAGAAGTGCTGGAAAAAGCGCATGTCTTGCAGGCTAAACAGTGGGATCTGGTGGTGCGGCTACGTCACGGTCAGCGCTGACCCATGGGGTTCCTCGTCCTATCAAGACCCAGGATAGGTGCCCAGTTCGCCTTACCTGGTGAACTATTTGGGGTAGAGCGGGATATTCACACTTGAGGCCCGTCTTGGTGCAGTGCCCGCATGCCGGGTGCGTCTCCTGGCACTGGATTGGGGTTAGACATGGGTACGACGAGCACGGGTAGGGCGGAATACCTTGATGCGCCTCCTCTTGCAGTTGTAGCATCCTCTGCGGCTCTTGGTGTGGCCTCTCCGTTCCAGCCTCTGCTTCTGTGCTGGTGTCCGACGAACAAGCTCGTTGCTCGAATTCGACATGCTTCGACTTTCTGAACTTGGTGGGGTTGCTTTACCCGAGTCGTCGGAGAAGCCGCCAGTGTTGGTTATGCTGGCCTGGCCGCTCTCGGAAAATCCAATGCCCTCGTCCTGAAGGAATGCGCCATAGTCAAAGTCGGGCTGGTCGGTGTAAGACAGAAGGTTTGGTGAGAACTGCCCGTTGATATCCATGGTGGCCGGTTTGTTCCTCTAGATAGTGCGGTTGCTAATTAATGGCCAGCTAACTCAACAGGGAGCTTGCGAGTGAATGTCTGGGCGTGCTGTTTAGGTCATGGAGGGCGCGGATAGCGGACGTTCTGGCTGTTTGATCACAGAATTAATCCATAGATGTCTTCTAGCCCTGCACTGAGTCGTCTTGTTGTTTGAATACGGGTGAGGGTTTAGCGAAACTGGAGGTGTTGAACGACGAGCAACAATAGGTGCCGTGGAGAGTGGTCAAGATGGCTGATGGATGCGCGAATCAGAGGCGTGTATTGTCACGTGGGAGAGACAGTGTCGATGATCCCTCATTAAAGCTCCCCAAGCCCCCCCAAGCCCCTCCAAACAGGCGCTGTTAACAGCGTTCGTAGGGCGTGTGGCGGGTGCTCGGCAGGTGCGCTTGGCAGTGTCCGGGCCTAGAGATGAGTTGGAGGTGGCAGTGCCTCAGCCCTGGGAGATAGTGGGCGGGTCATCAATGGGCCGCCTCTCGCGGTATTATTCCCCTTTCAGGTGCTTTCTAGTGGCCCAATCCTAGTCTTAGCGACCACCAGAGGCCAACCAGGCTTGGGTCGTCCGGTTGGCCACCAAGCGGACCGGGGCTTCACGGCTGTTCCGTCCCATAACCTTATTCCGACCAACGAGATAGCTGTTTGTTCAAGTACAATCTTTGGTCCGTTCTGACCAGGCGGAAGAGGCTCAACGTAAGACGGTGAGTTCTGTCCAATAAAAGAAACGAGATGGCCTCTACTGTGCATCAACCTACCGGCATTCTTTTTCTGCTGCCTGGTTGTGACATGTGTGGCTGAGCGGGGCGCCCTGCGCCTTAGAATGCTGCCTGGAAACTAAGGTGAGATGACGAGGACTCATCTTGATGTCCCAACAACGGGACGCTTCATTTGCTCCAATTCGAAAACAGAGTCGTAACACTGGAGCCAAAGCCAATGGGAATGGTGTCAGTTGACGAGGTCATATCTCGAGTTGGTGTTGGACCAATTTTGACGCGCAATGTCCGGCCCCAAATGCAACAGAAACGGCCACTTGTGAGCCCCCTCGTGCAATACCTCATGAGTGGTCGATGGGTTATGAAAGAATCCATATGTTTTTTAGGTTATTAATTTACTTATTCCATGTCCTTCCTAAAACAGTATTCATATGTCTAATCAAAACATTAAATCTGCATATCTGGAGGGGGCCCGTAGTTACTTGACAGAGGAAAGTGAGAGCTTCGGCATTCTGCACTCTTCTTTTTGATGTCCAGATATTAGTTCATGCAAATCCAATGCGCTGCATAGGCGAGAGCCGAATTCTCAAGAGGTTGCAAATGTTGAGATGATATCTCGCCCGCCCTGGTGATGCCCTGGCCAAGCCCCTCCACGACGGCATTCGCGCAAACGACGAGTCGTCCAAGACATAATTGCCTATCTCAACGAAAAACCCCCCGCCGCAAGCCATTTTCAAATACAATAAATTTAAGGATACTAAGTGGTACATTGCAGACAGCAGTTTGGGCGGGGTATGCCACCTCACTTATGCGAGGCCACTAACACAATTTTTCGAATAAGCACCGTAAGCCTATGCCACTTGTTCATGCATTCGCCATATCTAGATCCAGCATTGGCTGTTGCATTATAAGAACCAAAAGGGGTGTATTCGTGTATTCCTTGAACTCATCTAGAAAAAATAACTGGGCTCCAAACTCTCTTGACTTGGAGCCCTCCGTGGATTCCTCTGTTCTGCGGCGTCCCCTTTCCCCGGAACTATAAATATGCCCCCCGATTTCAATCCGTTTTCGCAGGTGAGATGCTGGAAGCCCAGCTTCGACTTGGCAATTCCTTTCGGCAGTGGCTCCGCGCCTCTGTTCTCGTCGTTTCGTAGCAGAGAGTCCAACTCTGGATTCCTGGTTGTGCGAAGGATTGTCGAAAACGACGATCCAAAGGACAGGGAAGAAACCCAGATACAGATGAAGCCAATCACGACCACGGAAAAGGTGAGGCCGACGCTGATGCCATAGGCGATGAAGAGGTTGCGCGGTTTGTAAATATATTCGTTTTGTGATGTTCGTACTTGAACCTTTCCTATCGCAGCCGTAGTATCGTTTTGACTTTTAAAATGAGACGTTAGCAAGCATCACGCACCAGGTATCATCCAGACAAACTTACAGGAAATATGAGTTGCTGAAAAGGCTCAATGTCGTGTTTGTGACGACTTGTTCCAACGCTCTACTCATGGTCATGTTTCTCAGAGACAATCTTTCCGGAGCATCATCGAAGAACGACTGCGTCACAGCCAACAATCTTTGCATCTCTTCAGTCTGCATCAGGATGGTAGAAGTGACAAGCGTGTTCCTCGGTGTTATGTACCCATATTGTGAACGCCTCAGCGTTCCAACCAACAAATTTCCAAGTGCATTCATAATGGCAGTATATGCAACCTGTTGGACATTGTAACTGGTGGTTATCCCCCCAGAACTCCAAGTCACACCGTTGAGTCTGGTTCGGTTTCGAACGATGACATCCTGTTGACCATTCGTGAACGAAAAGTCCACAGCATAAGATGAGTTGTAAAGTCCGCATTCAATTGTCGTATTGGCGATCCCATACGAACTCGGCACAACAACAAAAATCTTAGCGTGGTCCGTGGATGAGTGACTCGTGTCAAGAGTTATAAGATTAGTCGTCAATCCACGGTCCACAGTCACATTCAGGCCGTACACAGCGTCGTCTGTCTCTGTCCCGTTAATGACGTTGCTGGTTTGTGGGACAAATGCGACGAACGCTATCATCGGCTGGCTCCCAAATTGGGGGCCGTCGATCCGATCATAGATGGGATCATCTAGAGGGAGATATCCGCAGGAGAGGGAAGGGCCGTAGAACTCGACAGAGTACGAGCAGTTGGAGTACGGTGCTGATATATGCGCGATAGAGCCTTGCGAGGCAACAGCTGCCATTAATCTCGCTACCGCATTTGATGGAGCCGCATAACCGCCTCCTCCTGCGTTCGCGTATTCGGCAAAGGTCTTCGGGTAGGCATAATCGATGACTGGTAGCGAGGTGAGGATGGTTGATTCATTAAGCTGGTTGGATGATTGAATGGTGAGCGCCGAGGGTGTAACAATAGCGATGAACGGTAATAGCCTGCAAGATTTCAGTCAGCATGATATAAAAACTCCAAACCGATAGCCTAACCAAATCATAAAGGCAATGCAAACCAAGGCAGGGCAACGCAGCCAAATTTCCATGGTTGTAAATCCATAAACATTATTGACGACACTGAAAACGGCATCTATCCCATTGAGGGAGATTTCTTGGGATCGCAAAGTGTGCCAGAGAAGCTGAGTATATGCCATGCTGGCGGCTGCTGTCAGGGAGGCTTTGACGACAAACGCCATCCCAGTGCCGACACGTAGGTTCCATACTTGTTGGTCGGAGCTCTCGACGACTTGTCCATCGATGGAGTTGTAAAACAGGTGATGTCCAACGGCTAACAGAAGGCCAAGCAAGACGCTCCCAAACATCAGGCTGGGTGTCACCCAGTGCGCCTTGAAAGGCGGTATCCTCTTGGATCCGGAGCTGGAGTCGAGGGTGGAGCTGGAAACGGAGCCGAGGCCGGGTCCGGGGCCGGAGTCGGTGCGGGTGCGCGGAGGGAGTATCATGGCCGCGGCGATCTTGAAGTCGACTCTGCAACAGACGACGACCCAGAGTAAGCGCAGGAGAGTGTTGATTGTTATGGTGGCGTCATGTCTGAGTTGTCGACAACAGGTTTGGGCTGGGGGGAACGACTTAATGTATGGCTGTGAGTCTTCCCCCGCCGAGATCTGTGTTTCGGATTACCGTTAAATTTAGCACATACTCCATGAATGCCTCAATTCGATTGGACATTTAGCAACAGTCCCGTTGTGTTTAACCGCGGCCGTGTTCCCTGGTACAGGGTTCCTACGACCAACACGACCAACATGCTGTATGGCAATAGGCTCAATCGCACATGGTGGATACCGAGTGAGGCAGGACAGCAACCGGGAGCACGGAGCTGACTAAACATCTTGCTCCGGGCTCTGCCCATGGCCTGAGAACGAACAGATGTCGGCGCTTAGAGTTGAGAGACCCTATCAGGCAGCCTTTTAGTGCTGGGCCGGCGTTGACGCTTTGCCCAGACGGTAGAAAATCCCAGCCATGTTGCTCTTTCGAGGATTCTCAGCGCTTGCTAGTTCCGATGCAATCGGAATTTCTCCACCCCGTTCTCTGCCCTTCTGCCACCCAGTCAAAGGAAGCCGGATGGGGTATTGCTCGCATACAAGAATAGTGCGCGCGGTAAAATAGGCGCGTGAGGAAAGAGAGTTGGCTGGCGCCAGCTCTTGAGCTCGCATGCGAGTAATTAGTTTTTTATATAAGGTTTGGCCCAAATCCAGTTACAGTTTCGCGAGCGGAGGCACCAACAACATTATCAGGCAGCTGGTGAGGCGGTGAGGCAGTGGAACAGCCCGTGTCGTCCGCCTTCGGATTCCACCTACCCTAGACAACTTGCACACTATGTCGTCCGGCCTTGAAGCACCGCTGTCGTTCATTTTGTTATTTCAGTAATTGAAAAGCGAGGTATGTTCTTGTACAGAGGGAGACGCGAGCGTGAATCTCCTAGTTGGTGAAAATTACTTGTGCCTCACTTGACGAACACAGAGAAGTGGCGATGACAAGCTCATCTTAAGCCGTTTATGCAGTGTTTAGGCGTGATCAGTCAAACCGCCAGGATGACCCCCCCCCCCCCCCGGGCCAGCGGTGTCCGACCTTGACAAACTTCACTCATGAAACCGTACAAGCGTATTTTGAACCAGTTCACCCGGGCTGTAGCTCACTGTGTCGAAAACCCGATCAGCAACGAGTCATTTGCGGGCTGCTGTTCACCAAGAGCGCCTCGCATGTTCAATGTCCGAGAAATGCAGTGACCCAAGATGCAAATCATTTGATTGCAAATTACGTACCCTAGAAACATTACACAGGACGGTTTGAACAGATACATCTCTCTTGATCAAATTTCATGGTGTAATACGAATTGTGAGAAGATGTCTGACATCTACCCAACGATGCTGGTCACCGAGCACTTCATGTCAACTCGACAACCAACGGATTTGTTACCATGGTATATACACAACAGGCAGCTGGGACTCTCTTCTAGGGAGTTATTGCGGAGTTGATTGTCATAAATCCTTCCGATGCCGAGAATGCCGAGTCGGTGATGTCGGGAATTGACTTGTTCATGCGTGCTCTGACCCGGGCCGACGCCACTGTCAGCGATGATTACGGGCTCATCACGATAAAAACATAATGGCAGCCATTCCCCACAAGTTGCTAGGATACGGTGAGATAACAACAGTTCAAAATTGCATGTCTTGGACGTGAGTCTGGTGGGAGCATCTTGCATGGGTTGGGGCAATGTACCGGGGTATGTTTTGACGTAGTCAAGGCGAAACGAGCCAACACTCAACATCGGATGAGTGTTGAGCATCACACGTCAGACAGATAGACACGGTCAAACAGCGAGTGACATCGGGTAGCGAGCTGGAAGGAGGGTGAAGGAGCAAGAAATACTGCTTTTTTGGCTTGCCTGTGAAGGACCCGACCCAGTTGGGGGGAAAGTCAAGTTGCATCACTACTACGTGCTGTCGTTGAGAGCAGCGTGCATCGACCAGGGCTGGCAACTGGCGTACGTGTACCGACTTGTCATTCTTGAGTAATATGGGCTGGCAAGCTGGGGGGAGACTAGCACGGCAGTCGGGCTCTCCGCCCGTAATAGCACTTGCATCGGTGGCAGAATTGGGGTTTCTCTGGCGTTAGGCTACGATCCCCTTCGCGTGGTTGATTCACCCCTTGTCATCGATCATGGCCAAGCTTTCAGAATTTTGCTCAATGTGGCGATGAGAGGCACCAAGACGGATGCCAGTTGGACGCGTGGAAGAGGCGGGACCGTGGCGGCGGGAGTAATTTCGGTTATTGTCTCCATGGGACAAGCTAAAAAAGAGTCAGGCTAGGGGCAACGTGGCCCTGAGTAGATGGTCCCAGGGGGCTGGTATGGGAAAAAAGCCAAGACTGCCAGGCTCTTCATGTTTGCTGAGGTCGCGCTTTGTCAGGCCACGGACTAACAGCTGGGGGCCTGCAATCGCACGACGGGTTGGAGGGTGAGAGTAACGATGTTGGTTGGTTCGCCGGCCCGAGGCCATGGGAGGCTGGAGGATTCTGGAGTACCATTCTTGCAAGGTACGTGCTTGGGAATCGGTAGGATCCGATATGGAGTCAAGACAAGGCGCAGTCACGAGAAAATGGCAGTGTGAGAGCGTGCCAAGAATAATAAGCAAGACCCAAGCTTTAGCTAAGGCTTCTTGAGTCCTTTGCTGAGCGCACTGAGCGAAAAGCACAGTGACATGCAAGGGTGCGCATACGTAAGAGTCGCCGAGCATCCCGGGAGGGAATTCAAGCTTGCGCAAGTGTCGGGGGAGTTCCATTCCAAGACGTGGCACAAGCCGTCTTTTTGGCTCACTACGTACTCCAGGTTGCATGGAGGCCAGAATGGTGGAGGCAGCGGGTGGACACAACGGGCGAGTCAGGCAAGGACGCGTAGTTTGCACATGCTGCTAAGGCGAGCCTGTGGAAGCATTGAACTGCACGAACGGAGCAGGACTGGTCCTGGATGTTTGTATGTTGAATATTGGTTGAGGATGGGCGAAAGCCGGGACGGAAGATGTCAGGGAAGACCGGATGAATCAAGTTGACCAACACTTTCTGATCGGTGACATGGATGGAGTGATGATTGCATTCATCTGGCCTGCTCACCAGTCAGCAACCGAGAATTACACGTGAAGGAGGAGAAGTATGGGCACCGTGATGCTAGCAAAACCGAACGAGAAGGCATCTATTCGCTGTTGTTGTTTTGTTCCTGCAGCGCGAAACAGTGGACACCCTGCAAGGGGCGAAAGAGGGTAGAAGAAAAAACGATGGCGCTGCTATGGTCGTTTCAGTTTGCTAGAAGAGCGCTGTGAGTGGGCGATGTGCGTAGCTTTGAGGGCAAGGAGGTCATCCAAGCTGCTAAGGGCATAGAACGCGCAGCTAAGGGAGGCCAAGGGCACACCGACAGGCAGGTCCCAGACGATATGCCCGTATCGTGCCCTGCCACGTTTACCCCTGTAAGCGATGGGGTCGATGAGAAAGTCCTGGTTTTTGGCCGTACAGCCAATCGGAACGTGGGATATCGAGCTAGGAGGCGACTTGGGTGTGTCCCGATGGGTATTCTGTCAGGTTCCTTCGGGTCTGGGGCTTGACGCCACCCTGTACCCCTGGCTCGCGCGTCTTGGCATCGACATTGTTGGCATCTGATCTCAGCTGGAGCTTCGTAGGGAGACGAGGCGGGCGGAGATGCGATGGACAGCGGCTACGTGTGCATCGCAAGGCGGGAGATGAAACCTAGCCAGAAGAGATGAATAGCTGCGTAACCAAGTGGCATGTACTGGGTGCCTGAGGAGACGGGTTAGGTATTGGAAAGCGCCGGGTTGCAGAATGGCATAAGCAGGAGCGGCCAATGGACGTCCCGGACGACTCCAAGACTGAGCTCGCTAGCTGGCTCGTAGACGGCCGAGGACGGGCACTAGGAAGGAAAGCCCGTCCCTCGTCCCTCGTCCTTGGCAGGACCTATGGAGCGGAGGGGACCTGCAGTCGTGGACACACACCTCCCACATCTGAGCGACTACGCACGCAGGAAGGCGAGGTCCTCCTGCCCACTTCTTTGGAAGCCAAGCTTCGTACGACGGGGTACACAATGCTGGCGTTCCCGACAAGTCTCACCCACTGCCGCGACTACGGCAATGGGTACCTCGTGTTGAATCTCGGCTCAGGTACCCTGCGTCGTCAACCGCACCGTCGCCACCGATATCCCTCGCTGTTTTCCCCTGCCCTCGTCCTGGATCGACTAGGACCCTCGTTGAAAAGAGGAGTCTCTCCCCTCGTTTCACGTTTCCTCTCCTTTCCTTCCTTCATCGTCGTCCTCAGCTTCATTGTCTTTTATCATACGTCGAGATCCTCTCGTCGTTTGCCTCTCCTTTTCTCGCGCAGCTACGCTGATCGCACTCCTTCAACTCTTGCGTCTTTGAAAGATCGCTCTGCTCACTCTTTCGGCCGTGCCGATATCATACCTCAAACGCTTTCGCCTTGCCATATTGACTCGTTCTGTCCTGTCTCACTCACCAGTGATCCAACTCAATCCGATCAATCGCCAGCGATTACAGTTTCATTCTCTTATACAAAGCTGCAAACGATCGACTACGGCGTCTTTCTGTCATCTCGGACATATACTGACCCGCCTCCTTCGTTAAGCGTCATCTGACCTTACACACTGTACATCTATCGCAACAGCAAACTAATACCGTCAACATGGTATCTAAGAAGTGTGTTCTCCTGTCCGCTACCGCTGCTCTTGTTGAGTCGGCTCTGGGCTTCAACTATCGCCGCCACGGCCACCAGCACATCGACAAGCGTGCTTACGAGACGGACTGGGTCACCGAATGGGTCACTGTTTGGGTTACTGCTGGCCAGGATGCGGCTGCCGTCACCACCAAGGCTGGCTCCAATAAGTACAAGAACAAGGGCACCACTACATCCACTACCGTCGTTGTCGTTCCCACCTCAACCAGCGTTGCCTACGTTGCGCCGGTTCAGACCACCAGCGTTGCCTATGTTGAGCCTGCCCAAACCACCCTGACCGCCGTCCTCAAGCCCGAGACCACGGCCGCGGCTGTTGTCTACACCTCCTCTTCCATCGAGGAGGTCGCTGCTGTTCCTGATACTACCTCCGCCGTCGTTGTCGAGGAGGTTGCCGCCACCACCCAGAAGGCGGCTGCCACCACCACCAGCAAGAAGGCTGCTGCTACCACTGCCTCGTCTTCCAGCTCCTCTGGTCTCTCTCACAAGCGTGGTATGGCTTACAACGAAGCTGCTCTGGCCAACACCTTCGGCGCCAGCTGCGCCAACTGCGGCTGGGCTTACGCCTGGAGCTCTGTCTCCACCGGTAGTGAGGATCTTGACTCTACCTACAACTTCATCCCTATGCTTTGGGGCAATGCCTCTATGTTCGTCGACGTCTGGGACGACAACGCCGCTGCCGCCATCAGCAGTGGTTCTAAGGCCCTCTTCAGCTTCAACGAGCCCGACATTCCGACACAGGCTAACCTGATTCCTGCTGACGCTGCTGGATACCATGTCGAGTTCATGAACCCCTATGCCGGCCAGGCCAAGATTGGTGCTCCCTCTGTCTCTAACAGTGGCTCAGAGGGCCAGGGCCTCGATTGGCTCTCTTCCTGGATTGATACATGCAAGACCCTCGATGAGCCTTGCCACTATGACTTCTGCAACGTTCACTGGTACTCCGAGGCCGCTTATGCCGACACTCTCTTCACTCACCTTGAAGACGCCTATAAGCTCTGCGGCAAGCCCATCTGGTTGACCGAGTTTGCCCCCAATCATGCCAGTGAAGCCGAAACAGCTGCCTTCCTCGAGGAGGTCATTCCCAAGCTGGAGGCTCTCGACTACCTTGAGGGCTACGCCTACTGGATGGTCGCCACCGGCAACCTGATGAGCAGCGATTCCAGCCTCAGCACCTACGGCCAGGTCTACGCTTCCGCATAAGCACCCTTCGCTTTGTGGCGAGGTTGTGGGGATAGGTAAAAGTTTTTAAGATTTCTTGTACACTCGCTAGGGGATAACCAACCATTCAAATTTTGAAAAAGGAGGATTTGAGGACATTCAGTTATTTCTAAGTGGCGCACGTCGGCTCTTCTCTGTACATATACATAACTTCGGCATCTAAGTGGTCGGCACCTGCGACTCTGGTCATGCTTGAGCTGATGCACGATAGCTTGCTCAACTCGGTGATTCTCGATTTTGTATCTTGAAAATTCATCATGGACACAATATATTTTTGATTTTTTGCACTATCGCGCTTCGACCCATCTTTGCCCACTGTTCATTCACTAACGCCGCGGTGGTCAGGTCGCCACGACAAGAATGAGACATTCCTTGAGATGCATGTCCTTTAATCTCATTCCTGTGGCTCAATCTCCCGTGACACCTATCTACCCTTCTGCGCTTGTTTCGAATTCTGGCCAAAGGTCTCACATCTGAGGTCCGTGTCCATCTCGGCCTTGGGATCTGCGAGTGTCTCGGGCCCAAGTTGGGCTGAGACGAACCGCTGCTCCTTGGCTTCCTCTGGGCATTCTTAAGTAGAGAACTTGTGGCCCGTGTCTTGCACGCTTTTGCTTCTCAACTTGAGTATCCTTATGAAAGTGAAACCGATCCCTCGTCCTTGTGCCCCTGGGGAGTACTGCCAGTGCTGTGATGTTGCTTTTGACTTTCTTCCAGTCCGGGACGCAACAATAACTAATACGGCATCCAAGGGTGATAGAAGATGGAATTATCGCATTTCAGTGCTGTGGTCTGAATCTCAAAATTCACCACGCAAGCAGACCGCGCCCCCTGAGTGAATTACTAACGTTTCGTCTATGCATACTGGGTATTCTATGATATTGAAGCCGCATGATCCGCCTCCGGACAAGATTCCCGAACACAGTTTTCACCTGCTTTTCCCCTCAAGACAAACGCGCCTCTGACCTGATCATCACCTTTGTCTCTTCATGATTAAACTTGATTTGCCAGCGACACCGCCGCACGCACAAACAGCCCCTCTTGCTCGCCACCTCTCCCCAGTAGGGTGTCCAATGGAAGTGAATAGAGAAAACAATGTCGCGAAAAGGAACGCCTCAACCGCCACAACTCCTGTTCTAATCTCCCAATAGGAAGTTCTAGAGACCCCGGATAACACCAAAAATTAAAATAAACGCGTCACTCAGTCGAGATCAGGACCGATATCCCCCAAGATAAAATGCCCCTTTGAAGTGTAGTTGGTCTTAGTGAAGTCGATCAGTACCGGGCATCTGGCTTGCCGCCTGTGATATGAGTCTGGGGTGGTTCAGGTATCTCATGGTGGCTATTGACGCCGTAACTCGGGGGACGAGGCGGATAGCCATAGGTGACATCGTCGTCGTCGTCGTCGGGCTTGCTGCCCTCCAAGTCAAGCCCAAACCCGCTGGTCGGTCGGCTCTGGCGGTGGATGGTGGTGGTGACAATGACGCCGCCGTTGGAGCTGGAAACCTTGGTCATGTCCATGTCGCGGCCGTCGTCTGATGAGCGTGCCGTGGCCGTAGCGACGAGCGATATCTCTGCGTCGGTGCCTTGAGGCGAGGGAGGAGCAGGGGGCACCGTGTTCATCTGGTGAGTCGAGGAGTGAGGATCGCGAGGACCATGGCTGTTCAATCCGTCGTTGTAGTTGTTGGTGTTGTTTGGGCTGCCAGAGCCGGCGTTATCCTTGGAAGTGACCCACTGGATGACGAGGGCAGAGAATAGGACTGGACTATGTCAGAATGGTTGAACGGCTGAAAGTAAAGGGGGAGTGTCTGTCTACCATCGGAGTTGCAACACATCAGGCAAACCCAACCAGGCTCTCCGTTAAGAGCCATGAGGACACTCAGGTTGCTAACTTCTAGTTAGTCTTTGTTCCCGGTTTCTACCGTGCCGCCGGTGATTTAGGGGTTGGATCGTACACAATGCTGCTCACGAGGGTGCAACAAGAGCCCACAAAAGTACGGAAAGCGACATTCTTGAGACGCTCATTGGCGGGCGTCTTGGGCATGTTCTTGAACGAGTAAAGATCTTCGTCGAGTGTTAATTAATTTCCCCGGAGACCCGAACGTGAGATACTTACTCTTGAGGGGGATGAGGAAAAGGATGGTCAAGTAGATGTTTACGACGGCGTCGAAGCTGATGAGTGGAATCATGGAAATGCTCCTCATGCCGATGATGCAAACACCATTCTCAAACTTGGCGATTCGGCTACGAGGAAGTTGGTCAGACATGAGGACTCCACAACAGCTATGGCTGCTGATGACTTACAAAATGAAATTCAGGATGACCACGACACCGTAGAGGCCGAGCATGCCAAATGAGTTGAAGCAGTACAGCTTCGACTGCAGCCGTGTCTTGGGGGTGCCCCGAATGATGTGCTAAGATTGATCAGCGATTCGCTGCAAGTGCTACGGATACGTTTGGGACTTACAGCCTTCTCGACAAGGAAAACGTAGATGAACTGGGAGATGAGTTAGAGACTACACTGTAGTAACGATGGGTGATGAGGCTTACGATCTGTGGCATTTGTTAGTACACAAGTACCGATCGATTGCAGAAGTTGAGTGACTTACCTTTGTGGTTACATAGCAGACGAGACAGAGGAGAATGGCGCCGTGGCACATGGAGTAGCTAGAATTGACGCCCCAAACTTGCTGCAGAATGGTGGTGACGATGACGAAGAGGAAAGAGTCCACGTAGATGGCGAACACAACTAGAGATAATTGTTAGATTCACGCACAACGACGAGGTCTCCCGTGGCAAAATGGTGACTTACGCCAGACGACGGCTGGCAGGTTGGTCCATACTTTGATGGCCGTGATCCGCTGAACTAGAGACTGGTCAGCAGCTGCTGGGCAGATATCCTGGCTCGAGGCTTCTTCTCACAGAGGCAGATGGACAACACTGAGATGGAGGCGAGGGCGACGAGCAGACCCATAACATCGCCGGCAATGGGGACGGGCACGCCGTCCTTTGCACCGCGGCTCGCCAGATAGGACAGCATGGTAGATGGTGTAGGAGCCATTGTACCGGGTTGTGTTGAGTCGTGGGGCGTCTCGATGTAGGCCTCACAGCCCAGAGATGATTGTTCTGAACTGGTCGGTACGTTCGAGCAAAACCCGGAATGGTCGGAAGTATGGCAGCCAGGCGGAGGGATCGATATTAATAACGAAAGAGGAACGAGAGCCCAAGAACCTTAATGGACACAAGCCCAGGATGTGGAGGGTGGGGATATTCTCCGGATGGAGTGCGATCGAGTCAGTAGCTTGCGGCTTCTGGCACAGACTGTGTGCGAGGGCTTGAAGAGGTCAGGGCGTGCTCTGCAACGGGGAGCGAAGCTAAGGGCGTGGTGGGTGCGAGTATGTAGTATTTCGAGAGCCAAGGAAAACGTGCGTGTGTCTAGGTTAACGGTGTGAATGGTGCAAATGGTGTGTCTCAGTCCCCGTTCTGTATGCAAGCGGGTGTCTAGACAGAGAGGATGCGGCTGGTGGTAGCGCAAACGGTATGACGGACGGCCAAAGTAAGTATGGGAATGAATCTCCGGCGACTGACAAGCTTCGACGGAGGGAATCTTGGAGATGGTTAAAACGAGTTTGGGTTGTAATTTACATTCCAGGCGTGATCGGGAGTGGCGAAGGGGCGGCGTGAAGGAGAGTGAAGGAAGAAGAGGAGTGGAGAGATCTAGTCTAGATGGGGCCCTGGTGAAAGTTGGGGATTATTAGATCGATAGTACGTTGGGTATGATCGATATGAGCTTGCTTTCTTGGGGTATACCGTTCCGTGCTTAAGCTTAGGTTGCAGCTCTGGGGTGTCATTCAGCGTCCGGGAGCGGGCGAATTTTGAGTCGAGACGAATTGGAGTTGATGAGCCCCTTCAGAGCGTTGCGTAATGGGCGTTTTCCGGCCTGCTCTTCTCGTAGCCGATCTGCATCCGTCGGCTCTCTGATAAGTTGAGTAATTCCAAAGGCGGCGTCCGTGACGGCTGCTGGAATGAGTTGGCGGCCAGCCGGAACAACGCAAGTTACGCCCACTCCAGTCGAACCCGAGACCCTTCTTTATTGGCTAGCGGACCGAGAGCAACGCCAAGTTGTTCAGTTGAGTCGAGGCTATACCCGGACCTGGTGGGCGAGCATGCGGAACGACCTTGTACCGCCGTATCGTCAAGGATGTTTCGCCAATGGTGCTGTGCTCTCGGGCCGTCAAAACGTCACGATGCTCGATCTTGCTTGCTCCCCCTTGTAGCGTTTGAAGATGTTCCCAGCAAGCTTTAGAGACCTAAGGGAAAAGAAACCTCCGCAAGCACTAGCCCAGGGGTAGGGGAAGTTGTGTCGAGAAGCTTGAGATCGACGGGGATGGTTCACGTCGGCACGCACGCGAGAGTCATGCAGCTACCGAGTGTCTGAGTGCAATGAGTTGTTGACAGTGTGGGTGTTTGCGGCGACGGTGAGTGATGGTGTGGACTGGATGATGTCTGTCCCCAGAAGAGAGGCAAGAAAGATGCTCATGCGTTATATGTCCTGGCTGAGAGCAGCCTATCAGCCATCCACCCGTACATACTCCCCTTCGTCTGCCTTCAAATGATCCATCATGTACCCTAATCTTCTTGATGGTTAGTCCCATCACCGCACACCCCGCCACCCTCCAGCCCAATCTGATCCCGCTCGGCATGGCTGCTGTCTAGCTGCATCAGACAGGTCAAAAAGACAAGACCGGACTAGGTAGGGTAGGCATGCAAGACAAGAACTGAAGAGACTACGGGTTACACAGGGAACAAGCAGCTAATAAGCCACAGTCGCATCCACAAACACACACGCAATTCCGGGTCTAAAATACGAGGGTTGGTGAAAGCAGGACGGGAGAGGAACAACGCCCGCGGCCGCCACGACATTGGTATTGGTGCCTTCTCAAACCCGCGTCTCCAAGAGACGCTCGCTGGCGCGGCGCCTCAGCGGGAAATCGCAAAAATCCCCGCCCTGGTCGACAAATCAGCGTCATGGCCGAGTGCTAAGGCCTCGAGCCTGGCTTGGCCCTAGGAGCCTAGTGCTGGTTGAGGAGGCCAGAGACGCCCGGCAAGCTCCAACGCCACGATACGATCTGGACACTCGACGATGGGGCCGCGATGGGGGAGCTTGGCCGAGGCCATAAAAGCCCTCTTTGACACTTCTACTAGCAGCGATACGGATTCTGAACGGGGGACTTGAGGGATCGGCGCTGGCCAGCAGGTGGAGATGATAATGGCAAAAGACCTTCTGTCAAAGTGCTATAGCGTTGGTGGTAGCTCTCCAAGACAGCCTCGATCGTGATACTCTGGTGGTTACAGCCCGGCGCGCAGCCGCATCCTTCGAGGTGGCCCAGTCCGACCGAGTACAATAGACGGGATGCATCGTGGTTCGTGCACAATAAACAAAGCGATTATCTGATGAAAAAGAAACGACGACAGGCATCCAGCCACGAACAGCAAACTACAAAAAGCAACAGCAAATATTTGACCTGCCTGGTCTTGCTTTCTTTTTTGAAGAGTCTCGTTTCTTCTTCTCGTTGCTTTTTTCGCCAATATTGTTCGTTTGCTTTGCCTTCAGTTCTCTCCATCTGAGTCACATTTTGGCCTTGTCGCTCCTTGCATCTGGGCTCTTGGCCCCCTGGACAGCAAACGGATTTTGATGATCGGGTACGCGTAGATGACGAAATAACAATCTTTCATCAATAGGGGAGCTTTTCAGCCTGGCCTCGCACGCTTCACCCGGGCACTAGCGGGATTCGCCCGCCCGCATTGATAACTCGGGACCCTACTCTGAACCAAGCTTCTGAGTTCGTCTCTTGATGGTGTTTGTGGTGCTCCAATGCCCCAAGTGGTTGCCGCACGAGATACACTAGTGCAATCACACTCCAGCTGGGAACTTAGACGGAGAATGCCGTGGTGGCTGAACGCAGATGAGACCAGGAATGGCCAAGCCGCTGGCTAAAGGGCTGAAGGCTTGACACAAGCGTCGATCCACAGCACTGAACAACATGATGGCCTGGGCTGGCCGCTACTGCCAGGTCCGCAGACTCCTCACCGGTCTGCTTGTGAGGGACTGGTGAGAGCACTCGGGAAGCAAACCTCGTCATGCAAGGGATGGTTGTGACTGATAACTCTGAGAATAGGGCTGGGCACTCGCAAGGCCACCTTGGTTTAGCCATGGCCAGTCCCCTCAGCTCCATGTAAGAAACGGAGCCAGCCATCTGAGCACCCAGATCTCTAGACCGGTGGATTCGCCGGGTCAGCGATTGAACTGTCTCGCATGAGGAATGGAAATGATCACTGTTCTGGAGAATCGGAGGGCTCCATGGCTGTGCAAAAGTGGGCGAGGACGCTGCTGCAATACGTTTTGCTGCATGCGTGCCATGATCCACCTGGTATCGCGGCTGTGAGACATTCACCACTATCCGACGTTGGATGCCTTGGGCTTCAAGTGAAGTGGAAGGATCGGATCGGTGTGGGCTAGACCGTCTGGCCCCAGGTGCACAGCACTGTGCAGTCCCAGACAAGAAAGACTGAACCTTTGGTTCACGCGTAGCAGGTCGAGCGGCGTGGACAATAAGTGGCATGCTTTGCACCCAATTTTTGCAGTGAGGTGTGCCAATTATTTTTTCACGCCGCTTGCAGGTGCAACCTCAGAGATGGGGAATCAAACTGCCGTTTCTCCGTAAATTGTCTCTCTGAGAACCCATCATCAGCATCCTCCATCATGTCTCACCAGTCAGACGACGGATTCGTTTGCCACCCACGGCTCCCAGCCTTCCATGTCAGCCTTCCACGTCAACCTCAGACACATACGGGGCTCGGGAGACAGGGGCCTGGATCCAGGAAGAAAGACCCGAAAGAAAGACACAGAAACAAAACGATCACGAGGGATGGAGCTGAAAAAAGAAAATGAGAGGAGAAGCGTCTGAGACAGATGGAGACAGCGACAAGCTGGTGCTGAACCACTGCCGTCTAGAACTTTGTGATACTGGCAACTTCACCCGGGGAGTTGGTGATTCCATCTGTCACCGGCCTCAAGGATTCCCACCGCCATGACTCTCTCTCGTCGAAGCCCCCTTGGGGCATCATTCGCGCTCTCTAACCCAAAGTCTATCCTTCTTACCTAGGTAGGTAGGTGCCTGTGCGTCCAAAAGGATGAACGAGCGCAGTGCTTGGCTAACAGTCTTTTAGTGACGATCCTGGCCCTGTTGGTGACCCCAATCCCACATAGCTCCAAACCCTGATATCCCATGTCTGGCTTTCCTCGCATTTGTCAACATGGCTAAAACACAGCACAGCTCCACCAACTCCCACCATCTCCCACCATCTCCCACCATCTCCCACTATCCTCCACTATCGCTGTCCACTGACTACTCCGTTTGTCCGTCTCTGCCGAAGCTCCATTAGAGCTCCACCCCATCCCGCATCGATGCTCGGCGCAATCCACCTGTTATTGTCCGGTTGGGTCGAGACCACAAAGCGCAAAACCTTTGCATTCGTCATTTTGTGCTCCCTTGCTCGCCCACATCTATCACCTGCATTGGTCCAGCGAGCGGAAGAACGAAAACGAAAGGCATCCTCTCAAAGTCACCAGTCACTCTACCAAAACCAAGCCTCATGATTGGTAGTCCATGTATGCCCATGTCTCTAATTGTGCGGTCAGGTTGATTGATCGTCGGCCCATCGCCCCATCCAGAAACCCCTCCCCCAAGTGCCCGATCGGCCCGCTTTACCCAGTGATAACCCCTGCTTTTGAGGTGGTCTAATCTCTAATCTCTCATCTCTTCTCTCCAATTTCTCCAGTCTCGATAGCGGGCCTGGGGAATAGATATGACCAGTCTGTCACTGTCTCGAGGCTCATTGATACACCATGTCGGCGCCGCTTCTGACAAGAAACTTTGGAGTTGTGCTTTTTGCTCCTAGCAGCTTACCCGATAGTACCACGTCTTTCAATGCTTTCCTCATGCCGACGTGCGCAAGGCCGAACGTGTTTGCATCCCTCCCCTGTCAACTAAGTCACTGACTGCCGAACGGCTCTGCCCCCCTGACCCCCTGACTCGATGGGATCGCCGCTTGATGCGTTCGATACTAGGCTTGCTGATTGGACGGTCCAGTTTCCTCTCCATGAGCCAACTGCCGCCAGGCCATTGGGCCGCCCTTTTTGAGGCGCTGTCGCATACACCGCTCGCGCACCGTTCAAGTGTCAATGGTCGTGCCGGCCGTCTTTGTAGTAATGCCGATGCAAGTGTCTTCCAGTTGTCTGGGCCCTGATAAACTGGGTCTACCTCACGGCCTCTCTAACGATGGAAACTCTCGCGACTCAGAGGGTTGCAGAACATCAGCGGGAGAGAGACCGGCAGAAGTCAAGATAATGGAAGCCAGACAAGGAAAAGGAAGGCCACGTAGAACAACGCACACTGGACCGCAACTTCGCACACAGCGAATGAGACGCATCCAGAGTCATCCCAAGGCACGTCATGGCCGCAACCTTCCGTTCAGCCCACTCCTCGTTCGGCCTTGATTTCATGCTTCCCGTGACCCTTGCCCATCGCCACGGCATCGACGAATCTGTCCGTGCCCTCCCTTGTCTTGGGGATCTGAAACTTGCTGCTTTTCCATGGCCGGATGCCATGCCGTTCCTCCCCGGCGATAAAGCAGTGTCACACAGAAGCAACTCGACCGATGCGCTTTCGAAGCCACATGCCGTCGATCGCTGGCATTGTCTCTCGCCACAACAATCTCTCGCTCTCCATCCAAGACACCTTTTGAATCAGTGGAGGCGCTTTGCTTTTCGGAAGCCGTCTCTCATCCGTGTTACCCTGCCGAAGCTTGGCTACACTGAGCAACACTACACCGACTCGGCCCTCGTCCTTGACATAAAAAAGGAAACATCACACAAGTGCTCCCCTCCCCCGGCTGCAAACTATCGACTCTGACTGCGCTGTGGCGCCCGCTCGATCGACCCGGGGTAATGGGACCGCCGATAGCTCACCACCAACAAACTCCCTACTTCGTAGCTACGGGTGAACGGGTGAACAGGCGAGTGCGTAAAATTTCGGACATCAGGGACGGCGAGCCGTTATCAAAACCCTCTTCAATCAAACGCAAAAGCCTCTCGGGATCCTGCCGCGGATGGTCGAGGCCCTGGGCGACTCCTCATGGTGCTACCACACGGACAGAGCCGTGACCTGCGGGTGGTTGATCGTTCATGCATGCATGGCACCTTTGGGGGGGGGCGCTTTCTCTTTCCCGCCGTTCACCTATTCACCTTGATCCGTCATTCTCACCTTTCTTTTCAAGTTCCGACTGCTCACAAGCTTCTAAGCCCACCTGACTGAAGGCCCTCATATCTCAAAGCCACAGATTCGGGCACTGGAGATGGCCGACACCTTGAGAGTCTAGACATCGCATACAGCCAAATAACTTGGGCATGTCATGGGACAACCCTACCGCAACGTCTGGCTCGCCACGTCCCGTTCTCCATTCGTTGTGGCTGCCGCGGCTCGTCACAGCCCCATTACACAACGCCAAGCCGCCGCAGGCAGTCCCCGTTTTGTCATTGATGAGCGTTCGTGTATTCATCGAGTCAGGCTCCAACCAGATGTTGGTTGCGCCCACCTCTTGCCTGCTAAGTCTGTCTATCTTCCGTTTACTTGATCGCAGTGTGCAATTGTAGATCATCTCAACCAGACTACCCAACGTCAGTGACCCATCTACGAGTGCCGTATGATACGTGGGGAGTCAAGTCACCACACACACACATGCGGAGGATGCCACGCTTTCAGTGGAACATAAACGGTCGCATATCCCTCGCCATCCACATCTTGCCACACTCGGGATCCTCCTCCTGATACCTTTAGTAAATCCAAACAAATGTCTGTCTCTCATAACGCCGTGCCATGCTTCCCGATTGACCAATCCTGACCCTGAAATGGCCATGTTCCAAGCCAACGCCAAGTCTGAAGAAATTTCCAGTCGTTCCTCATCGTTGAATCCCTCAGCGGTCTGGAGGCATATGCCTCCTGCGCTTGGGGAGTTGAGCGTGTTCGTTATAAAAAAAAATCGCGTCCTTTATCGCATCAAGATGCACCGATCTTTTTGCGCTACCCCTTTCCCCCTAATGAGGGTACAGTGCTGTCTTAGCATCGTTCGCCTATTCAACAGATCGTGCATGTTATTCAACAGTCACGGTCTTCGGGTGTCTGAGCACGGGTGCGGGTGAGAATCCGGAACCTCTCCTTGAGCTTCGCTGCAAACCGTGCGCTCTGACCATGAGACTCGCCGTCTGGTGGCGCTTGGCGCTCAGCTTCATTGACTTCAGCTCGCATCCGTCTCAATGTCTCCATCTGCTCTTCCACCGTCGCCTCCCGCAGCCGATTGATGTCGGAGATGCGAGATGCGCGGTTGTGGTGTGGAATTTGAGCTTCATCGTTTCCGACGCCCTCGAGAGCCAACGGAGGAGGCAGATCACTCCTTGCGCCGCTTGTATTCTCCTGGGATTTAGCACCCTTCCCTGGGCGAAGGTCGAACCGACTGTAAACGATGATTAGCACCCGCCAAGAAAGCGAGATGATGGGTCAGTCTTACCAGAGTGGACAGGTTCCAGACACGTTGATGAGCCATGGGTCAACACAGGCCGGATGATACTGGTGCTGACAAGGCAATACTCTTACGTCTTCGCCCATTCTGAAGTCTTCCGTGCAGATAGAACATCCCAAGTTGTCATCTCCATTTTCATTGGCGCCGTCTGGCGCGGATGTAGGCGTGGGTGTTGGCGAGTCTCTTGTAGCAGAAGAGGCACCATCATTATCCGCTCGCGGAGCCGGTGTTAGTCCAGTATGTTGTGCGTCGCTGACGTTTGACGTAGTGCGTTGCACGGTATTGTCGCGGCCATCGTTGGTCACAACATCCAGATCAAGTTCCGGGTCGGGTTTCGCAGGAGTCTGGTTTCCAAATTTCACAATGGGGATGGTTTCCAGCACCGCTCTCGCCAATCCTTTGGCCCGGCTCTGTCGGGGTCGGCCAGGGAGAGCTCGCCGCGGTCCATATCTTTCAGGGTAACGATGAGCTCGAACGGCGCCAGTTACGATGATGACGGCGAAGAGCAAGGTGATAATCCCAGTAATGCTATACAAAATGCTCATGGCGACTGCTGGGTTGTTCTGCCCTGTATCTGACGATGATTCAGTGCCATCGTTGGTCGTGTTGCCCATGATGGAGACCTTGATAGTGTCGGTGTTGTTGAGAAACCCCAGCGCTTGTGAAGCCTCGGCGGCGTCTGCCATGGACAGAATGCTTGTGTAGGACAGTTCATTTTGGTGTGCGATGGAACACCAGTTCTTGGAGGTGGAGTAAAGCACGATGGCCTTGGGCCTCGGATTGAGCGACATCAAGCCGTTGAGCATCTTATCAGGTTCGATCAAAGAATTGCTTGAGTCGTCGTCGCAAGACAGATAGGCTACGGTGGTGTTGTCATTAAGGGTGTTGTAGTTGGATGAATCCGCTGCGATCATTGTGCCGTGGATTCTGATAATCTTTAAGCAGGTTAGCACATTAGATAGCAACACGTCAAAGACGGCGTAGTGTTGGAGTTGACATGTAATATCGATTCACATACCCCGCGGTCTGTCTGAGTGCCGTTCAACCCCAGGGAATCTGTCAGAGGGAGGACAGTGAATTGCAACGGGGACCATTTTCCATTGCTGTTGGTGAGAGTGAGCTGCATGGCGCTGATAGCAGCCCATTCTGGGACGTCTTTTTCGGCTGTCGAGATGACATCGTAATCGTCGAGGGCGAGCACACCGGTCAAGGCGCAAGCCAGTAGTGAGTAGAGGAGCAGAGCCATGCTGCGTGCGCCGAGAGTCGACGGGGTCGTCATGGCCATAATTTCGGTTGGTCGGTAGCGTGGAATCGGGCGTTGAAGATGGAGATTATCGCGACGTGGGGAGCAACGGTGGGGAGGTGGACTCGCGCTCTCGGAGCGAGGTGGTGGCGACGTCGGATGTTACGGAACGCTGAGGGTTGCAAGCGACGGTTTGGGCTGCGGGTGAGTCGGAGCACAACATCTCAGCTCGCAGGGGCCAGCATTGGACGAGGAGCGGGTAGCCTCGGCGACGAGATGGTCCAGTCTTGAGGTCGGTGGCGATGGCGAGGACGATGCGATGAAGAGTTGGCCGATGAGGTGGATTGAAAAGTGCTATGTAGTAGGAGGGAATATCGTAGCGTTGACAATGGGTGGATCCAAAACCCATCACGGCTGTGGAGGGGCCGATAGGAACCTGCAAGGAATGATGAACTTGATAGCGAGGCTCCACTCTGCTTGGCATATGAATGACACACAAAGCCAAAAGTCACGCCGCTTTGAGCCCCAACCCGACTTGCCTAAACACCACCACCTTTCATTTCCTTCTCACTGATCGGATGTCTGTTTTCCAGTATCAAGTTCATTCTATGCAACAATTAATTATATAGGCATCAGCGCTTCCAATCACATAAACCACTACCCTTTCAACACCGACCCAATATCGAGCCAACAACAATCCAGTGCGACTGTCTCATTCCTTCTAAGTTAGCTCTCGCAGCCCACGTTCCACAAAACCTCTACAGCGCGCTAGGTAGCCATGGACGCCTTTGACGAAGAGTTACCAAGTTTGACGCAAATCATGAATTCATTTCTGCCACTATCTATTAGTCAGGCTCGATTGGTACCTCTTGAAACGCGGCCAACACCAACACCAACACAGCACATCACGGCTTTAAGGAGCTATAACATCACCGAGCCTCCCCCTCCGAAATTTCATGTGACCGCATAGAATTCAACAGATGCCGCTTTCTTGACTCACAGCGATATGATATATTCACAGTATAATGCGATCGGCGATGGGGTGGTACCCTTTGCATTGACACCCAATTTCACTGCGGCAGCCGGTTGTAAACCACTCGCGCAAACAAGAGTCATCTGCCATAATATTCCTGTCGAATATCGTGCGGCCATTGGTGTAATATTTTCAACTAGATTTTTACGCTTGCCCAGGATCTAGATTTTCTAGCTGACCAAGGCATCCTGAAAGGCTTGGTTGGGGTAGGAAGGTATGCATGGTGCAGCAGAAACTTTACACCTTTTGAGTCACAGTGCCCTGAACTTGAGTTTACTGTTGTTCTTATTTATTCATTTATTTGTTTAATTTTTATTTAAAAAAAAATAGTGGGGTTGCTCTTGTTTTTTTACCGGTTGACTTTAGTCCCCACAACTTCTTCAGTATTTGTGCTTGGTGTTTGTTTTACATCATCTCGGTAAACTTGTGACCAGACAGTACAGTTAACTTGCAGCACTGATGGGAGACGAAGATCACCCTTTGGCATGACAAAATAAGAGTTCATATTCACTAACGCATTCAACGCCGATGTGGATATGAAATCAGACTGTGGAATTCATGGGATAGTTGAAACTAAGGGGGTATCATTTGAGTTCCCGATCTGTGTGGAGGAGTCCAACCTAGGATGATGAGGATGCATAAGGAGTGCTCATGTCACGAGCCAGATGATTTGTTCTATGGTTCTTTAATCATGATCGTGAGGTTTTATTGTTACACAAGTAGTTGTTTGCACCATGCCAACGATTCACTTTTGACTGAGCTGTAATCGGAGTAGTGAAAGGAAGGCGTTGTTGGCATCGAATAGTGATGAGAGTCGAGATCGCCATGACGTGTGATACAGTCCAAAATACTAGCACCGGCCGAGGAGACACACATTATACACACTCACTGAAATCATCCCACGTAAACGTTTCTCCAAATTTGAGGCACAGATATCGTCTCGGATTGCATGAAGATTCCCGCTCATCGCTGAAACCGGAGGTTCAGAAATAGTCTGGAATTAAGGGCAGCGACGGCGCTAGTCCTCGTTGATGATTCCTGCCAAGTACGTAATTGGAAAGATAGACGCAAAGTCACCAACTGTACTTGATCGATATCGGCAAGACGGAAAACGTTATAAAATGACATTGCTTTCGATAAAATCGAGGGAGCACTCACTGAAAGAGCGTACATGGCAGATGATGGTGGAGAGGCAGAGATACCGAAGCAGAGACACCGTGGCAGAGAGGTGAACCAGCTGCACAGCCTCAATCTCGGTCTTGTAGGATCTCGGTCACGGTGTGCTCAGCCCCAGAAGATTCCCAAGACATCCTGTCAAAATAGCCTCTGTACTAGCCAAGGGGAGACCAGATGATCAGCGCTCGCCACTCGATGCGTTGTGCGTGCAGCAACAGCCCACACTAATCGTTATTCTCACCGACGACGCTAGCTACCCTATAGATCGATCCGGATTTGCTCCATGGTAGGCTCCATGGGGCACCCCCCCAAGTGATCTATCCGGCATGTTGGCGATCAGAATAGTTCCCATAGCTCTCGGACATTTCGGGGGTTATATCTTGTCACATATGACTCTTGTTTAGCCTGTAAAATCGATGCGCGGTGGCCTTGGTTGGGGAGAATGAAGCCACACCTCGGCTCTTGATACGCCGGAAACGCCTCCTTTCAGCTGAGGCCTCCCGGATAGTGCATCAATAGTAGCATGTTGATAAAATACCTGGTTCTGACCAACTAGCAATATCCTTGGGGCTTAGCTAGGGCACTCTTCACAAAGTGCACGCAGAGTACGGGGAGCTGAGGTCTCGAGACTTGATAAGAAGCCATGCATGTAAAAAAAAAAATCGTTCGGAATCTAAGGTGGGAACAAGGCCTGTGTCAGAGGCCTTGATTTGCGGTATAATCTAATAGACCCGAACATCTCCGAGCGTCTGATAGTGAGAACAACGAACATCTTGTGAAAACCACGCCCCTCATGCAGCAACTGAAGCCACATGTTACACAACTGCGCCTTCACTGCAACCCCATCCTTCCAGCACATTTCACCTCCCCCTCCTCATGCCGAGTAGCCCGCATGTTCATGTTTACTTTTCGCGGGGGATGAGCAATGTACCGATGGGTTACATCCTTGGGGGCTGTCAGAAGCAACGTCGGGAACTATTGCTGGGCGTAAGCCACCGTAGCACCGAACACGCCTGTCGGTGTTGTGTGATCGGGGGCCTCAATGCCGTCCACGGTTCACTGGTTGCTTCCCCTTGCCCGGTGGCGTTCTTGAAAGCACACCCGAGCCGGCAGATACAATGGTGTGGGTTCATCTGCCAAGTGCGTCTTGTTCTGAAGTCTGAACGTCTTGCGGGCTCAAGATTACGATAGGTGTAGGATTCTGTAGCAAGCAACCGTCCTAAATGATTTACTACACATCATTCGAACCTCGGCAAGACTTAACCAGGAAACCCCCGGATGTTTGCGAGAACTCGAAGACCTTGGTAGAGTAAATGCCTAAACCCCAGCTGAAGTATCCTCCCCTTGTCTCCCCAAGCTGATGGTTCACCGGGTAAATCATGAAGATGGCTGCAACCTCCGAGCCGACCAGGGTTCTTGCTGCAAGCCCTACATCGTACCGAACACAAACGCGGAGTGCTTCTACCCCGGACGCATATCTGCGTCATCATCTTCGGCTAAACACCTCATTCTCGGATTCTACTCACGATGTGTTGAGCCGTTCGCCCGCCTCGGCAACTCGTTTCGGAACTTCGCGGGCTTCGTCCTGCATCAGTTACCGAATGAGAGAGAAAAAAAATATTGGTTGGAGAAAGGAAGCACGCGACTTGGCGAATAATGCGGTTCGCCCGGGTTGGTTGTGTCAGCAGCCCCGAACAGATCTACGCCCCCAACCGAATCACCAACCAGATGTGGAGCAAGATCAAAGAGATCAATCGAATGATTCAGATCCATCCCAATTGTTTATCACAATGTAGAGGCTTGTTTGAAGTCGAATTAAAGTTCACTAGGACCGTTGTTGTCGCGCGAGGCCGTTGCTGCAAGAATTCACGGATTGGGCATCATCGGCAAGAACATTACTCAGTGTGGAAAGTGACGCGAGCCAAGGATTGAAACAGCGGAGCGAGAACAGGCTAAGACGCAAGTCAGAGTTGCATTTGAGGATGACTCGAACCTGGGGTATGATATGTCAAAGAGTTTTGCAACAATGCTCGTCAATGGTGGCCCTAGAGAGGTCGCGCGTGGGTCAAGTAGGAGAATAGTCTATAGGATGTTTGGTTGTGTAGACCTTTGAGGTAGACTTCGTCCAATGTGATCAGCGTTGGATGAACAGGTCCCGGGGACAGCGCCATTTGTTCTCAAACGGGTATCATCGATCGGTAGGTAGTTGCAAGTCTCAATGCGAAGAGAAACCTGGAGCATTTTAGACATTGCCCAGAAAAACCAACTCACCCTTAGTTTTCGAGAGTCTCATATTGATCCGCAAGCATCCTCTAACCTTTGTCTCGTCACCTAATAGAACTCGAGAGCTCTATACAAGTTGTTTGCCTTGGAGTTGTTGGTGATCATGGACTTGTCGGTTAGATCTCCTCCATGTCCTCCAAGTCATCAAGAGCTGGGAAGTCGCCAACCTCGACCCGTTCGGGCCGCACAAACACGCCATGCTTGAGCCCCGAGGCCTCACCCCAATATCTCGTACCAGCAATGCTGCCATCATTCTTACCGACCGGCTCGTCAAGGTGAACCCCCACCCAGGCCCCGAGACCGCCGGGAATCTCCTTGACCTCGCCCACGTACTTGACGGTGCCCCGCTTGGTGTCTTCACCGCCAACCCGGCACCGCTTGTCGACGGCAATGCCGCGAGAGGCGATCTCGTGCTCAAAAGCGGCCAGCTTGGCCTGCTCATGGCTGGGGGCGTTCGGATCGAAGCGACCGAGCTTCTGGGACTTTTTCCAGGCGAGGACCGAGTCCGTCTTCTTCTCGTACTCCTCCTCGGGCATGACATACTTGTCCACGCCCGAAGTATCATTGAAGTTAGGCCGACCAGCCGCAGGACGTGTGTCAATCACCTGCCAGGCAAATCCCTGTCAGCCCTATCTTAAACTACTCGAGGTAGCAAGGCAGAAAAAAGTGCAAACTGGAGAAATGTGGTTTTTGTTACTAAACCGGGGATGGCTGGGGGGCGCATCCAAGGCACGCCCATGCGCCGGCGCGGCACCGCCTCTACCCAGCCTTCGGGATTCTATGCAGATGGCAACGGAGGCGTAACCCTCAGCTCGAGCGTCGGGGCCGGCGCCTGGCGAGAAAATTTCGCGGCTCTGTGATGCAAGCACCGGGAGACAAAGCCAAGAGCGAAGAGGGGGTGGGTGTGACGCAGGGCAAATGAAAAACTCTGCTGGACTTACATGCAACTCCGCATAAGGGACCAAGGGATAGCTGGACAAGTGGGTGTCGTCCTCGTTAGCCGCCTCAATGGAGATGGTTTCGGCGCCCGGCCTCTTGAGCGAGAGTATTTGACACGAAGGCGGTATGCCTGTTACCGTCTCCAGCTTGGTTTTCAGTTGGCTGATGGACCATGATGGGGTGATGCGGCGTTCGGCCTGCGCAAACTCGGAGATGACGATGAGGGGAACGTCGGCCATGGCGGGCGATGATTTGGTGGTAACGGCGATAATGACAAAATAGCTCTATCAAGTGACTGTGTGTGTCTCTCTCTCCGGGGGCTTTCGGGGCGTTGAGGCCAGGGGTGGACGGGATTTGATGGATGATGTGGTAGACGCGGATGGTGATGGACGGGGGTGGTTGGAGAAGAAACGTGATGGATGGATGGAGGCTGATCGGAAATGGCTTCCACTGCCCAGGTTCCAGGTTCCAGGTTCTGCGTGCGTCTGGTCTGCGTCTTGCTTCGCTGTGCGGACAGACTTGTGGTGGGTTGTGGGATGTGGGTTGTGGCGGTCAAGATTATCGCGAGCCGCCGTGCGCCGCAATATCACGGATTATGGAGATGGAGGGGTGGGAGGAGTTTGGTAGGTTCGGATGGATCTGGCGGCCTTCTGGGGCCGTGAGCTTTTGCCTCAGGACTCAAGCAAAAAGGAAGGCTGGAGGGGTTCCCATGTGCTGTACTTTTTTGGCTGATGAAAGGGTGGGTGGGGTCACGATTATGCAGTCGCCTTTCTCTCATCTCATGGAACAAGTCTCAGCTCCCTCAACGAGAGGGACATGACTACATACAAAGGGACATTGGTGCAGAACGGAGAGTGGCTGACGGGGCGTAGAATAACGAGTCGGGGGAAAAAGAAAAGAAAAAGACTAGAAAATCAAGTAAGTAATATCGTCACAATGTCGCTGTAGTAATGCCCCTTCGTCACAATGCCTCATGTTCTATATTGGAAATTGCCCGTTCTGGCGTGCAAGCAGCGTGCAAAGCCCGATGACGCACGCTGTCCATGTTTCGACTTGACGCACCCCTCGCATGAGACAAGCGGAGGAAAGCCGTGAACCACCGACCAACCACTAGCCCATGTTTACTTCGTGGACAGAGCGACGGCGGGACAATACGTACGTATACGTACCCAGGATCTAACAAAGCCCAGAGACGACAAGTCAGCCAGCTGGGCCTCACAGAACCTTACCCTGCTTCCCCAGGCCCAGGGGGGTCTCAGGGCCTCAAATGGGCGACGCGCCTGTTTCTGATAGGTCCAGCCAGACGCCAGCGCGCAAGAAACCACGACAAGCCGCGCGAGTAGTCAAGACTCCAGTACAGTGCCAACTTACTAACCTAACAACTTTCTCGTCTCTGCTCTCAGGGCTTGGGTTCGGTCTTAGATTCCCGAGACCCGAGCAGCTGTCGGCCGACGCAGCGGAGCTGCAGCCTAGGCTAGGCCTTGAGGTCGCTAATCTTATCGTTGAGATTCAACTCTGTTCCTCTCTCGCTACCAATGGCAATAGCCCATGTCTTGCTTGTTCTGCATAAAGGAATAATTACAAACCCTCTTGCCCCCCTGTATTCAAGATTGGCAGGTGTGCAGATTTAGGCACAGATGCTTGTTTCTTTCCCTGGCATTCAAGACAACAGAGTGGAGTATTGGTCCAGCCACTGAACCGCTCCTAGTCTTGTTACCCACCCGAGACCGAAAATCAACCTTTCTCTTACCCACATAGCGGCGTCGACAGCCCTCGAACTGCACACGGCATCCTTAAGAACTAAGCGGCTTGGGGCATAGCCACGCCGAGACTTTCGGTGGGTTTTCTTCTTTTCACTGACCTGCAGCCTGCATGAATGAAACCAAGAACAGGTACTCCGTACATCTGTTATGACTAAAGGTCCCTTGTTGTCCGCGCCCCCTCTCTCCTCGGAACCAGATCACGTATCTGTGGTGCTGGATGAACGTATTCGTACATGTGGGAGGGGTTCCCTTGTCTCTGTTTTTGACGTGGATGCCGTACATACGAAGTTAATCGAACAAGCGGGGGTCTTGTGAGCGAAACTGGGGTCAGTGGTTGACAAACAAAAAACCATGTCCAAACAGGTATCTACCTTAGCTGTAACAGCGCAGCCTCTGAGGGTCCTCTGCGGTCTGTTACCGTTTGCCCGCTGCCTGCTACCCGTGCCATGTTTTCCGACGCCTCGCTGTTGATCTTTGACAATATGATATGATATGACATGCAGGCGCGGGCGCTGCGCTGTCTCATGCCCGCCAGCCAGGATTCGCTCCATTGATAGTCGGCCCCTAAGCGGCTAATGAAGCCAACAGATGGGCACACAGACGCACGCATACAGGCCTACGTTGCCTAGTTGCCTACATCCAGACAGACAGCATCGTGCACTAGTTCCAGAGTAGATGGTTGGATCTCTCTTCTTCTGTGCGATGGCAACCGAACAACAAAACCCGCCTCCGTCACCCCCAAACCGGCCCGGGCCAGGGACGAGGCCGGCGATTGGTCCGGATGGCGTTTGTCGGTGTCGCCCGCGCGGACCCGTCTGTCTGGAAACACGGAAGCGCAACAACAGCATCGAATGCAAGCCCCGACGCCAGATTTCGCGCATAACGAGTTGCACCAGGGTCGCCCGCCGCCGGCCGAATCCACTCGTTGGTTGGTGCGCTCCCTCGCCATCTCGGCCGCTTGCCCGCTGGCCGTGTGGCCTGCAGCAGCTCCGTACATACATGACTCTGTATGTACAGTCAGGTACGTACATTGCATGCAGCAACAGTATCAGCCCCTCCCCAAACGGGGCATCTGTGTGTTTGGCAATTTATCTAGGTACCTTGCCTAGTACGCAGTACATAGTATGCACTACGTACTCGGTGATGTTGCTATGGCGCTCCGCGGCGGCTCAAAGCCGCTGCTCGGAAAAACGTGGGTTGGAGCTGGGGCATTCGCTGTCCACGGCCCTGGTCGACATAGCCCCCGGTCTGGCACTCACTCTCTGGCCTCCGGGCCCGGCTCCAGCTGAACGAAGACGGCTATTACTGTTGAGAGAGGCAGAAACGCTGGCATGGCGACCGTAAAAAAAACTCAGGGCGTCCGCTCGGGCCCGTCGCCGACGCGGCGTCCTCTGTGCTCGGTAGCACCGCATCTGCGTGCTGGTCATGGCCAGAGGCGGTGCGACAGGAGAATGATGCGAGTGAGCGTGTGCAGATCACGGTGTTGTGTGTTATGCACCACTTACCTAGACCTCTCTGTAAGACCGACCTGTCACGTAGGGCTGAATTGATAATCCAGCATAACAAGTCCATAAATCTTGGGGCTGTCCATGGGCCATGGGCCATGCCATGGATGGGCAACGGTGCACACTAGGATCGATCTGATATGTAGCATAGCGAGGCGAGGCTAGTCGTGCAAACAGATGGGGGACGGGATGAAACGCCTGGGTCGTGTTCGCGGCAGGCCCCTCCATTGACAAGTCATAAATGCTCCGCCGGGGTTCGCATCGCCCCCAACCGAGCGCCGCGGGTGGCTTATTATTGCCTCTTCTTGGTGGCCTCTGATGCCTTGAACGGGAAAGGTGTCATATCAAGGTGGTTTTATTGCGATGCTTCACCAAAACCGGTCCGGTTGCCTGTGGCTATCTGCATTCTGCAATCTGCAGTCTGTGCTAACTTGCCAGCGCAGCGCAATGCCTCTTACATACCGACATAGGTTAGCCAGTATCCGTGTCCGTGTCTGCACTGGGACGTGGTATCCAGGAATCGACCGCTTCATCACGCCAGACCTGCCGAGTCCTACGGCCGGCAAATGGTGTGACCGTGGCCAGGAAGCACACCCTTCAGCCGCCAGAAGCAATGCTATTTTCAGCTTGGGTTGGGGCCTCGGGTTTCGCTATCTTGGAGATTCCAAATCCCAGGGATATCCATTGTCTCATTTGCTTCGGGTGTCAATGCTAATTAGGATCGAGAGCCTTGTCATGGGGGGGAAAATGACATCTTAATAAAAAGAAAGGAAAAAATAAGGAAAAAAAGAGACACCACGAGACCATTGATTGACTAAGTTGGTTCAAGCCTTGTCGTCGCCCAAGGACTAAGGAGGGAACCCTTGATACCTGAGTAGTTAGCATCGCCACGTTCCGTCCCAACAAGTCAAGATGGACGCTCACCGCCACGTTGGGTACGGCGGCTGAAGGCGCTCACTGTGTGACGGGGAACGGCAAACTTGCAGGCCATGGGAATCGACGCATGTCGAAACCCATAAGTGCTGGTGTCATAGACAGAAGCCTGGCGAGCAACGTGGAGCTGTGCGTGATGAGCCTCTGGATCGGTGAAGGGCAACGATTACCAAACGCCCAACTGTTGCTTGTAAGAAACCCCCCTTGGGTCTGGGCGCGACGGGGTGTGAATCTATCGCGCGCATCCAGACCGTCGAGACTCATGATGGACCCAAGATTCAAGGATCCAAGACCCAAGACGGACCTCCATCGTCGTTGTCGTTGCTCCCCCATCCCATCCCGCACATCCCATCGGTCATCCATCGGTCATCGGTCATCGGATCATGCCCTGGCCGCCTGGTCCCTGGTCGGTTTGGCCTTGATCCGCTGCCCGACTCTCCAGCCCCCACACATTTGATGCCGTCCGCGACATGGGCCAAACATGATTGACAGAACAAGGCGAGACACGGCATCCGTAAGATTGGACAAGATTAGACAATATAGGGCGGGACAAGACAAAAACGTCAGACATGACGGGACGTTGTCGCCCCGGCCAGTGGTGACCCGCCCACCCTCCAAATCCCCCCATGTTTCTTCTCCATGCGACCCCCATGCGCAGCTGGTGCTTGTCTTGCGCGGCGAAAGTTGAGGCGATGGTGATCGGCCCATGACGTCGCTGCACCTTGGAAGAGTCGGGGCCGCGGTAGTCCTTGAGTGCTTCGTACCCTCGTGAATGGTGCGGCATTCATGGGCAGGGGTCTCGGCGCGCGCATGGCCAACAAAGCAAAGCATGCTCACTCTCTGGTCGAGGCGATGCTGATGCAGAATGGATGCGGTGCAGAAATGGGATGCGAGGCCACAGTGCCAGCATCCAAATTACCGACAGGCACGCCAAACTGACTCCATCCCCGTCGCTATCCCCGTTCCCCCATCCCCACGGGATTTTCTTCCTTCGCCGTGTTTTGCCAAACCAACCGTTGACCAGTCGCGTCGCTGTCCGGGTTCCCACTGGGCCACTCATTGAGGAGAACCCTTATCCAATTCGACCTACAGGAGTACAGAACAGCGTACCTCAGACTGCGCCGTCCTTACCTCCCTTCTGCTCCAGCAAGACCAAGACCTGCAAGAGCTGGGGCCTGCTGATAGGTTGTGGAGTGGCCGGAGGAACGACACACGTACATACGCCGCAGCTCACTTGACTCTCGATCCGGCGCTTGAATGGATGTGGATGGTTCGTGAGGCGCGGTGGGCCCTTTTTTTTTTTGGTGCCTTTGGGGGGCTTGGAAGGACGGCATTCGCAATCCCACATCATTTGTCTGATGCTCACGGCAACTCATGTTGGAAGGGTACGGAGAGGCAGAAACCGGGTTGTGAAGCCGCCATTGGGTAGGTATTTTCGTCAGAGGGGTATCGGTAATCCCATTTCGATCCGTAACGAGGCGCGACGGGGTGGGAGTCGAACAGGCCGGTGAGCAATACGACACGTTGCTATGTAGGTGGGAGGTGGGAGAAGTTGCGACTTGCTTTGCTCGGGCACCAACAGCAAACGGCCGCCAACCTGCTGCTCCTTCCCCGTGTATCACGTTTGGGGGTAACCAACCAGGGCAGGATACCTACGGATAGGCAGCGATCCTCATCTCAGTCACATTTGGCCTGGAGGAGTCGGGAGGGCCTTGAAGCGGCGAGAACGAATCAGTCCAGGCAAGCCCCGTCCACTGTGGTAAGTTCCCACGAGCCCATCGTAGTGTATCATGTATCATGTTCCAATCTCAATCCCAACTGCTGCATTGTGCGCTGGAGAGCGTTTCATCCACCCCGCCGCCATACCGGCCGGCCGCCCTGGTGGTCTGGTGGGCGCCTCCGTCGATAGAGCCCTGATCCCTGGCCGCAGATCCAGCTATTCTCCAGCCCGCCTCATCCTGCCCATTTTTGGGGCAAGGGAGCCAGTGGAACAGGGGCCGCGAGCTCGAGCAGGTGGCCTGGGCCTAAGCGGGCTGAGCAAGGGGCATAAAAGAAGGAAGAAGAAGGGAAAAATTCTTTCATCGAGGTGGAGAGTCGGGTGGCGGTCACGATGCCACCGAGGTGGAACCCTGCCACAGATGTCGACTGCTGACGGCCAACAACGTGGCGTCCTTGGAGAGGGACCTGGGGGTTTCGATGGCCAAGGCGCGTCTCGCGAGAAGAGAAGCCTGCTTTTCTGCGAGCTGCGCGGCGTAGGCTGTGGGGGACGGCAATGGCTAGAGCGAGGGAGAGGCTCGTATGTAATGCGCTGCGATGCAAGTACAACGCGCTGAGATGTCTCAAATATCGCGGGGCGGTTCGCTGGTGCTGGAGGATGCACAGTAGTTGGTTTGTTGTTGCATCACCAGCACCATCCATAGTAGCAGGCAGTGGTCGTCGCCCTCTGGCACGACACCACCACCTTGAAGCGGCTTGCATATGTTCCCGACTCTCACCTCACGCCTTTTGGCCCTTCCACGCCCCTCCTTTGCAGTTGTTGGGCTACGTCCGTCTGATAGCCGACCAACCGGCCGGACGACCGCCAGAATGGAAGAACAGAGACAGGCAGGAACCAGATTGGGCCATGTGGCTGGGTGCCAGGCATGCGTGGACGTCTTTTGAAGGGGGGGGGCAATGATGGGAGGGAGGGGGGTAGTTTTGGTGGTCGATCATGGTTCATGGACATTGATGAACCCTCATTATGGCATGGTGGCTCCCCTGGACATGCCAACAAGCCGCAAGCCCCAGATGTAATTACCAGGTAGCTCACACGCATAACCCTACCCACCGACCTACACTACGTACATGACTTTGCACACATTTCCATCTACCGTCCGTTTCGAAGGTTCCATATGAGTACACACCACGAGAAGTAGTTGTTACCAGCTGCAATACGCACCCAACAACGCATTCAACAGCGCATCCAACGATGCACCCACATCCAGGCTTACATACCCGCCCGCCTTCCTAGCATATATATCCGCAACCTACATAGGATACATCTAGGATACGTAGTATACATAGCAACATAGTGTTCATAGTACACGCCATAATCCACGACGGGGCCAAGGGTTCTAGGTCCATGATCCATGACGCTGGCATCACCACTCGCCAACTCACCAACCCACCAGCCGTCGACTGACGGACACGACAGTCACCATCACCGCCACCACCATCATGAAAATGGGCTCTTCCTAGTTGGTTGCGTATGTCATACTGTATTTTTGACCGCCAGTTCATCAGCAGCATCCAGGGTGTTCCCGGCTTCCGTGTACTAGGTGGAAGGCGGCGTGGAGTCGTTGCTTTTGGGTGGATGGAGCAAACGAAAGCAAAAGAGGCAGTCCTGGGAGTACCGGCGTTTTGCTTGGTTCGGCCGGGTTCAAGGTTAGGCTGCGGGTGTCCGTCTGGAGAGAGATCCGATGATGGCTGGGCCCTAATTGGATCCATGATACATCACACTTGCTAGGTACCTCGTACCTTACAGAGAGCTTAGAGGCTGGCGTCAGGGTTGTCTCACAGTGTCTCTCAACCTGGAACCGCAAAGACCCTCGCTGGGGACAGGTCGTTTGGGGGAACATTTGACATTGCTCGGGCCGAGCCTTTTCTTTGTTAGATTCAAAACTCCACGCCCCTCGAAACGTTCATTCAAGCCCATTCCAGCCCAGCCAAGCCCAGCCCAGCCCAGCCTCAAAGCCTCACCCGACAAATTCAAACCTGCGCGGGAGTGTCGCGGGCTGCCACGCACAGACGGTTGTTTGGGCTTGTGCTTCCTCGCGCCTTTGTCCGAGGTGGGACAGGGCTGTTGGAGCGAGCTGCCGACTCTGTGGACAGCCAAGTCTGTCAGTCTGTCGGGCATGCCTGGGGCTGCTCCTCGTTTTGGAGTGGAGGAGGCTTGTAACTGTCAGTCTGGGCACCCCGCGTGATAATTATTCGTCGAAGAAAGTGGAAGTGGGTTGGTTTGGCTCGTTCGACTGACGTTGTGGCTTTGCCCTGCATCCCGCCAACAGCCGCTATTCCCCCTAACAGATCTGAAGTGTTGCGGTGTGGTGAATCTAGTAAAAGAGAAGGAGAAAAAAGATTCGGTGGCACGCCTCCTTTGGGCCTTGATTGTGAATATTCAGCTCATTTTCTTCGTCTTTCTTCTTCTTTCTTCTTCCTCTGTTTCTTGTTGGGTTCCATTGCAACCTGTCTGAGAAAGTGAACCAGTGTTGCATCTGGGGTTCCAATCGGGAATATGCAATATGCAAGGGTGCCAAACTACCTGGAGTTGCGGGCGCGGTTCGCTGTGGCTCGAGCAACCAAAGACGGCCTACGTCTCGTGTTCATTGCCGGATGCGTGCTTAAAAAGGCCATCCGTCAATGAGCCAGAGCCGGCGATTGGCGCCCAAGCCGCTCCTGGTGATCATCACCAACCCGTCACATAGAGCGCGCGCTGAGGCTGACTGACGCTGACGCTGACGCTGGGCGATACTGGCGCGGTAACTTGTTGCTGTCAGTTGCGGGAAGTGTGCGACGAGCGCCTATCCCACCAGCACCTGACAATCCGAGATGGGATATCCGATACGATGCTGTGCGATGTGCGTTGTGCTGCCCTGTGTACGACAAGGTACATCTCGTCTTCTTGGCTTGCGCCCCATCATCATCGTCTTCAAGCAAGCGGTGATCATGGCGACGGATGGAATGGACGACGATGCCCTCTCAGCCGGTACCCAGCTCAGGCCCTAGGCAATATCCAATGACCGATCAGGTACCTAGTAATTAGCACGCATAACATCGCCATCTTGCAAATCAGCTTCCCAATCCCTGGTTCCTCAATGTCCATTGCGTGCATCCCATGTCACGACTCACACCTTCTCCACGCTTGCCGCCCAGTGAGGGTTCTCTCCCAGGGAGTTCCTGGCTGAGAGCTAGCGCGCTTTGCACAGGGCGTCTCTCACACCACGTCGTCACTCGTCACTTGTCACAGAACTCGCAGACTCGCAGACGGCCGCTTCTCCTTGTCAACACTCTTTCGCAGGCCTGTTAGGCTGTTGTAAAGGGTCGTCCTCCTTGTGGGGAATCAATGACGCCCTCCTATCCACTGACTGGCCCGCTCGCTCACTCACACACGCTCGTACTCGACTCGACTCAAAGGCCTCCTCCTCTCCCCTGCGCTTGACTGAGTGCCGCTACGCAGAGGCTCGGCGAGGGGGAGGGGGGACCCTAGACCCAGGTCCAGGTCCTGGACAGCACATCGTCAATGAACCGACCTGCCTCGAACTAGGTGGTTCGTGCGAACCCTTCGGGTGTCGTTGTGCTGGAAGCAGTCTCCCTTGCGCCATTATTTGGCACGGCCGCTGCGCTCCACGCTTCATGCTCCTTGCTCCTCTATGCTCCTCCAGGCTCCGCGGATGCGCTCTTGACCCATCTCCGGCCTGCCGGGGGATCGAAGGCGGGTGTGCTCGGCGCGTACACTTCCTTGAAGTTCCTTCGTACCCGTGCCCACCCCCAGAGCCCATAAGGCCGTGACTAACGTCCTCCTTTTGCATTTGAGGCCATTGAGGCCGTGGGCCCGAATGCCGTATTGCGGACTGAGGAACCCCCACCGGTGGGTAAGTGGACAGTGGACGGTGGGATGGACGACACGGCAAACGGCGATACCGCACCGTACCGTATTGCGCCAGCACCACCGAGGCAGCCCGTGCCGGAGATGGATCGCCCGGACAAAAGCCAAGATTGATGAGACTTTATGCATGTGTCGTGGCATTGCGCTGGACAGCAGCATCCATCCATCCCTCCAACCCTCGCTCGCACGCCCGACCCCTCCACGCACGATTCCAGCCCTTTCTCAAACCCTTCCCTCCCCCAGTCTGCTCCAGATGAAAAAAAATCGGAGCCGGGAAGGCGGACGCTCCCATGGGAAGATCGCATCGTTCAACCCAACCCGGAGCAAGGAATGGGGCGGGGCGTGCGTGTGTGTGATGTGCTGGGGGCGTGCCATGTTGTGCCAGACGCCGCCGGACGCCGCCAGACTGACAGCAACGCCAAGGCTAGGCGGTCCCTGGGTCCAAGTACACCCGTTCCAACTTGAGAGACCGACACTTTTATTACTGACCGGTATTGTGACATGTACGGGGGGTTGATGCTTCCCAGGGCGTTGCTCTCGGGGGTTGCCTGACTGGGGGTGATCGGTGAAGCTGAGGCCATCGTGAGACCTTGGGGCGAGGCGAAGCGCAGAGCGGCTATCAGCAGCAAGCAGTGGCCAGCTAGAGCAGCTCATTGCCCATCAAGGCCTTGGGCAGTTTTGCAACTGGAACAGGAGGAACTGGAACTTGGCATACCGGGACCTGAGAGCTGAGCATCGAGAACCAACCCAGCAATGTGACAAACCCAGGGTCGCGGCGTGCCTCGGCCGTTGTTGCATCACATCACTCTTCTTCTTCTTATTTTTCCCCCTTCAACGCTCGCTGGAAGACGCAAAGTACCAAGCCTCACGCGCGCCTCTCTCTCTCTCTCTCTCTCTTTCACTCCATCAATCCTTGACCTGTCGATGCCCTTTGCCTTATTGCCAAACACGTCGACTCCACCTCCGCCCACTTCCACTTGGCTGGACTGGGCTTGACTTGACTCTGCTCTCTGTTCACCGCACCCTCCCCTGGGGTGGCTTGTCCCACCCCTCCCCCCTGTCCACACTAGACGCAGTCCTTGACCGTCCCGGCTGTACAGGTATGCTTGCTCTGTTGCTGCTCTTGCCCTTCGTTTCCTCAAGTATAGCCCTAGGCTTCTTGTTATTAAGAGGGCCACTCACTTGGCTACGCTACGATGTACATCGGACGCTTGGGCTTTGATGTAATTAGACCCCGGTTTGCTGCGGTCCTCCCCACCACATCCAAGTACCAAGTACGTCGCGCCTCCTGACGACCCGAAGCACACAAGATGACCATCAAAACCAGTTCCATCGGACCAACTCTTTCTTTTCTTTTTCCTCCGCCCCCCCTCGACTACGCCGACTACTACTGTACGTAGACTACATAGCTCCGCCTTTAGCTCTTGTCGTCTCTGTTTTCCGTGTCTCGACTCCCCGGCAAGACTGGAAAGCCAAGCGAAGCAATCCCAACGTGGGTCCCGCCATCCAGTTGTCCAAGCCTGAGGCTTCTCCTAGGCTCCTCCTACAACACGACCTAGTACCCTACCAGCGTTTCTTCTGCTGAACCCGATAACTCTCTCTCTTCCTCAGCATCTTCAGCCCGACACGTTTCCCATCATACTTCTGCTTTGACCTTGTTCCCAGTCGCCAGCAAACCACCAGAAACCAGCCTCACCCTTGCCGTTTTTACCTTGCCCCCCCTTTGGCGCCCTGCTCTCTGCTCTGCCTCACATCCAGCTCGAGTCGTCTCCGCCTATTGGTTGAAATTGCCCTGGTAATCACCAATCACATAGATGACTGCCTTCAGCATCACAGCGAGCCACGTTCAATCATCCAAACTGCCTTCTACTGCCGCCTCCCAAAACAAATCCCCTTTCTTCTCTTCTCTTCCTTCTCGAGGTAACTTGACCAGCCGGGCATCGACCTAAACCAGCACCCATCCACCACCAGGACGGTTTCCGGATTCAGACGGCACACCAGAGCCGCCACGCTTCTTCGACTATCTCACTGTTTCAAGTTTGAGCCTCCTGGTCCATCTCAGACCACGCTCATTCACACCCGAAGTACTCTCCGCTCTTTTCCCTTATCGGCTTCTCTGCTACGAGTGTTGCCTAAATCGAAGCCACGCCCTCAAGGGCTTCTCTTGTGTCCTGATACACGGCGTTGTTGGACGACGCAGGGTTTCTCGAAGCCCTCCCAAGCCAGACGTAGATCAGACCCGGACGAGTCGCCGAGCTGGCCCAACTCAAGAGCGAGTCTCCGCTCTGCCTCTTGCGGGCAGAGTATCCGTCCGTCGCGGCTTCGCAGGACCGCCTCGACCTGGTGCGCGCTCCGCGCTCCTATGCCAACGGTCCCCGCGTGGGCAGATCGGGCTTGCCTGCTGTCACCGTGGATATCGCCGCTCTCCTCAAGGGTCCCGACTCAGATGAGTCTTCAGTTTCGCCGCCCCGACAACTCCTGACAGCTCCTACGCCTGCTCCTGCACCCCAGCCGCCTCTGATAAAGACAACTTCCGCCCCAACTCGACCAGCTGCGCATGGTGCGCCGCCTGTAGCCCAAGTCCAAATGCCAACTGGTAGGCGCAGCATGCCTGCCCACGCTTCAGACCAGCCCGTCAAGAAGCAGAGCAAGTGGTCACCGGAAGAGGATGCACTCATTATCGAGCTCCGAGGGAGTGGTATGAAGTGGGAAGATATTTCCAAGCGTCTTCCCGGCCGGAGCGCCATAAGTTGCCGCCTCCACTACCAGAATTACCTCGAGAGAAGAAGCGAGTGGGACGAGGAGCGCAAGAACAAGCTTGCAAGATTGTACGAAAGGTAAGGACAACCATTCATCCAGCCCAGGCTCATGAAACCAAAACGAGTTCGCCATTTCCGGTTCTCAACTCTCTCTTATCTAGGGTAGTAAGCTAACAAGGCTACAGATTCAAGCCAGAGATGTGGGCCAAGGTTGCGGAAGAAATGGCCGTCCCCTGGCGAGCCGCAGAGGCAATGCACTGGCAACTCGGCGAGGCAGACATGGCTCGACGAGCCGGTGTGATTCCCTTCTCCCTCGCTGCCGTCAACGTCGACAACAACGCCAACAACCATCGAAACTCCCCCTCTCGGACTCACGCTCACTCAGCTTCTCAAGGCAGTCTACCTCGTGACCTGCGAGCACCATCTCCTCGAGCCATGTACAGCCGACCTCAACCCATGGCGGGTGTTCCAAGTGGCCGCACCATCATCTCTCGCCGCGAGTCCATTCCTCCGCCCCCGATGCCGATGGCACCCGACCCCAACGAGGTTCACTATGTGTCAGGACCTGGTTTGGCCCCAATCCAAAGCCAGCCACCACCACGAGGGGGAGGTCTGCTGCCAGGAGTTGCCGAGCTCACTACGGGTGTAAGCCCATATAGCACTCCCGTCGGACCAGCACCCATTCCCATGACCACTCCACCAAGCCAGGCGCCACTCCTCCCGAACCTCGCAAGCTACTCCATGGAGACGACCGGATCGAAGCGACGAGCCAGCCCCGACCGGCTTCAACGGGAGTCGAGCCATCGACGGCGCATGGTATAAATCGCGTGTCCCCTGGCGTCAGGTGTGGCACGGGCGAACAAGGAGTTGAACTTGGAATTGTTTGGGCAGCATTTACCCGAGGTTGGGAAACGAAGGATGTTTAGGGACAGCAGGGCGACACGAAACAGCGACGCATGGTCTTTTACCAGGGACGGAAACACAATCACGAACACACTCACAGCATCTGGGTTGCATTAGCGCGAGGATAAACTGGAAGCCAAAAAGCGGGTTTCTCTATTTGCTACTTGAACCGTTTTGGGACGATATTCATACGGGACTTTTTTTTCTTCTTTTTTTTTGAGGGTGAGGCGAGACATATCTTACAACAGCATTCATGGCATAGGGCGACGACGGGATGGGATACGATGGACATGAGGCGAAAGACATTTTTGCATGCGAACCAAAAACCAAAAACATGGTAGTTTTGCTCTTTTTTCATTCTTCTTCTTTTTCACTTCACTGTCTTGTCATTTTTTCAGAATGGTTTTTTTCCTTGTTGATTGTCATGTATGGCTAGAGGCGCATGAGGGGCGAAAGCAGGGGTAAGCCGGCTAGGGCCTTGGAACTGGGAGGATTTGAAAGGAAGGAAAAAAAACAGGGGTTGGTTTAGATTGTTCTGTTCTCGGGCATTATTTTACCTTCAGTGAGGGTGGGATGTGGTGGGATGAACGAATGCCTACCTTAAGGGGTATCATGGGAAAGCGGGAGCTGATATTTCACATTTTGTGTTCTGATAGACCTTATCAAAACTGATAGAGAAGGGACGGAGCTTGTACACTAAGTCAGAGAAGAAAGACCGGAAGGAGACGAGATCGCAGTCCCTGCGATGTTTGAGCACACTTTGTGTCGATCCGATAGCCCATCACATGTATCTATGTTTGCGCGTGTTTGTGTACTTCCCATGATTTATATTATCCCTCTTGTAAGGGTTTTTATTTGTGCCTCGCACTATTTGATTGCTATCTCATGATGGTCGACTGCATATCACCCACCAGTTATCCCTCTCATAGCCGCTGTCCTCGACCGCTCCACCTGCCGCTACGACATCCTCCTCCAGTTCGCCCTTGCGATACAGGTGATAGTAGCGCTGGAAGGTCTCATCGGGGCCTTGGCCCTTTCGCTTGCGCATGACCCAAGGCACGAGCGTATCCTGTTGGCTGCCCTCGTCCCAGCCGCGGCGACTCGACGACTGCTCCAGGGCCCACACATACACCAGGACGCGGCCATCGCGGGGTCTCACGCACTCCAGCAGCGCAACAATGGCCTCGCGGCGACGGACCGGGGTTGAGAGATGGTGGATGACGGCGATGCTGATGACGAAGTCGACGGCTGAGCGGCGGTGCGGCAGGGCCAGTCCGTCGGCGATAGCAACGTCGACCTGCCCGCTTCTACTCCCAGTCTCAGCGTTGGAGCCAGCGTTGGAGCCAGCGTTGGAGCCAGCGTTGCCAGCCTCAGCGTCATCGTGGGCCGGTTTCACGTCGCGCTGGCCCTCCCAGGCAAGGCGGACGAGGGCGGCGCTGCGGTCCGAGCCCAGAATGTGGATGGCCGGGTTGACGCGCAGGTACTTTCCGTTACCACAGCCGACGTCGAGCCCGATGCTGCCCGGGCGCTGGGCCAGCAGGAACTGGGCGACGAGCGGCCACGGCTTGTGGCGAGTAGAGGAGAAGTGCGGTGCGATGGCCTCGTAGACGGCGTGCACGTGCGTGGCCTCGTATGTCTCGGCCTGGGCCGTCGCAGGAGGAGCGGGTGCGGGTGAGGATGAAGCTGAAGCTGATGATGCTCCTCCTTCTTGATGGGGTTGGTGATGAGACTGGCCGGGTGCTCCTGATGATCCGTCCGCTCCTCCAGCCGGCATCGCCGACGAACCACTCGCCATGGTGGTTCAGCTTTCCACGATGGAGTTTGGGATCAAAAGGTCGTGGTGGTGCTCGGATGCTTGGCGGGTTGGAGCGAGGAGGCGGCCGGGGTATCGGCTTCTACGGACGCTTCTCGTCGTCTTCCTAATCCGGAGGGGCGTGCGGGTATCAAGTGGGGAGCGGGGGACGAGCGAGTTGAGCAGACGGGTGTCTGAGCGTCTTGCAATAATCACGTTGGCTTTTCGTGCGTGGCCTGGAGGCTGGAGGCTGGAGATGGTGATTTGATTTTTCTCTAACAGTTTTGGAGTGTCATGGTGTCTTGCCCGCGTGTGGTTTGAAGTGGAGCTGTGCTAGGTAGCAGGGGTGTGTGTTGGGCCAAACAGTCAGTGCCTTCCTTGCCTTGCCTACCTACCTACCTACCTACCTACCTAAGGTAGGTGTAAAAGAAGGTACCTAGGTACTTAGTTGTCACTTGTTAAGGTAGGGAATAAAAAAGGATCCGCTGGTTGGTTTCTATTTGAGGTTGGATGATGGACGCTTCCAAATGAGTTCCACTTCGGGACTATTAAGTACCGAAACAGCCAACACTTTTCAACAACAAACCCATGTGCTTCATAGTTCCATACCACCCTGTGACATGACATGAGAGGAACCAAGACACCCAAAACTAACCCGACTCGCGATAATTGCAACCTGCCCTGTGCTTTGTGCTCCATCCAGGGATTTCCCTCGTAAACTAACCCGTTCGCGATCCCGCCAGCCCCCCCTGCCACGAACGCCTCGGAAGCCTCCCGCCAGAACCCCGCACCCCTGGACCTCAAAGGGCTTCTAGGCTTCCAGGCTTTACGGAGTAGGCCATTTCAAGGTCCCATCGCCATCTCCACACAATGTTGCTCATCTCCATCTGCCCATCTCTACATCCAGGGTGTTGCTGTTCACATCGCCTCACATTTGATGGTTGCAGTGCGTGTGGTGTCATCACAAACGGACCGGACGCTGGAGAGGGTGGGAGCGAGGTTGGTACTGACACCCTTTCGTTTCCCTTACCTCATCGCCTTGGTCCTCGTTGATGTTAGCAATCATTCCATCAGCACTGCAGCAGATGAGCTTGCTGGCGTTGGACGACGACATCTGCATTCTGCACCCCGGATCCTGCGACTCATGTACAAGCCGCCAGCGCAGCGCTGACGGCAAGGGGGCCATAATTAACACATGGGTTCTCGCTATGCACGACATCTCCGATCAGCCGGGCTGAACTTGGAGCCTCACAACACCCCCAAGACGACGGCCGCGGATAGCCCCCGGGCCGGCCCATTGCAGCAGAAGCTGGAGCGCCTCGCGTGTCGTGCTTCTCCAAGAGTCCAAGCGAACCAGGAGCCCTGTTCTGATCCAATAGTCACTGAGTCTGATCAAAGGGACTTTGGCAAGGGTTGACAAGGATTGACAAGGGTTGTTTGATTTTCACGCCCAGCCCCCGAGGGTCGTCAGGAACGCCTGATCGTCCGATTGCTATGAAGTAACTTAATAACTGCCCTTCTAATCTGCTCTACTGATCAGAGTACGTATCCCAGACGAACCATACAACGTCTCGTAGCGCCGGCATCTCCAGCCTCTCCGCGAACCTCCCCACGTCCCTGCATTCTGTGCACGTTGCTATGCCCCCGTCTCCCACGTTCCCTGCCTCGCTAATTATGCAGTGGTCTAGGGGCCCTTGGGGGCTTGGCTTGTCCCTCTCCCCTGCGGATGCTAATCCATAATGGTAATGAAGGCGCAATTTCATGATCGCTTGCCAGTGTTGAGAGGGCTGTTGGCATCGAAAACGTCCGTTGTAATCACCTCCGGGTACTCAATCCCGCCTTGCTTGAGCGCCGACTCAATGACCTCGAGGACCAAGATGCTCTCCGACCAGGGCATGGTATCGCTCTGCTTCTTGCCGTCGCGCAGGCACCGCGCGCACTCGTCGGCCTCCCAGAACATGCCGTGACCCCAGTTGTCACGCTTCGCGTCCTGCGGGATCGGCATGTCCACCTTCTCGACGTGGCCCTTGCCGTCCTTCTTGATCACCGTGTACTCGGTCGGCCGGTACGCGGGGCCCTTGACTTGGATCTCACCGCCGGAGCCCTGGATGCGGATGGCCGGCCCACCGGTGTAGAGTTCGTCCAGATCGGAGCCGACGCGGAGGCTCGTCATGGCGATGCCCATGGCCTTGGTCTTTGGGAACTGGCAGATGATGCTGGTCGTCTCGTCCGCGCCGAGGTCGTACTTGTTGATGGCAGACACAACGTTAGGGGCCTCCTTGTCTTCCTCCCCCTTGACGTGATAGAGGGTCTGGAATACCCAGGTCAGTGAGTAGATACCCAGATCAAGAAGGGCGCCGCCCGCGAGGTCAGGGTTGACCAATCGATGAGAATCAGCGAAGTCGAGTCTGCCATTGGGGAGATCTTTGTTGAAAGATAAATCAGCTAAGCAAGGCGAGTTAGTCTATCGATTCCATAGTCGTCGCATGACCCAGAGCATCTAAATTTCCCCCCTAAAGCAAGCGGTTCCTCTTACCAAGGACTCGGTAGACAGGCCCAATGGCACCCGACTTGATCAGCTCTCGGATCTGGATGCTGAGAGGGAAGAACCGAACCCAAACGGCTTCCATGAAGAAGACGTTCTTCTCTCGGGCCGTGTCAATCAATTTCTTGGTCTGTGACGCCGTCACGGTGAGCGCCTTCTCGCAGATGACGTTCTTGCCGGCATGGATGGCCAACATGGCGTTCTGGAAGTGGTGGCTATGAGGGGTCGCGACATAGATGATATCGACATTGCGGTCTGCGACGAGCTCGGCATAGGAGCCGTAGGCCTTGGCCGAGGCAGGGCCATCGATCTTCTTGATGAAGTCTGCTGCCCGCTCGCTGGAGGTGGAAGAGGCGACGGCAACGACCTCGTGGCGCACATCGTCGACACCCCGGACAGCGGGGTCGGTGAGAAGATCCTTGGTGAAGTCTGAGTTCCAGAGTTAATGAGTTTTTCAGTTGAGGCATGGAAGAACCGAAGATAGAGACAGAACAGAGTGGAACGAGTGTCCTAGGTCAAGACTTACTCTCGGCGATGCCACCTGTGGCCAGGATTCCCCATTTGACGGTAAAGGGGGCCATTGTTGGAGCAGGGTGGTGTTTGTTAGTGGAGGTTCAGCGAGACTCTGGACAGTAACAGTGCCAACGTTGAAGCAATTGAGATATCAAGGGAGAAGAAGGTATGGGGCCAAGGACTGGCAATAAAGCAGATGGGATTTGAAAAACCACACCAGCCCAATGGCAACGCAGGACTGGGTGAGTGCTCCTTTTATTCTTTCTTAGCAGCCTCCTACCTTGCGGGGTAGCACAAGTAATGGATGAAGTCACTCTAGAATTGCTTCAACTAGCTTTACGCGTAAATATCAAAGTTCCTCGTTATGGCTAGTTTCGCCGACTCTTGCACAACTTCGAAATGTCATCCCCACTCAACCACCGGTCTAATTACTTGTCCAGCGTACCTGTCATCCTGAAGCTCATGATGGTTGTTATCAACAAGCATTGGAGCAGCTCGCCCCTCACCAGAACTCAACCCCACGCAAATCTGCACCATGGAGTGGGGGTTCCATGACGCTGGCGAACCACACCGGTAGACGCCATTCTCACCGTCGGCTTTCGGCGTTCCTTTGGCGATTTGAGATATTATTAATCAGCCAATCTCGGAAATAGTTCCTGTTGGCTCTGGGTTGTCTCATTGATGAGGTGACCTTTATCCTACCCTGTACCTCGCTGGGTGAACTTGGGATTGTTGGGTTGTTGTCCTTGGGGTGTCGAATTCGGGGACGATGTTCCTTCTTTTGAGAGGAAAATAATGATTTTGTTCATGTGCCATGAGCATCAGATGATCGAAACGTGTAGTGTCTATAGAGATTTAAGTATTGATGGTTGTGTTAGTACTAGTCATGACGTGCATCTACCATTATCGTTCACCACTGCAGAACCTTGCTGCCTTTGTCCCTTCAACCTTACTCGAGAAATCGCCGTCCTTCCATTAACCGAAACAACCAGCCGCCAGCTCACTAGTGCCGATCGCCATGTCACAAGCATGCCGTCTAGCGAAGGACTTGACACTCAAGGGATCCGCCACCACCATCCCGAAGCTCGTATATGGCACCGCATGGAAGAAGGACCGATCAGCCGACCTTGTGTACGAAGCCCTCAAAAATGGCTTTCGTGGCATCGATACGGCTGCACAGCCAAAGCACTACAACGAGAAAGGTGTCGCACAGGGCGTCCGGAACGCTGTCCGAGACGGAATCATCGCAAGGGAGACTCTATTCGTAGGCCGCACGCTCCTGAGCGCCAAGTAGAGCCCAACTGACGGACAGAAGATCCAAACAAAGTTCTCACCACCGAGTGCGCAAGGCGAAAACTCGCCCTATGATCTCGATGCTCCACTGGCGGACAAGGTTCACCAGTCGGTGCGGTCGTCACTCGATTACTTTACCACCCAAGGCCAAGAGCCGTACCTGGATAGCGTTGTGATGCACAGCCCTATGGACACGATTGAGGACACCATCGCGGTCTGGAAGACGCTCGAAACATATGTGCCAGGCAAGATCCGAAATCTCGGCATCTCAAACACAACCCTCGCTGTGCTCCAAGCTCTGAACAACGCAGCTACCGTCAAACCGAGCGTCGTGCAGAACCGCTTCTACGCAGAGACCGGCTTTGAAGTTGGCCTGCGCGCCTATTGCCGAGAGCAAGGCATCGTCTTCCAGTCCTTCTGGACCTTTAGCGCCAACCCGCGCCTCGCCCAGGCTAGGCCTGTGGGGGAGGTCGCAGAGAAGTCCGGGGTAGCTCCTGTAGCGGCGTACTACGCCCTCGTGCTAGGACTCGAAGGGATTACCATCTTGGATGGGACAACCAAGGTGGCGCACATGAAGGATGACCTGGAGGGCATCGATGCAGTGGGTGCCTGGGCTGGAGGAGATGGGGCGGCCGATTGGGCCTCTGCTTTGGCCGATTTTAAAGAGCTGATTGGAGAGATTTAGCCTGTTATGAAAAGTTTCCTTGACAGACCATAATGGGGGTTAACAACCCGAGCAGAGTAGAGTTTTTTCGCGGGTTCCACTGTCGAGACTCAACTTTCTTTATAACCTGAACAATTGAAACACAACTGAACAAGGGTGGTGAAGCCAGATTGGTATCTTGCTACGATTGCCCACTTACTATGACAGGCAACACCGTCGATTTGGCATAGTCTGAATGTCGACGGGTGTAATTATTTATTTCCTTGATTATTTCCACACTTTGATTCACTGATGCTCGGAGATACCTTGTTCTAGTCATCTTGTCCCCGAGAGATGTCTGTTATTTGCAATTGAGAATCCCACCAGGACCGACTTCGCAGTTGAAATGATTACCTGCGATAGAGTAACGACTGTTTCTGATGGGGGAGTTAAAATGCCTCTTCACCCAACAGGGTGGAAATGGACTTAGAGTTGACTGTTCTTGAATCATACCTAGACAGCTAAGTTGATAACATGGACAACCTTGAATGATTGAAGGGAAGACCAACCTATATATTGTCAGTGTTGACCCAATTGCTCCTTCCAAATCTGCCAAGCTTCCCCATAGAGAACGAACAACGTTAGTTCTTTCCATCTTGTCCCTGAGTATATCTCCACCCGACAACCTGCCCGTACTATCGCACGGCTTTCGACAATCATCTGAATACTGCCCATCAACCGAACAGGACTTACACATCCCTTTTCGGACATCCATCTCTGCCCATCCTGTACTTAAGGGGTGGATGATTGATAGCAGCACAATCAACGACTATGCTCCCTGCTGACCCCCCTATTAGGAAGCGCAGCCGAAAGAAGGGACTTCGATTCACGCATAGAAAGCGCCGGCGTGTTCAAAAGCCCAGCCCCGTCAACGTGGTCCAAGAAGAGACCCGAGAAGAGGTCCATGAAGAGACCCAGGAAGAGCAGTCGTCGTCTCAGGCGACAACCCCTGAAGAGGCGCCGATAACACAGCAGCCAGAGCGTCGCAACTCTGGCCAGTCCCCGTACAACACCTACGAAGAAGATCAGGCGTACGAGGGAGCCTGCAACTTGTTCCTGGTCTCCAGGGCAGTGTCCTCGTGGGTGGACACTCCATCTAACGGGTGCGAATTGTGCTGCCAAACCTGCTGCCAGCTGGCAAACAGCCCGGCGCACCCAGGCAGTGAACTGGCGCAGCTGGGTCAAGTGCCAGAAAGCCGGTCCCCGACCCAACTCAATTCTTCACTTCTTCTCCTCGGCGAATTATTCCACCTTGGAACCTACAACCAAATCACCAACCCAAATTCAACTGGACCTATCACCAACTGCGCGAACTGCTCTCGAAGCAGTCATATTAGCTCGCTCTATCCACGAGTCAACCCTCCATCTCACCCTTTATCAAATATCCGGGGGCAAAACGGCACGGCTCCCTCTTTCTGTGCCCAACATCACCACGTATCTCAACGTCACATCCGCCAAGCTGGATCGAACTCCAGCGCCAACGAGCAGCCCGGCGTCCCTGCGGCCTCCCTTACCCGTCCCAACCGCTCGAACCAGCATCTGGGTAACGGCTACATTCGTCCTGCCGCCATCGCCCACGCCGAGCACGATTCAGACGAGACGGTCTCCAACCCCAGTTCCGAATATGGAACGCATGAATGAAGTAACCCAACATGACTTTGGGCTTAGACCCAAGCCGCTTGGTATGCCATCCTCCTGCATTCCCCCAACAATCCAAGCTGACCAGACTTTAGATCGCCGCGTCTTTATCAGACTCCACGTACCCATCGTACCCATCGAAGCCATGGAAGTCGACGAGCCAGTTGAGGCGAACAAGACCGTTGAGGCTGTCGAAACCGCCCAGCCGCCGGTGATAACTTCGAAGCCGTCACCAATTGGCCAAGATGAGGGAGGCAACATCACCGATGCCAGTGCTAGCTCCCAATCATCATCGTCGTCTTCTACAAAGTCTCGGGATGCTACCGACGCGTTCACCATACCCACCAATGCAACTTCCAGCTCTTCCAGGACCCTCACACCTTCGCCACCCTCGAAACGACAACGTATCAGAATACTAAATGTCACAAAGCCGAGGTCTACGTCTTCTGATGAGAGCCCACCAAGTGTAATCGCCACGATGCCTTCGCTGCCCCCGACACATCCCCTGAACCGCGCCTCGCGAGACCTCTGGCGCGAGGGATCCAAGGCTGTTCGCCGCTCAGATGGCGCTGTTAATGATGCTGACATTATCAACTGGCTGATGACGAGAAAGGGCGGGATCAACGCCCCTTGGCCGAAGCTTGAGAATAACCAGAGAGCAGTTGAGGCTATGGGAAAGGACACAATCGACTTCGAAAAGATATATACTCAGCAAGCAGAGAAAGAACAAAATGAGAAGGAAAAGGAGGGGATACGCTTGGCCAACAAACGTCGTTATCGACCGAGGAGTGAGTGGGCAAAGGAGAAAGCTGCCAAGCAAGCGGCTGCTGAGGCTGCGGCTGAGACTACGACTACGGCTGCGACTGCGACGCTTAAGCGACCCCGAGAGGACATGGAAAGTACTGGAGCTGATAGAGAGTTGTGATAGGGGAATGCGGCGATGGAGAATGAACCCCCTACGAGAAATCAGAGATTCGATGGCGCTGATGCTCAAGAATGAAGTAGGTTCCTGGAGACCTATTTCAAGAATCTTGGCCTGGCACTTGGAGAGGGATGTCACTGTTTCCTAGTATCTGAATTGTCTAGGATTTCCGGCAGTAAAATCAGAATGTCTAAATGGTCTGCATTGTCTTCACCTGGGACTCTTGTAGTCGGACTCCCCTTGCTAGCCTCTCGAGTACTCCTGTCCGTTTTGTCTATTCATTTAACACGTCTGATTTCGATTTATTTTTCTTGTGAGATGTCCTTTGCAAAAGTGTTTGCCACAATGAATGGAAAACAGGCCGTGGCTTCGAGGTACACCTTGGTGGCTCTGGGTTAGCACGTTTGAAGGCAAAACGTATGTTGGATTCGATTTCTTACCTTTACGCTATCGGCATCGATCTTGATCTTTCCCCAAGAGACAGCCTCATCTGGCCTCGCGCCGGCGTCACTGCCATCAAACTCTTGGGCTGTGTTGATGTAGACGGCCGATTCGGCACCGTTGCGCATTAGACAGGCGTTGGCGATGTGGTGCTTAACGATGCCGCCACCGAGGATGATCATACCAGCTCTCTTGGCGCGGACAGACATGGTGTTGATGCGGCGGATGTCCTCGACGATGTCGATCTTGAGTTGTAAGGGGGATGACTTGAATGTGTGAAAATATAGCATGTCGCCCAGGCTACCATCGGTGATGGCCGGGCAAAAGACGGGAATGTTGTTTTTGTAGGCCCAGTAGTAGACGGAACGCTCGTCGTTGATCTCCTTGCCGAGGCGATGGATGACCTTGGACGGTGTCCAGTTAATCTCCTCTTCGGTGCCCTTGCTAGCTTCCTGCTCCTCCAGCATCTTATCGAGGATCGGCACGACCCAGTCCTCAAAGGCGCAGTAGTTGGCGTTGGGGACGACGAGGTTGCCGATGCGGTTGAGGCCCTTGCGGCGGAGGTCGGCGCCGGGCGTGCTGAACGACCCGATGTAGGTGTCTCCGAGGCACTTGATGAAGTCCTCCTCGATACCGCCCGCCGTGGTAACGATGGCTGAGATGTGGTTGTGCTCGACCAGCCAGCGGAAGACGCCGCGCAAGCCGGATGAGATGAGGTTGGATGTGTAGCCCAGGAAGATGGTTGTCTTGTCACCCGTTTCTGGGTCTCGCCAGGCACGCTTCAAAGAAGAGAGAATGAGAGTCAGCTCAAAGAACATTACAGTGGTGTCCTGCGAAATTCCACCGTGGGCATCATTGAGTGTGGAGTGGTCTAACCATGTCATTGATGATCCTCACGGCCTCGCACATGGACGAGGCCTGGAACCCCATGTGGCGCATGCCCTGGAGCAGGTCATCGGCCGTGACGGGGCCCTTTATTTTGTTAAAGTCGAGCTCCTCCACCTTCTGGGCATCCTTGGGCATTTCCTCGGACTGGACGAGGACGGCAGCGGCGGCGGCGGCGGGCGGAGCGTTGGAAGGGTTCATGGCGGGCTTTGTGGTGGTCTGGATGACTCAAAATCACAAGTGAGAGTGATGAGAAAAGAAAACTTATCAAGAGTCGAGAAACCTGCCCGGGAATAGTCTCTCACTACGAAGCTGTTATAGAGCAAGTTGGCATGTATTGGTTCAATCGAGTCTACTCCATGTAACAGTTTCAGACACGATGCCCCTCTTGTAGGTCTCTTATTTTTAATGGTATTTTTTCCGTCACTCGGCAGACTCGTCGTCTTCCATTTGACCTCTTTTCAGACCATTAAATCCCGGCCTCGAGCTCCGCAATTGGGCATTGTGAGTCCTTGGCCTGTGGGCGTGGAGGAGCAAAAAAAACGGGCTACTTCAGGCCCTGGGGCGTGGGCATAGCGCTCCACACAATTGAACGGCAGGCCGTTCTGCCTTGGGACTAGCGCGACGGCAGGCTTGGGACGAAGCACCAGCCCGAGCCCCATATGTGGCACAGGCGAGCGACTGAGCCACGGCTAGGCGGTTCACGGGTTGACGGTTCATGGCTCGGGGGCACCTTGCGCTGAGGGTTGAAGGTGGCTGTCCAATCAGAAGCGTCGGCCACGCGACAGGAGCCCACTGGCCAGCAGTATTTTGCAGCAACTGAGGCTGCAGGGCCCCGGAGCCACCCATCTTCAATCCTTCACCTTCACACCCACGGTCGCCCGGCCTGACGCCCATTCCCGCCTTTGAACACATCGTACGCGCTCCATCTTTTGCGCGCTTGGCTCGACACATCAACGGCTTCCAACCTCCTTTCATTCGCTTCGTCTGCGGTCGTTTCGCGCGCCTGTTTGGCCGCTCGCGCCTGCGCCTGCGCCTGCGTCTCACCCCCCGTGTGTGTGGTGGCATTCTAGGGAACGTCAACCCTTGGGTTCCACCAGCCGCGGTCGAGTCGAAAGTCAAAGCACCACCTTCAACCACCATCTCTAATCACCCGACCGCGACTGTTGCTCATGCAGACGCTTCACTGGTGTATGGGCTGACGTTTATTTGTCCCTGGACGACCAAAGTCTAGGTCTTGCCATTCTCTGCAATGTACGTGTTATCCTTTGCCGCTTCTTCGTATCAATCATCACGACATCACGCCCGTCATCGTCCGCATTGGCAGCCATTCACTTCCGGGTAGATGCTCATGCGGACTATTGGCTTTGCCGAAACATGCATATGCCCCTGTCTTCTAACCGCAGAGTCCCCCATACTCACCGTCGTGCTTCTTATAGGGCTTCAAGATACTCGAGGTACGAGCGATCCAGGTCGCCTCGAGACCGTTCCCCAGAGCGCTATGATCGCGCCGGGCAGTACAACAACGAGGGCGACAGGCGCCGCTCCTCAGCTGAGGTAAGGACCAACAACGCAACCTTTCCGCCTGGCCGCGACTCGTTCGGCGACCCATTGCGAAGGGAACCGCCTCGAGGACCCAAGGCGCTGATAGACCCACCCAGCGGACCTCGAGGCGGCGGCTTCGTGGGCGACTTCAGAGGCGGTCGCGGACGCGGCAGGGGGCGCGGATGGTCTTCGAGAGACGAGAGCAGAGACCGTGGACGAGATCGAGATATCGACTACCGCGAGAGGTACCGGGATGACCGGAGTCGAGAGCGCGATCGCGATCGGGACAGAGACTGGCGCGATGGGAGAGACTTCAGGGCACGTCGATCCCCTATCGGTCGGGCAAGGTCACCTACACGAGATTTCCGAGACCGAGAACGCGAAGGACCCCTTGGAGTTGAAGTCGACAGGTCTCGACGTGGCTCGCGCGATGGCGGCCCCCCGTCAGCAGGCTCCTCGTCATCAGACCCCCAATTCGGACTGACGCCATATCCTCGCGGCGGTGGTTTCCACCGTGGTCGTGGAAGAGGCCGAGGTGATTGGGTTGCCGATCGTGGTCGCGGGAGAGGACCCTATATGGACGATCGAGGCGACCGCTACCCGCGAAGCAGGTCTCAGGAAGGCCGCTGGGGTCGGGAACGGGATGAGCGAGATCGAATGGACCGGATAGACCGATACGGGGAAGTAGATCCCCGGAGGGACCCCCGAGACGACCCTCGCGATCCCCGCGAACGCGAACTGTTTCGATCGAAACTCGAGGCTCGCTCAAATGCTGCTCACGATTCTGCGCCTTCGAACAAGGAGGTCTCGCCACCTCCCGTTGCGCCTTCTGCACCGGCTTTTGGATCCATTCCGAACCGAGCCCTGAGCGTTGGAGATGGCTATGTACCGGTCAGTGGTGCCGGTAAAATACCACCGACGGCGCCACGAGCTTTCGGAGATCGGCCCCTCTCTGCTGGGCATCCTGGTGGGCATGAGTCTTCTGGTCTCCCCTCTAGTCTGGCCAAGCCTCTCGATAGCCCGCCCATTCCCGTGGGACCACGTGCTCAACAACAGAAGCCGCAACAACGCCCATCAAGCAAGCAATGGATCAACCCCAACCTGAAGAAGGCGCCTGATTCCCCCAAGATGATGAGATCGCCAAGTTTCGTCCAACATCGACCGCCACCCCTTCGACGTGACAGTTCACAACATGACCATCATGACGATGACAAACGACCTCGCAGTAGTGATGCAAAGTCGGACTCACACTTCTCTGGCATAGACAACCGAGCGCGATCCCAGTACAGCGCCGAACCAGGAGAAATCACGGTCAAATCCGAACGAGAGTCGCACTCAGCTCGAGTATCGATGGATCGGGATGTTCGATCTTACAGGGATACTAATAGAGGGGGACCAGGTCCGTCACCCACGATTGAAAGCGTGGCCAAATTTCCCCAAGGCCCAAGCGAGCCAGTCGAAGAGTCTAGCCAACCTCAAAAGGAGACACCGAAACGCAGGAGAAAATGGCCAACTGTTGCCGTCGTGAGATTCGAGATACCACCCAAAACCGCACCGCCCGAGCAGAATTCCGAGTCTGACGACGACGACGAGATGGCGGAATACTTTGCCAAGGAAATACAAAAAACCGAGGCTGAGTTAGCCAAGCTCGAAAAGCCCAAGCTGCCAACCGAAGTGACGGCTCGTTTTGCCGCTTTGTCCCACGGATCCATGGTAAAGATTCTCAGCGAAGGCGAAGGGTTGATGGAAATGATGGGGCCAATACCCGAATTTGTTGCTCAGCCGACTCAAGACGCCAAGCAGGTTGAGAAGTTCAAGGAAACCAAGCGGATTCAGGAAGTTGCCGATACTATTGAGGTCAAGGAGGCCCCACTAGTCCAAATTGTTAAGGAATCCGAGGAAATCTCACCTACCGTACGGAGATTCGACCAAAAGTCGGAGACAGAGCAGAAGATGGACAGCGATGTCGAGATGACTGATGTTGTTGATGCTCCAAAGGAGGTAATAGAGAAAGTCGACGAACCACAGAAGGTGGTCGAGAAGGAATCCGAGAATGAGGCCAAGAAGACTTCCGAGAAGGGACCAGATATAATCTCCGAGAAAGATTCCGAAGAGCTCGTTGAGAAGCAACTAGAGAAGCAGCTGGAGACGCAATCACAGACGCAATCGGAGATGCAGCTTGAGCAGCAGCTCGAAAAGCAGCTTGAAACTCAGTTTGAGGAGCAACATGAAAAGCAACCCGAGCAGCAGCTCGAGGAGCAACCCGAGAAAATGCTTCTGGACCAACCCGAGGAAAAGCCTGTTGAGCAACCCGAGAAGCAACCTGAGAAGCAGCCCGAAAACCAACTTGAGAAGGAGCCCGAGACGCAGCCTGAGAAGAAG